>JASPKZ010010696.1:2845000-4322500 GCA_030220185.1 Diploptera punctata
GGGAGATAATATAAAAACATTTGTAGCAATTGATTATACAAAAAAAACACTGTTTTCACTTTCTTAAACGAATTATTTTCCAGGAAATGACGTTACAAAAAAAATATAATTGACATATTTACATCATAGGACATCAGAAATTAATTAATACCTATAATGCTGGTTATAAATTTCTCCACTAGGATGGATTCTTACAATATTGCGATCCTTCGGCAATAAATAATATGATCTGGTTGCAGTGATGAACGAAAGAAGCAAATGAAGCGTACCTATCGTTTCTCATTTGTTTTCAAACATCGCCGTTTACATTAATATATAAATATTTTAAAATAACTATAGTTAAATAATGATTTGTGAGTAAACGGCTTAATTTTATTCGTTAAATACTCCTAACATATGTCACTCTTGATTTCCAAATTCTCTAGATAATTCTCCTAGCTTCGTGAGTCGTGAATTTATCGATAATTTGGAAATCACTCGAGGCATTACTTATGACTATTTAACTCATGCCCCAAATGGGAGTCAATGACCAATCACGTTTCATTGATTTCTGTTTTACAACCAATCAGAGTCGTGTTTCACGAAATATTTATCAGTGTTATAATTACCATATTATAGGAGGCTCCTCCTTTTTAATATTCTGAACAGGTCTGACCATTATTTTACAGTGACTGAGCCTGTGAGAAATACGGCTACCAGATTGTATATATAGTGCATGAATGTCAACACATGCCGCATGCGGGAGTTAATATAAAAACATTTGTAGCAATTGATTGTACCACCAAAAAAAGAAACCACTGTTTGCACTTTCTTAAATGTATTTTTTCCCAGGTAGCAATCCAGAAAAATATAATTGTCATATTTACATCATAAGACATCAGAAACGATCAGTAATGAATTAATATACAGTTTGATGTGTTTCATTTTTTCTCCACTAGAGAGCATTCTTACAATATTGCGTTCCTTTGGCAATAAATAGTATGATCTGGTTGCAGTGATAAACAAAAGAAGCAGTAGAAGCGTACCTATCGTTTCTCATTTGTTTTCAAACATCGCCGTTTACATTAAATATATAAATATTTTAAAATAACTATAGTTAAATAATGATTTGTGAGTAAACAGCTTAATTTTATTCGTTAAATAGTCCTAACAAATGCCACTCATAATTTCCAAATTCTCTAGATAAATTCACTCCTCACTTCGTGAGTCGATAATTTGGAAATCACTCGTGGGATTACTTATGAGAATGTGTGGGGAGGGGGGAGAGATTCGATAAGCTTGTAAATTTGGTCCTACATGAACTATATTATTACAAATACGTTGCATCTATAAAAATGGGCAAAATATATAGTTATATGCAATTTAAAAACTATGTTTAACAAACTCAAAATGTTATTCGTTTTAATAATGTTATGGGAAACTACGGAAATTCATTAAATAGTAGAACCTAGTTAGTCATGTCACAACACACCCACATGGAAAAATTGTTAATGAATCAAACATCCACCTCCGGTTTCAATGCTTGTAACATCTGTAAATATAACCAACCAATTATTCTCCCCGGCAAACTATTTGACATTTCAGCATTTCACTTCTTATGAGCTGCTCAAGTGCATTAACTCTCAACTTAAAAACCAGGTAGGTCTACTATGATGTGATTTCGGGATTGGTTACCATCTTATAGAATAATAGCTTTCACTAGCTAGCGAGTTTTTACTTTCCAGCCTGTTTGCTCCGCGGGCGGTATTTGAGTTCCCTCCTTCCACTCACATATGAGGGGCATTCCCCTATCCGCCACCTGGGACGAACCCTCAGGGACAAATGAGATATAAAAAAATAAACACAAAAGGAGAAAAATTAATGGCAATCTGATGAAATAGGAGATGCAATAAAAGAAACAAAATATGCCTATAAAAATATTTAAGTACACGTCAGAAGGAACTAAAAATTGCATGTTGGAAAAAGAAAAGGAATAACAAGAAAGTAAATAATGCAAGGAATGAAAACACGGGAAAAGATGCCCCAATATGGGCGCGAATCGTGGACATAGGCTCTGAGGCAGAGTCGTCCCTAAAATTTCGATAGAAAAATATTTTATCCTTCGTACAATGATATATATAGGAAGCTACCACACCTACAATTCCCTAGTAAAGCTGCAAAGCATAGCACGAAAGTGCTATGATTGCAGTGAAAGACCTGCCCTCGGGCAGAATTACTATGAATGGATGTATGTATGTATATATATACATATAACCTTGTCCCACTCAAAGCCGATTTTCTGTTAATCCCGAGACCTTAGCAATGAACGCGTATGCCTACAAATTAATAAATAACACAGTTAAAAATATTTTATGCACGAATGAAATCGCGTTTCATACCAATGTGAAATTGAGAGAACACAGTTTACAAGTCACAATAAACAAAACATAAAGATTAAAACCGAAAAAAAAAAAAGGACTAAGAATTTTAAAAAAGTTTTGTCTATACCATATCAAGTTTCAGAAATAGAATGATCCTAGAGGGTATAGGTTGTTCAGGAACATAAAAACTAGTTATGATGAAAGGCGATCCCAAACACGATACAAAAACATGAATTCTCATCAAAGCCAACAAAAAATACACATTATCTATGCAATATTATTTAAGTAACTTGATAAACCACTACGCATCCCGCAAACTATCAGCCCTTGTCGGGTGTACTTACAGATTAGCGCTTTTTGTTCTCTTATAACAACATGCAATGAAGAAAAAACTGGGAAAACCAGTTGCACTAATAAAAATATGCAGTACTGAAGTTCCTATGCATTAAATATTTTTTTTTATTTAGGGATATTCCACAATACAGTGTTTCTCCTTCAACCAAAAGTGATTTGTCGCCTGAGGTTCCTGTCTAAAGCATCTTCTTCCCTCAAATCTCTAGCTTCCATACTTCTCTTCACTCCGTCCATCCAACGTTCTCTAGGCCTGTCTCTTCCACTCCTTCCTTTAGCTTTCCAATTAAGGACCTTCTTTGGTATTCTCTCTTCTTCCATACTTATGAGGTGTCAATGCCATTTCAAACGTCTTTCTTCTATGTTTTCCTAATATGTTCTTTTTAACTTGCATAATTTCCCTTATTGTGCTGTTTAAGACTTTATCCCTTTCTTGAAATTCTTGTCGATCACCTCCAAAATTATAATTAAATAATTAATACCATACATAATTTTTAATATGTAACAAGACAATAAGAATAAGAGAATATAATGGAAATTGCCATAGTCTATGATGCCCTTTTATTACAGTTAAGTTCGTTTTATTCCAGAGAATGTAAATAATATAGGACAATTATTTCATAAAAATCGACCATAACTAACTCACTGGCACCATCGAACCACAATTTCTGGCCGCGCGGACATAATCCCTCCATACATCCCTATTTTGACTTGTTTGCCAACCATCCCCTGTATCATTTATTTCCCTCAAATAATTATTGTTATTCTCCCACTTCATTCTTGGCCTACATACTGGGCGCTTTTCCTATAATTTTCCTACAAGGAGTTTCCATGCCCCTCTTTCATTCCCATTCGTGCCACATGTCCTGACCATCGCTGTCTATGAGACATAACTGTTCTTATTACATCTGATTTCCCACAAAGATCTTGTAGCTCACTATTGTGTTGTCTTCTCCATTCGTCTGTCTATTCATCTCTCTTTGGTCCAAAAATGTTTCTAAATATTTTATTCTTAAATCTTTATAATCTTTTCTCTTATCTTAAAGTAAGAGTCCGTGTTTCGCATCCTTAGAATATAACTGGGAGAATTACACTTCAATATATTTTCAGATCATTTTTTTAGAGAATTTGGGATGACAACAGTGCCTGTAATGCAAAATAGCATTCACTTCTATAATTGTGCCTAGCTTATGTTTAATTTCTTTGTGCACTTCATTCCTGTCTGTAATAATTGTTCTTGAATTCAGCCATTTATTCAAAATTTCCCTAATTTGTCATGAGCTCCATTATATAATGCAGTCTATTTCTATGTGTGACAATATATTCAATTTTATTGATGTTTTCTTCCAACCCCAATTTCTTAGTGTTACTCACTAGAGAGTACGTGTTGGCCTTTAGTATTCTCTCAATATCGTCTAGTGCTACTCATGCATCATCAGCATAAACTAGTATATTGCGATACAAGTGAGGTAAGCACTTGTTACTGATAGAGAAAAAAATTGAAAAAAATTGAGAAAAAAAAAAGAGGGGCTTGCGCCGAGTTTTTTCAATTTTCGAGATCTGTTACGTGCTTACCTCATGTGTATTGCATACTATTTTTTTGGTCGATGTGACTAATTTTATTTAAATATGGTAATAAATGAATTAAAATATTGGTTGGATGTATATGACTTCTATAAGAAAGAAACATTTGGTGATCGTTGCTATGTAGCTTATTTGTTTTATTATAAGCAACGATTGTTGGCTGTGGAGACATTTTTATATGTAGTACCGTGATTAGAATGTTTGATAAATTTATTATGGAAGGAGTCATGGTAGATGATAGAGAAATTTAAGAATCCTGGAGAGTGGGATATTCTGCATTAATTCCGGAAAAGTCTAAAGAAAGGTACGAGTTTGTGTACTAAACATTCAAGAAATGTTTTATTTTACTTACCGAACGTGTACTTTTTGAGTCCATATCAATATTGTGATTTCTTTTGTTTGCATAGCAACCAGGTTAGATGTGGGAACGTGACTTACTTACAGTAACAATATTGGTAAGCATAAGAAATTAGTCACATCGACCAAAAAGATTATTAATACCACTGAGTTGCACGCCTTCTTCATTCTCTAAAGATTTTGATGGCATGCTCTTGTTCAAAATTTAATAGTAGAGGAGATAGTAAATTTCCTTGCCTTAACCCATTATGCATTTCAAAAGTACCTGAAAACTGTTTGCCTACACGTACCCTAATATTTACTATTTAAACACATTCCAATATTTTTTTAGGAATTCCGAACTCCATCAGGATACTGCCTATAACTTCTCCCTCTTAATTGAATAGTATGCCTCTTTGAAGTCTACACAGATGATGCAATTGATTATCATATTTTATGAAAATAATTACTAAATCTATTTAAGGCGATTCAGCATGTCCTGTATTGCAATCTCATTAAATAAAGCGAATTAATTTCTTTCTTTTTTTACAGATGTTGGTATTTTAAGATCATAACACGTGGAGATAATTCTATTATGTTTCACGTTAACGCGCACAAAATCACATAGGCCTATTTCATTTTTAATATCATCAGCATAACAGTTCACTTTAAACCTCGGCTTCCTTTAGGATCATCTCCCATTAATAAGGTTCTAATTATTTGAAGGCACATTGTGATACATTCTTAACAGTCTTGGAGTGCTTAATTAACGCATCGAAGAAAAAAATACGAAGCGCCATTGAAGGAAACAAAGTTAGTATTCGATCTGGTTAATAAATAACGCAACAAAGTTCACTAACCATCAGTATTATTTCCCCTTCGTAGTTGGACAACTTCTGTATAAAACAAATTTTCATTTTGTACTTACGTACAAAGATATTTCGGGTAGTCAAGATAAATGGGACACCCTGTATAAGTGTATGACATTCAGAATTTCTTAATTAAATTTCAGTATGTGTACGAACATATTAAAAACATAGTGGTGAGAGAAGGGAGTTGAATATTTACGTTTAATTTTAAGAAACAACGTGAGACAATGAACATAAAACCAAGTGACGGGAGAAAATTGTCAATGATGCTCTGTAAGAATTTGTGTATATTATATTATATTATATTTGTATTATACCTATTTGTATATATTATACGAGTGCTTCAGTTGTTGAAAGGTAACGGTAAACGTATTTTCTGGTATAAAACTCGATATTGATAAAGTTCAAATTATTGCCAGATTTCTCCCGCTCCTTATCTCCTCAATTAGACTTAATCATACAACATGCAGTCCACCGCTATGGTCTCGAAGATTGTCACACAGCGGGCCCGGATTCGATTCCCGGTCGGGGCAGGCTCCTGGGTGAGGTTCTTTTTTCGGGATTTTTCCTCATCTGTAAGACAAATGTCAGGAAGTTTAGGGCCCAACGGTCCCCGAAAATCATCCGTCATCATCACCATCCTTATCATCAACCTTCACAGGTGTGGAAAGCTTAGCATGAAAATGCTATGATTGCAGTGAAAGACCTGCCCTCGGGCAGAATTGCTAGAAAGAAAAAAATGCATGCAATAAATTGTTTTGAAATATTTTAACAGAAAGTTATATGATAGTTTCTTTATCAAATCACTCTCTTACCGTGTAACATGGAAATCGCCTTTTATAATTGTTAAATTAAAGTTCAAACAAATTCTCTGAAACTACAGCATCTAAAAACATGGGGCGTTCACAATTATGGAGACAATTTAATTCAAGCCAAAATGGGAGTCAATGACCAATCACATTTCAATGAATTTTGATTTACAACCAATCACAGTCATTTTTCACCTCGATTTTATAAATTTAATTTTATCATATTAAAATCAAGCTCCTTCTTTTAACATTCTAAACAGGTCATAGCATTATTTTGCAGCGACTCTATAAGAAATGCATTGAATATAACAATTTATATATTGAGATGTAAGAACCCTAGAAGGCAAGTGGCTGCCAAATTGTACATATAGTGCACGAATGTAAACATATACTGCGTGCGGGATATAATTTAAAAAAACATATGCAGCAATGATTATATCACACAAGAAAAGAAACCACCGTTTGTACTTTCTTAAACGTATTATTTCCCAGGTATTTACGTTTCAGAAAAATATAAATGGCATATTTACATCATAGGATATCAGAAATTAATTAATACCCTATAATGTTGATTATAAACAGTGTGATGTGTTTAATTTCTTCTGGTAATAAATAATATGATCTGGTTGCAGTGATGAACAAATGGAACAATAAACGTTTCCCATTTGTTTTCAAACATAGCCGTTTACATTAAATATATACATATTTTAAGTACCTGTATTTAAATAATGATTTGTGAGTAAACAGCTTAATTTTATTCGAAGTAGTCCTAACAAATTTCATTCTTCATTTCTAAATTCTCATAAGTAATGACACAAATTATTTCCAAATTATCGATAAATTCACGACTCATTAAGCGAGGAGTGAATTTATCTAGAGAATTTGGAAATCAAGAGTGGCATTTGTTGGGACTATTTAACGAATAAATTAAGCTGTTTATTCACAAATCATTATTTAAATATAGTCATTTTAAAATATTAATATATTTAATGTAAACGGCGATGTTTGAAAACAAATGAGAAACGTTTGTTATGCTTCATTTATTCAATACTGCAAGCAGATCATTTTATTTATTGTCAAAGGATCGCAATATTGTAAGAATTCACCCTAGTGGAGAAAAAATGAAACACATCAAACTGTTTATAATCAACATTATAGGTTATTAATTAATTTCTGAAGTCCTATGATGTAAATTATATTTTTCTGGAACGTAAATTCCTGGGAAATAATACGTTCAAGAAAGTGCAAACAGTGGTTTCTTTTTATTGTGGTATAATCAATTACTACGAATGTTTTTATATTATATTCCGCAAGAAGTATCTGTTTACATTCGTGCACTATATATACAATCTGGTAGCCGTATTTCTTACAGAAGTCAGTCACCGCAAAATAATGTTCTGGCCTATTCAGAATGTTAAAAAGGAGGAGCTTTCTTTAATATGATGAACTTATTTGATAAATTCCAGGTGAAACAACTGTGATTGGTTGTAAATCAAAATTCATTGAAACGTGATTCGCCATTGACTCCCATTTGGGGCATGAGTTAAATAGTCCAGATAAATTCACTCGTCACTTCGTGAATTTATCGATAATTTGGAAACCACTCGTTGCATTACTTATGATAAAACTGAGATGTTTCTCTGAACATATCCCCTACATTTAATATTACATAGGATTAAAGAAATACACAGCGCCGCGGGGTGGAGAAACCGGGCCATTGGTAAGTGCTTCAACAGTCCCGCCTTACCTGTCATGAAATAACCTTAGACAATTCTTGGCCTATCAATTGGTTGGTGGCCTCACATCCACATGTGTCAACCACATGGGTGGACGATCATCCCGCTCGTATATGGCCGATATGTGGTCAAGCTTGTAAGTGAAGAAATTTTGCAATTCTGTCTTTGGGAAATATAGACAATTTGTCTTTGTCTTTATAGTACAACCGGTTTGTATATATTAAACTAGAACTTCAGTTACTGAAAACCAACGATTAAGGATCAGATATTCATGCATATTCTTTCTTCTCTTCTTTTAATCTCTTACCTTATAGGTATGACCCACGCCGCCGGGAGAGGGATTTTAAACTTGGATCACGCACATACTTGTTTTTGACCACACAAAGACATGGAGAACCTCGCCGAATTAGTAATCAGCTCAATCTAGGGCCTCCCCCGAGACAACATTAACATTTAAGACGAAACATTCACTCATATATTCATACTGAACATGGCTATTATGATAATAATGACCATGCAATGTTTCGGAGGCAGTTTGAGCATTAACATTTTCTAACATGTCTTATAAATCAGGAAATCCCCCCCCCCCAAATAAATAAAACATCTTGGAAACTTGTCCCGATCGGGGATCGAACCCGGGCCCGCTGCGTACGAGGCAGCGACGCTACCCCGGGATCTTAGTGGTGGATGTAAATCTATAAGTTTATGCATTACCTATACGAATTATCACTTTTTGAGCTTGTTAAATATGGTTTTTAAGTTATATGTAACTATATATATTGACAATTTTTATAAATGCTACATTTTTAATAATGTACGTATGCAACATATTTACATGCTTTTGTAAATAAAAAATACAGGAAAAAATATTGCATGAAAGCAGATACAAGAGACGAATAGGTGTGGAAAACTTAAAAATACAACAGAAACGAAGATTTAGATAACAGTATTGAAAAATAAATAATTATTGCACAATTATTGTGCTATCTAATAGTTTTCTTTAATTTGCAGTATTGCATCTAGCTCTTTATTTCATAACATTTCAGTACAGATTTCCAATTTATCTTGAAAATATGGAAATAAAAACTGGCAATTGTTAGTACTCTTTAATGAATAGAATTAAGCTGTTTACTCAAAAATCATTACTTAAATAAAGTTATTTTAAAATATATACAGATTTAATGTAAACGGCGAAGTTTGAAAACAAATCAGAAATGTGTGGTTATGTTTTATTTGTTTATTTTCTGTAACTTGATAATATTATTTATTGCCAAATAGGATCGCAATATTCTAAGAATGCACTCTAGTGGAGAAAAAATTAAGCACATTAAATTGTGTATTATAACCAACATTATAGGTTATTAATTTATTTTTTAGTAAACTTCTTCTTCATAATTTGTAGGATTTTCATCCTGTTTATTTCCAAAATCACTCCTCGGAGGAAGACGTATTGGATGTGTATCCACTGTCTATCCATCTCTTGGTTGGTATTCCTCTTGTTCTTCTCCCGTCCATTGGTCCATCTTCTTTAGCTCTTTTTGCAAGTCGGTTGTCTTCCATTCTTTCTACATGACCTTTCCAATATTTTTAAATAAATTTGGTCATGTCTTGAATGTGACATTTGTCCCTAATTTCTGTGTTGTGTATCTTATCAAATGTTTTCCCTGAATAGTTCTTAGTAAACAACTCGGTAAAATAATTATTTAAAAACACAATTACTATATATGTAGTTCGAAGGAATCTGTTTTATTATTTGCTATATTCAATGCATTTGTTGGAGAGTCAATCACTGAAAAATAATGCTCTGACCTGTTCAGAATATTAAAAAGGAGGAGCTTTGTTTATCACAAAAGATGGAGCTGGTAAAAATAATTCGATAAAGAGTGAGGTGAAACACGACTGACATTGGTTGTAAAACAAATTTCATTGAAACGTGATTGGTCATTGGCCCCCGTTTGGGGTATGAGTTAAATAGTCAAATTAAAAATTGTGTATATTTAGCAGTCCTTAATGCAATCAATTAAGATTACAATTTAGATATATTCCAATTCAAATTCTACCCTCTCCTTTAAAATAAAACTTTTGACATGCAACTTAAAGTCATGGCTCCCCTATAAATGTTATATTTTGGTAATATTTAAAGCATAATTGCTTACACGTTTAAACAAATTACAGATATATAGGCTTACATCCGGTCCCCACTAATGATGAAAGTAGTTTAATTCTGATATAAATGAACGGGATAATGGAAAGCATCTTTTTTAACTGTATAGTTTATTGTCCACGATAAAAAATACTGCAATGCAAACTCCTTCAGTACATGCGTAGGATGTAGCTGATTGATTGTGCGGGTGACCCGTGGCTACCCGCTAACCCCGACCTGACCCGAGATTTGACCCCTCGCTGATCAATTCACAGCTGCGGCTGCTGTGCTCAGAGAAACAAGCTGGCCGCACGCTTCTGACTACTTCCAACTTCAATGCCACAAGTCAAGGACTGTCTAAGATCACAAATTCCCACGCGGAAATTCACATTTAACATAACCTCACTGATACAGAATGCTATAATTGTTCAGTGGCGTATTTGTACGTAAAGGACAGGTGTCCAGAATTGGCTATCCCTCCCCCACTCTGTATTTCTCCCCTAGCAATGTGAAGCCACTTGAAACTATAGTCGGGGAAATCTTTTATGAGGGGAGCCTGTTTAGTGATAGCGCAGTGATTTAAATTTAAACAAGTTCCAAAGCAGTGTGCAACACCAGCCTCTATACTCTCGCTGAAAAGGAAGAGCAACGAGGTATGTCAGCCAAACAGGAAGTGCAGATGTTCATTCAAAATGTCTTATGTCAGTACACATCAGCTTTGTAACAACGCCTACACTAACAATGTTACTATATGCAAAACACCCACCCACCCACTCTCCATAATTTCTGGATGCATATATACAATCTCAACACTCTCCTACCTTTATTATAAAGAATAAATTTGGATGACGTCACTTTTTCTCCCCAATGTATAAAATCTCCGCTTTTCGTGATTTAGTTCGCTTCTGGATTCTCTACCAAAGTTTACAGAATTTCTTAGCTAAGAAGAATCAAAGGACATCTCTACTTTCCTCCAAAGATGAAGTTAAAAGTCGCCACTCCCAAGTCACAATAAATTAATGGTACGTTAAAGACACCTCAGATAAAAATCTGATAATCAGCTTACCGGAGGCACGCCGGAAGGTGGCAGGTTCGAGTCCTGATTGGGTCAGGATTAACCAAAACCTGTCGGCATCATGGCACTGAGGTCGACTCATCCTCTAATGAAAATGGGTACGAGACATATGTCCAGGGGTAAAGGCGGCCGTCACGCAACCCTACTGATATCTCGTGCCGATCGTACAGAATAGTTAGAGCCTTAACCTAACACCCCAAGGATATCCTAAATCCTATAGTAGAACCACTTTACCTTTTATATCAGCTCACATCTGATTCGCGACAATTTAATAATAAAAAAAAGGCATATTACATCTACCCAACAATAAATAATGGAAATCCTAGAAATTTATAACTTAGTTTTCCATGTTTTCTTTTTCTTCCTATGTTTAAGGTAATTTATGTTAAAATGTAATGTTAAAAGTAATAGACTGGATCACCAAAGGGACACTATTATCAAAAGTAATGCCACGAGTAATTTCCAATTTATCTAGTGAATTTGGAAATCAAAGAGTGGCATTTGTTAGGACTATTTAACGAATAAAATTAAGCTGTTTACTCACAAACCATTATTTAAATAAAGTTATTTTAAAATATTTATATATTTAATGTAAACGGCGATGTTTGAAAACAAATTAGAAACGTTATGTTTCGTTTGTTCGTCACTGCAACCTGATCATATTTGTTACCAAATAGAATCGCAATATTGTAAGAATGCACCCTAGGAGAAAAAATGAAACATCATTACAGGTTATTAATTAATTTCTGATGTCCTATGATGTAAATATGTGAATTATATTTTTCTGCAACTTTGATTCGTGGGAAATAATACGTTTAAGAAAAGTGCAGTGGTTTCTTATTTTTGTGGAATAATCAATTGCTACGAATGTTTTTCTATTATATCTCGCAAGCAGAATCTGGTAACATTCGTGCACTACACACACACACACACACACACACACACACACACACACACACACACACACACACACACACACACACAATCTGGAAGCCACTTGATAAAATGAAAGTGATAAAATTGAGGTGAAAAAGACTGTAATTGGTTGTAAATCAAAATTCATTGAAATGTGATTGGTCATTGACTGCCATTTGAGGAATGAGTTAATAGTCATAGAAAAAGTACCAAGTTTATATAAAGATATAGAAAGATACCAACAAAAATGGAAAAATCATGTGAAAAGAATGAAAAGAAACAGACTTTCAAAATTGGCATTCTAATATAATCCAATGGAACGAAGAAACAAATAAAGGAATAAAATTAGATAAAACACACTACTTGAAAACATTATTATACGCTGATGACCAGTAATAGTAGCAAATACAGAAGACGAACTTCAAAGGAATATTTTTAAACTACATAATATATGTGAACAATATAATTTCAAAATATCCACAGAAAAAACCAAGGTAATGGCATTCCAAGGAAATCATAGAACAGGTGAACCATCTCAATTTCTAGGATGTGACATTTCATTTAATTATGATAATGATATAAATAATAAAATAGCAAAATTCCAGGGAATATGTGGTACGATAAAACGATCACTAAATAACAAAACAACAAGAGAGACCCAATTGAAATGTTATAAAATGTTGGCAGTACCGGTACTTATCTATGGATCAGAAGTCTGTATACATAAAAAAACAAGATCTAAGTAGGATAACGGCGGCAGAAATGAAATTTTTGAGATCTGTTAAAGGGTGCACTAAGGAAGACAGAATCAAGAACACAGAAATAAGACAGGAACTTGAAATATTTGCAATAACTGATAAAATAGATACATATAGACAAAAAATGGAAGCAACACATAGACAGAATGAATGAAGATAGATATCCAAAACAAATAACAAAATACAAACCTAAAGGCACCCGAGATGTGGGCAGACCTAGAAAGAGATGGGCTGAAGTCGGAACTGGTCAACAGACCTAATCCATGAATGCAGATGATGATGATGAATATAATCCAACTGGACATAGGGACCAAGGAAGACCAAAAAACATCGGTGGAAAGATCAAGACCATCTTCGTTAGGATTTCTTCATGATGATGATAAAATGTCTTAATAAGAAGATAAATTGAATAGCAAGTTACTTTATGGCATCTTGAAAATAATTCCTATCTCTTACATTAAAACACGTTGCCTCTAACATGTGTATTTTCCAACGTCACTCACTGCACTTTCGTGTTTCGAGTTCCGCGTTGGGGTGGATAGATAACCTTAATGTTGTCTATACACATCACTTCGGCAGACCACTTAACGTAGACGATGTATTCGTGTACAGGGATCACCAATTGGCGGACCGCGGTCCGGATCCGGGGGCTGTTTCCGGACCGGTTATATATAGAATTAATACAAATTTTTAAAATCGGTTAAACATGGAACAAAACCAGTTTACTAAATTTCATGTTATGATAGTATTATTGTTGGCTCGGTTGGCAGTACTGCTTATAATCGGAGATTTGACTGAAGATGAACGGGATTCCGTTTGAAACCTGGTATCGTAAAAAAACACGAAATTTTTGTGAGATAAAAAAATTAAATATTACTCTGACCATATGTTAAATTTACCATAAACTGTTTTTATAATTATTAGAATTAATAACTGTGTAGTACTGTGCTGTATTTACCATGTGTTATGTTTAATGTTTGCATTTGATACCCATAAGATAATTTAAATGATTTCCTTATAATATGAATTATTTAATAAAAGATTCGTCTGTTTAATCAACTGTGCTCCCGGACCTCGACTGAATTTACTACTTTGAAAATGGACCTCCGTGACATATAATTGGTGACCCCTAGTGTAGCATATTGAGTACAAAGATGTACGGGATGATTGTACGCTCATGTTTGTGTAATGTAAAGAATATTGTATGAATGATGATGATGATGAAAATAAGGGAACGTAGCACACTACTGTCGATAAGCAACAAGAGGCCGCAAGACTTAACGTCCTCATCCAGCACTCAAATCGCTATCAGAAGTATCATATGCTTCCTCAACATATGTACTGCGAGGGATTTGAAATTTAATACAGGAATCTGATGCACAATCTAGTGTACCACCAACTCCTGATCTAAAGAATTAAAATTTAGAATTAAATTAATTATTGAATTAAAAATTTCAACCCCGGGCCCCCTAGTCCGGAAGTAGGCAAGCTACCACCTGAGTTATAGCATGGCGGGATTCTCTAATATATTTAAATCATTATTTTTAAAAGTATAATAATTAATTTATGTATCTAATTGCGCTCTAGAACCAGGAGATTCATTACGGCACAGACATAGGCTCTCCATACATCCCTATCTTGAGCAGTAATCTCTCGTGAAATTTACCTTCCTAAAATCATAGTTAATGTTTTTTTCCCCCCCATCTTATTTTTGGCTTGCCTACTGGGCGCTTTCCATCTGATTTTCATAAAGGAGTTTCCATGTCCATCTTTAATTCCCCATTCAAGCCACATATCCTGCCCTTTGCAGACTACGAGACTTAACTGTCCTCACGTCCATGTGTTCATCACAGAGGTAGATGATCATCCAGCCAGTGAAGGGGTGACGTGGTCAGCATGTCGGGTTCCCTCAACGTGATTGCTGGATTTCTCAACCCAAATTCCTCACGAGGCTGGCACTGGTCCCATAATGGCCGAAATTCCATGAGAAAATGTCTTCCCCATGGGGAGTGGAACAACGCTAGTCTCTTAGCTCCTCGTCAAGGCATCCTACCTTAACCAATCGGCTAGGGCGCGGGACTTCCTTATTATATCTGGTTTCCTACAAAGACCATGTAGTACACTTTTTTTATTAATTGATTTCGTACATCTCATTGATGGATAAATCATATTTGAAGAGAAAAATTATACGCTCAGACCGGGACTTGAACCCGGGACCCTTGGTTCTCTAGACCAAGTGCTCTACCAACTGAGCTACCTGAGACAAGTACCGATCTAAACGCAAATCTTTCTCTTATACATTGTAATTCCCTTCCAACAAATGCTCTGAAGCCATGCTTCTATCTTGCAAATGTCGGCTCCTTTATTAAGAAGACATATTTGGGAATTATACATTACAGCCAGTACGGCTTTTTTCATGTTTTAATAATTGATTTCGTACATCTCATTGATGGATAAATCATATTTGAAGAGAAAAATTATACGCTCAGACCGGGACTTGAACCCGGGACCCTTGGTTCTCTAGACCAAGTGCTCTACCAACTGAGCTACCTGAGACAAGTACCGATCTAAACGCAAATCTTTCTCTTATACATTGTAATTCCCTTCCAACAAATGCTCTGAAGCCATGCTTCTATCTTGCAAATGTCGGCTCCTTTATTAAGAAGACATATTTGGGAATTATACATTCCCAAATATGTCTTCTTAATAAAGGAGCCGACATTTGCAAGATAGAAGCATGGCTTCAGAGCATTTGTTGGAAGGGAATTACAATGTATAAGAGAAAGATTTGCGTTTAGATCGGTACTTGTCTCAGGTAGCTCAGTTGGTAGAGCACTTGGTCTAGAGAACCAAGGGTCCCGGGTTCAAGTCCCGGTCTGAGCGTATAATTTTTCTCTTCAAATATGATTTATCCATCAATGAGATGTACGAAATCAATTATTAAAACATGAAAAAAGCCGTACTGGCTGTAATGTATAATTCCCAAATATGTCTTCTTAATAAAGGAGCCGACATTTGCAAGATAGAAGCATGGCTTCAGAGCATTTGTTGGAAGGGAATTACAATGTATAAGAGAAAGATTTGCGTTTAGATCGGTACTTGTCTCAGGTAGCTCAGTTGGTAGAGCACTTGGTCTAGAGAACCAAGGGTCCCGGGTTCAAGTCCCGGTCTGAGCGTATAATTTTTCTCTTCAAATATGTAGTACACTGTTATTCAGTCTTCTCCATTCACCTGTCTGTTCACCTCTCTTTGGTCTAAACATTTATCTCATCATCATCATCATCATAGTACAACATTCAAGAACTTTATTCTCAAATACTCGTAATATTTTCTCTTCCCTTTAAAGTACGAGACCATGTTTCGCATCCATATAAAATAACTGGAAGAATAACTAATGTACCTATAAGATAGGGTATAATGAAATACTCGGGGAAGTCGTGAATAGTTCACAATCGAACATATATATATATATATATATATATATATATATATATATATATATATATATATATATAATGCCATCACGTTGTCATTTCGACATTCTGGTATTCTCTCCTGGCAAAGCGTTATTGTAATCCACTTCTGGGATTGGGGCGACTGGAAGGCGGAGTTCCGCTGCTCCGATGATACATGATAGGACATAGGAGGTGATGATGGTAATGATGCGCCAGGGGAGGCCTTAATCCTAAACTTAATGAATGTTAAATGCGATAATGCGTATAATTGAGCAGGATGAACGAATAACTTATTTATCAAAAGAGAATATAACACATTATTAATATTGTATTCAGATAATTACGAGTTTATGACGTATGAAATTCTAATGCAGAATGCCTTCTTGCGGACACAACAGCTTAGAGAAAAAATAATATTTTGCGCGTTATGTTTGTTTCTTGATAGTTAGTAAGAGTAGTGCATATTCTCGGTTAAAAAAATGTTTCCCCGAAAAGTAGCAATGTTATACTCGTTGTTTATGACCACAGATATAGCCTAAAAACCGTAAATACGGCAAGACTCCGGATTTCTAGCAACATTTTTTAAATTTTAAAAATCCCAATAGAATATATGCAACTACCGATAATCATGTAATGATCGAGATACAAAGAAGAATCCAAATATCTAACAAAAACTTTTTTTAAATACTTGCGACATAATACAAACACACATACACATTTATACACTACTAAAAAATAGAGGAACATATGTTTAAACCAAAGCCACAAAATAAATATTGTAACAATTTAATTTTTGAGAGTCAGATGTTTTGAGTTTAAGTATTGTTTAAAATCAGATTGAAGATCTTCTGGGTTTTATTAATTTTTCTCTGAATATGTTAGTGAAATTCCGAGAGTTGCTTAAAACAACGTGAATTCGTATTGATTTAATTTTTTAAAAACAGGTTTGAATAATAATCTGTGGTAGGGAATGAGATTACGAGTATTTGAGAATAAAGTTCTTAGGAAAATTTTTGGACCAAAGAGAGATGAACAGACAGGTGAATGGAGAAGACTACATAACAGTGAACTACATGGTCTTTATAGGAGGCCAGATATAATAAGAACAGTTAAGTCCCGTAGACTGCGATGGGCAGGACATGTTGCGCGTATGGGGAATGAAAGACGTGCATGGAAACTTCTTGTAGGAAAGCCAGAAGGAAAACGCCCAGTTGGTAGACCAAGAATGAGGTGGGAGAACAACATTAACTATGATTTGAGGGAAGTAGATTATACAGGGAATGATTGGAAAGCATTAGCTCAGGATAGGGATGTATGGAGAGCTTATGTCCGTGCGGCCATGAACCTACGGGTTCGATAGTGCCAGTGAGTAAGTAAGTAAGTAAGGGAATTGTTATTTTTGTGTTCTCTGAAGTTAATACAGAGCAATAAGACATCTGAATGAAACATCAGTTGCACGAGCAGTTGCATTGATTGACGAAGGTCGTTCCATTCGCCATGTCTCTAGGATTCTTGATGTCAGCCCTTCCGTCATCCATAGGCTGTGGAGGCGATATAGAGAGACACATGGATTCAAGAGGAGACCCGGGCAAGGTCGTAAGAAGAAGACTACAGACGTACAGGATAGATTTATTGTCTTATCACCTTTGCGCAGATGAAAATCTACAGCCAGAGATCTACAAAATAATTTACGTACAGCAACTGGGCGGTAATTTCTGATCAGACTGTAAGAAATAGACTGAGAAATGCAAGGTTGAGGTCTAGAATCCCTTTTAAAGCCCCCGTTTAACGCGTCAGCACAAAGAAGCCCGGCTGCGATTTGCTCAGAATCATGTCAACTGGCAGCTCCGCCAATGGAAGGGTGTTTTATTCACGGACGAATCAAGATTTCGTCTAACAGGTTCTGATGGTCGTACACGTGTATGGAGACGTCCTGGTGAACGTTTTAATACAGCCACAATTATTGAACGTGACAGATTTGGAGGTGGTTCGGTTATGGTTTGGGCTGGGAGTACTATTGAGTCTCGGACAGAGTTTGTCGTTATCCCACAGCGCATGAATGCTGATATTTACATTAATGACATTATCCTCCAATATATTGTACCCTTTGCTTATGGTATCGACCCTAATTTTTTTCTAATGCAAGATAATGCTAGATGTCATACAGCACAGGCTACCAGAGATGTCCTGCACGCAGTCCGGACCTTAATCCGATCGAGCATATGTGGGATAAGTTGGAAAAACTTGTTCGTAAGCGTCCTGCTGTACCTCAGAACCTTGAAGAACTTTCACATGCACTCACCGAGGAATGGGAGAAAATCTCACAAGTTTCTGTAAGAAGGCTTTTGCGAAGCATGCCTCGTAGGTGTATTGCGGTCATTCAGGCTCACGGAGGACACACTAAGTACTGAGTGTTGAAATAACCATGGAAACATTGATTCCAAAAATTGTAAATCTCAAATTTCCAGTTTGTTTTCTGTTACAAATGATAACTTGTTCGTATTGCTAATACTGTACAAGAAAATATTGTTTGAATGTCTATTCTAATTTTACATAAATCTTCAATTTATAATTACGAAAGATCAAATATTAATTTGTTTCAATATTCATTCTCGTGTTTTGGTTTAAACATGTGCGCCTTTAATTTTTTTTGAGTAGTGTACATAGGCATGTTTCTGTGTGGCCGCATTTTTTTTTTTTTTTGCACTTTAAGGGAGAGAGGAAAAAACCAAACATGAATTAAAAAGAGTTGAGACCGAGTTCGTTAACCAGCAAAATCGAACCATTAGGAGTAGGAGTTCAACTGAAATGAACATTTTAAAAATCGATCTAGCAACAGCAATTTTCAAATTTTCGCAACGAAACTCAGTACATACTATCGAAATAAATCTAGAAAGACATTTTCATAAAATCATCGAAACTGGCAATTAAAAGTGAGGGTTCTCCAGAAACCCGGAATAAAAAAAATGTTTTATTGCGATCCGACATGTTTAAACAACTGGCACGATAAATTAATGTTTCGCCAATTTATGAATTAACAAAGAAAGTTATATTCCGAAAAAAGCAAAATCGGACCATAAATTCGATTTGCTGAGGAATTCGCTTAGTTTACGCAGTTCATGCGTGCGGACTTTTTAAAAAAATAATTATATACTTAACAAAAACAGAATTATAAAGCATGTGATTTTGACGTCTTCTTTTGAGAATTATGATACATCTACCATCATTATTAAACATTAATGAACTACTTGTATTAAAATTTAAAGTAAGTTACTTTTATTGCGACGAATTAGCATAATATATTGCATGATATTCGTTCCTCTGTGCGAAATATTAAATAATGAAACAGTTGTTTGAAAAAATTGAAGTTCTAAAATTAGGTTAATAATAGAGATTTTAGTCTCAAATACGATGACCCATAAAATCCTTTGGAGGCCACTCAAAAGAATATTAACCCTGACCTAAAATACATATAAAAATGCATGCAAAGTGGTTGCTACTGTATAAAATTATGGATCATCTAAAAATTTCATAAAATAGTAATTAACACAAATGACCTCATTCTTTGTAACAGTAAACTACGAAATAAAAAAGTCTAAATCAAAGAATAACAAAACTAATGTAGGAATCATGCACGTCGAATAAAATATCTGGGCACGGACACAAGAGGCTGAAACCTCGAGATGAAGAATGGAACGAAGATAGTTTGTAATTATGCAACACTGTGCAGACTTCTGATTGGAGGAGACCCTTAGCCTACCAGCCGTCCGCTAGCCTCACAACCACATAATGTTAATCACAGAGGTGGAAGATCTTTCAGTCATGTGGTCACCATGTCGGGTCCCACAGCCGTTAAAGCATGTTTTGACAATCTAGAGCCGCTCTACACTCAAATTCCTCACGGATGGAAAAATAGACATTGTAATATGGAATCTATTAAGTACTTTTAATGCCCCGTACGTAAATCACAAATATCGCGGTTCACTTTTCTACGAATATAATCAGCAAGCGATCTAATTTTAGGAATAGATTATAAATGTAAGAATGTCTAGAAACCCAGGTTAGATCGGCATACATGTTTTCAGCTGAGCAAAAAGCGAATCAGATCCAGTCACATTTAGATTTGTTTCCCCAAACTGAAGCTCCTACTCAGAATTCCTTACGACGCTGGATGGTCATTGGTTTCACATACTGACTAATATTGTTTCTCCTGTTGTTTACCCCTACTTAGTCAAAAACACACTCAGCCTGTCAAAGGGCATTTAATCTGAAAACACTATATTGCACTATATCGGTTTTCAATATCATAATCCTAGTCTTATGGGATGAAAGTGGTGTTATAATTCAATTTTCTAGAAAATCTTATAATGTACTTGACTACCAGCTGCAAGTTTCACATCCATGAATCAATTATAGAGGAAGACCCAAATTCAGACAGTTACACTGGTGAGACATGCGGTTAGCCCCATTCATTTAGACTTGCTATGTCTAACTGGAGCTGCAACTTATCGTAGCTACTCAAATTTCTCACGATATTGGAATGACACGAACACTGGCCGAATCTCCGTGGAAAAATGTCCTCCCCCTAGGAGATTCGAATCAAAGTGATTTCTGTACGTCTCCGCCAAGCCTTAAATAGAACTAACACAGTGTTTAAGACGAATATTACTGGTACTAATTATGGTATCTATAAAAGGCATTAAGATAATTTAATTTTGACAGGATCTGCCATTATTATAGTTTTTAAAATGTTCATACACTAACATCTGCTGATAATTACGAATTGGCCGTAAACTAGTGGCTCATATTGCAATTATATCCAAGGTTATTTTTTAATATACAAAGTTCTAATCATTCTGGAAAGAGGAACTAATAGCAGAATTTAAATCTTCTCTTGTTTTATGAACGATAAGAGTGCGAATAATCATTAAGCAGTATTATGTAAAATATAACCTGAAACGCGTAAAAATAAACGGGGTTTCTCCATTTAACATGTATGGTTATATCGCTTCTAGAATTTTTTAGTTGTGTTCAGTAGTCTGTATAATTCTATTATATAATACTATATAGTATTTCTAATGCGTCTTCTATTAAAGTTTTCTGATTTTATGTAATTTTAACGAAGTACGATGAAATTGGGCCTGGTAATGAAATATTCCAATCCGGCAATTTTGAGAACTAAAAAAAAAGTCCTGAAACCTCTCAATTATAAATACCATATGTTACCATTTGAACCTATGGAATATTTGTCACCAGGTTATTGATTTATGCCAGAATATATTTGAGAAAAATATTGAAGTACGGAAAATGTTCATCATTGTACAACTGGATGTGGAAGCTTTCATTAAAATGTTCTAAATGTTTTAAAATATATCCGCTGTAGCCTACATTGTTTTAATATTCATAAAACATTTTGGAGGAATAAAGAAAAAAAGGTGAGGTGATCACAATACAGCGCTTATACTACCTTGTGGTAGTAGGAGGTTAAGTCTCTCATCTTTTTAGACAATCGGCACTAGATGCCAGCTGGGTTGTCAGCCATGCGCGACAGTAGCTTTTACTCACAGAACTAGTATCTGCTACTCATTACTGTTAGGGCCTTAGTCCCGCCAGAAAGTTTAGGCAAGTTTAAAATCCTGACCCCCATCGGAACTCGAACCCCGATTCCTGCTTGTAGGGTTTTAGAAGTATAATTAAATAATGGATTTTAAAGCAGATTTTTATCTAAGAAATGACCCCCTTGTGATGGTTCGACAGGCCTGGCCAGTCGACATTCATGTATATCACAGACCTTCAACAATAAGGGTTTCATTTTCATCCCGCAACCTGGCATTACGCCGGACATGAATAGAGGATTTATGATTTTATTATTAGGAGCCTTCATATTAATACAAAATTTCAAAATATTTCATTCATAAAACCAAATTGCGTCATGCTAACCTCACTAAAGCCATTGCTAGTTTCATAAAACTTAATTCTTCGTGTCATAATCTGAATCATTCGTTACTATAAATTATTGCATTAAAAGGTTACAGACGTACTCTTTAAGATCAAATGTATTGTGAAAATCTTCCATCGTCTTTAGGGAGTATCAAATGTGTGCGGTTTTTTTTTCCGGATCACACGACTTTCCTAGAAGGGAGGAAAATATTTTTTATAGAATCGATAAAACCTTATTTATACAGGAAGCAAAAAGAGAACATTTGCCACAAATATAACACATACATCTAGCTCCATTTTCTACAAAGTCGGAATCTACCTGTATAAAAACATGAAGTAATTCTTCATGCTTACGCTACGAGAATATTTCATGTCAGATATTTGTTTACGTTCTGCAAATCGTATGCAACCATTGATTCTTTAATGTTTCCAGTTTCAAAAGAGGCAAGAGAAAAACTGATGCTTTGGCATTTTAACATCCAATGAGAAAAATAACTCTAAATCCATGTTATTCGTTTTTTTATTAGAAGTTTAATATGGGGATTTCTTAAATCTATGTTTTCTCAAACAAATTCGTCAGAAAAACATTTTGATTGCTCTGATAAATTATTATTTTCAAACACTGCCACGAATAAAGTAGTTTTCAGTGACATTCTAATTATTAAAAATATCAACTGTATGTTTATAAACTATTTCATTTTTATTTTTCATTGACGTCATGTCCAGCGGTCTAAGGCACCATTCATTAGCGTAGAGCTATGGGACACGTGCTTCTTCAAAATCCCTACGGGGGAATAAATTTTCTCATTGTATTTCGGCCAGTTTGGGACCGGGGCCCAACGAGAATTGTGATAAGTTTGGGTTGCTACAGTAAGTAGCTGCTCGAAGATTGATAAAACCAGCTACAACGGCTGGTACACGACAAACTGACCATATGTCACCCCTATAGTGGACTGGATGATCGCCCACATCTATAATTATCACATGTATATGCGAGGACAGCAGTTTGCTGGTAGGTTAGCCCTTTCGCGCCATTCTATTTCACAATAGGCTAACTGTAGCCCAGGTGTGTCAAACTCAATTGGACTGCAAGTCTCTTCATATATTACCAAACCTCTCACGAATCATACAAGATCTATAAACTTAGCCAATGCAGAATTATCAATGTTTAGTTTACTAAATTGGCTGTTTCCTAATTCATATTTATAACAGACAGTGATGAACTGTATCAATGTAAATTAAATTTTAAATATGTCAATATAAAAATTCTAATTAATTTATAATAAAACAGTGAAACGGTTATAATACAATATTTCATCAGATACACAGTTGATTAACTCAAAATATTTTACGATCGTTTTGCCGGACATTTAGTGCCGCCTCTTTGCTATCAGTTTCGGAAAATTCGGAGTAACAGATTTCGAAGACTCAACCATAATTATGGAAGAATGATTGACATCTGTCAGCCTTGATCTGCGAGGAGGTTTGCGCGGTAAAATACAAAATTAATTAAATTGGTACCGTATAGTTTTCGATGAAGGCCGCAATAAATAAAGAAGAATAAAAAGCAAAGGACCATTTGAGTGTCGAGGGCCGCCTGTTTGACACTTACTGAAAACACTATTTCTGTGCAGATCTTCTCACTCCAAACATTTTCCATATAAGAAAAATCGTAACCGTATACAAATGCTAGGCATTATGGCGATAAAATAATGAAAATATAATGGAATAATACAGTATTTTATTAGTCTTATTTGTACTAATATTAATTTTTGGAAACAGAACTCGAAAATTGTACATTATTATAGAATAAGGAACTCAGCATTGTCGTAAATTATGACACAATTAACCAAGGACATAAGTGATAAAAATGCTGTTTAATTAAATGATATGTGATAATGACATAAAATTATTATTAGTTTTTAACGAAGTACCGATATAATAAGATTGACATAGTTCAAGACAATTCAAAGATTACAAATGACATTCACACACTCAAAAAATTATCTGGTATACTTAACACTTGTGAAACAATTAAATCATGAATAAAACAGAGATATTTATCTTACCATCCTCCCTACTTATCGACAGTGTTACATTTTTTTACTGTGTTTATCTTCAGTTTATCTTTATCCACTTCGCGGTTTCATTTGATCAAAATGTATTGCACATATTTTATTAACAAAGAATAATTTATATTTTAAATAATGAATTTAAAAAATGCTTCTTCTTAGACATAATTTGTAGGATTTTCATCCTGTTTATTTCCAAAATCACTCCTCGGAGGAAGACGTATTGGATGTGCATTCACTGTCTATCCATCTCTTGGCGGGTCTTCCTATTGTTCTTCTCCCGTCCATTGGTCTATCTTCTTTAGCTCTTTTTGCAAGTCGGTTGTCTTCCATTCTTTCTACATGACCTCCAATATTTTCGTCTTATCTATAATAAATTTGGTTATGCCTTGAATATGACATTCGTCCCTAATGTCTGTGTTGTGTATTTTATCAAATATTTTCCCCTGAATAGTTCTTAAGATTTTAATTTCACATGTGCTTATTGTCCACCGCTGTGGTCTCGAGGTAGCGCGCTGCCTTGACACGCATTGGGCCCGGGTTCGATCCCCGGTCGGGGCAGTTTTTCTGGGTGAGGTTTTTATTGGGGCTTTTCCTCACCTGTAAGACAAATGTCAAGGAAAACTTTAAGGCCCAAACGGTCCCCGAAATCATATGGCCATCATCAACATCCTTATCATCATCATCATCATCCTTCACCGGTGTGGAAAGCAACGGGAAGCTACCACATCTATACAATTCCCTAGTAAAGCTGCAAGCATAGCATGAGAATGCTATGATTGCAGTGAAGGACCTGCCTTCGGGCAGAATTACTATGGATGGATGGATGGATGGATGTGCTTATTATTTGTTTAGTTTTTGTTGTAACAGCCCTAGTTTCTGCTCCATATACGATAACTGGTCGAACTATCGTTTTGTATATTCGGGTTTTGCTTTCTATTGACATATGTTTGTTGCGTGAAATTAAATATTTCATATATCCTGATATTTGTGCTGCTTTATCAGCTTGTTCCTTTACTTCTTTTATTAAATTTTTAGTGTTTGTTATTAATACACCTAAATAATTAAATTCTGAACTTGTTCTATAATTTTTCTTTCCACTTCTAATTTGCATCTTACTGGTTCTTTTGATATTGTTAATTTAAAAAATTCAAACACTGAAAATAAAAAGGGATGTTACATTTTGGATTTTTATATAAAAAATAAATTAGCACCTACATATATTGACACAGAAAATGCTATGTTTCCGTTCACAATTTAGTGATGCTCATTAAATATTTATAACGGAGTTCGTTATTTGTCAAGACCGAAAAATGGACAAATTCCCTACTTATCTGCTTTTAAATTTATCATGAGAGATTTGTCTAATGTTATTTCCAGTACATTATGTTTCATTGCGCTTTTATACATGTATTTTCACGTTTAAGTAAACTATAATATTCTTTATAATAATAAGATCAGTTTTAACTAATTCTTGCGAAATTTGGACACTCAAAGAGGCAGAAAAACAAAAACTTCTAATATTTTAAAGAAAATTACTAACGTAAGAAGTATTTTTGACGCAATAAAAATCATGATGAATCAGAATAAATAAATAAATAGACTTGCCAAAAATAATAAACACAATTATATAAAATAACAAATACGTTGGTTTGGGCATATACACACAGTGAATGATGATATAATTATTTTAAAAATATTATTGGAAGCCATTAATTTGTAAATTCGTAGGATGAGCCAAAAAATTATGGGAAGATAATACAAATTACACGAATCACTGACGATAAAAACAAAACCTTTAAATTCGTTCCGGACAGGAAGTTGACGAAAGGATTTGTTGTGAAGGTGAAACAATTACCAAGTTGAAGCTGTAGTGTCTTTTAAAAGAAATAATATATTTTAATTTATAATTTTTTTCTCACAGTTTGAGCTAAAAATATATAAAGTTAGGTTAATATTATGAGCAATTGATTAAAAATTGATTTGAGTTCCTAAAAAGCAATACAAATTATCCACTATTACTTGATTTCCCAGCTATATTTAGTTCGTTGCATGACCAGTCTATTTTAACGTTAAAAGTACTCGTACCTAAGGATAGAGAGGACGTGGTCAATCAAAGACTAGGTATCTGGATGGATACAAAAAAATATGCAAGAAGAAAAAATGTTTCAATGCTTGCAAACATAAAAAAGAATCAGTAATATTCAGAAAATACTGATATTTTATGTTATATACGATATGGAGTCTGATCAATGGTTCTCCTTAGGGTAACAAATGGGTTGAGACCTTTCTCCAATCACTTATGTCCAGATTAGACCTTGAGACCACTTGGATACTATAAACTGAATGCTAAGAACTATTATGGGACAGAGAACCTTCTCTAACTCATGTCAAAAATCGTGGATCCTTGGATCCGTTCAATTTTGCCTATCAAAACCTGTTAAAAGGCTACCTTCATGACGTAACCGGTATTTTATTATTTTTTTGAGAATATAAAATATTTTATAACTATTTTCAAGCATGCAACTAAGATATTGGATGGAAATACCTTAGTTCCTTCTGGGTATCACTTTAAGGTGATGAGCTAACCACCTGTCACTCGCTGACATCCGAAGAAAATAAGTCAATTAAACTTACTTACTTACTCACTGGCACTATCGAACCCGTAGGCTCATGGCCGCACGGACATAAGCTCTCCATACATCCCTAACCTGAGCTAATGCTTTTCAATCATTCCCTGTATAATCTACTTCCCTCAAATCATAGTTAATGTTATTCTCCCACCTCATTCTTGGTCTACCAACAGGGCGTTTTCCCTCTGGCTTCCCTACAAGAAGCTTCCATGCAAGTCTTTCATTCCCCATACGTGTAACATGTCCTGCCCATCGCAGTCTACGAGACTTAACTGTTCTTATTATATCTGGTTTCCTATAAAGACCATGTAGTTCATTGTTATGTAGTCTTCTCCATTCACCTGTCTGTTCATCTCTCTTTGGTCCAAAAATTTTCCTAAGTACTTTATTCTCAAATACTTGTAATCTCCTTTCCTCCCTTAAAGTAAGAGTCCATGTTTCGCACCCATGTAATATAACTAGTAGAATAATAATTTTATATATTTTCAGTTTAAGGTTTTTTGAAAGGAGTTGGGACATCAAGAGTCTCTGCAATGCAAAATAGCACGCATTTCCAGAATTGAGCCGTCAACTAAACTAACTTGGTTAAAGAAGTACTGTATGAAAATATAAAAAAATATACATTGTATCAAGTCTCCACAACTTGTAAAATAAATAAAACATTGTAGGCCTTTCGGAACCAGTCCCATCCTCAGCAGAATGTTCAGTATGTAGGCTATTAGTAGTACTTAGTAGCTGGATAATAGGGAACAACCTTCTGCTGAAGATGGAAATGGTCCCGTAAGGCTAAAATGTTTTAATTATTTTTAATAGCTGAGGAAACTACACACAATAAATATAAAATTTTATATAATATTTTTTTATATACTGTGACTAATACATAAATGGAATTTTATCACTAAATTAATTATTGTTCAGTTATGTAGGCTATAATAAAGTTGCTAGTGTAAAATGCAATATTAAAACAACAAAGCTATTAATAAAAATGGCTGCGTCTTTAATATATATGGTGCACTATACCATACAAACTGACTGTAAAAATCCATAAATTTTATGGAAATTATACCAGGCCAAAGGAAAAATTTAAATTGTTACTTTTGTAAATACTTGAACCGTGCTTTTTACTTCGTATGACTGATTCGAAGCCAGGGTTAAAAGGGTTTCTCTCGTTAGCCCATACCAAAAATGTTCATTTAACCTCTTCTCCCATACTCGTGTCATCCATTTAGTTTCATTCGATCTGCCGCTGTGATAGTGCGACAGGCATCCTAGTATATTACATACATTCAATAAGAGGGCGTCATCTCATCTCATCCCTCGACCTGGCATTGCGCCGGACATGAATAGAGGATATACTGTACAATAAAATATTATTACATTTTCAACATAAAGCTAACTAGAGAAAATCGTCGGATTCTTTACTTTACATAGATGTTTGAAGTTTGGAATATTTATGTTCAGATTAAAGATGGACTCTGATCAAATAAACTAGAATTAATGTAAAATGAGATCCCTGCATTTTACAAACATTTAAATTGCAATTCTACATTTCTAATACAATGGAGGAAATTGGTATAAAGCCACTAACTTTTAGTAGTAAAACAACCTGAAATATTTATGCAAATACCATATGTGTGTCATAGATTACATATAATTATCTTGGACATAATTTCATACAGGTCTCCTCATTTTGTATTTATTATATAAGTAAAATATACCAAAATTAATTGCGGAGTAACAAAAGAAGATTTTTTCAATTATTATAAAAGTCTTTGGACTGACAATAGCTATGAAGATACAATTTTCCGAAATAATAATGAGACAGATTCCATAATATCATTGGAAGAATTGAACAATAGTTTAAAGAAATTAAAAAATGGGAAGGCAACTGGCACAGATGGCTTGAATTCTGAATTGTACAAATATGCAGGCAAACAGTTCCATGAAAGACTGTTGTCCTTCTTTAATAATGTATTCAAAAATGCAGATATACCACAAGAATGGAAGACAAGCATTGTTATACCCCTGTTCAAGAAAGGAGACGAGAAAAATGGACAACTATAGGGGAATCAGTTTGTTAAACTTGTTAAACACATGCTACAAAATTTATGCAGACATTTTAAATGGAAAATTGAAAAGTTTCAGTGAAAAATTCCTTATGGAATGTCAAAATCGATTTAGGAAAGGACGATCTTGTATTGATTCAGCATTTTCTGTTAAACTATTGCTTGAAAAAAGAAGAGAATTCAACTTAGAAACACATTTTGCTTTCATAGATTTTGAAAAAGCATTCGACACAGTCAAGAGATCAAAACTCTTAAATATATTGGAAGACAGAAATATACCCAATTTACTTCGGCAGAACATACAAAATATTTACAAAGACAACACCATGAAGATTAAATTAAATAACAGATTTTCTGAAGAAGGAATTATAAATCGTGGTGTGAGACAAGGCTGCCCCCTATCCCCAACACTCTTTGCAATTTATATCAATGAAGTAATATGTTGCTGGAACAAAACATATAAATTTGGAATAAGAATATCAGAAAATAGAAAATTAAACACCCTATTGTTTTGCAGATGACCAAATAATAATAGCAAATTCCGAAGATAATCTACAGAAAGGTCTGTATGAACTTAACAAAATTACAGAAGAATATGGATTAAAGATATCTACAGAAAAAAACAAAAATTATGGCATTTCAAGGTGTAGATCCTGTCAGAAGTAAAATTGTACTGGACAATAAAATTTTGGAGCAGGTGAATAATTTTACATATCTAGGATGCAATATCTCATATGAAGAAGAAAAGGATGTAAATGCAAAAATATCTAAATTTTTAAGAATTTTAGGGTTAATAAATTCTATCTTCAAGCCACAGTTAGTCCAAACGCATTCAAGACTGAAAGTGTATAAAACACTGGCTCTTCCAACTCTTTTGTATGGTAGCGAAGTATGGACGTTGAAACAGAAGGATATACAGAGACTTAGATCTGCTGAAATGAGATATCTTCGGAGGACTGCAGGATACACACTACTAGATCACAAAAAAAAAAATGAAGACATCTTAGAAGAATTACACATGGAATCTTTAGAAAACAAAATTTCTGATTATAAGTCAAGATGGATACAACATGTTCATTGAATGGAAGATCACAGAATACCCAAACTAATGTTAAGATATCAACCTGCAGGAAGAAGAAGACCAGGACGTCCACTCAAAAGACTTCTGGATGGTGTTTCTCTTGAGGCCGAAACGGGTCAACAAATGGCCTAAATTCGTGAATGTACTATGATGATGATATATATGTAAATAATACGTAAAATCTAAGAAAACGCTGTCCTAGGGGTGGAAATCGGTATAAAGTCAGGTCAACTTCTGGCTCTTACAGAGACATAAATGTAAACAAAACACTGCAATTACATGGAGACGTGTCTGTGAGCATCGTTCATCAGTTACAAGTCAGCAGTACGTACAATGCCACGTGGAAAGCCTCTATCAAATGAAGAGAAATCAAGAGTTAGTGCCTTCAAGGAGATGGGCCTTTCCAATAGACAAATACCTACGAAATTGGGGCTTCAAGATGTGTCATTGATAATTTTGTCAAACTGGGCTCACAATATGAAAAAAACGGGAAATATGGACGGACAAGAAAATTGTCTGAGCGCACTAAACGTCTCATTTTACGTAAAGCAAAAGGTAAGAGTATGTTTTCTTCTCAAATCCAGGCTGATTTGAAGTTGCCAGTAACAGCCAGACGAGTAAGACAAATTCTGTCAGAAGACAAGAACCTAAAATTAAAAAAAAAAGTCTTAGTAAACTACCTCTGAACAATGCACATAAGAAAGTTAGAATGACTTTTGCTGAAGAACACATGTCCTGGACCTCAGAATGGAATAAAGTAATGTTCAGTGATGAGAAGAAGTTTTAATCTGGACGGGCCTGATGGCCTTCAGTATTACTGGAACGACATCCGTACTGAAGAGCAAGTTAGAATGAGTAGAAACTTCGGTGGTGGAGGCGTTATGATCTGGGCAGCATTCTGCTTTAAAGGAAGATCAAAAATAGCATGGATACAATCAAGATGAATTCTGAGTCCTACACTGAGGAGCTTCTGGAGTCCTAATTGGAACGAATGTATGAGGAATTTGGTGAAGTTCTAATTTTTCAGCCAGATAATGCTTCCATTCACGTGTCTGCCAAATCATAGAAGTGGTTCAAGAAGAAAGAAATACCGCTTTTGACGTGGCCAGTCAGAAGTCCTGATTTAAAACCGGATTGAGAACTTATGGGGGATCCTGGCAAGGCGTGTGTATCGCAATGGACGGCAGTTTGGGACAGTGACTGAGCAGAAAAATATTACTCAGGAAGAGTGGGGCTTCAATCTCAGTGGAAGAAATAAACACCCTCATCAAGTCAATGCCAAAGATAATCTTTCAAGTAATTAACAACAATGGAGGTTCAACTAAATTTTAGAACTTTGTTGTAAACTTTGCGCTCAGTCTTTTTGGTTTAATCTGTGAAATACACAAAGTGCCTTTATACTAATTTCCATCCATATGTGAGAATGGTTTCAGTTTTCATGTACTTTTTTGGACGGAAATGGATAATTAATTTTGACATTATTTGTGTGTGTTTTATACTCAATCACCTCCTAAGTTAATATAGAAAAATGCCAAAGAAAGAGTAAATAAACTTGTGTTAACCCTTTTAACAAGTGGCTTTATACCAATTTCCTCCATTGTATAGGAGGATGTTTCTTAAAGAGTATTTTTAATGGAATTAACCTATTAAATTGGTATACAGATAATTGAATTATAACTAACTCACTACCACTATTAAACCCAAAGGTTCATGGACTCGCGAATATAGGCTCTCCACACAACCATCATGAGCAAATGTTTTCCAATCATCCCCTGTATAATATTCATCTCCCACCTTATTCTTGGCCTACCTAACTTGGATTCTTCTATAAGGAGTTTTCATGCCCATATTTTATTTCCAATCAGTGCCACGTGTCCTGCCCATCGCAATCTACGAGGCTTAAATGTTCTTATTGCATCTGGTTTTCCCACAAAGATCATATAGGTCACTATTAATGAAGTCATCTCCATTCACATGTCTCCTCTCTCTCTCTCTCTCTCTCTCTCTCTCTCTCTCTCTCCTCTCTCTCTCTCTCTCTCTCTCTCTCTCTCTCTCTCTCTCTTCTTTGTTCGAAAATGTTCGTCAAAATGTATTCTCAAATACTCGTAATCTTATCTCTTCCCTTCAAGTAAGAGCCCGTGTTTCGCATCCATATAGTGATGTGGAATAACTGTTTTATATATTTGTAACTAAATTTATAGAAGGTATTCTCAAAAGGTTCCAATATTTACAGAGGTAACATGAAATAAAACAAGCAACCAACTTCCTAAATTTATTATATCCTAAGTTATGATATATTTACTACCAGGATTTTCATTGATATATTTCCTTACACCATATAAAGACATAAAGGAGGCATATTATTCAACACAGGAAATGGCAGATGGGTAAGAAAATGGAAGCAATCTGCATGCATTAACTTGAATGCTGAAAAACATCCAATATGCAGGATACTATATGTGTGAAGATCTTTAGAAACCGGTTCCAGCTACTTTCGGAAACGGGATCCCTTGCACCACTATCAAATTACATCATCAATGTATTTGATCTACTCTTCACAGCATGTGCTCGATATTCTGCATACAATGTTTCCTTATTGTTTCTTGCTGAAGTGGTCGGAAAAAAAAAACGCAAATCTTACAAAAGCCATAATTCAGAAGATACAAAGATTATGGAAAATGGACAGAAACTTTTTCTTGCTTTGTCGAGTATTACCTATATTACAAAGACTGGAATTTTCTTTACACTCTATATACAGATAATTGAATTATAAGATAATAACATTTAAAAAACTGTGTAAACCTACACAGTTAACTATACATAATTAAGCTGTGATTATCTTAGATAATCTTAGTATGTTGATTATGTCTAGGATTTTGTCTGGATTAAAGAAATGTCTGTTGAGATAAGTAGTATTTTATTTAATGGCAATATCAGGTCTTTGGAGTCGCAATTCAAATCTAGGAGAAAAGGGGCAACACATTTTGCTCCGAGACCTCTATCTTCAGGACTGAGATTATTTTACGTTCCATAACTCTACGACACGGGGCCCTCAACTTTAATTCCCTTCTGAAAAAAGTAACACTAAAAGTATTTTACTATTGGAAGGAAGAATTCGACCCCGGGCGAACCAGAGGCATGCATAGTAATAACTAGTCCAAAGGGAAACAAATGTCTCTGAACCTGTATTTCAAGCGACAAGGCATCTGAATACATAAAGTAGCGGACAAGATGCTGATTTCTCAATTGCTGATGTCTATAAATATGCTAAGGATCATTCACCCTTTTATGGAATAAGTACCGTTAACTGTAGCGACATTATTCCATGTGTAAAACGTATTTAAGACTGCAAATACATATAGGTGTTTGACCGAATAAAGTGCAATTACGTAGAACCAAATTTTGTATTAACACAATTTATGACTGGACACGGTAAATTTGGACATTATTTGGAACGATTTAAAATAGGTGCAGATACCTGTATTTGCAAGAACTCCAGCCAGACTGTATCACATCTGTTATTTGAGTGTCCCGCATTTATTTCCAAAATACATGAATTTATTAAAAAAATAGGTTATTGCCAAATAGATTTCAACTGCCTTTGTCAAATATTTTATATAAGAAGTGTTGCTACAGGAAGCTGTGTGACTTTATCTTTCAAATTTTTAAGAAACTTTGAGTTAGTTTTGGTTTGTTAATTTGTTTATTTATTTATTTGTTCATTTTACATTACATTATTATTTATATGTAACGATAGAAATTAAGCATACTCTAAATTAATGTAAATAATTAATTGTATTGTAACTAAAACCCTAACATACCGGATGGTGAAATAGGGTTCACATTATTGGAGATTCAATAAAAATAGAAAATGCATATAGGTGCTTCTTCATATTGAACAGCAAAAATTGAAGTTCTCATACGCATTATCAAACTCAAAAAGTGACATTTTTACACATGAGATAAAGTCTCCTTAGTTTACGGTATCAAGAATTTTGAAGGAGTAAACCTGACGATTGAACATCTCAACTATTCGATTTTGAACTAGAGCATGCCATCACATCTTTAGAAGCCGAAAAAGGCCTACAACTCAATGGCACTAAAAAAGCCGAATCAATGATCAAACACGTTTCAATGAATTTTGTGTTACAACCAATGACAGTCGTGTTTCACCTCGCTCTTTAACAATTTCTCTTTATTAGCTCATGCTTTTGTGATAAAGAAAGCTCCTCCTTTTCAATATTCTGAACAGGTCAGAGCATTATTTTGCAGTGACTGACTCTCCAACAAATACATTGAATATAGCAAATGATTAACAGATTCCTTCGAACTACAGATGATAATTGTGTGTTCAATAATTGTGTTTTTAAATAATGATTTTACTGAGTTGTTTCCTAAAAATATAAAATCCTATTGGCAATAAATAATATGATCAAGTTGCAGTGAATAAACATTGAAACATAACCATACATTTCTGATTTGTTTTCAAATATCGCCGTTTACATCAAATATATAAATATTTTAAAATACCGCTAACTAGGCCTATATTTAAATAATTATTTCTTTGGTAAACAGCTTAATTTTATTCGTTAAATAGTCCTAACAAATGCAATACTACTCTTGATTTCCAAATTATCTAGATAAATTCACGACTCACTTCATGACTCGTAAATTTATCGATGATTTGGAAATCACTCGTGACATTATTTATGAAAATTATTAGGCGATAGCGAGGAGATACTAAGGGCCAACCAACATACACACACACTATTGAGAAAAACACTAAGAAATTGGAGCTGGAAACAAAACATCAATAAAACTAAATATATGGTCTCACAGAAATAGGTTATATAATGGAAACGGAGAGGGAAATTTTGAAGTGGCTGAATTCAAATACCTAAGAACAAGAATATTACAAACAGGAATAAGGTGCTCAAAGAAATTAAACATAGGCTCGATTCTGAAAATGCGTCCTATTACTAAACAGAGATACTCTCGTCGCCCCAACTTCTCTATAAAAAAAACATTAAACTGAAAATGTATAAAATTGTTATTCTCACGATTGTATTATATGGATGCGAAACATGGACTCTTACTTTAAGAGAGATGAAAAAATTACGAGTATTTGAGAATAAAGTTCTTTGGAAAATTTTTGGACCAAAGAGAGATGAACAGACGCGAATGGATGACTATATAACAGCTTTTATGATTATGGCAAATAAGAACAGTAAGTCTCGTAGACCGCAATGGGAAGGCTATGTGGCACAAATGGGGAATGAAAATGGGGCATAGAAATTCTTTGTACGAAAACCAAAGGAAAAGCGTCTTGTAAGTAGGCGAGAAAATAACATTGACCATGATTTGAGGGAAGTGGATTATACAGAGGATTACTGGAAAACATTAGCTCAGGCTAGAGATTAGAGATGTCAGCGCTTATGTCAGCGCGGCCATGAACTTACGGTTTCGGTACTGCTAGTGAATTAGTTAAAGCTGACCAAATCACTAAGATTAATTATGTGTATTCGAATACTTATAAGGATTTTTCATGATGTTTTATACACATAAATAAATATTTGATTATGTTTATATAAACAAATTTTTGAAAGCCTTTCAACTTGAAAAAGTTTAAATACATATTAATTGCTCCTGTGATTTTTATAAATTTTGAAGGTATCTCATATCTTAATCATATACACAAGTTGTATCCAGATAAATAAATATATTAATACATTCAATTTGTTTTTATTTACAACAATTTTGCTTGGAATTGAATCCTTTCCTAAAAATGCCATAAACTGTTATTTTTCTGCAGCAGGTATTCGGATGTTAAATTTTAAGGTTGTAAATTGTACACAGCTCATTGAGAATCATCCTATTATTAAACTTCAAATTTTGAAATAATAATAATAATAATAATAATAATAATAATAATAATAATAATAATAATAATAATAATAATAATAATCTACTTCATGAAATTAGACCTTTTAACCTGTTTTCACATCAAGTGGGAATTAATGAATCTTCCCATCTAGTAAATGGGCATCCGGCCTATTGGTTTGTACTTTAATAACAGCTGAGGGATTCTATCTGTAGGCATTTTTTAACATTATTAATAATAATAATAATAATAATAATAATAATATAATAATAATAATAATAATAATAATAATAAACCCATACAAACGTTAAGATATCAATCTGCAGGAAGCAGAAGAAGACCAGGATGTCCACTCAAAAGACTTTTGGATGGCGTTTCTCTTGAGGCCGAAACAGGTCAACAAATGGCCTAAATTCGTGAATGTGCTATGATGATGATGATGAAGAGATAATAATAATAATAATAATAATAATAATAATAATAATAATGGTTTACGTAAACTGGGAGGGTTACAGTAATAAGGCCTTCTCTTCCACTCAATCAGGGAAAAATATTAAATATAGAAAATATTTTCACAAGAATAAATATAAATAAATATTATACAAATTAAATTAATTTTTTTATAAATAAATTCAATATTATTATAAAAGCAAAATATCAGAAACCATCAATTTAATCCACTGAAAAATCAATTACAAAAGAAAGAGAGATTTAAATTTGTTTGAAGGAAGCTAATCTGGCGGTCCCTGATTTCTTGTGGTAAAGAATTTCAACGGTCTTGCACTAGATACAGCATAGGAATTAGAATAATGGGAAGTTCTGTGTTGTGGGATATGAAGTAGGAGGTTCTGGTGTGATTGTGTACCAAATTGCAATTGGAGAATACAGGAGATAGAAGCGAGAGTATAAGTAGCTTGGTATAGAAGTATGTACAATTTTGAATAGCAGATTAAGAGAATGTATTTTTCAACGATCATGGAAGTGGAGTTAGTATGCGGAACTATGAAGAAATATGAACATATTTATGAATGTTGAAAATATATCCGATATGCATTTGTTGTAAATTATATACTGCTATTTGTAAATCATCAGATTCTGATTTAGCTATTATCTCTTGGTTGTCTATAAATAATTATTATTTACAATAGTGACTCAGTTTCTTTTGTTCTAATCGTTTAATTGGAAGGAGTAGGCCTATATCCTTGTTTGGGCGATAGGTTTTTTTTTTTAATCTACAGTAATGTCTAATCTATCTAGATTATGTTGGAGCTGTATAATGTCCCACAACTTCCTGTTGGAACCAATTATTATCATAAGTAATACCACGAGTGATTTCCAATTCATCTAGAGGATTTGGAAATCAATTGGCATTTGTTAGGACTATTTAATGAATAAAATTAAGTTTACTAAAAAATCGCTATTTAAATATAGTTTCCGGTATTTTAAAATATTTATATATTTGATGTAAATGGTGATATTTGAAAACAAATCAGAAATGTATGGTTATGTTTCATTGTTTTATTCACTGCAATTTGACATTTATTGCCAAATAGGATTGCAATATTGTAAGAATGCATCCTAGTGAAGAAAAAAATTAAGCACATCAAACTGAGTATTATAACCAACATTATAGTAATTTATATTGTTAGTAAACAATTCAATAAAATCATTATTTAAAAAGACAATTATTGAACACACAATTATCAAATGTGTAGTTCGAAGGAATCTGTTCATCATTTTCTATATTCAATGTATTTGTTAGAGAGTCAGTCACTGCAAAATAATGCTCTGACCTGTTCAAAATATCAAAAAGGAGGAGCTTTCTTTATCATAAAAGCAGGAAGTGGTAAAGAGAATTTGATAAAGATCGAGTGAAACATGACTGTCATTGGTTGTTAAACAAATTCATTGAAGTGTGATTGGAGCATGAGTTAAATAGTCAGCAAGATGACATTACGATTCACTTCACATTGGAGGTAAGCAAGTTTCTTAATAACAATTTTCCTGGACAATGAATTGACAGAGGATCCAAGACAATGACTTTTTTTGTATGGTTTCTCCAGAATCAAGTACATAGACAAACAGAGGCTGACCTCGATGATTTGAAGTTCAAATCTGCCTTCTGATTCTAAATGTCGCTAGTGACACTCTGATAAATACCTGGATAGAGATGGATAAACTGGCTTGATATCTGCCAACTACAAAATGGTAGTCTCCTGAAGTCTATTGAGAATGCAACTCTTTGGACATTAGAAAATGATAGCATTTTCAATAAAATAATTTTTCAATGCGCTTTCAATTTTTATTCTATTTTCATTATGAGAGGGACACAGTGTGTAAGAGCTCTAATGTAACTAATATATTCTTAAAAATTTAATGGAATATAATACTGTATAAGAAAAAATTCACCATAAAATTTGCATTAACACATGAAACTTAGCAACACAAATATTTCAAAATAACTAAAGAAACATTACTGTCAAGCACTATCATACTACCTGACAATTTCTGAGTTAAATATTCTCAATCCATAAACATGCCATTCTTATGTAATATATAACTAAAAACTTTCCATTTACAATAAAATATATGCTGCAAGTGTAAGGTTAGAACAATATGGAACAACTTGGAATAGGTAACCTAAAGCCACTAAGTTCTATAAATTTGTCCCTACATTATCAGCAAATTTACACTAAAAATGTTCTATACTAACACATTAATTTCAGTTACAGTTATATAGTGTTGCTTTAACTCTTCTTCTTCTTTTTCCATTCATGGTTCAGGCCAAATGGCCTGTTCCAACCTCATTCCATCTCTGTCTTGGTCATCATCCTCTTGGTTAATATGACAGAATTATTTTTGGTATTCTCCTAGCATCCATTCTTTCCAAATGTTCCTTCTATTTATGTCTGTATTCCTCTTCCCCTCCCATTTATTGCCAATACTGTTGTGGTCTCGAGGTAGCATGCTGCCTTGTCACGCAGCGGGCCCAGGTTCGATTCCCGGTCAGGATACGCTCCTGGGTGAGGCTTTTTCGGGGTTTTTCCTCACCTGTAAGACAAATGTCAGGATGTTTCGGGCCCAACGGTTCCTGAAAATCATCTGGCCATCATCATCATCTTTCACCGGTGTGGAAAGCAACGGGAAGCTACCACACCTATAATTCCCTAGTAAAGCAGTAAAGCTGCAAAGCACAGCATGAAAATGCTGATTGCAGTGAAAGACCTGCCCTCAGGGAGAATTACTATGGATGAATGGATATTTAATTTATTTTTAGTTTATTGATTTATAATTTTATCTAATTTTATATAATCCAATAATGATCTAAAAAATCTCATTTCCCTACTCTGAATACAGCTATAATCCTTTTTCCTTATTGTCTAGTACTCGCTGCCCATATGTCAAAGCCAGCTTTAACTCTAATGGTTTATCACAATTTTGTATATGTACACTGTATATATATGTATGTGTCCACCGCTGTGGTGTCGAGGTAGCGTGCTGCCTTGTCATGCAGCGGGCCCGGGTTCGATTCCTGGTTGGGACAGGCTCCTAGGTGAGTTTTTTTTTGGGGGTTTTTTCCTCTCCTGTAAAACAAATGTCAGGGAGCTTAGGGTCCAAATGTCCCCGAAAATCATCTGGCCATCATCATCACCCTTATCATAATCATCATCTTTCACCGGTGTGGAAAGCAATGAGAAGCTACCACACTTATTATTCCCTAGTTAAGCTGCAAAGCATAGCATGAAAATGCTATGATTGCAGTGAAAGGCCTGCCCTCGGGCAGAATTACTATAGATAGATGGATGGATATATATATATATATATATATGTAACTCCATCGCACAACAGGTGTAGAAAGCCGTAAGTCTACCAGCCAGATGCTAACCTCACATCCACTTGTGTTAATAATAGAGATGGACATTATCTAGCCAGTATAGTGGTAACAATGGGTAACATGTCAGGTCCTCAAGCCGTTGCAACTGGTTTTCTAAACTACTGATTGTACCTACCCTAATTCATCACAATATTGAGTGGGCATCGGTTCCATGTTGGCCAAAATTCCTTGAGAAAGTTTCTTCCCCAGTGGGGAAGTCCCATAGCTCTGCATCACTGCATAAAATGTATGCACATTCTCACAATATTGTTTAATAGTTTCATCTTTTACTTTGTAAATTAAAATGTCAAGTACAGTAATTATATAATTTAATAATTGGAGGATTAAAATTACAGTAGTGCAAAGATTGTAGGAGGTCCAAACCAGCTTTATGTCAGGTCAGTTGAATTTAAATGACGAATACAAAAATTAAATTTAAGGATAGTAGTTTTTCTAGATCATATAAATCAATAGCTTTAAATTATGGTCTACTAGATAATGTCACATTATTCTTTCTTATCCTGAATAATCTTATTTGTCACTAGGCTTTCAATGATCTTTCATTAATCATAGCAAAGGCTGGAGATTACCATCTAAAGATATTAAAACGTATAGTTTCATTATATTCTCTTTACACTCATCAAGATCATATACCTAATGATCAATTTTTATAATCATTAGGCTGTTGATGCAACTCTAAATAATAAAAAAAGAAGAAAAATATATGTTTTGACTGGAAACAGGGCACAACTGTATTGTTACTCAATGCATAAAATTATGGTCTAGCTGAGATTTATGACAAGAACGGGTGATCAAAAATTATTTCCTACAAGGAATAGTGTAAATTGACAAATCAATGTTAGATTTACAGGGAAATTAAACAAAGATAATGGAAATGGATTGGACATGAGAAAGGAAGATGAATATATTAGCACAAACGGCTATTGAATAGAATCCCCAAGGAATGTTCGGAATGACCTGGCAAAACATTGTAAGAAGGGAAGCGGAGCATTTGGGGAAGAGTTGGAATGGGTTAAGATAGAGGCAGGGAATAGAATCTGTTGGCAATCTTCCATGGAGCCCTATGCTCCTTGGAGGAATGATGGGAATTACTACTAGTAATTGACCTCTCACTGTATTATATCCAACTCCGTGGAATTAATGGACTTCTAACAGTTCAGCATTTAAAATTATGAGTCTGTGTTGTCTTTACAACACATTCAACCTTGACAAAAACCAATCAATTCATGATTACCCCTTAGCCCCTTGTCCAAAAACTTAAATACTCCACAATTATTTTGAAATGCTGCAAGTTACCTAAAATATACAACCACATTGATTTAGTTCAAATTTTGTTTATTATGTTTGATTTTAATTTTTACTGCAAATTTTCATTTAATTAGTGAGTGTTTCTATTATAATTATTGTTAATTACTGTTTGAATTGCAAATTCTGGCAAGCTGATTCCCCCACCCCCACCATCACTGCAGTGTCACTTCACCATATGAGCGATAATATTGTACTACTCCTCTAGCCTCCAACTATACCTGTCAGAAGTTTAAAGACATGTTAATTCCACTGTAGATACATTACTAAACAAAGACAATCTTCAGAAATGTGAAAAACTGTAGAGTACAACTAAATCAGTCATTTTGAAAGGAGTTCGCCTCAATTATTTTTTTCACAAATTTACTTTTTTGATTGTTTTGCCATCTTTGAGCATTGACTTCTGTATTCCATATGAAAACAGATAACATTTAAACTGTTAAAAGTTTTTTTAGAGAGGTCTCATTCAAACAATCATTTGGAAAACAGGTATCTCCATCTTTATTAGGGCTTGGCTATTACAATTAACATGTAAAAATACATTCTTAATAGTTGACTGCAAAATAACATTTCTGCTCTTGGGAAACATGTCTTCCATAACTTAGAAAGGTTTCCCAGTGCTCTTTCTTATTTTATATTGATTTTTACAAAAATACAAATTTGTCATTTAAGTGGACTTAATCTTTCACAAACCCATGTTCATTTGGGAACCAATCATTTCTACATAGGATGTTTATGAGATTATGCAGACTTTTTACTTAACGTGTAAATCCTCTTTAATGATGAAAATATTGTATATATAATGGAATGCAATACATGTTAATTTTCAAAATAGGTCATTGGCATGCAGGAAAAATAATTTTCCTAGGCCTTCTGTGGGACCATAAATTCTATGTAGATTTTTTACATTACATGTAATTCATCTTAACTATAAAAATATTATGATGATCTTGCGTTGGGGAACTACAAGCCTCAAGACCACGGCCAACAGCCCAGAAATCTTCTGCAGTAACTCCGGCCGTGAAAGCCTAAGTCAATATATAAAAATATTGTTTAATTTGACTGTAAATGCAATAGTTTTTCCTTTTGCTGTAAAATTGGTAAAGTGGAGAGGACCAATTCAAATAAACACACAGTACTACTACATTGGCATTAGAAACAACAAGGACAACTGAGAATATGTTTAAATGTGTTAATTGGAGATGAAAACCTTGCATATATCGTCCTAATCTAAGGCCATCCTAATGTAAGGCCTTCATAGCGATCCATAATATAACTTAAGATTATTGGTATTGCATCATATTGTGTTGAGATGTCACAATAACCCTGAAGTCATACTTGTACATTTTGTTATATGTTGCAAATACAGCCTAAATATTTAGCTTACATTTATGAGGTGGTCTGGATAATTAATTCATTTGCAAAATGATTCTAATTCAGCTTGAGTTTGTGGATTTTGAGTTTTCAAGAAGTATCATACTATTTTTTCTCTAATAATCTTGTTTCCAGTGAATCTAATAGATCTATATTATATGATTGTTTGCACATCAATGATATAATAGAAAAATGGAACGAAGAAACAAATAAAGGAATAAAATTAGATAAAACACACTACTTGAAAACATTATTATTCGCTGATGACCAGGTAATAATAGCAAATACAGAAGACGAACTGCAAAGGAATATTTTTAAACTACATAATATATGTGAACAATATAATCTCAAAATATCCATAGAAAAAACTAAGGTAATGGCATTCCAAGGGAAAAATCAAATCAGATCGAAAATAGTAATAGGAAACAAAATCATAGAACAGGTGAACCATCTCAATTATCTAGGATGTGACATTTCATTTAATTATGATAATGATATAAATAATATCATCATCATCATAGTACATTCACGAATTCAGGCCATTCGTTGACCCGTTTCGGCCTCAAGAGAAACACCATCCAGAAGTCTTTTGAGTGGACGTCCTGGTCTTCTTCTTCCTGCAGGTTGATATCTTAACATTAGTTTGGGTATTCTGTGATCTTCCATTCAATAAACATGTTGTATCCATCTTGACTTATAATCAGAAATTTTGTTTTCTAAAGATTCCATGTGTAATTCTTCTAAGATGTCTTCATTTTTTTTTGTGATCTAGTAGTGTGTATCCTGCAGTCCTCCGAAGATATCTCATTTCAGCAGATCTAAGTCTCTGTATATCCTTCTGTTTCAACGTCCATACTTCGCTACCATACAAAAGAGTTGGAAGAGCCAGTGTTTTATACACTTTCAGTCTTGAATGCTTTTGGACTAACTGTGGCTTGAAGATAGAATTTATTAACCCTAAAATTCTTAAAAATTTAGATATTTTTGCATTTACATCCTTTTCTTCTTCATATGAGATATTGCATCCTAGATATGTAAAATTATTCACCTGCTCCAAAATTTTATTGTCCAGTACAATTTTACTTCTGACAGGATCTACACCTTGAAATGCCATAATTTTTGTTTTTTCTGTAGATATCTTTAATCCATATTCTTCTGTAATTTTGTTAAGTTCATACAGACCTTTCTGTAGATTATCTTCGGAATTTGCTATTATTATTTGGTCATCTGCAAACAATAGGGTGTTTAATTTTCTATTTTCTGATATTCTTATTCCAAATTTATATGTTTTGTTCCAGCAACATATTACTTCATTGATATAAATTGCAAAGAGTGTTGGGGATAGGGGGCAGCCTTGTCTCACACCACGATTTATAATTCCTTCTTCAGAAAATCTGTTATTTAATTTAATCTTCATGGTGTTGTCTTTGTAAATATTTTGTATGTTCTGCCGAAGTAAATTTGGTATATTTCTGTCTTCCAATATATTTAAGAGTTTTGATCTCTTGACTGTGTCGAATGCTTTTTCAAAATCTATGAAAGCAAAATGTGTTTCTAAGTTGAATTCTCTTCTTTTTTCAAGCAATAGTTTAACAGAAAATGCTGAATCAGTACAAGATCGTCCTTTCCTAAATCCATAATTCCAGGGAATATGTGGTACGATAAAACGATCACTAAATAACAAAACAACAAGAGAGACCCAATTGAAATTTTATAAAATGTTGGCAGTACCGGTACTTATCTATGGATCAGAAGCCTGGATACATAAAAAAACAAGATCTAAGTAAGATAACGGCGGCAGAAATGAAATTTTTGAGATCTGTTAAAGGGTGCACTAAGGAAGACAGAATCAAGAACACAGAAATAAGACAGGAACTTGAAATATTTGCAATAACTGATAAAATAGATACATATAGACAAAAATGGAAGCAACACATAGACAGAATGAATGAAGATAGATATCCAAAACAAATAACAAAATACAAACCTAAAGGCACCCGAGATGTGGGCAGACCTAGAAAGAGATGGGCTGAAGTCGGAACGGGTCAACAGACCTAATCCATGAATGCAGATGATGATGATGATTGTTTGCATTTAAAGTGATTAAAAATCAAACTTAAAAAGTTCAATTCAATTTAAACCAAATAAATCTTGATTTTTATTAGAACACATTAAGTATTATTATTTTCCATTGTAAAATGGCATTATTGCATCACTATGATGGTTGTCCAGTGGCTCACTTTATTTTTCTGCAGCTATTATATATAATTAAATACAAAGATGCCAACTATCGCCATTATAATAATTCCACATGTTAATCATTGTCAAGCATTGTCGTGTGGCACCCACTTTTATATAAATGGACAACCATCAATAGTGAGGCTATAATACATAATTTCAATTTCTGGCTTAACAATCTATCTACAAAATTAGTTCTAGAAATGAATTATGAATTTGACCAATCATTTTACTGGACCCAGGCCATATTGCATAACTCAATAAATTGGACAAATATTTAAGGTGAAAAATAAATGATTTTTGAAATAATTGTATAAAAATTGTTAAGTTCTTATTCCTATAAGTTTTGAGCTTTGCTTCATTTTTTGTTAAAATAATATCTGGGTATCTCACGCCTAACAAAAACAGGTCAATTTATTATAAGCGTAATAATAGTCCATGATTTGAGTATCTGAAAATAATGTTCTTAGGAACATTTTTGGACCAAAGAGAGATGAACAGATAGGTGAATGGAGAAGACTATTTAACAGTGAGCTAGCTACATGATATTTATAGGAAATCAGATATAGTAAAGTAAAGTGTTCCCACTACAGGCCTCGGGAGGCCCTTGCGGTAGTAGGATGTTAAGGCTCCCACTTTTTCTAGACAATCAGCACTTGATGTCAGCCAGGTTGTCAGCCCTGCGTGACGGCCGTCTTTACCCCATAACAAGCATCTGGTACTCATTTCAGTTAGAGGCTGAGTCGACCCCAGGGCCATGGTGCCACCAGAAGGTTTGGGTCAGTTTAAAAGTCCTGACCCCACCGGGACTTGAACCCTCGACCTTCCGGTTTGTAGCACACCAAGAACAGTAAAATCTCATAGACTGTGATGTGCATGACTTGTGGCACGAATAGGAAATGAAAGAGGAGAATAGAATCTCCTTGTAGGAAAACCAGAGGGAAAGCATCCAGTAGATACTACAAGTCATGAATGAGATGGGAGAATGACATTAACCACGATTTGAGAGAATTTGATTATACAGAGGATGTTTGGAAAACTTTAGCTCAGGATTAGGATGTGTGAGAGGCTTATGTCCATGCAGCCATGAATGAACAGATTTTGTTTGATGAATTCAAACAATAAGTGTTCTACTTATTGTATGAACAATAGAAAGTGTTAAGTTATCAGGAGCTAATGGGTTAAATCTACAACATAACAAACTTAAATTCCTAATTTTGATAAGACCCCAGTTCTCCCCACCTCCAAGCTTTAAAGAAATTTTGTTTTGATTGTTAAAATGTCAATCATCTTCCATAAGGCCTGATAAGATTTCAAAGCTGGATTTTCAATCCATCTGTTCCTCGGATGGCAAGATCTCTTTCAGTAGTGAAACATGACTTTTGGGATTCTGTTTAGACATACATTGTACAAGAGTTTTCCAATTGTATTGATTCTTGTTTATAAAATGGATAACTGATTCTAACTTAAGTTCTTGTAGGACACTTCATTTGTTTTTGATCCCAACAGGAATAACTTTCAGTCGATCTCATGAATTTCATCTCACTAACTGTGATACAATGGTTGTCTTTAATTCACATGGTCCATTATGGTCTTGCTAACATTTTACACATGACATATTTTTGTGTGCCTTTGAACTATGGAAAGTAAAAGGCAAATTATATTTACTTTACTTTTAATATTTAAGTGTGTATTTTAAAAGAAAAAGGTTGTTTAACAAAATGATAAAATAAAGTACACTAGCATTAATTTGTGTATACATTTTTCAAAAGAATTTAAAGAAATAACCTCAATTATTATTTAATTTTCTGAGGAGACAAGAGCACAATTCAAACTGTAGAGCCAAAAGATGGATGGATTTTTAATTTATATTAATTTCCAACATTATCTAATCTTTATAATGACTACTGATCCTTAAAGTCACTAGTAAGAGGATACTGTATACCTTTAGTTCATTAACATAATTAATATTACAACCAGCTGTGTAGAGATTCCCTAACTCTAAGAGCTGAATTACACAGCTATTATGTAATCATTAATTCTAAACATCAAATGGTAATTTAAAGCACAGGAATGAACACAGTTTACTACACTCAGATGATATTAATAGAAGTACAAAATATACATGATTTTTTAAAAATAAGTTTCGACATTATCTTTATTAATTAAGAGCAATGATTCTTTTTAAATTACTCTTCCATTAATAAGAAATGTAATTCTCAATATCCAATCAAATTTCCAGTTAACATAAAGCAAATGGATTTTATATTCAACATAATGGAATTAAAATTGTTTGTTACATACTATTACAGGTATTGGTATTGTATTCTCTGATTTTTGGGTAGTTTTTAATTTGAAAATAAATATGTTATGTACATAATTAAGAGAACCTATTTAATACATTTTCGAGCATAATCAATATGGAAGTCTGTGCATAAGGACCATTAACTCACCTGGATAAAAGAACATAGCAGCATGTGAAGGGGGATGCTGGAGCAAGGGGTGAGGAGGTGCAGGACCCCGGTACTCCATCCCCGGAGAACTTCGAGCCCGTGCCCTCGCCGTGGCTTGATAATTCACACCATTAATATTTCTCCCCGACGCAATACACTTTCTTTAAAATATATCCACCTCTAGCACACAAGCGCTTACACATAACTAATGTGTTATCTTACAAACGTCAAACGAAAAACTGGTTTTGAAACGTTTGTACTTCCTTCACACAACGTTGTTCACAAAGGTAAAGTATCCACAATTATCCAAGCAGAAACATAAAAAAAAGCTGGATTGAAACTTCATTGCATCATTTTATATATGTTAATTCTTTAAACATTGTACCTTTCTTTGTAGGCTTATTGTTAACATAGCCACATATCTTCAATACACTTCACTTAACCATTTGCACTGTAACTCGATCATTTCCAGTGTATGCTATATTTGTTTTATTTTATTATTGTAACTCTGCATACGTATAATTATCTCACTTATGTTAACCGCAAGTCAACGTTAAACGCGTGAGTCAGATTACAGACGATTATAGGTTGACTTCATGCTTTTTCAGTCACAATCTTCCCCCACCATAGCCGGGTGCTTCGCTTATTATGCGTCACGGTTGGCAGGTCGCTGGTTCGGACGGATCGATGAGCTACTGAAAAGACACCTCTGCTACTCTGTATAGCTTTTCCAATTGAAACAGCAGCAAATTGAGCTATTTCAACAAACATACACCTCTTTCGCTAATGAAAAAATTACAAATACGCGCTTCTGTTTAACTCTAAGCCACGTAATGCCTTAAAATACTGTCACATTTATATGTATTTGTTTACGTATATACATGGCCACTCCCTACTCACGTAAATAAACATCACCATCGTACTCATTCACAGAAAAATATAACAGTACCTTTTTCAGTCGGCGTTTCCTTACTTACTGCAGTTGAAAGAAGTCCGTCGATTTGTCAACGCAGTGCATTTACCAACCTTACAAAACCAAAATAACTAGTCGGTGCATAATTACGATTACAAAACGACCCACGATGTCAATAAACCAAGAGGTCGAATCACATAATTTAATAAAACCAAATCACTGCATTTATGGTTCGTTTCACAAAGTAATAAAACACGTAATAAATACAGATTAATAAACTGAGATTAAATATAATTAAGAAGTTCAGTCCATCATGGGCAGACAGGATTTAAAAATCTGGCGAATCGTGAGTCCAGTTGTAAATACCGATATCTTCTCCATTACTCTGTGCTGCAGCTTCCAGTCAGCGATGTTGCCACATTCGCCAGGAAAATCAATGCCGAGACAAGGACTGAGAGCACAGCTAGAGAAAGACAGAAAATTAAGAGGGTAGCGAGTGAGGAAGGAAGGGGATGCAAAGGCCTAAGATGTAAAGACGATTCACAAGTAGGGGAGAAGGGATAACTGGCTCGTGCTTGTTTGATCTGTCCTCTATTTGCATATTCCGAACATAAAAAGGCGTATTTTTGTTGTGCTTATATATAAATGAAAATCTCGATCGTGTTGTATAACCTAACAAACGTTTATATTGACGCACAGGAGTTGAAGACAAAGAATTAAAAAGTGATGAGAGTTAAAGGGAGAAATGAGTGATATTTCCGCAACACACAGCATCTTCCTTCGCAACTTTTCCATCTCCTTCTCGCAAACACTCGACCTACCGACATACACCGACACAAGCCGAGACGTAACAAGCGAAAAGCGATCTGCGGTCGACAATTGCCGTGCGGCTGGCGCCCGAGTCTGACCGAATGGTTTTCCAACCCGCCCCTAACCAACCACAAATGACTCGTAAAGTCGTAAAGTTAAAGGAATAGTGGGAGATAAGTCAGGAACACGTTTTGATAAACAAATTAAATATGAACCATAAAAACTATCCATATTAATTACAAATGTTTATGAATATAAATCCGCAAATAATAATAATAACTCATGGCATTACCGAACGCCACCCCAAGATTCATAACCGCGATGACACAAGCTTTCCATACATTCCTATTATGAGTTAATATTTTCCAATAATTTCCCGTATAATTCACTTTCCTCAAATTATAGTTATTCTCTCACCTCATTCCTGACATACGTATGCGCTTTCATTCTGGTTTTCCTACAAAAAGTTTCCATGCCCCTCTTCTATTCCCCATTCGTGTTATATCCCCTGTCCATCGCAGTCTATGGGAGTTAACTGTTCTTACTACAACTGGTTTCCCATAAAATCATGTATCTCAAGTAATGTAGTTTTCTCCAGTCTCCTTCCTGCCTGTTTCTGTTTGGTCAAAAAAGTGTCCTAAGGACTTTATTCTCAAATACTCGCGATATTTTCTCCTCTCTTTAAGAAACCATGTTTTTCATCCATATAATTGGAATAATCGCCGTTTTAGTTTAACATTTTTTATGAAGTTGAAACAGTCTGTGTCGTAAGACAACAAATCCCTAAATACAAAACAGTATGAGATTCAAGAGTTGAGCATATGTTATTTCTGTAAGCACCTCATTTCTATTCATATATATTTTAATTACGCCACTTCTTCAAAATTTTGCTCATTAAATTGTACGTCATTCCCATTTAATAATTTTATTTTAATAATAATAATAATAATAATAATAATAATAATACTAATAATAATACTAATAATAACAACAATAATAAATATATGGTCACTTTCTGCGAATGGCACGAACTAGAATACTGAAGAAAATAATAAACCATTATCCACAAGGAAGACGGTAAAAGGTAGACTTTTAGTAACTTAAAAGAAAAAAAGAAAAAATGACGGACGCAGGAGAAAGGATTATAAGAGGAATAATCGGATAGAGATTCATGAGGATTGAAGATCCATTGATAATAATGTGAGACCAGGAAGATGTTAATAAAATTTATTTATGTGATGAAAACGGATCAAATTATGAAATCTCAAGATTTCGGTTTCAAAATTGATCACAGGGCCAGTAAGACCATCTTGCTGGGAAATGACTGGCGTACAATGAGGCATATACGAGTATGTGAGGAAATACGAATTCATAACTATTAAACGTATCGCTATTCTTTTATAGGTTTATGGTGTAAGTAATATTATTTAATTATCATCATAACATGATTTAGATATTTTATTACCAACTAATCACAATACCAAGACTGGTAATTGAAAACCGTCTACCGCCAACCAATATTAACATTCTCTCCCGACAGGTCGTGTCACTGAAACGCCTGGATGGCATAGGACACGTAAAATTATCTAGAAGGGCGAGATTAAACTAAAAGAGAGAGAGAGAGAGAGAGAGAGAGAGAGAGAGAGAGAGAGAGAGAGAGAGAGAGAGAGAGAGAGAGAGAAAAGAAGAGCCACAGACTGCTGAACAGAAGATCGAAGAATATTAATTTATAACGAAGGGCTCAAACATCTTCAAAAGTCTATTATTACTTTATCAATATCATGCAGTAAATAAAGTATTTCAAAATTGAAATGCAATATTAGAAATTATTTTTACACCGAACATATATTCATGATTAGAAAAATGATTGTTAAATGAAAGTCATTAAAATTAATTTGTAAAAAGTGGACATACCAGGAATTTTGTACGAAGGAGTATGCAGACGATTTAGTACGGTTTATAACATCAGAGGATGAACCACAAATGGGAGCACGTCAAATAATGTAGCTAGACAGTTTTCGATTTGAAAATTTCTTCTCAAAAAACAAAATCTATGGGCATGTGTGGAAAACACTTATGAAGAGTTAAATAGAATTAGATGGAAACAATTATAGAACAAGTTTGTAAATTTAATTACCTTAGCCCCCTAATATCTAATATAAAGAACGACACAGACATATAAGTTACAGAAATACAATGTAATAAATGGAGTCGTTAAAATGAACGTTGATAATCAAATGTCAACAGCAATAAAACTGAGATTACACAATAACTGTAAAATCAGGATTGAAATATAGCAACGAAAATTTGATATTAAATTCTAAAATAAAATCAAAATTGCAAGTGATACATAAGATTTTTACGTCCACTCCTTGGTTTGAGAAAAATAGACAAACAAAGAAACACAGGTATTCGCGATAAAAATTAAGATCAAAATATAGTTGAAAAAATTCAGAATTTAAGCAATTGGATACAATGTGTCCAAAGAATGGACCCATTTTGCATTCTCAAATTAGCATTACGAAATAGACGAAGACGAAAATTAAGATGGACCGGCCAACTACATCTTGAGATCTCATAGGAACAGGATCAAACGACTTTTTTGTAAATAAGTTCATGATGACGATGAAGTATGAAAATTAATAATGCCAATTTTTAAAAAATTAATGTCACATTATTTTATAAAATTAACAAATAATGCCTCATTTTAATTGGTTAGTAGCCCATATTTTATTTACCTACGTTTTTAACAGTTCAGATCTTTTTTCCTTTGTATAAGATAGATTTCAGAAAATAAATGGGAATATAATAGCACCCTGCATCAACTATATGTAGACTTAAAAAAAGGCACAAGATTAAATTAAGAGGAAAAAAGTAATACAGTATCCTGCTGGAGTTCAAATTCCTAACAAGTTAATGTGTCTAAATGGCACAAAGAGTAGGGTGTGGGTAGCAAACTGTTTTTTAGGGACTTTTGAAATTCACAATGGGTTAAATTAGCAAGAAGATATAATATCTACTATACTATTTAATTGTGTATTAGAGAATGTCATCAGATCTTTATAGGATGAAGAAGGCCTACAACTAAATGGTATTAATAAATTGTTCATTTATACCAATGATGTATTATTAGGCGATACCGTGGAGATATTAAGGGCCAACACGCACAGACTATTGGCTAATACTAAGGAATTGGGGCTGGAAGTAAATATCAATAAAATTAAATATAGGGCCTATATGGTTACATATAAAAATACATTATATGATGAAAATGGACAGTTAATGGCAAATGAGGGAAATTTTGAGGAAGTGGTTGAACTGCAATACCTAGGAACATAATTACAAACAGGAACTAAGTGCACAAAGAAATTAAATATATGCTCAATTCTGTAAATAGATGTTATTGTGCATTACAGGAACTCTTGTCATTCCAATTTCTTTTAGAATACTTTAAACTGATAATATTTAAAACTTCTATTCTCCCAGTTATATGAATGCGAAACATGGACTCTAACTTTAAGGGAGGAGAAAAGAATACAAGTATTCGAAAAGTAGGAAAATATTTATACCAAAGAGAGAACAGACAGGCGGACGGAGAAGACTATGTAACAGTGGGATGTTATCTTTATGGGAAGTCAAATATATAATAAGAACAATTAAGTCTCAGACTGTGATGGGCAGATACGTGACAAGAACGGGGAATGAAATAGGAGCATAGAAATTCCTTGTAGGAAAACAAGAGGGAAAGCACCCAACATGTAGGCCAAAGACTGTGGAAAAATAATATTAACCATGTTTTGAGGGGCATATATTATACAGGTAGACCAAAATTATGGAACATATTAAGTGAAAAAGGAATTCCACTACACTTGATAGCAGTAATTAAGGAAATGTATGAGAAAAAAATAAAAATAAATCAAAGGGAACCAATACAAATAACAGGACGAGTTAGACAAAGTTGTCCACAATCAACCACTCTTTTTTAACATTTATTTTGACATGATACGATCATGGAAACAAATGACGACTGGGGAATTAACTTAGGAAAAATAGTAAAATAAAAACAGTGGTCTTTGCAGATGACCAGATTTTAATAGCAAAAAACAGAAGGCAAACAACAAAAAATGCTATATAAACTAAATGAAATATAAAAAAAAATACAACATGAAAATATCATCAGAAAAATAAAAAACAATGGCTTTCAAGGGCGATCATCCAGTTCGGACAAAGATAATATTAGAAAATAAACCAATAGAACAAGTGGTAAGATATAACTTCCTACGTTGCGAAATATCATACACAGCGGAAACAGATATAAATAAACTAAATAAGTTTAATTACATAACAGGAACACTAAAAAGAACTTTGAAAAATAAAGCCAGGAAAGACTCTATAATGAAATTATACAAGACAATGGCAGTTCCTATTATTACTTATGAATCCAAAACATGGACAGTGAGAACACAACAATCTGCCAGAATACAAGTTGCTGAAATGAAATTCCTCAGACCAATAGCAGGATGTCAAACACAGAAATAAGACAACTAAAAGTAGAGGAATTAAACACAACAATAGTGAAATACCGAACAAACGGGAAAGAACACTTAGCAAAGATGAATGAGAATAGAATACCAAAAGCAGCATACAACTATTCATCACGAGTAAGAAGTTTGGGAAGACCAAAGAAAAGATGGAAACAGCAGCAATTTGGAGTCGGAACAGGCTAGTAAATAAGCCTAAACCATGACGAAGACGAAGAAGAAGAAGATAGATGATACAAGGATGATTGGAAAAATCTCAGGATAGGGATGTACGGAGAGCTTATGTCCGCGCCCATGAACGTAAGGGGTCGGTCGATAGTATCATCCAGTTAGTTAGGCATATTTTTTCAGGCTTGATGTTATTTTACGAGCGGTGAATCTTTAACTTTCCTTCCGAAGGAAGTCATATTCAGTAGTCCCCAAACCTCGAAAGCATGATAACCATTATTTCACAGAGATCAACTGCCCATTTTATTTTTTTAACGTTTTGTCTTGTATCCTTTAATTATATTAAAGCATACTAAAAAGTTGGCATCATCGATCAAAGGATTAATTTCTATGGTATATCAATATATGATAGGAAGGACACCCATGAATGGGTGGTAGGGTTAGGAGGCTGCGGGTTGCGGTTAGGTCAAATGAAGGGTGGAGGGATTTACTTGACCCACCCACTGTTCTCTCATTCTCCACCTACCCTATGGCCGCTTGATATCGATCATCGCTCACGCGCGCGTCACCACAAAACAATCCTACCAACCTACTTGAAAGTAAACCTAGAATAAAAAAAAATCGCAATAATTACAAAGTTCACCAGCTATAATCATTGAACCAACATATAACCAGTGTCCACTCGATGACAAATCCTTAAGCAAATGATTCGTTACCAAGTGAGACGGCTCAAGCAGTAACATTTCTGACTCATGTGGGAGGTTCCGGGTTCAATCCCCCCCTCCCCGGTGCGAACTAATCAATTTTTTTTCTGATTTTCCTCATTCTTCAAGGTATATTTTGAATTCAAATTTCATTACCAGGATTCCATTGCATTATAATAGGCATTTTCCATTTCACAGTAACCCTATTAAAGTAAAGAGCCCTAAAGAGTCTAGAAGTAAGAACAAAAATATTAGTTATAGAGTGTGCCGTGATGAAAACTATTCACAGTAATAAACAGAGTGGCAAATATATTGTGACAATTAGGTTACATAAACAAATTAACCCTTAAATTGGCAAAACACAAATTTCCTCTGTTAGTTATTTGAATGTGGAGAACCGCAGTGAAAACGGAATCTTGTGTAACTGTTATTATTATACATATTGTATAATTAGACACAGATTTAAGTGGTTTCTTTTTGTTCGTTTTCTTCTGATTTATTAAAAATATTAAAATTAATTAAACGAACTGATGTATCCAAAAGAATACATTACGAATTTAAGGGTTAATAACACAAACATATATAAGTAAAGTGATCCCACAACAGGCCCGGAGGCCCTAGGGGTAGTAGGAGGTTAAGGCTCCCACTTTTTCTAGACAATCGGCACTTGATGTCAGCCCTGAGTGACGGCCGCATTTACCCCAGAACAAGCGTCTGGTACTCATTTCAGTTAGAGGCTGAGTCGACCCCAGGACCATAGTGCCGCCAGAGGGTTTGGGTCAGTTTAAAAATCCTGACCCCAGTAGGACTTGACCCTCGACCCTCCAGCTTGTAGCTCAGTGCCTTAACCACTACGCTACGGCGTGCCCCCTCACAAACACATATATAAAGAATTTTCTAAAAAAATGGGGTTTTAATATTTAGATGCAATAGTGAGCATCAAAACGGTGCCTTATAAATCCTAAATGTAATAATTTCCGAGTTCGGAATTAAATGTACAGTTTAATCATGGATCGAGCATTTATCAAAATAAACATTTTTATTTTAAATTCTAAAGTGATTGATACAATTCTGGTAAGTCAGTAACATAAAATTAATTAGGAGTATACATCTAGAATATCAATGAAAATCGTTATTAATACAAATCTGTGTTTATCTTTTGACACAGAGGACATACAATTACTTTTGTACAACAATAAAATAAAATTGCAAACAATGCAACTTTCTATATATAAACATCTAAACTGAGACAATGCCACTGTCTCTTTGTATTAATACAATATTATTCTATTACAATACTGTTCTCAAAATATTCAATTCAGATGGAAGGAAGATGGTTTGGAGTAAATTAAGCACAGAAACGAAAATGGACAGCTCAAGACCTACTGTAAAACATGGAGATAAAAATTGCGTGATATGAGGTTATTACGACCGCTGGTATGCTAATTTTCTGGTTTTCATAGATGCGAAATTAACAAAACCACCTATTTTCCAAATTCTAAACAAGCTGAAAAATTGAGTATTGTTGATGAGCAATAAACCATAATACATTTTATAAATTTTAATAAGTCCTTCGGTTAATAACGGAGATATTGCTGTTTATGTACAGTGCGCGCACTTTACGTACATTTTGAATTTAAATAATTTTCCATAAAATAAAGTTTAACGAAAATATAAAAAAATACACGTATATATTTTATTTCAATCTAATAAAATGGCTTAACGTAAATTAAAAAATCGCTGTTAAATCACACATAAATTTGTCCGGTATGGCGTGGAATGACCCTGATACTTTCAATTTAACAAGACAATGTTCGGCATTATTCGTGCTGAGATGTCCATCAATGTTTAACTGCCAAAAGATGCATAGCATCTACCGTAGCAAACGGACTTAAATCCGATCGAACATCGATTGAAAGAATATATATATATATATATATATATATATATATAATATATATATATATATATATATAAGAAGAATGACGGATAAATGAGCCTTGAGCCTTTGGCATGGGTTCCCTGAAGTAGTCCCCGCCCGGAGAACCGAACGGGGGACTATTTGACCTCCCAGTAGAACCCATGTCCGCATTTCTTGACGGTTGTATTTTTACGGTGAAAGATCGTCACTCTTTCGACCAAGGTACTTATTTCGTCTGGCTTATCACCTTCGACCAGTCCGGCATGGGTAACCCTATCGGCAGCAATGCTACCGCCGGCATAGCTCTCAGGATCATATGACGGATAAATTCAACTCAAAATTACCAATAAATTTGTTTAACGGTGTGCTGAGCCTTCTAAGAAAGGCCATGAACAGAAAGGCTTTCTTTCTTCTTTTTTTTTTAATGCTATGCCGGAATGTCTATGTAACGGTAAAATGCTGTTTTTATTTTTGAAGTATTATATGTATATAGTGTATACTATATATCCCACAAGACCCGCGTGGGGACACAGGTACTTCCATGGGGAAGTTTCTTAAATAGGCTAATTTAGTTACGCTTATTTACCTACAGATGCCAACGAGTGACATGGTGTTAGCACATCGCCTCAGGAGACATCTAATAGATAACTAAAGTATTACTTGATGGATGAAGGTCGGTTAAATTTTGAACAGATGTCAACCAGTGACATTGCGGTTAGCACATCGCCTCAAGAGACATCTAGTAAGCAACTAAGGTATTACTTGGATGGATGAAGGTCGGTTAAATTTTGAACAGATGTCAACGAGTGAGATGGGGTTAGCACATCGCCTTAGGAGACATCTAATAGGCAACTAAGGTATTAGGCCTACTTGGATGGATGAAGGTCGGTTAAATTTTGAACAGATGTCAACGAGTGAGATGGGGTTAGCACATCGCCTTAGGAGACATCTAATAGGCAACTAAGGTATTAGGCCTACTTGGATGGATGAAGGTCGGTTAAATTTTGAACAGATGTCAACGAGTGAGATGGGGTTAGCACATCGCCTTAGGAGACATCTAATAGGCAACTAAGGTATTAGGCCTACTTGGATGGATGAAGGACGGTTAAATTTTGAACAGATGTCAACGAGTGAGATGGGGTTAGCACATCGCCTTAGGAGACATCTAATAGGCAACTAAGGTATTAGGCCTACTTGGATGGATGAAGGACGGTTAAATTTTGAACAGATGTCAACGAGTGAGATGGGGTTAGCACATCGCCTTAGGAGACATCTAATAGGCAACTAAGGTATTAGGCCTACTTGGATGGATGAAGGTCGGTTAAATTTTGAACAGATGTCAACGAGTGAGATGGGGTTAGCACATCGCCTTAGGAGACATCTAATAGGCAACTAAGGTATTAGGCCTACTTGGATGGATGAAGGTCGGTTAAATTTTGAACAGATGTCAACGAGTGAAATGGGGTTAGCACATCGCCTTAGGAGCCATCTAATAGGCAACTAAGGTGAGTAGGCCTTAATTGGATGGATGAAGGTCGATTAAATTTTGAACAGATGTCAACGCAGTGAGAGGGGGTTAGCACATCGCCTTAGGAGACATCTAATAGGCAACTAAGGTATTAGGCCTACTTGGATGGATGAAGGTCGGTTAAATTTTGAACAGATGTCAACGAGTGAGATGGGGTTAGCACATCGCCTTAGGAGACATCTAATAGGCAACTAAGATATTAGGCCTACTTGGATGGATGAAGGTCGGTTAATTTTGAACAGATGTCAACGAGTGAGATGGGGTTAGCACATCGCCTTAGGAGACATCTAATAGGCAACTAAGGTATTAGGCCTACTTGGATGGATGAAGGTCGGTTAAATTTTGAACAGATGTCAACGAGTGAGATGGGGTTAGCACATCGCCTTAGGAGACATCTAATAGGCAACTAAGGTATTAGGCCTACTTGGATGGATGAAGGTCGGTTAAATTTTGAACAGATGTCAACGAGTGAGATGGGGTTAGCACATCGCCTTAGGAGACATCTAATAGGCAACTAAGGTATTAGGCCTACTTGGATGGATGAAGGTCGGTTAAATTTTGAACAGATGTCAACGAGTGAGATGGGGTTAGCACATCGCCTTAGGAGACATCTAATAGGCAACTAAGGTATTAGGCCTACTTGATGGATGAAGGTCGGTTAAATTTTGAACAGATGTCAACGAGTGAGATGGGGTTAGCACATCGCCTTAGGAGACATCTAATAGGCAACTAAGGTATTAGGCCTACTTGGATGGATGAAGGTCGGTTAAATTTTGAACAGATGTCAACGAGTGAGATGGGGTTAGCACATCGCCTTAGGAGACATCTAATAGGCAACTAAGGTATTAGGCCTACTTGGATGGATGAAGGTCGGTTACATTTTGAACAGATGTCAACGAGTGAGATGGGGTTAGCACATCGCCTTAGGAGACATCTAATAGGCAACTAAGGTATTAGGCCTACTTGGATGGATGAAGGACGGTTAAATTTTGAACAGATGTCAACGAGTGAGATGGGGTTAGCACATCGCCTTAGGAGACATCTAATAGGCAACTAAGGTATTAGGCCTACTTGGATGGATGAAGGTCAGTTAAATTTTGAACAGATGTCAACGAGTGAGATGGGGTTAGCACATCGCCTTAGGAGACATCTAATAGGCAACTAAGGTATTAGGCCTACTTGGATGAATGAAGGTCGGTTAAATTTTGAATAGATGTCAACGAGTGAGATGGGGTTAGCACATCGCCTTAGGAGACATCTAATAGGCAACTAAGGTATTAGGCCTACTTGGATGGATGAAGGTCGGTTAAATTTTGAACAGATGTCAACGAGTGAGATGGGGTTAGCACATCGCCTTAGGAGACATCTAATAGGCAACTAAGGTATTAGGCCTACTTTGGATGGATGAAAGTCGTTAAATTTTGAACAAATGTCAACGAGTGAGATGGGGGTTAGCACATCGCCTTAGGAGACATCTAATAGGCAACTAAGGTATTAGGCCTACTTGGATGGATGAAGGACGGTTAAATTTTGAACAGATGTCAACGAGTGAGATGGGGTTAGCACATCGCCTTAGGAGACATCTAATAGGCAACTAAGGTATTAGGCCTACTTGGATGGATGAAGGTCGGTTAAATTTTGAACAGATGTCAACGAGTGAGATGGGGTTAGCACATCGCCTTAGGAGACATCTAATAGGCAACTAAGGTATTAGGCCTACTTGGATGGATGAAGGACGGTTAAATTTTGAACAGATGTCAACGAGTGAGATGGGGTTAGCACATCGCCTTAGGAGACATCTAATAGGCAACTAAGGTATTAGGCCTACTTGGATGGATGAAGGACGGTTAAATTTTGAACAGATGTCAACGTGTGAGATGGGGTTAGCACATCGCCTTAGGAGACATCTAATAGGCAACTAAGGTATTAGGCCTACTTGGATGGATGAAGGTCGGTTAAATTTTGAACAGATGTCAACGAGTGAGATGGGGTTAGCACATCGCCTTAGGAGACATCTAATAGGCAACTAAGGTATTAGGCCTACTTGGATGGATGAAGGTCGATTAAATTTTGAACAGATGTCAACGAGTGAGATGGGGTTAGCACATCGCCTTAGGAGACATCTAATAGGCAACTAAGGTATTAGGCCTACTTGGATGGATGAAGGTCGGTTAAATTTTGAACAGATGTCAACGAGTGAGATGGGGTTAGCACATCGCCTTAGGAGACATCTAATAGGCAACTAAGATATTAGGCCTACTTGGATGGATGAAGGTCGGTTAAATTTTGAACAGATGTCAACGAGCGAGATGGGGTTAGCACATCGCCTTAGGAGACATCTAATAGGCAACTAAGGTATTAGGCCTACTTGGATGGATGAAGGTCGGTTAAATTTTGAACAGATGTCAACGAGTGAGATGGGGTTAGCACATCGCCTTAGGAGACATCTAATAGGCAACTAAGGTATTAGGCCTACTTGGATGGATGAAGGTCGATTAAATTTTGACCAAAGGCCTTTTTATTCAAACTTGCAATTCTTTTACGAGCATGAACATCTCAAGACTCGGGACCCATGGCATTAAAGTCCCTCCCGGAGGTTGTCCCTTGGATTTTTCTATTCTAAAAATCCATCGACCTCGACCTGGGTTTAACCCGCGATCCTCGGGATTCGAGGCAACGGACATAACCACTAGATCACAGCGATCGACCAACTTTGTAAGGAAATATTAATTAATAACACGTACCCAGGCTCATTATTCATAGAAAATCATAGTTAATTTCAAATTACCTTCTTCTTCCTCTCCACTTTATAGATTAGGCTCACTGCCTGTTCCGTCGTCACAGTGTCTACTTCTCGACCTCCCCATGTCCCTCTTTCCTTTAAGGTCATATTGGTAAACTATTTTTGGCAGTCTGATTATCTTACATCCTTCCAACATGTTTTATACCTATCCATTCTTGAGTTGATAGCTTCAACTTCTGATTCTTTTCTTACTTCTTCATTTCTAATTCTGTCTTCTCTTGTACATATTTTAAATTTCAAATTATAATTCAAATAAATAACAAAAAATGTTATAAATGTCCGTATGTATTCGAAGCTCACTGCTTTCTTTCGGATGTAGGCCTAATGTAAAAGGAAAGCAAGCTCATTTCCTGTATCTGGGGGAATGTTTTCTTTTAACACTTACGACCCTTGTCAAATTAGCTTACAGTCATTGAAAACCCACTCTCTCGATATGCATATCACTGAAGTGGATGTCGTTATGTTTATATGCATTCATAACCAAACACCCAAAGAGATGAGGTCGGGAATAAGCAGACCAAGATACAATGCAACCTGCGAATTGATTATGAAGAGTTATGATTGATTACTCTATCCCTACCCCTCCGTAGCCATATTTCAATCGATAGCGGCGTAGTACCAGATGCGTATTAATAGTATTCACTGTCATTTTTTTAAAACATCTATACACACTCTGAGTAAATACAACCCGTATACGTGTTCGCTGGCGTTTCACTATCACTAAAGAAAACGTTTTAAACGTCCAATAAAAATACGTTAAGGACTGCAATAAAGATATGATCACCCGTAAAAATATAATATTAATAGGAATGGACACTTGAAAAATAAGAGAAATGTTGAATAAGTAGCAGAATACAAATACTTAGAAATTAAAACAATGCTCATTCTGAAGAAAAAATGCTATTATGCATTATAGGGATTAGTCATCTGAATTTTTCTAAAAACTGTTGAATTAAAAATTTATAAATAGCTGATTTTTCCTGTTATATTATAAGGATTTTAAGAGGGGTGAAAATATTACGAGTATTTCAGAATACGGAGAAGAATTCAGTAAAAATAGAGATGAATAGGCCTATACAACTTAATGATGAACATTATAAAATAGTAACCTAAATTGTGTTTATGGGAGATTACGTAATGAGAATAAGTCTCGTTGAGTACGATGTACAGGACATAAAACACGAATGGGGAAAGAGAAAGGGACATAAAAACTGCTTGTAGAAAAAGCAGAAGATAAACGTTCAGCAGACAGCAAAGACTGAGGTGGGAGAATAAATTACAACTCTAACTCACTAGCACTATCGAACCCGTAGATTCATAGCTGCGCGAATACAAGTTCTCCATACATTCCTATCCTCTGGTAATAACTTCCAATCAACTCTGTATTCTACTTCCACCTCATTTTTGGCCTAACTACTGAGCGTTTTCTCTCTTATTTTCCTACGAGTTTCCATGCCCCTATTTGATCCCCTATTCGCGTCACATGTCTGCCCATCTCAGTCTACGAGACTTAACTCTTCTTATTATATCTGGTTTTCCATTAACATGATGTAGCTCAATATCACGCAGTCTCCTCCATTCGCCTGTCTGTTCATCTTTCTTTAGTCCAAAAACGTTCCTTCTTCTTCTTCTTCGGCTTTTCCCCACTTATAGGTTTGCCGTCTTCAGTTTCCATTTATCTCTATCATTCCAATCTCCTTCTTCCAAATTCCTATCATCCATTATAGTTCTGACCTAGGTTATCCATTTCCATCTTGGTCTGCCACGTTTATTTCTTCCAGGGGGTGACCACTGATATATATTTTTTGGCCATCTTTCATTTTCCATTCTTTGTACATGGCCATACGATTTAAGCGTTTGATTTTCAATCTTCTTAACAACAGATGTGGTGACATTCATTTCTCTCCAAAGGAATTCATTTCTTATTTTATCCTGTCTTGTTTTTTGGAGGCTTCTTCTAAAATAATCAAATTCAACTGTTCTAATTTTATTCTTTTGTAATTCCGTCAAAGACAAAGTTTCACTTCCATATGGCAAAATATTCTGCATTATGCTCTTATAAATTTTCATTTTAGTTTCCTTTGTAATATTTTTGTTCCAAATTATTCCATGTAATGTCTTAGTTGCATTTTTTGCCATTGCAATTTTAGTCGGTGCATCTCTCTCATAGGTACCTGAACTTGTAATTGACCTAAGATATTTAAAAAAATTCACTTTTTTTTTTTTTATTTTCCCTGTTTCGAGTATGAGGTCATCCACATCCTTTCCCAAACACATATATTCTGTTTTTTGTAAATTTATATTCAGTCCCCATTTTTTATATTCTTCCATTAGTTTATTTATCATATATTTCATATAATCTTCATCCCTGCAAAAATGATTTGATCATCTGCAAATAACAGTGAATGCGGTACTTTTCCTCCTACAGGAATGCCCATTTCAGAACATTTTTATACCACAAGTTAAGAGCCTGGTCTAAATAAATGTTAAAAAGAATTGGTGACAAACTGCATCCCTGCTTAAGGCCTTTATTCACTGTGAATTCCTCTGTTAAATTATTCTGTATTTTTATTTTAGCTTTTGTTCCTAAGGAATTTATTCTCAAATACTCGTAATATTTTCTCCTCCCTTAAAGTAAGAAGACTCAGCCCCACAACTATATAATGTCCTAACATCCCAAGTTCCTAGGAACATGCCCCTGTGTTTGTGACTTTGCCATGGATTTTCTGAAGTAGTCCCCGCCCGGAGAACCTAATGCGGGACTATTTTATATCCGAAAATTGTTACCCAATGGTACCCATGTCCGCGTTTCTTGACGGCTGTAATTTTTACAGCGAAAGATTGTCACTCTTTCGACCAAGGTACTTTTTTCGTCTGGCTTATCGACTCTTATTATATCTGGTTTTCCGTTAAGATGTTGTAGCTCAATGTCACGCAATATCCTCCATTCGCCTGTCTGTTCACCTTTCTTTAGTCCAAAAATGTTCCTAAGGAATTTATTCTCAAATACTCGTAATATTTTCTCCTCCCTTAAAGTAAGAAGACTCGGCTCCACAACTATATAATTTCCCAAACATCCCATGTTCCTACGAGCATGGCCCTGTGTTTGTGCCTTTGCATGGATTTCCTGAAGTAATCCCCGCCCGGAGAACCTAATGGGGGACTATTTTATCTCCGAAAATTTTTATCCAGTGGTACCGATGTCCGCGTTTCTTGACGGTTGTAATTTTTACAGCGAAAGATCGTCACTCTTTCGACCAAGGTACTTTTTTCGTCTGGCTTATCGCCTTCGACCTGTCCGGCATGGCAACTCTTTCGTACCGCCGGTATAGCTCTTGGGGTCATTTAAGTATGCATGCCACTCCACCACGACAAGGTAAATATACCATGGAGGGAGAGATAAATTATACAAGGAATAAATGGAAAATATTAGCTCAGGATAGGAGCGTATAGAGAGTTTATGTCCTCAATAGTGCCAGTGAGTTAGTTATACATTTAATAGTGGATATTTCTCTTACTATGAGAATACTTACTCACTGGCACTATCGAACCTGTAGGTCCATGGCCGCGCGGACATAAGCTCTCCATAAACCTCTATCTTGAGTTGATGCTTTCCAATTATTCCCTGTATAATCTACTTCCCTCAAATCATAGTTAATGTTATTCTCCCACCTTATTCTTGGTCTACCAACTGGGCGTTTTCCCTCTGGTTTACCTACAAGAAGCTTCCATGCACGTATTTCATTCCCCATGCGTGCCACGTGTCCTGTACATCACAGTCTACGAGACTTAACTGTTCTTATTATATCTGGCTTCCTACAAAGGCCATATAGTTCACTGTTATGTAGTCTTCTCCATCCACCTCTCATTGGTCCAAAAAAATTTCTAATTTATTCTGAAATACTCGTAATTTTCTTTCCTCCCTTGAAGTAAGAATCCATATAAATAACTGGAGAATAACAGTTTTTTTTCTCAGTTTAACTTTTGAAAGGAGTTGAAACGCCAAGCGTCTCTGTAATGCATAATAGCACGCATTTCCAGAATTGAGCCTATGTTTAATTTCTTTGTGCATCTCATTCCTATTTGTGATTATTGTTCCTAGGTATTTAAATTCAGCCATTTCCTCATAATATTATTGTAAAATGCTATCGGAATAACACTGTCCTCTGCCCTGCTTTAACCATCCTCAATGACTTAAAAGTTCTGTTTCTTGTCCATAGCATCCTGTTTCTCACAACTCCTCCACAATTTGCATGTTCTATTGTGATAGGTGGAGCGGTCAGCTCGGCTTTGGGACGGGGAAGATCTGTATTCGTATTATTACAACCTATACCCTGTCCGCTTTAAAAGTGATCCTCGTCAAAACAAAACCATGTGACCTGCTCGCTTTTCATTGGTTATGGACACCGACGTACGTTGTAGAAGCAATAACTATGGGAAAAAGTAGTTATCTTCATTAAATTAAAAATATGTCCTCTGAATACACTTGTTATTCTTCGCGAGTGAAAATAATTATATTCAAAACATACAAAATACTCTAAAATATACCTAATCAATAATTACAACTTAAAATAGTTTATTACATATGGGTGATGCATTTGAGTCATACTTCAGTCGATTCTCATAAAACAAAATAGCTGAAAGTATCGAGTCTTATGTTGCTGTGTCTTCATCTCCCTATCAAAAGTGGCAATAATTGTGGCGCGAATGACGGAAGGATATTGCTTCTACAACGTACGTCGGTGTACATAACCAACGAAAAGCGAGCAGGTCACATGGTTTTGATTTGACAAGGATCGGTTTAAAAGCAGACAGGGTATAGAGCAGAGCGCCCTTTCGAGCGTGTAACTAAGGGATATTCGTTCTGTAACATTCTGTAACCTATATCAACGAGCGTTTTTCTCTCCGATAGGAACCGCTTTGAAGAATACATGCATTGCCTAGCCCAACACCGAGCTGACCGTCCCATATAACATATTACCCAAATCTCCATGCAGAACGACAATCACAATCTAATCTCCAGTTATGTACGCGTTCTCAAATATACAGCTTAGAGGTAAATCTAGAGGTATTTTTAATGCATTTGATCAAATAGAGAAAACAAATCTGTCACCCAGGAAATGCGTAAACTAAGCGAATTCCTCAGCAAGTCAAATTTATGGTCCGATATAGATGATTAAAGAACTCTTAACTTTTTTATTCAAATGTACATGCCGTTTTGCTGTGAGAAAACAAATATAGCAGCCGCCAAAATGATTTCAAAACCCCATTCCTAATGATTGAATTTCGGCAATTTTTTGAGAATATCTTTGTTTTCTTTCAGTGACATATACCGAATTCTGTTAAAAAATTGCGGCCGCTAGAGTGATTAGCGATTTTAAAAATTTCGATTCAGGTTAATCCCCGCTCTCAATAGTCCAATTTTGCTACTTAACGAACTCGACTTTACTTTTTTATTCATTACTATATACCGATTTTGATTAAAAAACTAATTGCTGTCGCCAACACACACACACACACATATATATATATATAGGCCTATATATAATTTTACTTAATAAATTGTGGAAATCATCTTAGCATTGGAATGTTTTCTTCCAATTCTATTGAACTCTTTAGAACTGTATCGTGATTGATGCCATAATTTTATAATTATGTTTAAGGTAATCTGCGGAAAATATATTCGCATTGCAATGAGTTTCTTCTCTTTGATTTGACCTGTTCCATCCAGAATTTTTTTTTTTTTTTTGTCTTCCAGATGTCCTCGCATCTCTTGTAACTTGTCTCTTGCTATGCATACAATTCTATCTGGTGTCATGCGGGATATATGTTGATTTCTTTCAAATCTTCTTTTTAACCCATTTGCCTAATGACTGAATATTTAAGCTGCCTTCTTATTTATTCATTTCTAATTCGATATTTCCTTTATTTACGTATAATCTTCCACAGATTAATTTCTTTTGTTTCTAAGGTTTGTTTTGTTTTAACAGTGTCTGCTCTTGTTTCAGAGGCATAAGGTCAATCAGTACTGGGCATATAACAGCTTCTTTGTACATTCATGTTTTGGTATGTAGTCCTTACGTGAAATTCCAAAAAAAAAATATCTCAACGCCTTTATCAATGTCTAGAGATCAAAGTGTGTTTCTAAATGCTGCTAGAAAAAGATTGTAGACGAGGAACATTAGTTTGAAAATAAGTTCCCCAATACCCAAGGAAGCTAAAGAGCTGTGCGCAGTCCTTCCGTACGATTCAAGTAGTGTTACTCGTATTTACAACAAACGTTATAGTTAAGTTAATGGAAGATCAACAAGTATAGTTCTATTCCTAGATTTTTTTTCACTGTGATTAGTTTTTATTGCGGAGCTTTAACATCCTATTTGAACATACTTGGAAAAAAAATCATAAATATGCTGAATCAAAACCTTACTGTAGGCCTATATCATTAAAAAAAATTCTTGAAGCGAGATTTCTGATAAGTAGGTCAAATCTTTCTTCGTGAGTATATTAGGCATACCATTTTCATAGGTTGGTATTTTATTTGATGACGCTCTTTAAGATCTAACAGCATTAGGATCGAAATTCAAATCAAGGTATGAAAGGTCCGACAAATTTTACACAGAGACTTTTTTTTTTTTTTTTTTTTTTCAGATTTGAAGTTATTTTATGTGCCATAATTTTACGATACAGGACCCATGGCTTAGGCCCCTTCCGAAGGAACCAATACTCGAGGATTTTGTCACCTAGCAGTGCGAACATAAGCTCTCCGTACATCCCTATCATGAGCGAATATTATCCTAGCGTTCTTTGTATAATTCACTTTCCTTAAATCAGTGTTCTCCTGTCTCATTCGGGGCCTGTCCATTGCAGCCTACGATACTTATTAGTTATTACATCTGGTTTCCCATAAATATATTGCAGTGCACTGTTACGTAGTTTACTCCATTCATCTGTTCGTTCGTCTCTCTTTGATTAAAAACTTATGTTCTTGTATTGCTACTAATTGGGGTTTAGTCAGCCACACCTGATAATCTTCATTCATCATACAACATGCAGAATTTTGCAGTCCTATTTTTTGAAGATGTGCTGTTAGACAACTGTGTCCAGTTTCCGCATGGAATTCTGTTATTGCTTTCTTTCTTGGTTTGCCTTTGTTTCAAATCCATGTTTCATGAAATTCTTTCCACTTTTTCATATTCGATTTTAGGGCTATTTATCTTGTACACGAAGCACTGTTAAATACAGTATATGTTGATCATTTTCGAACTGTTGACGAAGTTAATGGAGTTATTGTAATGTTTCCTTTTTTTTTTTTTTTTTTTTTTTCGCTAGATTATTTGTCCTCTCAGTACCACGAAGTCTAATATTTTAAGGAACCAGTTGGAAGAACCTCTGTTCTTCTTCACTGTATTTATATGTTTAATTGAATGTATTTTTAGTACTTCCAACGATACATGTTAATAGCGCTACGGTACTTTTTTTTACATACTCCTCACCACCACTATAAACCATACTCTTATTTCACGAAGGAATGCAGCTATTGAGGTTGTTCTAATGAAAAGGTTATAAACAATTCTTACAGATCTTCACCAATCATATCTAGTATACACCGAAAATGACTATGACCAAAATTGATATATAATGAATGTCCTTTTGCGCTCTAGTGGCCGCAATTTTTTTTCCAGAACCAAACTTGACATATAGTAATATGTTAAAAAGGTAAGGTTGAGTTCGTTAACCAGAAAAATCAGACCATTAAGCGTAAGAAGAATTCACCTGAAACGAAAATTTAAAAATCGCTCTAGCGGTCGTAATTTTCGATGTTTGGTAACGAAATTCCGCGTATATATTAGAATAAAACGAGGAAGGTGTTCTCCAAATTCAAGGATATAGATGAACCTCCGAATCAAATCTTTTATCCGGGAATTTCGAAATGCATTGCCTTTATATTTCTCTAATTGCTTCATTAATTTTGCCTTCACTTGAAAATGTGTTTTTCTGTCCAAGCGTTAGCAGCTATTATATATATATATATATATATATATATATATATATTCTCTTTAATTTGCTTACTTGTGATAGGAGCTACCACATGGCAGTGGAGACAGAATTCCCACTACATCTAGTAATGAGAATATATATAAGAAAAATTAATGTTTGTACTAGACTTGCTCGGTGGCGTAATCGGTAGCGCACTGGGATATTAATCCACAGGTCCGGGTTCAAGTCCCGTGCGAGCACTTATTTTTATCATGTTTATATATATATATATATATATATATATATTATATATTTACATTCTTAAGATGTTCCTTCATTCTAATCTTCAGCTTTTCTTATGTAGATTTTTTCACAATCCTCGCAATTTATCTGATAAATTCCAGATTTTTCATTTTTGTCTTCGTTACTTTCTTTATTTTTGTTTGCTTTCATTAGTTTACTAAGGCTAAAATAATTTTCAATACCAATCTGATGAACTTGTTGAAATTTTTGTGAAACTTATTGTGTGCCAAGAGACATATAAATTTGTATTGTCATCACCATGTTGGTACCGCAGCCTGTTACAGGTTCTGACTGTTTTATAACTAACTGGCTCTATCAAATCCATATGTTCTCTCCATACGTCCCTATCCTGAGCTAATATTTTCCAATCATCCCCTATATAATCTACTTCCCTCAAATCATGTTTAATGTTATTCTCCCATCTCATTCTTGGTCTACCAACTGGGTGTTTTACCTCTGGTTTTCCTACAAGAAGTTTCCATGCCTTATTCCATTCCCCTTTTGTGTCACATGTCCTACCCAATGCATCTACATGACTTAACTGTTCTTACTATATTTGGTTTCCTATAGAGATGATGTAGCTTAACTGTTAATTCTTCTCTATTCACCTGTCTGTTCATCTCACTTTGGTCCAAAAATTTTCCTAAGAACTTTGTTTTCCAATATCTGTAATCTATTCTCCTCCCTTAAAATAGGTGTCCATGTTTCACATCCACATACTACAACCGGGAGAATGACAGTGTTATATATTTTCTGTTTAACAGTCCACCGCTGTGGTCTCGAGGTAGCATGCTGCCTTGTCACGCAGCGGGCCCAGGTTCGATTCCCGGTCGGGACAAGTTTCCTGTATGAGGTTTTTTTCGGGGGTTTTCCTCACTTGTAAGATAAATGTTAAGAAACTTTAAGGCCCAAACGGTCCCCGGACAACATCTGGCCATCATTATCATCAATATCACATTTGCCTAATTAGCTTAAGTTTTGTTTAAGGCCTCTCCTGGAGCATCATTACCATCATCAATTCTCATATCATCGGGGCAGCATAACCCCGCCTTTCAGGCGCCCCAACCTCAGAAGTGGATACAAATATGCCATGCCAAGAGAGAACACCAGAAATGTCAAAATGACATCCTGGGGCATTTGGGGAAAAAATCTGTTTAATGTTTTTGATTGTTTTATAGTTGAGAAAATATTCCAGAATGCACAGCAAAAAAATAGGAATATTATAAAGATCATAAAGATGTCTCTTTAGACCAGAGACAGTAATTATAAATTTACCTTCTTTAGCCTTATGTTAAATGGAAAGCATATGAGTAAGCAATCATATTACAGAAGTATTATGCAATGTTTAATCATTATAATTATCCTAATGTCTTAGATAAATAATCAACTTCAAGTCTGCTAACTATTATCTCTATTATTAATGACACACAATGTTTAATCAATTGTTATCTTTAATAATGTTCCTGTTTACTCCTTAAACAAGATAAGTGTTATCAAACATGCCAGATACTGTATTATTTCTTGACACAAAATTAACCTAACACAATCATATTATTTTCAAGACCATTACAAATACTGAGATTAGCTACAAATATGTAATATAAACCAAAAGAAACATATTTATGACAAAAGTGTATATATGGAGAAACAACATCCTGGTAACTGGTACCGAAGATGACTATGTCAATATTTTGAATAATAATTTAAATTTCAATGGCCAAGTTTATGAAATATGATGACAGCCAAAAAGGGATAGTTACAAATAAAGAAAAATTTGTGCTGACATAAAAAATACCTTAAAAAATTAAATAATCCATTTAATTAACCATTTTGTGCTTCTTTAAAATGAATTATGATTGACTCATTTACATAGCACATTCATGAAGAATATGGTAATGAGTAATTTTCATCAGAGTGGTAATACATAATTTTCATGAGACAGTTCTACATATATTAGTTCCAATTATGTCCTCATACTCAAATATGAAAGAAATACCTGCTTTTAGTAAAAATTGATTTTTTTAAGTTATAAAATGTTATCTTTCAAACTGGCAATGGACTTGGCTGTAATTAACATAACTAACTAAAGTAAGTGGGTTATTTAATGGCAGATACGTCACAACCAATTATAAATGTTACCACTAGTGCCAGACTTCTGTTGGTCCCTACTCCATAGTTAAATTTGTTGTTGTTGCTAGTGGCTTCCAGGATTGCTGACAAGTAATTTTTTCCCTAGCTTCCCAATAAACAAAATTTAACATTTAAACTTAACCATATTAACATGCAGATTTTCAAGTTTAATATTATAGTAAATTTCTATGACACTTTCTGCATCTAAACACACTCTTTTATCTATCTACAATGTCGTAACAGTCCAATGTTGGGCCTTAGCCCCTCCTTTGTTAGGTGTTACTAGACTAAGTTAATTTTATAGTCCAGCTGCTGAGTCTCCGGCTTTGACATTTAGATTGTACGAGAGGTGAAGGGAGAAACTTGCCCTCTACTGGCAATAAGGAAATAGTTGAGTGGGAGTGGACGTCTGCCACAACCAATCACTGCTCTTGATGCTGCTAGTGAGGTTTGAAATTGCTGCGATGTTGTCAACTGTATTTCTATTAACTGCATGATACATAAAGCGGCCCCCTCCACTGAATATCCATATTGGCAACATTCGTGAAAACGTCAGGGCCGGAGACTGAGTGGCTAGATTGTAGTTATGCTTTAACATTTAAAGGAAGTGACAATATGAGGTTTATTTGAAATAATATGAGTTATAAAATGCACAATACACCTCATATTTGCAGTTTATTGAGGCACTCTATGTGCCATTGTCAATTCTTTCTAACTTTCTTGAGTTGTGTATTTTCTAACTCATATTGTTTAGTTATGCTTATTTGCCTGCAGATGTCATGAATGATATGTGGTCAACATACCTACCCAATGAGATATCTAATAAGACAATTACGGTATTTCTAGGATGAACAAGTTCAGTAAATTTTGTTTTGCCTTATTCAGGCTTAAGATTATTTTACAAGCCCAAAAATTTTCAGATTTGAAACCCACGGCTTAAAGTCACTCACAGAGGACTTTCTTCTTGGATTTTTCTATCCTAAAAAAAATGATCGACCCCGGCTGGGTTTGAACCCACGACTCTTGGAACCAGAGGCAAAGAACATAACCACTAGTCCACCGCATGCTCTTACAATATAACATGCTATATGCCTACCACAAGAGCTTGTTCTTAATTAGAAAGTACAGTTCTATCTTCAGAACTATGAATAAATGAATATAACCATAATTAAATTAATGTTTTTATTACCTCACCTCATATCCTTTTTCTTCTATACTGCAGTTTCGGAGCTTATCTCCATCGTCAGTAGCCTCTGGTCGACCAGTGTTATGTCGTGTCTTGGCGGTTTCCTTCTTACTTCTATCGGTGGACCGATGAACCTCTGGATCAGGTCAAAATTTGCAGGAGTTTCAAAATTCATGAGTTTGTCTTTCTTGTTTTTTTGGATGTGGATTTTTTCCCAGACTGTGAGTTCCTTTAGTTTATCTGTTTGTTTGATTAGGCTAGCTTCTGTATCAATTAAATGTTTTTCAGACCAAGCATGGGCTGCTACTGCTGACTTGTCCACTTCACCCTTTTTTACATTTCTAAGGTGTTCCTTCAATCTAGTTTTTAAATTTCTTTTTGTTTTTCCTATATAGATTTTGTCGCAATCTTGACATTTGATCTGATATATTCCTGATTTATATTCTTCTCCAATTTTTTCATTTTTGTTGGTTTTAATTATCTTGTTTAGGCTGTATTCATTCTTTGGGGCCAATCGAATGTTAAACTTATTGAAAATTTTCTGGAACTTGTGGTGTTTTAAAGGATGGTAAGTGAATTTTTTGAATCTTATGTTCTCTTCTGTTTGTTTTTAAGTGTGCTTTCATTAATTAGTTTTTGCCTTTTAAACTTATTTATTTTCTTGTGTACCATGTTCTCTTCATAACCATTTTCTATTGCTACTTTAATTATGTATTCTTTTTCTTTTTCATATTTTTCACGGTTCAGGGGTACATTCACCAATCTGTGTGTTAGGCTATTGAATACAGCTTCTTTGTGAGCGAAATGGTTGAATCCTGATGCCTTAATGTAGTTATCTTTATGTGTGTTCTTTCTGTATATTCCAAATTCTATTTTGTTTTTTTCGTTTCTAGTTAGGTTTAGATCCAAAAATGAAATTTGTCTGTCAGTTTCAGTTTCCATTGTGAATTTTACAGTTTTGCTCTGAAGGTTCAGGAGTTTTAAGGCATCTTCTATTTGTTTATGGTTTATAATGGCTATTATATCGTCAACATATCTGCGCCAAAATTTGAAAGTTAATGGGTGTCCCCTTGTGATTTTCTGTTCAAAACTACCCATGAATAAATTGGCCAGAAAGGGAGATAGGGGGTTCCCCATGGAAAGTCCAAAATTTTGTTTGTAGTATTTCCCATTGTATGTAAAGAACATTTGTTCGATGCACAATTTTGTCAAAATGATGTATTCTTCTATCTTTTCCTTTTCCAAATTATTATTCGTTAACCATTTTTCCAGAATATCAATGGTGGTTTCTCTTGGGACACTGGGAAACAATGAAACTACATCAAAAGAAACTAACCTGTCAGTTGGTTCTAATTCTGTGTGCTTGAAATCCTCTATCAATTCCAATGAATTGTCGATTGAAAGGTTCTCAAACCCTCCCATATTCTTGTATTCGCTACATAACCATCTAGATATTTGGTATGTAGGAGACCCTATACAGTTGATAATGGGTCTCATTTTGTTTCCTGCCTTATGTGTTTTCGGGAGGCCGTGCATATTAGGGTTTTTAGGGTTGGGAACCTTTAGGTAAAACTTTTTTTGTTTGGTTAGGATATTGTTTACATTCTTTAGGGTGTTGTCCACCTCTTTGATGCATTTCGGAAGTGGGTCAGATTTAATTTCTGTGTATTCAGTTGATTCCAAAAGATTGTACATTCTATTTTTATAATCAACAATGTCCATGATTACTACTTGATTTGCTTTGTCAGCTTTTGTGACTATTACATTTTTCTTGTTTATTTCTTTGATGATTTTCATGTTTCCCTTTCCCGTTTTGTTTATAGGATTTTCTTTGATCTCCTCAATAATTTTTGCGCATTCATTTCTAATCAAGACCTTCTCTTCTGTGTTCATTCCTTCTATGGCAATTTCTATGTCTGCTACGTAATCATCTATATTGTTAGAGAAGTTCACACATGTTTTTAGGCCTAGTTCCAATATTTCCATTTCTTTTGTGCTAAAATTTTGGGAAGACAAATTTACTACATTATTTTTGCATTCTTTTTCTATTTTACGCTTGTTTGGGTTTCCCATGAAACATTTCTTTGATTTTAAATTTTCAATTTTATTGTTTTGTTTGACTGATTTTTCTCTTATAATTTGGTTTATTTTGTTGAAAGAATTTTCCTCCAAATTGTCCCAATAAAAATTCCCTACAATTTTTGTGATTCCTAAATGTAAAAAGTATAATTTAGCGTCTAAATTGCTGATTGTTTCGAAATGTTTCCCTTTCTCCATCTTTAACATTTTTTTCTCTAAGATCTTCTGTTCTTTAGAACCGTTATTCTTAACGGTTTTTCTAATAAATTTCGGCGAAATGTCCAAGTCTAAGCATTTATTTATAAATTTGATGTCCAACATTTTCTTTCTTCTTTTTTCTTTTAATTTCATGTACGTTTTGATATCTTGTTTTAAACCCCCCAAGTTTGTGTTGAAATTCTGTGTTGAGGTTATGTGTCCGTCCGCCATCTTTGTTCCCTCTTGACTTGAGTCGTCACTTATTTATTTAACTTTCACAGGGAAAGAACACTATGAGGTTTAATTTAATAATTAAATTAATGTTTTTATTACCTCACCTCATATCCTTTTTCTTCTATACTGCAGTTTCGGAGCTTATCTCCATCGTCAGTAGCCTCTGGTCGACCGGTGTTATGTCGTTTCTTGGCGGTTTCCTTCTTACTTCTATCGGTGGACTGATGAACCTCTGGATCAGGTCAAAATTTGCGGGAGTTCTTTACATACAATGGGAAATACTACAAAAAAAATTTTGGACTTTCCATGGGGAACCCCCTATCTCCCTTTCTGGCCAATTTATTCATGGGTAGTTTTGAACAGAAAATCACAAGGGGACACCCATTAACTTTCAAATTTTGGCGCAGATATGTTGACGATATAATAGCCATTATAAACCATAAACAAATAGAAGATGCCTTAAAACTCCTGAACCTTCAGAGCAAAACTGTAAAATTCACAATGGAAACTGAAACTGACAGACAAATTTCATTTTTGGATCTAAACCTAACTAGAAACGAAAAAAACAAAATAGAATTTGGAATATACAGGAAGAACACACATAAAGATAACTACATTAAGGCATCAGGATTCAACCATTTCGCTCACAAAGAAGCTGTATTCAATAGCCTAACACACAGATTGGTGAATGTACCCCTGAACCGTGAAAAATATGAAAAAGAAAAAGAATACATAATTAAAGTAGCAATAGAAAATGGTTATGAAGAGAACATGGTACACAAGAAAATAAATAAGTTTAAGAGGCAAAAACTAATTAATGAAAGCACACTTAAAAAACAAACAGAAGAGAACATAAGATTCAAAAAATTCACTTACCATCCTTTAAAACACCACAAGTTCCAGAAAATTTTCAATAAGTTTAACATTCGATTGGTCCCAAAGAATGAATATAGCCTGAACAAGATAATTAAAACCAACAAAAATGAAAAAATTGGAGAAGAATATAAATCAGGAATATATCAGATCAAATGTCAAGATTGCGACAAAATCTATATAGGAAAAACAAAAAAAAATTTAAAAACTAGATTGAAGGAACACCTTAGGAATGTAAAAAAGGGTGAAGTGGACAAGTCAGCAGTAGCAACCCATGCTTGGTCTGAAAAACATTTAATTGATACAGAAGCTAGCCTAATCAAACAAACAGATAAACTAAAGGAACTCACAGTCTGGGAAAAAATCCACATCCAAAAAAACAAGAAAGACAAACTCATGAATTTTGAAACTCCCGCAAATTTTGACCTGATCCAGAGGTTCATCGGTCCACCGATAGAAGTAAGAAGGAAACCGCCAAGAAACGACATAACACCGGTTGACCAGAGGCTACTGACGATGGAGATAAGCTCCGAAACTGCAGTATAGAAGAAAAAGGATATGAGGTGAGGTAATAAAAACATTAATTTAATTATTAAATTAAACCTCATAGTGTTCTTTCCCTGTGAAAGTTAAATGAATATAACCATATTTGTTCCATTTATGGGTTAGGACCTCCACTAAGCAGGTAGTTCAGATTCTCATATGGTGAGTTAAACTAAGACAGACACATTTAAATTTTTTCAGGAAATAAAAATTAAAGTATGGCTTCTTTCAGAAGAGAAGTAAAATCTAGAGCATTGTGTTGTAAATTTATGGCAAATAAATAGCACTTAATATGGTACTTTCACTGTTATGAAGGTAAAAATGAGTCCCCTGTCAGGGTGTCCAGCAAATTACAAATATGAAATTCCCGACTATTTCCCAGTTTTCCATGGCATCAAAATTAATTCAAGAGTTTTTTTAGTGCTAAATTAAATTAATTTTAGTAAAACTAATTGTGCAATTTTTTTATATGTGTAAGTAATAAAAACACAATTTCTTTTTATGGTAAGGTATTAAATAAGAATATCAAAATTTATCTAAAAATGCTTATAATTTGATGTGTTATCGTGTTGGCAAGGGCTGGCATTTCTTTAGCGGCGGCAGCTTGACTCCAGCAAACGTATGCTATAGTTTCATTAACATTTCTTCCGAGAAATATTTCAATATCCTTATGCATTTTTAGAATGTGGTTTAATGATTGCAATTCTTTTGATTTGAATATAAGATACATGCATGTCACTTTACAAATTCTCATCTACTTACTGGTTTTTCCGGTTGCTTTCATATTCCTGACTTATTTCCGGTTTTCAAGATTTTTTCCTATTGCTGGACACCCTGTTCCCTTATCTAGGACATATCTTGGACAATCAATATTACATATTCTTTCTGGGGACAATAAAAGAAATGTACAGTGATGTGTTGTTGGATTTCAATGAGGATACACCATAGGAGTGCTTCTTCAACAGTTCTGCCTTATCTGCCACTAAATAATCCACTCACTTTAGACATATTGGTAGATAGACAAGTGTATTTTATTTAACAATGCTCTTTAACATCTTAGCCATTATCATCATAATACAAATGTGAGCAAAGGTTCAACAAATTTTCTTTGCAGTCTCTTATTGTAATTCAAAACTGGGAAAAAAAATTGCTGAGGCATCTACATCATCTTGAGCTCGACAAACCACTATGGATCCTGGCTATCGAAAGAAGTCTCCGTCATTTGTCTGAGTGTTTTTTATAAGATGGAGTCATCAGCACAAAGCTCAATCACCCAAATTTCCAAACAGGCAAATTTCTCTCAGGGTTTTTACCCTTAGCTGATGGGTTCTAATTATAATGTCAGGAACTCACTTTCTGCCTTTGCATGTCTTAGTGTTACCTAGGGGCCATGATGAGGACATGCATACATAGGACTCAGTAGAAACAGTAGCAGTAAAGCTTTTAGATGGTATATAGTCATCAGGTCCACCGCTGTGGTCTCGAGGTAGCGTGCTGCCTTGTCACGCTGTGGGCCCGGGTTTGATCCCGGTCGGGGCAGTTTTTCTGGGTGAGGTTTTTATCGGGGTTTTTCCTCACCTGTAAGACAAATGTCAGGAAAACTTTAAGGCCCAAACGGTCCCCAAAATCATATGGCCATCATCATCATCCTCCTTATCATTATCATCATCACCATCATCCTTCACCGGTGTGGAAAGCAACGGAAGCTACCACACCTACAATTCCCTAGTAAAGCTGCAAGCATAGCATGAAAATGCTATGATTGCAGCGAAGGACCTGCCTTCGGGCAGAATTACTATGGATGGATGGATGGATAGTCATCAGCAGGCTATACCCTCAACGTCTCCTACCGGTTTGGTCAGATTTGATTTATAATTTATCACCTCTGTGGTCCCCGAGTTCGATTCCCAGTCGGGACAAGCTCCTGGGTGAGGTTTTTTCGGTGTTTTCCTCACCTGTAAGACAAATGCCAGGAAGCTTAGGGCCCAATGGTCCCCAAAAATCATCTGGCCATCATCATCCTTATCATTATCATCACCATCCTTCACCAGTGTGGAAAGCACGGGAAGCTACCACACCTATAATTCCCTAGTAAAGCTGCAAAGCATAGCATGAAAATGCTACGATTGCAGTGAAAGTCCTGCCCTTGAACAGAATTACTATGGATGGAATCTTTATCATTACAAGGAGTAAGAATTCACACTTCACCTCATATTTTGTCGATTCTTGAGAACCAGTTTCGGAAGTTAAAATATGAGGTGAGGTGTGAATTCTGACTCCTTTTAATGATATTAAATAAACCTCATAGTGTTACTACCTAAAAATGTTAATGAAAATTGTAATTTTTTATATGCCATAAATGTTCAAAACAGTGCTCATGACTTTACTTCCCTTCTAAAGGCAGACTTACTTAGAATTGTTATGCCCTGCTAAAAATCTATCGACTCTGCCCTAATTTAAACTTGCAAACTTCAGATATGACTGCTACCATACCACTTATCTGGTAAGTCTGCCTACTATGTGATAATATAAAATTAATGGTGAAAGAATGTATTTAATAAGATGTCTAACTTTAAAACAAGAAACTCTGAGTGGAAAATATTGACAAGCAAGTATTTTGATATTATATTTTAAATTAACACATTCCAGTATTGGATATAGTCTTATTTTAGAAATAAAAAATTATGTTCGAACCAGGAGTTGAACTCCGGATCTCCGTACAGAGTCAGAGATTCGGGGTTCGAGTCCCAGTTCAAATGTAAATTTTTCTTTCTAAAATAAAGCAATAAGTATATTAGGATAATAACTAATTGACATTTAAATTATTTTTTTTTTGTCCAATACCACCACGTTGTTTTTTATGACATTTCTGGCTTTCTCCTCTGGTATTGGTGTAATTGTAATCCATTTCTTAGGTTGAGGCACCCAGAAGGCAGAGTTACATTACCCCGAAGATATGATGGGTGATAAATGATACTGAAGCGCCAGGAGAGTCCTTACATAAATTTAACCTAAATTCCAGACCATGGACAACCACATGAATAATTAATTCCCTTTAAGAAAAAATTCTTATGTCTGACCAGGAATCAAACCTGGGACCTCATGAACTGTAGTCAGAAACACTGACCACTAGCCCATGAGACTGGTTGTATAATAGCAATAGTAGTAATAAATAATAATAGTTCTTCAGGTCTAGAGGTAAGCAAGCTACTAACTACAGCATCTGACATTTTATATATCATAAATATCTTTCCAAACAATCAATAAGGTTACAAATTTCTCTTTTGTTATTTTTAATGCACTTATTTATTCTGTTAATAAATTCATATATATACATTCATTAGTATAAATATCATATATTGACTTAAAGCAGAAAATTTGTTACTATTCAGTTTAATGTTTCATATCTTCTTGGCTTTTGATTACAAATCTAAAGATTAAAATTTATAAAACTACAATCTTGTCTCTATGAGTGTGAAATACTATATGATATCCTGCAATATGGGAAAAAATTAAGCTAAAAACATTTGATTGAAAATAGGTTCCTATGACAAATATTCAGTCCCTTTGAGGACAGAAATGGAGACTGGAGGAAGCTTCACAGTGAGGATCTCAATTTATAACCCTCTATACTCATGTCCAGCATAATACCTATTCAAGGGATAAGAAGTTTAATCTTCTATTAATGAAGGTCTATGAAACATACGAATGCTGAGTGACCAGACCTGTAGTACCATCACATGATCTAATGAAATGAAATGAACGAGTATGGAGAAGCAGTGGAAGTTTTGGGCAAGGGAAAATGGGAGAAACCCCAAGAAAACCCTGCCCTGACTCCAATTCATCCATCACAAAACTCATATGGAGTAAGCGAGATGCAGACTTAGGTCCCACAGATGGGGGACAAGAGTCTAACCACTTGTGCCACACTCTATAATTTATATTGTTGCCTTAAAACTGCTAAACTTATGAGACTGGCTGGCTGACAGTAGAAATGCTTTCAAAATTTGGAAAAACTGTAATTGGTCCACTCAATTTTTTGTTAGTTCTACAAAATAGTAATGTGCATTCATAAATGTTTAATGAAATTGCCAGGAGAAGGAAGCACGTATCTGTGAAATTGGTATGGCCAGTCTTTGCAATTTACGAATAAATATGAATAAATTTTTATTTGTAAGTAATGTTATATACAGTATTGACACCCGAATGAGCAAATGCTCAAGCTCGGGTGCAGTTCAGTTACACGAATAATACAAATAGAATATATACATTTAAAGTTAGGGGTCAATTTCATTTTTACATAAATTACGACACATACAAATAAAAAATAATAATATATTGGGAGTAGAACTTATTATAACAAAAGAATTAATGCAATGGACAATGATATACATAAAATAATATAAACCATATAATGTGATGGATTAAAACCAATAATACAGAAGAAAGTAATTAGTAATATATTAGGTTATAATAATATAAGCAAAAATAGATGCTTCATATTTATTATTTTAAAATATTCAAATGATTAATTTTATTCACTTAATTAATTAATTAAAAATAATGAATTTAATTGCTTTTTTTTAAACTAGCTGTGTTTAGTTTACTTAGCTCTGGATTGGACCTAATTAATTCATTATATAATTTGGGTCCTAGATATCTACTATGTTTAGATCCAGCAGTTGTATAAAATTTTGGAACATGTAGCAAAGTAGTGATATTTCGTCTGGTGCTGCAAAAACTTTGATTGTGTTCTTTAAATTCGTTTTTATTTTTATGAAAATAAGTAAGCAATGTATGCTTGAAAATTTGTTTAATATTTGGCATATTGAATTCTAAATAAATTAAATTTGTAGGGTAATCTAAAGGTTTCTGCAAGCAGATTTTTATTAAATTTGAAGAGAAAAATTTTCGCCTAGACCGGGACTCGAACCCGGGACCCTTGGCTTTCTGGGCCAAGTGCTCTACCAACTGAGCTACCGAGGCGAGTTACGATCTAGACGCAAATTTTTCTCTTATATACGTTGTAATTCCCTATCGCCAAATGCTTTTGAAACCACTGTTTCTATCTTTGCAAATGGCGGCTTCTTAGTTAAGAAGACATTTATTGGAAATTTAACATTACTTTTAAAAGCCAGTAAGGCCTCTAATGATGTTTTTATTATTAATTTAACATTTCTCAATGAAAGATAAATTAAATTTGAAGAGAAAAATTTTTATTATTAATTTTTGTAGTAATGTTAAGGGAGAAAGGATAGAATTTGCACTTCCACCCCAACCTAATAATCCGTATTGGATTATCGATTGAACCAGAGCTAAGTAAACAGTTCGCAATACATACATTGGTAAATATGATTGAAGGGTAATAAATTTGTGAATAGTTTTACGTAGTTTGTTACACAGCAAGGAAATGTGTCTATCATATCTTAAATATTGGTCTATTATAATACCTAGATATTTCACTTGTGTTGATATTCTCAAGGATGGACATGTGTAATATTCGCTAATACAATTGTGTATTGTAATATCGAGACTGGGGTTTGAATGAAATTCATATATACCGCATGATGTTAAAGAAAAAGGAATTAATATAGTTTTTGAGATATTCAAAGAAAGTAAATGTGAGTCTAGCCATTCTTTAATTACATTGATTCTTTTATTAGCATTATGAATGGTTTTGGTCCATATAGAGCTGGAAAATAAGACAACCGTGTCGTCAGCATATTAATATATAGAGCCAGAAAATGTTTCTAAGTTAATTTTGAGTAAAACAGTCCCCTGAGGGACCTATATTACATACTACTGTAGTTATTGATTTTTGTTGTTCGGGTTCTATTACTTAAATATGATTTAAATAGTTCTAAAGCGGTTCCTTTAATGCCAGTTTTATCTAATTTATCCAGCAGTATGCTGTGATTTACTGTATCAAATGCTTTTTGGAGATCTAAGAAAATTCCTAGGCATTTATTTCCTGAGTCTAGGTTATGAATTATATTTGAGGTGATAGTCATAATTGCATCCTCTGTACTTATATTATGTCTGAAATCAAATTGATTTCTGCTTAACAAACAGTTTTTTTTGCAAGAAATTCATTAATCATGTCTTTATACATTTTTCAAAGATTTTTGAAAAACTTGGTATAAAAGTGATATGGGTCTATAGTTGTTAAGATTATTTTTGTCTCCGGCCTTGTGTATTGGAACAATCACAGCACGTTTAAGAGCTGATGGAAAAATTCCTTGAGAAATGTACAAATTAATTATGTATGTAAGTGGTTTTGCTGTAGTTTCAACAATAAGTTTAAGGGTAATATTTGTTATTCCATCTATTCCTGGAGATACATTATTTTTTAATTCTTTTATAACGTTGATAATTTTATTTTCGCTCACAGGGAATAGAAACATTGAGGACGTGATTTCCTTATTTTCAATCCCAAAACCGTTTTTAAGAAATAGATGTACACTAACTTGCTTCTTCATAACCTAATGTAATAAATTACATATTGCATTATTCAATAAACTACAAATTAATCTGGTGTACACTATAACAATATAATGTTAGTGAACATCCATTTCTTAAAACATGTTTGGGAATCTATTGCAAAGGTTAGTCATACCAGTTGCACAGATAGTCCATCCAACTGTCAGCAAAGTAAGAAGCATGTGCTCTATGATCCTGAAGAATTTAGAAAAAATCACTGAGAGATAATTATCATATTTTGCACACATAGATAATATTTAGGGGCACGCCGTAGCGTAGTGGTTAAGGCACTGAGCTACAAGCCGGAGGGTCGAGGGTTCAAGTCCCGTTGGGGGTCAGGATTTTTAATCTGACCCAAACCCTCTGGCGGCACTATGGCCCTGGGGTCGACTCAGCCTCTAACTGAAATGAGTACCAGACGCTTGTTCTGGGGTAAAGGCGGCCGTCACGCAGGGCTGACATAAAGTGCCGATTGTCTAGAAAAAGTGGGAGCCTTAACCTCCTACTACCCCAAGGGCCTGCTGAGGCCTGTTGTGGGATCACTTTTTACTTTTAGATAATATTGAAGAACTGTAAAAAAATATTTTTAGAATCGTTACAAAATGTTTAAAACATAGGAAAAATTAGTAAAAATGGAGAAAGTACATAGTGTGAGAAATGTTATAAGAAAGTTGTATAGTATAATATAATGATGACTATTGAAAAAGATTAGCCCAAAATTTGTATTGGGAAATCCTTGGGGAAAAATCATTATAAAGGCCTAGGTGTAGATAGGAGGATAATATCCAAATGGATCTTAAGGAACCGGATATCAGAATAAAAATTGGCTCAGAATAGTGACCAGAGGAGGGCTTAGTGAATGCAACATTGAATCTCCTGAACTCCATAAGCCATAGAGTTAGTTAATGTAGTCCACGTATTTTCATTAGTCAGATCAGGGTCATACTAGAATGGCAATCCCCTTTCCCCATATGTCAGTGCAGGGTTGCATGATGCAACACCAGATGTCAATCCACACAACTCCTCATACCATATAACTTATCATTGGATTCAATGTTTTAGTTAAGCAGTAACTTTGTTCTGACTAATGAAAATAAGTCGAAAATAGTGTGAATGTTTGGATATTTCAGTTCAGATATGCTAGCTAATTTATTTTATTTGGTAACATTTGTAGTTTATGTGGTATAATGTTAAAAGAATGTTAAACATGGTATAAAACCATATAATTTAAAAAGAATAAAATTAATCTCAAAAGTAAAAATCTTAATTATTTTATAAATGTAAAATAGTTGATAGAAAACAAATAAAATGATTGAATAGGGATAAACTGAATGACATGTGTCTATTCAATTAGTACACTGCAGGCAATAAGAATATTGTAATATCTTCAATTAATTAAATTCACATTATCATTATCTTATCCTACATCTGATAAAGAAAACAATTATATTATATTTGGATTATGTTATGATTCTCTCTCCAAATAAACTAATTATACGAGTGGAAATGTTCAAATTATTACTGCTATCTATATATGTACAATGGCATTAACCTTAACCTCTCCTTTGTAGGGGACACTAGACCAAGTTAGTTAACTTATTTCCCTAAAGATGTCATGAATGGAATACAGTCAACATACCAATCCAATGAGACATCTAACAGGCAACTAAAGTAGCTCCATTATCATAAACTTTTCAGGAGAAACAAAAAACAATGTGAAAGGTGGTAATAGTACAACCAAAAGTGTAGCGTTGATTTAAGGTAGTTCAGCATGAAACACAATCTTTTCTTGTACAGTTTTAATTTTCTTTTATTTACACGATTGCATGCAATAGCAATAAACCTGTTGGAGCTTCTACTTTTTTGCACTGGCGAGTAGGTATTTGAAGAATTTATGCCTAAAATCTTCTTAATAAGGAAAATATGAATAAATAATAAGAAATACAGCTTCACTTGAAGGTATTTATTACCATGTATTTATTTAAACTGGTTACCAATATCATCAGGGGTTTTCAGTGACACTTTCATCAGAATCACGATGAGAATATTCTCCCTGGCACTTCAGGTTGTCATAGAACTACATACAATTGGATGATACTTGTACGTATTTTGATGCCAGCTCTTTTACTTGAAGAACTTCGGCCACTTGAGTGGTAGAGGTGCAGAATAAAGGTATAAATCTTCATAGGTACCTCTTCTTGCTCTGAATGAAAATTGGAGTTAACAATTTTCTTAATTCTCTTCATTATGGAAGGCATGGAGCTACTTCCTTCTTGCACCAGCTGACTGAAGCAGGCTCCTTCTCTTTACTATATACGAACCTGCATTTCGAGAAAAACTGGAGCTACCCCCTTCTTGCACCAGTGTCTTCAATTAAATTAACTTGGTCTAGTAATTCCTATCAAAGGGGAGGCTAAGGCCCAACATTGGGCTGTTATGACAATGTAGATAGATAGATAGATTGCTGACACAAATTCACCAGAAAACAGATTGTCTAACAATGGAAGTGATGTACAAAAGCTGCAAAGGAAGCAGTAGACAAATTCAGCTGATTACATGATATGATTGCCTATCCACAATTTATATAGAATCAACATATATGACACACACACATGTGTGCTCTGCAACAATTCAGATAATGTCATGATAGTCCAGCATTTAACTACAATACACAATGTGCTAACAACTTAAATCTGTACTGGGAAGCACAGAAGGATATGAACATCATTTTTCTGTGAATTCTTTCTCTGGCCTCTCAATATGCACTTGTTAATTTAAAATAAAGATCTCAATTCCACATAAGTAATTTATTTATTTTTTATTATGTATGTTTCTTATTTAGATATTTAGTCTAAGGTCCTTACTAAACTAGATAATCGGAAGTTTTCAATAGTTAGAACATAAAATCTATCTAACAAATAAAGCAATCATTAGTCTCAAGGTATAAATATGTAAACACAAGATTTACTCAACTAAATCAAAGATGATTGTACTAATTGCTAGAATAATCAAAGATACTAGCTAACTAATGCACCGTCATAAATACTTATGCAGTGTCATTTAACATTTTAAGTAAGATTTTTTAACACAGATTAATCTACAGCCCCAAGGCAACTGCATAAAAATATTTCAAAACATGGATATAAGGGTAAGTACAACTCGAAAAATGAAAAGATATGTTATTATACTATATTCCTTTACTGATAGTGGAAAGCTATATGTTCTTTCAAGTGACCTATTTGCAAACTGTATATCTACGTTTTTCTTTTGTTATCTTATTATTCAAAGATATTTCACAAACAACTAACACAATATCATAAAACATATTTGATTAAAAACCAGTTTGTATGCAAATACAGAAAATTCCTTAAACAAATATTACAAAGAAAAAAAATAGATTAAGTATTCAATGAATAATAAAAACAATGAAAGAAGCCATACTGGCTTTATAATGTACTGTAAAATTCATATTTAAATGTCTTCTTAATAAAGAAGCCCCATTTGTGAGATAGAAGCAAAGGCTACATAACATGGTGTGCAGGAATTAACAGTGTATATAAGAGAAAGATTTGCATTTAGATTGGAGTTAATCAGATAGCTCACTTCGTAGAGCATTCACCCAGTGTGTGAAAGGTCCTGGGTTCAAACCCCAGTTTGAGCATAATTGATTAAGTATTTTGAGAATAAATTACTTAACTACTTGGAAATAAATGAACACTGACAAAAAACATTATCTTGGACAAAATAAATAAAAGAATACAAAATGCCAATAAATGTTACTGAACAGGTAGTGCTAAAACTCTGTTACCTTGAGCACGTAGAGCTAGACTTATCTTTGAACAGAGTGGACCTATACTGGCTACATTGCCTACCTCAACTATGCATTATGCCAATTAAAACCTGCAACTTAATTTATACAGCAGTAGAAACTTTAAAGCAGATATAACATTATATATGATACAAGATTATTTTGAATGAATAGACAATAAATAAACAAGAGCAAATAAACTTGCACATTCTTCTATTGTACAATACAGCTGTCTACATAACAGAAAAAAGATAAAAAGATAAACATATTTTAAAAGTACAATAGGAAGTAACATTAAGAGGTTTACTTAATAATTAAGTTAAACAGAACTTGAACCACGGAATGAGGTCACGAGACTTGATGAAGAAGATGATAACTTAGATATATCAGTCTGCAGAAACCACCTAAGAATGCATCGACAATGTCACATAAATGCGAAGAAACTATAGTCGGCAGAATATAAAAAATATGATTTGAGTCAAAATAACCAACTCATTAATAAATTAATGAGTCATTTTAACATCTTACCTCATATTTCATGTTTTATCAAACACGGTAACTATAGTTTTCAAATGATCTTGTCATTCATTTTCAACCACCATTATGACTACCGGATATTCGTTGGAATCTCCCTCTAATATCCGAATATCCGGTAGTCATAATGGCGGTTGAAAATGAATGACAAGATCATTTGAAAACTATAGTTACCGTGTTTGATAAAACATGAAATATGAGGTAAGATGTTAAAATGACTCATTAATTTATTAATTAAGAACCTCATAATGTGTTTCCCAATTTTAACTTTGAATAACTAACTCATAATAATTAAGTTGTCTGAGATTTGCATATCATACCACGCAGATGACATAATAAGAAAATGGGAGGAGTTAAAAGAGAGGAACAAGGAAACAAATTCATTTGATATCGATACAAGTTATCTTCAGAAACATAGGAACCTTTGCACAGTTCATTACTATAATCTGCAGAAATATTTTAAGTCAAGAATACTTACTCAAAAAACTAAATATAACATTTATGCAACATTATTGCAGTCAGATATATATTGTGTGTGCGTGCATGCATGTGCATATGTATGTGTGTGTGTGTGTATATATATATATATATAGAGAAAATATTTGATCCAGTGCAACATAAAGGAGGATGGAGATTAAGATAAATGAATTGCACAGTATAGATGTTTTTATTCAGTAATTCTGATGTTATAATATATTATTGTCAAATGCTACCATATGACCCAATTTATCAGTAGTTCTGATGTTATTTTTTATTATTCTCGAATGCTTGGATCAGCCAAAAAAATATCTTAGAGCACTACAGGTTGAGGAAAGTGAAAATTTACAGTAGGTAAATTATTGCAATATTATAAATCACTAAATATTCTACTTCTTTAATATTTAAAGGAATTGACACTAAGGTTTGTTTTTAAATAACAGGAGTTAGAATATTCACTCTTACTTTAAGGGAGGAAAGGAGATTACAGGTATTTGAGAATAAAGAACTTAGGAAAATTTTTGGACCAAAGAGAGATGAACAGACAGGTGAATGGAGAAGACTACATAACAATGAACTACATGGTCTTTATAGGAAGCCAGATATAATAAGAACAGTTAAGTCTCGTAGACTGCGATGGGCAGGACATGTGGCACATATGGGAAATGAAAGACTTGCATGGAAGCTTCTTTAGGAAAACCAGAGGCAAAACGCCCAGTTGGTAGACCAAGAATGAGGTGAGAGAATAACATTAACTATGATTTGAGGGAAGTAGATTATACAGGAAATGATTGGAAAACATTAGCTCAGGATAGAGATGTATGGAGAGCTTATGTCTGTGTGGCCATGAACCTACGGGTTTGATAGTGCCAGTGAGTAAGTAAGTAGAATATTCACGACTCATCTCATATTTGTACTTCTTACTAATCTTATTGTGGTGATATTTTTTAGAGTAATCTTTTAACCCCACTTGTTCAGTAGTTCTGATATTATCATATATTAATCCTCAAAATGATCTAAGCCAATTTATTTGGCAATTCTAATTTTATTATCCATTATCCTGAAATCCTACCATTTGAGCTAACTTGTTTGATAGTTCTGATTTTATATTCTATAATGCTACCAACTGAGCCAACTTGTTCAGTAGTTATAACATTATCATCTATTATCCTCAAATGTTACCATCTGAATCTACTTGTTCGGTAATTCTGCTGTTATCATGTTGCAAGGTTAGAATCAAGGGTTTATCTACTTTTTTTTTTTCATATAAATGCTTTAAACTCAAGCTTCAATAAAGGCGAGACAAGCGGAAGAGGCAGCCCTCCACCTGGGATTTGCACAGATGGAAGCATATTCAAATGCTTTGAGGTGGCAGCCCCACCATTGGACTTACTCGGCAGCAGGCCAGTTACCTGCTACAAGGAAATATAAAAAAAACTCGAACTCCCCAAAGCAATATTCGGATAGATAATGTAGGAAGACCAAAATATTGTTGGAAGGACGACCTGCACCTGCAGCATATAGTGCACCAGGGAGCAAAACAGGCCAACAGGTCCATACCTTGAAGATGATGATGATGCTTTAAACTCTGTTTGGTGGAACAAGAATATTACAAGAAATAGAAAACTACAAATATATCAAACCATAATTCAGAGCATTTTAACATATGGTGCTGAAGTTTGGCAAATTCCTACCAGGGAAATGAAAAGAATTTTAAGTACAGAAATGGATTAATAGTGAGTGGAGAACTTATTTTTAACGACTCACCTCATATAATTTCAAATTTTTTTGATACCAGCGGTTTCAGACAATATCTTGTCCCTCTTCAGTCATGGCTTCCACTGATGAAATTCTATCAACAACCACAGAATTTCATCAGTGGAAGCCATGACTGATGTGGGACAAGATATTGTCTGAAACTGCCGGTATCAAAGAAATTTGAAATTATATGAGATGAGTCGTTAAAAATAAGTTCTCAGCTCACTATTAATGATATAACCTCATAATGTTTACTTCCCAATATTAATTTAAATATAACAAAAATGGATGTTTTAAGAAGATCAGTTGAAAAATCTAGAATGGATAGAATATGAAATAAAGAAATAAGGGAAATTATGGGTGTACATAGACATTATAGAAAAGAAAAGATTACAGTGGTATGGGCATGTCAAAAATGCCAGAGCGAAGATTGCCTAAAATTGTTATGGAATGGATCCCAATGGAAAGGAGGAAGAGAGGAAGACCGAAGAGAACTTGGATAGAAGAGGTACAAGTGGCTATAAATGTCAGAGGATTGGAGGAAGATCAATGGATGGACAGAGAGAAATGGCATTTAGTTTCTGGAAGGTGGTGGCAGCTGCCATACCAGATTATGATGATGATGATATTAAATGGTTCTTAAGAGTCATTTCTATAACTAACATTCATGTTTTGTCCATAATGTTTATAATCTCTGAGTATTGAGCAAGTCAATCATTACCATACACACCTAATCCTATATTTAATTCCAAACTTTAAATTGCTCTCCTCAAAATTTAAAAAAGGTCTGACAGAGTGATTTATTATCTAGTCAATACATTACACACAAATAAATATTACAAAATGTCAATAGTTTGGATACAAATAAACTTTCTAATTTGTGGAGATATGGCACGCAACAACCGTAACAATTCCTCTTGGCTAATAAACACACCATGAGAGCTGTCATAAAATATATACCAGCCTGCATATTAGTGAAATCCAACTTCAAGTTACATGAAAGAGATTTATCACAACAAATTGCTCAACAACAACAATACCAACAACAATAATAATAATGATAATAATGATAACAACAATAATAATTTAATATAATAAATTTGGGAATTTTAACATTATGATGTTTTCCTAATAAGAATCAAACAAATCGTGAATTCTTCTTACCTCATATATCTATGTATTTTTTAAACACAGCACCACAGTGTCGGAAAAACGTCTTTTCCGTCCTCAGCTGTTTTCACAACTGCCAATTTTTTCTTTTGCTGGTAATTATCCAAACTGCCATCTGATGTACTTTCGAAGGAGTAATTTTCTAAACTGCCATCAGGTGTACTTTCGAAGAACTTTGTAATCAAGCTTGGTTCTTCCGGAACCTCAAAATTCATGGATCTAAATGTTTTTCTTTTAATAAATATCTTTTCCCAAACTGTTAATTCCAAAGGTTTAGATAGATGTTTCAAAAGTTTTGCTTCTTTTTTTTCAAATCTATGATTCTCTAATAAACTATGTGCTGCTATAGCTGATTTTTCAATTTCACAATTTTTTATGTTTCTAAAGTGTTCTTTTTTGCGAGTTTCTGAGTTCCTTTTTGTTTTTCCTATATATACTTTATTGCAATCTTTGCAATTAATTTGATACATTCCAGATTTTTTGTTATCTGGAGTGTTAACTTTATTAGTTAACAGAAGATTACCCAGGCTGAATTTGTTAATCGGAGCCAATGTTATATTAAATTTTTTTAAATCTTTTGAAATTTGTTATGAACTTCTGGGTGGTAAGTAAATTTCTTGAATGTTTCATCTTTCTTGGAATCATGTTGCAGAGTGGTGTATTCATGTAACTTTTTTGTTGTTAAAATTTAAACAATCATGTTGCAGAGTGATGTATTCATGTAAACTTTTTTGTTGTTGAAATTTAAACAACAAAAAAGGTTACATGAATACACCACTCTGCAACATGATTGCATGAAAGATGAAAAATTCAAGAAATTTACTTACCATTCAGAAGTTGATAACAAATTTCAAAAGATTTTTAAAAAAATTAATATAAAATTAGCTCCAATTAACAAATTCAGCCTGGGTAATCTTCTGTTAACTAATAAAAAAGTTAACACCCCAGACAACGATCATGGTATTGCATCGATAATATCACAATGCAGTGACAAAACCTGGATCTGCATGTCAAGAAATATGAGGTGAGTCAAAAAACAACTTCATGAAATTAGGCCTTCTGACCTGTTTTCACATCAAGTGGGATTTAATTAATCTTCCCATCTTAGTAAATGGGCATCCAACACTGGTATGAACATGTTAAAAGAATGCCTACAGATAGAATCTCCCAGCTGTTGTTAAAGTTGGTTGGTTGGTATCTAATGTCGAGCACTTGATAATGAAATCATTCGCTCTCTTGCACTCCAATATTTAGCAGAAAGGCTGGTCTCTTCTACAAAAGCTGGACAACGGAGGAGATGGTTTCTTTCCATATCTTCATTTAAATTGCAAAAAGGGCATTTAGGTGAATCTGTTATGCCAATTCTGTGTAGGTGTTTATTCAAGCAGTCATGTCCCGTTAGCAGTCTGAATGTTGCTACTGCAGATTTTCTTTGTAATGTAGTAATGTCATAAGCTTGTAGATTTTCCCATTCCTTTCCAGATGTTTTGGTGGTGTATTCTTCTCTAAGTTTATTGATGTATTTATTTGAGATAATTCTTTTGATAGAGTGAAAGGAAACTGGAGCAGAAGTTGGGTTTGAAACAATTTTGCTACCCTTCTTGGCTAGAAAATCGGCTATTTCATTGCCTGTCACTCCACAATGGGCCGGAATCCATTGAAGTACAACTTTTTTATGTAGACGGGATGTTTTATCATTTTGTGACATTCGATAATTTTGATGCTTTTGGGTGTTGTGTCTCGTGTTATAGCAAGAATGGCTGCTTTGGAGTCACATAGAATTACAACTTTTGTAAATTTTTGGATGTGATATAAAAGATTTTGTAAACTTAAGAAAATTGCTAGAATTTCGCCATCAAAGTTTGTTGAATTTGTGTTTAGTTTACGATAAAAGGAAAAAAGTGGACATACTGCACCAGCACCAGTGCCACCGTCATTTGGTAGGCTGGAGCCATCTGTAAAAATATGTATCCATTCAGGATCTGGGTATCTTAGATTTATTATTTCCAGTGACATTTGTTTTAAAATATATGGAGGAGTTTCAGATTTCTTGATGTCTTCTGTTAAATGAAGGTTATATTCGATTTCCAAAAATTCTAGAGGGTTGTTTCTCATCTGCATATTTTCTTTTGAATGTGGAAGTTGCAATTTCTGTTTGATTTCTTGTACAATGCTTAGGGTTGTTAAAGTACAAACCAATAAATAATTATTATGATGGTTTATTTTAGGAAGTAATATTTTGGGGTTCTTTTAATCAATATTTTTTTTTTTTTTTTTTAAGTCTGGAAATATCTTACATCAATTTAATGTTGAAATGTTCTCGAACATGTTTCGATATAATCTTCTATATCACCTTCAGCTTGCTCAGACTGAGTTTGAGCAAGCTGAAAATAATTATTGTTTATAGAAAATGCTTTAGACTTTACACCAGGGGCAGTTTTTACAGGATGTTGCAGACTTGTGCAACCACTATTTTTCAAATAACTTATTCGTTCAATGTTTTATTATTAATTTAATACTTCTCACTGAAAGACAAATTATATTTGAAGAGAAAAGTTATATTTCCTTACTAAGATTTAAAAAAAAATGTTATGTTAATTATTATGAGTTAGGTAATTTGACTCACTCATATTTTTTTATATTCTTGCACACCACCTAATCTGCAAGAATACAAAAAATATGAGGTGTGTCAAAATACCTAACTCATAATAATTAAAAGAAACCTCAAAGTGTTATTTTCTACAAATATTAAATCATTTTTAATTTAAACAAGCTCTTAACATATTATTTCCAAAATAGAGCAAATCATGAAATGGACACATTGCAAATCATAGAGCCAACTTGGACAGAACAAATTTTTATTGGTTTTTTTGTTGTGTAGATCCCACTTCCCCTCCGTAAAACCTGGCTGTAAGCAGCAATTTATGTTGCAGTGTTCCTGTGGGATCATTGAGTCATGTGTGGAGTGTATTACTGCTTTATCTAAGAATTTAAAATAATGAATATTTTTGATCTAAGTCACTTTTATTATTAAACTTTCATGTAAAACTGTTTCTAAGTGTATCCACCATTTGGATGGTGTTATGCATCAACTGACTATGAGCCATTATATAAGTTTTGAGAAAAATATGTTTAAAGTCTATGTCAATCTTCACTATTTATTGTAACACCAAACTAACAATACTGCATATTGCAAGATATTTTCCTTGTTTGACACTTTGCATAACAATCTAAGAACGGGAACATCTGGCAATTAGCTGCATGATGCAAAATTTAGATTAGTATTTATGAAGATCCAATTTCATAACAGTTTGTTACAAAAAACAGAATCTCTAATAGGACTGATGACATTTACATTTTTCTTTAATATTAAGGCTAAATTTAAAGATTTGGCACTAAAATCTACTTCATGAGCTAGTGCAACAGATGGCATCAAAATCTGAATTAAAAAAAAAAGGCACCTTAGCTGGTTGATACATAACAGTGTCCATTTACCTAATTCCATGAGACACCACTGGCTTACAATGAAGGCACTGAAATGATTGCCTTTCTTGTCCCCACTAACAATGCCTTAAATATAAAAATTCCCTTTGTGTAAATTCTTAGTAGGAGAATACTGATATATATATATATAGTTTTAAATAACCAAATACTGTAGTATAAAAATCAACTATATTCACGATCTATTAAATAAATTAGTAATAGAGTAAATTAACTAAAAATCACATAATAGATAGTGTTCCTTATCTAAATAACAGCACTTCTTAAATTCATTCATTCATTTTAATTGGAATGTGGAGAGAAAAAATGTTTAAGAAAACACCTAGAGACATAGGAAACAATAATATACTAAATAAATTAATGTAAGAAAATTATTTTTCCTACCTTGATCTGCTTTCTCTGTACCACCACTGCTACAAGACTGCTGTGTTTTGCCAATAGGTGCTGGTGGTTTCTTAACATCAGTGGTAATTTTGGGGGAACAATTCTTCCGGGAAGGACGGGTTATAACTGGTGGAACCTATGGAATCATACAAAATATACACTAGACATATTAACATATGAAAAAAGAAATATGTAGCACACACATTAGGTTCAACTCAAAAATGGTATTTAATCGCCAAATTATGTTTAAAACTTAATTCTTTTTGTCTTTGACAACTTTTTTCTTTTTAAAATGGTCCATAACCTGCAAAATATGAAAGAAATTAGTTAACTTTTTCTTCTTGTTCTTCTTCAAATGACATTATAATGCTTTGCAAGTCTTCGACAGACGAATAAATCTTAGATGAGTTTTACCTAAAGTTGTCCACACTTGGCAGGGAGACATTTTATCTCACGACACACAATATATTTCGGCTACAGTGTAACTGTTTTCTGTGGACACATCATCCACAAATGAGGTGGTTAGAAGCAAAGGGTAACTTTTTTACAAAAAAAAAGTTTGGTGCATAATTACATTTTTGAAGCTTAATTATATTAGTGATAAAGGGATATAAACGTGTGTTAGAAATAGATAAAATATGATTGTTACAATTTTCAATTGCCTATGATTTTCTTATACAATTTCAATTTTAAACTTGTTTTTCTCAATACTGCAAAACTTGCATTTGCATCCCTTTGCTTCTAACAACCTCAAATAATCTCCAATGTGACCAGAGTACCATACCTGTCATAGATGTGCTTGAGGTGGAATGAAAAAAAGAACCAGGATGGTTTTCCCCATTTAATTCATAGACATAATTACAACAAATACCATGAGAAGTATAATCTTTGTTTCATTGACTATGAAAATATATATATATATATATATATATATTCTTAAATTAATTTAACATGCATTAGAATAAAGTTAATTAAAAATTAATTTAGCATGCATTAGAATAAAGTTATACATGAATATCCATTTTTCCTTTACACCGATTAATTAAAAGTGAAACAAGACTAAAATAACATTTTGTGGAGTTTGTCTTTGAAGCAAAGATAAAACCAAAGGCCAAATTTCCAAAACAGCTGGAAACTAAAATCAAAATTACACTGAAGTAGTAACAGTTATGATCTTGAAATTTAAAGAATTTGGCAGTAAAATGTCATCAAGAATAGCAATTTTATCATTACATTATATTCAAATGGTATGAAATAAAGAAATACAAGGTGCAGCAGAAACAATGACTCATTTTAAATTGCCCGCCATTATTGGACACAGCTTCCCAGAGAGTTGATATTGGTACCAACGCGTAGTGCAGTTCGAAGCATTGTCAGTCAGTATAGAGCGTTGGTCAAACGAACACCATGCGTTTGCAATAGAAACATTTTTCAAATGTGGTGACAGTGTCGTATTGACACAGCATTTATTCCGGCAACATTTTAACATTGGTCGGAATGATCAAATTCTGTGTCGGAAGTTGATTACGAGATGGATCCAGCAGTTCAGAGCAACAGCATCTGCAACAAACAATAAGCCGCCTGGTAGGTCACGTACGGTTCGCACCCGGACAACATTGCAAGAGTAAGAGCTGCTTTGGCAATGTCAACTGGCCATTCCATTCGCCTGATTTATCGGCTTGTGATTTTTTTCTGTGGGAATTCCTAAAATCCAAAGTGTATGCTAACAAGCCAACAACTCTTGAAGACTTGAAAAACAACATTCACGCCGAAATTGAGGTCATAACATGACATTCTTCGTAAGGTTATGGAGAATGTGCGTGTTTGAGCAGAAGATTCCATCGCCAACAATGGTGGACACCTAAAGAACATAATTTACAAAAAGTGACATGTGTAATTAATGGTAGGATGTTTTCTTTCGAACAATGTACACTAACAATGTGTACTTGTATTTATTCATGTCAAAATAACATGTTTAAAATGGGTCATTGTTTCTACCGCACCTTGTATTATGAAATCAGACAGTTAAAAACTATAAGTTAATGGTAAAAAGAAAACATTTTGGAATGGTGTTAATGATGAGAAATAACAGAATGCAAGCCATTTAAAAAAGAATCAGGATGCCATCCTGCTGCACCTCTAAGCACTGGTCATACATATATCAATAAAAAATCAATATCTTTAAAAAAGTTTAAAAAATTACTAATTTTCTCAATATTTTCATCTCTGATCCTACAAGAAAGATAAAAATCACGTGTCCCCTAAGCAGCAAGCAAGCAAGGTGAGATGAATGAAGATCATTTGAAGACCCGTCCATGATGCAGTGTCAAAAATAGTCTAGCTCAGATGTATTGGGCAATGGAGAGATATAATTAACTCTTTTTTTATACATGGATTTGTGGGTAGATAAATAAGAATACAACTTTTTATAATAAATTTGGGAATTTTTAACGTTATGAGGTTTATTCATAAGATTTTAATTAATCGTGATTTCTTCTTACCTCATATTTATATGTTTTTTTGAACACAGCACTGCAGTATCAGCGACCATCGTCACCATCCTCAGCTGTTTTCGACTGTCAATTTTTTCTTTTGCCGGTAATTATCCAAACTGCCATCTGGTGTTTTTGAAGGAATTATTTTCTAAACTGCCATCTGGTGTTCTTTTGAAGGAATCATTTTCTAAACTGCCATCTGTTGTATTTTTGAAGAACTTTGTAATCAAGCTCGGTTTGTCTGGAATCTCGAAGTTCATGGTTCTAGTATGGTTTTTTTGAATATATATCTTTTCCCAAACTGTTAAATCCAAAGGTTTGGATAGATGTTTCAAAAGTTTTGCTTCTTTTTCAATTCTATGATGCTCTAATAAACTGTGTGCTGCTATAGCTGATTTTTCAATTTCTCCATTCTTTATGTTTCTGAAGTGTTCTTTTTTACGAGTTTCCAAGTTCCTTTTTGTTTTTCCTATATATATCCTGTTGCAATCTTTGCAATCAATTTGATAAATTCCAGATTTTTTGTTGTCTGGGGTGTTAACTTTATTATTAGTTAACAGAAGATTACCCAGGCTGAATTTGTTAATTGGAGCCAATGTTATATTAAATTTTCTGAAAATTTTTTTGAAACTTATTATGAACTTCAGGATGGTAAGTAAATTTCTTGAATTTTACATCTTTCTTGGAATCATGTTGTAGGGTGGTGTATTCCTGTAACCTTTTCTGTTGTTTAAATTTCTTTAATTTATTCTTTATTATGTCTTCATCAAAACCATTTATTTTAGCAACATGTACAATATGATTATATTCATTATCAAAATCTTCTACATTAAGTGGAATATTTATCAATCTGTGTAATAGACTATTGAAAATTGCATGTTTATGTGACACATGATTAAAACCTGAAGATTTGATGTACTTGTCAGTATGTGTGTCTTCTCTATAAATATTAAATTCAATTCTTTGCTGTTGTTCATTTCTTATTAAGTATAAGTCTAAAAACGGGATCTTGTTATTTTGTTCAATTTCAATAGTGAATTTTACTGACTCATCCTGAAGATTAAGCAATTTCAATGCATCTTGAATGTAAAGGAACTTGGAAACTCATAAAAAAAAACACTTCAGAAACATAAAGAATGGAGAAATTGAAAAATCAGCTATAGCAGCACATAGTTTATTAGAGCATCATAGAATTGAAAAAGAAGCAAAACTTTTGAAACATCTATCCAAACCTTTGGATTTAACAGTTTGGGAAAAAATATATATTCAAAAAAACCATACTAGAACCATGAACTTTTGAGATTCTAGACGAACCGAGCTTGATTACAAAGTTATTCAAGAAATACAACAGATGGCAGTTTAGAAAATGATTCCTTCAAAAGAACACCAGATGGCAGTTTAGAAAATAATTCCTTCAAAAGAACACCAGATGGCAGTTTGGATAATTACCAGCCAAAGAAAAAATTGACAGCCGTGAAAACAGCTGAGGATGGTGACGATGGTCGCTGATACTGCAGTGCTGTGTTTAAAAAAACATAGAACTATGAGGTAAGAAGAAATAACGATTCATTTAATTCTTAAGAATACAACTGCCTCCTGCCTCAGTGCCAGATGGAAAGCATTAGAAAATAACAATTTTAGAATTTTTCAAACATCTTCTTTCCACTAATAAATAAAATGAGTCGTAATTATCTTCTTCCCATTTTGTCAACTACTCTTAAAATATGAGTTTATTCATATTCAAGAGCTTCCTCAATGAAGAAAACCATCTGTATAACTAATGCATGTGGAAGTTAGATATGTATTTAAAAAAAGTCATGATTTAGAAATAATAATTGCCACTCTTAATTGAGGCAGTTAGAAGCAAAGTGGTATAAGTACAAGCTTTTTGCAGTATTGCAGAAAAAACAGGATTAAAGTTGAAGTTGTATAAGAAAATAAAAAATAATTAAAAATTATAACAATCATTCTTTATCTACTCCTACTGCATACACTTATACCCCTTTGCCACTAAATAAAAGTATGCTTCAAGAATGTAATTATATACCAAACTCTTTTTTGCAAAAAAAAACACACCCCTTTGCTTCTATCTAACTCAGTTATTAAAAATAATTTTAGTCCATAAATTTCCAATATATTAAGGAAACAATTCATTATAATCAATAGTTACAGAACACAATAAGTTTATTTGCAAAAAGTTGCATCTTTGATCATTAACTTGAACTAAGAACAAATGAGCAACATTGCTTGAAAATTTACTCAAATTCTCTGCAATGTGAAATAATTGACACAATTTTTTTTTTAAATAATATTTCAGATAACATTTATCAACATCACTTTATCTTCACCAAATAAGTCAATAATTAAATTAATTAAGGTAGAATATGTTTATCACTCACCTCATATTGTTCTTCTTATTTGATTATAGACTAGTTTCGGAACATAGTTTCTGTTCCATCCTCAGTAACATCACGACCGTTGTTCTGTCGTTTTGAAGAGTTGTCCTTCTCTCCTTCCATTGGCTGACTGAAAAACCTCGAAACCAGGTCATTCTCACCGGGAATTTTTCATTGAAATTCCCGGTGAGAATGACCTGGTTTCGAGGTTTTTCAGTCAGCCAATGGAAGGAGAGAAGGACAACTCTTCAAAACGACAGAACAACGGTCGTGATGTTACTGAGGATGGAACAGAAACTATGTTCCGAAACTAGTCTATAATCAAATAAGAAGAACAATATGAGGTGAGTGATAAACATATTCTACCTTAATGAATATACCTCATAGTGAGAATTCCTAAAATAAGTAATTAAATTAATGTTTTTATTACCTCACCTCATATCCTTTTTCTTCTATACTGCAGTTTCGGAGCTTATCTCCATCGTCAGTAGCCTCTGGTCAACCGGTGTTATGTCGTTTCCCTTCTTACTTCTATCGGTGGACCCATGAACCTCTGGATCAGGTCAAAATTTGCAGGAGTTTCAAAATTCATGAGTTTGTCTTTCTTGTTTTTTTGGATGTGGATTTTTTCCCAGACTGTGAGTTCCTTTAGTTTATCTGTTTGTTTGATTAGGCTAGCTTCTCTATCAATTAAATGTTTTTCAGACCAAGCATGGGCTGCTACAGCTGACTTGTCCACTTCACCCTTTTTTACATTTCTAAGGTGTTCCTTCAATCTAGTTTTTAAATTTCTTTTTGTTTTTCCTATATAGATTTTGTCACAATCTTGACATTTGATCTGATATATTCCTGATTTATATTCTTCTCCAATGTTTTCATTTTTGTTGGTTTTAATTATCTTGTTTAGGCTGTATTCATTCTTTGGGGCCTGAAGTGGACAAGTCAGCTATAGCAGCCCATGCTTGGTCTGAAAAACATTTAATTGATACAGAAGCTAGCCTAATCAAACAAACAGATAAACTAAAGGAACTCACAGTCTGGGAAAAAATCCACATAAAAAAAAACAAGAAAGACAAACTCATGAATTTTGAAACTCCCGCAAATTTTGACCTGATCCAGAGGTTCATCGGTCCACCGATAGAAGTAAGAAGGAAACCGCCAAGAAACGACATAACACCGGTCGACCAGAGGCTACTGACGATGGAGATAAGCTCCGAAACTGCAGTATAGAATTAAAAGGATATGAGGTGAGGTAATAAAAACATTAATTTAATTATTAAATTAAACCTCATAGTGTTCTTTCCCTGTGAAAGTTAAATAACCAAATAAGTCCCCTATCATTTCTATCGTCCCATGCTTTTCTTCCTATCACTTCTTCTCATGTAAGTTTTTCTTTAATATTTCCTCCTTGTACCTTAAAAACTAACATCTCTGTGATAGTTTTCCCATTTCCATTCTTTTCAGATGTCCAAACCATTTTAATCTATTTTTCTTCATGTCAGTTGTCAATTTTTCTATTCCTTTAATGTCTCCTTAATTTCATTAGTACATTTCCTATCCCTTTTTTGTTTTATGTATTATTATGCATAGGAATTTCATTTCTGTAGCTTGGATTCTGCCCAATTCCTTTATACATATATTTAAATTAATATATTAATAATAAATTTAATTTATACATGTCCAAGTCTTAGGTGCATATGTTAAAATTGGTTTCAAACACTTTTAGATATTGCCTCTTTTTACTCTTTTCCAAATTAACTGTTAAATTATAAAATTAATTATATTAAATTTAAATTATAAAATTAAACATTTTTTACTGTTATATTAAATTAATGTTGGGAAGTAAACATTATGAGGTATAATCATTAAAATTCATCGGAGAACATATTGTTTAAACAACTCACCTCATAGGATTCATGCTTCCATGAAATTGCGATATCATGGAAGCATGAATCCTATGAGGTGAGTTGTTTAAACAATATGTTCTCCGATGAATTTTAATTTTTTACTGTTCTTTTGCTAATTTTAGTCAGTATTTTCCCTATTTGAATTTATTGCTGTTCCTAGATTTTCACTTTTTGTAAACTTTCAGGTAACATTCCTGGTAGAAAATAACTACTTGCGCTATCCAGATTCTCTTAGTTTCTCTCAAAGAAATATAAAATGATGCTGAATTGTTCTTTTTTGACACTTTTCTGCAAACAATCATACAGCAGCTCTGCCACAGCCATTATTTCCATATATACATATCTATCATTTTATTTACTGTTATAAGTCTTACTGCTATTTATCCGTGAAATATTCAAATTATTGTGAATTTTATTTTTAAATCTATTACAAAAAACAAACTCAATCATACCGATTTTTCAGAGCGTTCTCCTGATGGTAACCTTGCCACTGTTGCATCTGGAGAGTCCTCTGGAGGAGGAGGTTGAGTAATCCAATTATATTCTCTTTTTTCAACAGGGAGTCCCCACCGTTCATATTCTAATGATTGTGTTCGTAAAGTCTCATAACAGTCTAAACACACAACTGCAAAATCTCCATTCTCTAATAATAAACTACGTTCTGGCTGCCGATGGTATCGAAGAAATGGAAAATCCTAAAAAGACAAAGTACTTAATATTTAATATAATAAATTTGGGAATTTTTACATTATGAGGTTTTCTTAATAAGAATCAAATGAATCGTGAATTCTTCTTACTTCAAACATCTATGTTTTTTTAACACAGAACTACAGTTGTGAAAACAGCTGAAAATGTGAATGATGTATTTCGCGATACTGCAGCTGTGTGTTAAAAAACATAGATGTATGAGGTAAAAAGAATTCATTTGATTCCTATATTTAATATTTGTCAGTGTATAGAATTTTTTCTTCTTCAAAATAAGTCTTAAAATTTAGCTGGGTCTTATACTACAACAAAAGCAGACTAGTCTTCATGTATAGGAATCCAGTTTTTTTTTTTTGCTTTTAACATTTCAGGAAGTATGAAGATCTTGTAGAAGATTTCCGGGCTGTTGGCCGTGGTCTTGAGGCTTGTACTTCTCCAACGTTTCGCCAGAGACTGCGTCCGGCATCCTCAGGGGCTATCTTGAGACTGGCAATTTTGTCGACTACCTGCCCTATTTATACATATATTCGCGACGTGTTCTCTGCACGGTTCATTACCTCATAAATTGTATCTGCCTTCTGGTTGGTTAGCATTAGGGTCTTCTATTGCACCAATGAGGTTACTGTCTGATGTTCTAGTAGATTGTTCTTGTAGGTGTTTACATCTGGCTTTTTTTAAGACTGGTATCCATGCTTTGTTGACTTTTAATGATTCTTCCTTTCTATTGTAACTATTTTGATGTTTGAATATTTCAATGGCTTCTCCTTAATCAGTCTGAGGAGGTTTTTGATTTTCCTGGTAGGCCTATAGAAGACAAAAAAACGGTATATAGGCCTACCAGGAAAATCAAAAGCCTCCTCAGAACCGATTAAGGATCAACTTCATCCTCATCAATCAGCAGGCATATACAGGATCCCGTGCAGTTGCGGCCAAGTGTATATAGGCACCACTAAATGCAGCATCACAACCAGACTTAAAGAACACAAAAGATATAGCCGTCTTAAACAAGTGGAAAAGTCGGCAGTAGCAGAACACTCTCTACTTGAAGGCCATACAGTACAATACAACAAAACAGATATATTAACTAACTGCACACAATATTTTACCCGTCTCCAACAAGAAGCCATTGAAATATTCAAACATCAAAACAGTTACAATAGAAAGGAAGGATCGTTAAAAGTCAACAAAGCATGGAAACCAGTCTTAAAAAAAAAGCCAGATGTAAACCCCTACAAGAACATCAGACAACAACCTCATTGGTGCAATGGAAGACCCTAATGCTAACCAACCAGAAGGCAGATACAATTTACGAAGTAACGGACCGTGCAGAGAACACGTTGCGGATAAATGTATAAATAGGGCAGATAGTCGACAAAATTGCCAGTCTCAAGACAACCCTTGAGGATGCCGGACGCAGTCTGTGGCGAAACGTCGGGGAACTACAAGCCTCAAGACCACGGCCAACAGCTTGGAAATCTTCTACAAGATCATCATAGTAACTCCGGCCGTGAAAGCCTAAGTCAATATATTTTAGGAAGAGTTTTTTGGTATTTGTTAGTTATGGCAGCAGAAAAAAAATGGCCTCTGATGATTTCAGAAAGATGTTTTATGTACACTAATTAAAAAAAAAGTTTAAAATGGCCAGAAGTAAAAATTGAAGTTCTCAAATTAAGATAAATTAAAATGTTTCATACATCTCCTCATAACCAGTCTTCTACAAACCACTTAGAAGACTGGTTAGGAGGAGAGGTATGAAACGTTTTAATTTATCTTAAATTAAACCTAACCGTGATTTATTCCTATAAAAGTTCAATATAAGTCATATTTAAAGAGAAAAATTATACACTCAGATATATAAAGGAACGAGAAAAAAATTATTAATGACATAGTATAAATTTAGATAAATAGAAAAAAATAAATTATTAGACAACAGGTAACTGTTCAGGTAGCTCAAATGGTAGAGCACTTGGACTAGAAAACCAAGGGTCCCGGGTTCAAGTCCCGGTCTGAGCGTATAATTTTTCTCTTTAAATATGATTTATCCATCATTGAGATGTATGAAATTAATAATAAAAACATTCAATATAAGTGCTGAAATTAAGTTTATTGATATTGGAAAATGAAACTATTAGAACAAACATTATACCCACACATGCAATAAAATTACTCTATGGCAATTCTAAAGCAAGGGGTGAGACATTTAATTAATGGCAAAAGGTTTTTCTTCAAAACCTTAATTTCTTTCAGAAAATTTCCTTTAATGTGACCATTTTTGGGTGCATCTTATATAAGGGAGTCTCTTATACACTGACAAATACAACAATAATAATAAAAATAATACATAAACCAATAGCTTTTTTCATACAAATAACACAATAAATAGTGTGTTTTTGCAATAGAAACATACAAACCTGTAAAAGTTAAATAAAAGATACATACAACTTAATGGTTACACCTAAAAAGGTTCTAGATCTGATATTGACTTTTGAGCCAAATAGATTAATAATTGAATTAAAAAGAAAGGTCTAGTATTAACTTGTTCTATAATCTTTTTTTCATCCTAATTCTAAAAAAAAAAAGATAAAGATCCCACTACAGGCCTTAGGATGCCCTTGGGGTAATATCAGATCGAAGCTCTTTCTAAGACAATCGACACTTAATGTCATACAGGTTGACAGCCCTTTACGTTCAAGACAAGCAACTGATTGTGAAATTACAATAGGAAATAACATTATGAGTTCTGTATTCACATAGACTTTCACAGCCAGAGTTACTACGAAAATCTTCAAGATCATCATTATGAGTTCTTTTTAATAAATAAGTTGAGTTTTGTCATCTTACCTCAGACTGGACAAGCTGAAGATAAAACAGAAATGTTTTTAAATGTGTCCTAAAAGAAATGAGGTAAGATGACAAAAGACAACTTAACTATCAAGCCTCTGATATCCGATTTGGGCATAAATTTTTCTCTCCAAATTAAAAAAAAAAAAAAATCAGCTTTTAGAGGCTGAATGAACCTCAGGACTAAGGTCAGTTTAAAAATCCTGATCACAATAGGACTTATATCCTCGACCTTCTGGCTTGTAATGTATTGCCATATAAACTATGCTACAACTTGCTCCAGTTTTACACTTCACAGTAATTAATTCTCATTAAATTAAAACTCAGTACGTTTAGATCATCGTCCAGATACTGTATTTAATTATTAGAAATCCGTGAAATTTGCGAGTTGCAATAACGTGAAATGCTCTAATTTTTGTAATTTTCTTCTTCCATTTCTTAACTCCATTTCCCATAACTTCAAAAAAAAAATTATGAATTGCAAAATCCGATAATGCAAAATAACACCAAAATTAAAAATTTTTAATGAATTCCGGAGATTTCTTTTTTGTTCTATTCGCGAAATTTTCATAATGCATTTTTAAACACTGTTTTTGGATTCCATCTTTTTTTTTAACTGTCATATCTGCTTCCTCCATGCATTCTTGCAAAGAGAAATATTTGCAACACAGTTCACAACAGAGGTAATATTTTTTGTACTTCTCATGCTCAAATATGGTCTCTCCATAGATTTTAAGTTCTATGGCCAATATGAATTCCAAGGAATACAAATTATATTAACGTGTAAGATAAGTTTTTTCCCTCCCTAAATTTTTGCAGATATAATTATCAATTTTATATCAATCATTAAGTAATGGTGTGTTCAAATCTGAAGAAAACATTTAAGTATAAGCAGTAACCTGACAATGATGGAAGCACTGCCAAATATGAATAAGCCATGAGTAGTTTATATCATATTGATAAATATTATTACTCCCAATTTAATTAAAACAGAATTTAATTACATAAACACATTTTTTCTATTGGATTACATATCTATAACATGGATTAGTGACTACGATTAAAATGTTATACATTTTAGTGTATTAAAATGGATATCAATTGTACAAGCTAACAGTTGACCTTAAACTACTGGATATATCATTCTTAATTATATTATTTTTGGTCTGGACATCTTACCTCAATATTAATGTTGATTTGTTCTTGGACATGTTTCAAAACAATTCTCTGTTTTATCTTCAGCTTTCCCAGACTGGTTTTATTTATGTTGCATTATGTTGCACCACCTGGATGTCGATGTCAGCTCCATCCTGTGGTTGGCCAAAGAACCTCCAAACAAGGTCACCCTCCATCGGAATATCAAAATTCATAACTCTGTTTTCTGTTCTTCTGAATATAAATTTTTTCCCAAATAGTCAGCTCGTTTGTATTTTCTAACTGTTTTAATAATTTAGTGTCTGAATTGATATTATGTTTTTCAGACCAAACATGAGCAGCAACTGCAGATTTTTCAATTTCTCCATTTTTAATATTTCTTATGTGTTCTTTGGTTCTAATTTTTAGGTTTCTTTTTGTTTTCCCTATATATATCTTTTCACAACCCATGCATTCAATTTGATATATTCCTGACTTTTTATTTTTATCAGTTTTTTCATTTTTGTTGGTTTTTATTAGTTTATTTAAACTGTAGTTATTTTTTGGTGCTAATTTAATATTAAACTTCTCAAATATATTTTGAAATTTATTATGTACCCAGGGGTGATATGTGAATTTCCTATATTTTTTCATAGGTGGTTCTTCTTTTTCAAGATTACTTCTGTTTATCATTTTTTGTTTTTTATACTTTTCTATCCTTTTATGTACCATTTTTTCATCAAACCCATTTTCTCTTGCTACTTTGATTATGTGTTTTTTCTCATGTTTGAAATCTTCTTTGTTTAAGGGTAAGTTTACCAATCTATGAGTTAAACTATTAAATGCTGCTAATTTATGTCCAATTGGATTGAACCCTGTTGATTTTATAAAATTTTTTTGGATCTTAAATTGGTCAGAAACGAAGAAAAAAGAAAAATTGAATTCAGGATTCATAGGAAAGAAACTCATACGGAAAATTTTATAAAATCAACAGGGTTCAATCCAATTGGACATAAATTAGCAGCATTTAATAGTTTAACTCATAGATTGGTAAACTTACCCTTAAACAAAGAAGATTTCAAACATGAGAAAAAACACATAATCAAAGTAGCAAGAGAAAATGGGTTTGATGAAAAAATGGTACATAAAAGGATAGAAAAGTATAAAAAACAAAAAATGATAAACAGAAGTAATCTTGAAAAAGAAGAACCACCTATGAAAAAATATAGGAAATTCACATATCACCCCTGGGTACATAATAAATTTCAAAATATATTTGAGAAGTTTAATATTAAATTAGCACCAAAAAATAACTACAGTTTAAATAAACTAATAAAAACCAACAAAAATGAAAAAACTGATAAAAATAAAAAGTCAGGAATATATCAAATTGAATGCATGGGTTGTGAAAAGATATATATAGGGAAAACAAAAAGAAACCTAAAAATTAGAACCAAAGAACACATAAGAAATATTAAAAATGGAGAAATTGAAAAATCTGCAGTTGCTGCTCATGTTTGGTCTGAAAAACATAATATCAATTCAGACACTAAATTATTAAAACAGTTAGAAAATACAAACGAGCTGACTATTTGGGAAAAAATTTATATTCAGAAGAACAGAAACAGAGTTATGAATTTTGATATTCCGATGGAGGGTGACCTTGTTTGGAGGTTCTTTGGCCAACCACAGGATGGAGCTGACATCGACATCCAGGTGGTGCAACATAATGCAACATAAATAAAACCAGTCTGGGAAAGCTGAAGATAAAACAGAGAATTGTTTTGAAACATGTCCAAGAACAAATCAACATTAATATTGAGGTAAGATGTCCAGACCAAAAATAATATAATTAAAATAACCTCAAAATATAACTTCCTAAAATTAAATATTATATCATTCTTATTAGGTTTAATATACTAAACTAGGATTAACAAGAATCAAATTTACATTTTTTTTAGAATAACACCGCCAAATTCCCAATAACATCGAAATCTTGAAATTTTAAAACAAATTTTCTCTCAAAATAAAACCACTTTCACGGATCTCTATTAATTATTACTGAGTTGGATATTTTGACTCACCTCATATTTCTTGATTTTTATGCAGACCGGTTTTATCGCTTCTGTGCGATATTTTCAATGCATTCCAACTCAATTTAATTTAATCCAGATATTTACCTTAACCGGGAGTGCACGAACACGTTTCCTATATGTTGTAATGCCACAAACGTAACAACAGTAGTCATGTGTATTATACTCTCTCTTGTCTGGTTGTGTAGTTTGTTGTTGTTCATGGCGGCGCCACTGTGCCAATAATGAGTGGTAACAAAATGTACAAACTAAAGCTGAACCATCTTCTCTAAGTTGCTCTGCATTTGGTAACGATACATGTCTTAATAAAGCTGGGAAAAAAGGTGCATTCCGTCCCTACAACAAATTACAAACTGCATATTAGAACATGAAACTTCCATAATCTCAGTAAGATAAAATTTTATATTTATTTACATAAAGATTACATTTCTTTCAATTTGATTTTACTTATACTAAAAAAAAAAACAGTATGAGTTGAACTATTATAGGAAATATCACTAAGAGGTTTAATTTAAAATTTAAAATAAAATTCTTTTAACTCACCTCATATCATATCTTCTAATTAGACCAATTCCAAAACCTAGGCAGTTTCATCATCAATAATTCCAGAACCAATGTTCTGTCATCCAGAAGCACTGATTCTTACTTCATCTGTTTGTGGATCAATGAACCTCCAAATCAAATCAACTTCCCCAGGAATTTCAAAATTCATTAATTTTTCTTTCTGGTTTTTTAGAATGTGAATTTTTTTTCCAAACCATGAGCTATTTTGGTTTTTCTATTTGTTTCATTAGGGCAAAAGACTAGTTTAATGAAACAAATAGAAAAATCAAAAGAGGCATGGTTTGGGAAAAAATCCATATTCAAAAAAATAAGAAAGAAAAATGAATGATGTTTTTATTATTCATTTCATACATCTCAATGATGGATAAATCATATTTAAAGAGAAAAATTATACGCTCAGACCAGGACTTGAACCTGGGACCCTTGTTTCTCTAGACCAAGTGCTCTACCAACTGAGCTACTGGAGAAAGTATATAGATAAAGATTTGCATTTAGTTCGGTACTTGCTCCGGTAGCTCAGTTGGTAGAGCACTTGGTCTAGAGAACCAAGGGTCCCAGGTTCAAGTCCCAGTCTGAGTGTATAATTTTTCTCTTTAAAAATGTATGAATTTTTTAATTCCTGGGGAAGTTGATTTCAATCGGAGGTCCATCAATCCACCAACAGATGGAGTAAAAAGCAGTGCTCCTGGATGACAGAACATCGGTTGTGAAATTACTGATGATGAAACCGCCTAGGTTTTGAAATTGGTCTAATTAGAAGACAGGATACGAGGTGAGGTGAAAATAATTTTATTTTAAATTTTAACAGTATGAGTGTGCCATCAACTCCATTTTTCTTGCTTCAGGTTTCATACTAGGAGGATAGATGACATCAATGTGGTTTATTTTCAATCCACATAGCACTTCAACAGACCACATTACATGGGTGATGAAGGGCATACAGAGAAGAGAGTATGTTTAAGTATTGGTGCTTAGTCTAAGTGTGTTGGGTAAGGGAGGACTGCTAGGATCAATGACTTAATCCAATGCACGAATTACTAACAGTGTATTATGCCTTGTCAATACTGCAGAGGATTTGAAATTTAATCCACACATCTAGGGTACAATCTAGTGATTAAAAATTTTACATCTCCATCCCTCCTAGCCCCAAGATTGAAAATTTTACACTTTCCAAACCCAGAGCCAAAATTTGGTTTTCCTTTAAGGATCTTCTAATTGAAGATATTGTGATGGGTCGTAAAAACGACGCTTGAATTTCACAGGCAAGTGTGAGAATATTGGTCTCATAATGGTAGGAATAGAATCATGAGTCACTGACTCGCGACTCAAAAGGTCATCAAAATGTTTGGACCCCATTCCAGAGACCTCTAAGCACCTCTAATTCCCCGTTTGGGAAAGATCAGTGGCGAGAAGTTTCCATGTAGAAGTGTCTCAACCAAGGGCCTAGAAGTTTCCCTCCCCTGCCCTACATACTTGTGGCAAAGACAGGAAACGAGTCAGTCAGTTGTATTTTTCACAGTGACAAGTGAACAGACAAAGAGAGAACAAATTGTAGCGAGTATACTCATTAGAGACTGCAAAATAATTGTGTATTAGATAAACTTTAAATCAGGATTAATTATTAGTGTAAACTGTGAACAAACTGTTACTGACAGTTTGTAGAATTAAATAAAGTAATTGTGAAATATTACGCAACATCTCTGTTGAATATTTATGACAAACTATGGAATTACACGGAATTTGACGGAATTACAAAAGAATAAAATTAGAACAGTTGAATTTGATTATCTTAGAAGAAGCCTTAAAAAAACAAGACAGGATAAAATATGAAATGAATTCCTTTGGAGAGAAATGAATATCACATCTGTTGCTAAGAGGACTGAAAATCAAATTCTTAAATGGTATGGCCATGTACAGAGAATGGAAGATGAAAGATGACCAAAAAATATATACCAATGGTCACTCCCTAGAAAAAATAAATGTGTCAGAACAAGATGGAAATGGAAAACTTATGTCAGAACTATAATGGATGATAGGAATTTGGAAGAAAGAGATTAGAATGATAGAAATAATAAACTGAAGACGGCAAATCTATAAGTTGGGGAAAGCTGAAGAAGGAGAAGAAATATGTGAAGATTTACCCCCTGCTATCTGTGACAATATATATATATATATGAGATACTATGAATAAAACTCTCGCAAATTGGGGCTGGGAGTGTATTTCATTTTATTCTTTAATCCGGAAGTGGTGATTCTAATTAATTGGTAGCATTTAAGAATGACAAGGACTATATGTACCGGGTAGCATGTCGAGGAAAATATAGGAATTTGGGCCAGTTCAGGGTCCTAGGGCTTGGAAGTCAGGACTCTTGGTAAACGAAATGACTTAGGCTTGTTGGCTACTTCGATGAGACATAAGGAGTACCGATACCAGCTAAATAAATTATCTATATTGAATTAGGTGACCCCATGTAAAGGAAATACACAACTCCTCTCAATGATAACTATTGATTCTTACAGAAGTAAACTAATATAAAGATTTATTGCTATATGGAAGATTATTAAACAACCTTATAAATTCAGACTTAAACTACACCCTTACAAGATATATCAAGCATATCCAAATCATATAAAACATAAACCATATATATATAAGTGTACTTGAGACAATATGTAGTAAGACAAGTCAGGAATACTCAAGAGACGAAATATAACTCAGTAAAAAAACCCTTAAAGCTAAAATATTGTTTTTAAAATTGTGAACTTTTACGTTGAAGCTAAATGTTTAACATTCATCATCATCATCATCATCACTCCAGGGATTAAGCAAATGCCCGTTCCGACTTCATAATGCATCAGCCCAACGTCTTCTAGGTCTTTCAACATCACGTCTTCCTCTTGCTTGATAATTTCTTGCTAACAATGGATATCTCTCCTTACTCATTCCATCCATGTGATCAATCCATTTCTGTCTGTAATTCGTGACTTTATCCAATAAAGAATGTACTTTCAATTCTTCTCTTATATCCTCATTTCTTATTCTATCAAGTCTTGTACATCCTTTTACTTGTCTTAGGAACCTCATCTCCGCCGTCTGTATTCTATCCTGTTTTTTCACTGGAGCCCAAGTTTCACATCCATACAATATTGTGGGAACGCCATAACATTATACATTTTTATCTTGGTTTCTTTTCTAATTTTATCTTTGAATGTTCTGTGTATTGTTCCACACACTGTCTGAAATTTATTTATTTTGGAGTCAATATCTCTTTCCACATTGTAGCCAACATCACATTTAACATTACTTTCTGAAATCCAAATATAAATCCAAACTTAATTTCAAGGTTAAAATTTCTTCAATTTATAATTATTGAAGTATATTGATATAATTAAGTTATGTAGATAGGAAATAACACTATGAGGTTTTTTAATATTGTTTATTTTTTATTATTTCACTCACCTCATACTTCATAATTCATAGCAGACCCAGGGTTTCTTCACATCTTTTGTGACATTCTCAATGCTGTGTCACGTTCTCAACTGATGTCCAACGGCCTTCTATCCTGCAGACTGACCTCCGCGCCATCTGGTGGCCGACCGAAGAATTTCCAAATCAGTCCTCTCTCCTTATAACCGGGTATTTCAAAATTCATAGTTGTATTTTCATTCTTGCATATGTAAATTTTTTCCCAAATTGTGAGTTCCAGAAAAGAAACTCACATCGACAATTATATAAAAGCTATTGGATTTAACCATTTTTCACACAAACAGGCAGTATTTAATAGTTTAACACACAGACTTGTGAATGTCCCCATGAGCAAAGAAAATTACAATAAAGAGAAAGAACACATCATAAAAATTGCGAAGGATAATGGTTTTCAAAAGAAGATGATACACAAGAAAATAAATAAATTCAAAGAACAAAAGATCATCAATGAAAGTACTAATATTTAATTTTAGGAAGTTATATTTTGAGGTTATTTTAATTATATTATTTTTGGTCTGGACATCTTACCTCAATATTAATGTTGATCAACATTAATATTGAGGTAAGATGTCCAGACCAAAAATAATATAATGAAAGTACTCTTCAGACAGATAAAAATATAGGCAAAAAATTCAAGAAGTTCACATACCATCCTTTATTATTTGACAAGTTTCAAAAAATTTTCAACAAATTCAACATTAAATTAGCACCGAAAAATGATTACAGCTTAGGTAATTTAATAAAAACCAACAAAAATGAAATGATTGAAGACTGCAAAAAATCGGGAATTTATCAAATTAATTGTAAATATTGTGAATAGATATACATAGGAAAAACAAAAAGGAATCTAAATACAAGATTAAAAGAACACCTCAGAAATGTTAAAAATGGAGAAACCGAAAAATCTGCAATAGCTGCACATGCCTGGTCAGAAAAACATAGAATAGAAACCAAAACAAAATTACTTAAACAATTGGAAAAACCGAAGGAACTCACAATTTGGGAAAAAATTTACATATGCAAGAATGAAAATACAACTATGAATTTTGAAATACCCGGTTATAAGGAGAGAGGACTGATTTGGAAATTCTTCGGTCGGCCACCAGATGGCGTGGAGGTCAGTCTGCAGGATAGAAGGCCGTTGGACGTCAGTTGAGAACGTGACACAGCATTGAGAATGTCACAAAAGATGTGAAGAAACCCTGGGTCTGCTATGAATTATGAAGTATGAAGTGAGTGAAATAATAAAAAATAAACTATATTGATAGAAGTTAAAATATTATCAAGTTGTTTATTTTTTCTTTCACTCACCTCATACTTCATAACTCCTAGCAAACCCAGGGTTTCATCACATCATTTGTGACATTCTCAATGCTGTTTCACGTGAACAGCATTGAGAATGTCACAAATGATCTGACGAAACCCTGGGTTTGCTAGGAGTTATGAAGTATGAGGTGAGTGAAAGAAAAAATAAACAATATTAAAAAACCTCACAGTGTTATTTCCTATCTACATAACTTAATTATCAAGTTATTTAAGATCTATTAAAATATAAATTGTATATCCTGAAGTTGTAAAATATAAACAAGTCTTATATTTGAAAAGAAAAATATACGCCTAGACTGGGGTTTGAACCCAGTACCTTTGACTCTCTATGTCAATGCTCTATCCAAGTGAGCTACCTAGCTATGGATAGAGCATTGACATAGTGTGTCAAAGGTCCTGGGTTCAAACCCCAGTCTAGGCGTATATTTTTCTTTTCACATATAATTTGTCCATCATTAAGATGTTTAAAAACAAATAATATGAACATAACCAAGTCTTTTTTTTAACTTTTATAGGAATTAATCACTATGAGGTTTAATTTATGGTAAAATTAAATGTTTCTTACCTCTCCTCATAAATATTTTCTAAGTTGATCGCGATTTCGAGACTATAACTGTCTCATCATCAGAACTTTGTTGGCGACTGGTGTTATGTCGATCGGAAGAAACTCTTCTTCTTCCCTCTGTTGGTGGACCGATGAACCTCTGAATCAGGTTAAAATTTGCTGGAATTTCGAAGTTCATAAGTTTTCTTTTGTTTTTCTGAATGTAGATCTTTTCCCAAACCGTGAGTTCCTTTTGTTTGTCTATTTGTTTAATTAGACTGGCTTTTGATTCAATTAAAATGTTTTTCGGACCAAGCATGAGCAGCTACTGCTGACATTTCCACTTCTCCATTTTTGATGTTTCTAAGATGTTCTTTCACCCTTGTTTTCAAATTTCTTTTCGTTTTTCCAATATAAATTTTGTCACAATCACTGCATTTGATCTTATAAATTCCTGATTTGTTTTTGTTTTCAATTTTTTCATTTTTATTGGTTTTAATTATCCTGTTAAGGTTGTATTCATTCTTTGGTGCTAATCTTATATTAAACTTTTTGAAATTTATAGTGTTTCAATGGATGGATGGTAAGTGAATTTCTTGAATTTTATTTTTTCTGTTTCTTTTATAAGTGTGCTTTCATTTATTAATTTTTGTCTTTTGAATTTATTTATTTTCTTGTGTACCATATTTTCTTCATAACTGTTATCTATTGCAACAAAAGAAAAAGAACATAATTAATGTTGCAATAGATAACGGTTATGAAGAAAATATGGTACACAAGAAAATAAATAAATTCAAAAGACAAAAATTAATAAATGAAAGCACACTTATAAAAGAAACAGAAAAAATAAAATTCAAGAACTTACCATCCATCCATTGAAACACTATAAATTTCAAAAAGTTTAATATAAGATTAGCACCAAACAATGAATACAGCCTTAACAGGATAATTAAAACCAATAAAAATGGAAAAATTGAAAACGAAAACAAATCAGGAATTTATAAGATCAAACGCAGTGATTGTGACAAAATTTATATTGGAAAAACGAAAAGAAATTTGAAAACAAGGGTGAAAGAACATCTTAGAAACATCAAAAATGGAGAAGTGGAAAAGTCAGCAGTAGCTGCTCATGTTTGGTCCGAAAAACATTTAATTGAATCAAAAGCCAGTCTAATTAAACAAATAGACAAACAAAAGGAACTCACGGTTTGGGAAAAGATCTACATTCAGAAAAACAAAAGAAAACTTATGAACTTCGAAATTCCCGCAAATTTTGACCTGATCCAGAGGTTCATCGGTCCACCAACAGAGGGAAGAAGAAGAGTTTCTTCCGATCGACATAACACCAGTCGCCAACAAAGTTCTGATGATGAGACAGTTATAGTCTCGAAATCGCGATCAACTTAGAAAATATTTATGAGGAGAGGTAAGAAACATTTAATTTCACCATAACCAAGTCTTACTTACAAAGTACAACCGCCAGAATCATGTCGTGCAGTGCAAGTCGACGTTCACCCTTGGTTAGCTGCTGTCAAGATGATTCTGCTTTTCGAATGTTCCCGTTTATATATGATTTTTCTAATGTTTTTTAACCAAAATATTTCTCCAGATTATAATTTATTTCGTCTGAGTTTCGCAACATCCAGAAATGTCATTAAAACCCTCCATTAACATTTGTATGTTTCATAGAGTTGTTCGTTATCTCTACATAACTTGCCTTTCAAGGGTTTGTTTTCAAAACTTCCTTGTCTCACGAAATAAGCTAAACTATTTCCCTGTTCCTTATAATTTAATGGTCACTTCCACATACTTTAATCATTAAATTTAGAGGTCACTTCCACATGCTTTTATCATTAAATTTAGTTTTATTTTATTAATTAAATCTTTTTTTTAATCATTTCTCCTGTCAGGTAATACTCAATTTAAATTTTTCCGCTAATTATTGGGATGTTGTCCTGACAGTTTTAATCTCGTTATAATAAAAACAATGAACAGAATAAGAACATGTGGCATCAGAAATAGGAAGTAGTGCTGATTATTTTCAGATTTAATTATTGGTGACTTAATTTTCCTCTAATAATCTCCTAGTAAAAAATATATATGAGATGTTATGAATAAAAAGATAATCAGAGTAGGAACATGTGGTATTAGAAATAGGAAAACAGCTAAAAGTTATGTAAATTTTTTTGTGCCAACTAATTATCTTACCTGAGGTCGACCATACAAAACACGAGCCAATGTTAAATCTGAATGAAGTCCACAAAGAAAGCAGTATATAGAGCTCCCAGTAGATCGTTCCGAAACTGATGACATACCAAGTCCTATGCCAGGAGGAGTAATCGATCTAGGACCAACTTGTGGGGTATCTCCATTCCAACAGGACATTGCAATTGTAGAACCACCTATACTTGGACTTGGAACATCATACCTAAAAAAAGAAAATTCAATATAAAACCTGAATTTATTATAACAATATGAATTATAATTTAAAAAATTAATTACCAAATTAGTTTAATGAATCTGAGGTACAATAACAACTGAAGAGCCAAGACTGGTTGCTGTCACTGACTAGCAGATTATAGTGTAGCAGGCACAGCCCAAGATGCCATTCTAAACGAAGAGTTATTTAAAGAAGAGTTATTCACTGAAATCCTATATTTATGCAAAATATGATCTAGTTTGATGCACATTATTTATTTTTTTACTAATACCCGGCATGCATTGCCATTACTAAACAAAATAAATAAGTGTTTTTATTATTAGTTGAATAAATAAAAACAAATAATAATTCATTATTCATTTGATTCTTATTAAGAAAACCTCATAATGTAAAAATTCCGAAATTTATTATATTAAAAAGAAAAATACTTATATGATACATTGCCAAATTCAAGGTTTAATTAAATTGTATTCATTGCGACGCCTAAACATGGCAGTTACTAGAGCCAATTTTTAATTTCAAGTAAACCCCCAATACCCAGCATGTGCTGCCATGCCTAAATAAATAAAATAAAATATATATATATATATATATATTATTTAAATTATATGGTATACACTGCAACAAACCAAACATGATGGTTGCTAGAGCCAATTTTTAATTTTGAATTTCAGGTAAACCCCCACTTCTAATGGATTTTGCTGATTTTTGGATAATACCTACCTCAGTTTATTTTAATATGATATACTGAGCTTCGTTGCAAAACAACAAAAATTGTGACTGCTAGAACAATTCTTAAATTTTTGTTCAGGTGAACTCCTACATATAATAGTGTCATAGGATAGCCTCGATTTTCCTTTTATGTTATTATTAGGGCGTAATAAGTACAATGAATTTATTAAAAATTTCACTAAACACTTTATTTAATTCTTCAATTATATTATCAACAAACTTCTATTTACAATTACAATTCCCAAAATAATAATCTTTTAATTGTTATCTCAGTTAGAACAATTTTCCACTCACTGATAAATAAATACTCCACAACTTATCATCACACTGTTCACCACAAGACTCGCTATCGCAGACTGACTGCTATCGCTGGCATCAAACACAAAACTAACTTTGGTCTCCTGCCTCCACCCTTTTATAAGGTACGAGGAAATCTCTGGAAACAGCTTCTAGATACTTCAAAGCCTTTCTCAAAGGAGAAAGGAGACACCGGTAGAACCATCTGGCAAGGTGCTCCAGATAATTCGTCAGCAGCTGTGCAGGTACTCTAACTTGCCTAGGGTGACTCGTAATTCAAACGTTGCTATGCACGACACACAACAATAGCTTTAGAGCATAATACATAGCGGCTGAACCCTTGTAGATGTGGAAGCAGGCTCTGGCAAAACATTAGGTAACTTCAGACCTCATGACCATGGTCAACTAGCGTCATCAAATCAGCTCTGACCAATCTTTTTCATTCCCCTTCCTTTTTTTTTTTTACCATAAAATTTGTACATTAATTTATGCACAATACCTGTTAACCAAGATGGAGAGTATACCAACAAAAGAAGATAATCAAACTGAAGTGGGAATAACACTATGAGGTATTTTCAATTTATAAATAAGTTTGAGAAAATGTTTTTATATCTCATCTCGTACACTTCTGTGTTTTCGCGATACCAGTTTCAAAGGTCATTCTTACCTTCATCTTCAGTTACGAGTTTGACTGAAGATGAAAGTAAAATTACCTTTGAAACCGGTATCGTGAAAACACAGAACTTTATGAGGTGAGATATAAAAACATTTTCTCCAACTCATTTATAAAACTTTAAAAAAATAAATTAAATTAAATTAAATAAAAAGAAGAGTCAACATTTAGGTTTGGTTGTATGCACTTCACTCTGGAGGCAAATCTTGTCCTCCAGCGAATGTAATATAATAATAATACTTTATTTATTCTGGCAGAGTTAAGGCCCATAAGGCCCTCTCTTCCACTCAACCAGCACAAATACAAATAAATATTCGACAAATATAGATATACACTATACTAATTATAAACAGTTAAAGATACAATAAATGTAGCAATGTAAATGTCATGTACAAACAACATTTTATAGGGTAATAACAATAATGATACGATAATAATAATAATAATAATAATATAAATATGATACATTATACGGGAAACACCAATTAATATATATATCTTACACTGGATAATAATGAAGTCGAGTTTAGTGCAAATATAAATTTAGATTTCTTTTAAAAGGTGCCAATGTCCGGCAGCCCCTTATTTCTTGTGGTAGGGATGTTACAAACAACTAGCAAAACGGACATTATGATGGGTATACACAAGGAAGCATGACTACAATTGTTAACATGTCTGAAGAAGGTACAGTGTACCAAAACAGCTGTCACTGAATTATATAATAAATATGAAAATCAAATAAAACTATGTTTTATTTTTATTTAATTAATACAATGGGTATGTTTGTAACTATGTCCTATTTTTAAGATTGTTATATCATAATGTTTATATTTCTGTAGAACTATCAGAGTTTATCTGTTTATTTTATTTATATATAATGTAAAAGTTTAATGCAACCCCAGACCTGTAGTGAATGAACACGCAACAAGCTACCAGCTTTCATGTGTAGAAGAAGAAGAAGTTTAATGCTAGCAACAATTTATATTTTTCTATTTACATTCATTTTTAAACATTGTAACTGTTTTAATATCAACCACACTTCCGTTTCTTATGTCTATTTAATTTAATATATGTAGAAAGTCCACTGCTGTGGTCTCGAGGTAGCGTGCTGACTTGTCACGCAGCGGGCCTGGGTTCAATCCCCGGTTGGGGCAGTTTTTCTGGGTGAGGTTTTTATCGGGGTTTTTTCCTCGCCTGTAAGACAAATGTCAGGAAAACTTTAAAGCCCAAACGGTCCCCGAAATCATATGGCCATCATCATCATAATCATCCTTATCATTATCATCATCATCATCACCATCATCCTTCACCGGTGTAGAAAGCAACGGGAAGCTACCACACCTACACAATTCCCTAGTAAAGCTGCAAGCATAGCATGAAAATGCTATGATTGCAGTGAAAGACCTGCCTTCGGGCAGAATTACTATGGATGGATATGTAGAAAATAACTCTATGAGGATTCTTTTATAAATAGTAGACATAATCTTATGTCTACATTCATGTCTATTATTTATTAAACATTTGTTCTTTATTCATCCAACTTAGTGTAACTCTGTTCTCGCATTACCCTATTTTGGCAATTCCTATTTCAGAAGTACAAAAGAAAGTACTATGCAATGTGATCCACAGTAGATTACAAAAGATATTGTGATCCAACCCCCTATACAACTTGTTCCTCCCCCACTCAAAACTATGATATAAATCCCAGCCATGAAAGTCTAAGCCAGTACAATAAATATTATCTCCACAACAAATATAAATGTATATAAAATAAAAATCCCATTTAATAAATTCTGTGTTCAATCTAATTTCTTCATAAAAAGTCATTAACATGCACTTTTACTTCTACCTTTTCTTATTAATCTCAAAATACTGTTCTGAATAAATATGTAACATTAACCATACATTTTTAAAACTAGTTAAATATTCTGAACTCTGTTATCTCCTTACATTATGTCATTATTGGTAGTCTTTAATGTAAAAGGATCCTGGCTGATCAGGGCTGTCACATCATCACAGGGATAGGAAATGAAATAGATGTCATAGAGATTTGGCAGGGAAAAATGGAAGAAATAAACTATTATGGCACCAATTTGTCTATGTGAATCTCACATGAAGTGACTAAGTTGCAAATTTGGGAGTCTGAAGTGGAGGGAGAATATTTAACCACTTGTGACAGGGTGGAGTGATTCCCCTTTCATTACAGTAGCTTAATGTTATTATTTGCAACATCTAAACAAATCACTTTACTTATATTTAAATTAACTGATGTTTTTATTATTAATTTAAAACTTCTCACTGAAGGATAAAATTATATTTGAAGAGACATTTTTTTTTTATTAAATTAATATTAAGAAGCTAAAGCTGTTATTATGATTGAAATAAGTATATTGAAGTACAACTAAACTATTGTAATCAAATGGTAAAGAGAAAAATGTATGCCTGAACTGGGAATCGAACCCCGAACCTTCAGCTTATCAGCACAGAAAGCTGAAGGTTCGGGGATCGATTCCCAGTTCAGGCATAAATTTGATAAATTTTTCTCTTTACCATTTGATTACAGAAAAATTTTTCTCTTCAAATATAATTTAAATTAATGTTGGGAAGTAAACATTATGAGATCATATCATTAATATTGAGCGGAGAACATATTTTTAATAACTCACATCATACAATTTCAAATTTCTTTGAGACCATTGGTTTCGAACAAATTTTTCATTATCCTCAGTCATGACTCCAACTGTTGAAATTCTCTATTTGTTGATTTCTCTATGGTTACCTCCAGTGTTGCCATCTTTGGTTGTTGGGTTTTAAAATTTCGAAATCAAATTTTTCTCTACAGGAATACCGAAGTTTATCAGTCAATATTTATTCTTTTGAATGAATATCTTCTCCCAAACTGTTAATTCTAACAGTTTATCCAATTGTTACAAAAGTTTTGCATCTCTATTAATTTTTTATGATGTTCTAACAAACTATGTGCAACAATTGCTGATTTTTCAATTTCACAATTTTTAATATTTCTAAAACGTTCTTTAGTATGTGTTTCCAAATTTCTTTTCATTTTCCCTATATATACTTTGCTGCAATTATTAAAATTTATTTGATAAATTCCAGATATTTTACTGTCTAGAATGTTGATTTTTTATTGGTACTTAGGAGTTTACCCAGACTGAATTTATTTATTGGTGCCAGACAGTAACAAATCTGGACAAAAAAACATTTAATTTAATCAAAAGCCAGTCTAATTAAACAAACAGATAAACAAAAAGAACTCACGGTTTGAGAAAAAATCTACATTCAGAAAAAACGAAGGAAAACTTATGAACTTCGAAATTCCCACAAATCCTGGCCTGAACCAAAGGTTCATCAGTCTACCAACAGAGGGAAGAAGAAGTGTTTTTCCTCTGATCGACATAACATAAGTAGCCAAGATTGCAATGAAGATGAGACCATTATGGTCTCGAAATCGTGATAGATGAGACCGTTATCGTCTCGAAATCACGATCTACTTAGAAGATTTATATGAGGAGAGGTAAGAAACCTTTGATTTTATCACAAATTAAACCTCATAGTGATTAATTCCTATAAAAGTTAAATAAAAAGTTGGAGTCATGACTGAGGATGAAAGAAAAATTTGTTTGAAACCAATGGTCTCAAAGAAATTTGAAATTGAATGAGGTGAGTTATTAAAAATATGTTCTCCACTCAATATTAAATCACTTTACTGTTGGCCGATAGAAAAAATGCAAGCAGCAAGATCTGAAAATGTTGTACAAGATCACTAAGATCCATTAAGGCACATGACAATGATGAAGAAACAAATTCAACAAAGCAAGTATTGGTGTTAAGTTACGTAGGTAGGAAATAACACTATGCAGTTTATTTTAATATTGTGAATGTAATACAGCATTGAGAATGTCACAAATGAAGTGAACTGCTTGGGAGTTAAGAAGTATGAGGTGAATCAAGAAACAACTAAACAAGTGGTGAAATTTCACCATAAATTAAACCTCATAGTGATTAATTCCTATAAAAGTTAAACTAAACAAGTATTGGTGTCTTGTAAATAATAATAATAATAATAATAATAATAATAATAATAATAATAATAATAATAATAATAATAATAATAATAATAATAATAATAAGAAGAACAAGAATAATAAGAACAAGAATAATAATAACAAGAATAATAATAACAAGAATATAATAAGAATAATAATAACAAGAATAAGAACGACGATGACGACAACAATAATAATAATAATAATAATAATAATAATAATAATAATAATAATAATAATAATAATAATGCAAAGAAAACTTTTAAACTATATGCAACTTCGTAAGTTAAATATGGGAAATAGCATTATGAGGTTCTTAATTCAATGAATGAATGAATGAATGAATGAGTCAATCCTTATCTTACCTCATATTTCATAGTTTGCTGGAGAGTCATAAAATTGAAAAAGAGGCTAAACTTTTAAAATGTTTGGAAAAGCCTTTGGAATTAACAGTTTGGGACAGGGAAAGATATATAAGCATAACAAATTTAGATTCATGGATTCTGAACTTCCTGATGAATAGGACTTCATCTCAATGTTCGTCAAATCAGCACCAGATGGCAACGTTATAGATGAAATTTCAACCGAAAATCTGGTAGTCATAGTATCGGCTGAGGATGAGAGAGACTCCTCTTGAAAACTGCAGTTTCCATGTTGGAAGAAAAAAAAAAATGAAATATGAGGTAAGATAAGAATTGACTCATTCATTGTTTATGCAACTTACCTTCTACGTTCTAAAGGAACTCTTTCAGCTTCTAGTGTTTCCCACTGTTGAGCAAGATGGTTGACACATCGTGAACATGCCAAGACACGGCCATGAGAATCCATACATGCATTTTCCGATGTACGCGCCACATTTCGCAGGCAAGGAAAATGCATTGCATGAGAATTCATTCCTTCTGGACTAGTTGATAACCATTCCATTTGTGATCGAGCAAAGAGACCTAAATAAATCGTAAAACAATTTAATTTTGTTAATATTTAATTTTTTACGTTCAATTGAAAACAGAAAATACTAACAATATGGAAATATGACATATCACAATACAGCAGATTATGATAGGAAAATTACCATATGTAACAATTATTATTATGAAAATGTGAGAACTTTGAAATATCAGGATTATCAATTTATACACATTATGAAATTAAATACTGGCTCATTCAGTCCAAAGTTTCCTGCATTTTTTTCAGTCCAAACATTTATAGATTAACTGATAATCTTATCTGTGGGCACTATAGAATCATTAAAATATTAGATCCCTGAATTTACTACAAATACATCCTGAGAAAACGATAGCATATCACTGAAAATATCGACACAGGTACTACAGAGTCACAGTGACACTGATACCATCTGTAATTTAGATTCATCCAAAAATACAGGACTCACTTATGATGCAACCTTGAGTGGATCCATGGGTCATCCATCATCTGTAACGTAAGAGCTAATTGTGTTTTTACAATGGTGCATCATTTTTACTGTGCAAGAAAAAGTTTTTCTTTGTAAAAGTTACTTTAAAAGCAGTTCTCTTCATTATATTAAAAAAAAGTCTATTGAAATATACTATTCTCTTTTTCATCCGAGGCAGATAGCCATTGCTACCAGTGCCATCTAGACGGCTTCTAAATCAAGAAGATATATTTAATGAGAATTTTTACATTACCATTATAGCAGTAATGCTTTTATTTTGATGTAGAAGAGAAAATTTTGCATTAGATTGCAGGCCTTGAATAGCACAATGGCAGAGCATTCGTATATGAAACTAAAGGTCCTGGGTTCAAACCATGGTCTAGGCATATATATATATATATATATATATATATATATATATGTCGATTTTATTATTAATTTAACACTTCTCATTGAAGGATAAATTATATTTGAAGAGAAAAATTTTCGCCTAGACCAAGACTCGAACGCGGGACCCTTGGCTTTCCGAGCCAAGTGCTCTACCAACTGAGCTACCAAGGCGAGTTGCGATCTAGACGCAAATTTTTCTCTTATATACGTTGTAATTCCCTCGCGCCAAATGCTTGAAACCGTAGCTTCTATCATTGCAAATGGCAGCTTCTTAGTTAAGAAGACATTTATTGGGAATTTAACACTACTTACAAAGCCAGTAGGGCTTCCATTGACGATTTTATTATTAATTTAACACTTCTCATTGAAGGATAAATTATATTTGAAGAGAAAAATTTTTGCCTAGACCGAGACTCGAACCCGGGACCCTTGCCTTTCCGGGCCAAGTGCTCTACCAACTGAGCTACCGAGGCGAGTTGAGATCTAGATGCAAATTTTTCTCTTATATATAATTCCCTCGCGCCAAATGCTTGAAACCGTAGCTTTTAAAAAAATTTTTCTCTTCAAATATAATTTATTCTTCAATCAGAAGTGTTAAATTAATAATAAAATCGTCAATAGAAGCCCTACTGGCTTTAAAAAGTGGTGTTAAATTCACAATAAATGTCTTCTTAACTAAGAAGCCGCCATTTGCAAAGATAGAAGCTACGGTTTCAAACATTTGGCACGAGGGAATTACAACGTATATAAGAGAAAAATTTACATCTAGATCGCAACTCGCCTTGGTAGCTCAGTTGGTAGAGCACTTGGCCCAGAAAGCCAAGGGTCCCGGGTTCGAGTCTCGGTCTAGGCGAAAAATTTTCTCTTCAAATATAATATATATATGTTTTTATTATTAATGATGGATAAATCATATTTGAAGAGAAAAATATTATGCTCAGACCAGGGCTTGAACCTAGGACCTTTGGTTTTCTACAGTGGCGGAGCATGGAATTTGAACAAGTGTTAGCACCATTTTATGGATATAATATTGTGTATATTATATTATTTCTAATAAGTAAATAAACTTCTAAAAAGAATGACATGCAATATCAGTAGTATCAAATATAATAAACTACTATAGGTATAGGATTTAGGAAATGGAAGGAGGTAATAGGACATATTGATAGTTAATTAAATATATAAATGCATGGTTTTAAAACACAGATATTCATCTCTACGACGGCTAGTTTCTAGAGTTTGCAAGTGAGCTCTATCGTCAGTAGCCTCAGAGAGATACTAGGGGTGAGATCTCTTGTTTCATTTTATTGAATAAAGTAGTAGATATAAAACATATTAAGTCTTCTTAACATCGTGTGAAGTGACAATGTACACAGTAGAAATTTCCAAATTGTTTCTTAATTTCTCATCTATGGTGCAATAATTCAATATAATTAGGCCCTACCTCTTTTGTTAGATTCAGAGTTAATTAAATGGCAGCTCTTGTTCGACTAAGAAACACACAGCGTCTATTAGGCAGCTAACAATATACTTGTTTAAGAATTAAATTAATGTTTTTATTACCTCACCTCATATCCTTTTTCTTCTATACTGCAGTTTCGGAGCTTATCTCCATCGTCAGTAGCCTCTGGTCGACCGGTGTTATGTCGTTTCTTGGCGGTTTCCTTCTTACTTCTATCGGTGGACCGATGAACCTCTGGATCAGGTCAAAATTTGCAGGAGTTTCAAAATTCATGAGATTTTCTTTCTTGTTTTTTTGGATGTGGATTTTTTCCCAGACTGTGAGTTCCTTTAGTTTATCTGTTTGTTTGATTAGGCTAGCTTCTGTATCAATTAAATGTTTTTCAGACCAAGCATGGGCTGCTACGGCTGACTTGTCCACTTCACCCTTTTTTACATTTCTAAGGTGTTCCTTCAATCTAGTTTTTAAATTTCTTTTTGTTTTTCCTATATAGATTTTGTCACAATCTTGACATTTGATCTGATATATTCCTGATTTATATTCTTCTCCAATTTTTTTCATTTTTGTTGGTTTTAATTATCTTGTTTAGGCTGTATTCATTCTTTGGGGCCAATCGAATGTTAAACTTATTGAAAATTTTCTGGAACTTGTGGTGTTTTAATTATCATGTTCATACCAACCTTCATGTTCTTCATTAACCGACGCACGTTTGTTTTTGTTTGACTTATGATATTTAAATAAGCAGTTGGTTTATAACTTTTTTTCTTTTCTACAAAGATTTGGCAGGAAAAGTGATGACTTAACAAATCTTCAGTAACTCAAGCACATTCCTCTCCCATGATATTTATTTAGTGGTTTAATTATTGTATTTGATACGCTCAGAAGCACTACGTTCACATAGGACTTACTTGGAGCAACTGAAACCTCACTGTTAGCCATTACTAGAGGGCTAACAGGGCAGCTACAGAGTAGCATTGGGCTCAGCTTGAAATGCAAGCAGGATGTACTACCGATGAGCTTGAATGCGCCTGCGCAACATACTCTCATAATCATCTTCCATGTTAGCCTCGGGAAATCGGCTAACAGTGTGGGCATTTAAAACATTGAAGCACATGGTATTGTTTAAATTAATATTGAGAAGTAAACATTATGAGGGTATATCATTAATAGTGAGTGTAGAATATATTTTTAACGACTCATATGAGGTGAGTCGTTAAAAATATATTCTACACTCACTATTACATGGTATTGTATTGGAATGCTACGGTAGATAACGCAACTCATACAATACACATTATTAAGTTACTATTGTTTACAATATTTAGACTACTATCAATGCATTGTTGTATCCCGTTCCGGTATTATGTTTTGTTTTAATTAAATATCAGAGGGTTTAATTCTAACTTCTGAAAGTGTTAGCCGGGTTAACAGTGCTAACATGGACACTCTGCCACTGGTTTTCTAGACCAAGTGCTCTACCAACTGAGCTACCAGAGCAAGTACCGATCTAAATGCAAATTTTCCTCTATATACATTGTAATTCCCCTTGGTATAGAAAACCAAAGGTCCTGGGTTCAAGCTCCGGTCTGAGCGTAATATTTTTCTCTTCAAATATGATTTAACCATCATTAAGATGTATGAAACGAATGATAAAAAACCATTGAAACAAGCCGTACTGGCTTTATAATGTAATGTATAATTCCCATATATATACATACTTATTTTTAGGAATTCACACTATGAGGTATATTCATTTAGGTAGAAATTTTTATCACTCAACTCATATTGTTGAGGTGAGTGATAAAAAGTTCTACCTAAATTCAATACATATGTCTTCTTAATAAAGAAGTCGCCATTTGCAAAGATAGAAGCAAAGGTTTCATAGCATATAGATAAAAATTTGCATTTAGATCGATACTTGCTTACAGTCAGTAGAGCACTTGATCTAGAAAACCAAAGGTCCCAGGTTCAAGCCCTGGTCTGAGCGTAATATTTTTCTCTTCAAATGTGATATATAAATGTGCTCAGATAGCTCAGCAGTAGAGCTTTGGCCTAGAAAGCCAAAGGTCCTGCTTTTAAAACCCGGTCTGAGCGTTTCTCTTCAAATATAATTTGTCCTTCAGTGAGAAGTATTAAATTGTGCTCATACAGCTCAGTGGTAGAGCATTGGTCTAGAAAGACAAATGTCCTGGGTTTAAACTCCAGTCTGAGCATATAATTTCTCTCTTCAAATATATTCAACCAAATTTAGATTTAATTCTGTAACTTTAATCACAAAATTGATAAATAAAATTATTTGAAGAGAAAAATTTACAGCTGGACTGGGATTCGTCAAACCCAAGGTCAAGGTATTTTATCAAAGATATTGAATCAATTATTTACACCTGAACTCATATTTAGCTTTATCTGGACATGTTTCAAAGGAAATTTTTCCTCCATCCTCAGCCAAAAACAGACTGTTCAGATGACCAACCATCTGAAGCCTTGAAATGCTCTCCTTCCGGTTCTGGGCAGACAAGCACCACAATCAAATCCTTTTTTCCTGACTAAAAATGAAGTAAAGTGTAAATAAATTAAGAAGAAGAGGATTATGATGTGATGTAATAAAATGTTACTTAAATAATGTAAATAACTGATTCAATTTTTTGATATTTCTATAAACTGACCAGCCTCATGGGCTAGTGGTCAGCATTACTGACTACTGTTCGTGGTCCCAGGTTCGATTTTCAGTGAAACCAAAGAAATTTTTTTTCTTAAAGGGAATTATTCCTGTGGTTACCCTTGGTCTGGAATTTATGTTAAGAACTCTCCTGGTGCTTCATTATCATTTAACATCCATCATACCATCGGCATAACGTAACTCTGCCTTCCAGGTGCCCCAACCTAAGAAATGGATTACAATTCTGCCAATGCTAGGGGAGAAAGCCAGAAATGTCATAAAAGACAACTTGGTACCATTAGAAAAAAATATATATATATAATTCTATAAACTGAAATGAGCTATAGGTCTTGCGCTTGTTTGAGTCCCCATGGGGTAAGAAATTTTCTCATGGAATTTGCCCAGTATGGGACAAGTGTCCACCCAGCATCGTGAGGAATTTGGGTAGCTATAATAAGTAGCATCCATTTTGAGAAAATCAGCTATAATGGCTGGGGAACTCGACATGCTAACTATATGTCATCCCTAAACTGGTTATATGCTCATTAACCTCCATGATCAATACATGTGACTGTGAGATTAACAGCCAGCTGGTAGACCATGAAGTTCTTTTTTTATGAACACAATTAAATTATTGTAAATCAATGGTAAAGAGAAGAATTTTTGCCTGAACCGGGAATCGAACCCCGAACCTTTAACTTTCCTTGCTAATGCTCAGACCACTGAGCTAATTCAGGTTTCATTCCCATCCAAGCAGAAATCCTTCCTTTACCTTACTCTACTGGTCCCACATTCAATTGCAATGAATCATCATCGAATGAGTAAGGTAAAGGAAGGATTTCTGCTTGGATGGGAATGAAGCCTGAATTAGCTCAGTGGTCTGAGCATTAACACGGAAAGCTAAAGTTTCGGGGTTCGATTCCCGGTTCAGGCAAAAATTTTTCTCTTTACCATTGTTTTACAATAATTTAATTGTGTTCATTAATTTACTTATTTCTATCATAGTAATAGCTTTAGCTTCTCAATATTTGTTTTTTTATATTTTTATAAATTGAAATATAGTGAGTGAGTGTTTAACATAATTTAATAGAAATCTTACCTGCACAAATGTAACATCGATAATTCTGTTGACTGCCTGTAGACACATTTGTCATTTGCTGTCCACTACCATTTTGATCATTCATTATAGGACCTGGAGACATAGAAGCCACATTCCCTACGCTATTACTACGTATTGAACTTGCATCCCCCACTCCAGTTATGGAAGATTTTCGTTTTACACTTGAAGAAGTAGCAATATTTGAATTAGGATTTTTATTGCTAGCACCCAGTTCATATGGTTTGAAACGAATATCACTTCCACTAGCACTAGCTGGTGATTTTACCACACCGGGTCGAGGGGAGAGACCTTGTCTACTATCTTCTACATGATGATTTGTACTCCCACTTCCACTAAATACTTGATGCTTCTGAGGTATCGCTTTGTAACATATGGAGCAAACCTGAAAATAAAATTTTAAAAATAATTTATTGAATATATTTGCGCCGTAGCATAGTGGTTAAGGCATTGCGCTACAAGCCAGAAGGTTGAGGGTTCGAGCCCCGTGGGGGACAGGATTATTAAACTGACCCAAACCCTCTGGCAGCACCATGGTCCTGGGGTCGACTCAGCCTCTAAAGGAAATGAGTACCAGACACTTGTTCTGGGGGTAAAGGCAGCCGTCACGCAGGGCTGACAACCCGGCTGACATAAAGTGCCGATTGTCTAGAAAAAAAGTGGTAGCCTTAACCTCCTACTACCCCAAGGGCCTCCTGAGGCCTATCGTGGAATCACTTTACTTTTTATGTGAGAAATAACACTATCATAATATTTAATTTTAGGAAGTTATATTTTGAGGTTATTTTAATTATATTATTTTTGGTCTGGACATCTTACCTCAATATTAATGTTGATTTGTTCTTGGACATGTAATATAATTAACACTATCATGTTTATTTTAATTATATTTTGAGTTGTGTTTTTTTGACTCACCTCATAATTCTTGATCTTTATGCAGACTAGTTTCGTCGCTATCTTTGCGACATTTTCGATGCTTCACAATTGTTGTCTGGCAGTTGTCCATCCTGAAAATTGATTTCTGTGCCCTCTGTTGGCTGACCGATGAACTTCCAAATCCAACTTGGGAGAAAATTACATATGTAAGAATAAAAAGAAAACCATGAATTTTGAAATTCCCGGTGAAAAGGAAAGAGGTTTGATTTGGAAGTTCATCGGTCAGCCAACAGAGGATGCAGAAATCAATTTACAGGATGGACAGCCACCAGACAACAGTTGTGAAGCATCGAAAATGTTGCATAGATAGCAACAAAACTAGTCTGCATAAAAATTAAGAATTATGAGGTAAGTCAAAAAACACAACTCAAAATATAATTAAAAAAATTATTTTTGAAAATCAGAGCAAAGGTTAAAAATGGGGAAGTGTAAAAATCTGCAGTACCTGCTCATGCTTGGTCAGACAGACATCAAATTGAAAGAAAGGCTAAGTTAATATTACAAACAGGAAAACTTAAAGACCTCACGGTTTGGAAAAAAAACTATACTAAAAAAACAAGAAGGAAAAATTAATGGATTTGATTTGGAAATTCATCGGTGTACTAGCAGATGGAGTAAAAAGCAGTGCTTCAAGACAACAGAACAACGGTTGTGAATTTTATTTAAAAAAAGAAAAATTAATGCTCAAACCGGAAATTGAGATCCTGGGTTCAAGTCCCGGTTCGAGCATTAATTATTCTTTCTTAAATAAAACTCTATCCAGGATTGGAAAATGTTAATTCAAATAAAACATCAAAACGGTTGAGAAATTACAGAAGATAGAACTGATAAGGTTTCAAAACCAGTTTAAATAGAAGACAGGATATGAGGTATGGTGATAGAGAATTTATTTAAAATTTTCATTTAAATTGAAAATAAAAATTTTAATTGATTAACCAATACACAATGTCCACTGCTGTGGTCTCGAGGTGGCGTGCTGCCATGTCACACAGTGGGTGTGGGTTCGATTCCAGGTTGGGACAGACTCCTGGGGGAGGTTTTTTTGGAGTTTTTCCTCACCTGTAAGATAAATATCAGGAAGCTTAGGACCTAACGGTCCCCGAAAATCATCCGGCCATCATCATCATCATCCTTCACCAGTGTCGAAAGCAATGGGAAGCTACCACACCTATAATTCCCTAGTAAAGCTACAAAGCATAGCATGAAAATGTTATGATTGCAGTGAAAGACTTGCCCTCGGGCAGAATTACTATGGATGGAACCAACATACACTGGGAGTGCAGAAAGAAATTAAATATAGATTCTTCTTATGATGTCTTTATTATTATTTAACATTTCTCACTGAAAGATAAATTATATTTAAAGAGAAAAATTTTCGCCTAGACCGAGACTCGAACCCAGGACCCTTGGCTTTCCGGGCCAAGTGCTCTACCAACTGAGCTACCGAGGCGAGTTACGATCTAGATGCAATTTTTTCTCTTATATACGTTGTAATTCCCTATCGCCAAATGCTTTTGAAACCATTGCTTCTATCTTTGCAAATGGCGGCTTCTTAGTTAAGAAGACATTTATTGGGAATTTAACATTACTTTATAAAGCTAGTAAGGCTTCTAATGATGTCTTTATTATTGATTTAACATTTCTCACTGAAAGATAAATTATATTTAAAGAGAAAAATTTTTGCCTAGACCGAGACTCGAACCCGGGACCCTTGGCTTTCCGGGCCAAGTGCTCTACCAACTGAGCTACCGAGGCGAGTTACGATCTAGACGCAATTTTTTCTTTTATATACGTTGTAATTCCCTATCGCCAAATGCTTTTGAAACCATTGCTTCTATCTTTGCAAATGGTGGCTTCTTAGTTAAGAAGACATTTATTGGGAATTTAACTAAGAAGCCGCCATTTGCAAAGATAGAAGCAATGGTTTCAAAAGCATTTGGCGATAGGGAATTACAACGTATATAGGAGAAAAAATTGCGTCTAGATCGTAACTCGCCTCGGTAGCTCAGTTGGTAGAGCACTTGGCCCGGAAAGCCAAGGGTCCCGGGTTCGAGTCTCGGTCTAGGCGAAAATTTTTCTCTTTAAATATAATTTATCTTTCAGTGAGAAATGTTAAATCAATAATAAAGACATCATTAGAAGCCTTACTAGCTTCATAAAGTAATGTTAAATTCCCAATAAATGTCTTCTTAACTAAGAAGCCACCATTTGCAAAGATAGAAGCAATGGTTTCAAAAGCATTTGGCAATAGGGAATTACAACGTATATAAGAGAAAAAATTGCGACTAAATCGTAACTCGCCTCGGTAGCTCAGTTGGTAGAGCACTTGGCCTGGAAAGCCAAGGGTCCCGGGTTCGAGTCTCGGTCTAGGCGAAAATTTTTCTCTTTAAATATAATTTATCTTTCAGTGAGAAATGTTAAATCAATAATAAAGACATCATTAGAAGCCTTACTAGCTTTATAAAGTAATGTTAAATTCCCAATAAATGTCTTCTTAACTAAGAAGCCGCCATTTGCAAAGATAGAAGCAATGGTTTCAAAAGCATTTGGCGATAGGGAATTACAACATATATAAGAGAAAAAATTGCGTCTAGATCGTAACTCGCCTCGGTAGCTCAGTTGGTAGAGCACTTGGCCCGGAAAGCCAAGGGTCCCGGGTTCGAGTCTCGGTCTAGGCGAAAATTTTTCTCTTTAAATATAATTTATAGATTCTTCTTCTTCCAACCTAGCCTTGGGCCTATGGGCCTGTTACAACCTTACTGATAAATTTTGTATCCAGCGTTTCCTTGGATGGCCCAGAGATCTTTTCCCTGTTGGAAATAACGAAACATGCTTTGGGAACTCTATCTGAACTCATTTGTCACAAATGATTCATCCAGTTGTTAACATAGATTCAAGTCTGGAAATGCATTATATTATACACTATAGGGATGCTTGGCATCCCATCTCTCAAAAAATATTAAACTAAAATATTTAAAGTTGGCCGCAGTGGTCTTAGTGATTATGTTCCTTGCATCTAATCCAAGGATCATGGGTTCAAACCCGGCTGGGGTCAATTAATTTTTTAGGATGGAAAAATCCAAGGAACCACACTTCCAGGAGGGACTTTAAAACGTGGGTCTCTGAGTCTGAAGATTTTCAGGCTCATAAAAGAATCTTAAGCCTGAAACAAAGAGGCATCTAAGAATATTTACTGACCTTCATCATCCAAGTAATACCTTAGTTGCTTACCCCAGATGTCTTATTTGAACAGCATGCTGACCACATGCCACTCATGACATCTGTAGGGAAATAAGCATATCTAAATTACCATGGCAGGATTTTTAAACTGACCAAAACCTTCTGGCAGCACTAAGGCCCTAGGGTCGACTCAGCCTCTAATGGAAATGAGTACCAGACACTTGTTCTGGGGGTAAAGGTGGTCGTCACCCGGCTGACATCAAGTGCTGATTGTCTAAAAAAAGTGGGAGCCTTAACCTCCTACTACCCCAAGGGCCTCCCGAGGCCTGTAGTGGGATTACATTACTTTTAAATTACCATGGTCTAGAAACTCCTAATAAAGGAGAGCTTCTTCTTCTTCTTCACTTCCTGGTTTAGGCAAGAGTTGCCTGTTCCGTCTTCACTAATAGATCTAAGGCCATCTCTTCCGAGGACGTCCGACATCTCTTCTTCCTCTTGGAAAATAATGGAAGATTTTATTTGGTAATCTACTTTCTGCCATTCTTTCTACATGTTCTTTCCACTGTATCTTGTTGTTAAATATCTTTTCTTTTATGGAGTAGATCTGCAGTTCTTCACGGATATCCTCGTTTCTTATCTGGTCCATTCTAGTGCAGCCTTTTACTCTTCTTAAAAATTTCATCTCGGCTGCTTGGATTTTACTTTCTTGTTTGGTAGTGGTAATCCAAGATTCACTCCCATACAAAAGGACAGGGACAGCCATTGTTTTATAAAATTTTAATTTTGTTTGTTTGTGGGCTTTTATTATTCAATGTTCTTAATATTTAATTTTAGGAAGTTATATTTTGAGGTTATTTTAATTATATTATTTTTGGTCTGGACATCTTACCTCAATATTAATGTTGATTTGTTCTTGGAGTCTGGGAAAGCTGACGATAAAACAGAATTGTTTTGAAACATGTCCAAGAACAAATCAACATTAATATTGAGGTAAGATGTCCAGACCAAAAATAATATAATTCAATGTTCTATTTATTGTACCACAAATAGCTTGAAACTGATGTGTTTTGTGTTCAATATCTTTATCATATCCATAGCTGATGTCACATCCTAAATATTTAAAGTGGGATACTTGTTCAATAATTTCATCTCTAATTACTATTTTTGCACGCAGAGTATTTCTTCCACAAAATGTCATTACTTTTGTTTTACTTATTGAAATTTTAAAATTATAATCACTACATATTGCATTTAGTTTGTAAGCAGCCAATTGTAACAGATCTTCATCATGGTGTAGTAAGACTAAATCATCGGCGAAAAATAAGTTATTAATACTTGAGTTATTGTTCAATCTAAGGCCATTGTCAATTATAATTTTCCATTGTTTCATAATGTCGTCGATATATATATATTAAAAAGAGTGGGCGATAGACTACACCCTAGTCGAACTCCTTTATTAAAATTTCTTCTGACCTTTTTCCAACAGTTTTTATCACAACTTTAGTTTCTTCATATAAGCCTTGGACTGATTTTATTAGATGGTGTGGATATCCTCGTTCCTTCATTATTTCCCATAGTATAGATCTATTTACTCTGTCAAAGGCCTTTTCAAAATCAATGAACAACAAATATGTTGGCAGGTTAAATTCTCTTCTCTTTTCAAACAGTCTCTTTATAATAAACACATTATCACTACAGGATCTTCCTTTTCTGAACCCTGCTTGTTCTTCTTCTAAGAGTGTATCAGATATCTTCTTCAATCTATTATTTATTATTTTTGCATATAATTTATAAGTGGAGTTCAATAAGCTGATACCTCTATAATTTTTACTATCTAATCTATTTCCTTTTTTGAAGAGGGATATGACTTCACCTATCTTCCAATTTTCAGGTATTTTACATGTCTTCCAACATTCGTTTATTAAGTTTAATAATCTTATTTCTGCAAATAAACCTGCATACTTTATCAGTTCATTGTTTATACCATCTATACCTGGTGCTTTTCTATTTTTATTTCTTTCAATGCCTCTCTCATTTCGCTTAGAGTAATTCTGTCTATTTCTGATTTATTTTCACTTTCAGAAGGGCGTTTTATAACTAATTCTTCTTCGTTACACCATAATTCTCTGTAGTGATTCTCCCATGTCTTCAGATCAATGGTATTTAGTTTTGCAGTATCTTTTTCTGTTGTATTTAATTGTTTCATTACTTTAAATGCTAACAATTGTCTGCCATGTACATCGTGCTCTATTTTGGAAATAAATCTTTCCCAGGAATCTTTATGAGCTGTTCGAGTTATTTGTTTTGCTCGATTTCTTTTTTGTTTATATATAGTTCTAGATTCTTCAGTTTTCTTTTGTAAGTACTCTAAGCAATATTTAATATTAGGAAGTTATATTTTGAGGTTATTTTAATTATATTATTTTTGGTCTGGACATCTTACCTCAGTATTAATGTTGATTTGTTCTTGGACATGTTTCAAAACAATTCTGTTTTATCGTCAGTTTTCCCAGACTGGGAGTCTGGGAAAGCTGACGATAAAACAGAATTGTTTTGAAACATGTCCAAGAACAAATCAACTCTAAGCAAGCTAATTTCTTGTCTCGCACAGCCTCCTCTATTTCGTCATTTCATATCTTTAATCCTCTTTTGTTGCAAATCTTTTTCTTCTTTCCTATAGCTTCATTTGCAGCATTTATAATACATGTTTTCATATTTTCCTACTCTTCATTTAGATTATCATTAATTGCTTTTCTTTCTAAGTGTTCTTGTAGCCTTTTTTGGTATAATTGTCTTATACTTTCTTCTTTAGCCTATGGCTAAATTCAAAGGGTAGTAGAGCCAATAAGTAAAAATATTTTAAAAAAATAGATGTATGAGGTAAGAAGAATTCACAATTCATTTGATTCTTATTATGTAAAAATACATAAAACTGTTATTCTTCCAATTGGGAACATGAATAATAATAAAAAATAAAAAATAATGAATAAAAAAGATATCTTATATTAAGAGAGGAGAAAAAATGGTGAGTATTTGAGAATAAAGTGCTCAGAAAAATGTTTGAATCAAAGAGAGAGGAACAAGTGATTGGAGAAAACTACTGTGACCGACATGATCTTCATGGGAAATCAAGCACATAACAACATATGATCTGTAGACATTTTCTGGACTTGTTGGCAATGATCATGAGGCTTAAAACTCTCTGACATTTTGCCAGAGATTGTGTCCTGCATCCTCAAGGATTGGCTTGAGACTGGCTATTTCATCGACTGCTTGCCTTATTTATTCTATTCCCCCAGCGCATTCTCTTCGCGGCCTGTTTCGTCACAAATTATATCTGACTCCTGAGTGGTCAGCAATAGGAACTTCCACTGAACCACCGTTTTATCTTTATATATTAAATTTGGGAATTTTTAACAATATGAGATTCAATTAATAATAATTAAATGAATCGTGAGATCTTCTCACCTCATACATCTATGTTTTTTAAACACAGCACTGCAGTATCGGCGACACATTGTCGTCATCATCAGCTGTTTTCACGACTGTCAATTTTTTCTTTTGCCAGTAATTATCTAGACTGCCATCTGGTGTTCTTTTGAAGGAATTACTCTCCAAAATCCTTCAAAAGAACACCAGATGGCAGTCTAGATAATTACCGGCAAAAGAAAAAATTGACAGTCGTGAAAACAGCTGATGATGACGACAATGTGTTGCCGATACTCCAGCTGTGTTTGAAAAACATAGAAGTATGAGGTAAGAAGAAATCACGATTAATTTAATTATTACTGTTTTATCTTCTTATTATGAAAGTATCCACCACTGTGGTCTCGAGGTAGCATGCTGCCTTGTCACGCAGCGGGCCCGGGTTCGATCCCCAGTCGGGACAGTTTTTCTGGGTGAGGTTTTTATCGGGGTTTTTCCTCAACTGTAAGACAAATGTTAGGAAAACTTTAAGCCCAAACGGTCCCCGAAATCATATGGCCATCATCATCATCCTTCACCGGTGCGGAAAGCAACGGGAAGCTACCACACCTACAATTCCCTAGTAAAGCCTCAAAGCATAGCATGAAAATACTATGATTGCAGTGAAAGACCTGCCCTCGGATGGATTATGAAAGTAACGGAATAATTAATTCTCCATTCTCAGTATTTTCTAGACCACTGTTCTGTTGTGCCATTAACTGTTAATGACCACAATTGAACAACAGTCGAGAAAATACTGACAAGGTAACTGTCAACCATTGCATGCTGAAATTTCTCCCAGAGAAACATTGTGATGTACCAAGGACATGTTCAAAAAATTATCTACTGCTTTTAACAGTAAGGCAATAAAATCCAGCGCCAAATCTCTTAAGGAAAGTAATACAACTCTTGAATTGGCAGATTGGATAACCTTCACAACATGCCATCTGTGTTGCATCCTGCCACACCCCCTCCCTTCTGCTCATGCAGGGAGTCCATCTGCTTCACACAATGGGTGGCCACTGCTGGATTCTTGCTTAGATTTCTTTACCTTGCAATTAAAAACAGCAGCTAATTTTTGGACATGGCCTTGGTACATCACAGTCCTTCTCTGGGAGAAATTTCAAGGTAAGTTTCAGCATGCAATGGTTGACAGTTGCCCTGTGAAGGTGGAAAATGAATTACTCCGACACCAGTCTAAAAAATGAGATAAAATGAGGTGCAGTGGTATCTTACTGATAATAAATTTTGAACTCCATACTGTCTACAAGTCAGCCACGGTGGACTAGTGATTATGCTCCTTGCCTCTGGTCCTGGGTTCAAACCCGGCCACAGTCGATGGATTTTTTTGTCCTCTGGAAGGGACTTTAAATCGTGGGTCCAGAGTCTGAAGATTTTCAGGCTCGTAAAAGATCCTTAAGCCTGAACAAAGAGGCCTCTAAGCAATATTTACCGAATGTTCCCATCCTAGTAATACCTTAGTTGCCTGCTAGATGTCTCACTGAGTCGGTGTGTTGACCATATGCCTCTCATGACATCTTTGGGCAAATATGGTAACTAAAATGAATGAATCACTTCTTATCTTACCTCATAGTTTATGTTTTTTTAAACATGGGAACTGCAGTTTTCAAGAGGACATCCCTATCATTTTGAACCAATATGACATAATATAAATTAAGAAGTGACTCATTCATTCATTGAATTAAGAACCCCACAATGTTATTTCCCATATTTAATATGAACTAAAATGAACTTGGACTATTAACTTCTGACAAAGGAGAGGATATGGCTCAACAATGGGCTACAGCAATAATCATCATCATCATCATCATCATAATGTATACATATATTACAAAAGAGCTCTTATCAAAGATTAAAACAATTAACATACCTGTACGACTCCTTGAGGGGAGATTGGATGAGCTCCACTTGGCCGTCTTATTGTACCAATAAAGGGAAAATAAGGTTCCTTTTCTACATTTGGACAGCAATAAAGCAAGCGTAGCGAAGAAGACGGATATTCAAGAGAACAAGTATAACAGATGAATGTTGTTGTATCCAGAGCAGGAACTGGTCTCTTTCTTAAGGCATAGTTCCTCTCTCCATGAGGAACACCTTGAGCTGAATAAGCATGCCATTGCTGCAGAAGATGACGCTGACATGCAACACATGCTTGCACCTGAAACAACCCCAATTATTATAACATTTCTACTATAAAATAATTCATACTATTAATCTGAATTAAGTACAAGACAATTCAAATCAAAAGTAATGAGACAAAAAAGAAAACATTCCTGTGACTATTGTATTGAAATTATTTTACAAATATAAATGTAGCATGAAATATTAACTCTACAAGTTTTGGTTTGCAACAGTGAAAGCAATTAAATATTGCCGATGATCATTATATGAACTTGGACATTCTTTTATCATCTGGCATGCACACTTTTTCTTGTTACTTCGTGTGTTAATAGTTAAATATGGGAAATAACATTGAGGTTATTAATTAATTAATGAATGAGCCATTTTTTATATCTTACCTCATAGTTTGTTTTTTTAAATATGGGAATTGCAGTTTTCAAGAGGAAACATCCCTCCCATTTTCAACTGACATTATGACAACCAAATCCTATTTTTGGACCTCTACATAATAAGGAATGAACAACAACAAAGAATTGAATTCAATACATACAGGAAGGATACTCATACTGACAATTATATAAAGTCTTCAGGTTTCAATCATATTTAGCATAAACATGCAATTTTCAACAGTTTGATATATAGATTATTAAATGTTCCACTAAATGAAGAAGATTTTAAGAAAGAATACAACCACATTTTGAACATAGCTAATTTAAATGGCTTTGGAAAGGAAATAATTATAAATTAATTAAAGAAATTCAGACAACAAAAAAGATTAAAAGAATACACCACCCTGCAATCTGATTAAAAAAAAAGTAAAACAATTTAAGAAAATTACTTAGCATCCTGAAATACATAACAAATTTCAAAAAATCTCAAGAAATGCAATATTACACTGGCACCGATAAATAAATTTAGCCTTGGTAATCTATTAATAACCAATGAGGAATTGAACACTCCTGATAGTAAAAAATCTGGAATTTATCAAAGTAGTTGTAGAGACTGTAATAAAGTATACATAGGAAAAACAAAAAGGAATTTGGACACTCGCAAAAAAGAACACTTTAGAAATACTAAAAATGGTGAAATTGAAAAATCAGCTATTGCAGCATATAGTTTATTAGAGAGTCATAAAATTGAAAAAGAGGCCAAACTTGTAAAACAACATTGGACAAACCTTTAGAATTGACAGTTTGGGAGAAGAAATATATTCACAAGAACAAATTTAGATCCATGAATTTTGAAATTCCTGATGAATGGGACCTGATTTCAAAGTTCATCAAATCAACACCAGATGGCAATATTATAGATGGAGATTCCAACGAAAATCCGGTAGTCAATGTCAGTTGAAAATGGGAAGAATGTTTCCTCTTGAAAACTGCAGTTTCCATGTTTAAGAAAACATAAACTATGAGATAAGATTTAAAAAAATGACTCATTCATTCAAACTTTGTGTGTATTTATTTTCTTTTTGGCATGCGCATGCACCTTGGTAAGACTATTTAGTTTTGTGAAGTTACTGTGTGTCCTATGATGGTTCAGAACCTCTATTGGGAATGGTTAATACTAGGGGTCAGGATTTTTAAACTGACCCAAACCCTCTGGCGGCACTATGGCCCTGGGGTCGACTCAGCCTCTAACGTAAATGAGTACCAGACGCTTGTTCTGGGGGTAAAGGCGGCCGTCACGCAGGGCTGACAACCCAGCTGACATAAAGTGTCGATTGTCTAGAAAAAGTGGGAGCCTTAACCTCCTACTACCCCAAGGGCCTCCGGGTCTGTTGTGGGAGCACTTTACTTTGGGGCACGCCGTAGTGTAGTGGTTAAGGCACTGAGCTACAAGCCGGAGGGTCGAGGGTTCAAGTCCCGTTGGGGTCAGGATTTTTAAACTGACCCAAACCCACTGGCGGCACTATGGCCCTGGGGTCGACTCAGCCTCTAACGGAAATGAGTACCAGACGCTTGTTCTGGGGGTAAAGGCGGCCGTCATGCAGGGCTGACAACCCGGCTGACATAAAGTGCCGATTGTCTAGAAAAAGTGGGAGCCTTAACCTCCTACTACCCCAAGGGCCTCCTGAGGCCTGTTGTGGGATCACTTTACTTTAGGAGGGCACGCCGTAGCGTAGTGGTTAACGCACTGAGCTACAAGCCGGTGGGTCGAGGGTTCAAGTCCCGTTGGGGTCAGGATTTTTAAACTGACCCAAACCCTCTGGCGGCACTATGGCCCTGGGGTCGACTCAGCCTCTAACGGAAATGAGTACCAGACACCTGTTCTGGGGGTAAAGGCGGCCGTCACGCAGGGCTGACAACCCAGCTGACATAAAGTGCCGATTGTCTAGAAAAGGTGGGAGCCTTAACCTCCTACTACCCCAAGGGCCTCCTGAGGCCTGTTGTGGGATCACTTTTAATACTAGGCACCTCCTAGCAATACACTCTTACCAATTTTCCCATTGGCTGAGATTATATCTTGGAGGCCACACCTACTTCGTCAATAGAATTCTTGTACAAAGGCAGTGTGGAAGCCATTTTTTACGACTCAGGGATAAAGCCCGCCAAGTTGTTAATTTCTGTGAATGATTTTATTTAATAAGTGCAGTGGACTACATTTATAATTAACCAAGTGTAAATTGTGAACATTAATTTAACATATTTTGAATAAATGATATAATTGTTGACGATTTTATTATTAATTTAACACTTCTCATTGAAGGATAAATTATATTTGAAGAGAAAAATTTTCGCCTAGACCGAGACTCGAACCCGGGACCCTTGGCTTTCCGGGCCAAGTGCTCTACCAACTGAGCTACCGAGGCGAGTTGCGATCTAGATGCAAATTTTTCTCTTATATACGTTGTAATTCCCTCGTGCCAAATGCTTGAAACCGTAGCTTCTATCTTTGCAAATGGCAGCTTCTTAGTTAAGAAGACATTTATTGGGAATTTAACACTACTTTATAAAGCCAGTAGGGCTTCTATTGATGATTCTATTATTAATTTAACACTTCTCATTGAAGGATAAATTATATTTGAAAAGAAAAATTTTCGCCTAGATCGAGACTCGAACCCAGGACCCTTGGCTTTCCGGGCCAAGTGCTCTACCAACTGAGCTACCGAGGCTACGGTTTCAAGCATTTGGCGTGAGGGAATTACAATGTATATAAGAGAAAAATTTGCATCTAGATCGCAACTCGCCTCGGTAGCTTAGTTGGTAGAGCACTTGGCCCAGAAAGCCAAGGGTCCCGGGTTCGAGTCTCGGTCTAGGCGAAAATTTTTCTCTTCAAATATAATTAACTGTGTGAGTGCACCTACTTAAAGAAGATATGAGTATCATAGCATTCGGCGCTCAGAATTAATGCTATATAAGAGAAAAATTTGCATTTACATGGGAGTGTTCAGGTAGCTCAATGGAAGAGCATTGGCCTAGAAAGCCAGGTCCTGGGTTCAAATCCCAGTCTGAGCATATAATTTTTCTCTTTAAATATGAGATATGAGTAAACTAGTATTAAATCTAATTAAATTAAAATAATTAAAGAGCTTGAATACTGAGTTACCAGTATTGAGTCTTTTAACAGAATATGAACTAGTTCTGGGACCCGTGATCTTGACTACATAAATTCATCATTAGTTCAAAAGTGACCACACATTAATCAAAATGACAATATCAGCTATAGAAACTTAATTTTGCATTATCTGTTCCATGACTGATTGGCATAACCTCTTATGGATTGAATGATGTGTCATTGATATGTTATGGTCCTCCAAGTCACCCGACTTCATACCATGCAATTTTTTTTGGGGTACGTGAAAGATATGGTTACATATCCCCATTTCGAAGGACTTACAGCAGCTAAGGCAGCAGATAGTCTATGCAGTTAATTAAATTGATCAGGCTATCTTGGTACGGGTCTGGCAAGAAATAGAATATCGCATAGATATCTAAAATGTCACAAATAGAGCCCATATTGAACATCTGTAAATATTCATGAAAACTTAGAGTTAATCTTTTATGCTAAATTTGTATTTGTAAAATAAATTCAATACACTAGTTACAGGAATATTCCTTTTCTCGTTCCATTCATTTTGATTGCCCTGTAAATGGATACCTTGAAGTAGAAAGGTGCAAAGTGCCAAAATCCTTAAAAATTAAATTATTACGGTGTAGAATGATGCAATCTTTCCAAGGCTTAGTTGTCTTTTGAAAGCAGACTATTATATATTACAAGCTTGCTAGGGCTGATGTAATGTCATGGGAGCTCTTGTTAGTCGTCTTTCAGAGTTTTTACTAGGCTTTCTAAGTTACCGTGGCAGTACCAGAAAAGTCTAGAAAAGCTGACGATAAAACAGAATTGTTTTGAAACATGTCCAAGAACAAATCAACATTAATATTGAGGTAAGATGATCAGACTGAAAATAATTTAATTAACCAGAAACAAAATGTCTCCACTGTACATCACCTCAGCAAGCATTCTCTACTTAACACCGCCCATCTCTCACAACATCAAAATATGAGTCGAACTTTGAACTTGAATAAAATACAAAATGAAATGGCAGAGAGTATAATAAGATGGTATGCCCACGTTAAAAGAATGAATTCTGATACCAAGGAAATCAAGACAGGCACTAGAATTTAGATCAGAAGATACCAAGAGGTTGGCAAGATGTAGAACGTGAAGAACAAGTTAAGAAGACTGTCGAGAAAAGAGGAGTTGAATGGATGGAAATGATGGAAGAGGAGATATAGAATGACTGAAACATATAGAGGCTTTTGTCCAAAACTCGACCCCTGGAACAGACTAGATGAAGAAGAATAATTGTGCAATATGCCTAGGAAAATGATGTAAGAAAGAGACTATATCCATATATGTGGCAGCACCAGATAGTTTCAGTATTCTTATAGCAATTTACAATGTTTTTTTTAGATTCTTATAGCAATTACTTATTTTATCAGATTAAATGTGAAGAATGTGAGAAAGTCTACACAGGAAAAACTAAAAGAAATTTGAAAATCAGAGTGAAAGAACATCTCAGGAACATCAAGAAAAGGGAAGTAGAAAAATCTGCAATGGCTGCCCATGCATGGTCCGAAAAACATCTTATCGAAAAGAAGGCTAAATTATTATAACAAATATAAAAACCAAAAGAGCTCACTGTTTGGAAAAAAATCTACATTAAAAAAAACGAAAAGGAGAAATTAATTAACATTGAAATTCCTGGGGGAGAATGATTTGATTTCAAAGTTTTTCAGTCTACCAACAGAGGGAGCGAAAGGCAGCTCTTCAAGATGACAGAACAATGGTCACGAAAAGACTGAAGATGGAACAGAAGTGTACATTTCTGAAACTAGTTTTTTTTTTAAAAAAAAAGAAGAAAAATATGAGGTGAGTGATAAAATTTTACCAAATAAAAAAAAATCTTATAGCAATATTTATTATCTAATCTCCAATGTATAATTTTGCCTCATTCCATCTTTCTACTTGAAGATATCCAAATATGACATGTTTAATTATTATTTCATATACTAAGATGTAAATATCAAACCATTTAATGTTTTATTTTAGGCAGTAATATTTTGAGGTTCTTTTAATTATTTTATTTTGAGTCTGTTTATCTTACCTCAATATTAATGTTGATTTGTTCTTGAACATGTTTCGATTGGATCTCAATCATCTTCAGCATCTTGCCCTCAATCTGGATGATTGAGATCCAATCGAAACATGTTCAAGAACATATCAACATTAATATTGAGGTAAGATAAACAAACTCACTTCTTCCAACTAAAGAATAGAGTAGATATAAATAAAACTCTCATGAGCTCAGTATTTTTAATTGATAACCTTTTACTTTTCATGTAGTGTTTCCGTCCACCGAAATACTCCTTTGCTAAAAATTAAAATGCACCTAGAATAATGTGAACTGCAAGAGTCAGAATAATTGTAATAATCTGCATGTGTGAATTTCCAGTTATTATGAAGAAGTCAGTTTATTTTGATGTAGTTTGACCATAACCTTTGTGTAATTATAAAAATGATATGGTTATATAAATCACATAGTGAAGCATGAACAAGAAGTGTGGGATGTCATGGACGATGTGGTGGATAAATCAGAAACAAGCTTACAAGACTCAATGGATGATGATTATGGAAGGAATTGAATGCATGACATTCAAAATGATACTGACAATCACATAAGTAGGGTTTAAATTTAAAACGGACTTGTAGTCGGGGTAATGTTTTAATTATGTCCAAGGATAGGGGTTCATGGACATTTGTTGCTCTGGACTAGTTGGGTTCAGGTTTCGGTAGAACAATGGACTTATATCTCAGGAATCCGTGAGAAAGGATATTCACTGGGGATATATATATTTTATGGTGTCGGTGGTTGGATTTCCCTTGTCTTCTACTTCACCTCTAGGCCCTGTTCCTGATGAAGCTTGCCCTTCTATAAAATTTTTATTATTTCCCTCCATTATTTTTGGTGGGCGCTGGATTCGTAAAGGGACTTCCACGGTTCACTGCGGAATTTAGGTGTTAGGTTCACTCAGGTCAAAATATCGGTAGGCATGAGTTTTCACTCAGGGATTCCACAAGGACTTCATCGGGCAGAATTCCTTGTGGAATCCCTGAGTCAGAACTCATGTCTACCGATATTTTGACCTGAGCGAACCTAACACCTAAATTCCCCAGTGAACCGGGGAAGTCACTTTAAGAATCCAGCGCCCACCAAATCCTCTACTATCCAAACCATCCCCGGAGTAAAATCCTGCTCCAAATTTTATTTCATATGTAGCCTACTTATTTCCCATGCTTTTTGCTGTTTTTGGTATGTACTGAGTCATATACTTTGTTTGCATCTTCTCTATTCTTTAGATGAAAGGAGTATAGTCATAAGGATAGAGTTCCTAAAAAATATATATCTAATAGTGTTTCTCAAAAATATGAACAAAAAATGTAGAATATTTCATAACAAACTATTACTATATATCAATTTCCTTCTGTAAAAAAAAATAAAATGAAATTATCTTTTCTGAAAATATTGAACTTGGAAATTATTTTCAATAAAAATTATAATGGGAAGTAACGATATAAGGTAACATACAATTTATATAAATGAATCGGATATATTTTTACTTCTCACCTAATAAAACTCCGTGATTTTCACAAGACTGTGTCTGAGAATAGAAGGGATGTCTTCAGAAACCAATTCTGTGAAAATACAGAGTTTTATGAGGTAAGATGTAAAAATATTTTCCGATTTATTTATACGAATTGGAAAATATTATTAATTGTGGAAAAACTACTGCAACTGAATAAACTTTATTAGACCTAATTTTATAGAACTACGGTATCTACCATCTTCAAAATTTCCAAATTTTATACCCACATTCCAAATATTCTACATAATCAGGTTCAACCCCAAAAAAATAAGGAAAGCATAAAAATGTAAAACACAAATTAAGAAGCTATAATGGCTGGTGATCCCGACATGCTAGAGATTTTACTTAATAATAAGTTTGGTGTGTTTAATATTTTATAGAACTACGGTATCTACCATCTTCAAAATTTCCAAATTTTATACCCACATTCCAAATATTCTACATAATCAGGTTCAACCCCAAAAAAATAAGGAAAGCATAAAAATGTATAACACAAATTAAGAAGCTATAATGGCTGGTGATCCGACATGCTAGAGATTTTACTTAATAATAAGTTTGGTGTGTTTAATATTCTTCTAAAAGAAACAATGATATGAGGTGAGAATTAAACAGACCAAACTTATTACTGTGCTAATTACATGTCACCCTTATACTGGATGGATAATTGTCCACCTCTATAAACGTCCATTTATAGAGGGCAGACTGATTTTAGGCAAAGAGCCTTCTAGAACTGCCAAGTCATGGGATAAGTTAATATTCAATTGTAATATAAAGATGCACAACTAACCCGTCCAGCAGAATCCATGGGACGTGATCGACTTGGCCGAGGATGTAACATTAAAGAAGGAAAGAAAGGTGGCGGTGAAGATGAAGGTGGAGCTGGAAGAGGTTTAGCTGCAATATGACTTAATGAACCACGTTTATATTCGTCGCCGCAGACATAGCATACTTCTGTAGCAGAGTTTTTATCAGGCATACTCAAGTCTAAAATGTCTGCACCTGTTACACTGCTACCGCTGCCACTTCCTGGGTATCCACCTTTAACAAAAATATATACTTTACAATCAAATAAAATGACCATTTATACCATAAAACAGATTTCAATATAAATCTAGTCTTTCAGCACTAAAATTTGTTCATTGACAGTTCCAATTTAACATCCTTAAGATTTTTGCACCCTTAAAAATCCATTGGACCACTGCTGTGGTCTGATGTTAACACTGTTGTCTCAGATGCAGTCAGAGATAGTTTTTATAGGTGAGCTTTCGAGATTTTTCTTCACCTGTAAGACAATTGTTAGGAAACTTTAAGGCCCAAAAAGTCCCAAACACCACCTGGCCATTACAATCATCAATATCATATTTGCCTTGTTTAGTATGAATATATGTGTGAATGTCATGTCTTGTCTTAAACGTTTGTTATCTCTGAGGTGACCCTGGTTTTAAGTTGATCATTCATCCAGGGAGGTCCTCCATATCCTTGTGTGGTAAAAAAGTACATATGTGATCTTGAGTTTAAAATCCTCTACCGACAGGCCATGTCTCTGTAAGGCCTATGTGGCATGGGACATGTATGGGTACCTACAAAGAGAGAGATTATACTAAAGAATGAAAAGGTAGAAAAATTCATTGACCCTGCCCGGGTTTGAAGCTGCAAACTGAGGAACCAGAGTTAAGCATGATAACCACTATACCATCAGGACTGACACTAATATTGGGGGTTACACAACTCCCTCGTTAAGTTTTAAAACTTTTGAATAAAACGTAGATTTACAAACAAAATTGAAATATAATAAAAAGTGGCTCTTTACATATGGTTGTCAACTTCTTTTAAAATTTCACCTGTAGGAGTAGGCGCAGGTGATACCCTAGCTACACCTCCATGACGTAAATCTAAAGCTGCATCAGGAACACATGGTTCTTCTATGTTCATCGTCATTGCAGATGATGGTGGTGCAGGAGGTGGAACAGTTGTTGATAAACGTGGAGAAACACCTGGTCGACTAACAGCATCTTCACGGGACAGTGGTCTTGTTGTGGGTTCCCTGCAATATAGAGTATGAAAATGAGAATTACAACACAAACGAGACCATAAAGCACATTACTTTGTATACATTAAGAAAATGATAACAATTTTTAAATATATCATCTATTAGCACCTACAAAAAAAAATTATAAATAAAAGTTTAGGCAAAGTGATCACTCATAGACTTTAGGAGGTCCCGGGGTGGTAGGAAGTTAAGGTTTCACACAAGATGTCAATCAGATTGTCGGCACTATGTGATAACTGCCTTTATCCCCCAAATTGAGCCTCTTTACCTTTACAGGCTGAGTTGACCCCAGGACCATGGTCTTGCCAGAAGGTTTACGTCAGTTTAAAAATCCTGATCCTACCAGGACTTGAACCTATGATTTTTCAGTTTGTAGCATTTTGTTTTAATAAATTAATACTAAAGTGTCCCCCTAAGTGAGAAATGCAGAATAATCTATTTAAATTAAATACATGATATATTACTATATTTAAGAGCAATTCCATATGTGACTGACTGACATTTACAATACACTTTTGCTGCAAAATGGTTGCATAAATATTACAACTGATTGAAATTAGGGATGTTATCTATGTGATATGATAGAGGAAAAGTGTGTGAATAAGACTACATAAACATACAACTTCTGAAGAAAAGCAATGTTATTTATTATCTATCAAAGTATGTGTGACTGACTGACATATTTGTCAACACATCATGCATCTTACATGTTCATCTGCATCATTCTCTGAAGTGTCATTCCTAATTCAATTTTCCAAAATACCATTTGGAGGGCACATTTCAAGTTACATTCTCAATAAAAAATTAAATCAAAATCGCAATTAAGACCAGAGTTATAACCCGATATGTGATGTGTGACTGACTGACTTTATTCTGTGACTGACTGACATATCTGAATTTTATTAAGAATTTAAAAAAGCAAATATTACACAGATGTAACGAAATACTATGAAACTAGATACACAACTTCGGGAACAGAGATTAATAAAGAACTACAAATACATTATCAATTCGACGAAAAATGTTAAATTTAATTTTGCTGTAAAATAAATATTATGAACAGACAGGTAAATGAAAAAGACTACTTAACAGTGAACTACATGGTCTTTATAGGAAGCCAGATATAATAACAGTTAAGTCGTGTGTACTGTGATGGGCAGGACACATGGCACGAATGGGGAAGAAAAGATCTGTATGGAAGCTTCTTGTAGGAAAACCAGAGGGGAAAATGCCCAGTTGGCAGACCAAGAATAACATTAACCATGATTTGAGAAAAGAAGATTATACAGGGATGATTGGAAAACATTATCTCAGGGTAGGGATGTATGGAGAGTTTATATCCGTGCAACCATGAACCTACAGGTTCAATAGTGCCAGTGAGTTAGTTAGTAAAATAATATTAATTTAAATCAATAATGTAATTAAATTAACTCGCTTACCATGTACCATTTTATATTATATCCATACATCTATCCATTGTAATTCTGCCCGAGGGCAGGTCTTTCACTGCAATTTTCATGCTATGCTTTGCAGCTTTACTAGGGAATTGTAGGTGTGGTAGCTTCCCGTTGCTTTCCACACCGGTGAAGGATGATGATGATGATGATGGCCATATGATTTCGGGGACCATTTGGGCCTTAAAGTTTTCCTGACATTTGTCTTACAGGTGAGAAAAAACCCCGATAAAAACCTCACCCAGAAAAAATGCCCCGACCAGGGATTGAATCCAGGCCCGCCGCGTGACAAGGCAGCATGCTACCTCGAGACCACAGTGGTGGACTTAAATTATATAAAATAAAAATATTAAACATTTAATAACAAAGGGCCTTCTCTGTTGTTAAATATATCTACTATATATATATATATATATATATATATATAGTAACTGATTACAATTTACCTGATGCAAGATTTAATATTTCTGATTTCTATATTGAACCATTGAAATAAAAAAAATACTAACATGGAGTTTACAATATGCCTTCCAGAACGTATGCATATTCTTAATAAGTTAAGAGTGCATGTACTTTCAAAACAAATTATTATAAAGCTGTCCAATTGTTGACATAATGAATTCTATTTTTCAACTCAACTATAAACAATTAGCCCTACACAACAATCTTCTGGTGACTCACTTCATAACATCCATATATCAGATTCGTTTATGCAGTTATTACTTCACTCCCATTAATAAAAAGTAATGTTTCCTGTCACACAGAAAGTCCCATGCTGTAGCTGAATGGTTTGGGTCAAGATGACTTAATAGAGAGCACTGGTTAGAGTCCCCATGAGAGAAAAAAATTTTCTCATGGAATTTTAGCTGCAATGGGACTGGTGCCCACCCCAGTAATAACGGCTGGAGTAACCGACATGCTGACCACATGTCACCTCTATACATTGGCTAGAAGATTGTCCTCCTCTGTCATTGATATTTGGATGTGAGATAAGTGGCCGGCTGGTAAGCCAAGGGATTTCTAGGCCTATCGTGCCATTCAGTTTTTTTTAAACACACGAACATATGAATTTGCTGCGCTGTTTGTTTGTTTGTTTGACAGTTGTGTATACTCTATAACATATGGGTCCAAAGCTTTCAAGTTGTGAACGCAATGATTCCGTGATAGCTGAAAGATGTTCAAATTGTTTTATAGAAATTTCTTTCCTTCTTCTATATCATTTTGTGACCCCTCCTGAACAGTTATTTGGTTAGTTTTACAGCTCACATTACAGAATTCTGCACCATTTTGTATCTTCTTTCTCGATTTTCCACTCATCCGTGCCATCCTTTTTACTTGGCCACCAATCACATCTATAGCCCCCTTCCACAGTACAATCAAAGAAGTTCCATTCTATATCAAAATTCAAATATGCAAGTTAATCAGTGTCACATTGCCAAATGTATAGGCCTATTTCTAAGTACCTGCTGCTCCAACTGAAGATTTTTATCACCTCAAGTTTTGGAATATGTCCCTATAGATCAGAAAACACTTTTCTTAAGCAAACAACTACAGCACACTTGCCATGTGTCACATAACCTGACCAAAGTATTTCTTCCGAACTTCTCTGTCACCTTCCATCTAAACTAGGCAACAGCAGTTAATTATATTATTTGGAGTCTGTTTATCTTATCTCAATATTATGTTGATTTGTTCTTGAACATGTTTCAATTGGATATCAATCATCCTCAGCATCTTGCCCAGACTGGTTGGATATATGTTGTAAACCCTGCATGTCGATGTCAGCTCCATCCTGTGGTTGGCCAGGGTTTACAACATAAATGCAACCAGTCTGGGCAAGACGCTGAGGATGATTGATATCCAATCGAAACATGTTCAAAAACAAATCAACATTAATATTGAGGTAAGATAAACAGACTCCAAATTACATAATTAAAAGAACCTCAAAATATTACTTCCTAAAATAAAATATTAACAACAATTAATATTGAGATATGCTTATTGTTCCAATGAATTGCCTGGATCTCATTTTGTTCTTTGTATGTATAATTTTCTGAAAAATCAACATGTATGGATGCTAAATTTACTGCAACCTTTTCCCAAATATATTTTAATATATTTAAATACTTCCGCTGACTGGCTTTTACCTCAAATTGACAAAGAAGAAGGGCCAGTTATTATTTTATGAAACAGCTAGCCGAACAGTCTACTAGATTTCCTAAACCATGTGTATGTTAATCCTCAGTGGAGTGCAACAAGCAACTGACTGTGCCATGCATATTAGCAATATAAATGAGAGAACAAAAAGTCAGTCAGTCACGGGACTCTAGCAGGGGAAAAATAATGACTTTACAAGAAAATGTCATCAATACTTTTTTGTTAGTTGTGTACCAATAACACTGAATCCAAGAGGAAATTTTAATCCATCAATTATTATGTTGTGTAGAGTAATTTTTATGTTTACCATGACTGACTGACCTAGCTTACAGTTAACAATTATAGGACACATTTAAGGTATATAGAACATTAAAATGCAATTAATATTATTACATTTACGACCAAGGATGGCCAAAGTATGGTTTAACAAAAAAGTCTGTGAAATAAAATGAATTAATTTGAATCATTAATCTTTACACTGCTACGAACGGGTATATGCATTGACAAAGAACATGCTTGCCATGCTATGGGCGTGTATATCTGTTCTCTACTTCAAATGCCTGCTAGTTATATAATACATATTGCATTGCTTTCAAACTAAGCAGGCATATACTGCCATCTCTTAGGAACCTAAATAAACTTATTACATATTTCTCCCTGCATTGAGTCGCCCCCTATTAAAAAAAATCCAGACCCATGCACAAAGAAGTAATTTTCAATGCGCTAGGTGTCTGCTGGCGATCATGTGATTACGAATTCCAGGGATGACAAAAATGACCTCTTCAAGTCGTGTTTTTCTTTCCGATGCGGAGTTGGTTCAAGTTTTGGAAACATTAGATTCTGATTTATCGGATATTAGTGAATGTGATGATGCAGTATATATTCCTGAAGATAGTGGTGATAGTGATATTGAAGAAAATGATTCATGCCAGTACTGCAACCGCCAAAATTAAATTGTGGTTCAAGTGATTTATTCCAATGGCTTAGCAGAAATTTTATCCCTACTGTTCACAATTTCAGCAGTGAAAATTCAGGAATTTCGGTGAATGCAAGCTTAAGTGATGATTCTAAAGTGTTTAGTTATTTTGAATTTTTTTTTCCTCTAAGTATTATGTAACTTATTTCAGAAGAAACTAATAAATATAATTTATTTTTAAGTCAGAAAATACGATTAAGAAAATTACTTACATTATATATTTGTACATCCCTAATTAAAAATTAACACTTGTAAATAATCTTATTATAACATAATTTTAAATGTACTAAGAAAAACGTGTTGAAGTATGATTAGTTTAAGAAGAAAACAGTTGAAAAATTTATAAAACTTGAATGGGTAGATTTTTTGTGTACATTTGTGGCCAGTTGTGGACAACCTTTTATGATGTATTGCGTGTGGTATTTTCCCCTGCAATTTAAAATTGATATTTCTGTGTTTCTGGAAAATATATAACCATCTACATCATGTAAGGTGAGTCTTCTAAATATATTTATTACTTTCAGCATGGTAGGATAATATTTAAAAATATTTTAATAATTGTAAAAATAACTCAGCAAGGAGGGTTTGAAAGGCTGGAAATATCTCAGCAGTGAAAAGGTTAAACAAATTGGTAAAATCCTGCGTATTTTTACAGGTTTGAAATATTACAAGTTCTACCTCTAATATTAGATTAAAATAATACACATTTGAAACATTAGTTTATAGAATCAGAAAATTTGATCTTTAAAGATAAATATTACGACATCAAAATTATTCCTGCGTCAATTTCAAAATTTTCACCTCGAGTATGACATTTTCATGAAATTACTTTTAATATTCTCTTCATTTGGTATGGATTAAAAAGTACTTATTCTATTTGCAATATGCTATAAAATGTTTACCTATGTGTAGTTTCTGATGCATTTAAACCCAAAACTTGAGCTGCATATTCACCCTGCAGTGCCATTTCTGCACCAGTGAATGGACCATTATCACATCTCTTCAGCCAATACAAACGTCTGAAAATAATAATAATAATAATAATAATAATAATAATAATAATAATAATAATAATAATAATGTTTTATTTACTCTGGCAGAATTAAGGCCAAAGCCTTCTCTTCCACTCAACCAGCACAAATATACAACTACTTATTTACAATATAAATTATATATACAATACACTTATTACTATAAATTCTATATATATATATATAGAATTTATATATATATATATATATATATATATATATATATATATATCCATCCAGAGTAATTCTGCCCGAAGGCAGATCCTTCACTGCAATCATAGCATTTTCATGCTATGATTGCAGCTTTACTAGGGAATTGTAGGTGTGGTAGATTCCCGTTGCTTTCCACACCGGTGAAGGATGATGATGACGATGATGATAATGATAAGGATAATAATGATGATGATGGCCATATGATTTTGGGGACCGTTTGGGCCTTAAAGTTTTCCTGGCATTTGTCTTACAGGTGAGGAAAAACCCCGATAAAAACCTCACCCAGAAAAACTGCCCCGACTGGGGATCGAACCCGGGCCCGCTGCGTGACAAGGCAGCACGCTACCTCGAGACCACAGCGGTGGACTATATATATATATAGGGTGTCCCGAAAATACCTTCCAATATTTACAGAGAATATAGTATGCAACAAATGAAGAAACAAACGTCCAATAAACATAGGTCATACACATAATACTTGCGGAGTTATGGCCTAAGGTTTTACTATCTTGCACTTTGGCATGAACCTGATGACTAAACATCCTTCCAATATTTACAGAGGATAAAATGAAGAACAAAAGTTCCTATAAACATTGGTCATACATGTAATAAGTTCTGAGGTGTGGTCTACCACCACCAATGATCACCCTGTGTCTGATCTTCATAACATGTGCTCAATGTTACCACCATCCATTGTAATGCAGCCTTCCACCCTACGTCTCATGGACTCACGCATTCGTTCGAACACCCCTGATTGTTGCTGGATTGCATCACAAGCATTGAACACATATTCTCGTAGTGTATCTACATCATTTATGGGGACTGCATACACCGATTCCGATTGAGGGTCTTTCCACTTTTCAGCGGTTGCCCTTTTACCAGCCGGCTGCTAGCCCTTCACATCCACATGTGCCAATCACAGAGGTAGATGATCAACAGCCAGTGTAGGGGTGACATGTGGTTAGCATGTCGAGTCCCCCAGCCGTTATAGCTGGTTCCTCAACCTGGAGCCGCTACTTATTGTAGCTACCCAATTACCTCACGATGCTGGGTGGGCACCGGTCCCATACTGGCCGAAATACCATGAGAAAATTTCTTCCCCCATGGAGACTCGAACCAGCGCAAGTCCCGTAGCTCTGCGCCAAGGCTTCCTACCTTAACCGCTCGGCTACGGCGCGGGACACTGCATACACCAAGGTCTTTAAATGTCCCCAAAGCCAAAAATCTAAAGGGTTTAGGTCTGGTGAATGGGCAGGCTAACATATTGCCCCTCCCCGACCAACCCATCACTGATTAAACACGCATATTAGTCGTCGCCTAACCCAAAGATGAAAATGGGCCGGTGCCCCATCATGCATGAACCACATTTGCACACGTTCATGTAATGGCACATCCTCCAGCAGCACTGGTAATTGGTTCCGAAGGAAGGTAAGATATCTAGGACCTTCCAATCTGTTGCAGTAGAACGTAGGGACCTATCAATCTGTCCCTGTGAATGCCTGCCCAAACGTTGATACCTAGTCTGTGCTGGTGTCTTCCCTCTTCAAGTGCATATGGGTTTGTATTGGCCCATATGTGCATATTGTGAAAATTCACGATACAATCTCTCATGAAACCCTCATCTGTGAACAAAATCTTTGCTGCAAAATGTGGATCATGAGCACATGTGTAGAGAAACCACTGGCAGAATTGTAATCTGGCAGGCCGGTCGTGTGGCAGCAGAACTTGGACTCGCTGCACATGATAAGGATAGAGCAACTGTTCATGGAGAAGTTCCAGACAACAGATTTAGCAACACCTTCAGCTGCAGATATTCTTCGGACACTCGTTCCAGGGTTCTCCTCCACGTGTTCTAATACCCGTTGCTCCATATCAGGTATGTGAGTTGTTCGAGGTTTGCCACAATCCTGTGTTTGTGGTGCAAAGGATCCTCTATCCGAAAGTTGCTGGAACAGGGTACTAAACATCTTTACAGATGGTCTATGGCGATGTGAATATTTGACAGCATACAAATTATGTGCCCCTAGATTACTGCCATTGGCTTGGCCATAGCAGAACACCATATCTGCCATCTCCTGTGTTGAATACTAGGCCTCCATTAGGTGCTGTACAGAGAAGGACAAGAACACAAATTACAGTACTGCAGTGTCACAATGAACCATGAGCCATTTGCACACTACGTACGTACACCAGACGCGAATAAGATGCCAGACTGATAAGAGCAATATACAGTACTTACTGTAAATACACTGTGGAATGCTGTACTGCTTATGTTGGGTTCGTGCTTCATACTAATGGAAACACTATGTGCTGCATGGTAACAAACATCTACAGTAGTACATCATCAGGTTCATGCCAAAGTGCTCGGAGTGCAAGATAATAAAACCTTAGGCCATATCTCCGCAAATATTACGTGATCGAGCTATGTTTATTGGACTTTTGTTTCTTCATTTGTTGCATACTATATCTTCTGTAAATATTGGAAGGTATTTTCGGGACACCCTGTATATAAATATATTTAGATGTTATTACTATATTTTTTACATTTAGCAATGAAGGCCAATTATGACATGAAAAGAAAAATAAGTGCCTGAGTCAGGCTATATATATATATATTAAAAACTGCAGTATAGATGTCATGAGCATACTACATTTTATATGCTGAACATAAAAAAAAATATTAATAACATTAGGAATATAATAAATTAACCAGGAAACACCAATTAATATATTTCATGTGAAGCCTTGAAGGTAATGAATATTTTGAGCTCCATTTACACTGTCTTTATAGCAATGGGTTTCCACGGATTACATGAAAGTTCAAACCAAAATTAAAGCAAATATAAATCTATATTTCTTTTAAATGATTCTAACATCCAGCAGCACTTCCTGAGGTAAGGAATTCCAGTTGCGAGAAGTGGAGATAGTATATGATGTGGAGTGATGGGATGTCCTATGATGTGGCATATTAAACAAGAGATTACGGTGTGATCATGAGTTTAAATTATGGTCGGAGGATAGATACTGGACAAGAAGCTAAATAATTTTGAGACAAAGTAGTAGAAAGTATTATGAGCAGCAAAATAATATTAAATTTCATTCTTATACCCATATTTACATCAATAAAATCCATGTAAAATTTGACATAATACATAAAAATTAAAATTGATTCCCTGCTTTCTCATAGTGGTACATGAACTATTAAAAAAATATTCAAGTGTCTACATTCCAAAATATCATCAAATATAAACAAACTCAAACATGACAAAGGACTGTTATTTATTTTAATTAAAACTCTTACACCATGCAAAAGCATAGTTGTTATGCCAATTACATTTATTTTATATTAATAACTAAAGTTTATTAGAAACTCAAAACATGTATTTTGTTAACTCCTCCTATATACATTACATTCACAATTGCTTATTGAAATAAAACTGAAACTTCTCAGAGGTTATTGTTTTACACTCACTATGCAAAACATGATGTCATTCTACAATTACATCAGTTACCAATATTTATTTATTCAAATGACAGGAATGTAACTAAATGTTATTATCCAATCTACTCTTGGCTTCCCAGTATCAGCTGCTTAAATGTCACTTTTCAAAGCAGGACAACACATTAGGTGGTTCTTGTCCATCACTTCTTGCTGGTCTCTCAATATACAAAGTGATGTCAATGCAATGCACATAGTGAGAGAGACAATCATGGTCTGTAATTAGGTAGAATTCTGCTACAGCTACACTTCTTGGAGAATCTCAGATGTTTCTTCAGGTTTCCTTTCACTCTTTACCAGAAGTTCTCATCACAATTTAATTTCAGAGACATTTAGAATAGACTTATGGATGAATCTTTTTACTGCAAGGAACAATGTTGGCCTATTATTTAACTGAAAAATTTGGGAACTTTTTTTGGCTAGAAAGTCTGCAGTCTCACTTCCTTTTTTTTCCACAATGTCCAGGAGTCCACTAAAGAGAAATTTGATGTTTTTTGTTTTTTTTTAATCTCTGTGCAATCTTCTGCATTCTTCTGTGCCTGGTGAAATGGGGAATTCTGCATTTAATGGCAGATTTTGAATCAATGAAAAGTACTGTGTTGTCAAATGTATTATGAAAATTACCCAGCTGTTAATGATATGCTGATCACTTTGACTTCACCATCAAAGCAGATCTATATTGACCAGCTGCTGCATAAAAAGGAGAAAAGTTCACTGAAGACACCTGCTCCCACATTCATTTAATTAATTATGTATAATCCATCAGTATACACATGTAGCCATTTTTCTTTTAGGGTACAGTTTATTCATTACTTCTAGTGTTGAAAATTTTATTTCAATTGGATTTGTTTTCTTTTGCATATTGTCAATAATGCTATATATAAAAGTTTAATAAATAAGGTGAATCTGTTGCACCTTACTCATAAAAGAAGCATCAGACTCACCTTATTGTTTTAAGGAGAAGCTCATAATGTTACTTCCTATTGTAATATTATAATATTTAACATTTTTCCAATACTGTTATTGGAACTGTGTTAAAATAACAGTATTGGAAAAATGTTAAATAACATAATTTACTACTTATAAAAGTGGTGGTATAAAATTCTCAAATATAGATACTTCTAAACGAAGCCGGCTGTTGGCGATGGCAGTGTCATCTACAGCGGACAAAACGAGAATTATAAATTTGTATATGTGGAAAGAATTATTAGTGTTTGTGCCAGGTGTGGAATGGTGTGGTGGGCTGCACACTAGTCTGGAGAACTAGAGGTACACGGTTCGATTCCTGGTTCACACATTAATTTTTCTTTTCACAATATCATTATAATATTATAATATGTATAAAAGTTTATTTGTTCTAGTTGTAGTGGATTTGGTGGAAGTGGGAGACTAGCTCATTACTGATATAAAACCATGCATTTTAAGCGTAATTACAAAAATAGAAACTTCACATTTTCTGTAAAAGAGATTGAAACCTATATAAAAATGTTTGAAAAGAAAAAGTAGTGCCCTACTATCTGAAGGCTAAAAAAATTAAAATATTATTTTATTTTGTTGCATTTGTTACATCAGTTACCATTGAATTCATCTATCCATAAACTTAATTCAACAACATAGTGCCATCTTAAATGTGGCTTCCTCTGTCCTTAATGTTTCAAATAGATTTTTTCCTGAAAGAAAATTACTATTCTAAGATCTGATCTGTCTGTACTCATAATTCTAATGAAATGTATAAACTGTGGTTAATTCTAAAATGCTTTCCCATGCTATTCATTCTCTCATTCTTTCAAAGATCAAATAGGAATATTTTTAACAATCATCATTGAGGCTATAATTGGTATAAGATCAATAAAACCTGAATATCTTTTCTACTGGCATTTTTAGTGTTCTTTATATAGCAACATATTAGGTGTCTCATAAGTAGGGAATGGAAGCTGTGGACCTATAAAAATGCCTATAAAAAACCTTTAAAAGACCTAAATGTATCCTACAAAAGACCTAAAAAACTGGATAATGGACATAAAAAGTATTGCAGTTGCTAATAGTCGATAAACACAAGCTCACTGCCTTAACCCTCTGTTCTAGGTAATTGTCACAAAGTGGCAACTTCTAAGAAATTTTGAAGTCGAAATATGATAGTTCAGGTGGTCAGAAAGCTGGTGATTAAAAATAAAGTGATATTTTGTATTCAATAGTTTCTCGTGAAACAAAAGTGTTTCGAACGTAAAAAGTCTTTAGAAACTAGATAGTAATTTTAAAAGAAGTTTGAATTAAGACTAGACTCTGCAGATTCTTGAATTTTACAAATGGTATAAATGTAGTCAAAATGAGGTAAAGTTGTAAAAAACTGTTAACACCTAAAAATAAGGTCAAAAAAGGACCAATAAACCAAAACATGTCAAAAAAGGATAAAAAGGACAAATAAACCCTACCTTTTCTGGCCTACAATGACCCAAAAAGTATATATTATGTTGGGCCTCATTTTCAGACATAAAATAAAAAAGGACATTTTCTCAATTTCCGAGCCCTACTCATAAATAATGTTGATTTTAATGTAATGTTGTGTGGATGCAAAAGATGGACTCTTACTTTAAAAGAGAAAAGAAGATTATGAGTATTTGAGAATAGAGTTCTTAGGAAAATTTTTGGGCCAAAAAGAGATGAACAGACAGGTGAATGGAGAAAACTACATAATAGTGAGCTATATGGTTTGTGTAGGAAGTCCGATATAATAAAAACAGTTAAGTCTCTTAGACTGCAATGAGCAAGACATGTAGCACATATGAGGGATAAAAGAGATGCATGGAAACTTCTTGTAGGAAAACCAGAGGAAAAATGCCCAGTTGATAGACCAAGAATGAGGGTGGGAAAATAATGGTGAAATTAAACCTCATAGTGATTAATTCCTATATCACCGTCATCATCATCATCCGGTATCATGGCAGCTGCCGCCGTCTTCCGGAAACCAAACGCCATTCCTCTCTGTCCATCCATTGATCTTCCTCCATTCCTCTGATATTCATAGCTGCTTGTACCCCTTCTATCCAAGTTTTCTTCGGTCTTCCTCTCTTCCTCCTTTCCATTGGGATCCATTCCATAACAATTTTTGGCAATCTTTGCTCTGGCATTCTTTTGACATGATCATATCACTGCAATCTTTTCTTTTCCATAATGTCTATGATGTCCGGCTCCTCTTGTACACCCATAATTTCCCTTATTTCTTTATTTCATATTCTATCCATTCTAGATTTTCCAGCTGATCTTCTTAAAACATCCATTTCTGTACTTAAAATTATTTTCATTCCCCTGGTAGGAATTTGCCAGACTTCAGCACCATATGTTTAAAATGCTCTGAATTATGGTTTGATATATTTGTAATTTTCTATTTTTTGTAATATTTTTGCTCCACGAAACAGAGTTTAAAGCATTTATTGCTTGTTTTGTTTGTGCGATTCTATTTTTAATTTCCACTGTGTTATCGCCTGAATGGTCTAATTTTGTTCCTAAATAAGTGCATTCAATACTAGGTTTTAGTTCTTCTCCAGTGTTCAAATTTATATTTTCCATTTCTTCTCCTATACACAGTTTTCTCAATGTTTATATAAAGTCCCCATTTTTCATATTCTACTTTTAGTTTTTTAGCCATATATTCTATGTCATCGTGGTCCTGTGCTATTAATACCTGGTCATCTGCAAAATTTAGTGAATATACATTCCTATAAAAGTTAAATATATGTGGAAAAATAACATTATCCATGATGTGAGGGAAGTGGTTTATACAGGGGATAATTAGAAAATTTTAGCTCAGGATATGGATGTATATGTCCATGCAGCCATGAACCTATGGGTTCAATAGAGCATTGAGTTAGTTAGTTAGTTATGCATCTGGTGCAATGTTGAAGGTGTGATTCACTGGGAGTTTGTTCCAAACATGAGTGCAATCAATGTGTCTTTATTCTCAACAACTGGAAAGAGTTCATGAAATTTTGAGATACAGATACCTGCATTAGTTTACCAAAATAGAGTTCTCTTACAAGACAATGGATGACCACATTATGCGTGAACTATGACAAAAATTCAGGAATTGGGAAGAACTGAACTGCTACCACACCAAGCACACAGTCCTGATTTTGCACCTTCAGATTAACATCTGTTTCAATTCATGGTCCATTTCTTGGGTGAAATTTTGAAAACATTAAAGCTGTGGAAGATGGTCTCAACAAATTCTTTACATCAAAAACCAGAGACTGGTACCTTCATGGGATAATAAACCTCACTGGAATATGGCTCAAGACCACAGAATCTGATGGTCTCTACTTTGGATAGAAGTTTAGCTTCTTGTCAGATAACATTCCAAATAAAATTTTGTTTAAAAAATAAAGACGTGGCTTATGAGTAGAGACCGGATGTTAGGGAAAATGCCTACAGTTATTTATTATAATTATTGTAAAAGTGACTTCATATAAGCTCATACCGACGACCCTAGAGTTGTTTGCCATGTATATTTATCTAATACAGGGTGGACCGCTCGAATGGACCTAATTTCAATTGCTTGTTACTGGCAAACGGTTGAAGATAGAAACTTAAAACAACGTTCATACTACAGAAAAACTCACCAAGTTTTGATATCCAGATCACCACATCTCTATATGAGCCCCAGCAGTCACTGTGACGATATCAAAGCGATGAACAATTTCTTGCCAAGTACGTTGGAGTATGTCTTCTGGAATGTTCTCAATAGCCTCTATGATGCGCTCACGAAGATCACGAAGGTCTTTGACTGGGGTGGTGTAAACTTTATCTTTGACATAGCCCCAGAGAAAGAATCCAGTGGTGTTAAATCGGGAGATCTCGGGGGCCACGCGATTGGTCCTCCCCTACCAATCCAACGGCCAGGGAAAATGTTGTCCAAAGTCGTACGAACTTCATTGGACCAGTGGGGAGGAGCACCATCTTGCTGGAAAACGATGTTAGGCTGCAGTTGTTCAATTTGTGGAAAGAAGAACTGCTCCAGCATGTCAAGATATGTGGTACCACGAACAGTTTTCTCGGCGAAGAAAAACGGTCCAATGACCTTATTATGTGACAAACTGCACCAAACATTCATCTTCGGACTATCACGAACATGCTCTTGAATAGCGTGAGGATTCTCCGATCCCCAGATCCGCACATTATGCCGGTTTACCTTGCCTGACAAATGGAAAGTGGCTTCGTCCGAGAAGAAAATCTTGGTCATGAAGTCAGGATCAGCGCCGAGACGGTCCAGCATCGTATTGGCGAATTCCACTCGTTTCGGCATGTCATTCGGCTCCAGACGTTGCACTAACTGCACTTTATATGCGTGCAGTTTGAGGCGTTTGTGGACAATCCGTTGTAATGTCGATTTTGGTATTTGAAGTTCCCGCGAAGCTCTTCTTAATGACTTCCGGGGGCTTCGCTCAAATGCGGCTTGAACATTTGCTACCATTTCATCGGATGCTCTGCGACCACCACCATGCTACTTCAACACAGATCCTGTAGCTACTAATGTATCACGCCACTTCTTTATGCTTCTAGCAGTTGGAGCATCATGGTTAAACACACGCCGGAACTCCCTTTGAACTCTAATGATTGATTTAAACTCCGCATACCACAAAACAGCTTGCGCTTTCATCTGCGGAGTCGCCATTTTCACAAACAATTAAATCTAAGAACGAGAAACGTATCTTTGTGCCATCTACCGACAGGATTCGAAACTTGGTGAGTTTTTCTGTACTATGAACGTTGTTTTAAGTTTCTATCTTCAACCGTTTGCCAGTAACAAGCAATTGAAATTAGGTCCATTCGAGCGGTCCACCCTGTATATTAAGTATATTTGACTTCCAATCAAAAAGTTTGTATTTACAAGATAAATAATCTTTATAATAATAATTAAGTTCATTTTGCCTATAAATGCCTATTTGCCATTTTTTTCTCGAAATTAACTTAGTTTTTTCAATTAAATCAATTGAAACGGATAAACTTCATGACACATGTCATTTGATAGAAATTTTCAAGTGTTCTTTTTATAAATTCTGTTGGAATATTTTAGGATAAGGGTGGCAATAAGCCAATAACCTAGTAGATAGATGGTTTCCCCCTAAATTCACTCCCATTAGGCAAAATAACAAGTACTGGCTATTTTATTTTTCCACCTCATGCACTCCCGTTAAGTGAAATAGCCCTAAGCTATGTCCCATTGTATTATGCACCGGCACTAAGGCTCGGAGAAAGTTCTATAGTACAACAATGTTTCTTTTCAATATAAACATTGCTGAGTAACAAAAAGGGTAGATGGCTCAAGCTTTCTTTCTCTGTCTCACACCAGGTGATGAAACCTTTAAGTGACTGGCAATATTATTTTTGATGTTGGTAACACTGAATTCAGTCATAGTCCTCATTCACAGACAGGTGCTTAAGAGACAAAGTGGTGCGACAAGTGTATGTGGCTTAGTTTTATACCTTTAGAACAGTTGTTTTACGAAGTCTAAAGAACGGAAAACAGTAAAAGACAATTATATTATTTTTAGTCTGGACATCTTACCTCAATATTAATGTTGATTTGTTCTTGAACATGTTTCAAAACAATTCTGTTTTATCGTCAGCTTTCCCAGACAATACAACAGAATTGTTTTGAAACATGTTCAAGAACAAATCAACATTAATATTGAGGTAAGATGTCCAGACTAAAAATAATATAATTAAAATAACCTCAAAATATAACTTCCTAAAATTAAATAGTAAAAGACAAACTAACCAATTTCATGAAAGAATTTGGTGTGGAAATATGATGTATTCTCAAGCGACGGTTCAATATTGTTTTGCAAAGTGTGTAAAATTTCAGTGAATTACGCGAAGAAGTGCCATGTATCACATCGCGTACACACTGCAAAACATAAGTATGCTCTTTGTAAAAAAGCAAAACAAGTTCCAAAATCATCTCTGATATCTTCATATGCTATGATAGCATAGGGGCCTATGTTTATATTCTTTATGTAAGACTGTCAAAATTGATGTTGTAATGTTATTTTTTGTAAGAGCCTATTTTGAATTTTTAGTGCCTATATTAATGATTTGTAGTGATTTTTTGCCTGTCTATTTTGATTAAGTGCCTAACATCCAGACTATATTTATGAGATAGTATCTGTATAAAGACAGAGAGAGAGAGATGAAGATTTTCAGCATGAAAGGAGTTCAGCTTAATGCACCAACACAACATGCGTCTTACTTTTAGTACTCAAAATAAATTAAAGACATTCAAGTTATGGTTGTTTTATACCATATCTTTCCTAAAATGAAATAACTGCTAGAAATACAATAGTTCAACCAGATGAAGGGAAAGAACAGCATGACAATGTGTATGTGTGTGTATTCCAGTGCCATCCCACTGCAATTTTCATACTTCAGGTTCTGCATTGGGCAGTTAAATGGTATTAATGTGGACATTTTCAATTTACACACAATTTTGGTAGATTTCTTTACATAGTAAAGTAAAAAGTAAAGTGATCCCACTACTGGCCTCAGGAGGCCCTTGGGGTAGTAGGAGGTTAAGGCTCCCACTTTTCTGGACAATCGGCACTTGATGTCAGCCGAACTGTCAGCCCTGCATAACGGCCGCCTTTACCCTCAGAACAAGCATCTGGTACTCATTTCCGTTAGAGGCTGAGTCGACCCCAGGGTCATGGTGCAGCCAGAAGGATTTGGTCAGTTTAAAAATCCTGACCCCACCGGGACTCGAACCTTTGACCTTCCGGCTTGTAGTGCAATGCCTTAACCACTATGCTACGGCATGCTTCAGATTTCTTTACATAGATGAGAATATACGTACTGTGTACAGGAAGCAGTTTAGGATAAATGTAAGTGTGTTTGTGTGTAGTGTGTTGTATGAGGAATGATGTTGAAGAGAAGGAAGAAGGTAACAAACAGTGCCTGCACATACTCTGCTTCTGTCTATGAGCATCAAGAAAACTGCCAGACTTAATGTCATCATCTGACAGATAGGTCACACCATCTAAAAGTTAAAAATTATAAAATCATACTTGAGGTCTTAGTCATCTTCCCACTAAACTCTACACCTCAATAGGCCTAGAAAGTCCTTGACCTACCAGCCAGCTGCTGACTTCACATCTACAGATTAATCACAGAGGTAGACAATCTAACAGCCAGTGAAGGGTGACATGTGGTCTCCCAGTCCTTATAGCTGGTTTTCTCAACCTGAAGTAGCTACCCAAATTCCTCACGATGCTGGGTGGGCATCGATCCCATACTGGCTGAAATTCCATGAGAAAATTTCTTCCTCCATGGAGATTTGAACCAGCGCAAGTACCATAGCTCTGTTCCAAGGCATCTTGCCTTAACCACACAGCTATGGTACAGGACTACCTTCAATTAAAACTTGGGTTAAAATTATTTTTAAAAAGTATTGACTTGGTATCAAAAAATATCACATGCCTTCTCAACATATGTACTGTAGAAGAGTTTCAAATTAAATTCAGACATTTGGTGCACAATCTAGCAATTAAATATTGTTGGTAGACCAAGAATGAGATAGGACATGATTTAAGGGGGAGTAGATTATACAGGGGATGACTGGAAAACATTAGATCAGGATAGGGATGTATGGAGAGCTTGTCTGCACGGCCATGAACCTACAGGTTTGAAAGAGCCAGTGAATGAGTATGAATGAGTGACACCACCACCTCTCCTAATCCCAAGATTGAAAAATTTTACAATTACAATTTTCATCTCTGGCAGATATTGAACCTGGAACTGCTAGGCATGAAATAGGCATGCTACCGATTATTGATTTAACATTTCTCACTGAAAGATAAATTATATTTGAAGAGAAAAATGTTTGCCTAGACCAAGACTCGAACCCGGGACCTTTGGCTTGCCGGGTCAAATGCTCTACCAACTGAGCTACCAAGGCGAGTTGCGATCTAGACGCAAATTTTTCTCTTATATGCATTGTAATTCCCTCTCACCAAATGCTTTTGAAACCATTGCTTCTATCTTTGCAAATGGCGGCTTCTTAGTTAAGAAGACATTTATTGGGAATTTAACATTACTTTATAAAGCTAGTAAGACTTCTAATAATCATTAGAAGCTTTATAAAGTAATGTTAAATTCCCAATAAATGTCTTCTTAACTAAGAAGCCACCATTTGCAAAGATAGAAGCACTGGTTTCAAAAGCATTTGGCGAGAGGGAATTACAACTTATATAAGAGAAAAATTTGCATCTAGATCGCAACTCGCCTCGGTAGCTCAGTTGGTAGAGCATTTGGCCTGGCAAGCCAAAGGTCCCGGGTTCGAGTCTCGGTCTAGGCAAAAAATTTTCTCTTCAAATATAGGCATGCTACCACCTGAGCTAGCACAGCAGACATTGAGTGAAAAAACCTTCAACTATGAGGAGGATACAAGAAGGTAAGCCGTACATTCATCAGACAGCTCATCAATATAGCACATAAATTGAAAATAAACCACATAATTGCCATTATTTTCCATGTGTGGAATATGTGTGAAATATAAAAGTGACAGAACTGTCAATAGAAGATACTTTCTATCCCTGCCTACCTAATTTATAACATTACAAATTTATAATTTCATTCTGAAATGACTTTAGAATACCACACTTTATTTACTTATGCCACTGTTGTAGAATATTTTTTATATTATCCCGAAAACCCTAATCCTAGTCAAAATTACATTAGAGCAAATGGTATTCTGAAAAGCTTAGTCTTAATTTCTTGTAAAAATGGTACTTTTCCATAACATAGCTCTGATGTCATCATAGAATAGTAGTATATCAAGATGTCTTTTCCTATTAGCCACTCAAATGTATATTATGGAAAAATTATCAAAAATTATAAAAACAAACTATAAATTGTTAACTTTAAATAAGAAAAGAATAAAAGATAATGTTCCCTAATTACTCTCTGATATTATAGAATAATAAATATTTCTGTAAGATAAAATATCAGAATATACAAAATTAAACACTTTATTGTTTGATGATGAATAAATAATAATTATCAATTCAGAAGACAACTTACAGAAATAAGTATGTCAGTTGGTATATATTATTTAATGATACTCTAAACAGGTCATTGGAGTTACACTTCAAATCTAATCTCTCTTTTTTTTTTAATACCACCAGGTTTGTCTTTTATGAAATTTCTGGTTTTCTCCCTTGGCATTGGTGGAATTGTAATCCATTTCTTAAGTTGGGGCACCTGGAAAGCAGAGTTACGTTACCGCAATGATATGATAGGTGATAAAAGATACTGAAGTGCGAAGAGAGTTCTTAACCTAAACTAACCTAAATTCCAGACTATGGGCAACCACAGGAATAATTCCCTTTAAGGAAAAATTCCTATGGTTTGACCAGGAATTGAACCCGGGACCTCATGAACTGTAGTCAGAAATGCTGACCACTAGCCCAAGAGGCTGGTCAAATCTGATCTTGAAAGGGTCAATAAATTTTGCTCAGAAGCCTCTTATATCAGGCTTGATTTTTTTACATGAGGTAAATCTATGACATTGGACCCATGTCTTTACTTCCCTTATGAAGGAAAGTATATCCAGGATTTTTATGCCCTTAAAAATTAATTGACTCCAACTGGATTTGAACCTGCAAACATCGGAACAAGAGGTAAGAATGGTAACCACTAGTCCATCAAGTCCAAAAAGGTAATATATGAATTACATAAAATTACACAAAAATATGGACTGTAAATATATACACAAAAACAAAAGCAATGACATTTCAAGGTGCAAACTTACCAGAAATAAAATAATTTTGGAAGAGGGAAAAATGATATAGTATCCTTCTGGAGTTTGGAATTCCTAGAAAGTAATTTAGACTTATAAGAATGTGTCTAAATGGCACAAAGAGTAGGGTGTATGTAGGTAAATAGTTTTCAGATACTTTTGAAATTCAAAATGTGTTAAAGCAAGGAGATGCACTATCTCTACTATTCACTTTTGTACTAGAGCATGCCATCAAATCTTTTGAGGATGAACAAGGCCTACAACTCAATGATATTAATAAGCTATTAGTCTATGCTGATGATGTAATATTACTGGGTGATAGCAAGGAGATACTCTATTGAGTAACACTAATAAATTGGGACAGGAAGTAAACATCCGATTCCGATTGAGGGTGTTTCCACTTTTCAGCGGTTGCCCTTTTACCAGCCGGCTGCTGGCCCTTCACATCCACATGTGCCAATCACAGAGGTAGATGATCAACAGCCAGTGTAGGGGTGACATGTGGTTAGCATGTCGAGTCCCCCAGCCGTTATAGCTGGTTCCTCAACCTGGAGCCGCTACTTATTGTAGCTACCCAATTGCCTCACGATGCTGGGTGGGCACCGGTCCCATACTGGCCGAAATACCATGAGAAAATTTCTTCCCCCATGGAGACTCGAACCAGTGCAAGTCCCGTAGCTCTGCGCCAAGGCTTCCTACCTTAACCGCTTGGCTACGGCGCGGGACAAGTAAACATCAATAAAACTAAATATATGTTCATGCATAGAAATAAATTATATAATGGAAATTGACAGCTAATGACAAATGAGGGAAGTTTTGAAGAAGTGGCTATATTCAAATACCCAGGAACAATAATTTCAAGTAGGAAAACATGCGAAATGAATTAAGAATTTTATTCTTCTTTTCCAAAGGTATACTTATACTTTTTTTCATTCCACATTTTTTTTTCTTCACAGAGAAAATTTCTAATGTAATAAGAAATAGATTTTATCATTTCCAAATTTTGAAAATAAAATAAGTTTTTCAATAGGAATGAGCTGCACAAGGAAATTAAACATAGGCTCAATTCTGGAAATGCTGCTATTGTGCATTACAGTGACTCTTGTCATCCCGTCTCCTTTCAAAAAACATTAAACTGAAAATATATAAAGCTGTTATTCTCCCAATATGGATGTGAAACATGGATTCTACTTTAAGGGAGGAAAGAAGATTACTAGTATTTGAGATCAAAGTTCTTACGAAAATTTTTGGACCAAAGAAAGATGGACAGGTGAATGGAGAAAACTACATAACAGTGAGCTATGTGGTCTTTATAGAAAGCCAGATATAGTAAGAACAGTTAAGTCTTGTAGGGCAGGACATGTGGCATGAATGGGGAATGAAAGAGGTGCATGGAAGCTTCTTGTAAAAAAACCAGAAGGAAAACGCCCAGTTGGCAGACCAAGAATGAGGTGGGAGAATAACAATCATGATTTGAGGGAAGTAGATTATACAGGGATGGTTGGAAAACATTAGCTCAGGATAGGGATGTATGGAGAGATTGTCCATGTGGCCATGAACTTACAAGTTTGATAGAGCCAGTGAGTTACTTAGTTATAGGAGAATAATTCACATATGAAGAAAAAACAAATGTGAATATCAACATTTCAAAATGTTTATTGATTTTATAACTAATAGTCTAGTTTAGTCCAAAAACATTCAAGAATAAAGGGATGTTGTAGCACATTGTTTGAATTTTGCAGGCTGCAGCAAAGCTAGCCTTATACAGTCTTACTAATAAAAATCTCTTATACAGGCTTTCATCATTTGTTTAGTTATACAATGTATAAGCATTATGTAGATCATGTATAATTTCCTTACTAATAAACGTTGTGCCGGAGCTATATAACAATATAACCTTTATACACAATACGTCACATATTCGTCATCACTATGACATCATAACAATATTACTTCAGTTTGTAACAGAAGTAACACTACATCAACTAGTGATTGTGTAAGAAATGAATATGGATAAGAATTAATAGAGATTCCCTAATTGGGAAGGTATGGAAAAAATAAATGTGTTTTAATTTATTTACATTTTCCTTTATGCAATGTCAAATATATCGAAGAATTAGTTTCACAGATAATGTGCTGCCATCTAACATCAAGAATTTCAAACAATTCTTGGAAACTAATAAAAGTTTTTCCCATTACTTATGATTACATGCAGTATTTTAAGATGCGTTTAGAAAACGTTCAAAATAGTAGAAAATGTTACCGACAACAGAATAACATTTTAGAAAAAAAAAATCATTGCAGTTTGATCGGGAATCGAACCTAGGACCTCACGGACTGTAGTCAGAAGCTGTAACCACAAGACTATCAAGCTAACATGTGGTTTGCTGCGATAATAGCACCTCTATAATTAAATACATTTTTATATCAGTATGTGTATTATGTTTTAATAATGCAAGAAAGTTTTGTTAAAATAATATTGTTATGTTATAGCGCGAGACGAGGGGTGTTTTTGGGAGACAGAGGTATTTTAAAACAAACCCTTGAAAGAAAAGTTATGTTAAGATAAGATCAACACTAATGAAAAATACACTGAAGGGGGAGGGGTTTGCAAAAGAACATTTCTCAGGTATTTTTATGAGACAAGGGATTTTTTAAAATAACCAACATTACTAGAGGGTAGAGCAAAGGCGGTCAGTCGGAGTCGAGAGTCTCTGCGGCACCAACGGACGAGTGAGGTCCCGGGGCAGCGCCCTGGCGACATTTCAGCGCCCTGCTGGGCCCATTTCTTAAATATGTAAGTAGAAGTTTGTAATATAGTTTTTCATTTCTCTCGGGAATGTCCACAATTAAATTTTAATCACTCTTAATCAAATATTAATCTATTATTAAATGGTGCTTCCAAGTTCTATCTTAAGTAATTTTCAAATGTAACCTATAATATGTTCTCATATCTATATATTAAAGTGTTTGATACACCGTCTCAATGGCTTCTTTTTATGTCGTAAAAAGTGTGTAAATTCTTCTAGAAGTCCTGTTCACACTTCCTATAATTTCCTCGGCACGCTACCTAGTAATTAGAAAAGCCCTTTCGAAATAATAAAGAATAAAATAAAGAAATAAAGCGAGTCAGTACACTGGTGCCTGGCGGTGTTATAATCAGGTTTAATAATATTCCTGATAGGATTACGAACCCATGTTAGACCGTATTTTGTAAAATTTAAACGCCTCTGAAGGAACCTTTAACTTACTATAATAGAATCTTCTAAATATTTGATTTAAGTGACTGAATTATTTTAGAAAAATTAACTTATTATTTTTGTAGGTGTTCTATTAAAAATAATTTATTATTATAGTTGTTCTAATTCACATTTGATTTACGCCTCTGAAGAAACATTTAAATTACTACAATACACTCTTCTAAATATTTATTTAAGTAACTGAATTATTTCTAAATTATTGAAGTAAAATTAATTTATTATTTTTGCAAGTGTTCTAATTAAAAATAAATTATTATAATCGTAATTAAAATTTGATTTATTATTACAGGTGTTCTAATTATTTTTCCCGTTTTTTTTTGTAATGGTCTAATTGGTATTAACAGCGTAAATAAATTCCAATCATTAATACAACAAATTATTTCTCCAAACTTCCAGTTGGAGTTGACATTATATATGTAATATTTTTTATATAGGAGATAGTAATCGCTAAATATCTTCCTTGATCTAGTATTTAATATATCGACTAATTAAGCGAATAATCAATTAATAATTAACATTTCTTCACCTTCTCGTTCTCACAAGGAATGATATAATTAGGATACATACTTGTTTAAGAATCTGAACGTACGAGTAACAACCATGAATCACCCCTACAACTTTCACTAGCAGTTGAGAATTCGGAACCTAAAACTTTACAAAATCAGGAATTTGTGTGGCTGATTTATTACGATTTTCCCCCTAACCTTATTTTACCGGAGAACAGGACTTCCACTGCGTAAATGTTTCCGGAGTAGCTGAATGGTTTAGCAAATGACCAAATATTTTTTTAAAAATATCCATTACAAGATAGAACTTGGCAAACTTATCAAAATTGTGAAAAAAATAATACCAGCTGTAAGGTTTTAAATGCTTTTGAAGATTTTATCTTTTCCATTTATTTTCAAGAAAGAGAGTTCATAAGTATTGATTTAAGATAAGTATTTAATATATAGCTTTATAAGGAGTTTATATAGGTAGCTTTATTAACATAACCTGAGCATGATTTATTTTCATTTATTTTGTGTGATAATATGATTACGTGAAACATTTGAGTGTACATGCGGTAGGGATTTGGGAAAAGGTAATTATTCCCCTCCAGTGTTGAAGACCTAACGGAATAATAAAAGCGAAATAATGAAATCACCCTCAAATATTCTTAGAGAGAGATGACCCTCAAAGACATTTAGGTCGCATACTGGCAATCAATTCATTGTTTGATATTGTTAACGATGAGATATATAATTAAGAGATAAAATAATAATTCCCCAAGGCCCCTCTTTCAAAACGAAAAGGATCATTCTTGTACACTTCAAAAAACAAACGAAAACGCTTAGTGGATTTTTTTCAGAAAGTGAATTAGGTTATAGTTAGATACATAGACAGACAGATGGATAAGGTGAACATTTTTGTAACCCCTCAAATTCAGAACACAAATACCAACACCCAAAAATAATAGGGCAGAACAGATTTGACAATTTAAAATCAGAATAAGAAAACTGAAATTAACTGATTTTTTTTTACAACATAAATAAGTATGCATTGTATACCCAGGGACCCAAGTTCGAACCTTGAGATATTACTTGGGCGAGCAGGACAAACAACTTATTTTCGGTTTCCATGACCGAGCTATAGATATGACTACCATAACCTGTGGGATAAATTTAATACGTTATGGATTCAATTTTTTTTGGGTTAGGATATAAAAGTTAAGATAATACATTGTCGACACCTTCAGGTTAAAATATAACTAAATTATTTTCAGAATGCATAATATGAACAGGACGATTCATAAAAAAAAAAAAAAACGAAACTTAAACATTGGTTAGAACTACCTGTAATATTAATAACATAAAAATAATGCGAATTTTCAGCTGATCTAAGTTTTTATAAATATTTAGTAAGTAAATGAAGACTCGTATATCTAGTATATAAGACTAGGACACAGACACAAAATTGTTAAATTAGTAGGCCTAAGTCAATTTTCTATTTCTTTTTGGGACAGATGGTATGCTTTTATATATAGCCACCACGTAAAATGATCGATAAGGGAACGTCAATACTAATTATGTCAGCTACGCTTGTTTAACTAGATTAATTAATTAATGATAACCATATCCTACTGCTAATATTAACGATAATAACTATAGTAATAGTAATAATAATACCAATAATAATAATAATAATAATAATAATAATAATAATACAAGAAGAACGATAATAATGAAAATAATGCAAATTTCTTCGAGTTAACGTCGGTACCAATTATGTCATCTACGCTTGTTTAACTAGATTAATCAATTAATGATTACCATATACTAACGCTAATATTAAACTAAAATGACTATAATAATAAAAATAGTAAGAAGAAGATTGATAATAATGAGAAAAATAATGTTAATTTACAACTTTAGTAATGTTGACTACAGAATACCTCACTGGAGTAACCAGACAAATTTAGAGCGATACATAAAGAATAAAGCAATTTAAATAAGGACTGGAAAAATAATTTGAATAAACTAGACAGATGGTAAGGAATAACAATAATACTAATAATAATACGAAGAAAGATAATGAAAAAAAAATGCTAATCACGTTAAAGCCTTAGAAATGTTGAATAGAGGATACTTGACTAGAGTAACTTTTTACTAATTTAGAGCGATAAAAAAACTAATAAAGTAAGTTACATACTGAATAAACGAACCGATGAAAAGGACCTTACAGTATATGGTTCAACCTTTATCTTTAGTAAAAAGTACTAACAATAGCAATAGTAATAATCTAAATAAACATAATAATCATAATGGAATAATATTAGAACGAAACTTATCCGTAATAATAATAATCATCAGAAATGCTTAGGCCCGGCTGTGCGACGCATGTAACCCTAGAAAAATATATGTAATATTAATAATCACATCATTAATCATCATCTATGCAAGTATTAGGCTTGTGGCCTGTTATGGTCACAAAGAGAAAATTTTCATCCAGCGCTTTTTGGACGTCACAGCGATCTTTTGTCCTGGGGGCAGTAGCGAAGTATGGGTTTTGGAATTCTATGAGACGGCATTCGTTGAAGATGGGCTTTCCAGTTCTTATGGTAGTTTTTTATAGGGTGAAGAATGAGTTCTACATTCAACTCTTCCACAATTCCCTCATTTCTTTTATGGTCCCTCTTTGTGTAACCTGCTGTACGGCGCGTTAATGGCATCTCATTTGCTGTTATTCGGCTTTCATCTCTTCTTCGTATTGTCCATGCTTCACTACCACATCTTAATACTGGTCCTGCGAGAACCTTATAAAAGCGTAATCTTGTGATCTTCTGTATTAAAGATGGTTTCATTATACTGTTAATTATCCCCGTTGTTTTTGTAAAATTTGTGATTTTCTTTGATATATCAGCTTCAGCATGAAATGTTAAATTATAACCCAAATAATTAAACTTGTTTACTCGTTCTAAAATTTCATCAACAAAAAAAAAATGCTAGGTATAGGGTATTTCCCACAAAATGCCATCACTTTAGTTTTCTTTGTAGGCCTATTGATTTCCATATTGTACCGTTTTGCTCTTATATTAAAGTTGTGTATAGAGTACTGTAAATCTGTTTCTGTTGGAGCTATTAGTACCAAATCATCTGCAAAAGGCAAAGAGTCTATTTTATGGTTTCTCTTAAATTGGATAGAACCGTGTCTCATCTTGGATTATTCTGTCCATGTATATGATAAAGAGCAAGGGCGGGAGGCCACATCTTCGTCTTACACTCCTATTAATTTCGGTCTATTCTGTTTGTATACTATTGATTCGAACTGAAATCAAATTTGTTTTATAGATATTGTATAAATTTCACATCGCTAATATTAACAGTAATAAGAATAATAATAATAATGATGATAATAGTAATATTAATGATGATGATGATAATAATAGTAGCCTAATGATTATATAATAAATAAAAATAATAATAATAATGGCAATACTAATAAATAATAACAATGATAAGATAAATTCAACATGTGAGAATACCTCCAAAAATAAACATCATAAAAATGACTACAGTATTATAAGATTAAAGGAAGAAATTATCCCTAGATGGTAAAGCTGACACATGAGAATGTAGGCCTACAACTGCTCCGATATCCAGAACATGTTCCTTTTCGTGGGCAATAGGTAAACCAAAATTGGCAGGTTGTAGGATAATCCACGAAAGATATAATTAGTGATCAGCTAGATTGTTGACTTAATAACCATAGAATAAGTAATGTGCCAGTTTAAGGGAAAGCTAACCAACAGAATGGGGGAATGGAGGAAGCTGCATACCAGCACAAAAGTTTCACACACAGTAGGAAGAAATGACGAAGATTTGTAGTTAAATAGTGATAGTTATGATGCGCGAAGAGTGAATGAAAAGAAAGACATGGGGACTTAGTGCATACGGAGAGGAAGGTGCTTAAATAGCAGATCAAGCGTAAGTGAGGATATGTATTACCGTATTTTCAAAATTAAAAGAGTACAGGAGTGATCATAAAATGTCGGAGTACCTAAATTATTCTTCCAACTTAGAATTCTGAGACTTAAAAGACGAGACTATAGTAAGGTGTTCTTAAAAAAAGGATCTAGTTGGGATATAAATCATTTCCATTTGGGAAAGCAAAGGGTACCCTCAATAAAATTGAATGAAAGCTACGCCACAATTTTCTATATCCTACTGATTGTAACCTTTCCCTGGGATGTATCGAGGACGAAACGGAAGGGGAGGTCTGAGGCCTCGATCTCTCGCTTCGTATGTCTTCATAACATACCGGTGAAGTTAGAACCAGCTGGATTAAACACCCACGCACATAAAACTGAATTTACGTAAGTTTTTTTTTAAACATTTCTAGATCGGTTTTAAGACACCTTTTTCATGGGCCCACACCTAACACAGGACACAAAACACTAGGTAATGTGAGGACATGGGATAGATTCTTACATAAATGGGAACACACAGGAGCAATCCGGAAGTAAAACAGGGAAGCGTGTTAGGAAGGAGTTAGGCCCCTTTGAGGAGATTGGAACCCCTTTCTTCCACTATCGCGGTTGTGGCTGGACACGTTCGGGCCCCCCGGATGGAAAAAGATTCCAGTCTTACGTCATTGAGGAGTTGATGGACCACATAACTAGCTTGCCCAAGTAATTCCACATGAAAGAAATATAGAACCCAGGTTAGATATGGGACCAGGGAAAGAAGATATATATATATATATATATATATATATATATATATATATATATTGTCAGAACCCTCACACCTCTGTTTTACCAGCATGAAGGTCGTTGTATACAGATAGGACCCCAATCTAACATAAAAGAAACTCGCCCATATTGTTTAGTAGAGATAGCAACACTAGGGACGACGTCCAAATAATCCAGAAAGGCAGGTTATTAGGAATCGGCGAAACTGTATGTGAGAGGAGCATGCAAGTAGAAGGTGGACATAATGAAGAGAGGCCGGGAGCCAACCACAGTCGGGACGGGAAAGCACACTTGATAGGAAGTGAAGCCCCTATTGGTCCTCAAGGCTCTGGCTCGATGATTTCAGCAACTCATTTAAAGATAGGAAAGGAACAGGAAGGATGAGGGACAAGGCAGACCCGAGAGCCAACCACAGTCGGGACGGGAAAGCACACTTGATAGGAAGTGAAGCCCCAGTTGGTCCTCAGGGCTCTGGCTCGTGGACGGTCTGAGGCCACCCCTAAGAGAAATCAAATAAGGGAAACCACCGGTGGAAATAGGAAAAATTAAATAGGAGAAGAGAGGCCGGGAGCCAACCACAGTCGGGACGGGAAAGCACACTTGATAGGAAGTGAAGCCCCTATTGGTCCTCAAGGCTCTGGCTCGATGATTTCGGCAACCTCATTTAAAGATAGGAAAGGAACAGAAAGGATGAGGGACAAGGCAGACCCGAGAGCCAACCACAGTCGGGACGGGAAAGCACGCTTGATAGGAAGTGAAGCCCCCAGTTGGTCCTCAAGGCTCTGGCTCGTGGACGGTCTGAGGCCACCCCTAAGAGAAATCAAATAAGGAAAACTACCGGTGGATCAAGGGAATAATGAAATAGGAGAAATAAATGAAAATTCGGAATTAAATAGAAGGAAAACTAGTGTTGCTACAATCTCAAAATCATGATAGGAAATAGGAAAGAAATTATACCTTTAGGCCGTGCCTTTTGTATGCTAGAGCCACTGAGGTATGAATGTGTAGTCAACGTGAAGATAAGAGAAATAGAAAATCATGATAGGAAATAGGAAAGAAATTATACCTTTAGGCCGCGCCTGGCATGCATTAGAGCCACTGGGAATCCTTTCCTTAGGCCGTGCCTTTTGTATGCTAGAGCCACTGAGGTATGAATGTGTAGTCAACGTGAAGATAAGGGAAACAGAGAAAAAATGAGAATAAGAAAATAGCGAATACACGAGGTGAAAATGGATCATAATTTGGCAATAGTGGGATAGACTAACAGGAAATTAGGGAATTAAGGAACAGTACATGAGTAGTTAGGCAGAGGACCAGAGGACGAGTAAGAAGCTTCTAAGTTGGAACAACCCCCCCCCCCCCCCGATATTAGTATATGAGCGAAAGAAATGGGTTCAGTGGAAAATAACCCGAGATGCTCATAAGTAAGGACTAATATGATGACTATTTGTGAATTAGATAAGCGAAGCGGTAAAGAATAGAAAAAAAGAAAGAAAAATCAGCAATGAATTGACATGCCACTACACCCACTTCTCGGATAAAGCCCCTTTTTGGTAAATTGTGAAAAAAAATTAATGATATCGGAATATTCAGATTGATTGGTAGACGCAACTCGTATCGAACCCTAGACAGCAGACTCTCAAGACCGCGACATGGAGTTGTAAGGCAAAGAGTTAGCTAAAAGCATGAGTCTTACAGCTGTAAATGCGATAAACAAGGGCGGAAACTTGCAAACAGGAATTTGAATATTTATATTAGCCTAATTATCCAGACAGAATTTCAGAGTAATTGGGGGGGAAAAAAAGTATATATTTTTGTGAAATGTCAATGAAGTAAGATTCGTTTAAGTGACATTTAAAGTAATTTTTTATGTGTTCAGTACTTTGAGAAGTACAGACGAGCGTATTTCTCCTATACTACCCCTAAGAAGGATAACGAAATTATTTAAACGGGGGAAAGCAGAAATATTATAATATAAATATATAATAAAATCGGAACTTTCCATGATTAAATATTCTAAACCCTTATGTGCAGAACCTGAAAACAAAGTGAAAGTCAAGAAACTCGAAATTCTGTCAGGAACGTTGAAACCAGACCCACTCAAAGTCACTGTTTAATTTTTCTTGTTTACGAATGTCTAAGTTGTTAGCATACGAGCCCTACGGTCAGAAAGAAGCTGCCTCTACCAAAAATTTGGGACTATCGCCTTTACTAAAAGGAATGGAAAACAGAAGCCAAAAGAAAGTAAGTTGTGAATATGTATATAAAGGGACACCCATTTCCATAAACTGACCTCCTATTATAGATAGCTCAGAATTCCAGGCAAATAGCTGGATGAAAAGTTGATAATATATGATAATGATTGCTCAGGTTTTAGAGGATTTGTTTATTTTATTTAATTTTTTTTGGATTCCCAAAACTTAAGAAATTGAAATAAATTTTTTTAGTGCATGTTAAGGATTTACGTATATGGCCGGGTCTGGATAAGTATATCTGACCTGAGCGGAAAGAACATTCCTGAGAGAAATTCTATAAAAACAAACTCTACTTACAAGGTAAAGTAAATGAAAATATCTATAAAGAAAATCAGAAGGCATTGAGGATAAGACAACCGAGAAGACTTAGGAGCAACGTTTCACCAACAACATTAGTTAATACTCAACCATTGAGGATAAGACAACAGGGGATGACTCAGGAGCAACGATTCACCAACAACATTAGATAATACTCAAACAATTGAGGAAAAGACAACAGGGGATGACTCAGGAGCAACGATTCGCCAGCAAAGTTTGATACTACTCCGCCATTGGGACATAAATCTGAGCCTCGATGAGATGTCAGATTCATACCATACGCTATTACATCAAGGTCTCAACAGAACATGGAAGGATTTCGACACTGAACACACTTCAGTGTAAAGAGAAAGAAAAACGCTGCATCTATGCACCTGATTCTGCTGCTGAAGGAGCCGTCGTACTGCCCTTGAACCTTCCGATTAAACCAATCCATTTAAGTCCTGTCATACTCTTATTTTTCCTGTGATCAACAACGGATTGAGCAACAATATGTCCTATTAAACCATCCTCAAGATTCCTTCGCACCTATCAAAGAAGTTCGACAGGGTTATGCCCTAATCCTATAAGCAACAACAAGGCTACAGAAGAGTTCAAAGAAACATCTTTGCAATACGTTAGACAGACAGAAGGCCGCAAATATGGTCTACTAATGTATAACAGAATCGAACCGCCACCGTTTCAGCAGCAGTTCGGAATCGACCTACCACCGCTCCATCTGCGGCACGTAGGACACACTCGCCCATCACAACATAAACTGTGAACAATTGGAAAGCAAAAGTGAACTAGTCTGTGAAAAGTGCAGGTGTACTCTCCTACGAATTCAAATTCGAACTATCGCCACTCCAGCTGCCGAGAAATAAAATACACTCGCCATGATAACCATGAACTGTGAACCAATTTGAAAACAAAGCCAACTAATAGGTGAAAAAGAGTTGTTCTCCCCTACGAATTTGTTTTTGATAGATACGGTGTTTTAAATTGTCTACATTTTAATCAGATCTTATTCCTCTTTTGCCCCAACGAGATATTAGTGATAAGAGCAGTGAGAAGTGAATACATTAATTAATCAAGAGTACAACATTTTACAAAAAAAAAAACAAATGAACTTTAGAAGTTAAGATTATGCCTAGGTTAAGATACGCTGTTGGGAAAACATTCAATAACATGCTCCCTGCGATTATACCACAGACACAGGAAACGATTTTTCTCTCTAAAGATTAATAAAGGAATTATAACTCAAGTGATAAATGTTTACTATAATTTTGATAGAGCATTGTATGAAAATTCGTAGAGCAAGTTATGGAATGGATGCCAACAGTTGCCTGTTTTTACAACAAGGGAACCAATTTTCACATACGATAGCATAAGTAAGCAAGTAAATAAAAAAAAATACTAACTATGCGTAAGGCGGTAACTTGAAATGAAAACACGATTTCGGAAACAGGATCTTGCTTACACGAAAGGCTTAAAATATGAAACTTGGTTCCCTCCACATGTATGTTTGTATACACAATTACAGGGGTAAATATCTCAGATTAGTCAACATTTTTTTTATAGAATCAACAGGAAAATAGGAACTATATATGACTTGGAAGCATCAATTACAAACCAACAAAAGACTTAACCTCCTTTAGAGACAATAGGTTAATAAATTCTCTAATCTAATGGTACAAATATTAATACTGATAATGATAACTATTTTACTACCTGGCATATTGAGCTCACTTTTCAAAAAAATAAAATAATATCTACTGTAAGGGGTTTCACCCCCACAGTAGATTTTGGGGAGGGGAGAATGTTATGTTATAGCGCGAGACGAGGGGTGTTTTTGGGAGACAAGAGGTATTTTAAAACAAACCCTTGAAAGAAAAGTTATGTTAAGATAAGATCAACACTAATGAAAAATACACTGTAGGGTGAGGGGTTGCGAAAGAACATTTCTCAGGTATTTTTATGAGACAAGGGATTTTTTTAAAATAACCAACGTTACTAGAGGGTAGAGCAAAGGCGGTCAGTCTGAGTCGAGAGTCTCTGCGGCACCAACGGACGAGTGAGGTCCCGGGGCAGCGCCCTGGCGACATTTCAGCGCCCTGCTGGGCCCATTTCTTAAATATGTAAGTAGAAGTTTGTAATATAGTTTTTCATTTCTCTCGGGAATGTCCACAATTAAATTTTAATCACTCTTAATCAAATATTAATCTATTATTAAATGGTGCTTCCAAGTTCTATCTTAAGTAATTTTCAAATGTAACCTATAATATGTTCTCATATCTATATATTAAAGTGTTTGATACACCGTCTCAATGGCTTCTTTTTATGTCGTAAAAAGTGTGTAAATTCTTCTAGAAGTCCTGTTCACACTTCCTATAATTTCCTCGGCACGCTACCTAGTAATTAGAAAAGCCCTTTCGAAATAATAAAGAATAAAATAAAGAAATAAAGCGAGTCAGTACAAATATCATGAAGCATTTAAACTACATTCAAGTTAAATCTTGTCTACAGCAATTATTGTAGAACATATTCTTTTGTGAATCAATGTTCAATTTAAAAAATATTATTAGGCCTAATCGACAATGAGTGTAACAAAAGGTATTTTATGATGCCTTCATTTTCCTACCCAGAGCTTTATTAATATTATTTATGTCCTGTGCATCCATCAAACAGTCGTTAAAGTGTTGCATTTTGCGCTAAATTTAAGGAAACTTTCATCAATATCATAAGAAAACAATCAGTTGATCTTGAAGTCCGACATTTTGTCTAGTTATACAATCCTTAAACAAGGCTGGAGGCATGTATAACGATTCCCATGTAAAGTTGTACATCTCTTATATACTGAACAGCTAATACAGTGTTTATTAGTAAGAATTTTCAACTGAGATGTGTATAAACCTTGTATAAAAGTTATATATGGATTATTAGTAAGAGGGATTAAGAGTTGAGAATTGAGAATGTCTGCTGAAGGCTTTTCAGATGGGTCTATGCATCACTCTTCAGAGGGATTGGCTTCTCAAAGTTTTGATTTAAGAAAGATCAAGGTTGGAATTCCATACAGTTCAACCCTCGCATACATAGTACCAGTAAGTTAATTACATAACTAGGGATGTCAAGAATATGGTATTAAAAAAATGGAAAGAGCAAGCGAAAGACGGAAAGGTTTGGCAACAGCTTCTTAAGAAGATCAAAGCCCACAATGGGTTGTTGTGCCACTTCTAATGATATTGTTTACTATTTGAGTTTGTATATTTTAACATTCTTACCTCATATGTTTATTTTGTTGGATGATTGTTTCAAAGCTATTGCTCCATCTTCAGCTTGTTACAAACTGGTTTTTTCTTTTCTTCAAGTTGTCAGCCCTGGATCTGTGTTCCAAAGAACTTGGTAATGAGGCTCCTTTCTACAGGAATTTCAAAGTTCATAATTTTCTCCTTGTTCTTCTGTATATAGATTTTTTCCCATATTGTGAGTTCATTGGTATTTTCCAACTGTTTTAATAATTTTGTATTTATATCTATTTTGTGTTTCTCTGTCCAAACATGAGCTCTGTCCAAACAGAGAAGCACAAAATAGATATAAATACAAAATTATTAAAACAGTTAGAAAATACCAATGAACTCACAATATGGGAAAAAATCTATATACAGAAGAACAAGAAGAAAATTATGAACTTAGAAATTCCCGGAGAAAGGAGCCTCATTACCAAGTTCTTTGGAACACAGATACAGGGCCAACAACTTGAAGAAAAGAAAAAACCAGTTTGTAACAAGCTGAAGACGGAGCAATAGTTTTTAAACGATCGTCCAACAAAATAAATATATGAGGTAAGAATGTTAAAAAATACAAACTCAAATATTAAATTAAACCTCATAATGTAACTTCCTAATGATTTTAAAATATTGTTTACTATTATTTATGTAAAATCCAGGCTACTTAGAGAACAATCTCATACAAGATGGCTGGACAATGCTGATAAAGATCTGATGGAACTTGGGAAACAAGGTTGGAGCAGATAAGACAGGAGAGAACAACTTTGAATAAAATTGATAAGGAGCCTAAAACTTCATGGGTTATGGCGAAAAAGATTAAGTAGTAGACCTAAATATATTGTTTACTATGCTTGAAGGCAGAGAACGAAAGAGAAGAAGAAAGACCGTGCACCAGGAAAAACAAGCATTGATGCTGGGCTTGCTTGCCACCTAATACTGTACAGAATACCATAGATTGCCTGTAATAAATATATTTTTTATAGCATTTTTCTTTCAAAACTTTTTATTACATTCTGTGTTTTCTTAGTTAATGCACAAATTTCACTTCTGTATATTAACATAGAATGAATTAAAAAAGTTTGTACATTTTAAGTTATCTATAGATATTTTTGGAACTAAGCAGAAGAACGATTCAATAATATGTTTTATTTCCTTTTGCTTTCTATTTTGTGTTCCAATGTCACTCATTGTACTTTTTCATACATCAGGTTCCTTGTTGGGCAGATAGATGGCATTAGTTTTGTCTATTTTCAATTTATCCACCATTTCAGGAGACTACTTTATGTAAATAATGTATTCTTGTATTGTGTACAGAAAAGAGTGTACATTAAATGTATGTTTAAAAATATTCTACAACTCCCTTCTTCTGACCTTCCGAACTTTATGCTGTATATACTTAAGGAGCTTAAAGGTTTATTGTATAACTGGCCTAACTTGGCAAAGAGAGAGATGGAGATATAAGGGTAGATCCTTGACCGCTTTTGAAGAGTTACAAAAGAAAGAATCCACCCTGTTGTCAGTTTTCATCTCCTCCCTTATCCCTATTAGCATCTGGTGAAGAAAAACTGTCAACACTGGTGCGAGTGAGAGAGGTGAGTACAGCTGTCTCTTTCTACAAATTTCTTGCAAAGTTAAGCCAGATGAATAATAGGATTTTTTTAATACCATCTGTGATTATGTGTAGTGTAAGTATGAGGGATGATTAATAGAAAAGAGAAGGTGAAGCCTGGTATCGGCACATGGCCTTCTCTTGTCAAAAAGCACCAAGGGAGCCATTAAGCTTAATGTTCCCACACAATGGAAGAATTGCTATCAGCAATACCACATGCCTTCTCAACATATGTACTGCAGAAAAGTTTGTAATTTAATCAGGCATCTGGTGCACAATTTAATGATTAAAAATTGCACACAACCACTGCTCTTTATCCCAAGAATGAAAATTTTAAAATTAAAATCTTCTATCCTCCAGGTATTGAACCTAGGCCTGCTAATCATGAAGCAGTCATGCTACCGCCTCAGCTAAAATGGCAGGTTTTTCCATTTCATCAAATTTATTATTTAATAGTCAAATTAATGCTTATGTATAAATATAACAAACAATTGCAAATCTTAATTCGGTAACTTTTGGAATAGTGCACATGTCTCTAAATCTGAGATTTAGTTGTTTGAATCCAACAAATGGTTATTGTAGCACAGGTGAATGGGCTACAGACTATTCCAAATCTTCTTGATTATATTCGATTATCTCATGCTACCAAACTAATATTTCCACTAGATGGAATATTTCAAGGTTAGAATTAATTATATTTGTCAACTTTATCTATGCACAGGGATTATCAGGGGAAAAGTGTAATACCATAACTTAAAAAAAAAACTAAAAAAATCCAAAAATTACCATTGCAGAATTTAGTTATCAACCTGAGGTGTGTATATATACAAGGGTGGATCAAATATCAACCGGAATTTGTATCTGGAGGCTCTGGTAGCAAACTGCAAAGGTTGCAGTTTGGAGGGGAAGTTGGTGGGGATGTCTGGAGTAGGGATCTTGATATGTCGCACTCCGAAGAGCGGCCACTTGCTTCAGTACGCCATAAGCAAGCAAGAGGTACACACATCTGTTGCACAACACATTATTATTAAGTTTTTGGCGAAAGAAGGCACTAAACCTTCTGAAATTTTGAGAAGGCTCCATGCGCAGTTTGGGAAGCAACCCTTTCAAAGACGCAGGTGTATGATTCGTGCAAAAAAATTTTAGCAGGCCAGATTCAGTGGAAAATGAGCCCCACCAAAGACGGCAACGAACAAGCATCACTGCAGACAACATTCGTGCTGTACGGGACCTTATTGAGGAGGATCAGCACGTAACAATTTCTGAAATTACTTCACACGTTGGAATAGGCTTCGGAAGTGTTCAAGCCATCATCAGTGATGAACTCAAATTCCGAAAATTGACTGCCAGGTGGGTTCCTTGCCTCCTCAGCCAGGAACAAAAAAATTTGCGCCAGGAAGTGTCTCAGAGGCATCTGAGTCAATACGAGGAGGAAGGAGATGATTTTCTGAATCGCATTGTGACCCCTGATGAAACTTGGGTTCATCATTACACTCTAGAGTCAAAACGTTCCAGCATGGAGTGGCGAGAGCGAGGTGCGCCTGGACCAGTTAAGGCCAAAACACACCTTTCTGCTGGAAAGGTCCTTGCGACTGTTTTTTTGGGACTCTGAAGGAGTTTTGCTAGTGGATTTCCTTCATGAACGACGAACAGTGAATGCAGAGTACTACTGCCGGCTTTTGGACGAGACAAAAGCAGCATTCACAACAAGCGCCACCGGAAACCGATCCGAAATATGATTGTGCTGCATGACAATGCAAGGCCACACACTGCTCGGTTGACACAAGAAAAACTGAAGAAAATGCATTGGACACCTCTGGAACATCCTCCTTACAGTCCAGATTTGTCACCCTGTGACTACCATTTGTTTGGGCCACTGAAAGAAGACCTGGGAGGAAGGCGGTTTGGTGACAATGCAGCGGTAGAGGATTTCGTGTGCAACTGGCTGACTACACATCATCCCTCATTCTTCAAGGACGGCATCAAAAAGTTGCCAACTCGATGGCAAAAGTGTGTTGGAAATGCTGGAGACTATGTAGAAAAATGAGGTGATGGTTTTGTATTTTTTTTGTTAATTCAATAAAATTGTAAACAATAATTCCGGTTTATATTTGATTCACCCTCATATATATATATATATATATATATACACACACACATACACACATAGTTCTTGGTGAGAAAAAAGAATGAGAAATAGAAATTCACATATATCGGAAAAACTGCACTTAAACTGACGTGAAATATTTTCAAAGTCCTATAGAACAAAAGTGTGCATGCACCAGAGTTTATAGAGTCAGCAATAACCCCCATCAGGCCACATCGATTATCATCCTCGATTACTATCGATATCGTACTAAAGTTAAAAAATCTTATGCTAGATGGCAGCATGTCACTATGAAATTTAAATGACCAATCTTTACAATAAATCCCCAAATGTATGTTAAAAAATATATTAATAATATTAAAATTACCAAACGTTTGTTAAAAAATGGGTGTACACTTACTTATCACTCCCTAACGCTGATTTAACCCGCGATAACCCAAAACAGTGATAGAAAAATCCTAGACTAAGTAATATCATTTTAATTTTATTATATTCTATGTTTTTGTTAGCATTAGCTAGTATTAGATCCATCATCATTGTATTTTGTTTAGTCTGTATTTTAATATCTTAAAATTGTAATATGTACGTAATTTTTGTATAATTTTACTATTCGCTGGTTGAGTGGAAGAGAAGGCCTTATGGCCTTAACTCTGCCAGCTAAAATAAATCATTATTATTATTATTATTATTATACTCTGTGGAGAAAATAGCAGTTAGCATCACAATATTGTCTAACAGTCATAATATTGTGATTTGCATATTTAAATAAATACTTGAAAATTGTCTAATAATGTTATAAAAATTGTTTGAAAAAGTTTAAAATAATAAAAGATTTTAGTAAATACAGAAGAAGAGCTATAGTTTACAACAATAAACTGAAAAATCAAGAGTCAGTAGAAGTGCAGTTCAGCCCATATATCTAACCTAAAAATCATGAAAAAACAATATGGCTGCTCCAGAAGTTAGGTCAGAATCATGGGAAAATAGGATTGCCAACTCAATTGAATTTGTAATACTGACTGATCACAATTCGTCATTTGATCGAACAATACATATCTAGGCCTAAAACATGTAAAGAATTCTTAACTATAAATATAGCTACACTATGTTTTTATTATTCATTTCATACAACTCAATGATGGAAAGGCTAAATGGATAAACTACCGCAAATTACAATCTAACTTCACAAATGTACCAAAACATAAGAAAATCACTGTTTTAACACAATTTTTAGGCTAGATTTATGTGAAATTCTAATGTTTCACATTGCATAATAGAAACTTTACCTCTAAATAATTTGTGTTTTCTGTCATTACAATTAAATTCATCAACTTATATTATCATTCTTATGAATCGTCAGATTGAGGTGGGAGAACAACATTAACTATGATTTGAGGGAAGTAGATTATACAGGGAATGATTGGAAAACATTAGCTCAGGATAGGGATGTATGGAGAGCTTATGTCTACACGGCCATGAACCTACGGGTTCGATAGTGCCAGTGAGTAAGTAAGTATGAATCGTCAGATTTTTCACTTTAGGCCTAATTACCATGCATGTTTCTGAATGTTTAAGACTTTGTTTAACACGTTTTATTATACATTGATGTATCTGTCAACAAAGTGCTATGTGAAACATAACCTAATACCAGAACTGTCAAATATATTTTATAGCAACTTATCTGTAAGAAGTTAATATAGATTAACATAAACTTAGACATTATGAAATATGTAACAAAATAAAAATCATACCTAGAATGAGGTGTTGCATCACGTTCATAGCAGTCCCACTGTTGCATCAAGAGAGAATAGCACAAGTAGCAAGCACGGACAGCTGTAGGTGATGAATTTGTTTCAAGTCTATAGCCTGCTGGCGGCTCATGTGATTCTAAGAATGGAAAATATGGTTCAGTAGGCCCTCCCGATGGATTCGAACTTGGTTTTACTCTTAACCAGTACTGTTCAGGATGTCCCACATTACCACACACAAAACATACTGAACGTGGACTTGGTGGACCATCTAAACCACTACTGGAGGTCACTGGTGGAGGTTGGAATGTTGCTTCCATACTTCCTGGCTCTTTCTTGATGTACATAACTTATTAACAATCTATATGTAAGTCTGTATGCAGGTCCCTTTCATTGTCATCAAATAGTATACAATCATTTTAAAATATGAGTTGTCTAATTGACACATACTGTTCACGAAAATAATATATTATAGATATAGCTTTATAGCATCGAATTATATCAAAAGAATATAACTCATGTTGACACTTAAAAAAGAAATATAGGCATTTACTGTTAAAATAAGATAACTATTAAGTGCGAGGTGTGTTAGTGAAAAAACATCGACCCGATTGCTACTGTTAACGTTAGGCGCAGAATTTAGTCTATATTACAATAAAAATTCCATTTGTCGCATCTCAAATACACAAATTTACATACATTTATTGTATCAATACGTATAAATGCGTGTTCCCATTTCCGGCAGTCATAACGCACGAATAACATATTCGACTTTCGACACTTTCCCATGATCATCGTTATCTCTTTCAGAGTCTGCCATACGTTCGCGCAACAGTGTACAGTCCAATTTGTCTTTATTATTCCTGGATATTAGTTATGTAGTAATAAAAGAAAAAAATTAATTACCTCTTTATTCACAGACATGCAATTCTAAGTACTAATATAGTAAAAAACACAAAGAAACAATGGAATATTCTTTTAATTTAGAGCGCTGTAATTCCACTTACAACGCTGCCATGTTAGAAATTAGTAAAATTTTATTCCCATAATGCATTTCAAGTAAGGTGTATGACGATCGCTGTGCACACAAAAAGAAATTCACTATTAATATCAAACAAAGAAAACATTTGACACTTTCACTTATATAATGAAAGTCAAAATAACCGCTGTTGGTACAAAACTAGCTCTTTTATAACTTATGTCATTGTTCAGATCTTATCCCTTTTCTAAAAAACCACACATATGACCGCCATATTCGAATAAACTTGTACAATGTACACTTCTATAGTACACTCTTATTAAAAAAATAACATAACCACAAAACATTCTATATCTATATGTTTATTATATATAATGGCCGCTAAAGCTAGAGAGAAATCCTAATATTTTATTATTTCCATTATATTATTGTGACTTTTCAATTTGCTCGATTTTATTTACTAGCACCACACAATATAAATGGATATACCTTTTTTCTGTAATCAATTGTATAAACAGTTTCAAGTACTGTCCCATATCCACATCTAAAAATAAAAATAAATTACTTAGACTTTCACGGCTGGAGTTCGTATCATGATCAATAGAAATCTTACGGACTTGTTAGCTGTGGCCGTGAGGCTTAAAACTCCCCGACGTTTTGCCAGAGACTGCATCCAGTATCCTCAAAGGTTGGCTTGAGACTTTCTCAAACAGTCTCTGGCGAAACATCGGGGAGTTTTAAGCATCATGACCAACAAGCCCAGAAAGTTTTTACTGATAATGATACAAAAATGTTTTGTAGTATTAGGGGACACCTTAAATCTTGTCTATTTACTTTCAATAATTCTATCTAGCTTCTCTTCCTTAGATTGCACCATTGGGGACGCCTTAAATCTGGCTTACTTATTTTTAATAGTTCTGTCTAGCTTGTATACAGGTCTACCATTAAACAGGCCTATTTTGCTCCTGTCATGGTTACATTCCTGCTGTAATAAAAAAAATATATTGAGTTAACTGTGTGAGTTAACTGTGTCTAACTCCCTGTACGCACAACTTGTTTCAGTTAGCTCAGCAATGAAGTCCATGCTTTAATTATCATCTTCTTGTTCTGAAGTTTGTGAGTTCAAATCTGACTGGCGTCATTGGATTTTTAAGCATATATAAAAGTCCTGAGCATAGGCTTCTGTCAGAAAGGAAGAAAAGCTATGGATACCATGTCATAGATTTAGGTTGCATTAAAGAACTTTAATCCTGAAATAATAACAATTTGTCAGCCCTTTCACACTCTGATTTGAATTACACACAAATATTTAATATTTGAAGGAAGTAATACTATAATGTTTCTTTTAATTATTATGAATTAGGGATTTAGACTCACCTCAATGATTATGTTGAATTGGTTGTAAAAATTATTTTCTAAATTTTCCCCAAGTTGATTGGCCTACATTTTTAATTAATTTTAGGTGCAGAAAGTATAATTCAGTGTCTATTTTATTTATAGTTGCATAATGTCTTTTTTTTTTTTTTTTCGAATTTTAAAGTTTTCCTTTTCAATATTTTTTTATGGCTATTGTTATTGTTTTATCATATTTCTAACAAACTTGGTGCAATTTCTTATTTCAAACCTCTATTAATGAATTTTATATCGGCAGCTCTTTTAGGAAGCATTGACAATGTCACACAGATGTGAAGAAACTATGATATGCAAGAAACTTAAAAAAATCAATAAATAAAGACAATACTATCTAATTCTATGGTTTATGGGACCTGCAGGTTCAATGTCATATACATATCATCAATATCCAGTTCTCTACTGAGCATCTGAATATTACCCTCCCACCTATACTTAAGTCTTCCTAATAATCTTTTCCTCAAGTGTTTCCTGATAAAAAACTTTCAAAACATTTCTAGTCACACATTTGAGCTCCATGTTCTATCCATTTCAATCTCCTAGACTTAATAACTAACAGTAACAGGACAACAATATACAGAATGCAGCATAAATCAGTTAACCGAAAATGCAAATATATTATTTTCTGTAGCTTACAATATCTATACAAAAAACAACTTCTGAAATTATTCCCTAGTTAGTAAATTACCTCAAGCAGTAATGTTTTGAGATTGTATTCTGAAGGTTTCTTATTCATACCCCAGTTTCAACCAATCTGATTTTTTCCTTGCAATTATGTGCACCTTGTTAACTGACTTACGCTGCCCCTGTATTATGATACAGTCAACATTACTGAGAGAAACAATTTTCTTTTAATAAAACAGGAAACAAAAGAGTTCCTCATTATGAATCTTCCTCCATTCTTTTTCTCATGGAACTGTATATTTCCGTTAAGATCCTGTTTTTGAGTATGGTACTTCTAGATTGTTTTCATCCATTAATGTAAGTAACCATGTTCTAAATGAACAAATGTCAATTATAGATATATTTAGGAAGAAAACTATGAAGTTTTATTTAACAATTATTAAATGAATAACATTTTACACTTCACCTCATATTTTGTCTCTTTTCTAGGACTAGTTTCAAAGAAATTCTTCCTCATTTTCAACTGGTATCTGATTGAAAATAAGGAAGAATTTTCTCTTTTCTAGGACTAGTTTCAAAGAAATTCTTCCTTATTTTCCAACTGGTATCTGATTGCAAATAAGGAAGAATTTCCTTGAAACTAGTCCTGGAAAAGAGGCAAAATATGAGGTGAGCTATAAAATCTGATTCATTTAATGATTGTTGATGCCTCCTCCACCAATAAATGATCAATTTAGTTATGTATGAAACATCTGGTGAGATCAAAATGTAAATATGAATACTAACATATGGATACTTAGTATTTGTAATGATAAGATTTTTTCTCTCAATGCAAACTTTTGTTCTCCATTGTTGTCTACAAAATACCCTCTTCCACATTAAAATATCATAAGAGAATTAATCCAATGTTAATTTGGAAAATTATCAAATAACAGCTTACTTAAAAAAAATTATCCTTTTATCTTTATCTTCTGAATGGACATGTACATTTACAATTACATCACAACAGCGACCTTTAAGAGTGATATAAAAAGCCTATCATTAATAGATTCTACTTTTTTAATCACATATCTAATTTTCCTGTGAATAAAAAGAAAACCTGTTCCTAATTAGTGTTTTCATTTCCTGCTCCATAAAATAAAGTGTTCATGTCCCTGTAGAAGATAAAGACAATATTTGAGATATTTTATGAAGTAATAGAGCATTTATTTGTAGAATTTTTGGATTACCATATAAAAAATTCTCTTACAGTATTTTTAATAAAAAAATACTATATAACTAACTCACTGGCACTATCAAACCCATAGGATCAAGGCCATGCAGACATAAGTTCTCCATACATCCCTATCCTGAGATAATGTTTCCAATCATCCCCTGTATAATGAACTTTCCTCAAATCATGGTTAAAGTTATTCTCTTACCTCATTTTTGGCATACCTACTGGGTGCTTTCCCTCTGATTTTCCTACAAGGAAACTCGTGCCATATGTCCAGCCCATCGCAGTCTATGAGGTGCAAAAGAGAACATTTTCATGCCAACAAAAGGGAACAAACCTTGTATTGATAGAGTAATGGTAATGATATTTAGATAGTGTAAGATCCAAGAGGTCTTGTGGTTACCATGCTTGCCTCTGGTTCCAAGAGTGCAGGTTCAAATACAACCAGAGTCAATGGATTTTTCACAGGCACTGTCAAATGCCAATATTATTATTATCATTAATTATGAATTTGTATTCATATACATTTGCTAAGGGAAAAGTGCCCAGTAGGTAGCCCAAGAATGAGATGAGAGAACAACATTAACTATGATTTGATGGAGGTAAATTTTATAGTGGATGATTGGAAAACGTTGGCTCAGGAGTATAGAGAGCTTATGTCTAAACAACCTTAAACCTATGAGTTTGATATAATGCCAGTGAGTTAGACATATATTTGCTAAGCTATTGTAATCCCATCATATCTTCTTAATGTATAAGGTCTTTCATACATTACGCAATTTTAAAAATGCAATAATTAAGTCAAAAATGCACTGAAATTTTTTTTTTCATATACATACACTCCCATTTAAGGGTGATCCAAGATTGCTACATGCATCCAACTGCAAACCACAGTTTGGTGTAGTTTATGGGCAGGTAGTATGATCGGCTCCTTCTTTTTTGAAGATTTAGACGGTGTGCGTTATCAAGAAATGGTCAGAAACAAATTATGGCCTGCTCTGGGAGAAGTGGATACAGCCAATATGTGGTTTCGCATCCCGCGAGACAATAACCCTACTCCATGAAAAATTCCCTCAGTCTGCAATCTTAATTTGTGGCAACTTGGAATGGCTTCCCAGATCTTGTGACCTTACTCCATGTGACTTCTTTTTATGGGGTTATATGAAGTCCAAAGTCTACCTGAACAAACCACAAACAATTCTCCAACTTAAGGAATAAGGAAGAAATTCAATGTGTCATTAACAACATCAATGGAGATGTCTGTGAAAGGATCATCATGAACTTCATAGACTGAGTAACTGCCTCTGAGACAATGAAGGTGGACATATGCCTGATATAATTTTCCGCACTTAAATGGGAGTGTATTTAGATAAAAATAAAATAAAAAAAAATTTTAATGCATTTTTTATTTAATTATTGCATTTTTAAAAATTGCATAATATACGAAAGAACCTATAGAAGCAAACCAATTTGTGTTGTGAATGACAGTTATTACATTGAATGAGAGATCAAAAGAAAGACTGAAGAGGAGAACTCGTGCTTGAATGGAAAGGAAACCTGAATTAGTTTAGTAGAGGAGTAAGTATCAATGTGCAAAGCTGAAGGTTCTCTTTACCAATATAACTTTCAACCCTAACACATTTTGAATCTGCTGGAGAGAGGAAGACATGGCAAGGCATCATCATCATCATGGTCCATTCACGAATTTAGACTATTAGCTGACCTGTTTTGGTCTCAATAGAAATACCAACCAAAAGTTTTTAGAGTGGACGTCCTGGCCTTCTTCTTCCTGCAGGTTAATAGCTTGACAGTAGTTTATCTTTTTTTTTTGGAAAAGAAATTTAATGCTTGAACCAGGAATCGAATTATGGACCTCTGACTTTGTACGTCAGGATGCAATGCATTACACCTTTCAAGATCCAATACAATCACTAAATTTTCTTTCTACTTATACAATTCTTTTACGTCCAAAGGCAAATAGCTCTTGCTATTAACAATGCCATTAGACGACTTCTATTCAAAGTATTTTTAATGAGAATATTTCATTTACATTGCCTTTGGATGTAAAAGAATTGTAAAGTGAAAAGAAAATTTAGCGGTTGTATTGGGTCTTGAATGGTGTAATGGATTGCAGACTGACGTACAGAGGTCCAGGGTTTGATTCTTGGTTCAGGTGTTAATTTTTCTATTCATAAAATAAATCTGTCAAGGACTGGAATATGTTAAACTAGATATAAAATTTACAATATAACATTAGAATACCGGTAACTGAGATCTCAGTCTTCCTCAACTTTGGATCTGTTTCGTAATTTATTTTAAAAGTATGAATTCATTATCCAGTCAGGCAAAGGCAAGTTTTAAATATTAAATTAATATTGAGAAGCTAAAGCTAGAATGTGGGACCAGTAGAGTAAAAGTTTTAAATACTTCAACCTAAAACTGACACTGCATAAAACTATTGCAAACATATTCTTTAACAAAGAGTGTTTAAAACATAATATAACACAAAAATATGCCAGAATTAACATATCCTACATCCAAAATTGAGGAAGACTAAGATCTCAGGGATTCTATTACACGCTTTATATTAGCTTGACCTGTATCTATCTATGTAACGGAATCTTTCAACGCGATTTTCACCCACTTAAAATCATCGGATCGACTTGAAACTTTGTATACTTGTAGAGGACCCGTGACAATACAATAATTTCATATTTATTTTCTAAAATCCTGGCCAGAATCATCAGAAAATCTAAAAAATTGTTTTTGTATTTATGTAACGGAATCTTTCAACGCGATTTTCACCCACTTAGAAACATTGGATCGACTTGAAACTTTGTATACTTGTAGAGGACCCGTGACAATACAATAATTTCATATTTATTTTCTAAAATCCTGGCCATAATCATCAGAAAATCAAAAAAAGTGTTTTTGTATCAATGTAACGGAATCTTTCAACGCGATTTTCACCCACTTAGAAACATTGGATCGACTTGAAACTTCGTATACGTGTAGAGGACCCGTGACAATACAATAATTTCATATTTATTTTCTAAAATCCTGGCCATAATCATCAGAAAATCAAAAAAAGTGTTTTTGTATCAATGTAACGGAATCTTTCAACGTGATTTTCACCCACTTAGAAACATTGGATCGACTTGAAACTTCGTATACGTGTAGAGGACCCGTGACAATACAATAATTTCATATTTATTTTCTAAAATCCTGGCCATAATCATCAGAAAATCAAAAAAAGTGTTTTTGTATCAATGTAACGGAATCTTTCAACGCGATTTTCATCCACTTAGAAACATTGGATCGACTTGAAACTTTGTATACGTGTAGAGGACCCGTGACAATACAATAATTTCATATTTTGTTTCTAAAATCCTGGCCAGAATCATCCGAAAGTAAAAAAAATGAAAACTGGTATAATAGGTTGCGAATTTGTCGAGTTTTTAGTCAAACGTTGTAAGAGCTCAGTTGGTAGAGCAGTGAACACTTAGTGGTATATAATTTCAGTAATCCATACGTCGCTGGTTCAAATCCGGCTGGGAGGGTTTTTTTATAGAAGAGTATTACTTTTAGCTCATACTACAATAGTATGGAATTTAAAGATATTTACATTTTTATCTTATTCTGTAAAATATTAAAACTAAAAATAAAAAATAAATAATAGTTTTAAAAAAACTAAAAGAACACGCTTTATAAGAAAACTAAAAAATGAAAAATAATTTTAATTTCCCATACGCTTGGGATAAAATAAAGTGGTCAACAAAAAAATCATCTCCAACACATATAGAATAAAATTAGAGTTATCAACAAAAAGAAAATAATTTTACCATCAAAAGCGTGGGGTGCTTTTTATGATTTTTACATTTTCTTCTTAGAGAGCTTACTTTTACCAATATCTGTTTATTATCAAATATATTAATTGATATAGAGCACCCCACGCTTTTGATGGTAAAATTATTTTATTTTTGTTGATAACTCTAATTTTATTCTATATGTGCTGGAGATGATTTTTTTGTTGACCACTTTATTTTATCCCAAGCGTATGGGAAATTAAAATTATTTTTCATTTTTTAGTTTTCTTATAAAGCGTGTTCTTTTAGCTTTTTTAAAACTATTATTTATTATATTGTAAATTTTACATATAACCTCAACGGTGTTTCGTCATGTATTTTAAAAGTATCAAAACTAAATATGCCATCAAAAAACTAGTTTATCTCATTGAATATTACTCTACAATATCTCAAATCAACACCATGTCTAATATCAGCAGGAATTGATGAGACAACTTGCTGATTTTTTTAGGAATTAACACTATTAGCTATAATTTATGGAAGGAAAATTGTATCACCTCACTTCATGTCCTTCTTCAAGGATATGAGGGGAGGTGATATAATTTTAATAAAGGAATAAAGTGGTCTATTTTTAATTTATACATCACTTTGGCAGACCACTTAACATAGTTGATGTATACTTATATTGTATACAAACAAAAATATAGAATGAGTGTATGTTAATTTTGTGCAGTGTGAAGTGTATTGTATGAAGCATGATGAAGAAGAAAAGGAAGAAGTGAAACCCGGTGCTGGTGTGTAGCCTACTCTTATTAATAAGCACTGTAACGGGAAAAAGCGTGACAGTGATAGTAATGCATGGACTGTAACACTCAGAGTTGTGGATTTTCACCATGGGAATAAGGCGAGGAGCGAACTAAGGACACTAAGTACAATAAGGAGGCTTACCAAGACATACGCTGATGTCGATAACATATATTTATTAATTAGAATGAAGCACAATGGGCGATCAACAGTTCACTGTTCATGTACACTATCCAGAGTATGGATATATGATGTTATTCCGGTATTTTTACTTCGGAATAATACAAGTGCTAATAGCGGTCAACACCGGACCAATTTCATTAATATTATGGCAAATATATCATTTTAAAACACTGATAAATACTGGTCTACACTTGACCTAAAGTAATTTATTATGTTGATATAACACCTGAATATTACAGGATCGCCTATAATGCGATATGCACACTGATGCTTTTAAGATTAACTTTAAATGTGCCATTACTTTCCGGCCTAACACTTTTCTAAATGGTGAATAGGTCGCTCGCCTGCGACCGGCAAAATATATGAGTCCGCACTGCTGCGGGACTCAACCAATTGACCCTGCACGGGCGTCTTACGTTCTTTTCGCTCCGCTTGGGAGTCCTTCCCAGAGCAGACTCCTCTCTCGTTATTTGAAATATATCCATACTCCTCCTTAAAAACACAATTTCCAAAACCAATATTTTCATTGGTTGGACATACAATTAACATATATAAAAAATGCCTTACTCGCAGAATAATATCTACTTATGGGCTCTTATTGGATATTAGGGTTCCCACTCTACTTAAACCAGAATCTCGGGGAAATCATTGGTCCAGTATTTCCAGGGTGTGTTTTTCACATGGCTGGTGGGTAGTTAGCTAATGAAGCCGGAAATTGGTCATTAATTTAAACAGAAAACAGATGGACATAGATTTTGGGCTACTGTCTCCATCTTGGTAGGGGGGTTTGGTGGTCTTCAACACCGAAGACTGACCGTCATTTATCTTAAGGCAAGGATGACTTCCATAGCCGGACAAGGGACATTTCCTAGTCTCCAGCAGTGAGACCTTTTTGAAAGAACCAATTCGCTTCAGCTGTAAAACAATTTTAGCTACACATGTGTTGATTTTCAAAACTTGAGATACAAAGACAGAAATGTCTTCTTAGTATTTACTCAAGTGTAACAAATTCAGTAAAAAGTTCTAACGAGACCGTTTTTTTTTGGACAGTGTAACTACATATTTAATAAAGCCATCTACACATGTTTAATAATAAAATTAATTAGTACAGTTATTTCTGCTACAGCACCTAGGGGGCCAGCAGGCTTACTGTCCTCATCTGATGGACGAATCACTATCAACATACCACATGCCTTCTCGACATATGTACTGTGGAGAGATTTGTATTTTAATGCAGGAATCTGGTGCATAATCTAGCAGTTAAAAATTGTATACAACCACCTCCACTGGTACCAAGACTGAAAATTTTGCAATTAAATTAATTTAACAATTAAAATTTTCAACCCTGCCAAGTATTGAACCTGAGCCCGCTAGTCAGGTAGAAGGAATGCTACCACCTGAGCCAGCATAACAGACTTTATCAATCATTTCAATTGTCATATTCCATTCAAAATATTGTTTTCTTCCATGTATGCCAATAACTTTTACTTACATATTAAAATATAAAGTTTTCATTCTCAAAATAGATAGGAAGGAACCTTATAAGATATTAAGAGACTGAATTGGTAATATATACCTCACCACAAATTTGCTCTCACCTGGAACATATTTCTGACCTGTGGTAGTGAGACATAGAGCCTCACTAAAAGATCAGAGGTAGCCCTAAATAATTTTGAAAAAAAAAGTACTCAAGAAAATACTTGGACCGATAAATATTAATGGTCAGTGGAGAATACGATACAACAAAGAACTGTATGACAAATACAATGAATCTGACCTTGTCAATTTTATTAAGTTAAAGAAATTAGAATGGGCTGGCCATGTACAAAGGCTCACAACAGACCGAGCACCAAAAAAGGTGCTTACAGCAAGTTTTTTGGAGATAGACAGGTTGGAAGACCGAAAAAACGATGGGAGGATGGTATTAAGGAAGATGCTGCAAACCTACTTAAGTGCCGCAACTGGAGGCCAAAGCTCGAATTTGAGCCAATCAGCCATTGGATGGATGGAACATATTTCAGAGGATATTCTCCAGTTTTCAGCAGCCAAAAATCAACTTCTGAGTTTACCATTGAAGTTTTGTATATTTCCCCCCTCTGTATTCAACAGATGAATCAATTTAATATAATAAATTTGGGAATTTTAACATTATGAGGTTTCATTAATAAGAATCAAATGAATCGTGAATTCTTACCTCATACATCTATGGTTTTTTAAAACAGCACCACAGTATCGGAGAACCATCTTCTCCATTGTCAGCTGTTTTCACGACTGTCAATTTTTTCTTTTGCTGGTAATTATCCAAACTGGCATCTACTGTACTTTTGAAGGAGCAATTTTCCAAACTGCCATCTGGTGTGTTTTTGAAGAACTTTGTAATCAAGCTAGTTTCGTCTGGAATCTTGATTACAAAGTTCTTCAAAAATACACCAGATGGCAGTTTGGAAAATTCCTTCAAAAAGTACACTAGATGGCAGTTTGGATAATTACCAGCAAAAGAAAAGATTGACAGTCGTGAAAACAGCTGACAATGGAGAAGATGGTTCTTCGATACTGCGGTGCTGTGTTTAAAAAAAACATAGATGTATGAGGTAAGAAGAATTCACAATTCATTTGATTCTTAAGACTAATCAATAATTATATCTTTTCCTTGGTAACTTCAAAATGAATAATTTTGCTTATATTTTTCTTAATCAAGTCTTTTTCCCATAAGTGATGAAGGAGGAGATGTTTGGGAAGCAGCCAGTAGAAAAATGTAAGAAAAGATGGGCGGACTCAGTGAAGGAAGATGGTCAAAAATCCTGAACTGTAGGAACCGGCAACAGAGAGCATTGGATGGAGAAGATTGGAGGTCTCACATAAAGATGGCCCAAACCTGCTATGGGCTGTAACACCATTGGAAAAGAAGAAGTATTTTTACCATACTGTGAATTCTGTTGTTTTTTTCAGTTGTTCAGGAGTTTTTAACTTCACTTCAACTCTATGATTCTATCCATATGGAGAAATATAAAAACTGGTGCAGCTGCTCATATGTAGTTAGAATTATCATGGAAATGAAGAAAAATCAAAATTACAGAAACAACTGGAAAATCCAATAGAACTCACAGTATGGGGAAAAAAAAAAATTCTTCTTCAATGGGGCAATAGACCTGGAAAGCCCTTGGGCTATCAGCCGGCTCACAACTTCACATCTATGTGAGATATTTACAGACATGGTCTATCATCCAACCAGCATAGGAGTGACATATTGCCAGCAAAATTTCTCAGCCATTATAGCTGATTTTCTCAACCTGGAGCCGCTACTTATTGCAGCTACCCAAATTCTTCACGATACTGGGTAGGCACTGGTCCCATACTGCCTGACATTCCAGAGAAACTTTTCTCTTCCCCAGGAGACTCAAACCATCATATGTTCTGTAGCTCTGCACCAAGGTATACTGCCTTAGACCATTTAACTATATCACAGAATATGAGAAAAAATGTATATCCAGAAAAATGGAGATTTTTGAGTTCCCAGGAAGTGAGAGGTTTGTCTGCCCAACACTAAAAGGAGAGAATATACAATACTTCCAATGCTCAACTCATAAATTGGTTTCTGGATGAAAACAAGAGAGAGTTCTCTCCTAAATATGTTTGAGGTGAAAGTAAAATATGAGGTGAGGAGTATATTATCAATTTAATCTCTTTAGAGGGTAAAAACTTCAGTAAAATATTTTTAAACCAAAAAAAGCATTTCTTCTTTTCTGCAATAAGGGAGGATCCTCTGTTATGAAGTTGCAGCACACTAAATAAACAGTTAAAATGAGGTATATGAAATAAAAGATAAAAAAAATATAAATAAATATCCTCAACTCGTGTCCAACTCATGGTCGGATCAAGGGATGAGATGAGCCCCCTTTATAGAGGTTTGTGAATGACAAGGGTGCCGACTGATCATGCATGACGCACATCAGGGCAGATGAACAAAATGAAATGGATGAGATGAATATGGACAAATGGTGGAATGAAATTGTGGCAGGGGAAAACGCCAAGGAAAACCTGCCCAAGCTCCATTTTTTACCCACTTGGAGTGCGGATGCAGTCTCTGGCGAAACGTTGGGGAACTACAAGCCTCAAGACCACGGTTAACAGCCCGGAAATCTTCTAGATCATCATGATAAAAATTTGTCTACAAGAACGGTAAATAATGAAACTCGACACATGTCCTGCTGTGTTAGTTGCTAACATTCAATGTGAAACAATCCAGTCCAGTATGAAACTTCCCATGCTGATTGATCCTGATCGAATTCATATAATAAAACTGAACTAAAACCATAACATGAACTTATGTATGAAATGTAATCTCCCAAATGAGACAAGATAGCCCAGCATGCAACTTGTGTCCTGATTACTCTTGCCTAATTGATGCTATGAGACATCCAAGTATCAATAGGAATTATATTTGAAGAGAAAAATGTATCTTTCAGTGAGAAATGTTAAACCAATAATAAAAACATCATCAATAGGAATCTTTTTTCAGGCTAGTGTGGATTATGTGAACCAATCATAAAGGCGTGTGGGAAACCATTCTTGCCAGCTTTGGAATAAAAAATTAAAATAGTACCTTATCAGCTGCTGAAGATGGAACAATAAGTTCTAAAACACCTATATATTTTAATGAAATTTTAATGTTGAGTATGTATGACATCTCAGGTACAATTTTTACTTCAATATTTTTTTTATTTAATCAAACAGGAATGAGATGCACAAAGAAATTAAACATAAGCTTAATTCTGGAAATACATGCTATTATGCATTACAGGGACTCTTGTTGTCCCAACTCCTTTAAAAAAAATTTTAAGCTGAAAATATATAAAAGTTATTCTCTCAGTTATATTATTTGGATGCGAAACATGGACTCTTAGTTTAAGGGAGGAAAGAATATTACAAGTATTTGAGAATAGAGTTCTTAAGAAAAATTTTAGGCCAAAAAAGAGATGAACATACAGATGAATGGAGAAAACTACATAATATAGAGCTACATTATGTGTATAGGAAGTCAGATATAATAAGAACAGTTAAGTCTCGTATGCTGTGATGGGCAGGACATGTGGCAGGTATGGGGGATGAAAGAGGTGCATGGAAGCTTCTGATAGGAAAACCAGAGGGGAAAATGTCCAGTTGGTAGACCAAGATTGAGGTGGGAGAATAACATTATCCATGATTTGAGGGAAGTAGATTATACAGGGGATGACTGGAAAAACATTAGCTCAGGATAGGGATGTATGCAGAGCTTATATGTCCGCATGACCATGAACCTATGGGTTTGATAGAGCCAGTGAGTTAGTTATGTTTTTATATAAATTAACGCTTTCCAATCCTGGGTAGAATTTAATTTAAGAAAGAAAAATTAATGCTCAAACTGGTACTTGTACCCTGCAATTGGTATCCTACTGATGTACAGAATCAGAGATCCAGGGTTCAAGTCCCAGTTCGAACATTAATTTTTCTATTTTAACTTTTTATACAATAACCTCTACGGTGCTTTAGAATGAATTACATAATTAATAGCCAATCATGTTGCTTAGCACCAATACAAAATATGTCAACATTTTGGAACTTATGAAAATATATTAGGATGTAACATTATGAGGTTCTCTTAATAAGTAAGTTTGGTCTGTCATATTTGAAGAGAAAAATATATGCTCAGACTGGGGTTTGAACCCAGGACCTTTCGCACTCTAGACAAATGCTCTACCAACTGAGATACCTGAGAAATTCCAATCTAAATGCAAATCTTTCTCTCATATACGCTGTTAATCCCTGCACACCAAATGCTATGAAGCTATTGCTTCAATTTTGCAAATGGTGGTTTCTTTATTATGAAGACCTTTAATTGAGAATTTTACATTACATTATATCTTCCTGGGTTCAAACCCTGGTCTGAGCATATATTTTTCTCTTCAAATATAATTTATCCATCACTGAGATGTATGAAATGAATAATAAAAACATCAAAAGAAGCCATACTGACTTTATAATGTAATGTAATGTAAAATTCACAATTAAAGGTCTTCTTAATAAAGAAGCTACCATTTGCACGATAGAAGCAATGGCTTCATAGTATTTGGTGCGTGGGAATTAGCAGTGTATATAAGAGAAAGATTTGCATTTAGATTGGAGTTTCTCAGGTGGCTCAGTAGGTAGAGCATTCGCCTAGAGTGGGAAAGGTCCTGGGTTCAAACCCCGGTTTGAGCATATATTTTTCTAAGATTAAATGGGGCACGCCGTAGCGTAGTGGTTAAGGCACTGAGCTACAAGCCGGAGGGTCGAGGGTTCAAGTCCCGTTGGGGTCAGGATTTTTAAACTGGCCCAAACCCTCTGGCGGCACTATGGCCCTGGGGTCGACTCAGCCTCTAACGGAAATGAGTACCAGACGCTTGTTCTGGGGTGAAGGCGGCCGTCACGCAGGGCTGACAACCCGGCTGACATAAAGTGCCGATTGTCTAGAAAAAGTGGGAGCCTTAACCTCCTACTACCCCATGGGCCTCCGGGTCTGTTGTGGGATCACTTTACTTTACTTACTTCATACCTCACCTCATATCCAGTCTTCTAATTATACTGCAGTTTCAAAGCCCTGGCAGCTTCATCTTCAGTAATATCTCGTCGACTGATTTATGTCGATCAGAAGAGCTACTACTTCTTCAAGATGAAGTTAGATGAATCTTCAACTTCAGTAATATCCCGTCGACTGATGTTATGTCGATCAGAAGAACTACTTCTTCTAGTAGCTCTTCTGATCGACATAACATCAGTCAACGAGATATTACTGAATATGAGGTGAGGTATGAAGTATTTTAATTTAATCTTAAATTAAAACTCATGTTTTTTTCCTATAAAAGTTCAATATATTTTTCTCTTCAAATATAATTTATCCACCATTGAGATGTATGAAATGAATAATAAAGACATTGAAGTTTGGTCTGTATTCATCTTATCTCATAAATTATTGTTTTTTGTAAGACGCATTTCAACTGATGATGAAGCATGGAAGCTTTGAAACGCGTCTTACAAAAAACAACAATTTATGAGGTAAGATGAATACAAAACTAAATTGGAAACACCATCTTGAAAGAATGAGTTCAAATCGGATCCCCAAAGCTGTTTATAATTATATACCAAGAGGACGAAGATCACTGGGCTGTCCTATGAAACGCTGGAGGGAAAATTTTCTATAGGATCGTAACAGGCCTTGGCCTAATACTTGTAAGGAAGAAGAAGAAGATGAATACAGACCAAACTTTTTATTTATTGTGTGAATAAATAAGTTGAGTCTATATTTCATCTTTGTGTGATTTACATAAAATGACACTCATTGCACACAAAAAAATATGGCAGTATAGGATGAGTGGCAAGAATTTTAGCAGTGAATAGAAGCTTGGGCGAATAAAGTAATAAATTAAACAATTATATTTGAAGCAGATTAAGTATTACCAATAAACCTGATAATTTAGAGAAACATTGAAGTGATTTTAAATTAAATGCAATTCACAATTCAATAAAAAATACATTCAAATTAAGAACTCAAAATATGTGCGCCAAGCTTGAATTCAAAAAGACAACAAAGAACCATCCACTCTTGTTAAGGTTTTCATTGTTAGTCAAAGATATATACTAGTTGTATGCTATTAAAACATTTCTTTAATTTCTCTTTTTAGGGTATCACATTAACACACCAGTATTTTTCTGTCATTTCAGAGACTTACACAAACATGCATAATAAATTCAGACATACTTTCACATACACATATGCTCAAACTGAAGACAAAAGCTTCATTTTGCAAACTAAATTACATTAATGAATTACTCAATATTTAATGTGATTCACATACATTATATATATGCGTACCTTATACAAACATACATTACATTAATACTTAACTTGCAAATACTTTGAAAATACTCTCATTTCATTATACTTTAAAAATGTACCTTTAACTTATACTGTATTATAAAAAGAAAACTTAAAATTTAAAATCTTAGCAAAACAATAATATATTTTTATATACATTTGCATTGTTAATGACTAAAGCATTTAGTTGCATTGTGTTTTCAATACCATCAGCATAACATCTTGTACATTAAAAAGGAGCTCTTCTAACATTGCTGAGATACATAATTGTACAATAGTTCCATTTCATTAAGAAGTCTAGTTATTATTACTTCTAAATTCATTTGAAAATATATAATTAATATTATCTTATACCCAGGATAGGCCAAAACAAACATTTACATATTTAACTTAAATACTTAGTTTATCATGCATAATTACAATTTTCTATTATCTTTTTTATGAACTTCAATATCCTCTTATAATTAAATATTCCACTTAAATATATAAACTTTTCAATACAAACATTACCACTGGAAGAGTAATTAACATTATCTATACATTTATTTGTAATACATTGAATCTAATTTATATTTTTTCAGGATTACAAGACTGTTATTGATAACATTTAAATCCTTTTTTTTATTATTTGCAATTACACAGCCATCACATATTTACTTATAGAAAACAAAAGCTTTATAGATATGAAGTGGTGTATGTATATATATATATATAAATTAATCAAAAGTCTAGTCATATAGGGTACTGATAAGGATTGGTGCATATTGCTACTTAAATGATTGAGGCACTTCACAGTATTATGTACATCTATACTACAATAAATCAAATTTAATAATATCAAATAAAAAATTAAGAAAATACAAATTGCCTTCAATCTCATTTTTCGTATTACGATTAGACCTCAGATTTTTAGGTTCTAAAAGTATGTAGATTTCCGGGAAATTCTCGTATAAGACTTGAAAGCATAATAATAGTCCCTTCGATTGGTTGCTGGCCAAAGGAAGGCAAGACCAGTGATGGGGCTGCCATCTTATAGCCTCTGGTCAGGCTTTTCTGGAGAAGAAAAGAAAATAAAGGAAAGAAGAAATGGAAGAAAGGAAAGACTCCCTAGCCCTCGGATGCCCTAATAGCGTCGGGGTCGAAAAAAACAAGAGTTAACCAAGAGAGGTTAGATAGTAAAGTTAAAAGAGTGCAAAACACAAGTAAGTGGAAGAAATGTTTTGCTCAGCTTGATGCTGGAGGGAAAATTTTCTATAGGATCGTAACAGGCCTTGGCCTAATACTTGGAAGGAAGAAGAAGAAGTATGTAGATTTAGGCATCTAAAATAGGCTTCATAAATAAAAAAAATAACCTATGATCACCAATGAAAGTAGTAAATATGGAAAAATTGAACAACATATTAAGATAAGGAATAATATATTTAAGATATATATCTTGGAGTTTTAATAAATAAATAAAAACACAATGTTCAGGAGGAAATAAATAAAAGAATACAAGATGCTAATAAATGTTATTTTGCAATAATAAAGAATTTGAAATCAAAATATCTGACACGTAAAACAAAAACCAGATTGTATAAAACACTAATTAAATCAGTGCTAACTTACGGGAGTGAAACCTGGATTCCGACTGAACATGAGAAATCTTAAGATAAATTAAAATGTTTCATACCTCTCCTCATGAACAATTTCGGGGTCATAGTAACCCCATTGTACTGAGGTTTTAAAAAAAATTATTCTGAGGATGAGGTTGCCACGACCTCAAAATCGTGATCTACATAGAAGATTGTTTATGAGGCAGTACAACAATTACATAAAGTCACTTCTGTTATACATTTCTACAAGTCACCTCGCCTATACCCATATACTCGTCGACACACTGGCAGCCTGGCCACCAGTGGAAACTTAACGCTAATTTTGGACTTGCCGTTTTTTTGGGATAGTGTAACTTGTACATTATTTTTATTAAGCTCCTGGATAGTTAGGCCTCATAATTTAAGTCAGTAAATCTGTGATTCAGTAGGCCATCGTAGAAATACTAACGGGGTAAACCCACGACTGACGACCTCGCCGATTAGAGATTAGTGCGAGGTAATTCAAACCAAAGATTGTACAGTGCTACATCATTTCGTGTGCTTCAGACAAGAATAAACTACATTCAAAAGAACCTCTCTACACATTAATTCTGCCCGACGAAGTCCTTGTGGAATCCCTGGATGAAAACTCATGCATACCGATATTCCAACCTGAGCGAACCTACACACAAATTCCCCAGTGAACCAGGGAAATCCATTTACAAATCCAGCGCCCACCAAATCCCCAACTATCCAAATCATCCCCACTAATATCCCTCTCCATATTGTCTCCCAACAGTGGGGCTTTTATTTTAGCAACTCAATGAAACCTGATAATAATCCCTCTACTGAGGATGGGGTTGCCATGACTTTGAAATCGTGATATATTTGGAAGATTGTTTATGAGGAGAGGTATGAAATGATATAATTTATCTTAAATTAAACCTCATAGTGATTTATTCCTATAAAAGTTCAATGAGAAAACTTCTGTTCCTCAAAGAAAGATACTTAAAGGATATATGGATAGGAAAATGGAGAATGGCGAATGAGATATAACAGGGAATTATATGAGTTATAATAAATCATCAGATATCATTACAGATATTACAGTAGTAAAGAATAAGACATATGTAGAGGATGACTAAAAATATAGCACTTACTCACTGGCACTACCGAACCCATAGGTTCATGGCCACGCAGACATAAGCTCTCCATACATCCCTATCCTGACCTAATGCTTTCCAATCATTCCCTGTATAATCTACTTCCCTCAAATCATAGTTAATGTTGTTCTCCCACCTCATTCTTGGTCTACCAACTGGGCGTTTTCCTTCTGGCTTTCCTACAAGAAGTTTCCAGGCACGCCTTTCATTCCCCATACGTGCAACATGTCCTGCCCATCGCAGTCTACGAGACTTAACTGTTCTTATTACATCTGGCTTCCTATAAAGACCATGTAGTTCATTGTTATGTAGTCTTCTCCATTCACCTGTCTGTTCATCTCTCTTTGGTCCAAAAATTTTCCTAAGTACTTTATTCTCAAATACTTGTAATCTCCTTTCCTCCCTTAAAGTAAGAGTCCATGTTTCGCACCCATATAATATAACCGGTAGAATAATAGTTTTATATATTTTCAGCTTAACGTTTTTTGAAAGGAGTTGGGACATCAAAAGTCTCTGCAATGCATAATAGCATGCATTTAGTAGTTACAAGAATTATAGATGGTAAGCCAGAAGGAAGTCAGAGAGCTGGAAGACCAAATTTGAGATGGATAGAGAACTAAAGGATGTCAAATCTTTAAAATTGAAGAATTGGTGGACAGTTGCCAGAGATAGAGAAGCCTGGAGAAAAATTCTGATGGAAGCCTTGACCCACCCTGGATTGTTGTGCTGCTGCTGATGATGAAAATAGGCTTTAAAAACTATAAAATAGGTTCTAGAGTACTATTTTTGAAGAGAAAAATATAATTTGTCTTTCAGTGAGAAGTATTAAATTAATAATAGAAACATCTAAAATACTACTTTAAAAAAGGTAAAGTGATCCATTAGGAGGCCCTTGTGGTAGTAGTAGTAGTTTTTTTTTAATATGGAAAAATCTAAGGAGCCCACTGTTTGGGAAAAAATACACATTCAAAAAACTAAGAAAGAAAAATTAGTGAATTTTGAAATTCCCAGGGAAGTTGATTTGATTGGGAGGTTCTTCGGTCCACCAACAGATGGAGTAAGAAGCTGTGTCCCTGGACGATAGAACATCGGTCGTGTAATTACTGAATATGTTACCACTAAGCTTATGAAACTGGTGTAATCATATTCTCTGTATGAGGTGACGCAAAAAGAATTTTTAATTGTAATTATATAAATTTAACTTATGTAATCACAAATGATAAAAAAGTAAATATTTACATATCAACAAGTATAAAAAATATATTAAATAAATATACCCTTTAAATGTGGGTAATTGTATATGAGTTAATAAGTATTATTTTCCTGAATAATTTGCATACAAAACTGAATGGAAATGAAAAAGTAAGAAATTGAAAAGTTGGAATGTAAATAAAATAAAAAATATTATTTAAGAAAAATTGTATCATGTCACCTCATGTGTTTCTTCTTAATTAGACCAATTTCTGGATCTAATTAGGTCCCGAAACCAATCTAATAAGAAACATGTAAAAAAAAGTAAAGTGATCCCACAACAGACCCAGAGGCCCTTGGGGTAGTAGGAGGTTAAGGCTCCCACTTTTTTCTAGACAATCGGCACTTTATGCCAGCCGGGTTGTCAGCCCTGCGTGACGGCCGCCTTTACCCCCAGAACAAGCGTCTGGTACTCATTTCCGTTAGAGGCTGAGTCGACCCCAGGGCCATAGTGCCGCCAGAGGGTTTGGGTCAGTTTAAAAATCCTGGCCCCAACGGGACTTGAACCCTCGACCCTCCGGCTTGTAGCTCAGTGCCTTAACCACTACGCTACGGCGTGCCCCAATAAGAAACATGAGGTGAGGAGATATTTTTCTTAAATAAATAATATTGTTAATTTATGATTTATATATTTATAATATATAGTGATTAATTCTTGTAAAAGTTAAATATTGTTAATTCCTAAAAATAATAATAATTCCTAAAAAAAGTAAAAAAACTATTATGTTCAATTGTCAGAAGAATATAATAAAGGAAGGAAAATTATATCCAACCCGAAAACAATAAAATGGTACACATTTTATAAACTTCCCAAATTATATGTCTATATAACCACAATACAACATTGCAATGAAATTTGGAAAAAGTTGCCATGTAAATGCTAACATTTATCAAATCATAATTTCATAAATGTAATCTAAATTTAAATAAAATAAAATGCATGAGCTAAAAAAACTTTACATACAACAGGTCAGTTACATATCATTTGCCAAAAAATGTATAGGCCTACAATTTAAATATTTAAATTTGAAGGAAAATTATGAAAATAGAATTTGATGCAATGAAACAATATTTTTAAATGTGTAAATCAGCAATTCCCAACCTTGGAAATACTTCTTATGTTTGGTGGATACCATAAAATATTTGTTTAATTTTGGCTATTAAATTTTCTCTATCATAATATGAGGAATAGTATTTCCTATTATTGCTAAAAGAGAAAGTTGAGGGTGGGTTAGGAGAGGCATTCATTCACTGGCCTGTGCCTGAGATCAAATAAAGCACTTGCAATGTATCTTTGGAGAATACTCAAGATAAAATTAATGAAATCATATAGTCAATTATCTTTTGTCCTCTCAAGCATGTTTTTCATTATAGTGTAACCCTCAAATCTAAAGTCATGGCTTTCCTAGGAAAAGACCCAGTTCGCAGTAAAATTGTTATTAATAATAAAATATTAGAACAAACCAACACATTTAACTATCTCGGATACCAAGTTACATACGAAGAAGAAAAAGATTTTAGTCAAAAAATTATAAAATTTAACAGAGTAACAGGAATTATAAATAATATTTTCAAGCCAAACACAGTACAGCAACACACAAGAACTAGAATTTATAAAACACTGGCCAGACCCATATTATGTTACAGCAGTAAGGCCTGGACAATTCGCAGTGTAGATGAACAAAGGCTAACTGCGGCAGAAATGAAATTTATGAGACATACTGCGGGCTATTCTAAGGACAGACCATAAAAGGAATTCTGAGATTCTCAAAGAATTACACACAGAATCAGTCATGGAATATGTAAAAAAATACAGAAACAACTGGAAATCTCACGTACGAAGAATGAGCAGAACAAGAATACCACATCAGATCTTAAATTACCAGCCACCAGGCAAGAGATCTTTGGGCAGACCCTTCAAACGTTGGATTGAGACCGTAACAGACCACTAGGTCTATCACATGAAAGGAGAAAGAAAAAGAAATCATATAGTCTCAGATGAAATTTATTATTTTTTTAATAACATAGAATATGAAATTTTAAATTGACATTCTTAACAGACCCCCTTTCTTTACTCCTTTGCACCATAAGTTGGGAAATGCTGATGTAAGTGATTGCAAAAATAATGTAACTTCATTCCAATATTAGAGTTGATACAGAATAACTCTGCCAAGGGGCATTGCCCCTCCGAGCATTCATATTTACTGAATTAATTTATTTAAGAACTATATTTTATAGTCCACTGCTGTGGTCTCAAGGTAGTGTGCTGCCTTGTCATGCAGCGGGCCTGTGTTCGATTCCCAGGCTCCTGGGTGAGGCTTTTTCCTCACCTGTAAGACAAATGTCAGGAAGCTTAGGACCCAATGGTCCCCAAAAATCATCCGGCCATCATCATCCTTCACCGGCGTGGAAAGCAACAGGAAACTACCACACCTGGAATTCCCTAACAAAGCTGGAAAGTATATCATGAAAATGCTATGATTGCAGTGAAAGACCTGCCCTCGGGCAGAATTACTATGGATGGATATTTTATATTTGTAGTTATTTCCTTAAAATTGTTGTGATTTCTTTGTTACCAATGTTTCATCACGATACTTTATTTTGGGGTTAAACAGAACCAATTTGGCACTCACATTTGTGAGGATTGGCATTCCAGAGGGCAGTGAGAACTTTCACCTACCTACCAGTTTCTATAGTGTGAAGCAGGTATGCAGTTCCCATGGTAACACATGCTAAACTAACAATACTGGATATTGCAAGTTATTTTCCTTGTTTGACTGTTATGCATTAACAATCTAAGAGTGTAATATTTGGCACTTAGCTGCATGATGTAAAATTTATATTAGCATTTATGAAGATTTGGTTTTACAGTTGTTTGTTGCAAAACATAGAATCTCTGATAGGACTGATAGCATTTACATGTTTCTTTAATAATAAGGCTATATTTAAAGATTTGGGCTAAAAGTGTGTATACACTTACCTCATGAGTCAGTGCAACAGATGGCATCAAAATCTCAATTTTTTAAAGAAATGGCGCTTAGCCAGTTGTCCAATTAATCTACTTACATTATTAAAATTATGTGAACAAAGAAATTAATTTTCTTATCACCTGTTTCATCTCACACAAGATGGAAAATACTGGATTACCGCATTTACTCAAATATAAGACAACTTTTTTTTTTTCCAAAATCTGAATTCCAAAAATCATGACTTGTTTTATATTTACCAACAAGAAAATAAGCCTGGCCAAGTTCAATGTTTTTATGTTGCAGAGGCTATATAGCTGCCAGCTGGTGAGGTCAATGTTTTTACGCTGCATAGTGCACACTGAAATTGAGCAGATAATTTTCTTACAAGTGTTAAATGGGTGCTAAAAAAATCAGTTTCTATTAAAAAATGCAGTACTATGAATTTGCAGATACCAACTGATTTATGGAAACACTATGATGCTAATTTTAAGCTGTTAGTAATTAGGGTAGCAGAAGCCACAAACAACTGTGCAGAGGGGAGAAAATTGGTGTCTCCGAAGGTAACATTTGTAAGTGTCAACAAATTAAAGAAATGACTGCAGCAGTAAAGTATATATATAGGGAAAACCAAAAGAAGTTTGGAAACTAGTACTAAAAATTTTTTAGAAATATTAAAAATTGTGAAATTGAAAAATCAGCAATTGCAGCACATAGTCTACTAGAACATCACAAAATTGGAGAAGAAACAAAAACTTTTAAAACAATTGGCATTCCAATATACCCCAACTGGACATAGGGACCAAGGAAGACCAAAACATCGGTGGAAAGATCAAGACCATCTTCGCTAGGTTTACCGTACAGGCCACATGGCCTAAAACGAATTTGTTCATGATGATGATGATGGATAAACCCTTGGGATTGACAGTTTGGGAGAAGATATACATTCAGAAGAATAAATATAGATCAACGAACTTTGATATTCCCAATGAACAAAATTTAATTTCAAAGTTTATAAATTCGACCATAGATGGCAGCTCAGAAGATGTTGACGGCTGAAGAATTTCATCACTCAGAGTCATGACAGAAGATGAACGGGATCCAGTTTGAAACCATAGAATCGTGAAATACACAAAATTTATGAGGTGCGTTATTAAAATATACTCTGATCAACGTTAAATGAATATTACATCATAATTTAATATACGGTATATAGGAAATATAACACGAGGTTTCTTTTAATTATTAATGAGTTGATTATTTTGACTCACCTCACAATTTCTTGATTTTTATGCAGACCTGGTTTCGTTGCCTTTGTCGATGCAATCCAACTGAGAAATATGACGTGACTCATTAATAATTACCTTATAATATTTACTTCGCAACTTTAATTTGAAATAAAATTAAACAAAAACTGAGAAACATCCCAAAAATCATTTAGTGACCAAAAAATTGAAAATATAAAGGGCCAGAACGTAATGTTATTGAGTATGTGCAAGAGAAAAGAAATTAAGGTTCCCCTATCACACGAGAAGTGATTAGGATGAAAGTCCTGGAGATAAAGCACAACCTTGTTACAAATAGGCAGATGTGCCATTCAAAGTCATGTCAAATGGTGTGTGCGTATGATGAAAACACAGAAATGGTGGTGAAGATTACAATGACATGGAATAGTATTGGTAAAAAAATTCTTAAAATCCTCTTCAAAATTGGGTGATCATCTAAAATTTGAGGCTGTCTTACATTTGGATAAAAACGGTAAAATTTTCATAAAAAATTATACCTACTAGAGAAGAGTTTGTTTTATGGCACAAAATGTTCCCCCTCCACAAAAACAAACTGCAAATGCAAAGTTATTCTGTGTCAAGCTTATCATTTCAATTTTAAAATTTGACATAAACATATTATAACACTTTTTGGATAAAACACATGTTATATTACTGTATATTAAATTTTTTTTCTCTGTATATTTATATTTACATGCATGAATCTGTATAATTAATTTGCTTTACTTTTTTAAAAGAAAATATTATGCATGATAAACAAAAAATGCCACTATCACTTTAAAATAGCACATTTTTAAAAAATATGCCATGTGATCTAAGGCAAAGCATTGAACTGAGATTTTTTTTTCACAAACTACAATATTTTTACACCATACAACAAGCATTATTAACTGCGTCTGTATTTCATGTGAGTATGGCTTTTTCCTGGAATAGCACAGTACACCATTACTAAAGCATTTTTTTAGCTTTCATCCATGATAATCTCCTCTCTTGCATATGGAGCCATTTGTTGTGGAATAATAGGTCCAATACTTGACTGATTCAAATCAAATGTCTGTTCCTGAGATTGAATGTTAATATTTCTCCTCTGCCATCGCTGTTGATGAAAAGATTGTAAATTATTATCAGGTGTCAAATTTCCATTATGAAAACTGTTTTCATTACAATCTTTCAATTTATTACAATTTTGAGGCTGTTTTAGCAGATGGTCAGCATCTTGAAGTTCCATAGGCAAAAATATACGTCGTGAATCTTGAATGGGTGCTCTACAAAGAGGACATCGGTCACATCTTGCTCCACACTCACCGCATGCAATCACATGTGCACATGGAAAGAAGGCTGTGTCAATGGCACGATCCATGCATATCCGACAGTACATGGCTTCTAGCAGTCTTGCTAATCTCATACGAGTAAACTGTAAAACAAAGCACAGACTATATTAACAACCTCTAGATAAAAATGAAAATAACATAAAATGAGGACTGATGAAGAGAAAAGGAAGTCTAGTTTTCTGCAATATAGCTTGTTCCTGTCGAAAAGCACCAATGAGACTGTCAGGCTTAATATTCCCACCTATGTTATGTACACTGGGTGCAAGATATCTGAAAGCTTGACTGCCCTTAGACTCTTAAGCACTCCTCCTTCATATCATCTTTAAACTTAAGCATCCATTAGTAAGGACAATACTTTTACCATAAAACTTCCCCCAATCTTTCTCTATTTTATTATTCCTATACTCCAAACTACAAATACCAGTTCTTTGTTGAATGCTGAGGCATTCTCACATACATGAAAAGTGGCAATGTGTGTGTGTGTGTATGTTTTCTAATGATACTCACTGCACTTTACGTGCTTTGGGTTTCGCGCTGGGCAGACAGATGGTGTTGATGTGATCTATTTTCAATTTACACACCACTTTGGCAGATCATTTTACATAGATGATGTATTCTTGAATTGTGTACAGAGAGGAGTGTAGGTTTGTGTAGTGTGAAGTGTTTTGTATGAGGGGTGATGAAGAGAAGAAAGAAGGTGAAACCCGGTGCCAGCACATAATCTACTCTTAATGAAAAGCACCAATGGGCACCTCCAAGCTAAGGGGGTATTATTAAAATTAATATTAAGAAGCTAAAGCTGTTACTATGATTGAAAATAAGTATATTAAAGTACACTACTAAATTATTGTAATCAAATGGTAAAGAGAAAAATTTTAGCTTCTTAATATTAATTTAATAAATAATGCTATAGCTATGTGGAGTCCCTTCATGTCTTCTTCAGGTAGAAGCCATTCATTGTGTATTTGTGAATGATGATTCATAGCATTTGAATGTGGGACCAAGACAGTAAGGTAAAGGAAGGATTTATGCTTGGATGGGAAGGAAGCCTGGATTAGCTCAATGGTTAGAGCATCAGCACGGAAAGCTGAAGGTTCGGGGTTCGATTCCCGGTTCAGGCATAAAAAAAATTTTTCTCTTTACCATTTGATTACAATAAGGGGGGTATTAATTGGGTGTTTATAGGTAATAAAGGATATTTGGGCGCCAGGATTACCAAAAGGATTTCTCCGTGTGTGTGAACTTAGGTTGCTCAGGTTGGAAATTGGTAGAGCTGAGGTTCTTTCTCTAGGGATAAGCAAGGAGCTGGCCGGTGCAAGACTACGCGAGATGAAGTTTAATAAAAATACTTTATTAATCGATGGACACTGGGTACACATGTAAGATTGTAGACATATTAAAGTCGGACAAGGTATTGGCCGCAGGAACGCATTCAGAATCCAAGATGGAATCTCGACTGATCTATCACGGATGAATAAATTCTAAGTGAAGTTATGTTTGTATTTTGCTAATTGATGGCCATGTCGGTGAGTCTGTTCCGACTCCCGCCTCGGTGAGTTCCGCCGGACTCAGGACGCCGAACTGCCTTAACATAATTATTGTTAGGTACAAGGTAAACTTCGTTACCCTCTCTCTGTCATCGTGTCGTCATGAGGTCATTACCTTGTCGCGATACAACACTTTATTATATTGGTTGACAACGATTCCTTAGTACTAAAGAAGGAATCGCCGTCTTTTCATTGGACAAGGATCCACCATGTTCCCTTTATGAACACTCCCATCGTGAATACAGTTCTAACAAGAGTTCGTACCCTAGGGAATCCCGGTCTAAATTTATTATATAACTCCTTTGGGTCAGTGGCCTTTTCCCGCTTGTTTGCTAGGCTTCGCGTCCTCGCGGTTTGTTGAGTTCGTTATAATGAGTTGTTTACTCCACGCTGTAGTTTCCAAGTCATACATTAAAGCTTTGTTCATGACCTGTCAGCGAAGCTCGGTTTAAGATCTTGGATTACTGGTCCACAAAGAAATGTCCAGTAATCTGCTAGTACAATAGACTTCCTAAAATGTTAACTTCTTTGTAGCCGCGTCAAGAACTTGTCGCTTACCAAAAGCGGTACCATGTACTTGTTAAATGGTTTCCTTAATTACTAACTGATCGTTTATTCCTACTTCTATCAACTTCGTTTGATTCAATTTATTTTAATTCAATTATATGAAAATCAAACTCTATGTGTTCTCACGATTAGATTCCATATAAGTTTCATATATCTGCGACGATTATTTCGTCCTATAGACATTTAACATGATATATAATGTACGTCCTAATTTATTTATTTATTATTTTAATTTATTAATCTAGGAGTCTGAGTGAAAGATTTTGCTTCGAAGCTTAACGTCCCTGTTGCCACAATTTTGTGTCAATTTGAGATTTTTCATGGTTTTTAATTTATTTTAATATATTGTGCAATAATCTTATTGTGCAATAAGTTGTGGCAATGCTATGAAAGGCATTATTTGAATAAATCTAACAACTATAGATGACATGTTGGCTTCTTACACTCATCGTGCGGGAAAATATAGTGTCACTAGTGAGGAAACCACGGTCCTGGACAGAAGCATGTCTAAAAGTCTTGTTAACATTTAATTATTGCAGTACAAGTTTTTACACATTGAGTGCTATTCATAAATATAAAAGTGAATCAGTTAATTATCATAAAGTTGAAGCCTGCAATAGTGAAAATACAAGCAATCAGTGCATTAAATATGAGTAGTGATTCAAAACATAAATAATCATGAAAACCCAATAGTACGCAATATAGGACACCTTCCACAATGGCGTACTACACATAGAAACATATTCGACCAAATAAATAATCCATAGTACTTAGCATGTAGCAACCAAGGTCAGAATGATGAGCGCAGAGTGGCGTGGCTCATTCCGGTCCTGAATCGAGCCAAGCTCTTCAGCGACACGGTTTCCGATGCCCCAATCAAGCGAGATCTATTCGCCTTGGCAACAATATCCATATAAATCTCACACTACTCAAACAATAAAATAAATATTTAATTTTAGGAAGTTATATTTTGAGGTTATTTTAATTATATTATTTTTGGTCTGGACATCTTACCTCAATATTAACAAATATATCAAATTGTCTAAAATATTAGGAAACATCATGTGGGAAAAACCTAGAAAATAAATTTTTCACTTTGTTGAACATAACCATGAAAAAGAAAATTGAGAAACAAAAGACAAAGATAAATAATTTGTTAACTAAATCAAAGGGAAAGAAGAATACATCAAATAAAATCAAACATCAGAATAAAACCAGAAATGAAGAAAAATCAGAATCCACCAGAAATTATGTTAAAAATTTTTCAAAGGCAACCTTTAACCTAAAAGAGACAAAATTGTTAGAAAACGGTCTAAAAACAGCAATAGATTATTCCAATAGAATAGAAGAATACATAGTGGACATTGAAAATTCAATAGAAAAAAAAAAAAAAAAAAAAAAATAATATTGAGGTAAGATGTCCAGACCAAAAATAATATAAATAAAATAAATCCCCATAAAATCGCCGTGTAGGCTAGGGTATACCAGCTGAACCCAATACAGAATACACACGCGAATTCGCCGACAAGGGACAAACACAAGTCCCAGGAAAGGCACACTGGACAGCACCAATTAGCTGTCACAAAGTGATGAAGTGATGATGATGAGTAGTGATTCTAGAAGAATAAATCATATTGTTCGATGTTTCTATTATTCATTTCATACATCTCAATGATGGATAAATTATATTTGAAAAGAAAAATTTCACGCTTAGACTGGGGCTCAAACCCAGGACCATTGGCTTTCCAGGCCAATGCTCTACCAACTAAGCTATCCGAGCAAGTTCCGTTCTAAATGCAAATTTTTCTCTTATATACGTTGTTAATTCCCGTGCACCAAATACTATGAAACCATCATTTCTATGTATGAAATGAATAACAGAAACATGGAAAGAAGCTACACTGGCATTATAATGTAATATAAAAATTCCCAAATAAATGTCATCTTAATAAAGAAGCTGCCATTTACAAAGAAAGAAACGATGGTTTCATAGCATTTGGTGCGTGGGAATTAACAACGTATATAAGAGAAAAATTTGTGTTTAGATCTGAACTCACTTGGATAGCTCAGTCGGTTGAGCATTGGCCCAGAAAGCCAAAGGTCCTGGGTTCGAGCCCCGATCTGAGCGTAAAATTTTTCTCTTCAAATATGGACCATATTTATATATTAAATTTGGGAATTTTTAACATTATGAGGTTCAAATTCAAAAGAATTAAATCAATCGTGATTATTTCATACCTCATACTTCTATATTTCTTTAAATACAGCACTGCAGTATTGGCAATTTCTTATCACCATCATCAGCTTGTCAATTGACAATCGTGAAAACAGCTGATGATGGTGATAAGAAATTGCCGATACTGCAGTGCTGTATTTAAAGAAATATAGAAGTATGAGGTATGAAATAATCACGATTGATTTAATTCTTATGGACCATATTGTTGCTAATAACTTTGTGATCGTGGTTACAATTTAGTATATTTTATCATCTACACAGCGTCCATGGATGTGTGTATCTCAGTGCTCTTACTATTATAATTGATACATACAGTTTATTAAACTAAGAAGTACAATACAGTCCCCATCGGATGGACGAATCACTATGAACGGTACCATATGTCTTTCCAACATTTGCAATTTAATGCAGGAATCTGATGCACAATCTAACGACTAAAATAATCTCCACTGTCATTGGACAACAACAAGAATATAAACTGCAATAGGAACTTACCTTACAATCCTCAAGCATGCATTCGTTTTTGGTAGTTTCTTCATTCTCATGCTGACTACGACAACTTGAAGGAGAATGTGTAGAACTGATTCCAGATGGTGAAGGAGAAAGTTGAGATCCATCTCCACCATTTCCTGAATTCTGATATAAAGCTCGTCTTGCATTGTCATAGACTTCACGACAGGTACGACGAATATCAAATACATATTTCTTGCCCAGAGATGTGTCCTCATTGAAAATAGATACAATTGTACCCTGCAATAAAATAATTAATTTAAGCAAATTTAGTACTAATTATAATTCTACGAGGGCGGATCGGAAAGTAACGCACAATAATTTTTTTCTGCCTTGGTATTGCAGCTAGAATGTTGAAATTTCACAGAGATATAGTTTGAAGTTTTCACTACAGATGGTATTTTTTTCTCAGGTGCACCTCTTGCGAGAGAAGCTTGAACTATGCAACAAAGATGGCGCACATGCTACAGTCGTCCACCTGTGAGGAACAGAGAAGTGTTGTTCGATTTTTGTGGGCCAAAGGGCATAAACCCAGTGAAATTCACAGGGACATGCATGGCGTGTATGGGGATGATTGTATGGATCGTAGCAATGTCTCCAGGTGGTGCACATTCTTCCAAGAGGGACGCGTGAACCTTAGTGATTCGCCACGCTCCGGCCGGCCGACAACAGCAGCAATCCCACAGAATGTCAGAGGCATTGAGAGCCTTATCGCAGAAGTTCAACATTTCCTATGGTGCGGTGTACGATATTGTTCATGAAAATTTGAAATTCCGTAAAGTTAGTGCTCGCTGGGTGCCTAAGAACCTGACAGACGACCACAAGGGCCAGCGAATGATGGCAAGCTTAGACCACTTAACGCGGTACACCGCACAAGGACATGACTTTCTGGAAGGAATCGTCACAGGTGATGAGTCGTGGGCGTACCACTACACGCCCGAAACAAAGCAGGCATCAATGGAGTGGAAACATGCTGGTTCCCCAGTAAAGAAAAAATTCAAAGTGACTCAATCTGCCAAGAAAGTGCTTGTGACAGTATTCTGGGATATGCATGGTGTTTTTATTGGTGGACTTTGCTGAACACGGGACCACTGTGAATGCTGCGGCCTACATTAAAACTTTGGTGAAGTTGCGTCGTGCCATTCGTGACAAACGTCACAACATTAACGTTAAACTTCTTCATGACAATGCTCGCCCCCATGTTGCTGCTGTCGTTCGTCAGAAAATCGCCGAATTTGGTTGGGAGGTGCTCCAGCATCCACCATCTTGCACCATCGGACTTTCATCTGTTTGGTCCCATGAAGAAATTCCTGGCCGGCAAACGCTTTGAGACAGATGTGGAAGTGAAATCAGCAGTGCGCAGATGGCTACACTCCAACCAAACGGACTTCTACGAACAGGGCATATTGAAACTGGTAACACGATGGGAAAAATGTGTTGAGAAAGTTGGTGACTGTCGAAAAGTAGGTAAAAGATGTAAGTTCATTTGTGATTTTTTTCCCTTTTTTTACTATTAAACTTTTAAAAAAAAAATTATTGTGCGTTACTTTCCGATCCGCCCTCGTATCTATGGAACTCTGTTAAGGAGAGTGAAAGACATCACAAAAATTATATTTGATTGGAATCCCCAAAGATTGAGAAGGCAAAGAGGAAGACGTAGGGCAACATGGAGTAATACCATCAGCGATGAAGCTGAACAGGGAGAGATGAGTTTGAATGAAATTAAGGCATTGACAAACAATAGAGTTCGTTGGTGAGCTTTTATCAAGGCCCTAATGCTTCCCAGTGGAGTGACCAGGACTACTACTACTATGGAACTCGGTATCTAGAGGAGATACAATTTTCAATTGTATATATTATTATGTAATGAATCTAATGTAGTGAAATGTATTAAAATTAGTAGCTTGACTTGGATTGGACATCCCACGAATGACAATAAAACTACCAAAAGACTATATAATGCAAAATTTTGCCAACTGAAAAAGAAGGAAGGCTTAAGTTAAGATGGCATAACTGATGATATCAGGACCCTGAAACTAAAAACTAGAAAGAAGAAATAAAAGACAAGAAGTTTTGGAGAGAGCTTCTTAAGAAGGCCACGACCCACAATCGTCTGACATGTCAAATATTAATAATAATAATAATATTTGAAGAGAAAAATTTTTTCGACTAGACCGAGACTCGAATCCGGGACCTTTGGCTTGCCGGGCCAAATGCTCTACCAACTGAGGTACCGAGGCGAGTTGCGATCTAGACGCAAATTTTTCTCTTATATACGTTGTAATTCCCTCTCACCAAATGCTTTTGAAACCATTGCTTCTATCTTTGCAAATGGCGGCTTCTTAGTTAAGAAGACATTTATTGGGAATTTAACATTACTTTATAAAGCTAGTAAGGCTTCTAATGATGTTTTTATTATTAATTTAACATTTCTCACTGAAAGATAAATTATATTTGAAGAGAAAAATTTTCGCCTAGACCGAGACTCGAACCCGGGACCTTTGGCTTGCTAGATCGCAACTCACCTCGGTAGCTCAGTTGGTAGAGCATTTGGCCCGGCAAGCCAAAGGTCCCGGGTTCGAGTCTCGGTGTAGGCGAAAATTTTTCTCTTCAAATATAATTTATCTTTCAGTGAGAAATGTTAAATTAATAATAAAAACATCATTAGAAGCCTTACTAGCTTTATAAAGTAATGTTAAATTCCCAGTAAATGTCTTCTTAACTAAGAAGCCGCTATTTGCAAAGATAGAAGCAATGGTTTCAAAAGCATTTGGTGAGAGGGAATTACAACATATATAAGAGAAAAATTTGCGTCTAGATCGCAACTCGCCTTGGTAGCTCAGTTGGTAGAGCATTTGACCCGGCAAGCCAAAGGTCCCGGGTTCGAGTCTCGGTCTAGGCAAACATTTTTCTCTTCAAATATAATTTATCTTTCAGTGAGAAATGATAAATTAATAATAAAAAAGTAATAATAATAATTCATTCATTTTGAGAATTTTCCTCATCATTGAGGGTTTTCTCAAACCAATCTTAGTAACTGACATGAATTAAATAAAAATAAAAGACTAAGGACTTACACACTATCAGTTTGCAACAAACATTCACAAATTTCCCTTAATTAAAGTTCTCCATCATTCTCTGTCCTCTGTGTCTTCATCTATTACACCAAATTTCCTCATTGAATTTTGAATGTTGTTCTTCCAGGTTGTTCTTGGTTTTCCTTTTCTGCTCCTTCTTTCAATTTTCTATGCATAGACGGCCTTTGATAGTCTTCCATCCTGCATTCTTCTTATGTGTCCATGCCATTTTAGCCTTCTGTGTTCAATCTCATCCATTATATTTCTTTCTGCATTCATCCATTTTCTAATTTCTGTATTTCTTCTTCTTCTTCTTTTTTTCCAATCGAGATTTTCTGGCAGCTCTTCTCCAAAAATCCATTTCAATTGAAGTTATTCTGTTGACATGTTGTTGTCCAAACTTCCAATCCACATGACATTATACTTTCTAGAATGGATTTATAAATTAGTTGTTTTGTTCTGTTAATGATGTTTTTACTCCATAGTATATATTATTATCTATATAACAACAATAATAATAATAGAAATAATAATAAATAAATAAAATATATGAGGAGCTTATTTTCAAAACGTCTCTTGTCCATTTTACATAAATTTGTGGAAAGTAATCTAAGGTTGAGATTTTGCTGTGTAAGAGAGTCAGTTGGAATACAAAAGCCACTTTTAACTCAAGTTTATATTGATTTAAAGGATGTTCCGAAACCAAATGTTGACAATTGTATTTAGAGTAATCTAAGAATAATTCAAACTCATAAAAAATCACTTTTGGTACTTACTTACTTACTTACTCACTGGCACTATCGAACCCGTAGGTTCATGGCCGCACGGACATAAGCTCTCCATACATCCATATCCTGAGCTAATGCTTTCCAATCATTCCCTGTATAATCTACTTCCCTCAAATCAGAGTTAATGTTGTTCTTCCACCTCATTCTTGGTCTACCAACTGGGCGTTTTCCCTCTGGCTTTCCTACAAGAAGTTTCCATGCACGTCTTTCATTCCCCATACGCGCAACATGCCCTGCCCATCGCAGTCTACGAGACTTAACTGTTCTTATTATATCTGGCTTCCTATAAAGACCATGTAGTTCATTGTTATGTAGTCTTCTCCATTCATCTGTCTGTTCATCTCTCTTTGGTCCAAAAATTTTCCTAAGAACTTTATTCTCAAATACTCGTAATCTCCTTTCCTCCCTTAAAGTAAGAGTCCATGTTTCGCACCCATATAATATAACTGGCAGAATAATAGTTTTATATATTTTCAGCTTAACGTTTTTTGAAAGGAGTTGGGACATCAAAAGTCTCTGCAATGCATAATAGCATGCATTTCCAGAATTGAGCCTATGTTTAATTTCTTTGTGCATCTCATTCCTATTTGTGATTATTGTTCCTAGGTATTTGAATTCAGCCAATTCCTCAAAATTTCCCTCATTTGTCATTAGCTGTCCATTTCCATTATATAATGTATTTCTACGTGTGACCATATATTTAGTTTTACTGATATTTACTTCCAGTCCTAATTTCTTAGTGTTACTCAATAGTGTGTGCGTGTTGGCCTTTAGTATCTCCTCGCTATCGGCCAGTAGTACTACATCATCAGCATAAACTAACAGCTTATTAATACCATTCAGTTGTAAGCCTTCCTCATTCTCTAAAGATTTAATGGCATGCTCTAGTACAAAATTAAATAGTAGAGGAGATAGTACAAGTTTGTAAATTATCTGCTCAAATAAGGAATATATAAATTTCAAGCAATACTATACAATAATAGAAAAATAGGGATTAATTATCTAATATATAAAAATGCATGTTTGTTTGTTCAAATTTTATGCGCTGCCATACCATTCATGCAATTGTGATGGGTTTTTTTGCAAAATGTTCAGCAAATTCCCGGGATGAACATAGGCTATAAGAGAGTTGTGATACTCAACTCCTACACGCTTAAAAATCACCCTTTGTAGTGAAAAACATGAAAGAAGTCGCTTTTTGGACGCTTAAATTGCCTAAACTATAACAAATACATAAAATTAATGTACACAGAATTGAATATCTCAAAAACTTCTATAAAAAAGTCCATGACAGCATATGTTTATCTTTTAGGGATAACTCACAATAACTATTTTTGTCTTTCGTTGATGCCAAGAAGATCGGGAAAAGTGGATAAGTGTAGCAGTGCACAGCGGGTATTGTTTTACGGATAACTCACAATAATATATTTTTGTCTTTCAGCTCATATATGCCAAGAAGATCGGGATAAGTAGATTCGTGAGGAATACCGGGTAATCAGCACGAGGTATTTATTAGTATATGAATGTGAAAAACGGTCTCTTACTTTAAGAGAGGAGAAAATATTACAAGTATTTGAGAATAAAGTGGTTAAGAAAAATGCTGAACCAAAGAGTGATGAACAGATAGGTGAATGGGGAAAATTAGGTAACAGTGAGCTAATTAATTTGAGTTGTGATTTTGACTCACCTCATATTTCTTGATTTTTATGCAGACTTAGTTTCGTTGCTAAATTTCGCGACATTCTCGATGCCTCACAATTCTACAGTTGTGAGGCATTGAAAATGTCACAAAGTTTAGCGACGAAACCTAGTTCTGCATAAAAATCAAGAAACATGAGGTGAGTCAAAATCACAACTCAAATTAATTAAAATAAACTTCATAGTGTTATTTTCTACATATATTTAACAGTGAGCTACATGATCTTTATAAGAAATCAGGTAAGGAGAAAATATTAAAAGTATTTGAGAATAAGGTGCTTAGGAAAACTGCTGGATCAAAGAGTGACGAACAGATAGGTTAAATGAGAAAATTAAGTAACAGTGTGCTAGATGATTTTTATAGGAAATCTGATACAATAAAAAGTTAAACCTCAAGGTCTGTGATGGACAGGGCATGTGGCACAAATGGGGATTAAAACAAAGCATGAAAAGTTCTCATAGGAAAACTACAAGGAAAGAATCCAGTATATAGGCTAGGAATGAGGTGGAAGAATAACATGAACCATTATTTGAGGGAGGTGAATTATCCAGAGAATGAAGGAAAATATTAGCTCGCATTTGGTTTGTATTATATCTGCACTACAATGAACTCCAGGTTCTATAGAGCAAGTTAGTTATGAAATTAATATACCTTGAGATCTCTAATGAATTGTGCAGTTACAGCACTCCGAACTGTCTCACAACTATAGAAGGCATGTTTTTCTGTGATCGCTCTGTAAAGTCCACTAGCTGCTTGTGAAGACTCTAGCTTGATCTGAAGAGAAGCTTCATGCCCGTCTATATCAGCATAAGATAAATGAAATATTCGCCGTTGTGATGCTGCAGTCTGGATAGCTGTATATGGAATGCTAAACAAAAGGAATTACAGAATAAGATCACTTTGCAATTATTTTTTATTTCTTTTCCACAGTTTAAACTCTCCTTCACACCACACGGGTCTTACAGGGACACAACCTGTCAGGAAAGGATTTTTTAAACTGTGGATCACATATACTTTTTTGATCCAGCAAGGACATGGAGAGCCTCTTCTCTGAGACAACATGAACACTTAAGACAAGACACACCATTCACTCATACATTCACACTAATAAGGCAAATATGATATGGGTTTATTTTTTATTATTTCACTCACCTCATACTTCATAATTCATAGCAGACCCTGGGTTTGTGACGTGACACAGCATTGAGAATGTCACAAAAGATGTGAAGAAACCCAGGGTCTGCTATGAATTATGAAGTATGAGGTGAGTGAAATAATACAAAATAAAGAATATTAAAAAACCTCATAGTGTTATTTCCTATCTACATAACTTAATGATATGGGTGTTAATGATGGCTGGGGGCATTTTTGGATCAAAGAGATACAAACACACTGGTGAATGAATAAAATTAGATAATAGTGAGCTATATGATATTTATGGGAAATAAGAAAAAATAAGCAATTAAGTCTTGTAGACTGCATTGGCAAGGTCATGTGGCATGAGTGAGGAATGAAAGAGGGGCATGAAAATTTCTTTTAGGAAAGCCAGAAGGAAAAGTGCCCAGTAGGCAGACCAAAATGAGGTAGAAGAATAGTATTAATCATAATTTGTGGAAGCTAAATTATACAGGGAATGATTAGAAAACAATAGCTCAGGATAGTAATGTATAGAAAGTTTATGTCCATGAAGCCATGAACCTCCAAGTTTGATAGTGCCAGTGAGTTAGTTCTGGTAATTATGAAGATCCAAGATGGAGTATATAATGAGATTAAGCATCTCAGAACTAATAATTAAAAATATACAATTTGTATAATCAGCATGTGTATTTTTTTTAATTATTCACTATTCCATCCATAGTAATTCTGCCCGAAGGCAGGTCCTTCACTTCAATCATAGCATTTTCATGCTGTGATTGCAGCTTTACTAGGGAATTGTAGGTGTGGTAGCTTCCTGTTGCTTTCCACACCGGTGAAGGATGATGATGATAATGATAAGGATGATGATGGCCATATGATTTCGGGGACCGTTTGGGCCTTAAAGTTTTCCTGACATTTGTCTTACAGGTGAGGAAAAACCCCGATAAAAACCTCACCCAGAAAAACTGCCCCGACCGGGGATCAAACCTAGGCCTGCTGCGTGACAAGGCAGCACGCTACCCCCAAGACCACAACGGTGGACTTATTCACTATTGTCTATCCAAAATAAAACTGCCTCTTAAAATAAAAAAGTTTTTTAATTACTTACTAATAAAACTGCCTTTTAACGTAAAAAAGTGTGTTTTTTAAAAGTATTTGCTATAGCCTATCCAAAACAAGACTGTTACTTAACATAAAAAATTTTAAAATTTCCTATCTGAAATAAAGACTGCCTCCTGACATAGAGTGTAAACTTTTTTTTATTTTTTAAATTATTTACTATTGCCTATCCAAAATAAGACTGTCTCTTAAACACAATAAAAAGTGTATTCACGTAGACTTTCACGGCCGGAGTTGCTATGATGATGTTGATGAAGATTTTCGGGCCTGTAGGCCGTGGTCGTGAGGCTTGTAGTTCCCCGACGTTTCGCCAAAGACTGCATCTGGCATCCTCAAGGGTTGTCTTGAGACTGGCATTTCTGTCGACTGTCTGTCCTATTTATACGTTCACCGCGATGTGTACGTAAGTTGTATCTGCCTTCTGATTGGTCAGCGTTAGGGACTTCCATTGCTCCAGTGAGATTGCTGTTTGATGGTCTAGTCAACTGTACGTTGCATCTGCCTAGACCATCAAACAGCAATCTCATTGGAGCAATGGAAGTCCCTAACGCTGACCAATCAGAAGGCAGATACAACTTACGAACACATCGCGGTGAACGTATAAATAGGACAGACAGTTGACAGAAATGCCAGTCTCAAGACAACCCTTGAGGATGCCAGACGCAGTCTTTGGCAAAACGTCGGGGAACTACAAGCCTCACGACCACGGCCTACAGCCCAAAAATCTTCATCAACATCATCATAACAATAAAAGGTATTTTTCTGAATTATTTACTTTTCCTATCCAAAATAAGACTGCCTATTAACATAAAAAAAGGTGTAAAAATGTATTATTTTAAATTATTTACTATTGCGCAACCAAATAAGACTGCCTCTTGACATAAAAAAAAATGTTTGTATTATTCATTTCATACATCTCAATAATGGATGAGTTCGAGCCCCAGTCTGAGCATACAATTTTTCTCTTCAAATATAAAAAAATGTGTACAATTTGTTTCTTTTATTATCCATTAATATCTATCGAAAATATGACTGTCTCTTAACATAACAAAGTGTAAAAACAATGTTTTTAAATTGTTCATTATTCTCTATCCAAAATAAAACTGCTTCTAACAATAAAAAAGGCTTATATTATTTACTAATGTCTATCCAAAATGTTGTTGTTTTCAAATGGCTGGAGCTTGGTTTACACCATTAGTCCTCTTGCTTCCAAATAAAGTCCTGCAATGTCTTTCCTGTCCTTTTTCTCGAGTTAAGTCACCTGCAATTTAGCAAATGTTCCTTGCTTAGGAGAACATTTTCTCCACACATAGAGCATCCCATAGTTCTAAGGAGAATTCCCATTCTATGAAGATGGTCATCCAGTCAGTCATGGCCCATTTCCAATCCGAAGAGAGCTATGGCTGTTCTTCTAGGGAGGTGTTTTATTTATATTATTTGGAGTCTGTTTATCTTACCTCAATATTAATGTTGATTTATTCTTGAACATGTTTCAATTGGATATCAATCATTGTCAGCATCTTGCCCAGACTGGTTGGATTTATGTTGTAAACCCTGGGTGTCGACGTCAGCTCCCTCCTGTTGTTGGCCAAAGAACCTCCAAACGAGGTCACGTTCCATCGGTATTTCGAAATTCATAACTCTGTTTTTGTTCTTCTGAATAAAGATTTTTTCCCCAAATAGTCAGCTCTTTTGTATTTTCTAACTGTTTTAATAATTTAGTGTCCAAATTTACTATCCAAAATAAGATGCCTCTTAACATTGAGAAACTTGAAAACATTTATTTTTTAATTATTCACTATTGTTTATCCAAAATAAGACTGCCCCTTAACATTAGAAAATTCATATCATGGTATTCGGTGCAATATTAATTACTGTTGCTCTAATGAACTTCTATTTTCTTAATATATTTTAGTTGGCATTATCGTTTATTATAATAAAGAATAAAGATCAACGAGGATATATACCCATCAATAGGAACCTCAAACTCGATGCTATTCTTTTTTGCAGATGATTTAGCTGTTCTGGCACTTTCCAAAAATGATTTGCAATGATCAATTTATAATTTACAAAATATAGCTGCCAAATTTATTATGGAAATATCAATTAACAAAACTAAAATTATGGCATTTCATGAAGGACCCCATACAAAGTAAAATCTGTCTCCAGAATAAAATTTTTTGAGAGATCAATTTAAATATCTTGGATATTATCTCTCTACCTGGGATGAAAAGGATATCCCTGAAAAAAAATACTAGTTATAATAAAAGTTTGGGAATTATTAATCAAGTTATGAAACCATCCCTTGTACAAAAAAACACCAGATTACGTTTATATAACACTTTGGCTAGACCAGTGTTGACCTATGGTAGTGAAGCATGGACACTAAAAAGACAACATGAAAGCAGAATAACGGCTTGTGAAATGAGATTCATGCACAGAACAGCAGGTTACACCAGATGGGATCGAAAAAGGAACACCGATATCTTAAAAGAATTGAAGACTATGCCAATTTTGGAATATATTAAACAGTACCAACTAAATTGGAAACACCATCTTGAAAGAATGAGTTCAAATCGGATACCTAGAGCTGTTTATAATTAAATACCAAGAGGACGAAGATTTCTGGACTGTCCTATGAAACGCTGGAAGGAAAATTTTCTTTATGATTCGAACAGGCCTTGGCTAATACTTGGAAGGAAGAAGAAGAATAATAACAATATGCCATTTGTTTCCTTTATAAATGACAATTTGTGTACATGAGTGATAAATTAAAAGTTATGGTCTCTTTCTTTCCTTTCTACCTGCAATGACACATAGTTAGGTATATGTTTACTTTAAGGTTGGATCTTTTTTGGATAGAGCATAATTCAAACAAACTGACAGTTTACAAAAGGTAAATAAAAATAATATTTAAAATACATTAAAATTTTCATTACAAGAATGAATCACCATACCTAAGATAACATGTCTCGGCGCAGAGCTAAGGGTCATGCACTGGTTCGAGCCTACACGAGGGAAGAAATTTTCTCATGGAATTTCGGTAAATGCCCACCCAGCATTGTGAGGAATTTGAGTAGCTACAATAAGAACTGGCTCAAAGTTGAGAAAACCAATTATACTAATTGAATGATTGTCCACTCTGTAAATAGCAGATATGGATATGAGGCCAGCAGCCTACTGGTAGACCAAGAATCATCTAGGCCCGTCACAGTTTTTTTAATCTTTTTAATAGAATCTATATTATATTTTTATTATATGAACAGAAGCTATGCACTTTTGAATGTTTTATAACTTTACACAAAGTACTCTATTGGCAAGGTCATCAAGATCACACAGAGAAATAAAAGAAGAATGTTGTTTACTGATCAGGTATTTTAAATTTATTACTACAATAAAATGTACAGTTACTGCATCAGAGAAAGTACCTCAATAAAAACTAACAATATTATTATTCACTAAAAGGTTCAGTATCATTGCAGTTTCATTCAAATATTTTTTTTATCCTCTTTCTAAAATTATTATTAAATCTTGTTTTATTCGCGTATTTTCTTATATTAAGAAAAATTGTTTTTCTAGTTTTATAAATTTGTTATTCATGTGGTCATAATTTTTTTTTTGGTAGAATATGACAGGTTACTATAGGAAATAATTCTTATGAAAAGGTGAAAACAATACAAATATTTTGTGCATGGAATGAGATTATATAAATAAAGAAATTAATTACCTACTTAAGTAAGAAATTTGTGTTGATACTGAATGGGGACTTCTTGTAGGAAAGGAGAGGAAAAGTGCCCAATAGATAGGCCAAGAATGAGATGAGAGAATAATATTAACCATGATTTGAGGTACTAAATTATGCAAGGAATGATTGGGAAAAGTTAGTTTAGAATAGGATATATGTCCACCACTGTGGTCTCGAGGTAGCGTGCTGCCTTGTCACGCAGCGGGCCCGGGTTTGATCCCCGGTCGGGACAGTTTTTCTGGGTGAGATTTTTATCAGGGTTTTTCTTCACCTGTAAGACAAATGTCAGGAAAACTTTAAGGACCAAACAGTCCCCGAAATCATATGACCATCATAATCATTATCATCATCATCCTTATCATTATCATCATCATCATCATCATCATCCTTCACCAGTGTGGAAAGCAACGAGAAGCTACCACACCTGCAATTCCATAGTAGAGCTGCAAGCATAGCATGAAAATGCTATGATTGCAGTGAAGGACCTACCTTCAGGCAGAATTACTATGGATGGATGTACGCACAGCGATAAACTTATGGGTTTGATAGTGCAGTGAGTTAGATAGTTTATGAGAAGGAATACAAAATAATTAATTTTTAAATTTCCAAATAATAAGACTTCATTTTTTCACCACTAGAAGGACAAAATAATTCTACAGAAACCAGAACCTAGATGAAATTGTCGTGATGATAAAATATACTTATGACTCATAAAATTCCCAATTTAATATATAACAAACAATAGTATGTTATAGTTTATACTAGCAACTATATAAATAAAGTACACAATATACAATTCTATTGATTAATTAAATAAAATTAAAACATAGTTTTATTTTTATTTAATTAATAAATATGGATTTTCATCAAGTAAACACCAACTAAACTGATTATTTAATTCTATTGATGTATTAATCACAGCATAAAATTATAAGATTAGTATCCGTAAGGTGCAGTCGATCTCAACTTGATAAAAACTTTTTAAAATATATTGTAGGTATTTTGAAATCTAGTTTAATCATCAGCAGAAGCTATTATGTTACTCCTTAAGATGGAACCAGACTCTGAAAATCCTACAATATATTTTAAAAAGCTTTTATCAGTTACATTATTTTGAGTCTGTGAAATCTTACCTCAATATTAATGTTCAAGAACAAATCAACATTAATATTGAGGTAAGATTTCACTGACTCAAAAATAATTTAATTAAAAGAACCTCAAAATATTACTTCATAAAATAAAACATTAGCTTTTATCAAGTTGAGAATGACTGCATTTACAGGTAGGTTACTAATTTTAATTATATTAACTATGGTTATGATTTAACAGCATCAACTATTCATTAAACTTGACAGAAGAGATCAATAAAAAAACTACAAGCTCGATAATAATGAAACAATTAGCACTAGAAACAATCAACATTTAGATATCCAGAACAAATGTGGCTTCATGTCTACACAGATGGATCGCTAATGAATAGAGAAGCAGCAGCAGGAGTAGGAATAATGTGTAAACTCTTCTCATTTTACATCTCTCTTGGGAAATATACAACACATTATGACAGCGAACTACAAGCAATACTTACAGCCCTACAACAATTGTTTCTTCATATCAATTCCTTCCAAAATACTGTAATACTTTCTGACTCTAGCTCAGCCATAATAGCACTAACACAACCAGACCATCCAAGATCATAGAATAATAGAAGCCAAAAATTGCATCAGGATGTTAAAAAATCTAAACAAAAATGTTGTTCTACAATGGATTCCAGCACATTGTGGCATGGAAGGTAATGAGAAGGCTGATATGTTTGCAAAAAAAGGTACACTTATCCAACAAAGTAAGATCATCTACCTAATCTTACAAATCGGTACAACTCTACTCCAAAATGAAAATAAAATTCCATATAGCTGAACAAAACAAAATCCAATGTGAAACTAAGATATGGAAAACATTAATTGGAACCAAACACTACAATCGAACAGCCCCCGATCAATTGCAGTTGCATTATTTTGTCTTGAAACTGGTCATGATTGCTTGGCAGCACATCTACATAAAATTAACTACTAAGACTCTCCACACTGCATAGTATGCAAGAACACAAATACAATAATGAACAAGGATCACTTGATGTTCTGTGCTGAACTTCAGAAAATAGTTGGAACACCATTCCAAATTGCTGAATATTAATGGGAAGCCCGCATGCGAATGATGACAAATCAAGAGCTTCAAAACATTTGAATATTACTACTACTACTAGCGCTGTGATAAAATAAACCCATGATATATATGCTGACAAATCTAGGGAAACAAATTAATCTACATTGGAGTAGAGGAAAATGAGAAAAACCAATATCCTAGCAAAAAAAAGGAACAAAAATATTACCAGATAAATTTCCAATGAATATTGAAACTGTAAAAAGTTTATAAAGAAATAAAACTGAAAATTCAAATCAAATTACAAAAGGTAATTTTTAAGATTTTAATGTAGAGAAAAAAAAAATACAGTATTAAAAATAGCAAAAGAGAATGGTTTCAAAGAAAATATGATTCACAAGGAAATAAATAAATTTAAAAAAAAAAGTGATAAATAAAGTACTCTTCAGTCAGATAAAAAAATTGGTAAAAAATTCAGGAAATTTACATACCATCCTTTATTAAGGTAGAATATTTTTTATCACTCACCTCATATTGTTCTTCTTATTTAATTATAAACTAGTTTCGGAACATAGTTTCTGTTCCATCCTCAGTATCGTCACGACCGTTGTTCACGACCATCCTTTAGTTTTTCAAAAAATTTAAAAAAAAATTCAGCAAATTTAACATTAAATTAGCACCGAAAAATGATTACCGTTTGAATAAATTAATTAAAACCAACAAAAATGAAAAGATTGATGATGGCAAAAAATCAGGGATTTATTAAATTGATTGTAAAGATTGTGAAAGAATATACATACAAAAAACAAAAAGGAACTTGAATACATCTTAGAAATGTTAAAAATGGAGAAATAGAAAAGTCTGTAATAGCTGCACATGCATGGTTAGAAAAACACAGAATCAAAACAAAGGCCAAATTACTGAAACAGATGAATCTAAGGAACTCATAATTTTGGGAAAAATTTACAGCCACAAGAATAAGGAGAAAACTACGAATTTTTAAATTCCTGGGGAAAGATAAAAAAATTTGATTTGGAAGTTCATCGGTCAACCAACAGAGGGAGAAGAAATCAACCTACAGAATGACAACTGCAAAAAACTGTTAGAATGCATCAACAATGTTGCATAGATGCAACAAAACTATTGTCTGCAGAGTATCAAAAAAATATGAGGTGAGTAAAAATAACTAACTCATAATAATTACAAAAGGTAAAGTTTGGACAGCGCCATAGCCAAGTTATTTAAGGCATGATGCCTTGGTGAGGAATTAAGGGACTCGTACTGGTATCCAAGAGGGAAGAAATTTTCTCATAGAATTTCGGCTAGTATGAATCTGGTGCCCACCCAGCAACATGAGGAATTTGGGTAGCTACTATTCTTGGACCAATGGATCTGTGCCCCCGTAAGAAATGTGAACTAAACACTAATTCCATTTGTGCCTCAGTAAATCATTTCCCTCCCTGCATCCTTGCCTGTCTCTATTTTCTATCTCTCTCTTTCTCCCCTCCCATTACTCACAGTTTTGAGCTTTCTTGCGGGATATTATTTGCACTCACAGTCCAGTGTTGTCAACTCAGTATCAGTACGTTATGTTATATAGTATGTAAATTGTAAATTATTATCATTAGCTTAATTCATAAGCATAAATTAGAATTCCTGTATAGTATCAGTATGTTATATAATATGTAAATAAGATCGTAGCATGTAGTAACTTCGCCTAGCCCGGATGAAAAAGGAGGAGGGAACATGACTGTGTGTTCATACCTAAAATTTTATAATTTTGTTAGGACTTCAAGATTACATTCCAAATCTAACCAAATAAGACAATGAGGTGAAGGAGAAATATTTATTACGAAACATTTATCTTTAAAAAACAACATATTTTTATATAGATTCCCTTCACGTAATTTCCATTTAACCAACAAATATCCACTATTATAATTATATCCATTAATCGTAGAAATCAATCAATGTCATTAGACCTACTTAAATTAAATATGAAGAAGTAATAATTAACCTTACATTATTCAATATTCAAGAGCCTGACACTGGGGGAAGTTTGGCAACGTCCCTACTCGGTCAGTTACAGTGGCTTCTATTTGACGTAGTGGGAGGGGAGTGCGGTGGAATGGTGTAAGAACTGACGTGTACTTTTTTAAGAACGATGCCAGCGCTACAGGGGTCCGAGTATATAAGTAGTGGCTCCAGGTTGGGAAAACCAGCTATAACGGCTGATGGACCAGATATGATGACTAAATATCACCCCTATACTGGCTAGATGAGCATCCACCTCTGTAACAAGTGGATGCGAGACCAGCAGCTGGCTGGTGGGCCACAGGCATTCTAGGCCTGTTGCATCATGGAGTAAAATAACATTTAGAATGGAATACTAGACCAATTAAGACTTAATTTTTAAAAAATTGTAGCATTGTTCAGAATGACCACTGGCCATGATTAATTGGGAGCACATCTGCATATTCACATCTCAAAAATGTAACACCTATAATGAAAATTTTTCATGAACAATGATCATCTAAATGTCTGCAGGAAGCTTAGTGATGATTCGAAGAACATTGTTCAATTATAATGGGAAGTCAGTAAACCCAGCAGTTTGCCATTATACCACTTTCAAGCTAAGTTTCAGTTGTACTTTGTCAACTCTGACTATTTGGGGAACCGTGGTGCTACTTTAACCTTCCATATGACTAATTTCTGTATGGAACTATTATCGGCAGAAACATTGTTCTTACGCAACATCACATTTTACAGGAAATAAGACTAAATACAAGATAAGATGGTACCAATAGCTAGAAACTTCTATTTCTTATTTATGACAAAAAATTATATGTGATCCTACCTAATCAGACATTTACACTTTTCCCATGATATCAATAGATATCCTTTTATTTAGGTAGAATTTCTTATCACTCACCTCATATTGTTGTTCTTATTTGATTATAAACTAGTTTTGGAACATAGTTTCTGTTCCATCCTCAGTATCGTCACGACCGTTGTTCTGTCGTCTTGAAGAGCCGTCCTTCGCTCCTTCCATTGGCAGACTGAAAAACCTTGAAACCAGGTCATTCTCCCCAGGAATTTCAAAGTTCATCAATTTCCTCTTTTCACTCTTTCTTCTTTTCCCAAACACTAAGTTCTTTTGGTTTTTCTATTTGTTTTAATAATTTAGCTTCTTTCTCGATAAGATGTTTTTCAGACCATGCATGGGCAGCCACTGCAGATTTTTCTACTTCCCCTTTCTTGACATTCCTGAGATGTTCTTTCAATCTTGTTTTCAAATTTCTCTTAGTTTTTCCTATGTAGAATTTCTCACATTCTTCGCATTTAATCTGATAAATCCCTGATTTGTTTTCTTCTTTTATTTCCTCTTTTTTATTAGGTCTAATCAATCTACTGATGCTGTAGTCATTTTTGGGTGCTAACCTTATCTTGAAATCTTTTAAAAATTTTTGAAACTTGTGGTGTTTTAATGGATGATATGTGAATTTTCTGAATTTTACATTTTCTCCTTTTACTTTTAGAAGAGTGCTTTGATTAATAAATGTTTGTCTTTTGAACTTGTTTATTTTCTTGAGTATCATTCTTTCTCCAAAACCATTTTTCGTGGCTACGTTGATTATGTGTTCTTTTTCTTTTTCATAATTTTCTTTGTTCATGGGTATGTTCACTAATCTATGTGTCAAATTATTGAGAACTGCTTCTTTGTGAGCTATGTGATTGAAACCTGAAGCTTTTATATAGTTATCTATATGTGTATTATTTCCGTAAATTCCAAATTCTATCTTATTTTCTTCATTCCTTTTTAATTTGAGATCTAAAAATTAATTTCCTTTTCCATAGTGAACTTTATAGTTTGACTTTGAATGTTTAATAATTTCAATGCATCATCTATCTGCTTATGATTAACTATTGCAATTATGTCATCCACATATTTACAATGTCATTATGAGCAGAATTTATGCTCCATACTGGCTCACCTGTAAATTCTGCTATTATCTTCAACAATCATCCATCAACAGCTAATGTTAGGATTTTTCCACTAAACTGTCTGAAAACATTTTAAATAATTTATTTCCCTCCGCTTTTCTAATACTTTCCTTTGAAATGTCTTATAATTATACATTTTAAAACAATTGAAATTCCAATGTATTCTACATTGTACGTGCATAAGAATAAAACAATGTTTATTTAATCTATTAAAATTATAATTATATATTTTAAGATTCTCTTATATATGACTTACTTAGACACGTGCTAGATAATACATATTTTTATTACTTTTATTTTCTCTATTTAAAGTGTTAGAGAACATTTTCTTACATGCTTAAAGGTAAAATCATTATTTGACCAATTAAAATGCATTCATACATCTGCTTTGTTTACATTACAACTGGAACTTGTTCAGAATTAGAATAGCAATAAACATATCAAAAGACTGAATGAAATTTAAGGTCAATGAAGCATTAATAAACTGAACTAGAGGATTTAATATAATAAATTTGGGAATTTTTACATTATGAGGTTTTCTTAATAAGAATCAAATAAATCATGAATTCTTCTTATTTCATACATCTATGTTTTTTTAACACAGAACTGCAGTATCAAAAAAAACATCATTTCCATCCTCAGCTGTTTTCACGACTCGTGATGGAAATGATGTTTTTTCCGATACTGCAGTTCTGAGTTAAAAAACATAGATGTATGAGGTAAGAAAAATTCACGATTCATTTGATTCTTATAGAGGATTTACTTTAGATTATACTTTTAGATTATCAACACACATGTGGTATGGAATCTAATTATATATTCAAATATAAAGGTGAACAAAGAGATAACACAGTATCTATAACAATAACATAGATCTGTATTCCACGTGACTTCTTCCTTGTCTGCATAAAACATGTTCCAAGTCACAAAACAAAGAATAATTATGATTCATTCCCCATAATTATCATACAATAGAAATGAATTTAATTTGCATCTTAGATGTCATAATTAATTGTTTATAACAAAAAAGAATCATTAACATTTTTAATTGCAAGTTTAAAATAAAATGTTAATAAATTTGGAAAAGAATTCCACAATATTTTTTAAACATTCATTTTAATTGCATTCAATATATAATTGTCTAGTTTTTACGTATTTAGGTTACTCACTGACCTCTTTTGGTCTCATTGTATGTTCATGTCAACTAGTCTTTTAACAGGACATCCTTCCTTTTTCCAACTGGTTTATAGTTTTTAGAATCTTTGACAATCTGTCTTTTGTCATGTTCTAAACATTTATTTTTATATATTTTTTTTATTTTTATCAAGACTGGAGTTATTTTCAGTTATGTTATATTCTTGTTACAATTTGACTACGTGTAATCAATTTTTTTTTCATGTATCTCATTTCTACTGCTCTTATTCTTGAGTTATGCTGCTTTAAGGATCCAGGATTTGGAATCATACAGAAGAGTAGGAAAAGCTAGTTTTGAACTTTTAAAGGAAGAAATCACTATGAGGTTTAATTTAAGATTAAAATGAGGAGAGGTATGAAACATTTAATTTAATCTTAAAAGCTAATTTGTTTAACGTTCACTTCAGTTTGAATGTCTTATTTATTCTTTTTTCTTTTTAATCTAGTGTCATGTATCTCAATCATTCCATATCTCTTCTTTCATCATTTCCATCAATTCAATTCCTCACTTCCCAACTTCTTACTTGTTCTTCTCATCTATATCTCGGCTGACCTCTTGATCACTTCCCTCCTAATTTAAAAGGTAAAGGACTTGCGCTGGTTCGAGTCCCCATGGGGGAAGAAATTTTCTCATGGAATTTCGGCCAGTATTGGACTGCTGCCCATCCAGCATCGTGAGGCATTTGGGTAGCTACAATAAGTAGTGACTCCAGGTTGAGAAAGCCAGCTATAACGTCTGGGGGACCCGACATGCTGACCACATGTTATCCCTACACTGGCTTATGATCATCTACCTCTGTGATTAACACATGTGGACGTGAGGTCAGCAGCTGGCTTGTAGGCCAAGGGTTTTCTAGGCCTGTCACGCTTGGAGTAGTAGTAGTAGTATATGTTATTGTATACAGAGAGGAGTATAAGATGAAGTGTATGTTCAAGGATTCATGTATTTAAATGTATTATGAAAATACAATAGGAAGTTAACATTATAAGGTTCTACTTAAGAGAACCAAACTTATTTATTAAGTAGAATATTATAAATGTATTGTATGAAGAATGATAATGAAGAGAAGGGAGAAAGTGAAAGCTAGTTCCAGCATAAACCCTAGTCCTGTCGAAAACGGAGGGTCCATAACCTTAATGTCTCCAATCAATGGGCAAATCACTATCTGTAGTAATCATATGCCTTCTCAATGTAATGTGAGGATTTGGAATTTAATCCTGCACAATCTAGTGATTATAATTGTATACCAGATGCCAGGATTAAATTCCAAATCCTTCCAAAGTACATACGTTGAGAAATAATGTGGTACAGTTAATAGCAATTTGTAATGTACATATTTACTCCATATCATACTCTTATCTAAAAGCACGAGACATTTTCCAAATAAGTAAATATATTTAATCATGAATGCATGTGAGTTTATTGCAATTTTCATAATATCCGTATAACAAACAACATAATTACAGCTATTAATAAAAACAGCAGATAAGCTTTTAATCCAAACTTGTGGTTGAGACTATAACCACATTTTACATATAATATCTACTGATAGCCAAAACAAAGGAAGGAAATTAACATTCCTTTGTTTATATGATTCAAACAGGTTTATGTGAAACTTTTATTTACGTACATTTCATAACTTTTTTAAAGAAATTGTTTGTATCCATACAGGTAAACATACAAATAGGGGATATTTTGTGACCTAAAAGTAAAAAAAATGGTGGAATACAATCAAATATAAAAATAATAGAAAAATATAATTTTGAAAATGTTAAATAAAGAGTTTACCTACATCATCTCCGACTCGTTTGATGGAATAGTCACATATAGGCCTACCCAATGTTTCTTTTTTAAACTTTTGCAAACCAAGCAGAGTACAATGTGCATCCAATCAGGCTATTTTTACAAGCATTTTTAAACATTTCAGACTTTATCGTATTGTTTATCTCTTTTTTTAATCATTCTTTTCCTAAATAGCATTAGTGATTCCTTTTAATATAATGAGTTTACTGCTGGAGCAAGCTCTAGAGAGGTTAATTCACCATTTTACAAGCTTTTTCAGAATGAAAAGCTGATGATAGAATACAGACACACTGAAACTAATTCAAATACAACACAACAGGTTATGAGGTAAGATGACTTTGAATTTATCTTATTTATTAAGAAGAAGCTCATAATGTTACTTCCCAAATGTAATTTATTAAGATCTTGTAGTAACCAAGTTTTTAGTGTCTTCCTATATCTATCTTTATATGTGGTATCAGATGAATCAAATTCTTCCTTGTCTCTTTCCCACCGCCTTTCATATTTTGAAAATTGTGTTTCAGTGTACAATTAAGTACCTGAACAATTAATACTGTCATGCAGACTTTGTTAAATTATATTCCACTTATAAAAAATTATTGTATTTAATTAAGAGACAGAATAAGTAGTTTTACATAAAAAAATGGTAAAATTATGTATTTATGATCAAATAAGTAAAAATATGCAATGATAAATTTTCATATATAAGTTACTAATTCATGGACATTTATTGTTTTTAAATATGCATATGCAAAGATAAAGTTCAAAATATGTAATTAAATTTGAAGAGATAAATATATGCCTAAATTGGGATTTGAACCCAATATCTCTAGTTCTGTACACCAGTGCTTTAACAATTTAAGCTATTAAGCATCTCAATTTACATATAAATTTTTCTCTTATATGCCGTAGCGTAGTGATTAAGGCACTGCGCTACAAGTCGGAAGGTCGAGGGTTCAAGTCCCGGTGGGGTCAGGATTTTTAAACAGACCAAAACTTCTGGTGGCACTATGGCCCTGGGGTCGACTCAGCCTCTAACGAAAATGAGTACCAGGCGCCATCATGCAGGGCTGACAACCTTGCTGACATCAAGTGCCGATTGTCTAGAAAAAGTGGGAGATTTAACCTCCTACTACCCCAAGGATCTCCCAAGGCCTGTAGTGGGATTACTTTACTTTACTTTACTAATATGATTCCCATGCGATATGTAATTACTAGGGCTAGGATTTTTATGTACTAAAAGTTAAGATTGCAACGTAGTATAATGAGAAGTTAGACTTCTGACTGTCTTTTAATTTGGTTTCACACACAAACAGTTGAATAATATATACTATCTGCATTGCAACCTTACCTTTTATTACATAAAAATCCTAGCCCTAGTAATTACATACAACTCCTATACTTACACATGACAAATATATAACTGTAATATGAGTTAAATTTGTACTCACTTCATATTTGTAGCTTTTTTGTGAAGACCTGGGTTTGATGCCTTATGCGTAGAGATCCGTGAAATTTGCAAGTCACGATAACACAAAATGCTCTAATTTTGTCATTTTCTTGTACCATTTCTTAACTCCACTTTCCATAACCTCAAAAAAAGCATTTATGAATCGCAAAATAACACAAAATCCTACGATAATGCAAAATAACACCGAAATTTAAAATTTTCAACGAATTCCAGAGATTCTTTTGTTCTATTCGCAATATTTTCATAATGCATTTTTAAACACTGTTTATGGATTCCACCTTCTTTTTTAACTGCAATATCTGCTTTCTCCATACAATCTTGCAAAGGGAAATGGTTGCAACACAGTTCACAACATAGAGGTAATATTTTCTGTACTTCTCATGCTCAAATATGGTCTCCCCATGGATTTTAAGTTCTATGGCCAATATGAATTCCTAGAAATACGAATTACGGTAACGTGTAAGGTAAGTTTTTTTCCACTTAAATTTTTGCAGACATAATTATCAATTTTGTATCAATCATTATTAAGTAATGGTATGTTCAAATCTGAAGAAAACATTTTTTTATGTACGAGGGTCATACTGAAAGTCGTGAGCAACCCATTGTTAAAATTCAAATTTCAAAAATGTAACAAAAGCAACTGCAGGATTATAATCTACAGACTTTATACCACAACATTGCCGTTTTGTGGCGTCATAGCTTCTATCATGTGACCACACGCAGTGTTTCCAAAATGGCAGACATCAATGTTTCGTTTCGACAGCGCGCTGTCATTCAATTCCTTGTTAAAGAGGAACAATCTGCTGTTGATATTCATCAAAGACTTCAATGTGCTTACGGAGATGCCTGCATGGGTGCCAGCAGTGTTAGGAGATGGGTGAAACATTTTAAAGATGGGAACACGAGTATCAAAGATGAGCCTCATAGCGGTCGCCCACACTCTGCCTCCATGGATTGCAACAAGGAAAGAGTTGATGCGCTCATTAGAGACGACAGGCGTATCACAGTGAATGAAATCACTACAAAACTTGCAGTAGAACACAGTGCAGTGCAAGAAATGATTCACAGCTTAGGTTACCGAAAAGTTAGTGCCCGTTGGGTTCCACGTTTATTGAGTGAAGACCACAAACTTCAGAGAAGAACCATCACCCATAACCTTCTTCAGAGATTTCGAAATGAAGGTGATGATTTTTGACGAGTATTGTGACAGGTGACGAAAGCTGGTTTCATCGCTATGAGCCTGAAACAAAATGCCAGAGTATGAAATGGCACCACTTGAATTCGCCATCAAAGAAAAAAGCGAAGACAGTGCAATCTATTGGGAAAGTTATGAGCAGCGTCTTCTGGGATGTGCAAGGTTGCATTTTGGTTGAATTTCTTGACTGGACAAACCATAAATGCTGCCCGCTATATCCAGACACTTGTGAAGCTCCGTCGTGCATTGTACAACAAACGCCCTGGAAGGAAGATCATTCTGCAACACGATAATGCGCATCCTCACACTGCTCGTGCCACTGTGGAGAAGATCAGGACATTTGGGTGGGAAACTCTTCCACAACCTCCCTATAGTCCCGATTTGGCACCCTCCGACTACCATATTTTTGATTCTGTGAAGGAGCAGATAAGAGGCCAACACTACGAGACGCTGGAGGATATTCGGAAAGCAGTGCGTCAGTGTCTTCGAGCAGCTGGAACAGACTTCTATCATAAGGGAATTTTCAAGCTTGTAGAACGCTGGACAAAATGTGTGCAAAGAAATGGAGACTATGTTGAAAAGTAGCTCAAAGGTCTGTAGATTAACATGGTGTACTTGGTTTGTCTAAAATAAATATTATGATTGTTTAAAAAAATGTTGCTCATGACTTTCAGTATGACCCTCAGACAAGCAGTAACCTGACAATAATGCAAGCACTGCCACTTTTGAATAAGCCAACAATGGACCATGAGTAATTATTTCACACTGATAAATATTATTCCCAATTTAATTAAAACAGAATTTAATTACATAAACACATTTTTTTCTATACGATTGCATATCTATAACATGGATTTTTAACAAAATGTAACAAAACAAATGACAGTTTGAACAAAAATGGTCATGCACAATTTTAATTCCCCCTCTTTCAATCAGCAGATTGATTCAGTGAATGTGAAATGTATACCTTCGTCAGTTTTTGTTTTACTTAAGTCTAAAGTAATTTTCATTATCATTTGTTTTTGTCATGCCAAAACCAAGTGTGTCAGTCATTCTTAAGAATGAGAATGCAGAGATAGTCACCACGATTGATTTTTCTTAAAAGGTAAATTTTGCTTACAAATTAGTGACTACGATTAAAATTTATTAATTTTAGTGCATTAACATAGATATCAATTGTACAAGCTGAAAGTTGACCTTAAACTACTGGATTTATCATACTGTATACTTATTGGGTTTAATATACTAAACTAGGATTAAAGAGACTCAAATTTATATTTTTTTTTAGAATAACACTGCCAAATTACCAATAACATTGAAATCTTGAAATTTTAAAACAAATTTTCCCTAAAAATAAAACCACTTTTATGGATCTCTACTTATGCATCATTGTCAATTCTTTCTAATTTTCAAAACCCAGGGTCTTCAAAAAAGCTACAAATATGAGGTGAGTCGTGCACATCTAACTCATATTATCTAAAATAAACCTCATAGTGTTACTTCCTTGAAACATTAAATATAACTATAAACTTTAATCACATAACAATGAATATGTCGCAATGATAAGTAATTTTTTTCTTGTTTCTATTCGTTTAGTACTTTAGATAACACATATTTATTTAGTAATCTGTGTACTTTTAATTTGACATGTGAAAGGTTAACACAGAAACACATGTATCTTTCCAGTATGACAAAAGAAGCTCACAAGAAGAACTGTCCTTGCCGTGAACATCTGCCTGACAATGTGTAGGCCTCAAGGACAAATTCATGCATCTGTACTGTGTATGCTGACAACATAATATATCAATATTAAATATCTCTTCTTTTTAAGTTATTTCCAATCATGAATGTAATATAGAAATTAATATACACATACAACCCATCTATACACAATAGTCAACACAACCAAAGAGAAAATTTTATAATTAAGATATATGGTCTGTATATTTCTTATGGTTTTTTTGTTGAACATATGTTTCAAGGCTTCTGAGCCCCATCGTCAGTTTGTAATCGTTGACGATGGGGCTCAGAAGCCTTGAAACATATGTTCAACAAAAAAAACCATAAGAGGTAAGCATATATAGACCAAATATCTTAATTATTAAATAAACCTCTTAATGTTACTTCCTATTGTATTTTAAAATAAAATAAAATTTTATGTCTGAACTGGCATTTTATCCCAAGACCTCCAGCTTTTATGCACTAGTGCTCTACCATTAAGCTTCTTAGGCACTCTTGGAGCAAGCACAAATATCTCTCTCTTTAATCCCGCGACATTTCCAATTGGTTGGGTCGGATATTATAAATTGATCTCCAGCCATATCTCGATCTATATATGTTATCTATCTTTCATATCTTTTCTAAACTGGTCTAGCCAGTTTTCCCCTGGTCTCTTCCCTCTTAGTTTCTTCAGGAGCATTTTTTTTTTGGTAATTGTTCTGCCAATGTGAGGATAATGTGTCCATAAAATTTTAATCTATTTCTTTGTATGCTTTTTTTTATTTCCTCTACTTTTAATTTATCTCTCATCATCGTGTTTCTAATTTTGTCTTTTCGTGTTTTTTTTCAGAATTACTCTAAAAAATTTAATTTCCGTACCTTGAATTTCACTATCCTATTTTTTTTCTGCTCCATATAACAACATTCTCTTAAAATATCTATAAAGAAATAATATATATTACTATTATTTAGTTGTGTTCATGGAAAGCTCTAACTGATGCCCTAAGCTCCTAAATGGAGCTATAGGATCATAATGATTATTATTTAGTACATACCTCAATTTATCAGACAGATCTTCTCCATGATACAGGGATATGCCATGAGGACCAACGCCAAGACAAGATCCTGCATTTCCTTCTCCATTTGGCTTACTATGAAAAAATTCCTCACCAAAGCTATCCAAATATGAAGCTTCTTTCAAGACCCAGTATTCTGCTGTTGATGATTTCATGCCCTAATAAAATAAATTCAATCTTAATTACTGTATATTGCAAGAAAATCATTCTCAACATCAACAAATAGAGTCCATCAAGAAAAGGGAATTTTCTATTTTCTAAAGCAGGCATTTTTTTTATTATGAGTTGTATATTATTAGATCTGTTATATTGTAAACTTAGCATTTGAGTTGTTGGAAAAGGAAAAGTCCTCTCCTTTGTTAGGAGTTATTATACAAGTTAATTTAATTACATTTCCTTACAGACATCAGGAAAATGGTCAACATACCGATCCAATGAAACATCTAGTAGACAACTAAGGAATTACTAGGATTCTATTCTATTCTATTTTACAGTGTTCTGTCTTAGGGCAGGTCTTTCACTGCAATCATAGCATTTTCATGCTATGCTTTGCAGCTTTCCCGTCGCTTTCCACACTGGTGAAATAAGGATGATAATGATGATGGCCAATGATTTTCGGGCTGACATTTGTCTTACAGGTGAGGAAAACCCTGAAAAAAACTTCACCCAGGAGCCTGTCCCGACCGGAAATCGAACCCGGGCTGCTGCATGACAAGGCAGTATGTTACCTCAAGACCACAGCGGTAGACACTAGGATGATAAAGGTTTGTAAAATTTTGCTTAGAGGCCTCTTTATTCAGGCTTAAGATTCTTTTATGAGCCTGAAAAATCTGACTCAGGACCTATGGCTTAAAGTCACTCCCAGAGGACTTGGTCTTTGGATTTTTCCATCCTAAAAAAATTAACCGACCCTGCCCAGAATTGAACCCACATCCTTCAAGATCAGAGGTAAGGAATATAACCAACATATTATGCTCTTAAAATTCATCGGGGAACATATTGTTTAAACAACTCACCTCATAGTGAGTTGTTTAAACAATATGTTCTCCGATGAATTTTAATGATTATACCTCATAATGTTTACTTCCAACATTAATTAAATACATTATGCTCTATTTGAAGTTTTAGACTGTATTTAGGCTTACACTTCACTAATCACTCATTTTACAAACAATTTCAGTCTCTACATAAACAGCATGCTCTCTACTTAGGTGCAACATGAAAATTTGCTGATTGGATTATAGCATTTGCACTATATACTACTTACATGTTTTTTATTATAAAATAATAGCAAATGATATGTAATTTGTTGAAACTAACCTTGAGTTCTTTCTGTTCTAATGCAACCCTATTAAGAAAATCTGGAGGTTTAGAATCTTCACCAGCCCCAAACTGGGAGCCCTGTTCCAAATATAAGCCATGTGCTTGTGGGGATGTAAGGGGATCAAAGTCACCAGTTTCAGCTTGTACTAGCAATGCTATCAGCTTAGCAGTAACACTCCAATCAGTTACTTTCAGTCTGCCTTCAAAAAGGTGAAGTCTTGCGTGTAGATAAAACTGATGCCTGCAAACAAAGAATTTTGTTAATAGTGAGCGGAGAACATATTTTTAACAACTCACCTCATAAAATTTCAAATTTCTTTGAGATCAATGGTTTCAGATGAGTTCTTGAGAGTCGTGACTCCAACTTCAACTATTGGAGTCATGACTGAAATTTTATGAGGTGCATTGTTAAAAATATGTTCTCCACTCACTATTAATGACATAACCTCATAATGTTTACCTCCCAATAATAATTTAAATATAAAGAATTTTGTGCTTTATTCAGGTAATTTATTTAATATTTAATTTAAGGAAGTTATATTTTGAGGTTATTTTAATTATATTATTTTTTGTCTGGAAAATCTTACCTCAATATTAATGTTGATTTGTTCTCGAACATGTTTCAAAACAATTCTGTTTTATTATCAGCTTTCCCAGACTGATTTTATTTATGTTGCATTATGTTGCACAACCTGGATGTTGATGTCAGCTCCATCCTGTGGTTGGCCAAAGAACCTCCAAACAAGGTCACGCTCCATCGGTATATCAAAATTCATAACTCTGTTTCTATTCTTCTGAATATAAATTTTTTCCCAAATAGTCAACTCTTTTGTATTTTCTAACTGTTTTAATAATTTAGTGTCTGAATTTATATTATGTTTTTCAGACCAAACATGAGCAGCAAATGCATATTTTTCATGTTTGGCTTGAAAAACATAATATAAATTCAGACACTAAATTATTAAAACAGTTAGAAAATACAAAAGAGTTGACTATTTGGGAAAAAATTTATATTCAGAAGAACAGAAACAGAGTTATGAATTTTGATATACCGATGGAGCGTGACCTTGTTTGGAGGTTCTTTGGCCAACCACAGGATGGAGATTACATCGACATCCAGGTTGTGCAACATAATGCAACATAAATAAAACCAGTCTGGGAAAGCTGACGATAAAACAGAATTGTTTTGAAACATGTTCGAGAACAAATCAACATTAATATTGAGGTAAGATGTCCAGACAAAAAATAATATAATTTATTTAAACTTCAAACCGGATATTCTAGAAAAACAAATAATAATATGATAAAAAAAACTAAACATTGTAATATATTAATTGAATAACTTACACTAAGCCTTCATATTCTAAATTTACTTCATTCATATATCTATCCTATATTGTGAATATAATTTCACAAAAAAAAAATTTAATTGAATAGTTGCCCCAAAAAGAGATCTAACCCATAAAAATTTGAAAGTTGACTTTTCAGAGGATTAGTGATATATCCGGAGAATAACGGTATGGTGCATGTAAAACTATCCCTGATCTCTTCCAGACCTTTTTTATTTACTTTTAAAAGTTGGCATAATCCCATCGACAGTATCTCTACCTTGACATGGTGGTGGGGCTTGTGAGTCTTAATGACTCCATGAGCTATACAGGCAGTAGTGTAACTACCAGCAGGGCCTCCTCTGCCTGGCGAGTTATGGATTAGAGTCCTGACTAAAAGAGATACCCATCGAAGAAGAAGAAGGGCTAGTAACTCACTTCCAAGATATAAACTTTTCCATTCACAAAGTAAGCTGGACTGATAAATTCCTCTGCATAAATTATAGAAGACTAAATTGGAACAATCACATAGATAAAATGGAGAACAGTAGATTAGTGAAGAAAGTATGTGACTGGACACCTCAGTAGAAAAGGCCTTTAGGAAGCCACAACTACAATGGAAGGATGTCACCATATTCCGGACCTGAAGTGAATGAACACACAAAAGCTACCAGCTTTCATGCAAAGAGGAAGAAGAAGAAGAAGAAAAGAAGAAGGGCACTCAAGCGAATAGTGATCTATATGTAACAAAATGGCGGAAGCAGTCAAGTCATGAGTAGCAGTTTATGGGTTAGATCTGTTTTTGGGGTAACTTTTCAATTAATTTTCATACACAAAAAATACATTAAATTGTACTTATTCTTTTTACAGAAATAAAAACAAAAAATCAATGATTGTTGGAACTATGGTTGAATTACTGTTGAAAAATTTATAACAATTTATTTTTTTGATACCCTGACTTACTCCAATGGAAGCTATGCACGTATTTCTTGATGTTTACTTTTACAGTGAAAGATTGTCACTCCGTATTTTGACCAAGGCATCTCATTTAGCCTGACATATCACCTCTGACCTATGTAGAATAGATGACCCTTCTGGTAATAATGCATACAGCTGGCATTTAAGCACAGAATCCCCTCCATGAATGAAGATACTATTCAGGGAATAGCAAATTTTGGACCAAAGAGAGGGGAACAGACAACATAAAATTCAACAGTTTGAACAAGCTGACATTGACATGCAAGCAAATTGAAACATGTCCAAAAGAACACAATGATTTATGAGGTAAGATAAACAGACTCACCTTATTAATGTCTATCTACAATGGCATAAGAACCCAATTTTGAGCCTTACCCTCTCCTTTGTTAGAAGTTACTAGACCCCGTTAATTTAACTATGCTTATTTCTCTAAAGATGACATTAATGGTATACGGCCAACATGCTGACCCAATGAGACAACTAGTAGGTAACTAAAGTATTACTAGGATGAAGATAGCTGGTAAAATTTGCTTAGAGGCCTCTTTATTCAGGCTTAAGGATCTTTTATGAGCTTCAAAATTTTCAGACTCGGGATCCATGGCTTAAAGTCCCTCCTGGAGGACTTGCTCCTTGGAATTTTCCTTCCTTAAAAAACCCATCGACTCTGGCAGGGTTTCAATCTGCAATCCTTGGGACCAGAGGCAAGGAACATAACCATTAGTCTACCGCAGCCGACATACAATCTTAAAAAAACAAGGTAAATTGTGATAGGGTGATTATGATGGTCAAATGGTATTTGGACTATTTGAGCTTAAATTTTCCAACAAATGTCTTACAAGTGAGGAAAAACACACAAAAAAAACTCAGAAAACTTATTCTGACTGGGAATTAAATCAGGCATGCTGTTTCTCAGGCAACATTGTTATCCCGAGACCACAGCAGTGGATTACAGTGCAAAATATATATTCACAAGAAAATGAAATCTGAAAATTGGTAACAAAATCTGGATTTAGCTCTTTCTTTCTCTGAAAAACAGCTGTGATTTCATATGGGTGGGATCTGTAAATACAATTCTAGATTTTTCTCTTTCAAATGTTTATCCTTGAGATTATCTTTTTTCTTCTTCTAAAACACTGTTATCAATAATCAAATATACCTAATGCGTATTATGATAACCTTTAAGCAGTAAATAACAGAAAGATTAGGCCTAAAAGGTGAATGACTAGAAAATCTCTTAGGGAACCAATCTTTAAAAAAAAAAAAGAAAGAAAGAAAAGATTATGAAGTGGTATGATGATCTTGATGAAGATTTTCGGGCTGTAGGCCGTGGTCGTGAGGCTTGTAGTTCCCCGACGTTTCGCCAAAGACTGCGTCTCAAGACAACCCTTGAGGATGCCAGATGCAGTCTTTGGCAAAACGTCGGGGAACTACAAGCCTCACGACCACGGCCTACAGCCCGAAAATCTTCATCAAGATCATCACATCAACTCCGGCCGTGAAAGTCTACGTGAATACATTATGAAGTGGGTTTAAAATCCACATTACTGTTAAAACATGTGCCACATGTTTGTCTTTACACATTTTATATCTTATGTTTTAATTGACAACTTGCAAGGTATAATTTTCTTGTGCCATGCCAGATCAATCTTTACATAGACAACATTTTTTTTAAACAATAGTGCCATCTCTTTTTGAGAACAAGGAGAATGGATCATTATGGCAGTAAAGGGTAAATATTTACCCTTTAAGGAGAGTCAGTTGTGAAGAAGGGATAAAAAGTGCTCATAATCAAAAAATATTTCTCATAATATATTACTTAGAAGCCTGACATGAGGTGAGGCATGAAACATTTTAATTTAATCTTAAATTAAACCTCAGTGATTTTTTTTTTCCTATTAAAGTTCAATATTTCTCAATCTAATTAAATATAAATATCAACTTGTGTCCAACTCAGAGTCAAGGGATGAGATGAGTTGAAGCCCCTATATAGAGGTCTGTGAATGACAAGGGTGCCGGGCGACCACATCTCATGCACCATCACGGGGCAGACAAATGAAACAAAACGAAATGGATGAGATGAGTATGGAGAAATGGTGGAATGAAATTGTGGCAGGGGAAAACGGGAGAAAACCTCCGAGAAAAAACCTGACCAAGCTCCTTTTCATCCATCACGAAACCCACTTGGAGTGATCGAGATTCAATCTCGGGACCCCAGCGTTGAGAGTCTGAATCTAATTATCTAGCAATATTATGATTTTTTGTTAAGAGTACATTTTATTGTATCTTAAAAGTCATATTTTTCATGTTTTTAGTTATATTTGTTCTAATTTCTGTAATAAAGCAATATTTATAAGTCATTAGTCAAGTTTAAATAGCCAACATTATGTATGTAAATCACAAGTCGCATAATCATTTGCTTGAAGGTCAGTTTTTATTTTTGAAAGTTTTTAAAAGACAGAGAGTTACACCCCCTGCTTTCATTATATGCTGGAAAGAACAATTAGTTTAATAAATTAATTACAATCTAAGGTTACTTTTTTTTGGAGTCATATCAAAAAACTTTTTAGGTAATAAATGCATGCATATTTTCTAATTTTCTTTAGGTCATAGAAATATGATACAACAAAGAATTATACAACAAATATATTGAACCTGATCTTGTCACTTTTATTGAACTAAAGAAACTAGAGTGGACTGGCCAAGTACAAAAGCTTTCAATAGACCAAGCACCAAAAAAAAAAAAATGCTTACGACAAAGTTTTATGGAGAATAGGTAAATTGGAAGACCGAAGAAATGATGGGAGGATGATGTCAAGGAAGATGCTGCAAACATACTTAAAATGTGGCAACTGGAGGCTTCTCACGCAAAATAGAAATGAATGGAGGCAGAAGCTAAGGGAGGCTAAAGCTCGAATTTGAGCCAATTAGCCATTGAATGGATGGTTGGAGAAATCTGCTACTTAATGGTACTTACTTTATGGGAGGAGGAAATATTACGAGTATTTGAAAATAAAGTTCTTAGGAAAATTTTTGGACCAAATTAATGACCATATTTTGAATCCATACAACTGGAAGAATAACCATTTTATATATTCTTAGTGCAGGGGTAGTAATTCATTGTATAAAGGACTCTCAAGATATTCGTTTTATAGGTAATCTTACTTCTCAGATACCTTTCACTTCATCTTGTTTAATAATGAAAAGATGGGATGACAAGAATCCCTGTAATGCAAAACAACATTCATTTCCACAATTGAACCCATACTTAATTTATTTCTGCACTTCATTTCTGTTTGTAATTAATGTTCCTAGATATATGAATTCATCCACTTGTTCAAAATGTCCCCTCACTGGTTATTAACAGTCAATTTCCATTATATACCTTATTTCTACACGTGACCATATATTTAGTTTTAAATTAGTAAAACCGTCCACCGCTGTGGTCTCGAGGTAGCGTGCTGCCTTATCACACAGCAGGCCTGGGTTCGATCCCCGGTCGGGACAGTTTTTCTGGGTGAGGTTTTCATCTGGGTTTTTTCTCACCTGTAAGACAAATGTCAGGAAAATTTTAAGGCCCAAACGGTCCCTGAAATCATATGACTATCGTAATCATTCATATTCATCTTAGATTAAGCTTAGGAATGGAGACTCTCCTGGTGTATCACTATCATCACCACCACTCATCATGTCATCAGGGCAACGTAACCCTGCCTTCCAGGCGCCCCAACCTGAGAAGTGCATAACAAGTACACCATGCCAGCAGAGAACACCAGGAATGTCGAAAGGCAACCTGGGGCATTTGCAAAAAAAAAAATTAGTAAATCCTACCAGATCTAATATATATATTTCTAATTTACTATGTATTGATTTTAATGCCTCTGCCCTATACAAACTTCTGATATTTCAATATCAAATATCATGCCCATTATCCTAAGCTATTTTCATGGGAATGAGTGAGTATTTTATTCAAATAATGCTCTTTAACAACTTAGGTCATTAGCATCACAAATATAAGTGCAAAAGGGCCTACATTTTGATATATGAAATAAAATTATGTATATTGTAAGAATTTAAAGCATGTTACTAATTTATTTTTAAATTCCGTAAACATCTTAACTCATCCATAAAACTTCAATTTCAATCCTTGTAATTTAAATAACCATTACTTTAACAAAACAAAACACTATGTGATTGTAATGCTATTGTCTCTGAAGGTCAACATGATAGTTTTCTTTATTCAAAGTTTACATTATGTCACTGAATTGAATTACGTACATTATTAAAAATGCTCTATTTCAGAAATGTATTAAAATAAAGTATGAGTAAGCCATCTCAGTGGATGAGTGGCTAATATGTACGGCTCCTCGACTGAGATATCAGGTTCTGGAGGACCACACCAAGATTTTTTTTTTTGGGTTCTCCCATTTTCTAAATTTCATTCCATCAATACTCTTCCTTCCCCCATCATGTCATTTCACCTTCATTCATTAATTTCATATCAACTTTCACCTCTTCACATGTCAGGTAAAAAGAAGCCTGGTTTAGCAAACCACAGGTGTTTAGAATGTATGATTGTGGTGAAAGTGATATGTGGAAACGTATTAGATCAATGGGTCTACGGCAGCCGACAACCAAAGGAGAGAGCATTAACATATCACTGGACGATCTAAACCAACATTTCACATCATATGCCACACTTAACATAAACACTACGACCAAACAACAAACTATAGATGAGCTCCTATCCACACCTACTCCTTCCCGAGAAAAATTCTTCTTTTCCTATATAATGCCAATCGACGTTAAACTATCCCTGGACCGCATTAGAACTAAAACACAAGGTATAGACAATATAAGTACCGACTTTTTAAAGAAAATACTCCATGTCATACTGCCAACTGTAACCCATATATTTAATGCCTCAATTATGACCTCAACTTACCCCGAACTCTGGAAAAAAGCTATAGTCAGACCAATCCCTAAAATTAAATTACCTGTAACACCAAACGACTTTAGACCAATCAGCATCCTCCCAGTCCTATCTAAGGCCTTGGAGCGCATTGTTCATGGACAATTAACTGATTACCTTAACAATCAGGTTTTAGGACAGGCCATAGTACGGCAACCGCACTTCTTAAAGTTACCGAAGATGCGCGTGAAGCAATGGACAGTGGCCACATGACAATATTTACACTCTTGGACTTCAGCAAAGCTTTCGACACTGTTGACACTGACATATTAATAGCAAAATTACGCGCTCTGAATCTTTCGGACAATGCTGTTAACTGGCTTGGATCCTATCTTCATGGTCGCCAGCAATGTGTATCCAATGCAGAACTTTCCTCATCCTGGCTATCACTGAAGGGTGGCGTCCAACAAGGTTCAGTGTTAGGACCACTTCTGTTCTCTATCTATGTTAACGATATATCCACTAGACTTACCTATTGTCGATATCACCTATACGCTGACGATTTGCAAATTTACATTCACTCCCATCCTGACGATGTACATGACACACTAGACAAATTAAATAGTGACCTAGACTCAATTTCCCAATGGTCGAAGAAACATGGACTTAATCTAAATACTGACAAGACACAGTGCATAATTATAGGACATCGGCGAATCCAAAGCATTATAAATTACGAAAATATTCCTACCATTCTCCTAAATGACAAAAATATCCCCTACAGCTCAGTAGTAAAAAATCTGGGTAGCTATATGGACCAACACCTAGACTGGAAAATCCAGGTGAATAATACCTGCAAGAAAGTGTTCTCAATTCTTCACTCCCTAAATAGTTTTAAAAACTTCCTTCCTACAAAATTAAAACAAATAATTGTACAGACTCTTATAATGCCACACTTTGACTACTGCGACATATTACTGACTAATCTTACAACTGATCTATCTGACAGACTACAGCGTGCTCATAATGCGTGCATTCGATTTATATTCAATCTCCGTCGTTATGACCACGTGTCTCCTTCATTTCAGGCCTTATCATGGCTACGCCTAAATGACAGAAGAACTTTACATTCACATACCTTACTATTCCAAATTCTGCACACATATTTACCAACTTATTTAACAACACGTTTTCAACATTTATCGGCTCATCACAATTTAGGAACAAGATCACAAGACTCTTCTTTACTTTTGATACCACAACACAGGACCTGTCTGTACTCTGAATCTTACACAATATCTATGGCTAGAGCATGGAACTCACTTCCCAGTCATGTCAGGGACTGTCAATCGCTATCATTATTTAAATCCAAATTAACTGATATCTTAAGTTCGACACAATGAAAACATTAACTACATAACAACTATATAGAGCATTCTATTAATAATCATGTAGGAAGCTACTTACTTTATTTTATATCATTTTAATTTTATTATATTCTATGTTTTTGTTAGCATTAGCTAGTATTAGATCCATCATCATTGTATTTTGTTTAGTCTGTATTTTAATATGTTAAAATTTTAATATGTATGTAATTTTTGTATAATTTTACTATTCGCTGGTTGAGTGGAAGAGAAGGCCTTATGGCCTTAACTCTGCCAGCTAAAATAAATCATTATTATTATTATCTAATGGGAGCACACTCATGTACTTCCTCATGGACTTGAAGCCTGTGTGCCAACATAGGACAGGGCCCCAAAGGAAGGTTGAAGCCCCTTCTCAAGGCCTTGGGCCTAGCCCAAAAAAAATTGGCGGTATGTGAATGCTTGATGTATGTTGAATCAGGAACACCATAACCGATTATTTATATCGCTGGAGACTAGATTTTATCTCATTTATTCCATAAAGTAAAGATGGATAATGCAATGAACCTAAAATAGGTGGGCTGTAACAAAAATAGTGGCAACACTGTTGTAGAAGTGAAACCAGATGGAGTTAATTGTTGTAACTTCTGTCACATGTTAATATACAGGGTGGACCGCTCGAATGGACCTAATTTCAATTGCTTGTTACTGGCAAACGGTTGAAGATAGAAACTTAAAACAACGTTCATAGTACAGAAAAACTCACCAAGTTTCGAATCCTGTCGGTAGATGGCACAAAGATACGTTTCTCGTTCTTAGATTTAATTGTTTGTGAAAATGGCGACTCCGCAGATGAAAGCGCAAGCTGTTTTGTGGTATGCGGAGTTTAAATCAATCATTAGAGTTCAAAGGGAGTTCCGGCGTGTGTTTAACCGTGATGCTCCAACTGCTAGAAGCATAAAGAAGTGGCGTGATACATTATTAGCTACAGGATCTGTGTTGAAGAAGCATGGTGGTGGTCGCAGAGCATCCGATGAAATGGTAGCAAATGTTCAAGCCGCATTTGAGCGAAGCCCCCGGAAGTCATTAAGAAGAGCTTCGCGGGAACTTCAAATACCAAAATCGACATTACAACGGATTGTCCACAAACGCCTCAAACTGCACGCATATAAAGTGGAGTTAGTGCAACGTCTGGAGCCGAATGACATGCCGAAACGAGTGGAATTCGCCAATACGATGCTGGACCGTCTCGGCGCTGATCCTGACTTCATGACCAAGATTTTCTTCTCGGACGAAGCCACTTTCCATTTGTCAGGCAAGGTAAACCGGCATAATGTGCGGATCTGGGGATCGGAGAATCCTCACGCTATTCAAGAGCATGTTCGTGATAGTCCGAAGATGAATGTTTGGTGCAGTTTGTCACATAATAAGGTCATTGGACCGTTTTTCTTCGCCGAGAAAACTGTTCGTGGTACCACATATCTTGACATGCTGGAGCAGTTCTTCTTTCCACAAATTGAACAACTGCAGCCTAACATCGTTTTCCAACAAGATGGTGCTCCTCCCCACTGGTCCAATGAAGTTCGTACGACTTTGGACAACATTTTCCCTGGCCGTTGGATTGGTAGGGGAGGACCAATCGCGTGGCCCCCGAGATCTCCCGATTTAACACCACTGGATTTCTTTCTCTGGGGCTATGTCAAAGATAAAGTTTACACCACCCCAGTCAAAGACCTTCGTGATCTTCGTGAGCGCATCATAGAGGCTATTGAGAACATTCCAGAAGACATACTCCAACGTACTTGGCAAGAAATTGTTCATCGCTTTGATATCGTCACAGTGACTGCTGGGGCTCATATAGAGATGTGGTGATCTGGATATCAAAACTTGGTGAGTTTTTCTGTACTATGAACGTTGTTTTAAGTTTCTATCTTCAACCGTTTGCCAGTAACAAGCAATTGAAATTAGGTCCATTCGAGCGGTCCACCCTGTATGTCTGACCTATCTTACAGTAAATGGACTCGTCCATATGTCCCAAAGTGCATGTGCTTTGGAGAGAGAAAGTTAGTCTCCTCTGAATTGCTGTTCTAAGCTGTTGTGTTTTGCCATGTTTACAAAGCAGGAACTGCAATCTTGGTTGAAAATTCAATGTGCCCTGTCCATACAGAACGACAATGTCATGGAGGTCTTGTGGAAGCATATGGGGAGACGACATTACCGTACAGGACTGCTCAGATGCACAATGCACATCCTGTAGCTGATCTGTACCATCACTGGGAGTGGGGAAGTACTTTTCCATCTACCACATTCACTGGACTTAAGTCTCTGTGATTATGATTCTGTCCCTAAGATGAAGGAACCACTTCATGACATTCAATTCCAGACTGTTGCTGAGATTCTGCTGGCATTAAGGTGGTCAGTCAGAAACATCAACAGAAAAGGAGCTGCTACTGAGATATGACTTTCACATCACTGGCAACGAGTTGTAGACAATGCTGGACACTTCATTGAAGGACTGTAGAAGTTTCACAGGTCTGTCACTTGTACATTAGTAGTAAATAAATAGTTGCCACTATTAAAGTTACAACCTAAGTAAGACTGCCATATTAGAGTCTTAAAATCAGAACCCATCTCTACGTCCAAAATATGAGTACTTGATATTTTTGAGTATGTTTTTGGTTTTGAGGTTTGCAGGTTCAAATCCAACCTGGGTTGTTGAATTTTTCTAGGCATAAAAGTCCTGAGTATGGGTTCCTTCAAAAGGGAACTAAAGCCATGAGTCAAATGATGTAGTTTTAGGACATGAAACAAAATCTCATGCCTGAAAAAGAAGCCTATGACAAAAATTTGTCCCCACTTTCATGCTTGGATTTGAATTACAACGCTAATGAACATAACTGTAGAAGGACATTGTTAAATAAAAAATACTTCTTCCTGATAAATGTTTGTAGTGCAGTACAATAAGACAAGCAGAAGTCTACAGTATAAAAAAGGTCATAGACATTTCACAATTATTGTAAGGTAAGAAACCAAGTGCAGAAACTTATGTTGGTAGAATATAAGACAATCATTATACCAGTGGTTTTCTATGATTCTGAAATCTGGACAAAAAAGAGAGAGAGAAAACTTCCTAACAGTTAGGAATAAGGTCCTCTGAAAGATTTTTGGAGCCATGTGTATTAATAATGAATGGAGACTAATGCTGAATTGGAGGAATTTCATAATCCTCCTAAAATTGTAACTGATCTACTACTTCTACGATGTTTTCATTTTCCATAAGAGTCAACCATCTTAATCTCCTCCAGACATCTCTATTCTTCCAACATTTTTCTTTCATGATTCGTGTCCATTCTACTCCTTTTGCCTATAAGTTTTCTCATATCTGTTATATTTGTTACTGTAAATGTATGAAGATCAGTAAATCTTATAATTTACCAGTATACTTTAATATTTACGACTGTAATGCAATGAAACTCCAAAATATTTATTAAATGTATATATTAGATCAGTAATGCTAAATGGAATATTATGGTATAAGAGTACTTTTAAAGAAACTAAAATAAATATATATCAGACGTAGTCCAAAGTCTGGCTACATATTGAGCATAAATCTGGAAACTAAGTCAAAATTATTAGCACTGGAAATGGATTTCTTATGATGTTCAGCCAGATTCCTAAACTGGGCAGAATAAGAAATTAAGTATGAAAAATGAGTTGTTTTTTATAGCTTACCACACAGTTTATGTTTTCATAAACACAATAGTGTCGGTTCAAAATGGAAGGGAGGTTTCCTTTTGAAAACTGCAGTTCCCGTGTTTAAGAAAACATAAACTATGAGATAAGATATACAAAATTACTCATTCTTCATTAATAAGAACCTCATAATGTTATTTCCCATATATAACTATGAAGAAATTAATAGAATAAAATAGAATAGATTTATTTAGCCTGGTGGAGTTAAGGCCATGTGGCCTTCTCTTTCACTCACCAGGACAAACATATGTTACATATAAATACAAAAAAATTACAATAATAGTCATATTAAACAATAAATTGAATAATAATGAAAATAATGTCGAATAATACAATGAAATTAAAATTAAATTAATGATAGAATGAATACAGAAAGGAATAACAGCTCGAATCTATTATACATAAAAAAAAGAAAGAAAAAATACAAAGAAAGTAATAAACTACAATGAATTAATCTATGCTTTTTAAACAAGGCATTAGGTAAATATATTAATGAATCTTAAATCCATTTTTATTAAATAATGAAAAAACACATTAATTTTTAAAAAGTAATATCAGTGAGTTGTTTCTGTTAGTAATTTTATTTTCAATTTCTTTCTGAAAGATGGTAAAGTTTAGCAGTCTCTGACATAGGGTGGAAGGGAATTCCATGTTCTAGCAAGAGAAATTGTAAAAGATTTTGAATAATAGGTAGTGATTAGGCAACATATGGATAAAGTGAATGCAATTATATATTCTGATAGACAATTGCAATGGTATGGACATTGTAAATCGAATGGATGATGGAAGAATGGTATAGACACTGTAAAAAGAATGGAAGATGGCAGAAGAGTATTGGAGTGGATTCCAGCAGGAAGAAAAGGTAAAGGTAGACCAAAAAAACACATAGCTACAGGACATAAAGAAAGTGATAAATGGAAAAAGGATCATAAGATTGGACTGGGAAGATAGAGGGATTTAGAGGAAAATAATAATAGTGTAGAACATTGGTCACAAGATGTTGTAGAAGTGTTACATTAATAATAAAAACATCACATTGTTAACTGTTCACTAATGAATGTATATATTTTGAACATTTACCAAGAGATGTTAGTAAATCTCAGAATGGAATATATATATCCATCCATAGTAATTCTGCCCAAAGCAGGTCCTTCACTGCATTCATAGCATTTTCATGCTATGCTTGCAGCTTTACTAGGGAATTGTAGGTGTGGTAACTTCCCATTGCTTTCCACACCGGTGAAGGATGATGATGAAGATGATAATGATGGCCATATGATTTCGGGGACCATTAGGGCCTTAAAGTTTTCCTGACATTTGTCTAACAGGTGAGGAAAAACCCCAATAAAAACCTCACTCCGAAAAACTGCCCCAACCGAGGATCGAACCCAGGCCCGCTGTGTGACAAGGCAGCACGCTACCTCGAGACCACAGCGGTGATATATATATATATATGTATATACATTTTTTTTTTTTTTTTTTGCCTGAACCAGTAGTTGAAACTAAGATTTCCAGTTTTACGTACTGGTGCACTAATCTCCGAACAGTACAAGTGATTAGTGTGCTAATAAATAATACTGGAGTCTTTTAAGTTACTTTTTTTTAAGGAATCCACACTATGAGGTACACTTAATTTAGGTAAAAATTATCACTTGCCTCATATTCTTCTTCTTTTTAAAACTAGTTTTGGAACTTTACACTTCAGTTCCATTTTCAGTAATTTCGTGACCGTTGTTCTGTCATCTTGAAGAGACCTGATTTTGAGGTTTTTCAGTCTACCAAACAGAGGGAGCGAAAGGCGGCTCTTCAAGACAACAGAACAACGATCACGGAATTACTGAAGATGGAACTGAAGTGTAAGGTTCCAAAACTAGTTTAAAAAAAGAAGAAGAATATGAGGTGAGTGATATAATTTTTTTATGTAAACTGGAGTCTTGAAATCCCAGTACAACCAAATTTTTCTCTCTCCAATTTTTATATTTAATAAAATGAAAATGCACTGTTCATCTAAATACATCTTATCACAACACAGACAAGTTTAAGACTGCATAACCTTGTAGTCTGACACTTCACTTGTGATTTTCTATGACTCATGCAAAACTGAAGGAGACTGCATGACTGTTTCATATCAAAGATACCTGTTATTTGAAATACCCTGTATAATAAGCAAGTACTCTACACATAAGTACAATTACTGTATCATCCTTGGATATTTTAGCCTTATTTTCTTCAAAATCTAGAATTAAATTACTTGATATAAAATAAGTAATTAATATTAACATGGAAATTAATACACATAACTCACTGACACTATCAAAGTCTTACATACATGGACTCATGGACATAAGCTCTCCATAATCCCTATCCTGAGTTAATATTTTCCAATCATTCTCTATATAATCTACTTCCCTTAAAAAAATGGTTAAGGTTCATCTGCCACCTCATTTTTGACCTACCTACTGGCACCTTCCCCTCTGTTTTTTAAGTAGTTTACTGTTATATAGTCTTCTCCAATTGCCTGCCTTTTCATCTCTCTTTGGTCCAAAACTTTTCTAAAAATTTTATTCTCAAATACTCGTAATCATTTCTCCTCCCTTAAAATAAGAGTCCACGTTTCACATCCATATAATGTAACTGGGAGAACGATACTTTTATATATTTTCAGTTAAATGTTTTTTTCAGAGAAGTTGGGATGACAAGAGTCTATACAATGCATAACAGTATGCATTTCCAAATTGAGCCTATGTTTAATTTCTTTTTGCACCTCATTCCTGTTTGTAATTATGTCCCTAGCTATTTGAATTCAGCCACGTCTTCAAAATTTCCCTCATTTGTCATTAACTGTCCATTTCCATTATATAATGTATTTATATGTGTGACCATATATTTAGTTTTATTGGTGTTTACTTCCAGCCCCAAAATATCTTAGTGTTACTTAATGGACTGTGCATGTTGGCTCTAAAGAGAAAAATTTCTGTGTAAGCAAGGAAATTTGAACACAATACCTATAGCTTGATGCTCTTATATTGAGTTATTCAGGTAACACCCTGAACAAGGACAAGTTTCTCTCTCATTAATCCCCATAAAATTTGTAGTAGTGAAATTTGTCTCTTTAGTTGTGTTAACTATTTTTTACAGATGGATTGTCTGTGTATATTAATTTCCTTATGTGTATAATTGGTTTATAGCACAAGATCATATCATAATAGTTTCTTAATTTAGAAGCAACCCTACAGAATTGTGAATAAAATTTCACTACAGGGACATGGGGATTGAAGAGAGAGAGAAATTTGTGCTTGTTCAGGAAGATGTCTATATAGCTTAATGAAAGAGCACCAGTACGTAAAGCTGGAGGTCTTGAGTTCAAATACATGGAGAAATTTTTCTCTTTAGTTGTGTTAATTGGTAGTTTACTGTGTAGTATTGTTTATTTCAAAACATCATCTTTGCTCCATCTTTACAAGCCGATGATGGAGCAAACATGAAGCTTTGAAACATGTCCTACAATAAACTACCAATATGAGGTAAGATGGTATTAATAGCTCCAACAGAAACAGATTTACAATATTCTATACACAATTTTAATATACTTGCATAAAGGTACAACATGGAAATCAATACAAAGAAAACTAAAATTTCCTTCTGTGGGAAATACCCTATACCTAGCAACATTTTTTTTGGACGATGAAATTTTAGAATGAGTCAATTAATTTAATTATTTTGGGGTATAATTTAACATTTCAAGATGAAGCTGATATATCAAAGAAAATCACAAATTTCACAAAAACAACGGGGATAATTAACAGTATAATGAAACCATTTTTAGTACAAAAGAACACAAGATTACGGCTTTATAAGGTTCTCGCAAGACCAGTATTAAGATATGGTAGTGAAGCATGGACAATACGAAGAAAAGATGAAAGCCAAATACCAGCAAATGAGATGGGATTTGTGTGTCGTACAGCAGGTTATACAAACTGGGACTATAAAAGAAATGAGGAAATTATGGAAGAGTTGGAGGTAGAACCCATTCTCCACCATATACAAAACTACCAGAACAACTGGAAAGCCCATCTTCAATGAATGCCATCTCATAGAATCCCAAAAGCCATGCTTTGTTACTGCCCGCAAGGCAAAAAATCGCTGGGATGTCCAAAGCACTGGATGGAAAATTCCTCTTTGAGACCATAATAGGCCACATGGCCTAATAATTGCATGGATGATGACGATATATAGACTAACTTATTTAGAAATTTCTATATCTAAATCTGGAAGTTAGACTTAACAGCCTACATCCAAATATTTCACATTTGTATTTTTTGGCAATGGGCCAATATTATATGTAACTGACATGTATAGCTTTCATAATAAAGTCATTGATTTTGAAATACTTAAAAGCTATAAACACACATAATAAATGGCTTTATATTTTTTTGCATATTTAATTTTATAGTGTTTGTTTTAAAGAATAACACTTGGCTTGTGAATGTTTATGTCATATTTCTCAAGCAGCTTTCAGAACCTGTTTCACAAATGATAATGTCAAAAGAGAAAAGGGATATTTATATATTTGTAATGAAATATATTTCTAGACAAACATATCCTGAGAAACTGGTTTCTACATTAGCATGGTGAAGTACCAAAAAAGACCTTGCTATATCACCTATGGACTTTGCACTGAACAGTGAAACTGATTTACAACTTCTGTTCAAAGGTGTATGTGCTCACAAAAATCTGCATTTCCTGTTAAGTCAATCTTCAATTTATGAAGATATGAAAATGATTAATTTTTTTAAGATTAACAATCACGCAGTTTACACCTACAGTTATGCTGATTACATGTTTCAATTTCAAAGTACAAAGAGCAAATATTATCTATTCAAAACCACCTTCACATTTTTTTACAGAAAGAATCAGAGTACAACAGAATGTTATCTTATATAATATACAACCTTGGAAATTTGTAGAGCATCTGAGAATTTATAGTAAACATCAAGATTTATATTTCTCACAGATATGAAGTTCAGAAAAACATGTATCTAGGTTATAATTCTGTAAACATATTTGGATTCTCCATATGTGGTACATGTTATAAAATCTCAAATATCTTGGTTAAGTTTTGTAATCATGTTCAGTAAAAAACTAAGTGCATACAGCTTACTTTTTTCCAACCTCCAGTTATTTCTATCCTCTTTGCCTTTCAAGTCATAATATATATATAGGATTTTTATTTCTTGAAATTCTGTTAAAATAATTGGACAATATAATTTTGATTCCTAAAGTAATTAATCTCTTAGCTGTAAGAAATGTCGAAGCTGATGATTTCTGCACAAAACTACATCCTTCCTTTGCTAGATAATCAGCAGTTTCATATCCAAATAAGCCCAGTGTACAGGATCCCATCTCTTATCAAGCTTTTTCAAATTATATAATATTTCCCAACAATCTACTATTTTATTACATTTACGTGACATACGTAGGTGCAGTGAACTAGTAGTTATACTCCTAGCCCCTGGGTTCAAACCTGGTCAGGGTCGATGGATTTTTTTTAGGATGGAAAAATCCAAGGATCAACTCCTCTGGGAGAGACTTCAAGCCATGGGTCCTGACCCTGAAGATTTTCATGCTCTTAAAAGATCCTTAAACCTGAATAAAAGGCCTCTAAGCAAAACTGACCAACCTCATCATTCTAGTAATATCTTAAGTTGCCTGCTAGATGTCTCATTGGGTCGGTATGTTGACCGCATACCATTCATAACATCTATGAGTAAATAAGCGTAACTAAATTAACTTGGTCTAATAATTCATAAGTTAATTATGGGAAATAACATTAAGAGGTTCTTCAATTAATTGGTCTAGTAACTCCTAACAAAGGAGAGGCTAAGACTCAACATTGGGCTATGCCTTTATAATAAAGGTGACATACTGTCTGTGATAACTGATAACAGCTACTCTTCATTCACAAAATACTAGACCTACTACTTGTTGAAGTAAGAAATCTGTTATAATAGGATTTCAAGAGTTGAATAGATTGCTTCAATTTATCACAAGTAATGCCACAAGTGATTTCCAATTTATCTAGATAATTTGGAAATCAAGAGTGGCATTTGTTAGGACTATTTAATAAATAAAATTAAGCTGTTTACTTACAAATCATTATTTAAATATAGTTATTTAAAAATATTTATATATTTAATGTAAACGGTGATGTTTGAAAACAAATGAGAAACGATTGGTACGCTTCATTTGCTTATTTTCTTCGTCACTGCAACCAGATCATATTATTTATTACCAAAGGAACGCAATATTGTAAGAATGCACTCCAGTGGAGAAAAAATGAAATACATCAAACTGTATATTAATTCATTTCTGATGTCCTATGACGTAAATATGACAATTATATTTTTCTGGGAAAAAATACATTTAAGAAAGTGCAAACAGTGGTTTCTTTTTTTGGTGGTATAATCAATTGCTACAAATGTTTTTATATTAATTCCCGCATGTGGTATGTGTTGACATTCATGCACTATATATATACAATCTGGTAGCCATATTTCTTAGAGAGTCAGTCACTGCAAAATAATGCTATGACCTATTCAGGATGTTAAAAAGGAGGTACTTTCTTTATTATGATAAACTTTAGTTGGTAAAATCTAGGCAAAACACGACTGTGATTGGTTGTAAATAAAAAATCATTGTAACGTGATTGGTCATTGACTCCCATTTGGGGCATGAGTTAAATAGTCCATCAAAATTTGTTGTGTGAAAAGTTGACATGTAGCACCAGGACTGCTCCCTTTTGTTTGGAAAGAAGGGAGCCATCAGTGAAAATATAAAGCCATTCATTGTTAAGAAATCTAGTGTTAAGAGTTTTTATAGTCAATGTTTTAATGTGTGTTTTGGTGTGTCACATTTCCTGACATCTACAAATATGTTTAAACAATATCTATTTCTATTGCTTCTGTAGGATTAATTTTATTGTGGAGATATTTTTATTTCATGGAAGGTATATTCTTACCTTAAAATCATGCTCTTTAGACAGAAAACTTTCTCGAGTCTTAAGATTCACTTTAAAATTTCTTTCTCACATTTATTAAAAGATCCATCCATCCATAGTAATTCTGCCCGAAGGCAGGTCCTTCACTGCAATCATAGCATTTTCATGCTATGCTTGCAGCTTTACTAGGGAATTGTGTAGGTGTGGTAGCTTCCCATTGCTTTCCACACCGGTGAAGGATGATGATGATGATGATGGCCATATGATTTCGGGGACCGTTTTGGGCCTTAAAGTTTTCCTGACATTTGTCTTACAGGTGAGGAAAAACCCCGATAAAAACCTCACCCAGAAAAACTGCCACGACCGGGGATCAAACCCGGGCCCGCTGCGTGACAAGGCAGCACGCTACCTCGAGACCACAGCGGTGGACTATTAAAAGATAGTCATAAGTAATGCCACGAGTGATTTCCAAATTATCGATAAATTCACGACTCACGAAGTGAGGAGTGAATTTATCTAGAGAATTTGGAAATCAAGAGTGGCATTTGTTAGGACTATTTAACGAATAAAATAAAGCTGTTTACTCACAAATCATTATTTAACTACAGTTATTTAAAAATATTTTTATATTTAAAGTAAACGGTGATGTTTGAAAACTAATGAGAAACGATAGGTAGCCTACGCTTCTACTGCTTCTTTTGTTTATCACTGCAACCAGATCATACTATTTATTGCCAAAGGAACGCAATATTGTAAGAATGCTCTCTAGTGGAGAAAAAATGAAACACATCAATCTGTATATTAATTCATTTTTGATGTCGTATACATTTAAGAAAGTGCAAACAGTGGTTTCTTTTTTTGGTGGTATAATCAATTGCTACAAATGTTGACATGTAAGCACTATTATATACAATCTGGTAGCCGTATTTGTTATAGGCTCAGTCACTGAAAATAACGGTCAGACCTGTTCAGAATATTAAAAAGGAGGAGCTTTGCTTAATATATGATAATCCTAACGTTGATAATTATTTCGTGAAACACGTCTCTGATTGGTTGTAATACAGAAATCATTGAAACGTGATTGGTCATTGACTCCCATTTGGGGCATGAGTTAAATAGTCTAATTAATTTTTTTATCCTGAATTACAGCAACTTTTTTTCAAGTTCATGTTATATGGAGGACTAATGAGTAACAATTGCATGACAGACAATGTCTTCACACACAATTATTTAAAATCTCTGAATATTCACAGAAAGCTGCTTTAAGATTGGTCACTGGCTATGCAGAGCATCCAGTAAATTACAAATAAGAAATTCCCGACTATTTCCCAGTTTTTACATGACATCAAAGAACAATTCCTGAGTTTTTTGAGTGCTGAATTGAATTAATTCTAGTAACGCTAATTTTCTAATTTTTTAACATGTGTAAGTAATAAAAATGTATAATTTATAACTATGGTATGCTCAAGTATTGTTTTGGAACACGATATCGTGTTGGCAAATGCCAGTATTTCTTTAGCAGCAGCAGCAGCTTGATTCCATCAAATGCATGTTATAGTTTCATAAACATTTCTTCCAAGAAATATTTAATATCTGTAAAATATATTGGTAAAACATTGGTGGAATCTGTTGCAATGTATGGAAGTGAGGTATGGACAATCAATAAGTACTACAAGAATAGACTAATAGCTCTAGAAATGGATTATTTACGGAGAAGTGCCAGAAAGTCTAGATTAGAACATGTCACAAATAAGGAAATTAGAAACATAATGGAAGCAGAACAAAGCATAATTGAAAGAATTGAGGAGAAGGAATTGAAGTGGTTAGGACATGTCTTAAGAATGGAAGATGAGCGATGGCCAAAGCAACTATATGAATGGCATCCGAACAGAAAGAGGAAGAGAGGGAGACCGAGGTTAACATGGAAGGAAAACATGAAGACAGTAATGCAAGCTAGAGGGCTAAGCATCGAAGATGCCCAAGACCGTAGGCTTTGGAGGTTTGGCACGGGAAGACGGCAGCAGCTGTAAAAACCCGAAGATAGATAGAAAACATTTTTAGAATGTGGTTTAATGATTGAGATTCTTTTTAGTTGAATTATAAGATAGATGCACATATCTTTTCAAATTTCCATCTATTTCCTCGTTGCTTTCAAATTCCCAACTTATTCCCGGTTTTCAAGATTTTTCCCGACTGCTGGACACCCTGCTATGACTGTCTCTCAAAAAATTTGCATAGAATTGGAATTATCTCTTTCCCACTTTACCCCTTGTGCAATCTACAAGCAGAGGTGGATTAGGACCACCTCTTAGCATTGTACAGCCCTTTCATTCAAATCTCCTAGATACTGAAAATAAATATTGGAGAGCAGGAGTGCTGATGGCTGCATTGCCAAGTGCTCGGCATTTGTAAATAAACAAACATCTACAATAAATCACATTTGAAGAGAAAAATTATATGCTCAGACAGGGCCCTCGGGTAAATAAGAAGGCTATAATTAAACTTTTACAGGAATTAATCACTATGAGGTTTAATTTATGGTAAAATTAAATGTACCCTCAGGGGTCTTCATCTAGGAGATATGTGGATGGCAACCACAAGGTGCCCAAGCTGAGCAAAACATTTCTTCCACTTACTTGTGTTTTGCACTCTTTTAACTTTACTATCTAACCTCTCTTGGTTAACTCTTGTTTTTTTCGACCCCGACGCTATTAGGGCATCCGAGGGCTAGGGACTCTTTCCTTTCTTCCATTTCTTCTTTTCTTTATTTTCTTTTCTTCTCCAGAAAAGCCTGACCAGAGGCTATAAGATGGCAGCCCCATCACTGGTCTTGCCTTCCTTTGGCCAGCAACCAATCGAAGGGACTATTATTATGCTTTCAAGTCTTATACGAGAATTTCCCGGAAGGATCAAACTAATGATGACCAAAGATCACTGGGCCGTCCTATGAAATGCTGGAGGGAAAATTTTCTATAGGATCGTAACAGGCCTTGGCCTATTACTTGGAAGGAAGAAGAAGAAGAAGAAAATTAAATGTTGCTTACCTCTCCTCATATAAATCTTCTAAGTAGATCGCGATTTCGAGACTATAATGGTCTCATCTTCAGTACTTTTTTTTGGCTACTGATTTATGTCGATCAGAAGAAACTGAATGAAGAAAAGTTTCTTCCTATCGACATAACATCAGTCGCCAAAAAAGTACTGAAGATGAAACCATTATGGTCTCAAAATCGCGATCTACTTAGAAGATTTATATGAGGAGAGGTAAGAAACATTTAATTTTACCATAAGAAGGCTATAAATCTTTTAGGTCTGAACAGATTTTCATTTAACGACACTCTTTAACAGCTTAGATCATTAGCACTGCAATTCAAATCTAGGCATGAATGGACCAATAAATTTTGCACAGAAGCCTCTTACTTCAGGCTTGAGGTTCTTTTACATGCAGTTAATCCAATAACATAGGTCACATAACCTTACTTCCCTACGAAAAAAGAGAAACATAAAATTTTTACATCCTTAGATATACAATGACCTTGCAAACCTCAGAACAAAAGATGAGTATTGTAACTTTTAGGAGCAGTATTATGTCTTGCAAATGTTCATGCACCATAGACTGATGATCACTGGTGAAAGTACTGTGATAATCAGAAACTAATTCTGCATTTCCCTTGAACAAGGAAAACTGTAAAAACAAACCAGATTGGCCAGCCCTAGGACTTTAAACTCATAAGCTACTAATCTTAATTGTTCCTAGTCACCTAATTTTTTATAGCAGAAAGACTAACTTTTCTGAAAATATTAGACTCAGACATTACACTCATTTGACAGATAAAACTGAAAAGAGAGAGTTCACTTCTTTTTAAGCTTCTGCACTCTTGTACTCTTAATTACCTGGTGACCAGATTTGATAAGTTATCTTCTCACCACAATTTTGACACTAGGTCACAAGATAACAGTCTGCTAACAAACAAATCTCCACAGTTCCTCTTCTTATTCTATTTGGACAATATAGAGAAATGAAAATGAAAGAGGCTCTGGACAGAAGAGAATGAATAATTATTCTAAGGGAGGCCAAGGTTCTATGAGACCATTAGTACCAGTGAACGCTGCTGCTGCTGATGATGAAAATAGCCTATTTTAGAAGATCAAAAACTTTGTTTTTGTGCATACATTTCTGAAAACTAGGAACTACATAAGACACAATAGGAGTGTTAATATGAAGATGTTATACAGATCTGCCTGTCACTTAATGATCTCTTTTCTTCATTCGAAAGAGTGCATTTTACGTGCTTCGGATTCGATGCTGAGCAGATAGATGGTGTTAATGTGGCCTATTTTAAATTTATCCACCACTTCGGCAGACCATTTTACGTATATGATGTATTCTTGTATTGTATACTGAGAGGACTGTAGGATGAATTTATGCTTATGTTTGTGTAGTGTAAAGTGTGTTGTATGAGGGATGTTGATGACGAGAAGGGAGAAGGTGAAACCCAGGGCCAGCAGTAGTTACTTCTATCAAAAAGCACCAAGGGGGGTTGCCAGGCTTAACGTCCTCATCCGATGGACAAATTGCTACCAACAGTACCATATGTATTGCAGAGACATTTGCAACAATGTAAGAACCTGGTGCACAATCTAGTGATTAAAAATTGTACACCACCACCTCTCCTGCCCTCGAGATTGAAAATTTTGCAATTAAATATATCCTGACTTTTTGATAAAAGTTAAATATTATAAATCAAAAGTTTGTTGTATATCTTTTAAAAGATCATGAATGTCCATTGCCACATGACAGCATCCTGGGTCTCCTTGCATTACACCTGGTTTTCTCAACCTGGAGCTATTAATCACAGCCACCCAATCATAATGATGCTGAGTAGGCAACAATCTCACACATTGGTTGAAATTCTATCAAAAAATGTGTTTCTCCATTGAGACTTGGAATGAAAGAGGGCCATGAAAACTTCTTATAGGAAAACCAGATCAAAAAGTCCAATAGGCAGACCAAAAAATGAGATGGGAAAATAAGATTAACCATGATTTGAAGGAGATTAATTATACATAGCATATTTGGAAAACATGCTCAGGACAGGGATATACAGAGAGCTTTTGTCCATGCAGGTGTAAACCTCTGGGTTTGCAAGCACCAGTGTATTGATTATTGCGATATGAACCAGCATGTCCCATGACTTTGTGCCTTATAGCACTCATTAAAGACTAAATGAATAGCAGAAAAAATATGCAGTAAAGAAAGAATTCAACTCTTATAAATTTTATTAATGTGGGGAAAAAAACTCTGTGGCATAACAGGCCTAATAGGGCCTTGGTATACATTCCAGCTGCTGGCTTCACATCCATGTGTGTTAATTACAAGGGTGGCAATTTTGTAGCCAGTATAAGGGTGGCATGTGTCCCCCAGTTGTTATTATATGGTTTTCTCAAACTGGAACCACTATTTATTGTAGCTACCCAAATTCCACATGATGCTTGGTGGGCACCAGTCCCATTCTGGCCAAAATTCCATAAGAAAATTTTTTTCCCCATGGGGATTTGAATCAGTGTAAGTCCCTTAGCTCTGCATCAAGGCATGATGCCTTAAACTGCTCGGCTACAGCGTGGATAACATAGAAACTTATATTTGAAGAGAAAAATTATATGCCCAGACTGGGCTTGAACCCAGGACCTTTGGCCCAGTCTGAGCATATAATTTTTTCTTCAAATATGATTTATCCATCATTGAGATGTATGAAATGAATAATAAAAACATCAAAAGAAGCCATACTGGCTTTATAATGTAATATAAAATTCCCAAATAAATGTCTTCTTAATAAAGAAGCTGCAAGATAGAAGCAAAGGTTTCATAGCATTTGGTGCACAGGAATTAACAGTGTATATAAGAGAAAAATTTGCTAAGGTAGCTCAGTCAGTAGAGTATTGACCTAGAAAGCTAAAGGTCCTGGGTTCAAGCCCCAGTCTGAGCATATAATTTTTTTCTTCAAATATGATTTATCCGTCATTGAAATGTAGGAAATGAATAATAAAAACATAGAGAAACTTGTTCAAATTATTCACAAAAATGAAACTCTGGATGGAAAATTAGTCAAAAAATTGAGTTATTACACAATTCTAAAACATTAATAATTTACAATATGTAAAGAATTTTTAAATATGCAGTACGGTATTTTTATTGGCAAACTAAAAGACCATAGATTCCTGGAACCATAATTTTCTTTTACAACACATTAAACAGTTTTTTAAATAATTTTTAAATACATTATGTAGAATCTTATCACACAATTTTATTAAAAAATTAATCATGATCTATTAAACAGATAATTATGTGTTACTATAATGGCGGTGTTTTCTTTATATTGTGATATAAGACCATGTGCACAAATACATGTTTGTCAGGTTGTATCAAGGGAAATGCTATTTTTATCTGTTTTAAATGACTCAGCATGGAAACACATGCCTTGTTATAATGCAGTATGACAGTGTTTCTCTGCATGCTTGTTATAAACATACCTGTGCAGAATATCAACAAGGCTTACCATTGTGATGTAAAAGATAGATAAAATTAATATACTTCCTGTTGTGGTTATTTTAAGTTTGTTGAAATATTTCACTTCAAAATAAAAAATCAGCTATCCAAAATGCATCCTTTCATTTCCATTATATTTTGTATAACCTTGACAATATTCATCACATTATTAATTAAGCTGAGATATAATAATCATCATCAAAAGTTGAAGTAGTAGGTGCTAATCAATGCATCACAGTTCTCAATTAACATCTTGACAAGTAGATAAATAAGTAAAACAATCTTTATGGAAGTGAGACTTGGACACTAACAATAAGAATGGAATCAAATCTAAAGACATGGGAAAGAAAAATATTGAAGAAGATATATGGACCCAAACTTGATAATGTGGGCCGCGGTGGACTAGTGATTATGCTTCTTGCTCTGGTCCCAAGGATCGTGGGTTCAAACCCAGTCAGAGTCAATGGATTTTTTTTAGGACAGAAAAATCCAATCCAAGGAGCAAGTCCTCCGGGAGAGACTGGGTAATAGTAAAATGGTTAAAAAAATAATGATGGACCATCCAGATGAAAGAAGAAATGTTGAAAAACCTAAAGCTAGATGGATGGAGTTTTGGAAGATATAGACTTAAAATTCGAAATTGGTGGCCAGTCGCCACAAATAGAGAGGTCTGGAGGAGAGTTCTTAGTTGTTGAAATATTTCACTTCAAAATAAAAAAATCAGCTATCCAAAATGCATCCTTTTATTTCCATTATATTTTGTATAACCTTGACAATATTCAACACATTATTAATTAAGCTGAGATATAAAAAGCATCATCAAAAGTTGAAGTAGTAGGTGCTAATCAACGCTTCACAGTTCTCAATTAACATCTTGACAAGAAGATAAATAAGTAAAGACTATCTTTATGGAAGTGAGACTTGGACGCTAACATAAGAATGGAATCAAATCTAATGACATGGGAAAGAAAAATATTGAAGAAGATATATGGACCCAAGTCCCGCGCCGTAGCCGAGTGGTTAAGGCAGGAAGCCTTGGCGCAGAGTTACGGGACTTGCGCTGGTTCGAGTCTCCATGGGGGAAGAAATTTTCTCATGGTATTTCGGCCAGTATGGGACCGGTGCCCACCCAGCATCGTGATGCATTTGGGTAGCTACAATAAGTAGCAGCTCCAGGTTGAGAAAACCAGCTATAATGGCTGGGGGACTCGACATGCTGACCACATGTCACCCCTACACTGGCTGATTATCATCTACCTCTGTAATTGACACATGTGGATGTGAGGTCAGCAGCCGGCTGGTAGGCTAAGGGCTTTGTAGGCCTGTCGCGCCAGGAGTTTATATGGACCCAAACTTGATAATGTGGGCTGCGGTGGATTAGTGATTATGCTTCTTGCCCTGATCCCAAGGATCATGGGTTCAAACCCAGTTGGAGTCAATGGATTTTTTTAGGACAGAAAAATCCAATCCAAGGAGCAAGTCCTCCAGGAGAGACTGGGTAATAGTAAAATGGTTAAAAAATAATGATGGACCATCCAGATGAAAGAAGAAATGTTGAAAAACCTAAAGCTAGATGGATGGAGTTTTGGAAGATATAGACTTAAAATTGTAATTCAATTGATTTTTTTAGGACAGAAAAATCCAATCCAAGGAGCAAGTCCTCCAGGAGAGACTAGGTAATAGTAAAATGGTTAAAAAATAATGATGGACCATCCAGATGAAAGAAGAAATGTTGAAAAACCTAAAGCTAGATGGATGGAGTTTTGGAAGATATAGACTTAAAATTCTAATTCAATGGATTTTTTTAGGACAGAAAAATCCAATCCAAGGAGCAAGTCCTCCGGGAGAGACTGGGTAATAGTAAAATGGTTAAAAAAATAATGATGGACCATCCAGATGAAAGAAGAAATGTTGAAAACCCTAAAGCTAGATGGATGGAGTTTTGGAAGATATAGACTTAAAATTCTAAATTGGTGGCCAGTCGCCACAAATAGAGAGGTCTGGAGGAGAGTTCTTAGGGAGGCTGTGACTCAAACTGAGTTGTTATACCAAATATGATGACATGATAATGATACAAACAGAACATTAAGAATAATATTTTCTGAACAAAATGAACTGAGTGGAAATAGCAATAAATTTATGTTTCTAAAGTGTCAATTTATAAATAAATATTTGTATAATAAAAAAAAATCTACAAGCATAACATTGACAATGTTTGTATTTTACTGCACTGGAAGAGTTATGAAATTGCCAAATCTTCAAAATAATCAACTTCCCCTCCTGTTTATATGCAATTGTTTACATTTGGCAAGGTTGCACATGTTTTATCTGTGTACAGAAGATTCTGAAGGTTACAAACAACCACCAATCCAATTACACAAGTACTATCAATATTCTGACATATGCTGAATTGTGATACACAGCTTCCGTGGACAATTTGGAAACAACTACCAAGCAATTTGGGTCAAATGGTACTACATGAGACTTACATTACCTCAAGTTCAAATCCTATGGCCAAACAACCTCACTGTAATTTTTTTCCCTGGTTTTCTCAGTTTTCAAGGCAAATATTGAGTTGGAATTTCATTGCCAGATTCATCACAATTCTTTCCCACATATTAGTAATGGAAAGTAATGGGCTACCACATATAGCATCTTTGCTTTCACTTTCAAAATACTCACGGATAAGAAATGCTGGTTCCTCTATGTTCGCATGTAAGACTAATGATTTAAGCCTTTCTCCAAGCAAATACACAATAAGAATTAAACAAAACAAAAACAATACTGAGGCTGCAGCTCAATTCTGCCACTTTTAAATATATAAGACCTTTAAACTATATAGGAAGTAACATATAATTATAAATATTAAAACATTTTTATCACCTTAGTTCACACTCTTGCCTTCTGTAAAAAAGAAGACAGAGTATGATGTGAGGTGATAATTTTTTAAAATTTAAATATAAGACCTTATTAATAAAAATGAACTAGAACAACTAAACATTAATGGTTTATTTTAGGAAGCAACAATTTGAGGTTTTCTTTTAATCAAGTTTTTGTGAGAATGGGAACATCTTACCTCAAATTAATGTTGAGTTCTGTTTGAACATGTTTTGATATAATTCTCTATATCATCAGCTTGCCCAGACTGTTGAGCTTTATGTATTTTTAAATTAATTTCAATTGGTCTGTCATTTTAACATAACTTCATCTAGATTAGATTAGATTAGATTTATTTAGCCTGGTGGAGTTAAGGCCATGTGGTCTTCTTTTCCACTCACCAGGCCAAACATATATTACATCAGAATATAATGATCTGAATTATCTTCTTCTTCTTCCTTCCAAGTATTAGGCCAAGGCCTGTTACGATCCTATAGAAAATTTTCCCTCCAGCGTTTAATAGGACGGCTCAGTGATCTTCGTCCTCTTGGTATATAATTATAAACAGCTTTGGGGATCCGATTTGAACTCATTCTTTCAAGATGGTGTTTCCAATTTAGTTGATACTGTTTAATATATTCCAAAATTGGCGTAGTCTTCAATTCTTTTAAGATATCGGTGTTCCTTTTCCGATCCCATCTGGTGTAACCTGCTGTTCTGGCGCATGAATCTTCATTTCACAAGCCGTTTATTCTGCTTTCATGTTGTTTTCTTAGTGTCCATGCTTCACTACCATAGGTCAACACTGGTCTAACCAAAGTGTTATATAAACGTAATCTGGTGTCTTTTTGTACAAGGGATGGTTTCATAACTTGATTAATAATTCCTAAACTTTTATTATAACTAGTAACTTTTTCAGGGATATCCTTTTCATCCCAGATAGAGAGATAATATCCAAGATATTTAAATTGATTAGATCTCTCTAAAATTTTATTCTGGAGACAGATTTTACTTTGTATGGGGTCCTTCCCATGAAATGCCATAATTTTAGTTTTGTTAATTGATATTTCCATATTAAATTTGGCACCTATTTTTTGTAAATTATAAATTGATCGTTGCAAATCATTTTCGGAAATTGCCAGAAGAGCTAAATCGTCTGCAAAAAGAATAGCATTGAGTTTGAGGTTCCTATTGATGGGTATATATCCTCGTTGTGTTTTCCTCCATTCATTTATTAATTTATTCATGTATATAATGAAAAGCACCGGTGAAAGTCCACATCCCTGTCTTACTCCAGTGTTGATCTTTTCCCAAGAAGATAATTTGCCATTTGTTTAACAGAGATTTCATTATCTTTATAGATGTTAAGATATTAGTAATATATTGTTGTGGAACGTTATCTCTAATATTAAATACTAAATAAAAATTTGATCAAAAAGATAATATCTATTATATTACGATCTATAATGCAACCAGTTAATGTTAGTTAAAATTAAGACTAAAACTAATAATAAAATGTATACAAGCAAGACATATTAAATTGTCCCTGCCTAATGTATTTATATGTAGTATGTATATAAAAGTATGTAGTAGAGACCTTGGATGTCAATATCAGCTCCCTCCTCTGGCTGGCTGATGAACCTCCAAACTAGGTCACGTTCAGCAGGAATTTCAAAATTCATGACTCTATTTTTGTTCTTCTGAATGTAGATTTTTTTTCAAATGATGAGTTCTTTCCAATTTTCTAATTGTTTTAATAATTTAGTGTTCAAATTTATACTGTGTTTTTCAGACCAAACATGAGCAGCAACTGCACATTTTTCTTTTTCTCCATTTTTAATATTTCTTATGTGTTCCTTGATTCTAATTTTCAGATTTCTTTTAGTTTTCCTTTTCTGGGCATTGTGAGTTATTCGTAAAAGATAGACATATGCTGATGATATAGAGGATTATATCAAAACATGTTCAAACAGAACTCAACATTAACTTGAGGTAAGATGTTCCCATTCTCACAAGAACTTAACTAAACATTATTTTACTTTATAATGAGAAAATAACAATAGCAGCAAAGTAGTTTAATAGTTGTGTGAAACTGAGGGATTTCAACATATCAGAAGATTAAATAATTGTGTATCTCCCTATAACGAGACTGTGGGGTTAGTGACCACTCCCCATCCCTTTCCTCAAAAGGAAAACTTCAAAATTTTGGAGAACGAAATCTATTAACTGGCCAAATGCACTATAAACTAAACAAATGTTTGTTTCATGGATTTAAAGTCTCTTCTTTTTCCTTTGAGTTAACTACAGTATTACAGATTAAACTCCTAAATCTAAAAATTATCCTAGGGGTATAGTGTTCTTATACAAGAAATCATTAATTTCCTATATTTCTTAATTATTATGAATTAATTATTTTGACTTGTAAATTAATGAGTCATTTTTACACTTTACCTCATATTCCATGTTTCTTTAAATACAGGAACTAATTTTCAAGAGAAACATCTCTCATTTTTAACCGACATTATGACTACTGGCTTTTCGTTGGAATCTCATCAATAACGTTGCCATCTGGTGTTGATTGATGAACTTCGAGATAATTCACCTTATATTTTTTTTATATTGTACAGACTATAGTTACGTCCCATCTATGCGACATTGTTGATGCATTCTAACTGTTGTATTTGTGGTTGTCATCCTGTAGGTTGATTTCTGCTCCTATTGTTGGCTGACCAATGAACTTCCAAATCAATTTTTTTCCCCCGGGAATTTTAAAATTCACAGTTTTCTCCTTATTCTTGTGGATGTTAATTTTCTCCCAAATTGTGAGTTCCTTAGATTTATCTGATTACTGAAACAGAAAAATCTAAGGAACTCACAATGTGGAAGAAAATTTACATCCACAAGAATAAGGAGAAAACTATAAATTTTGAAATTCCTGGGGAAAAGGAAAAAAAAATTATTTGGAAGTTCATCTGTCAGCCAACAGAGGGAGCAGAAATCAACCTACAGGACAACAACCGCAAATACAACAGTTAGGATGCATCAACAATGTCGCATAGATGCGACGAAACTATAGTCTGCAGAATAAAAAAAATATGAGGTGAGTCAAAATAACTAACTCATAATAATTAAAAGAAATCTCATAGTGTTTTAAAATTGTATATTTCTATCTAGATACAGCCTAATATAGAATTGATGTCTTATCATTCGCTCCCAAGAAAATTATATTTAGAAATTTTTCTCATCCAAAAGAATTTAATCAACCTGACCAGAATTAAACCTGTGAATATCACTTTCAATTAGATGAAAACAGGCTTATCTCATTTATTAAGAAGAACCTCATAATGTTACTTCCTATTGTAATTTATAACTCATAATAAAATAATTTTCAGAAAGTTCTCTTAAATTCTTGTAGAAGTGATGAAATTTGCCATATTTTATTTAGGTGAAGTGTATACTGTTTTCATGGTTTATAATTTTGCATTACAGATAACTAATGAACTCATACTTATTCTTCAGAATTATACATTTTTCCATTTTGCTCATTTGAAAAAAAAGGGGGGGGAGAAAGACAATCGTTAAAAAGTTGATATTATATTCTAGTGGGGATAATTTAAACTTGAAAAGTACTCTGTTATAATCAATACCTTTTCTTGCTTTCTCATTGCTCCAATTGAAAACCTTGTTTTGCATGTTAAATTATTGCGAGTATGTGCTATTTTTAGTATTGTTTATCAACATTGCAACATGTATGTAGTCTCAGATTACACAGTATGCTTGAGCTTTATTTATTATGGGATTAAAATGAAAACATTAGGAAATTCAGGTCATATGCATTCTCAAGTTATAATAGACATTTCATCATTCTCCATTTTTTTCTGAATCAGCACAAAAACGATTGAAACTTTTGAAGAGACTTACTGCCACAAAATGGGGTTGCTCAAGATCAACTTTAAACCAGACATACAAGTATTATATAAAGCCAGTTTTACATTATGGACCTGAAGTGCTAGTTACATCTCCCAATCATGTGAACAAATTGGAAAAAGTCCAAAATCAAGCTTTGAGAATAATTACTGGCGGTGTTAAAACAACACCAATACTAGCAATGCAAATCTTAACCAACAACAGACCAATACAGAATGATATTGAAGAAAAAGGAATATTGTTATATGAAAAACTAAGAAGACTTCCATATCAGAACTACTAGAATAGCTACATAAATCAAAATAGACATCTAAAAACTCAGGTAGGATTCACCCAAAAAAATATTACAGATTAAAGAGAAATATAAAATACCACAGATGGCACAAAAACTTATAACTTCAATATCCCCTCTCGAATTTGGCAGCATCAACTATTCATTAAACCTGACGGAAGAGATCAACAAAAAAACTACAAGCTCAATAGTAATGAAACAATTAGCACTAGAAACAATCAACATTAGATATCCAGAACAAATGTGGCTTCATGTCTATATAATGAATAGAGAAGCAGCAGCAGCAGGAATAATGTGTAAACTCTTCTCATTTTACATCTCTCTTGGGAAATATACAACACATTATGACGGCGAACTACAAGCAATACTTACAGCCCTACAACAATTGCTTCTTCATATCAATTCCTTCCAAAATGCTGTAATACTATCTGGCTCTAGCTCAGCCATAATGGCACTAACATACAACCAGACCATCCAAGACCATAGAATAATAGAAGCCAAAAATGGCATCAGGATGTTGAAAAATCTAAACAGAAATGTTGTTCTACAATGGATTCCAGCACATTGTGGCATGGAAGGTAATGAGAAGGCTGATGTGCTTGCAAAAAAAGGTACACTCATCCAACAAAGTAAGATCATCTACCTATCTTATAAATCAGTACAACTCCATACCAAAATGAAAATAAAATCCCATATAGCTGAACAAAACAAAATCCAATGTGAAACCAAGATATGGAAGACATTACTAGAACCAGATACAGTACCAAACAGCCCCTGATCAATTACAGTTGCATTATTTCGTCTTGAAACTGGTCATGATTGCTTGGCAGCACATCTACATAGAATTAAGCTACTAGACTCTCCACACTGCATAGTATGCAAGGACACAAATATGATAATGAACAAGGATCACTTGATGTTCTGTGCTGAACTTCAGAAAATAGTTGGAACACCATTCCAAATTGCTGAATATTATTGGGAAGCCCACAAGCGAATGATGACAAATCAAGAGCTTCAGAACATTTGAATACTACTACTCATTCTCCATTGGCATTGCACATTTTACTTCTATTACAAACAATAGGCATCTCATTACTTTCAACTTCGTACAAAATTCTAACAAATATATTAGTAAGCAGACTTACTCCCTATATTGATGACATTCTAGGAGATCATCAATGTGCATTTAGAAGAAACAGGTCTACAACAGATCAGATTTTTAGTATAAGACAGATTTTAGAAAAGAAATGGGAATATAATGGCACTGTACATCAACTATATGTAGACTTCAAAAAAGCATATGATTCAATTAAGAGGGAGAAGTTATATAGTATCCTGCTGGAGTTCGGAATTCCTAAAAAGTTAGTTAGACTTATACGAATGTGTCTAAATGGCTCAAATAGTAGGGTGTGTGTAGGCAAACAGTTTTCAGACACTTTTGAAATCCAGAATGGGTTGAAGCAAGGAGATGCACTATCTCCTCTACTATTTAATTTTGTACTAGAGCATGCCATTAAATCTTTAGAGAATGAGGAAGGCTTACAACTGAATGGTATTAATAAGCTGTTAGTTTATGCTGATGATGTAGTACTATTGGCCGATAGCGAGGAGATACTAAAAGCCCAACACGCACACTATTGAGTAACACTAAGAAATTAGGACTGGAAGTAAATATCAGTAAGACTAAATATGTGGTCACAGGTAGAAATTCAGTATATAATGGAGATGGATGGCTAATGACAAATGAGGGAAATTTTGAGGAAGTGGCTGAATTCAAATACCTAGGAACAATAATCACAAATAGGAATGAGACGCACAAAGAAATTAAACATAGGCTCAATTCTGGAAATGCATGCTATTATGCATTGCAGAGACTTTGATGTCCCAACTCTTTCAAAAAACGTTAAGCTGAAAATATATAAAACTATTATTCTACCAGTTATATTATATGGGTGCGAAACATGGACTCTTACTTTAAGGGAGGAAAGGAGATTACGAGTATTTGAGAATAAATTTCTTAGGAACATTTTTGGACCAAAGAGAGATGAACAGACAGGTGAATGGAGAAGACTACATAACAATGAACTACATGGTCTTTATAGGAAGCCAGATATAATAAGAACAGTTAAGTCTCGTAGACTGCGATGGACAGGACATGTTGCACGTATGGGGAATGAAAGACGTGCATGGAAGCTTCTTGTAGGAAAGCCAGAGGGAAAACGCCCAGTTGGTAGACCAAGAATGAGGTGGGAGAACAACATTAACTATGATTTGAGGGAAGTAGATTATACAGGGAATGATTGGAAAGCATTAGCTCAGGATAGGGATGTATGGAGAGCTTATGTCCGCGCGGCCATGAACCTACGGGTTCGATAGTGCCAGTGAGTAAGTAAGTAAGTAAGTATTATTATTATTGCTATTATTATGAGTATTTTGTAAAGGAACTTTTCATACAATAGCTTACTAAGACAGAGTGATAAAAAAGTGTACAGTTAAACAGGCAAGTGAGACTTACACCATTTTTGCAGTGACATCTTTTACGTAAAATAATAAAACATTGTTTTGAAGTGCACAAGTGATGGATATTAACAAAAAAATAAGGTATATGCTGTTTTAGAAAGTAAATACACAATTTAAGCAGCATTTATTAACATTTGCATGAAATTATTTTCAAAATTTATCTTTCACCTTCGTCACCCGAGAAGGGTTAATATTATTCTCTCATCTCATTCTTGGCTTACTACAAGAAGATTTCAAGCTTCTCTTTCATTCCCCGTTCCTGCCACATACTCTGTCCATTGCAGTAAATGAGACTAATTGTTCTTATTACATCTGGTTTCCCATAAAGAACATGAAGCTCACTGTTATGTAATTTTCTCCATTTACCTGACTGTCTCTCTATGACCAAAAATTTTTCCCAAGAAATACTCATAGTATTTTCTTCTTCTTATTCTTCAAAGTAATTGATTAGTGCCGATCATCTGGCAAAATAACAGTTTTATATATTTTTAGTTAACTTTTTTGAGAGATGGTGGAATGACAAGAGTCTCTGTGAAGCATAATAGCATGTGTTTTCAGAGTTGAGCCTATGTTTAATTTTTTTCTGCACCTCATTGCTCTAGGTAATTATTGTAGCTGGATATTTGAATTCAGGCAATTCTTCAAAATTTCCCTAATTTGTCAATTACACCTCTTTCCAGGATATAATATATTTCTACATGTGTACCAAATTGAAGAGCAAAGGAAATAATGCATCTCATTAGTTTAACACATTGTAAATTTCAAAAGTATCTGGAAACTGTTTGCCTAACCCGCACCCTACTCTTCATAATATTTTGACATATTCAAATACGTGTAACAACTTTTCACAAATTACAAATTCCTGCAGGATATTACACAACTTCTACCTCTTAACTGTCTTTTTAAAGTGTAAATTTAGTTGACATACAGGGCCATCATATTCTCATTTCGGCTCAACTGCACTTCTACTAGCGCTTGATTTTTCAGTTATATTGTTGTAAACTGCAGCTCTTCTTCTGTATTTACTAACATTATTTAATATTTTTAATTTTTTCAAACAATTTTTATAACATTATTAGACAATTTTCAAGTATTTATTTAAATATGCTAATTACAATATTATGACACTGTTAGACAATATTGTGATGCTAACTGCTATTTTCTCCACAGAGTATATTACTTAGTCTATGATTTTTCTATCACTGTTTTGGTTTATTGCTGGTTGGATCAGTGTTAGAGAGTGATAAGTAAGTGTACACCCATTTTTAATAAATGTTTGGTAATTTTAATATTATTAATATATTTTTAACATAGATTTGGGGATTTATTGCAAATATTGGTCATTTAAATTTCATAGCGATGGATAGTAATCAAGGATGATAATCGATATGTGGTTCAATTGTGCTTATACCTGGCTCTATAAACTCTGGCGCATGCGCACTGTTGTTCTATAGGACTTTGAAAATATTTCACACTAGCTTTAAGTGCAGTTTTTCCCTCATTTCTTTTCTAGAATCTGTCTTATACTAAAAATATAAGATTAGGGTAAGTTATTTTGTTATCTTTTTTAAGTTTAAGTACCTTAGAACTTAAATATGTAGAAAGACAATACATATAATTAGAAAATGCTGAAAAATAAAAACTAAAAATGAATGAACTGGATAAGTGAAAGTAGTTAAGTAACTTCTTCTTAATATCAATATTACTATTTTTGTTGCCCCACTTTTTGTATATAAAAATTAAGGTAATTTAAGCTACTTTATATTTTCTCTAGTCAGTTCTGTCATGAATTAATTATATTATACCAATTCCACTATTGTACAGAGAGCCTAAGCGAACATTGTTGGGACTATAGTTATCGGCTGGGCTCTGGGTCCAGTATGACAACTACTTGTCATGCATGCCGCAAGTACCCGACAGATGTGAATTTCTGGCATCCTCTGCCTGGACGAAATATGTGCTACCTAGGAACATAATCCTAGAAAATCTTTGAGCCATTTAGCAAAGCAGATAGGAATTTCGAGATCATCACCGCATAAAGCAACAAAATTACTGAAATTAAAGCCCTAAGGTAGGCCAGAATAGCCACACATGCTTGACAAACTTAAAACATATGAAAAATTAAGTCCATTAGTGTATAAGAATCCACCGCTATGGTCTCGAGGTAGCATGCTGCCTTGTCAGGCAGCAGGCCTGGGTTCGATCCCCGATTGGGATAGTTTTTTCTGGGTGAGGTTTTTATCGGGGTTTTTCCTCGCCTGTAAGACAAATGTCAGGAAAACTTTAAGACCCAAATGGTCCCCGAAATCAAATGGCCATCATCAACATCATCATCATCCTTCACCGGTGTGGAAAGCAACAGGAAACTACCACACCTACAATTCCCTAGTAAAGCTGCAAAGCATAGCATGAAAATACTATGATTGCAGTGAAGGACCTGCCCTCGGGCAGAATTACTATGGATGGAGTGTAAAAGAACTAATTTGTGTGTATCATAATTTTGTAGGGTGTGATATATGTACGAGACAAGATGGCCAGCACTTCCAACGTCATCTATGACAAACTTAAATAATGAATACTAGTACCGTTATTTAATATCTTGTATTTAATTTCAACCAAGTGCTTGTGGAAAGGTGGGACTGGGAGTTGTCACACTAGACTCATAGGCCAGTGGGTACCTAATATCCTGTCAACGTTCACTCAGAATCACTATAATACTAAACATGCACATTGTGTGCCATTCTCTTTATTAATAAGTATATTTTCTCTAACATACATAGTAAATTATAATCATAAAAGGCTAACCAGATTTTTAAAAATATTGTTTAAATAAAAAAAAATATAACAATGTCCAACCTGATTTCCGTAAATATAAACATTAAAAAGTGTCTAACAAATAAATTCCAACCTCATCCTTATTAACTTTTAATTACACCAGTAAATATTTAAATAAGACCACAATGTTGACTGGAATATATATAAAATTGTCGTGTTGTTAAAACATCCTCTAATGTGACAGTTTCTGTCATGCAGGTATCATTACGCATAATGACTACCAAAATCATGGAATTTCCTTGTCAAGAAGTTTACTTTAGCAATTCACAAGTAGACCTGTTGTTCCAATTCATAATGTTTCAAAACAAATAAATAAATAATGCAGAAAAATCTTCGGCATTAAATACAACATTGTACAATAAACAACAATAGATTATTGTATGATATTAAGAACTGCTTTTCCATTACAATTAAGATTTTAGAGAAAAATATTAAGAACACATACCTGGTAGAATCCTGTAGAAGAAGATGAGGCGGCACCCAAAATTTTACTCTTAAAGCAAAGCGGTAAGGAGGTAGACCACCAACTTGTCTTTCTATGGGGTTCCTTAAATTAAGCCATAATTCTTCACCTTTTGTTCCATGATACTTAAGACCGAAATAGTCTGATTCCTTACTTATTCCAAGGCAGTGGCATACCTGGACAAATATTTACTTTTTTAATTCGTGAAGACAATAATACGCACATAACCATACTTCATCCAATTTTCAAACTGACACAAAACTTTAAAAAAATATATATATACTAAAAAATTACCTTTTCTAAACATTCTTGGCCTTTTGCCTTTGGATCAACTTCAACTTCTATTATCACAGAATTCGGTTGACTTACTAGACACCACATATTTTACTTGAATTGCTAGCAAAATGCTAGCACAGCACTTTCATTTTATAAACAGGAAAATAGTTACTAATTCCTTCACTGTAAAGTGATTTGGAAACAGTCCAAACACACAAAACCAAAACCATTGTCTGTCAACGTCCATCAGTTCAATAGCAGACATGAACAATGAATGTTAGCGGAGTTCTCATTATTCCCACCGTACGGCGGTATTGCATAACAAACTGGATTCTGATTGGTCTATATATGAGTTTTGTTCCGCCTACTTGTTCCTGAATGTGCGATAATTGTATGTTCAAATGGAATAATGTAAGTGAACTACCAAAACATGTAGCTGTTATTTGTATCGGAAACAATTCGTTCACTACGAGAACCAAGAGAACGTGATCTCGAAACTCTGTGAACGTGACTGTTGTCATGGCAAACTGTTGTTTACCTCGTAAAATTATGTTCATGACCTATAATAGGTAATAAACTACTATTACATATGATTACTTTATTTACATTGTGGAAGATTGCCGTAATTAACTAAATAATTAATTAATAATGTCATTCTTTTCCATAAACGTACATTTTTCTGGGCATTAACTACAATAAATATTATTTTATTTATTAATTATTTGTTCTTGAAGTTTAGCAATGACAGCAATTCTCGTTATGAATTATTACTCAATAAAAACGCCAAAAAAATTAGAGCTATCATGTAATTGTTTTCATAAATATTAATCATTGAATTTTTTTATAAAAAAATTGTAATATTTAAAAAAAGATTAAATTAAATTCCATGGCATGACAGGCCTAGAAGACCCTTAGCCTACCAGCCGGCTGCTGTCCCCACATCCACGTGTCAATCATAGAGGTAGAAGATCATCTAACCAGTGTAGGGGTGACATGTGGTCAGCATGTCAGGTACCCCAGCCATTATAGCTGGTTTTCTTAACCTGGAACTACTACTTATTGTAGCTACCCAAATACCTCACGATGCTGGGTGGGCACTGGTCCCATACTGGCCGAAATACCATGAGAAAAAATTTCTTCCCCCATGGAGACTCGAACCAGCACAAGTCCCGTACCTCTGCGCCAAGGCTTCCTGCCTTAACCACTTGGCTACGGCATGGGACTATTTAAAAAATGATAGAGAAAGTAAATATATATATACCGATATATATATATATATATTTACAATTAGCTGCTTATCTAGCAGTTTCTTGAATTTTAGAGTCATACATCTTAATATAATTCTTTGCTGTAGTCTTATCCACTTAATCTTGATTATTCCTGTAGATTTGAGTTAGTAATATTCTGCTCTATTCAGAGCCTATTATCACAGCATATCCTAGGTCAACAATCTATAAATGTAGCACTTCTGAGTCATTCCTGGCAAGAAGCCAAAACAATGTTATATAATTACTGCTTCCAGACAAGCTGTCTCATGGCTATAATTCTCTTATGCAAGAAATAATCTTTAGGGCTACCTGAATGGTCCATGTTCAGTATATCCTGGATAAGTTGGAATATATCTTTGCATCCAAGTCTATATTGGTTCTATGGATTGGCCAGTCTCTTCAAATAAATGCTCCTGAATCCTCAATTAACCTTTAAGCGCCCAAGTTTAAATGGCCAGGTAGCGGCAGGCTGCCCGGGTTTAAATGTCCACCTAGCTTTTAAACTCCTTGGCTTTTGACTATAACTTTACTGATTTTATTAACTCATATTTTAAAATCTGTGGGGGTCACAAACATCAAACAACGTTTAAAGTGTTAAATAGTATTGTAAAATCAGTGGTATTCACGGCAAAAACCCGTAGTGATATGTTATACCATAGAGATAATTTTTAAATTCACGATAGTTAGCAAATAACTTTAGAGACTTTAGAGTGTTGTGAATCAGGTTAGAAGTGAAAAACTATATATAGATTTAGGTATATTCTAACCCTCGTTCATTCTTTTGTTTATTATGTTGCATCCGGTCACTTTTCCCCCAAAGCAGGAAAGTTTTGAAGAAAAAAAAAAAACAGGTCACTTTCCAACCACAGCCCTTATTCATTCACAGTTTTGTGACTCAGAGTGAAGTTTACGATATGTCTTGTACAAAATCACTACGTTCCGCTGAAATACAAGACATTCTCGGATCGATATCAATGACAATCACAAGCTACAATCAACTGACACTTATAGCTGTGAGACACCTGACGTTGTCAGGTCTTGGGTTCGTGAAACTAGAATTGACAGCGAAGAAAAATGTACTCTTCCTCCTGAAATGAAAGAATAAGAAATGTACCTTTTTTGGCGTAATTATTCTAATGTGAAATGACGTGTTGTGGGATAGTAAGTCATAAGAGAAAAGGGATGCCTAATAATCTAAAAATAATAATAATAATTCCATGGTGCAACAGGCCTAGAAGGCCCTTAGCCTACCATCCAGCTTATGGCCTCACACTCATAAGTGTCAATCACAAGGGTAGATGATCATCGAGCCAGTGCATGGGAGACATGTGGTCAGCATGTCGAGTCCCCCAGCCGTTATAGCTTGTTTACTCAACCAAAAAATTAGTTTTTCATTTGTTAGACTTGACGATTCTATACAGTTTTCTTCTTCTGACTTAATTGGTGCCAAAACAACAGATAGTGACTTCTGACTTAGACTTGTCAGAGACTTCTGCAACAGACTTATAGAACACCCTGTAGACGACTCCCTGGATAGACCTAGTATATTGAGTACGACATTTCGTGATTTGAAGTCAACTTTAGTCAACATTGGGTCAAAACAACACATAGAGACTTCCGACTTAGACTTGTCACAGACTTTTTGGAACAGGCTGGTAGAACACCCTGTAGATGACTCCCTGGTCGGTAGACATAGCATATTGAGTACAGACATTTCGTGACTTGAAGTTAACTTTAGTCAACATTGGCCGGTAGCTTTACAAAGACTAATTTGTCGTGTGTTCGGCGCGGGGAATCAGAAAACATGTGCAAGTGAAGTGTAAAAATTATGATGTCGGTTATGAATTGGTGATTGTTTCGAGACTTATCACACAAAAACAAACCTTTAATAAACGAATGCTATCTTCACATCAAGTTGCCAAGCATCTGATAACCCTGAAAAAAGGTATGTTACAAAAGTAGTATTATCCAGTATAATTTCAAGCAACCAAACAGGTCCGCCTGCTCAGAACCCATACGCTGGGTCTGCGGGCAGACTGGACGTACATTTTAAAACCCAGCATATGGGCTCCTGGGCGTTTAAAGGTTAAAGGCTAAAGTATAAGACAAGCCATGTATTTTCGTGTGCTAAGTAAATTATTTAATTATATTGGAATTAATGTTGGGAAGTAAAATTGTGAGGTAATAATCATTTAAATTCATCGGAGAATTTTTTTTTTTTGGAAAACTCACCTCATAAATTTTGTGCTTTACATGATTATTTTATTTAATTATTTAATCTTCGTATCTATAGTAGTAGTATATCCTATTACTCTTATCCATGGCATAGGGCCTCAACAAAGCAACTCCAGCCCTTCAACTCTTCCCTTGCTTTTTCTTCCTTCTGGCTTCCTCTCCGACACACTGTATGAAATTTGTGATCTTCCTTCAAAATAGGGCTAGCCTATCAATAGTAGTATATCCAACCTAACTCAATTTTCATTTAGATATCAACAGGTTCTTCATTAATTTGTTTCCATATCATATTTATGATCTGTTATTTTAACTTTGTATGGAATTACATTTTTAATTTATAATTACAAAGTCAATCTGGATGGTTACAAATTTATAAAAGTAACATATAGTGAAGTATGTTTTGATTCATTTTAATTCTAAACAATTTAATAGAAAATGGATTTGAATAAAAGGCTTCTATTTTACATTATAAACATATGGCACTTCCTTATCTTTTATTAGTCATAAGATACGTTCTTACTGTTAGACCCTGAACAAGATAAATTCTAAAGCTGTGTTATAATGTGTATATCAATCTTCAAAATACTGTTGCTGAACAACAAGCTTCTAGTACAAAGTTTTACTAGAAGATGGTGTATACATTTTCTAGTAAAACTTTGTACTAGAAGCTTGTTGTTAGAAGATGTTACTAGAAGATGGTGTATACATTTATTTACGGAGAAGTGCCAGAAAGTCTAGATTAGAACATGTCACAAATAAGGAAATTAGAAACATAATGGAAGCAGAAGAAAGCATAATTGAAAGAATTGAGGAGAAGAAATTGAAGTGGTTAGGACATATCTTAAGAATGGAAGATGAGCGATGGCCAAAGCAACTATATGAATGGCATCCGAACAGAAAGAGGAAGAGAGGGAGACCGAGGTTAACATGGAAGGAAAACATGAAGACAGTAATGCAAGCTAGAGGGCTAAGCATCGAAGATGCCCAAGACCATAGGCTTTGGAGGTTTGGCACGGGAAGACGGCAGCAGCTGTAAAAAGCCGAAGATAGATAGAGATGGTGTATACATTTACTTCACATGTTCCTGAATATGATCTAAACAAAAAAAAAATATTAATACCTATTCTATGTGATGTGTCGGTTTTTGAAACTTGCAACAGAGAATAACTGACTGCTAGCAAAATGTTTACTAACATGTTTATTCACGTTTCCACTATAGCCTATTCCCTAACATCCACATTCAAATTATGTTAATAGTAGATAGGTACCGGTACTCATTACCTTCAATTTTTTGTTAGCGTGTTTCTCATAAGTTGGTTAATGTGTTCGGGCATTGACTTACACATATCTTCCATTGTTAATATAACATACTTTTTTTTACCTCAACCTCCCTTTTGATTTTACTTGTCACTGTACACAATACAAGTAATTGGGACAGTATTTTTGAATTGCTGTTAATTTTGACAATTCGTAAATGTCACTGGGTCACTATTTTAATTGAAATTAGTTAATTGATTGTCCTAGCACAGTAGTCAGTTGGTTCCTATTATTTTAGGATAGAGCATTGAGATTCACATCTATATTGGGACCAGAAGGAGAGTTGCATGAAAGCAAACAATTGTGAATGAAGTAAATAACTTTATTTTATTTTATCAATTAAATTAGCGCTTAAATACACATGATACATTATGCACAGTTGAATTGGTGTTGACTTTCGATGCCCAACTCCATGAGGACTATTATATAAAGATTTATTAAACACACTGTGTACATTATAATACAATTACTGAAAGTTATTATCGTATGCGTAGAATTTTAGAGGCTTTCTTCTTGCTATACAGTCAATTAGGTCGTATTGTTCACATAGCTTGCAGAGGCACTGGTTCAATGCAAGGTGGAACACTTTTTTGGTATATATTCTGTAGTGGAATCTATGTGTGGCGGTCTTCATGAACTCAGGGAGAAGTTTGGTTCCTTGAGGACTATCATTTGTAGCTAAAGAATTATTATACTTGAAGGAATTTACTGTCCCATGATTTGAGATTCTTTCTCGAGTATCGAACCAGTCCCTATGAAATCTTTTATGTAAATGTCAGTCTGTCCTCATGAATTGAGTATCGAAGTCAGGGCCCTTTATTTCCATATATGGTTGTACATCCTAACTCTGATTTTGATTGGCTATTTTAAATTACATGTCTCCTAGGGGCGTAAATATTTTTATTAAACTCCCACCTACTTCTTAATTTCTTCTCATGGATAGTAGGGGCTGTTTATCCCGTCTGGACTTTTAAGTTGTAAATTTTGAAGTATGAAGTTTTCTCCAAACGTGATTTTTCAAACTAGACCCAGCTTAAGAATTTCCAGTCTAATTTGGGGGCTACACATTTATGGCCTCTTCGCATTAAGGTTTCCCACTACTGCTTGTGGGAAATTTCACCAATAAGATATTTAATTTACTTTGTATTCTATATTCAGTTAATTTTTTCGTTTATTGATTAATCATATTTATTAATCGGTATACTGAATTAGGGTGGTATATATCCATTCTCTAATATGGTCTGGTGAAGTGGTAGATGACAGATGATAATAGATGGCATTAATGCTATCTATTAGCATAGTGGAAAACCTAAAGTGCAAAAAGTCCAGGGTTGCATTGGAACACACACACATATATACTCATATTAGCATTCTAATTTAGGAGAGACTGGATGCTTCCCAAATTAAATTGTAGTTCCATCATACAATGCCATTCAAAAAGAATAAAGAAATATTAAAATAGCCTTAATTAAATTCAACATGTATGTATTTTGAACCACAAAAAAAAATTAAATCAAATACAGTGTGTATATTTTGGAATCTTGAAAGCATCTTAATGTTCCTATACCTGTTATTTTTTATTGTTCATAATGTACCCTTTATGAAAACAGTCAATATAGAGAAAACTAAAAAGCTCCACATTTATCCAATAACTCAAAACGCATTTCATAATAGAAATCATACTGTAGAACAGGTTGATTTATATACTTATTCAGGAAATATAGTCTCAATATCTGAAGGAGCCCTTGAAGATGTTAGATCCAGGATCAAGAAAGCAAATTCAGCTTTCATCCAGCTATATCCTTTTCTGGAGAAACAAAAATATATCTGATCACACAAAATTAAACATTTTTAGAAGCAATTTCATTATATGGCTCTGAAACCTGTCTATCAAATAACACATAACAAAATTAAAATTTTGTAAGATTGATTTTAATTATACATTGGCCAATAATAATAAGTTAAGAAAATTTATGGAGATTATTAGAAGAAGAATCAATAGAGACCATCTTTTAAGATGGAAATGGAGCTGGATGGGTCACCCACTAAGAAAATCTAACAAGATCATAGAGAAACAAGTATTGGAATGGACCCCTAAGGAGCATGGAGAGTAAGATGACCAAGAGGATCATGGAGAAGGACATAAAGAAATGGAAAAGTTTTATTTTAGAAAAAAAAATGTATAGACCGGGATTTGAACCCTGGACCTCTAACTCTGTAGGTTAGTGTGATACCGATTACACCATCTCAACTCCAACACATACATCACCAATTCTGTCCACTTATATAATTCTCCATTAGAAGGCCGATAGCCATCACTACCAACAACACCATCTGATGACTTCTATTCAAAGTAATTTTGTTGAGAGTATATACATTACTTTTAAGCGGTAAAGCTTCATATTTTAATGTTATATTTTTAGATTAACATATTCCAGAATTGGACAGTTTTAGACAGAAAAGTCAACATTTGGACCAATCATCCAAATGATGCTATGAGACCAGCACCTATCCAGCATCATGAGGAATTTGGGTAACTACAATAAGTAGCAGCTCCATATTGAGAAAATCAGCTATAATGGCTGAGGAAACCGACATGCTGACCACATTTCTACCCTACACTGGCAGGATGATCATCTACCTCATGATTAACACATGTAGATGTGAGGTAAACAGCCGGCTGGTAGGCCTAGGGCCTTCTAGGCCTGTTGTGCCATGGAGTTTAGTTTTTGTCCTGGAACCTACTGTAAAAACCATCCTCTTAAGTTTTCTCAAATTATACAGTATTTTTGAACAATATATTTTATTTCATTTAGATGTAACAGCTGTGAAATTTCACAATTTGGGAAAAAAATTACATATGCAAGAATAAAAACACAACTATGAGTTTTGAAATACCAGGTGATAAGGAGAGGGGATTGATTTGGAAGTTCGTCGGTCAGCCATCAGATGGTGCGGAGATCAGTCTGCAGGATAGGAGGCCGTTGGACATCAGTTGTGAAAGTGATACAGCATTGAGAATGTCACAAATGATGTGAAGAAACTCGAGTCTGCTTAGGAGTTAAGAAGTATGAGGTGAGTGAAGAAACAACTAAACAATATTAAAATAAACCTCATAGTGTTATTTCTCCTCTACTATTTAATTTTGTACTAGAGCATGCCATTAAATCTTTAGAGAATGAGGAAGGCTTACAACTCAATGGTATTAATAAACTGTTAGTTTATGCTGATGATGTAGTACTATTGGGCGATAGCGAGGAGATACTAATGGCCAACATGCCACACACTATTGAGTAACACTAAGAAATTGGGACTGGAAGTAAATATCAATAAAGCTAAATATGTGGTCACACATAAAATTACATTATATTATGGAAAAAGACAGCTAATGACAAATGAGGGAAATTTTGAGGAAGTGGCTGAATTCAAATACCTAGGAACAATAATCACAAACAGGAATGAGATGCACAAGGAAATTAAACATAGGCTCAATTCTGGAAATGCGTGTCATTATGCATTGAAGAGACTCTTGACGTCCCAACTCCTTTCAAAAAACGCTAAATTGAAAATATATAAAACTATTATTATACCAGTTATATTATATGGATGCGAAACATGGACACTTACGTTAAGGGAGGAAAGGAGATTACGAGTATTCGAGAATAAGGTACTTAGGAAAATTTTTGGACCAAAGAGAGATGAACAGACAGGTGAATGGAGAAGACTACATAACAATGAAGTACGTGGTCTTTATAGGAAGCCAGATATAATAAGAACAGTTAAGTCTCGTAGACTGCGATGGGCAGGACATGTTGCACGTATGGGGAATGAAAGACTTGCATGGAAGCTTCTTGTAGGAAAGCCAGAGGGAAAACGTCCAGTTGGTAGACCAAGAATGAGGTGGGAGAATAACATTAACTATGATTTGAGGGAAGTAGATTATACAGGGAATAATTGGAAAACATTAGCTCAGGATAGGGATGTATGGAGAGCTTATGTCCGTGCGGCCATGAACCTATGGGTTCGATAGTGCCAGTGAGTAAGTAAGTAAGTGTTATTTCTTACCTACATAACTTAACATCATTTAATTAATTTTTATTAAATAGTAATCTATTTAGATATTTGCAAACAACATTGTAGGACAAAGATCAGTTTATAAATTATGGAAACTAATAAACGATTATAATTTAAATATATCAACAGAGAAAACAAAGTCAATGGCATTTATTGGAACTCAGCATAAAATGACAAAAATTGTAATTGGAGCAAACATAATTGAACAAGTAACTTGTTTCAATTATCTGGGATGCATGATATCGTACCAGCAAAATTTGGACATGGAGAAGAAATTAAGGAAATTTCAACAGATATGTGGTTCAATAAGAAGATATTTGAGAAATAAGACCACAAGGGAAACTCAATTAAAATTTTACAAAACAGTAGCCATTCCAACATTAACATACGGGTCTGAGACTTGGCCTTTAACGATCTCTGATAAAAATAAAATTGAGACAATAGAAATGAGATTTCTCAGATCAGTTGCAGGTGTATCTCTAAGAGATCAAAAGAGAAGTCAAGATATCAGAGATGAACTACAAATCTATAATATAAACGAGAAAATACACACAAATAAATGTAATTGGTTTGAACATATACAAAGAATGCCAAATAATCGTTTATCAAAACAGCTGCTTCATTATAGGCCTCTAGGCCAAAGAAATGTAGGAAGACCAAAACGTCATTGGAAGGACGACCTGCGCCTGCGGCATGTAGTGCACCGGGGAGCGGAACAGGCCCATACCTTGAAGATGATGATGATTGTAGGACAATTGATTTTTAATTCAGCAAACCTCATAATGTAAAATTGTAGGTAATCAATATTACACAATCAAATCGGACAATTTTTACATCTCACCTCATATCAATGTGTATTTCTTACTATTTCAGTGTACAACATCCAATTCAATTATATGATATAGGTAATTCAGCTCATAGTGTTGCTCTCCATTAGATTATTAAAGTTGTAGGTAGTGTTTACATAAGAAAGAAACATGGCATTTTGTTTACATCAGTCAGGTATATAAATGCTTTTAAACAATTGAACTTTTATAGGAAAAATCACTGTAAGGTTTAATTTAAATCTTATTTGAAAACAAAATTATTCTGTAAAAATAATATGAAGGTATAGAGTTAAAAATGATAAGAGTCATATTATGCCAATGTTTCAGTACCTTTAAGATTGTCAATCTATAATCCAATCCTACAAGAACAGTAAAAATAAATAATAAAACACAATGCAAAAAAACAATTAATTTTATTATATATAAAACTAATTTTACATATCATCACAAACTCATTTTCAAAAGAAAAATGGAATATGATCATTTGTAGCCGTCATTCTTCGTATTCAGTCTTCCTAAATGTAAACTGTACTGGTTCTCATATTCTCCATAAAATGATGGCAAGCAAGTTTTCTCTTTGCCAACAACTGCTGTAAAAACACTGGTGACACACTTAAACCTATTTAACTTCAAGAAATTGTTTACAGAATGACTAGAGGAAAAAAAGAACAATAATTATATCACTATGCTTTCAAAACCAGTTATGTAATTCCAAAACAATTTTACACCATTGTCTAGACAAGTATATGGCCCATTATCATTTTAATATTGGATTTTCAATTAATTTCTTATCATGTGGGAAGTAAAGAAGAATGACTGATGAGGTCTCGACAAACATACATACATTCTTAATGACATTTCCATTATAGTTAGTACTTGCTGATAAATATACTGGTTTGAAAGGTAGAGTATAAGTAGGATGCAATCACCTGGAAACTTCTTGTAGGAAAATCAGAGGAATAGGGCCCAGTAGGCAAGCCTGAGAATGAAGTTTAAGAATATCATTAATTATGATTTGAGGGAGGTAAATTATACAGGGGAATGATTAGAAAATATTGATTCAGGATAGAGATTTGTAGAGTCTATGCCTGTGTGGCCATAAACCTGTGAGTTTGATAGTGTCATTGGGTCAGTTCTCTGAGTTATACTTTAGACTTCAACAGGAAAGATGAGAAAAATGGGTCAAGACCACACTAATTAGGCACTATCCTGACTCTGACAAAGTTCTATCAATACTTAAAGGCCTACACGGTTTTCAGCTAATTGACAAAGTTTTTATAACAGAAATCCATTTTAATTGAGGATGACTGATATATTAGCTACTTATTTTAATATTTAAATAAAATTTGAACATGAAAAAACAAAATATTTATCAATTGGTGAACCAGAACAAAATTTAATTTTGGAGACTGGAGAATCAATAAAATATTGTAGTGTGATCACATATTTAGGAATTAAAATTGGAGTTATGAAGAGGAAATAACAAATAGAAATAATAAAGGAAAATTTGCAATTGCTTGCCTCAATGGAATATTGTGGGATAAAAATAGAAGTAATAAAAATAAAATGAATATATATCATACAATTGTTAAAAGCATCATTACTTATGGAGCAGAACTTTGGCCATTAACAACAAAAACAAGTATGTACCTTTTGGCAACGGAAATGGATTTTATACGAAGGGCCGCAAGAATTTCAAGAAGAGAAAAAATTAGGAACTCAGTTATAAGGGAGAAAATGAAGATTGAAGACACTATTTCAGATATTAAAACTCAGCAATTAAGATGGTACGGACATGTCCAGCGAATGGAAGAGGATCGACTACCAAAATCTGTTTTGGAATGGAAACCTGAGGGAAGACGAAACAGAGGAAGACCTAAAACCTCCTGGAGTCAGGGAATATGTTTATATATGAAGGAGAAACATCTACAACCAGGGGATTGGATGGACCGACAAAACTGGCTATTAGGAATCGGACGATGTCAAAGACATTATTCAACCGATGATCTATCTAAATAAAATTTGCAAGTTCTTACTCTAATTGCTAGTTTGGTTTTAAAGGAATAAAATGACAAGGAAAGGCAGAAAAATACTTTATATTTCTTTTTCGTTGTAGCTCTAGGGGGCTTCCCTCATAATAGCTTTCCATTGTTCTCTATCCTTAGCTTTCATTTTACAATTCTTCAATCTCAAATTTGTAATGTCATTCTCAACGCCGTCTGTCCATCTTTTCTTTGGTCATCCTCTCCATCTTACACTGTCTATTCTGGCATCCAATAACAATTTTGAAGTCTTTTATCTTGCATTTATACTATGTGACCCAGCCATCAGTCTTACCAACTTGACAAGACTTATTTGATCTTATTCTCTAGTGACTATTTACACATACTGGACCATATATTCTTCTGAAGACACGAGAATCAATTTCATCTGCTGTTTTCAATGTCCATTTTTATGCACTTATGTGACAACTGGACAAATAAAGGTAATCTAAGTTTTATTCTATTAAATACATTTTTTTGTCAAAATAGATGAAAAAAATGAAAAGTAGATTGTTTTTTATCATTATCAATCTTTTTATTTCATTTTCCATTTTGTTTTTATTGTCTAAGATGGAGCTGATGTAGGTAAACTCTTTAAATTTTCAAAATTATAATTTAAATTATCTCAGCAACCCTGAAAATGATGGACTTGACACCAATTTTGGTGGTTTTCAACAATTTTTATGTCACTCCTCACCACTGGTATTTCAATGGTGGGCAATGAAAACCTTGTAACTCCATTTTGGTAAATTTACAGGAGAAACAAATAACTGCTTTAAATAATTATGAAAATTGATACAGCAATAGTTCCCACATATTTTACTACAGAATACAAGTCAAGTTATTAATAAATTTGTAGTCCGTGTTCTCAACAGCTTATGCATCACACATTTCTGTGCTGGCTACTGGAGTTACGACATTTTCATTGCCTACCGTCGATAAATGGCATCAGTAGATTGTCACCTATCAGTTTACAAAACTCAAAAAAAAAAAAAAATGAATTTGACACTAATCTCAATACTCTTAGACATCAAATTATATTTGAAGAGAAAAATATACTCCAAACATTATTTGACCTTCAATGAGAAATGTTAAATTTAACAAAAACATAAAAAATCTTGGGACATATTTTATTTGAAGAGAAAAATATATTCAATGAATAAATGAGTCACTTCTTATCTTACCTCATACTTTATGCTTGTTTTAAACATGGGAACTGCAGTTTTCAAGAGAAGTTCCTCTTATCTTCAGCCGACATTATGACTACTGGATTTCCGTTGGAATCATCTATAATGTTGCCATCTGGTGTTGATCTGATGAACCTCAAAATCAGGTCCTTTTCATCAGAAATTAAAAAATTTATGGATCTAAATTTGTTCTTCTGAATATATATCTTTTCCCAAACTGTCAATTCCAAAGTTTTTCCAAATGTTTTAAAAGTTTAGCCACTTTTTCAATTTTATGACTCTCCAGCAAACTATGTGTTGCAATAGCTGATTTTTCAATTTCACCATTTTTAATATTTCCAAAGTTTTCGTATGTGCAAGTATCCAAATTCCTTCATAGTTAAATATGGGAAATAACATTATGAGGTTCTTATTCATAAATTAATGAGTCATTTTTTAACATCTTACCTCATATTTTGTTTCTTCAAACACGGGAACTAGTTTTCGAGAGAAGGATGTCTCTCATTTTCAACCAACATTATGACTACCGGATTTTCGTTGGAATCTCCATCAATAACATTGTCATCTGGTGTTGATTTATCCAAATTCCTTTTTGTTTTTACTATGTATACTTTATTGCAGTCTTTACAAATAATTTTATAAATTACAGATTTTTTTACTATCTGGGATATTCACTTTCTTATTGGTTATTAACAGATTACCAAGTCTAAATTTATTTATTGGTGCCAACGTTATATTGAATTTCTTGGAAAATTTTTGAAATTTGTTATGTATTTCCAGGATAAGTAATTTTTTAAAAATTGTTTCCTTTCTTTGAATCAGATTGCAGGGTGGTGTATTCTTTTAATATTTTTGTTGTCTAAATTCCTTTATCATCATTCATGCAAGTATTAGGCCATGTGGCCTGTTATGATCTCAAAGAGAAATTTTCCATCCAGCGCTTTTTTGGACATCCCAGTGATCTTTTGCCTTGGGGGAGGTAACGAAGCATAGCTTTTGGAATTCTATGAGATGGCATTCGTTGATTCCTTTAATTTATTTATAATTATTTCATTCCCAAAACCATTTAAGAGAAACTCCTCTTGAAAACTGCAGTTCCATGTTTAAAAAAAAACAAAGTATGAGGTAAGATAAGTGACTCATTCATTGAATTAAGAACCTCATACTGTTATTTCCCATATTTAACTATGAAGAAAAATATAAGCCTGAATAGGAATTTGAACCCAATGTCTCTGGTTAATACCGATTCAGGCATGTATTTTTCTCTTCATATAAATTTGTCTCTCGGTGAGAAGTGATAAATTTAATATGTAAGATTGAATCTTGGACATCTTATTTTTCACTCATTCTCACTCTTGGTGAAATAAGGGATCATGTTTGGGCATAAATTACATCAGAACTGTTATCAACTTAGCAACCCCATAAAACTATGTATTCAACACTAATGTGGGTCACTTTCATATGTTACCCCTTTCTTAAAGGTGTTAAGGGCCTTTGACCACCCAAAGTACTTTTTCTAAATTGTAAATTATGTGTACTGAGTTTGGTTGAAATAGCTCCAGTTGGACAGAGTTATACTGGAACATATAATGGTTGTTTTCAATTATTTTTACATGTCACCCCTCTCCCTCCTAAAGGTCTCTTTACACTTGCATCTTTTCATGTGTGTATCAGGTTTGGTTGAAATTACTCTAGTGTTGTCTAGAGTTATGCTGGCATATTTATACATAATGTATAGGTCTATACTTATAGTTCCTGTGCTATAGCCAAGCACTTTAAGGCATATTTTCTTAATACAGATCTATAGGACCTGTGTTGATTTGAGTTACCATTGAAGAAATTGAATTTTAGTCAGCATAGGACTGGTGCCCGCCCAGCAACAGGAGAAATTTGGATAGCTACAATAAGCACTGGCTCCAGATTGAGAAAACTAGCTACATGTTGACCCAATGTCTTCCCTATATTGGCTACATGGATCATCCACATCTGTGACCAACACATGTGGATGTGAGGCCAGCAGCCAGCTGATAGGTTAAAGGCTATTTAGGCCTGTTGTACCATAGAATCAATTATACAATTAAAAATATCCTGTTCCTAAGTAAACTTTTTAACATTAACATAATCAATTTTAAAAGCACAATAATAATAATATTCATAATGATTCTGTTATTTATTATTTTAATACTGTACAAGTTTGTTTAGTTGCACAAACTAAAATAAAACATTTACAATTGCTACTACCAATAACAAGCAAACATTTATCAACATTCCATCAAAAAATATACATGTTGAGTAATTTTAAAATTTCCATCTGTATGCTAAGTACTTTGAGTAATAATAAAAATTGACCTAATACAGAGGTTCTCAAACTGTATGTCACAATAACCTGGCAATTCTCCACTTTTAGTTTAAGACATCTTGGTAATAAACAAATGAACAACAACATACTGTGATAAGTTACGAGGTCCATAGTGAAACGAATGCAAGAATCTATATCGGCACAAGGTTAAGTTGGGTGGTTAACCCTTTAGCCCAAAGAACATTACCCCCATAAAGGTTCTAATACACCTGAACAGGCTAAAGGGCAAGACTGGTCACAAATATGTAACAGGTTAAAAAATATTAAAATAAGACATGAGATCTCAAGTCGTCTCCAACTAATTACAATTTCAGTTAAAACATTTAACAGAAATTTCAATTAAAACACATTAACTGAAACTGTAATTAAAACACTTAACTGAAACTGTAATTAAAGCACTTATTAACTGAAATTGTAATTAGTTGAGGACGACTGAGATCTCAGGAGCATATTTTAATAATTTAACATAATAGCCTCAACAGTGCTTTACAATGACTTTTAAGTGTTGGCAAATATGTAAAGAAAAATAATTACTCCCTTCATTATACAGGATCAAACACATCACATTAAATCCATGTCTAAGCTAACAGCTCACTATATAATAAAATGCACGTTAAATTTTTTGTTTGCATTCATATTCCATAGTATGAAGCATTAAATAATTTTTTTAAGTTGTGAGCAAGCATATATTTAAGTTTTCTGCTTAAATCAGGAGCCTAGATAGCGTAATGGATACAGCATTGATATAGAGATCCAGAGATCCTGGGTACAAATCCTGGTTTAGGCAAAAAATTCTCTCTTAAAATATTAATTAGGTCTTTAATATAAATGACAAATTTAAATAAAAACATTGAAAATGCATTTATGTTATTCTGTAAGTTTTGCAATTTTATCTTTTTATAATTATTTTGTTATAAAATACAAATTTAATCTTGGTTTTGAGTTAGGGTGCAGGAAAGGAGAAAAATACAAAGGCCGGTTTGAGAACCCCTGATACTTGACATGGAATGACATTCAAGAAAAAAATAGTAAACATCAATTAGTTTGTGACATCACAAGAACTATTACATCCTTATTGTCATCAAAGTATTTTATGATAGATTCAACATTCATGATAAAAATGTAAAGAAAATGGAATGGATATTGAGGTAATACATAATTTATTTTGAATGTTAATTAAAAAAATATTAAATTAAAACAGTTCATGTAAACCTAATGAATAGTGAATGTTAATAGGAGACTTGTTTGAAAGAATGAAGTAAACGTATGTTATGTGCCTATAAGTACAAATATGTATATCTCACAGTGTGCTAATTCATTAAGTCCAACTGTAATCCAAGTAATCTTACACCAATTTCCAACACCTGATTATATAACAATATAGTACAGATATATTTCAACAACTATCAATTTTTATAGTCATTTTCTTTCTCTTCACAAAACTAAAGTAACAACTCTTCTGAGAAAAGGAAATGCCACTTGTATCTCATTTCCAACAGTTTACTTCCTGTCGGCTCGATAGTTCTTGTGAAGTTCCGGTTTAATATCATAAACCAGTTCTAACACTTTCTGAATAACCTGTTAAACACAAATAAATTGAATAACCTGTTAATAACAAATAAATTACACATTATTATAAAGTACTTGCATTGATAATTTCATAATCAAAATACACTGTTTCTATGTACCATAATGGATATTTGAAGAAATTTTTTGGCTCAACTGCACTTTTACTATCTCAAAATTTTTCTGTTATATTGTTGTAAACTATAGCTTTTGTTCTGTACTTACCATCATTTTCTAATATTTTAAAACAATTTTTATAACATTATTAGACAATTTTAAAGTATTTATTTAAATACGTAAATCGCAATATTATGAGACTGTTGATGCTAACTGCTATTTTCTCCACAGAGTATATTACTTAGTCTATGATTTTTCTATCACTGTTTTGGGTTATCGTTGGTTGGATCAGCGTTAGGGAGTGATAAGTAAGTGTACACCCATTTTTAATAAACATTTGGTAACTCACTATGATGTTTGTGGGTTATCATTCAATGATAACGTTATCGCTGCTACTTCTAACTGCTACCGTGTATTCACAGTTCTTTGCAGTTTTGAGATAGTGTAAGTGCAGTTTTTCCAATTTTTTTTTGACTGGACCAGAATTAGGCAAATATGTGCTTTTTTAAAACAAAAAGTTACAACTTCTGGATTTATGCAGCAGTGCACCTGTTGCAATAAAACCATAGGTCTTGGATTTAATTCCTGGTTCGGGCAAAAATTTTCCTTAAAATAATGACTTATCGTTCAATTTAGAGTGTACAAAATTACATGTAACATAATAATAGGTTTACAGCTATAATAGTAGTATTAATACTGGTAATTCCATAATAAATTCTTGAATTAGAAGGAACCCAATTGCACTGTGAACAGAAGTCCACACTATGGAGAAATGGGATTATTTTGAAATTTTCAGAGAAGTTGATTTGATTGGGATGTTCATTGGTCCACCAACAGATGGAGTAAGAAGCAGTGCTCCTGGACAACAGAACATCGGTCGTGTAACTACTAAAGATGTAACCATTCAGGTTATGAAACTGGTTCATTGGTCCACCAACAGGATATGAGGCACGAAGAATTTTATTTTAAATTTTAATTAAACTTCATAATGATATTTCCTATAATACTTCAATTAATTGTGTTTTTTTTTATATTTTTGAAATTACATGATGACAAATGTGGGATATATGTATGATTTTCAAGAATCTCTCATTTATTTCCAATTAATGCAACAACAAAATTTGCAGTATGTGATCATGTAATTTTATTGGAGAATGCTTCATTGCAAGTGAAATTCATTAAGCAACAGAGTTCAAGAATTAGTTCACCACTCAATTGACAACAAAACCCAATTCACCTGTTCACTAAGTTCAAGAACTAGTTCACTAACTTATTGGCTCAATCAAAGAGATAGGTCCATGGCCATGTAGACATAGGCTCTCCATACATCCCTATCCTGAGCTAATGTTAACCAATCATTTCGGTATAATTTCTCTCTCTCAAATTATGGTACATTTTATTCTCCCACCTCATTCATGGCTTACTACTGGGGATTTTTCTCCCTGGGTTTCCTACAAGGGATTTCAATGCCCTCTTTTATTCCAATTCATTCCACATGTCCTGCCCATCACAGTCTATAAGACTTAAATGTAGTTATTACATCTGGTTTCCCATAAAGAACATATAGCCTACTGTTATGTAGTTATCTCCATTCACCTCTCTTTGGTCCAAAAATTTTTTAAGAACTCTATTCTTAATACTCAATCTCTTCTCCTCCCTTAAAATAAAAGTCCATGTTTGCATCTATATAGTGCTACTATACTACTAAATTGAATTCAAAATCTAGTTCAGTACTCAACTAAGTTCAAGAACTAGTTCACAATTTAACTTTTTGTAGTTGAACAATCTCATGAACAAGTTACAAACTATCATAATTCTTTTTGATTACATATCATACTCCCAACATATTGCAATTCCACTAACTAGCTCTCTGACACTATCGAACCTGTAGGTTCATGGACATGCAGACATAAGCTCTCCATATATCCCTATCCTGAGCTAATGTTTTTCATCATCTCCTGAATAATTTACTTATCTCAAATCATGGTTAATGTTATTCTCCCATCTCATTCTTGACCTATCTACTGGGCACTTTTCCTCTGGTTTTCCTAAAAGAGTTTCCATGCCCCTCTTTCATTCTCCATTTGTACCACATCTCCTGCCCATTGCAGTCTACGAGACTTAACTGTTCATATTACATCTGGTTTCCCATAAAGAGTAGTTCATACAATTCCACTATACAGAAATTTTTTAAGGTTATCTTTTTTTTAAATTTGCAACTCTGCTTTACCCATAATTAATAAATATCTTTACATGTTTGATACTATTAATACCGAGTCTTTTAACAATATTTTTATCTCTAATTTTTTCACTATTCCTCATACTTTCTTCTGACAAAAAACCACATACCGATACTCTTCAAGTTGCTAATAACATTCTGCAACATTAATTTGTATCTAGATTCTTTTAAAAATTATAGTTAGTAGATTATTATTGATATTTACATATTGCTTCCTAAAAATAAAGTCTAGTATACTTTTGACCAGGGTTAATTGCTTGAATAGACATGGCTTGCCAGCAATATCATGGTAACTGACAGGTACCGGTACAACTTTGCTGTTTTAATCACCAGATGGGAGCTAGTTCTGTAATCTCTGCATTTTAAGCCAGACAGGTCACAAGATGCCACTGCTATTAAAAAAGATTCGACATTGAATATATTTATTGGGTAAAGCAGTTCGCAATTAGTTTATGAATTATTTGAAGAGTTCACATTATGATAAAAAAATTAAGCTAAAATGATTTTGACTTCTGAAAAGAATAGATGAAAGATATTATAACTTTCTTTAAAAATTATGAATTTATACATCATAGTATCTGCTAAAATCAATACTTACAGCCTCTTTATGGGCTATTACAGCTTTGTTCATCTCATCAATTTTGACTTTTGTATCTGCTTCAATTCTCGCCGCCACATCTTCCCTGGAGCCCATGTGCTAAAATTTACAAGGGCCAAAAATTACATTGCAGCTTGGATTTTTTAGCTCTCATTTGTAATTGCTTTAACTGCTAATAGTCATATTATAACTTTCTGATAGTATATTAATTAATGAGACTCAAGAACTCATAATCCAGATTTAGAAATGAAAGGAATAACAAATTCTCCTCTGAGGCCTCTTATTTCAGACTTGAGGTTCTTTTATATGTTATACAGACCTAAAGGTCTAATTCTTGATGCTGAAGATGAAATATACAGCATGGAAGAACTCACAGCTTTACTTACATTCCAAAAGAAACCATTTTAACATCCTGAAAAATCCAGACTCCAGCTAGTTTTGAACCTTGGAACCAGAGGCACTAGAAATTATTATTATTAGTATTATTAAGATAGATGAGGTATTTTTGTTTATATATCTTGCTGAAAACCTGCTCGTCAGTGAATTGTAAAATTCTAAAATACAGAATGTTTAAATAACCTCTCAAAGATATAAAATTTAATAATTAAAATAATTGTCACAATATGACAATTTCAGTTAAAGCAACAATAAAATCAGTACAATGTCTGCAACATTCTGGTAGTTTAGACAGCAGAGAATCTTTTTCTGCCCTGGATTCAGCTTCCTGTAAAATTAGCAGGGAACATATACAGAAATAGATATGGATATATCTGGGAATACAATTGATAAAAAATTCTTCTTGTACAGTTGACTGAGAAAATGTAGATTCTTGCTTCCATGATCTGTTAATGGGATGCTTCTCCTCTTATACAGTGTGATGTAAAAAATTATAACTAAAATACATGAATGTAGTTGAGTACTTCAGCTCACACTGATCTCTACTTAAAAGTTTACAATTAATTTATGAACTAAGATATATAAAATAGTTTTCCAAATACAGTATATCAACATAATGGAGTTCCAAATAATATTCTCTAGTATATCATATTTCTTAAATCATATAAAAACGAACCTAAATACTAAAAAATACTACTTCCATTTCATCACTACAAAATCACATGATCTGTAACCTTGATGGTCTTCAACTAAAAACTTCATAAATGTATTAAGAAGAAATAGTTACCATGATAAAAAAAGCTTTATTTCATATAAATATTGAATTAATATTATTTTATCTCAAGTATTTTCATTCAAAACGGAAAAGTGGTTTCAAGATTCTACATGGGAATTTAACAAACCTTCGTTTCGAATTCCTTAAACTGACGCTCTCTTTCTTGTCTGTACTTTTCAATCTCATCCTGGGCCTCTTCTTTAGCCTGTTTCAAACGACGTGCTTTCCCTGTAATATAAAACGTTGTAAAATATAATTTTACAAGATTCTCTAAAATAGGTCACACCCCCTAATACAAGTTCAGAACATCTTAAATAACTCGTTATTTGGTAAAAATCAAATCCCGTAATATTATTGGTGAATTAATGATTAATACTTACTCTTTCTGGCTTCCGCTACTTTCTCAGCAGCACGTTTTTCAGCAGTCAAAAGTTGTTGAATTCCCTGCGTCTGGCTTGCCATTTTGCACGATTAAGGATCAATCATATGACAACTATATTCATTTATTCTCAATAGACGGCGCTGAGGTCGCCTTAGACAAAATTACCAACATACAAAAAATTTAATTACCACCAAAAGAAACTTTCCCGTCTCATTATATACACAGAGTATAATATAATACATACTCTGTGTGATTATAAATGCCAGCCGCGGTCAGTGATAAGCACAGGACTAGTGGATATATTCCTTGCTTCTGGTTCCGAGTTCAAATCCGGGGTCGGTGACATTTTTGGATAGAAAAATCCAAGGAACAAGTCCTCTGAGAGAGATTTAAGCTGTAGGTTCTGACTCTGAAGATTTTTAGACTTGTAAAAGAACCTTAAGCTTGAATAAAGACGCCTATATGCAAAATTTACCAATCTTCTTCATACTAGTAATACCTTAGTTGCCTACTAGATGTCTCATTGGGTCAGTATGTTGACAGCATAATGTCCATTACATATGTAGGGAAATAAGTGTAACTAAATTAACTTGAGTCTAGTAACTCTAAACAAAGGAGAGACTAAGGCCCAACAGCAGGTAGAGGTACAAATCAATATACTATAATGGCCCATGGAGAACATAGTCCCAAGGATCCATATTATTGACTTCTAGATCCTTAAAATTAAAAAAGAAAAACATCTACCTCTAATCCTGGCTGATATGTATAAAGAAGATAGAACGACAACACAGATTCACAAAATTTATGTATTTTAATACCAGTTTTAAATGGGATTGTTTTAAAGATAAATACCCCTTCCATAAACATAGTGATTCATCAATTATATTCTAATTTGGAAGCTAGAGCAATTGGAATTGATTACTTAAATACTGAATGATAGCCAATCCCTCCAAAAGAAGACATTTTTGTCCGAGAGGGTTCCTGCAACAAGAAATAAGGCAAAACTACAAAAATGGTGTAGAGTGTGTGCTAAAAATGGTATAAGAAAGAAATTAATCAATTGATGCAATAAACGTGAAGCAGGAGTGAGCATGAATGAGTATTTTAAGACCTGTCACATGTTTCTGGATTTCTAGGATGATGTGAAACTTTCCGTGAATGAAGGATGTTCTTAAGGCAAAAAAAAAAAAAATCAACTAAATTTTATTTTTATTATTCATTTAATACATCTCAATGAAGGCTGTAACATCATAAAAGGCCTCACTGGCTTTATAATGTAATGTAAAATTCCCAATAAAAAGGACTTCTTAATAAAGAAGCCGCCTTTTGCATGATTGAGCAATGGTTCATAGTTTTTGGCACTCAGGAATTAACAGTGTATAAGAAAAAATTTCATTTAGATTGGAATTCTCAGATAGTTCAGTCGGTAGAGCATTTGCATAGAAAGTGAAAGGTCCTGGGTTCAAACCCCAGTCTGAGCAAATATTTTTCTCTTCAAATATAAATTTTATTTACTTGAAATTTAATACACATCTAAAGAAGTGATTGAGTTAGTTTAAAAATTCTACTGGACAGGGGTACTGTGTGGACATTTAAATAAACATACAGCACAGAAGGGAAGAAACCGGTTGTGTATATGTATGTCAAGCCATGCTGAAGAATTAATAAGACCTCAGCTCATATTTGGTGAAGTATTATTTTATTAATATTAAATTATATTATTATTTTGCCAACTAACTTTATTTAAAATCAAGTAAATTAAGCCAGATTTATTAAAGTTGGAGCCATTCTTAATAATCTTTAATGTAGTATGCAGCTGCAATCAATTTGAGAAGCAGACAATTCAAATGAATATCAAGTCAAATCTGACAGTTTTAATGCTGATTTAGAATCCAAATATTAATATTTACAGTTGATCTTTCGCAAAAAAAAAAAAAAATTTAAAGCTTCTCCAGCTAGAACAAATTTACTAGAATATGTCATTTTAAATACAAACAGAGTTGAAAAATAACCCAGGTAAGCAAGAATAATTGCTAAAGATATTTAGGGAGTAGTGTTCCTAACTGTTATTGATTATAGGGTTCCATACTCTGTTGATTTGAGTCCTAGTCAAGATTTTTAAACTAACCCAAACCTGGCAGCACCACGGCCCTATGGTCGACTCAGCCTCTAATGAAAATGAGTACCAGATGCTTGATATGGGGTAAAGGCAGCCGTAATGCAGGGCTGAGATCAAGTACCGATTATCTAGAAAAGTGTCGTAATAGCTTTAATATGTTGTCTTCAAATGCTGGACCTTGGCAACAAAGCCATTAGCATTATAGCTTTAATATTAAATGTTATAAAAATGCATTAATAATAAAATTACATAAATAATTCATGCAAGTAATAAAACAAAATATTTGGGCTAAAAAGGATGTTATTTTAACTTTTATAAAAAAATACATTTTAATAACAATAGCATATAAAGATATATAAATCTAGTATTTTTCCAAACCTTGGAAATATTGTGAGAAGTAGGAAAAATAAGTTAAAAAGTATACGGATTGAGGGTATATATTACACATCCAAGTTAACTGTTCACGGGCGGAGGGGAAGAGTTTAGCACTAGTGTCGCCAATCTACTGAATCTGTGGAAGGGATGTAGGAGAAAACTGTACATCCGATCACATATTGAAAATTTTCAACTTCAAATATGGGGAGAGAATCTCTAAACACGTGTGAAAGATCTTAACATGGTTGTCAAATTAGTCATTTAAGCACAGAATGCTCAAGCGGTCGGATCATTCAAAATCACAGTATTTGTCGTCTCTCTGTTACCAGCCTCACAATAAATCACAAGTGGCAACATGTAATGAGGACAAGGAAGGGACAGCTCATTCCTAGACATAAACCCAAAAGTAACAGGGTTATCAAGTTAGTCATTCTGCCATTGACCATGCAGAACGACGGATCATTAAATACATAGTATTTGTCAGCTCTCTACCTGCCAATCAAACGACATAATACAAAGGGCAGGAAGTGGCAATATAGTAAGGAATAGAAAGAGAAAGACAGTTTGTTAGTTAACATACTTTCCGCCTGCACAAAACACTAGGATGGGTAATAGAGACTCTCAACATGGTTGATCTCATCTTGAATTCAAGCAGGCAAATCATCATGTAAGAAAAACTCTCTATATATTTTTTTAATACTTCCAAAATTTATAAAAAAATAATTCATGTCAAAATGCTAAATTCAAATACTACTAAAAACAAAAATTTTTGCCTGAACCGTCAGCTTTCCGTGCTGACCACTGAGCTAATTCAGGCTATATTCCCATCCAAGCATAAATCCTCCCTTTTTCCTTTACTCTCTTGGTCCCACATTCAAGCAATGAATTATCATTCACAAATACACGATGAATGGCTTCTACATCAGGAAGTCTTCTTAACTACAGACTAGTTTATAGTTAAAGAAGAAGAATAATATGAGGTGAGTGATAAAAAATTTCACCTAAATGAATATACCTCATAGTGTGAATTCCTAAAATAAGTAGTCTTCTTAATGATGATTCATTGTATTAAATGTGGGACCAAGAGGGTAAGGTAAAGGGAGGATTTATGCTTGGATGGGAATGTAGCCTTAATTAGCTCATGGTCAGTGTGCCATTACGGAAAGCTGAAGGTTCAGGGTTTGATTTCTGGTTCAGGCAAACATTTTTCTTTTACCATTGATTACAATAGTTTAGTTGTGTACATTAATTTACTTATTTCAATCATAGTAATAGCTTTAGCTTCTTAATATTAATTTAATAAAATTAGAATAACTTATTCAGAATATAATATCTATATTACATTCAATAATCTCAGATAAGTAATTTCAATTTGACACTTTTGATTAAATATGAATTTGTAAAACATTGAACTATTATAGGAAATATCACCAACAGATGGAGTGCTCCTGGATGACAGAACATCGGTTGTGAAACTACTGAAAATGTTTCATACCTTTCCTCATAATTAATCAGAATAATTATGAGGAGAGGTATGAAACATTTTATCTTAAATTAAACCTCATAGTGATTTATTCCTATAAAAGTTCAATATTGAAAATGTAACCATTTAGGTCATAAAACCAGTCTAAAAAGAAGACGGGATATGAGGTTAGGTGTAAGGAATTTTATTTTGAATTGAAAAAAAATTGTAAAACATTTCCAAGTTGGGAACAATATGATAATCAAAATTATGTTCAGAGAAATATGTATTTAAAATTCATAGTTAAATATGGGAAATAACATTATGAGGTTCTTAATTCATAAATTAATGAGTAATTTTTTCACATCTTACCTCATATTTTATGTTTCTTTAAACACGGAACATAATTCAAAGTTAAAATTGGGAAACACATTATGAGGTTCTTAATTAATAAATTAATGAGTCATTTTAACATCTTACCTCATATTTCATGTTTTTCAAACACGGTAACTATAGTTTTCAAATGATCTTGTCATTCATTTTCAACCGCCGGTAGTCATAATGGCGGTTGAAAATGAATGACAAGATCATTTGAAAACTATAGTTACCGTGTTTGAAAAACATGAAATATGAGGTAAGATGTTAAAATGACTCATTAATTTATTAACGGAACATAATGTCAGTTGAAAAATGGGAGAGATACTTTTCTTGAAAACTAGTTCCCGTGTTTAAAGAAACATAAAATATGAGGTAAGATGTGAAAAAATGACTCATTAATTTATGTATTTAAAAACTTAAACTATTACACTAAGGGTTGAATTTATAAATGCATTAGACCATAAAAGGCGTTCTCTGCTGAAAAAGTTTTATCCTAATACATTTTGCTTACTCAGAAATCTATTCATGCAATAATAATTGTAAGCTACCTGATGAGGTAACTTAAGATCATAGCTCAGATAGAAACTTATCGTGAGAATCCCGAAGGGAACCGATATAGTTTGAAACCTTGCCGCTTTATCCAAGATGTCGGACCTTGAAGACTTCGATCATGTTTTCGGTATACGCAGAGAAGAGGAATTTGATAGAGTCTACCAAAGAATTCAACTGGAAGAACAGGAGAATCGGCGTAATATTGCACGATGCAGACATCGTATACGGTATTATTTGCGGGACACAAGCGTAAATGCGTTCCTCTATAGCAGACAAAAATAACGGAAGTGGTTTTATCGCTGAGAATTCTGGGTAATTTGTTGCCAATATTACAAAAATGTCGACTTTCATGCATGACCAGTAAGTCGGCCGTTAATTCGATCTCAGCAATTGCTCACCAGTGGAAGTAATTTGAGTAGAGACTAATGTATTTGCATGCGGCCCGACAAACCAGTAAGACTTGACTGCAATTGGAAATATTGTTAATTTATTTTATATTAAGTCATGACAAATGTTCCTTTCAGCTACCATGGTGAATCTGAAAATCAATCTATAACTGCCTTGTTATGATAGACCCAAATTCCTATCATTGTAAATCCAATGATGTTCCACTGAGATAAACCCATTTGAGAGTAAAGGCATACTAACCAAACTTTTATATATATAAATGGAATGCGCACAAATGTGATACTTTTAACATGGTACTTTAATGTTTTGCGTAATCACTAACACTTTAGCAGTTTTGTGTAGTCAATAATTGTTTTTGATCTTTTTTTTACATGTTTCAATAATAGTATTTTTCACATTTCTCTTCACATACACATGATGTCTTTGGGTCATGGAATGTTTTGTCTCTGCCCATTAGATTAGTCTACTAACCAAACTGAAGAACACCATTTATTATATTTCAATTAATATTGGGAAGTAAACATTATGAGGTTATATCATTAATAGTGAGTGGAGAACATATTTTAATCGACTCACCTCATACATTTTCAAACTTCTTTGATATCGACGGTTTCAGACAAAATCGTGTCCTTCCACAGTGGAAGCCATGACTGGAGAAGGACACGATTTTGTCTGAAACCGTCGATATCAAAGAAGTTTGAAAATGTATGAGGTGAGTCGATTAAAATATGTTCTCCACTCACTATTAACACCATTTATTCCTTAAAAGCACTTCAGGAAAACATGTTTTTATAACAAAAAGTGAGAGACTTAACCTCCTACCACCACAAGGACCTTCTAAGGTTTGTAGTGGGATCACTTTACTTTTTTTTTGTACTCTTCTTGATACATTGTATTGATATGGACTATTTTCAAATTATAAACTAATTTGGCAAATCCTATTATGTAGGGTGTGATGTATTCTGGCTAGGAATAGTGTACATTTGTATGCATTGAGCGAGATATGATGAAGATAAGCATGGGGAGAAGATGAAACATTGTGCCGAAACATAATCTATTCTTTTGATATGTACCAAGAGGCTTAACATCTTTATCAAAGATGATTAACCAGTACCATGCCTTCCTTATCAATATATACATTGGAGAGGGGTTTGGAATTTAAACTAGCCATTTGGTGCACTATCAAGAGATTGAATCAGTTATATACATCTCACCTGGAATGTTTTTTGGAAGATATTTCCTTCATTTTAAGCCAAAAACCAACACTTCACACTGATTAAATATTTTCCCTCTTGGGATGATTTTATTATTCATTTAATACATCTCAATGAAGGATAAATTATATTTTATAATTATAATTTATTCTTCATTGAGATGTTTTAAATAAATGACAAAAACATTGAAATTGGCCATATTGGCTTTATAATATAATGTAAAATTCCCAATAAAGAAGCCACCATTTGCATGATTGAGCAACGGTATGCAGCATTTGGCACTCGGGAATTAACAGTGTATATGAGAAAAATTAAAATTTAGATTGGAGTGTTCAGGTAGCTCAGTTGGTAAAGCATTCACATAGAAAGGTCCTGGGTTCAAACCCCAGTCTGAGCATATATTTTTCTCTTCAAATATAATTTATTCATCATTTGAAAATGTTAAACAGAAATTTTAAACCTCACTGAGTATCAAACCCAGACCTCTATTTAGGAGGCAGACATATACCATGTAAATATGGAGGGAAGAAGAAGAAGAAAAAAAGAGTACTGATGATATAGGTATACTTTATTTTATATAAAAACTGTACAATTAATATTTAACAACAATCTGTGTTGATCCCCTTCAGGAAATGAACCAACAACATCTGCTCCACTGCTGAGCCGAGAAGCCCAAAGAAGACAGATTTTGTTAGCTTGTACTGGAAGGCCATGGGGAAAATGGCATTATTGCCAGTTCCTGCCATTTGATAATAGTATAATACAATGCAAGGTTGGGGGTGGTTTTTACAGAAGCGAGGAAATTTTTTTAAAAACCTTGCTATCGTTTGGTTTTAATTTCCGAGATTCTGTAAAACACTTCACAAACGTGCATTGTGCATTATTTTTTGCGCGATGGTGTTTTCAAAATAATAAATAATAGTAAAATAACATCTTTGTTGGAAATAGTTGCATTCATTATAAACAACTGACTAACGTTAACAGTGTGGAAAATGTTTATTTTGAGACTACAGCAGATTGTGACACCAATCAGTCATAAAATGGTGACAAGTAAGTATTTACTGTTTTATATTGTTTCAAATAAAGTTCAGTTAATTTAAAATGCAGTGATTTCTTTTGTATGAAGTATATTAACACTTCTGGATATATTTTCATATATTTGTATGTAGTACACACAAAGGGCAGTGGTTTTACTTCCCACACGTGGTTTGTAATATGTAATATTACAGTATAGTTATTTAGGTTGGCAACCCTGAAATGTAGGAAGTTGAACTTTCAATCACAGTCGCCATTGCTGTAAGTACGACAAAACACACTATCGTGCAAAAATAAATATTTAACAAATAGAAATTATATTTGAAAAGAAAAATATACGCCTAGACTGGGGTTTGAACCCAGGACCTTTGACTTTCTATGTCAATGCTCTTCCATCTGAACCACCTAGGCCTCCAATCTAAACGCGTTCAAACCCCAGTCTAGGCGTATATTTTTCTTTTCAAATATAATTTGTCCATCATTAAGGTGTTTAAAAACGAATAATATTAACATTGAAAATAGAAATTATCTGCAGAAGAAGTAATCATGGAAGATGAATTCCTTGTATGTTTACTTTATTATTTAAAATGACTCTCTCTTGTCTCTTCTTTTCTTCTTTAAATGCCATGGTATTTGCTTTCTTTTCCATTCTTCTTTCCTGAAAATTATTTCATGATATTACAATTTTCATGCACATAGAAAAAAAAAAGAAGGTAGACTGAACTTTTATAGGAAAAATTGCTATGAGCTTTAATTTAAATTTTAAAATAGCTATAACTTAAAAAAAGTTTCATCACTACATATATATATTGGACAACATAGAACAGCCAGAGGCTAAAATGTCTCATAAGTAATGTCAGTTTTTAATGTAATGTTGTATGTGTGTGGTGGAATTCTGAAGGTATGACTCACTGAGAGTTTATTCCAAATGGTGCTTGCAGCTGATGCAATTTTTATTCTCAACACTGGAATGAGTTCATGAACTTTTAAGACAGAGATACAAGCATTAGTTAACTGAAAGAGTTCTTTTGCAGGACAATGCAAGACCCCAAACTGCACAAACATTTCTTGCATGAAATTTTGAAAACATTGAAGCAGTGGTGGAAGTGGGTCTCAACGAATTCTTTGCATCAAGTAACCAGAGAATGTACCATTGCAGGATAATAAATTTTGTTGTTAAATGGCTCAAGATAATAGAATCTGATAATCACTGCTTTGAAGAGTAGTTTAATTTCTTATCAGAAAACATTCTGAATAAAATGTTGTTAAAAAATATATATTACTTATGAGACAGTATCTGTGAATTGTACACTTCACAACATACCGTATTTATGCATATATAGGCCGCGTGCATGTATAAGCTGCATCCAAGTTTTGCGATAATAAATTGGGGGAAAAAAATTTCTTATATTATGATTTTGATGAAGATTTTCGGGCTGTAGGCCGTGGTCGTGAGGCTTGTAGTTCCCTGACGTTTTGCCAGAGACTGCATCTGGCATCCTCAAGGCTTGTCAACTCTTGAGGATGCCAGATGCAGTCTCTGGCAAAACGTCGGGGAACTACAAGCCTCACGACCACGGCCTACAGCCCGAAAATCTTCATCAAAATCATCATAGCAACTCCGGCCGTGAAAGTCTACGTAAATACATTTCTTATATTTTCGCTAAGAAGCAGTGAAGTAGGCATACACCATTTTTAAATCTGGCAATGTTGTAAATTGCAAAGCTTTTATTCCCGGCTATGTATCTGTACATTTGGGCTGCCGCTCAGTCATTAACACGAGTTAAAAGGGACAGTCAGTTGGTACGTACGGTATCACTGTCATTCCTATTCACTGTGTGTAAATATGGATCACAACAGAGCAAGCTATATCTCCAAATTCAAGTTACAAGTGGTGCCCTGTGCAGCAGAACATGGAAATAGGACAGCAAGAAGAAAGTTTGATGTGGACGAAAAAATGTGCATCGATGGATCCAAACAAAACATGCACTTAAAAATGCATCACAACATTGACAATCTTTCTGCAGAAAGAAAGCTAAATATCCACAGTTGGAAAGAGGGTGGGGTTGTACAAGACCAGCTTTTTACTTATGCGACTTATGCCATTTTTTATGTAATTTAAAGTATTATGAAGTGTTAATGATACCATTTAGCTATTTAGCTGTGGGATTTTACCATCATCAAAATATTGAAACATATCATGAAATGAAGTAGTGGAAATATGATTTTACGTTGTAACTGTTAGACATGTAGAATTTTCCATAGAATAACAGATATGAAGAGGTCATTTATGTTACGTATTAAATCAGATTTAAAATGCAAGGAAACTAAAAGCTAACCAAACCTAAACATTTAATGGAAACTGAATCAATTACTCTAACGTAGGTGAATTCCAGGGAACATGCTTTTTATTATTTTATGCGGTTAAATATGTAAAAGACAAATTTGGACATAATTTGTTGAAGCCACAGATATGATTAAATGTACACAATGTGGTTTACATATTGTGGTCATATGTGTTTTATCGCTGTTCATCGGTGGTGTATCTCTGGTCATCGCTGGTATATCTGTGGTCATCGGTTGTTTATCGCTGGTTAGTAGTAAGAACTGTTGTAAACTTCGTAGTCATGACAGGAAATAGTCCCACTTTATTTTCATATTTACGAGAAAATAAAGAAATGATAATTACTTTCCCAGACTTAAATACGTTAAATATAGTATTTGATTGATATGTATGCCAATTATGTACTGTTAAAGTGCTTAAATAAAAAGGCACTCTTCTCCCACCCGGCCGGAAAGAGTTCTCCTGGATTACATACGGAAAACAAGGGCAGACAGATTTTCTGTATCCATCCAAATGAACAATTCGAAGGCATTAAGATAGCTAAGAATATGGAAATCCCATGCAATGAATTTAGGCAAGTTACGGCTGGGCAAGGCGATTTATAACACGTCACGACCTTGTAATTCTGCAACATATATCAATTGCATAGAAACTCCCCGATATGTAGCAGTATCTAGTTATTTTATATATAAGCTGCAACCTAATCTTTAAACTTAATTTTAGGTAAGAAAATGCAGCTATACAATGTAAATACGGTAAAATAATTTTAATGCTCAGGGATATTTCAAATACCTATGTCCCCATTTTCAACAGGATTTCAAATATTTTATTGAGTAGATAGTATTTTACTTAAGGATGCTTTTAAAAACTCAGGTCATTAGTATCTTAATTCAATAAAAATCATCGGAGAACATATTGTTTAAACAACTCACCTCATAGGATTCATGCTTCCATGATATCGCGATTTCAAACATAATCATGTTCATCGTCAGCCATAACTCCGACTGTTGAAATTCTTCGGCCGTCAACTATTCTATTGTCGCCATCTTCAGTGCTGCCATCTATGGTTGAATTTATGAACTTCGAAATCAATGTAATTTCGTTAGGGATATCAAAATTCATTGATCTATTTTTGTTTTTCTGAATGTATATTTTTTCCCAAACTGTCAATTCCAAAGGTTTCTCTACTTGTTTTAAAAGTTTAGCTTCTCTTCCAATTTTATGATGTTCTAATAAACTATGTGCAGCAATTGCAGATTTTTCAATTTCACAATTTTTAATATTTCTGAAATGTTCTTTTGTCCGAATTTCCAAATTCCTTTTTGTTTTTCCTATATAAACTTTATTGCAATCTTCACAATTTATTTGATAAATTCCAGATTTCTTACTGTCTGGAACTTTGACTTTTTATTGGTACTTAGAAGATTACCCAGACTAAATTTATTTATTGGTGCCAAAAAATTGGAAGAGAAGCTAAACTTTTAAAACAAGTAGAGAAACCTTTGGAATTGACAGTTTGGGAAAAAATATACATTCAGAAAAACAAAAATAGATCAATGAATTTTGATATCCCTAACGAAATTACATTGATTTCGAAGTTCATAAATTCAACCATAGATGGCAGCACTGAAGATGGCGACAATAGAATAGTTGACGGCCGAAGAATTTCATCAGTCGGAGTTATGGCTGACGATGAACATGATTATGTTTGAAATCGCGATATCATGGAAGCATGAATCCTATGAGGTGAGTTGTTTAAACAATATGTTCTCCGATAAATTTTAATACCTCATAATGTTTACTTCCCAACATTAATTAAATATATCTTAATTCAAATCTGGACATGAAAGACTCAGAGGCCTTTTAATTCAGGCTTGAGGTTTTATTATGTGGGTCATATGGTTTTAGTTCCTTTCAGCTCATGATCTTTACATCATAAAAAATACATCGACTCTTGCCATAATTGAACCTACAAATCTCCTCAGAATGGCGAGCATAATAACCATTAGTCCACCAGGGGTGATGAATATTTGATTCATATTTTATCCATCCATAGTAATTCTGCCCGAGGGCAGGTCTTCCACTGCAATCATAGCATTTTCATGCTATGCTTTGCAGCTTTACTAGGGAATTATAGGTGTGGTAGCTTCCCATTGCTTTCCACACCGGTGAAGGATGATGATGATGGCCATATGATTTCGGGGACCGTTTGGGCCTTAAAGTTTTCCTGACATTTGTCTTACAGGTGAGGAAAAACCCCGATAAAAACCTCACCCAGAAAAACTGCCCCGACCGGGGATTGAACCCGGGCCCGCTGTGTGACCAGGCAGCATGCTACCTCGAGACCACAGCAGTGGAGTATATTTTTTAATATATTATAAAAAAAGTAAAGTGTTCCCACTACAGGCCTCATGAGGCCCTTGGGATAGTAGGAGTTTAAGACTCCCACTTTTTCTACATAATCAGCACTTGATGTCAGCCCTGTGTGACAGCCGTCTTTACACCCAGAACAAGCGTCTGGTATTCATTTCTGTTAGAGACTGAGTTGACCCCAGGGCCATGGTACCACCAGAAGATTTGGGTCAGTTTAAAAATCCTGACCCAAATGAGACTCGAACCCTTGACCTTCCGGTTTGTAGCATTTTGCCTTAACCATCTATGCTACAGCATGCCCCTTTATATATTATATTATAATCTCATAATGTTATATCCAAGATAAATGTTTGGGATAAGGGATTTATGGACTATATGGCTTAATGACTGAGCTGTGATGTTTTTTTACCATGGTATGTTGTTATTAACGAAAATCTAATATGGTGGTTCATCTTCACAAGGATCATTCCATTAAAACTACGTTGTGAGAAAATTAAATTCTGGTGAAATTGGCCCTATGCTAGGATATACTGTAGAGCACAATCAACACAGGTTTCTCAGGACTCTGTTTATAAGAAAAATGAGGCTTGACATATTAAATTTGAAGAAAAAATATATGTCTAAATCGGGATTTGAACCCAATATTTCCGGTTCTGTACACCAGTGCGCTAACGATTTAAGATATTAGGCTTCAGATTTATTTGTATGTTTTTCACTATACTAATATAATTGCCATGCACCAAATAATGGAGAGAAAAATAGTTTAAATCATTTGAGCGCTGATGTACAGAACAAGAGATATTGGGTTCAAATCCTGATTAAGACTTAAATTTTTCTCTTCAAATTTAATTTGCCATTCATTGATTACTATAAATCATTTATTTGTTTGGTTGTTCTAGAGTATATGATTTGTTATATCTTCAAAAATAAAATGTGAAATTCAATTGTAGTATATCTATGCATGAAAAATTCTGAACTCATGTGAAAACATGTTCTAATCCTCTGTGCATGTCCACAATTCCCAGTTCATACTCTAGAACCAATTTAGCTTATAGCAGAATGAGTTCCAAAGTATCTTGGAACAGTAAGCTGGGATTCAGAACTGGTTCTGAATCACATAAAGTTGTTAAATATATGTAGGAAATAACACTATGAGGTTTATTTTAATTATATTTGAGTTGTACATTTTGACTCACCTCGTACTTCTTGATTTCTATGCAGAAGACTAGTTTCGTCGCTTCTGTGTGACATTCTCGATGCATTACAACTGTTGCCTTGCAGTTGTCTTTCCTGCAAGTTGATTTCTGCTCCCTCTGTTGGCTGACCGATGAACTTCCAAATCATTTTTTTTTTCTCTTTCACTGGGAATTTCAAAATTCATGATTTTCTTTTTATTCTTGCAGATGTAAATTTTCTCCCAAATTTTGAGTTCCTTAGATTTTCCTATCTGTTTTAGTAATTTTGCCTTAGTTTTAAATTCTGTGTTTTTCTGACCATACATGTGCAGCTACTGCAGATTTTTCTATTTCTCCATTTTTAACATTTCTAAGGTGTTCTTTCAATCTTGTATTTAAATATACAATATATATTTAATATAATAATAATTATAATGTAATATACAATACAGTAAAACTTGATGTTTTTATTATTAATTTAACATTTCTCAATGAAAGATAAATTAAATTTGAAGAGAAAAATTTTCGCCTAGACCGGGACTCGAACCCGGGACCCTTGGCTTTCCGGGCCAAGTGCTCTACCAACTGAGCTACCGAGGCGAGTTACGATCTAGACGCAAATTTTTCTCTTATATACGTTGTAATTCCCTAACGCCAAATGCTTTTGAAACCATTGTTTCTATCTTTGCAAATGGCGGCTTCTTAGTTAAGAAGACATTTATTCGAAATTTAACATTACTTTAAAAGCCAGTAAGGCCTCTAATGATGTTTTTATTATTAATTTAACATTTCTCAATGAAAGATAAATTAAATTTGAAGAGAAAAATTTTTCTCTTCAAATTTAATTTATCTTTCATTGAGAAATGTTAAATTAATAAAGAAACATCATTAGAGGCCTTACTGGCTTTTAAAGTAATGTTAAATTTCGAATAAATGTCTTCTTAACTAAGAAGCCGCCATTTGCAAAGATAGAAACAATGGTTTCAAAAGCATTTGGCGTTAGGGAATTACAACGTATATAAGAGAAAAATTTGCGTCTAGATCGTAACTCGCCTCGGTAGCTCAGTTGGTAGAGCACTTGGCCCGGAAAGCCAAGGGTCCCGGGTTCGAGTCCCAGTCTAGGCGAAAATTTTTCTCTTCAAATTTAATTACAGTAAAACTTGTTTAATCCAGAATGTGAAAAATGCGGAAATCTGTCCAATGTGAATAAATTTATTGGTCATGGCAAAATAATAGTAATTTCACGTGTATTTATTTTGCATAAAACAGAATCTGACCAACGCGGAAACGGAAGGATATTTCTACACAATGGAAAAAAACATTATGAAGCGCAAAAACAGAGAAATAAATTAGTTTCAACTTCATTGAATTCCTGTTAGGCCAAAATAGCAAATAAGGAATGGTTCCTGCCACTGCGGTGCGCCGAGTGAACTAGAGATTATACCTGTACCTGAAATTTTATTTCGGCCTCACTTCACATTCGTTATGCAAAATGCAGATATTATACCTGTCTTACAAATAACAATTGCACTGTAAAATCTTAAATTTGTTTAAGTACTGAGCCCGATCTTTCACAGGTAGCATTCTGAATTTACGGAATAAAGATGGCTAAAACGTATGTATCATTGTCATTAAACGAAAAAATGAAAGTTATTGAAGACAAATCTCCAAATTTCTGGACTGATGCTCCAAAGTCAAGCTCTAGCTGTTGCTAAATCCCTAGGGAATAATGATATCAAGGCATCTTCAGGTTGGCTGGACAGTTTTAAAAGACAACACTATATAGTGTGAAATAAAATTTGTGGGAAATCAAAGGATGTGGGCAAAAGTGTAGTTAGTGAGTGGAAACCGAAACGGCATACCTTTAATTTCAGGATACGCGCCTAAGAGACATTTTTATTGCTGACGAAATGGCACTCTTTTTCGCACATTACTGTTGAAGTCGCTCGTACATTGTATACTTCACTTTTCAAAGGCAGCAGAACTACAATTAATCCAAGGTATGTAAAAAACACATATACTGTAGTCTATAATCTAAGATTATTAATAGGTTTTAGTTTTTTTATAAAGCGGAATTTTGTCTACTGTGGAAAAAACAATTGGTCACATGTGATTCCGCTTTGAGCAAGTTTTATTGTTTATATATTAAAAAAAATACATGGGAAAAACAAAAACAAATTTAAATACAAGATTGAAAGAACACCTTAGAAATGTTAAAAATAGAGAAATAGAAAAATCTGCAATAGCTGTACATGAATGGTCAGAAAAACACAGAATTTAAACTAGGGCAAAATTACTAAACAGTTAGAAAAATCTAAGGAACTCACAATTTGGGAGAAAATTTACATTTGCAAGAGTAAAAAGAAAACCATGAATTTTGAAATTCTTGGTAAAAGAGAAAAAAAAAAAAAGATTTGGAAATTCATCGGTCAGCCAACAGAGGAATCAACTTTCAGGAAGGATAACAACAAAGCAACAGTTGTAATGCATCGAGAATGTCACACGGAAGCGACTAAACTAGTCTGCATAAAAACCAAGAAATATGAGGTGAGACAAAATATACAATTCAAATATAATTCAGATAAAGTTGTGTTGGAATGCATCCTGATTTTCAGTAAGCATGGAATTGAGTCTTCATCTTGCTGGATCAAACCTAACATTAAATTAACTATCAAAATAGGAAAATATAATTATACACTTTGCTGTGAAAAGGTAATTATAAATATCAATAATTTTAATATTTAGCATTTAGTATACCAGTGTTGACCTATGGTAGTGAAGCATGGACACTAAAAAAACAACATGAAAGCAGAATAACGGCTTGTGAAATGAGATTCATGTGCAGAACAGCGGGTTACACCAGATGGGATCGGAAAAGGAACACCGATATCTTAAAAGAATTGAAGACTAAGCCAATTTTGGAATATATTAAACAGTACCAACTAAATTGGAAACACCATCTTGAAAGAATGAGTTCAAATCGGATCCCCAAAGCTGTTTATAATTATATACCAAGAGGACGAAGATCATTGGGCCGTCCTATGAAACGCTGGAGGGAAAATTTTCTATAGGATCGTAACAGGCCTTGGCCTAATACTTGGAAGGAAGAAGCAGCATTTAGTATAACTTATATGTAATAAAAAAAATATATACATACACATTCCATACAATGAAACGATATATGAATTTAAAGTACCTTTCTGTATTCTTTTAAGGCTTTCTTCCTCTCTGATCGTTCTGTTGGAGATTCATCCTTGGGTCTAATTGATAATATGGATAAAGTTGACATCACTGATTCAGTCCCATCATTGTCATCTTTGCATGTAACATCAGCAATGTTATGTTTTGCCAAAGCTTGAGCTGTTAATTTTGTAGATCGATCTAGTACACCAAGAGGAATTCCTGTTCTCCCAGATACACGTATTTTCTTAGGCATCTTAAAAATTAAAGAAAATATATGAAGGTATTATGCAGTTTAGGAATCAAGAAATTTTCTAATTTACTTTGATTCTATCTTAGTCAGCAACTTCCTTAACTATTTCCAACACTATGTTATCTTTCCTATAATTAAAAATAATTCCACTATGAAGTGCTATTGAAATTTTCTATCCAAGTATATATCTTTACTTCATAGTTAAATATGGCAAATAACATTATGAGGTTCTTATTCATGAAGAATGAGTCATTTTTTAAATCTTACCTCATAGTTTATGTCTTCTTAAACATGGGAACTGCAGTTTTCAAAAGGAAACATCCCTTCCATTTTCAACCGACATTATGACCCTGGATTTTCGTTGGAATCTCCATCTATAACGTTGCCATCTGGTGTTGATTTGATGAACTTTAAGATTGCTAGGGCTATAATTAAAATTAAGAATCCGAAAGTGTCTTTAATAGAAAAGTAAGGATGGAAGGGAATTTTATCAATATTTCTATTTAACCCTATAGGATTATTTGAGACCCCATTCTATACCAACATTTATTTTGATTTTTTGGTCATCCAGAAGTATATATTTTGATTCTTCCTGGCTTTGGGATAATTTCCCATATTATTCTAGATTATGAAATTTATATATATATGTTATTTAAGATTTATTTTTTTTAAGTTTATCAAGAATTAGACATTTTCCTGTTCATCAGGAATCAGTTTGGAAGAAGATATATATTCAGAAGGACAAATTTAAACCCATGAATTTCGAAATTCCTGATGAACAGGATCTGATCTCAAAGTACATCAAGTAAACACCAGATGGCAACGTTATAGATGGAGATTTAATGAAAATCTGGTAATCATAATGTCGGTTGTAAATGGAAGGGATATTTCCTTTTGAAAACTGTAGTTACTGTGTTTAAGAAAACATAAATTATGAGGTAAGATGTAAAAAATGACTCATTCTTCATGAATATAATGTCTCTCCAGTGTGGGCCATTCCAGGTAGAAGCCAGGACATCAACTATTGCAGAAGATCCAGTGAGATTGAAATTCTGGCCATGTCTTAGGCTTTTATTGTACTGAAAGAACAAAACAATTTGAATCATACCGCGGGTGGGCCCAGGCCCAATCAAAATATTCTGCAAATATTCCAAATAAAAATTTGAATTTAATAACTAACAAATAATGATTAAATTTGAGTTGTTTAAACCTCATAGTGTTATTTCCTACCTACATAATTTAATAAATAATGAGTCATATCTTACCTCATACTCCACAATCTTCAAGCATGGTACCATAATTTCAAAAGGCAACCCTCTCATCTTCAGCCATCTTTACGACTGCTTGAAGAACATGGAGTATGAGGTGAGATACAAGTCATTATTTATTAACTTGAAAACCTCATAATGTTATTTCCCATAATTAATTTAATTATTATAAAAATTTTAATGCATATTTTTAAACATTTTTGTGTTATTTTAGGGAAAACACTCGACATTAAAAATAAACCGAGGATCCAGAGCAATAGTTATAATCAATAGAATTATGACCATAACAGTCCTTTTAGGACAATATACAAGGAAGATGAAGAAAATTAAGATAAATCAAAAAATGCATTGAATAGTGTAATTTTGTTTTTAGATTGTATCTTTCAATAACAAGTTATTTCATGCTGATAATGTAACATTATTAGGCAATAGCAAAGAGGTACTAAGGGAAAACACACAGTCTAGTAACACTAAAAAATTGAGAATGTAAGTAAACATCAATAAAACTAACAGTCTTACTAATAAAAATCTCTTATACAGGCTTTCATCAGTTGTTTAATTATACAATATATAAGCCTGATGTAGATCACGTATAATTTCCTTACTAATAAACGTTGTGCCGGAGCTATATAACAAAACAACCGTTATACACAATATGTCACATATTTGTCATCATAATGACGTCAGAACAATATTACGTGTAGTTTGCAACAGAAATAAAACAACATCAACTAGTGATTAATTGTGTAAGAAATGAATATGGATAAGAATTAATAGAGATTCCCTAATTGTTTTAATTTATATACATTTCCCTTTACGCTATGTCAAATATATCGTAGATTTGTTTTCACAGATAATGTGCTGCCAACTAACGTCAAGAATTTCGACCAATTCTTGGAAACTAATAAATTCCCCATTACTTATGAATTATATGCAGTGTTTTAAGATGCGTTAGAAAACGTTCAAAATAGTAGGAAATGTTACCGACAACAAAATAATGTTTTAAGCGAAAAAAAATCACTATAGTTTGATCGGGAATCGAACCTATGACCTCACGCATCGTAGTCAGAAGCTCTAACCACAAGACTATCAAGTTAACATGTAGCTTCTTCCAATAATAGTACCTTAAATACATTTTCATATCGGTGTGTGTGTTATGTATTAAAGATGCAAGAAAGTTTTCTTAAAATAATATTATGAAGCATTTAAACTACATTCAGGTTAAATCTTGTCTACATAAATTATTGTAGAACATATTCTTTTGTGAATCAATTTTCAATTTTAAAATATTGTTAGGCCTAATCAAGAATGAGTGTAACGAAAGGCATTTTATGATGCCTTTATTTTACTACCCAGAGCTTTATTAATATTATTTATGCCCTGTGCATCCATCAAACAGTCGTTAAAGTGTTGCATTTTGGGTTAAATTTAAAGAAACTTTCATCAATATCATAAGAAAACAATCAGTTGATCTTGAAGTCCAACATTTTGTCTAGTTATACAATCCTTAAACAATGCTGGAGGTATGTATAACGATTCCCATGTAAAGTTGTACAACACTTCTACACTGAACAGCTAATACAGTGTTATTAGTAAGAATTTTCAACTGAGATGTGTATAAACCTTGTATAAAAGTTATATATGGATTATTAGTAAGAGGGTAAATATATATTTAATTTTTTTTTTGTGTTCACACACAGAAATGCTTTATATAATGGAAATGGACAGTTAATGACATGCTTTCACTAGGACAGTGGATTTACATATCAAGATTGCATTGCCATATAGTTAATTTCTGAGACCCTGCTGTCACAAAAAAGGTGTGCATGTACAATAAAATAATATAAATAACATACATATAACAATCATTAAATGAATCAGATATTACACCTCACCTCATATTTTGTATCCTTTCTAGAACTAGTTTCAAGGAACTTTTTTTTTCATTGTCACAGGGCATACTTCTCCTCCTGTTGGAACAAAGGAATACCAACTGTCAAATCAACAGTCAGATGCCAATGAGGAAGTTTCTTTAAACTAATGGGTACAAAATATGAGGTGAGATGCAAAATAATTATTGTTAAATAAAACCTCAAAGTATTCAATGTTTTTATTCATTTCATACATCTCAATGATGGATAAATCATATTTGAAGAGAAATTGGTAGAGCATTGGTCTAGAAAGCCAAAGGTCCTGGGTTTGAGTCCCAGTCTGAGCATATGATTTTTCTCTTCAAATATGATTTATCCTCAAAGCATTACTTATTAAAAGTATCAACATATAATTTATGAATGAGTTGTAGAAAATATGTTTTATATCTCACGTCATAAAGTTGCATGTTTTCGCGATACCGTTTTCAAAAGTCATTTTACTTTCATCTTCAGTCAAATTCCAACAAGTTGGAAAACACGCAATATTATGAAGTGAGATATAAAAACATTATCCCCAACGCATTCATAAATTGAAAATACCTCATAATGTTACTCCTCACTTTAATTTTGATTAAAAAAATATATATATCAACATAGATACTTTTTTTTTAAATATTTGTAGGAAATAACACTATGAGATTTCTTTTAATTATTATGAGTTGGTTATTTTGACTCACCTCATATTGTTTTGATATTCTGCAGACTATAGTTTCGTCGCATCTATGCGACATTGTCAATGCGACGAAACTATAGTCTGCAAAATATTAAAAAAATATGAGGTGAGTCAAAATAACTAGCTCATTTATTCATAGTTAAATATGGGAAATTATGAGGTTCTTAATTCAATGAATGAATGAATCATTTCTTATCTTACCTCATAGTTTATGTTTTCTTAAACACGGGAACTGCAGTTTTCAAGAGGACATCCCTCCCGATATTAATAAGTTCCCGTGTTTTCTATCCATCTCAAGAGGAAGACCAGCCAAGAGATGGATAGACAGTGAATGCACATCCAATATGTCTTCCCCCGAGGAGTGATTTTGGAAATAAACAGGATGAAATCCTACAAATTAAGTTTAAGAAGAAGAAGTTTAAGAAAACATAAACTATGAAGTAAGATAAGAAATTACTCATTCATTCATGTAACTAACTCATTATAATACAGATACTTACTGCTGGCTCTATAATTAGCTTTGGCCTGTTATAGATATTTGAATAGGTAGATAAAATGGATTCACAATCCCAGCGTTCCATAGGATCATCTGCTACTTCTAGTGGTACAAGTTCATCATCCTCATTTTCTTCATCAGTGAATTCTTGGCTGACATCACCATTTTCTTTCAAATGTGAACCAGTTTCTGGTTCTAAAATTGGTCTGTCATTTTTTTGTTGCTCTTCCATTTCTTTAGCATATCGGAGAACCATATCTGAGTCAGGCGCTAAATGCCCTTCAATTTCTTCACATTCTAAAGGACCAATATCTGTATCACCATAAGTGCTTGTGAACATCTAAAAACAACATAAAATTACTAAATTACACATTAGGAAAAATAATATTAAATTAATCTGTCAAGAAAATAGAGAAGTTTTGAAGAAGCGATGGAGTTCAAATACTTAGTAATAATAACAAACGGGAATGCAATGCACAAAGAAATTAATGATAGACTCTACTCTGGAAACACATGTTTGTTAATAAATAAGTTTAGTCTATATTCTTCTTACCTCATATAGTTGTTTCTTTAAGACATATGTTTCAAAGTATGTTTGCTCCATCTTCTGTTGGAACAGACTATCGTATATCTTAAAGAAACAACTATATGAGGTAAGAAGAATACAGACCAAACTTATTTATTAAGTAAAACCTCAAATTAAGGTAGAATATTTTTTATCACTCACCTCATATTGTTCTTCTTATTTGATTATAAACTAGTTTCGGAACATAGTTTCTGTTCCATCCTCAGTATCGTCACGACCGTTGTTCTGTCGTCAAGACGACAAAGTTTATAATCAAATAAGAAGAACAATATGAGGTGAGTGATAAAAAATATTCTACCTTAATGAATATACCTCATAGTGAGAATTCCTAAAATAAGTAAAACCTCAAATTACTTATTTTAGGAATTCTCACTATGAGGTATATTCATTAAGGTAGAATATTCTACCTTAAAACCTCAAATGTTACTTCCTATTGTATTTCCAAACATGTTTATTATTTAATTCAGGGAATTATTCCATTCCAAGCAAGAAAAATAGTTTCACTGTTAAATTCTGAGCATTAGATGCATACACATGAGTAAATACGATTATGACAGGCAAAATATTTCTCTGTCAGTGCTATTATTTCAGAATCAGACTTTGTAATAGTATATGTGTGTGTGTATAATATTCAGGGAAGGTGGATCCTATATTTTCAGTAGTCCACTTAACTCCCAAGAAAAATAATCCAAACTCCATAGTATGGCCAACATAGAAGGATCTTGACCTAGTATCCAGCAGTTGGCCTCACAGCTACATGTGTTAATCACAGAGGTGGATGATGATTCAGTCAGTATAGAGGTTGACATATTGTTAGCATGTAGGGTCCCCAGCCGTAATGGCTGGTTTTCTCAACCTGGAGCCGCTACTAAGTGTAGCTATCAAAATTCCTCACAATGCTGAATGGGTATCAGTCCCATACTGGACGAAATTCCATGAATAAATTTTTTCTCCCCATGGGGACTTGAATCAACACATGTCCTGAATTCTGCACCAAGGCATTGTGCCATAAATCACTCGGCTACGACACAGGACAAGAAAAATAATCCAACTGATTATGAATAGTGAATAGTTGTGAAGCAGATGAGTGCTGTTGCATTTTTAATAAGTACCTTAAATACCTAACAATATTTCTATTGATGAGATGTTGCATAGGCAAGTTTTATAAGTGCTGAGGTACATTTTCTCTCTTTGAATCTCCTGGAATCAGTTTATTTGCTTGGAAAAGATGACAAGAGGCAGGAAAAAGATAGCCCGTTTTGATGTCTCTTGTTGCTGGTAGAACAATCAGAACAAAAACACAAAATATGGCAGAAATTAAAAAATCAATCTGGAAATCCTGCATTTTGTGTGGGGAAATATAATAATAAATGAAAAAGCGCACAAGTTGTGCATGGAACTAACTAAGCTTAGTCTTCCTACACTTAGTTTTCACAGTGTTATTAATTGCATGTCTCAATTATTGACTTGGGTAGTTTTTTACAAAAAATTATTTGGAGTCTGTTTATCTTACCTCAGTATTAATGTTGATTTGTTCTTGTATTTAATCTCTGCTAATCGTTTAAATTTTTTCTCCTTCAATTTTAAAAACTTTTTAATTTCATCTTTAGTTTCCGAAAAATTGTTATTAAAGTTATTGAGTTTGGAGGATGCCATCTTGTTTTTCGTTATTCACAACACAAACACAACTTCTGTTTTTCTTTTCTTCCTTGTAACTTAAGTAAAATAAACAGACTTCAAATAATTTAATTAAAAGAACCTCAAAACATTACTTCCTAAAATAAAACATTACTTTTTTACAAGATAGTTCACAAAGTTCACATACATGTTAAGTTAGGGTCGTGGTAGGTCTTCACATTACATACTTTGTGATGGTATCCATGTGTTGCTAGGGAATTTATGAAGTGGCGTAGGTCCTGGTTGGTTTCCATCCATGTTCTATTTGCCATTGCTTCTGTAGAATAAAATTCGGACCAGATCTCTGTTGTTTTCTGTCTTCTCATATCCATTAGCTTTCCCAAGTTCTCCATAAATGGTAGGTTAAATTTGGTCCTGAGATCTATTAGGAAGGTCTCTCTGGCAAGTTCGTAGACGAGTCGTGATCGGGTGTGTTTTGATAATCCTACAGCTGACTTCAGGAGCTGGGCTGTCATGGCCTCTATCGTTAACAGAGATTTTATTCCAGATTAATTCTATACCATATGTCAAAATGGGTATGATCTTGGCGTCGAAGAGTTTCATGGCAGTTTTTAGAGATTATTTGGATAAAAACCTTATGTCAAAGATTGCTTTTGTGGCTGCTGCTGCTCTTGCTTTGATGTGAATCCTGAATGATTTTATTGTCATCTGGAGGGTCACGACCCAGGTATTTAAAGAAGTTGACTTTATGGAGGGGTTCATTCTTATATCTTATCCTGTCTTGTGGGTTCTCTCTTCCACCTTTCCTGAAGTTCATTTGAACTGTTTTCTTTGTGTTAATCTGGAGTTTACTGTTGTCAGCCCATGTTTCTAGCGCATTAATCACATTTTGAAGGTGCTTTTTGTCGGTGATTCGATGGCCGTATCGTCTGTGTACATGTATAATTTTATGTTATTTGTTTTCTTTATTTTGTCGGCTAAATCATGTGTCGCCATGTTAAATAGTAGTGGGCTGAGGAGGTCTCCCTGTAGTATCCCGTTAGTCTGTTTGACTTCATTGGAGATAGTTACATTGTTAGAGATAGGTATTGTATTTCTCTCTAACATGTTGTGGATCAGAACTGCTAGCTCTTTTTTTGTCTGTTAGGGCTTCTATTTTGTTGAGATTACATTTCTACTTAGTGTATCAAACACTTTCGAGTTATCTACAAATATTACATGGAATTTTCCTTGTGGGAAGCTTAGATGGTTTTCAATGTCTTCTATAAGGATCCAAACTGTTTGAAGGGTGTTTCTTCCTTTCCGAAAACCGGACTGCTCTTCTGGGAGTTTGCAGTCAATTTCATTTGTTAGTCTGCTTGTTATTACTCTAGAGAGAACTTTTAGGAAGTTATTCTCCAGTGCTATGCCTCTGTAAGAGTTGGGATCAGTCCTGTCTTCTTTCCCTTTATACAGGATTCTGATGGTTGAAGTTTTCCATGTTTGGGATGATGCCTGTTTTGATACAAAGGTCGTGTGGAGAAATAAATTCATCTAATATTCTAATGTTATTTGTGTTGAGACTTTAAATTTGTTTATACAGTTTACTTAAAAATGTGATGCATTGTTGATCCATAGCTCAAATAATCACTTTTTGAATTTTGCAGGAGCAAGACTCAAATCTTGCCTTATATGGTATAGAGATTCAGATAATGAGTCATGCGTACAAAGATGTTAATTATAAAATTGGTTCTTGGTAAGTCAGTCACCCTCAACTAAATTATTAAACTTCATCAAGTTAAGTTTTGTAGATAGGAAATAACACTATGAGGTTTTTTAATATTGTTTATTTTTTATTTCACTCACCTCATACTTCATAACTCCTCGCAAACCCAGGGTTTCATCACATCCTTTGTGACATTCTCAATGCTGTGTCACGTTCACAACTGACGGCCGACTGCCTTCTATCCTGCAGACTGACCTCTGCGCCATCTGATGGCTGACCGACAAACTTCCACATCAGTCCTCTCACCTTTTAACCGGGTATTTCAAAATTCATAGTTGTATTTTCATTCTTGCATATGTAAATTTTTTCCCAAATTGTGAGTTCCTTCGGTTTTTCCAATTGTTTAAGTAATTTTGTTTTGGTTTCTATTCTATGTTTTTCTGACCAGGCATGTGCAGCTATTGCAGATTTTTCGGTTTCTACATTTTTAACATTTCTGAGGTGTTCCTTTAATCTTGTATTTAGATTCCTTTTTGTTTTTCCTATGTATATCTTTTCACAATCTTTACAATTAATTTGATAAATTCCCGATTTTTTGCAGTCTTCAATCTTTTCATTTTTGTTGGTTTTTATTAAATTACCTAAGCTGTAATCATTTTTCGGTGCTAATTTAATGTTGAATTTGTTGAAGATTTTTTGAAACTTGTCAAATACTAAAGGATGGTATGTGAACTTCTTGAATTTTTTACCATTATTTTTATCTGTCTGAAGAGTACTTTCATTAATCATTTTTTGTTCTTTAAATTTATTTATTTTCTTGTGTATCATCTTCTCTTGAAAACCATTATCCTTCGCAATTTTTATGATGTGTTCTTTCTCTTTATTGTAATTTTCTTTGCTCATGGGGACATTCACAAGTCTGTGTGTTAAACTATTAAATACTGCCTGTTTGTGTGAAAAATGGTTAAATCAAGTTATTCCAATATGGAGGCCTTTCAAAATCAATGTTTCATCTTCTACATTTAACTGGTACTGATGGTGTTGTATAAATCGATAACTCTATGTCAGTACTACACAGATAGCATAATAAAAACAGGATCAGCATCCTTGAAGACATAGAGATTCTAAAAGAAGCAAAGAATAAAGATCTACTCAACGAGAACATACCCGTAAACATAAATCCATTATACAACCAATACAACACCATCAGTACCAGTTAAAATGCAAAAGATGAAACATTGTTTTTGAAAGGCCTCTCCATATTAGAATAACTTGATGAAATTTAATAATTTAGTTGAGGACGACCGACTTACCAGGTACCAATTTTATAATTAACATATTATTACATAAATATTTAATTTTAGGAAGTTATATTTTGAGGTTATTTTAATTATATTATTTTTAGTCTGGACATCTTACCTCAATATTAATGTTGATTTGTTCTTGGACATGTTTCAAAACAATTCTGTTTTATCGTCAGCTTTCCCATTTCATCAGTCTGGGAAAGCTGACGATAAAACAGAATTGTTTTGAAACATGTCCAAGAACAAATCAACATTAATATTGAGGTAAGATGTCCAGACTAAAAATAATATAATATTATTACATAACCTCAACGGTGCTTTAATATGAATTTCAAAAGTGTTGATCATGTGTTCAACTCAAGCAATCTCTTCAAATGTGCTTTTTTGAAAGACTGCTTTTCAGATTGCATTGCTTTCCAGAAGGACTGACCTTTAAGGGTAACCAGTGAAAAAGATCTTAAGAGTGACAAGGAAGAAAATGTTGCAAGATATAGCTTCTTTCAATGTAAATAATTGAACTATAAGATAAATTGTGTTTATGAGAGACTCAAATCAGAATAATTATATTAAATTTAAATCTATGAATTTCGACATTCCGGATGAACGTGACCTCATCTCGAAGTTCATCAAATCAATACCAGATGGCAACGATATCTCAAAGTTCGTCAAATCAACACCAGATGGCAACGTTATAGAGGGAGATTCCAACGAATATCCGGTAGTCATAATGGCGGTTGAAAATGAATGACAAGATAATTGAAAAAATAGTAGTTACCATGTTTGATAAAACATGAAATATGAGGTAAGATGTTAAAATGACTCATTAATTTATTAATTAAGAACCTCATAATGTGTTTCCCAATTTTAACTTTGAATAATTATATGTGCTTGTGCAGAGAATAATTATGAAAGAAATGAAGATTGGGTAATTTTTGTGAATAATTAATAAAAACTGAGTATTTTTTCAATATAATAAATTTGGGAATTTTAATATTATGAGGTTTTATTAATAAGAATAAAATGAATCGTGAATTCTTCTTACCTCATACTTCCATGTTTTTTAAACACAGCACCGCAGTATCGGAGAACAATCTTCCCCACATCAGCTGTTTTCACGACTGTCAATTTTTTCTTTTGCCGGTAATTATCCAAACTGCCATCTGCTGTACTTTTGAAGGAGTAGTTTTCTAAACTGTCATCTGGTGTATTTTTGAAGAACTTTGTAATCAAGCTTGGTTCTTCCGGAATCTCAAAGTTCATGGTTTAGTATGGTTTTTTTTTTTAATATACATCTTTTTCCAAACTGTTAAATCCAAAAGCTTAGATAGATGTTTCAAAAGTTTTGCTTCTTTTTCAATTCTATGATTCTCTAATAAACTATATAGCTAGTTTTTCAATTTCTCAATTTTTTATGTTTCCAGTGTTCTTTTTTTATAAGTTTCCAAGTTCCTTTTTGTTTTTCCTATATATATATCCTATTGCAATCTTTGCAAACAATTTGATAAATTTCAGATTTTTTGTTGTCTGGGGTGTTAACTTTATTATTGTTAACAGAAGATTACCCAGGCTGTATTTGTTAATCGGAGCCAATGTTATATTAAATTTTCTGATTTTTTTTTTTGAAATTTATTATGAACTTCAGGATGGTAAGTAAATTTCTTGAATTTTTCATCTTTCTTGGAATCATGATGTAGGGTGGTGTATTCCTGTAACCTTTTCTGTTTTTTTTTTTTTCATTAAGACATAATAAAGAAATTTAAACAACAGAAAAGGTTACAGGAATACACCTAACAATTTTATATACACCATTTTAACAAAGTTGAGGACGATGGCACCTGCCAACAGGTACATTTTAATTTTTAACTTTTATCTCATTACTATAACAATATTGCCGGAACCATCTACAAATATTTAAATTAATATTGGAAAGTAAACATTATGAGGTTATATCATTAATAGTGAGTGTAGAATATATTTTTAACGACTCACCTCATATGATTTCAAATTTCTTTGATATTGTCTGAAACCGCCGGTATCAAAGAAATTTGAAATCATATGAGGTGAGTCATTAAAAATATATTCTACACTCACCATCTACAAATGTTTCATACCTCACCTCATATCCAGTCTTCTAACTAGACCGGTTTCAAAGCCTGGATAATTTCATCTTCAGTAAATTTTAGTTGACTGATATTATGTAGATCAGAAGAACTGCTTCTTCCCCCCCTCTGTTGGTGAACATATTTTATCAGTCCACCAACAGAGGGAGGAAGAAGCAGTTCTTTTGATAGATATAACATCAGTCGACGAGAATTTATTGAAGATGAAGCTGTTCAGTCTAGTTAGAAGACTGGATATGAGGTGAGATGTGAAACATTTAAATTTAATCTTAAAATAAAACCTCATAGTGATTTTTTTCTATAAAAGTTCAATATCTTTAAAAACTCTTGTTTATATACAGTATACAGTTTCTTTATGAAAGATCTTGTAAAGGTGAGTTTCCCCAACTAAATCATTACATGTAAATACTGGCATATAATAAATTTGTAACTTTTGCTTATGAATACCTGTTCAAATCGATCATCAAGAAGTGATAACTGGTCATTACGCCTTATGACTGAACTAGACATTGAATAATTAGTAAAGTGTGATTTAGTTTCTTCATCTGCAAATGTATACTGTGGACCACAGAGACTGGCAACATCATCATCCTCTTCACTTGAGACATTCCCTTCACTAAAACTGCAATTAATAAAATATAATTAAAAATAGAGTATTTAGTTATAATCAATTCAAAGTTATAAAAAAAATTTTATTTGAAGAGATAAGTATACTTATATTATTTTTGGTCTGGACATCTTACCTCAATATTAATGTTGATTTGTTCTTGGACATGTTTCAAAACAATTCTGTTTTATCGTCAGCTTTCCCAGACTGGTTTTATTTATGTTGCACCACCTGGATGTCAATGTCAGCTCCATCCTGTGGTTGGCCAAAGAACCTCCAAACAAGGTCACCCTCCATCTGAATGTCAAAATTAATAACTCTGTTTCTGTTCTTCTGAATATAAATTTTTTCCCAAATAGTCAGCTCTTTTGTATTTTCTAACTGTTTTAATAATTTAGTGTCTGAAGATAAAACAGAATTGTTTTGAAACATGTTCAAGAACAAATCAACATTAATATTGAGGTAAGATGTCCAGACCAAAAATAATATAATTATAATAACCTCAAAATATAACTTCCTAAAATTAAATATTATATTATGTTTTTCAGACCAAACATGAGCAGCAACTGCAGATTTTTCAATTTCTCCATTTTTAATATTTCTTATGTGTTCTTTGGTTCTAATTTTTAGGTTTCTTTTTGTTTTCCCTATATATATCTTTTCACAACCCACGCATTCAATTTGATATATTCCTGACTTTTTATTTTTATCAGTTTTTTCATTTTTGTTGGTTTTTATTAGTTTATTTAAACTGTAGTTATTTTTTGGTGCTAATTTAATATTAAACTTCTCAAATATATTTTGAAATTTATTATGTACCCAGGGGTGATATGTGAATTTCCTATATTTTTTTCATAGGTGGTTCTTCTTTTTCAAGATTACTTCTGTTTATCATTTTTTATACTTTTCTATCCTTTTATGTACCATTTTTTCATCAAACCCATTTTCTCTTGCTACTTTGATTATGTGTTTTTTCTCATGTTTGAAATCTTCTTCGTTTAAGGGTAAGTTTACCAATCTATGAGTTAAACTATTAAATGCTGCTAATTTATGTCCAATTGGATTGAACCCTGTTGATTTTATAAAATTTTCCTTATGAGTTTCTTTCCTATGAATCTTGAATTCAATTTTTCTTTTTTCTTCGTTTCTGACCAATTTAAGATCCAATAAAGGTATTTGTTTATTGTCTTCTATTTCTTTGGTGAATTTAATGTTTGTACTCTGTAAATTTAATAGTTTTAGGGAATCTTCTACATGTTTTTCTTTAATAAATTAACTTTTATAAGATTCATGATGTGTTCCGTTGAGGTTTATTCAAAATTAATATAAAATTATAGAATATTCACCTGAAAGGTCCGTCTCCTCAACTTAATTATCATTTAACTGTAGCGCTTTCGGGACTTGTCCCATCATCGGCAGGATTCAAAACTTTTTTGAATCCTGCCGATGATGGGACAAGTCCCGAAAGCGCTACAGTTAAATGATAATTAAGTTGAGGAGACGGACCTTTCAGGTGAATATTCTATAATTTTATATTAATCTTTAATAAATTAATGAGTCATTTTAACATCTTACCTCATATTTCATGTTTTTCAAACACGGTAACTATAGTTTTCAAATGATCTTGTCATTCATTTTCAACCGCCATTATGACTCAATTTTAACTTTGAATGTTTTTCTTTAACAATACAAATTATATCATCAACATATCTACTCCAAAATTTAAACATTGTGGGATGTGCTTTAGTGATTTTACATTCAAAATCGCTCATAAATAAATTTGCCAGGAAAGGTGATAATGGGTTTCCCATTGAGAGCCCTGATTTTTGTCTATAGAAACTCCCATTGAATGTAAAAAACATTTGGTCAATGCATAACTCAGTTAATTTCAAATAATCTTCATTGATCTCCCTGTCTATGTTGTTTTTTCTTAACCAATTGTTCAATATCTCCAAAGTTTTTTGTTTCGGTACATTTGTGAATAGTGAAACTACATCAAATGAAACCAACCTATCTGTGGGTTCAATTTCCACTTTTTCTAATTTCTTAACTAATTCCAATGAATTTTCAATCTGCAGACTTTCAAAATTATTAATTCTTTTAAATTGATTATTCAGCCATTTTGAAATTTTGTAGGTTGGTGATCCAATATTGTTAATTATTGGTCTCATTTGGTTTGTGAATTTTTGGAAGTCCATGTATATTAGGGTTTCTTGGGTTGCTTACTTTTAATTGAAATTTTTCTTTCTTGGATAGAATTTTAACATTTTTAAAACAGTTTTCCACTTTTTTTATGGTTTTTGGTAGGGGGTCATTCTTAATTTTTTCATACTCTTTTTCTTTCAAAAGTTCTTCCATTCTATTTTGATAATCTTCTTTGTCCAGAATCATAATTTGGTTACCCTTATCTGATTTTGTATATACAACATTTTTGTTATTTATTTCTTTGAGTGTTTTTAAATGTTCCTTACAAACTGGGTTTTTATTTGTATTCATTATTTTATTCAAAATTTCTTCACATTTTTTTCTGATGATTATTTTTTCTTCTGTAACTAACTCTTCTATTGAATTTTCAATGTCCACTATGGATTCTTCTATTCTATTGGAATAATCTATTGCTGTTTTTAGACCGTTTTCTAACAATTTTGTCTCTTTTAGGTTAAAGGTTGCCTTTGAAAAATTTTTAACATAATTTCTGGTAGATTCTGATTTTTCTTCATTTCTGGTTTTATTCTGATGTTTGATTTTATTTGATGTATTCTTCTTTTCCTTTGATTTAGTTAACAAATTATTTATCTTTGTCTTTTGTTTCTCAATTTTCTTTTTCATGGTTATGTTCAAAAAAGTGAAAAATTTATTTTCTAGGTTTTCCCACATGATGTTTCCTAATATTTTAGACAATTTGATATGTAACAAATAAATTTCAATATCCAGATTACTGATTATTTCAAAGTGTTTATTCTTTTCTAGTTTTAGTAATTTGTTCTCCAAAATTTTTTGTTGTTTGCTGTTATTGTTATGCTTGACGGTTTTTTCTAATGAACATGGGAACCAATTCTAATTTTAGACATTGGTTGATGAATTTAATGTCCGCTAATCTTTTAAATTTCTTCTCTCTTAATTTTATAAACTTTTTGACTTCATATTTTGTTTCGAAAAAATTGTTATTGAAGTTGAGTATGGAGGACGCCATCTTGTTTTTCGTAATTTATAACACAAACACAATTTCTGGTTTTGTTTCTTCCTTGTAACTTAAGAAGTTGTAGTTAATATTTAATTTTAGGAAGTTATATTTTGAGGTTATTTTAATTATATTATTTTTGGTCTGGACATCTTACCTCAATATTGAGGTAAGATGTCCAGACCAAAAATAATATAATTAAAATAACCTCAAAATATAACTCAATATTGAGGTAAGATGTCCAGACCAAAAATAATATAATTAAAATAACCTCAAAATATAACTTCCTAAAATTAAATATTAGATAAGTATACGCTTGAATCGGGATTCGAACCTGATGTCCCTGGATCTGTACACCAATGCTATTAACCACTTAGCTATCAGGCTTCTGATTCAAACATATATTACTTGTCTACTTTATAAATACTGCATCGAGAGTATGAACTTTTTGTTCTATATGCCAATTCAGCAGCCTCTTAACAAGAAGATTTTACGAGAATTAACACATATAGCCAGTGAAGCTTATTTTTAATCTTACATATTAAATTTATCACATGTTAATTCCCAATAGTCCACCGCTGTGGTCTCGAGGTAGCGTGCTGTCTTGTCACGCAGCGGGCCCGGGTTCGATCCCCGGTCGGGGCAGTTTTTCTGGGTGAGGTTTTTATCGGGGTTTTTCCTCACCTGTACGACAAATGTCAAGAAAAATTTAAGGCCCAAACGGTCCCCGAAATCATATGGCCATCACCTTTATCATCATCATCCTTATCATTATCATCATCATCATCATCCTTCACCGGTGTGGAAAGCACCTACACAATTCCCTAGTAAAGCTGCAAGCATAGCATGAAGATGCTATGATTGCAGTGAAGGACCTGCCTTTGGGCAGAATTACTATGGATGGATGGAATTCCCAAGAAAGTTTTCTTCTAGATGGTGTGTGAAATGAAAAGTTCATAACCTTGGAGTACAGAAATTGTATAAAGTAGAGATATATATATATTTTCAAAGAGAAAAATATATGCTCAGACTGAGATTTGAACCCAGGACCTTTTACTTTCTGTGTGAATTAAAGTGAAAAGTCCTGAGTTCAAATCTCAGTCTGAGCATATATTTTTCTTTAATAGTGAGTGGAGAACATATTTTTAACGACTCACCTCACATAATTTCAAATTTCTTTGATGCTTATCAAAGAAATTTGAAATTATATGAGGTGAATCATTAAAAATATGTTCTCCACTCACTATTAATGATATAACCTCATAATGTTTACTTCCCAATATTAATTTAAATATATACTTTTCTCTTCAAATATAATTTATCCGTCACTGAGATGTATGAAATGAATAATAAACATTGAGAAAAATATATGTTTGAATCGGAAGCCTGATAGCTCATAGTTAAGAGCTTCGGTATACAGAACCAGGGACATCGGGTTTGAATCCCAATTCAGGTGTATATTTTTCTCTTCAAATAAAATTTGTCTTTCAGTGAGAAGTGATAAATTTAATATGTAAAACTGATTATAAAAAATTGTCTGAACTCAACTGTGTATGAATGCTTTTCAATGTACTTCTTGTCTTTCAAATACCGCCTAGATGGATAGATGGTTTTCAATTTATGCACAACTTCTATAGAGACTACTTTAGGTAGGTGATATGTACTTGTGAATAGTGTGAGTTGTATGAGGGATAATGAAGAAAAGAGAGAAGTGAGAAGGTGAAACCAAGTAATGGCATATAATCTGTTCCTGTTGAAAAGCATCAAGGGAACCATCAAGCTTAATGTTCCCATCCAATAGACAAATTGATATCAACAGTACCGTAAGTCTTCTCAACAAATGAAATGGAATTTAATCCTAGCATCTGGTACTACCTAATTGAGTGATGGACCAAGTCTTCAAGCCTTGACTCTGCCAAATAAAATAAAGCTATTATTATTGGCCACTACTGTGGTCTAGAGGTAGTGTGCTGCCTTGTCACACAGCGGGCCCGAGTTTGATTCCTGGTCAGGACAGGCTCCTGGGTTAGGTTTTTTTTGGGGATTTTCTTCACCTGTAAGACAAATATCAAGAAGCTTAGGGCCCAAACAGTCCCTGAAAATCATCTGGTCATCATCATCATTCACCGGTGTGGAAAGCAATGGGAAGCTACCACACCTATAATTCCCTAGTAAAACTGCAAAGCATAGCATGAAAATGCTATGATTGCAGTGAAAGACCTGCTCTCAGGCAGAGAACACTATAGAATAGAATAGGATTATTATTATTATTTTTACATTGAAATGGTGTCCACCTGGAAGAAGAAGGAAAGGAAGACCTTGAAACTCATGGATGCAAGAAATGAGAACTGGAATGAGAACAAGAGGACATGGAGTGGATGGATAGAGACGAGTGGAGAAGGAAAATAAAACTTTAGGCACAGAAAGATGTGTAAACATTAAAAATCTATATATAAATTAAAAATTATTATTTCTATTATTAATACAATTTAGCAATTAAACTTATACACCACCAGTCCTCCTAGATCCGAGATTGAAAATTTTACAATTACAAATTCCCATCCTGCTGGGTATTAAACCGTGACCTGTCAGGAAGCAGGTATGCTATCATCAGAGTTAATGCAGCAGATAACTCCAAACCAAGAATTAACTCAAGCGTGTCTGCAAAATTCACTTGCAATAAACTTATCTATCCACTTTGATGTTATATTTAGTTTAACATGTTCCAGTCCTGGACAAATTATTTTTTTGAAAAGAAAAAGAAAATTATTTATCCATTTTAAATATTAGATATGACAAATGTTGAATAAACCAACATGCAAGAATCATATATTTCAACATAATTGCTTTTTGACTTGTGGTATAGGTGAAATTGGAAAATTGAATGGCAAAATTTTCAATCTTGAGACTAGATGGAAGATGGTATACAACTTTTAATCACTAAATTATGCACAAGATGCCTGGGTTAAATGTTGCGTCCCTCTACAGCAGGGACATTTATAAGTGCTCAGTAGGTGCAGAAAGCCCCTCCTATTCAACCTTACGTCAGAGAGACTGACAAGGTAAGAAACTGCTTTATATATTAAATTTGGGAATTTTAACATTATGAGGTTCAATTAATAATAAATAAATGAATCGTGATTTCTTCTTACCTCATACTTCTATGTTTTTTAAACACAGCACTGCAGTATCGGCGACACATTGTCGTCATCATCAGCTGTTTTCACGACTGTCAATTTTTTCTTTTGCCGGTAATGATCTAGACAGCCATCTGGTGTTCTTTTGAAGGAATTACTCTCCAAACTGCCATCTGGTGTTATTTTGAATGAATCATTTTCTAAACTGCTATCTGTTGTATTTTTGAAGAACTTTGTAATCAAGCTCAGTTAGTCCGGAATCTCGAAGTTCATAGTTCTAGTATGGTTTTTTTGAATATATATTTTTTCCCAAACTGTTAAATCCAAAGGTTTAGATAGATGTTTTAAAAGTTTTGCTTCTCTTTCAATCCTATGATGCTCTAATAAACTATGTGCTGCTATAGCTGATTTTTCAATTTCTCCATTCTTTATGTTTCTGAAGTGCTCTTTTTTTACGAGTTTCCAAGTTCTTTTTTGTTTTTCCTATATATATATCCTGCTGCAATCTTTGAAATCAATTTGATAAATTCCAGACAACAAAACTTTTAAAACATCTATCTAAACCTTTGGATTTAACAGTTTGGGAAAAATATATTCAAAAAAACCATACTAGAACTATGAACTTCGAGATTCTGGACGAACCGAGCTTGATTACAAAGTTCTTCAAAAATACAACAGATAGCAGTTTAGAAAATGATTCATTCAAAATAACACCAGATGGCAGTTTGGCAAGTAATTCCTTCAAAGGAACACCAGATGGCAGTCTAGATAATTACCGGCAAAAGAAAAAATTGAGTCGTGAAAACAGCTGATGATGACGACAATGTGTCGCCGATACTGCAGTGCTGTGTTTAAAAAACATAGAAGTATGAGGTAAAAAGAAATCACGATTCATTTAATTATTATTAAGAAACTGCTGCTCACTTGTCAGTTGTGTTCTTTCATTGTGAGTGCACCTGATGAAGGTAGGAGGGGGGGTTATCTTTTCACACCTTGTGGGCAAGTTTTAACAGGCCTGCTCTACAATATTTATATTGAGAAGTAATGTTACTGCTGATAGCGTTGTGTTAAGCATGGTCCCTTTAATCCTTTTTAACAGGAGTATGCTAATACCAGCTACAAAGTTTCACCTTCTCCCTTATATCATCCTTCATACCACACAATTACAGTTCATATCTCAATGTACTTGATAGTATATAAAAATAATGATATTACCTATCATCCGTATAAACATCTGCATCTGAATTCTCTTCATTATCACTTTTTTCAGCATTGGCTAATTCTATAAAATTATCTTCTAGTTCATTATCTGGATCTTCATAATCAAAATCTTCATCCATTGCAGCTACTACATCAGGATCCAAATCCAATCTTGGGCCTATGGATAAGCAATAATTAAAAATTTAATTCAATAAAACCCATTGAATTAGCAATATATGAATTTAAGGTAGAATATACCTCATAGTGAGAATTCCTAAAATAAGTAAATATATGAATTATTAATGAATTGGTTATTTTGACTCACCTCATGTCTTGATTTTTATGCAGACCTGGTTTCGTCGCTTTTGCGCAACACTGTCGATGCATTCCAACTATTGTTTTGCGGTTGTCCATCCTGTAAGTTGATTTCTGTTCCCTATGTTGGCTGACTGATGAACTTCCAAATCAAATTAAAAAAAAATTATTAAAAAAATTTGATTTGGAATTCATTGGTCAGCCTACAGAGGGAGCAGAAATCAACTTACAGGATGGACAACTGCAAAACACAACAGTTGAAATGCATTGAAATGTTGCGCAAAAGCGACGAAACCAGGTCTGCATAAAAATCAAGAAATATGAGGTGAGTCAAAATAACCAACTCATTAATAATTAAAAGAAACCTCAAGGTTATTTCCTACATATATTAAATATATGAATTCATGAACCTCAAATCCAGAGGGAAGGATGGTAGTCACTGCACCCCTGGGATTGAGATTAATGATCAAATGTGAACAATAGGGAGTTATAATTTTGAAATGTTGCTTTAAAGATGTCCCCCATGTATCTTTATCTTGTCATGGTAGAGTGGCTTAATGATCCAGAGAGCTAATATGCCAGCAGAAGCATTGCTGACAAAAGGATTATCCATGCCAGACAAGTTGAAGCCAATAAGCCACATGAAGAAAAGTACCTTTGTCAAAAGAGTGATGATCTTTCACCGTAAAAATACAACCATTCAAGAAATGTGGACATGGATTTCAATGGAAAGCTTAGGTCCATACGGCCATGAACTTATGGGTTCGTTAGTGTCAGTGAGTAAGTGCTTTAAAGACAAAGAAATATAGTTGCAAATGATTTACCCAGTTGTTGTGGTATCCTTGAACGTACTTAATGACTGATTCTAAGAATAGTTCCTTCAAGACATCATCATAAACAAAATCCCTTAATTAATATAAAAAATTGGAAAAAATAGACTATTTGTCTGCCATGAATTCTTCTAAGTTCTACAGAATTGCAGTGTGCATGTGTAAGTTGCAGGAGTTGCTATAATGGTTAATGTAGCTACCGTTAGATGGCGAAGTCGATGTTATCAACTTTTGGAATAAATTCCCAAACGCTAAAAAATAATAGACATACACTAACTTCCCATTTCCTAACCTAACAAAACAAATTACATGCATATTATTTAATAAACACTAAACTAATTTTATGTACACTAACTTGTCCCATCGGAATCTAACAAAATGAAGTTAACTTCTTGAAATATGGTTTGGAATTATTTGCAAATGTTGGTAACATTGATTTGAGAGCCATATAGTGGATGTTACATTAAGCATTTGCGTGTCTACAGAACTCAATTCACAATATTTGCGCAATTTATAAATATTTAAAAATTGTAAGAAATGCTTATAAAATGGTTCCAAAATGTTTAAAATAGTACGGAACGTTATTATGAATGGTCAAAGTGTTTAGTGTAACAGTGGCTTAAGAATGTTGTATGGAAAATTGTGGGAGACAGATAGGTAACCTCAGCCAAAAAATCATCATGACAAACAAATTAATGTGCAATAAAAATTATATGGGCAAGTCATTTATACTAATTCCAAGCTAAGGGAGCAACCATGTTCTGAGCTGGACGAATGGGAATTGATCATATAGTACCAAATTATGTCAATGAAAGTTGAAATAGAAAAAAGAAAACATGTTGGCTCCATGAGAAGTAAATGAAGATAATTGATAAGAATCAAAACAATTTGTAACCTGTGGCCCATTATATCATGCATATGTATCCATTTGCACTACAATAGCCTATGTTTTACAACTTTAGAAATACATTGATACCCTTGTAAAAATATATCACTTACCTGAATGGGGAGCTGCCTTATTAAGTAAACCTACATCTTCTTCTACTTCTGAAGCAAAAACTGATGAAGGCAACTTCAATTTTGACGTTTGATTTTGAGTTCGTTCAATGGGTTCCCAATCACATGTTGTTTGACTGACGTCACGTAAATGTTGCAAGTAATCATAGTCATCATCAAAAAATATTCCAAACTTTTGTTGTTCTTCTTTCCTTTTTGATGTATCTGATATCTAAAATTCATTAAGGTATTTAAATTAATTTTGGTTAGAAGTAAAAAAAAAATATTAGATCATCCAAAATTCTATGATTGTATAGTATACTAGCTAATGGTAAAATCAAATGTTTCTTACCTCTCCTCATACAAATCTTCTAAGTAGATCATGATTTCGAGACCGTTATGGTCTCATCTTCAGTACTATTTTGACGACTGATGTTATGTCGATCGGAAGAAACTCTTCTTCTTCCCTCTGTTGGTGGACCGATGAGCCTCTGGATCAAGTCAGAATTGTCCAGAGGTTCATCGGTCCACCAACAGAGGGAAGAGGAAGAGTTTCTTCCGATTGACATAACATCAGTCGCCAAAATAGTACTGAAGATGAGACCATTATGGTCTCGAAATCGCGATCTACTTAGAAGATTTGTATGAGGAGAGGTAAGAAACATTTGATTTTACCATAAATTAAACCTCATAATGATTAATTCCTGTAAAAGTTAAATACTAGCTAATACCTGGGATGCACTGCTATGCATAAATAAATGAAATACTGAGAGTTAATTAAATTATATGATATATACTGTGATGAACCAAACATGGAAGTTGCTAGTCAATTTTTAATTTCAAATTTCAGTAAAGTCCCATATCTAGTGGTCGGATTTAGCTAATTTTTTAATAATACCTACCTCGGTGTATTCCAATAGGATATATTGAGTTTTGTCGTGAAACATTGAAAATTCCAACCAGATAAGAGGATAAGCCACGCTTTCAAGTGAGATTATTACATTTTTGGCATGCAGTGCTATCTATCTTTGTAACCAAAATTGTTACAAGTGTGGGTTATACCATTGGGCAGCTATGTTGTAATTTAATTCAGTATGCTGATCATATTTTCTCAAATTACAGTGGGAGAATGGTATATCCCACAACTTCAAATTTCGATCACTAGAAGGAAAGGTGATCAGCAGTGTTGACAACACATGTAGTTTAGAGCTAAATCTAACACACTGTTTAGCAACTAGAATTACATATTGTTGTATTGTCAAGTTCGAAATTTAATTGTTGCTTACCATTTAAGTGAGTAACAAATCATTCTGCTGTTAATTTAGAACTTTTCTGTTTGTTTTCGATAGTAGTTTTGCTAATGTGGTTTATCACTGTTTGCTGCACAGGTAGCCTCATGTGTAGGACAAATATGCACATTTTTTCTTGTATTATGTTTTAGTCCATACTGGCCATTATGATGAAATTATACAGTTCTTCCTTGTGCCAGGTCACACATATTTGCTAGTGACAGGGATTTTGGTGTCATAGAGAAGAAAGTTAGAACTGAGTATGTTTGTACACCAGACCAATGGTGTAATTTAATCAGTAAAACAAGTTTTTTTAAAGAGCTTAAATAAACTGGCAGAACTATTAGCAAAAGAAAGTAAAACGAAGGACTCCAGGTTCGCATGAAAGGTAGATAAAAAGCTCTTAAGGCAGATAAAAATAAGCCAGGATGTCTACTTTTCAAGCAGGCCTACACTTACTCACAACTCAAGAGTTGGCAGGAAATAAGGGTTTTCAAAAAGGAGGAGGTTTTCAAAAAGTTAGGACTACACCAACTTGGAATGTCATGGATGATTTCTTGAAAAACTTGGAAATACTCTATATACATGGCAGAAAAATTTACCAAAAGAAGTATGCTGATATTATGTCTCTACTTTCCTTGGTACCAGCCGTGTATCATCTAGTGTTTACAGCTCTACAATCCGATGGTCCAGAGAGGGAAGACGAATGTGAACTAGTGTGATAATGGACTTCAGCATCTTATTTAGATCTTCAACCATATATAAATATATATGTACTATGTTTATAAGTTATGTTTCTACAAATGAACAAAGGAACTCATAAATTAAGAAATGTATTCTGTATTGCAAGAAAAACGAAATTCATTGCTTTATATTGACAGTATTTTTGGATAAGGTCGAGAAATGGGTACACACGAATTCTTCTAAGTTCTACAGAATCACAGTGTGCATGCGCGAGTTGCTGTAATGGTTAATATAGCTTCCGGTAGATGGCTCTGAAGTCGGTGTTACCAACTTTGGGAATAAATTTCCAACTGCTAAAAAAATGGACGTAAACTAATTTCCCATTTCCTAACCTAACAAAACAATTTACATGCAGATTATTTAACCCTTCAGAGTGGGTGGAGTTAAATGGCTGGCGATATCCTGTTGCGGGAAGAAAGTGTTCACGGGCATTTAAATCCAGCCGTTCAGTGCCAGTATTCCAATAATGCATTTAAATAGAAATATCTTGAGTAATTTAAATGTTTTTGCAATTCGTTTATGGTGAACCTTAATATAATATTTAATTAATTTAATTTATTACGGTTCTCATGTAACATCTCTGCATGTGTAGACTTATTTATGATTGTTGTGCCACAGCTGAAATAGGTCCTATTTGTAAGTTTCTCACATAAGTAGCACAGTGAATTGCACTAGGAATGAAATATTAACACAAAGAGAAGGGTCTTCAAAAAAAAAAAATGAACTTAAAAAAAAATTGGTGTGATAAATCTTCAAAGTGTAAACCAGCAGTTTGACACTCGGGCACCAATAAGTGTATTTTTTCCCCTTGTGTTTACTATGTTCATATTTATTACAAACACATTGCTTTTATGGGTTGACCTTCTTTCTTGTAGGGGTGGGGGAAGCCTTCTCCAAATGTGTCTTTCTAACACTTCGGAAACAATATTTTAGGTCGTGTGCTTTCAAAAAATTGTCTTTCTACACATGAGACCTGTTGTGCTAAAAAGAACTTCATCAACCCTAAATTTCAATCTGTCCTTCTTCTGGTTTCCAAGGTGAAACCAGTTGATGATATATGACTATAACAGCTTCACGGGAGATGTTGATTTGAAAGATCAACATACAAGCCGGAAGTTCGAGGGTTTGAATCCCGGTGGGTCAGGATTTTTTAACTGAACCAAACCTTCAGGCAGTACTGTGACCCTGGAGTTGACTCAGCCTCTAACTGAAATGAGTACCAGATGCTTGTTATGGGCCGTCAGGCAGAGATAAGTACCTGGCTTACATCAAGTACCGATGGTCTAGAAAAAGTGGGAGCCTTAACCTCCTAATATCCCAAGGAGCTCCTAAGGCCTATAGTGGGACCACTTTACCTTTTAGATACTGAGTGAATAGTAGACTAACTACCTTTCCGTAATGTAAGGGTATCGCCAATTGAAATATATACATCTGAAATTTACTGTTGTGGTACTCTACTATAGCATAAATCAGAAATAACTTCGTTGGGCCTTTACATGAACTGAATTTTGTGACATTATTATTATTTAAAATGAAGATATTTGAAAATAGATTAAATTTGATAGACAAGCTAATCTGCAAAGAAAAAGGCAAATTGATTTTTCTAAAAAATCCTTTATCAAGTTATAAATATAAGAAAAACGTCAGAGGCCGCAAGAATAAATGCAAATATAAAATTATTTTAACTTGTTACTCAGGGCCATCATCGATTAATATATGCACTAATATAAACTTTGAAGTCTCTACATAAAATTTATATAAACAGGAAATAGTTAATGTAAACACAAAGATCATAATAACAGTTTAAAGCAGTGCATATAGCTAGCGTATACGTCATGTCACTCCACATCTGGTGAAGAATTCAACCTGCGTACATGTCACGTACCTCCACACTGACGGGTTAATAAACTATAATCTAATTTTAGGTACACTTACACAAAATATGGTTTGGAATTATTTTCAAATGTTGGTAACTCTGATGTGACATGAAACATTTCTGCGCCTGTAGAACTCGAAGTACAATATTCACATAATTTAAAAATATTTAAAAATCGTAAGAAATGTTTATAAAATGGATCCAAAATGTTTAAAATAGTATGAAACATTATAAATGGTTGAAAAGTGTGTAGTGCATCAGTGGCTTAAGAATGTGTCACATTCAGTACCAGGCACTGAGCAGGGCATTTAAACCCACAGGCCAGCCATTTACATACCCCAGCTACCCTTTTCGTGGCACTTCAGAAAATGGACCATTATTCACAAACTATTAGTCCTAGAAAATTCAAATTTTGTACATACTTAAAGGAGATGTCCTAGTAGGTTTTGATGGTGAAATAACTTTGGTGATTGACATCACATGGTATCGGCGTATCAATTTCAGGAAGTGGAAGTTCATCTTCACTTTCACTTTGTGAATCTTCTAATTCAGGAATCAGTTCATCACCTGAATCATCATTATACAAAATATTCACTAATTCTTCTTCAGTGAGATATTTTTCTTTCGCCATGGTTTCACTCATGCACAAACAACAGCGCAATAACGAGAAACATATACGACTGCATTGGAGCCTGGAGTCAAGTTTGGGTGAACGAATTCCATGTGTTATTTGTTTTAAAAATAAAAGGGGATTCACCAAGGTTAAACGTGTCAAACGGGAAGAGAAAATGTACATTTACATGCCCTCTATGATCTCCAAGACATACTAAGCCAACACAATATTTAGGCGCCGAATATAAACGCAGTTTATTCGCGCCCGCTCTAAAACGAGTTAACTGACCGACGGCTGCATACACGATAGTCTCTTTAAATGCCTTAACTGGTTTACGGTACTGAATGTGTTAAATGGAAAATTTATCTTAACCCATTGGATACTTTTAACGAGTCTCCCTCGTGAGCAGGTAGAAAGTCCAAACAGCTCAACCACGACCTACATTCGTTATTGTGTTAAAACCCTCCACTATAAGAAGTTGGCTCTATCTTTAGTGATTAAAATTTTCTGTTCGCCATCTGTAAAATTTGTTGCAGGTTTATATAAAGCATATATGTAGGCCTAGTATGTTGTAGAGTTTATTATATATATAATTTATAGAATAATAATTTTTTAGGTATTTATTACGGTAAAATATATATGTAGTTTCAATGTTCTTTTTTTTAATATCATGGCTGTAAATTTAACTTTTTTAGAAACACCCCCGATGAAGTGAAGGCCTATTTTGCACTATGCATCATAATAAGTCAAGTTAGAAAACCTAACATAAAATGGTTCTGGAGCAATAGAGCAATTTTAGAAATGCCCATTTACAGCAAAACTATGCCCTTCAAAAGTTTATTCCTAATTTCGATGTTTCTTCACTTCAAAGATAATGAATACGTAATTAGAGATGACAGAATTTACAAAATAAGACCTGGTATGGAGTATTTGAATATAACATTTCTGTCCTTGTATGTTCCAAGTGAAGTCATTTCACTTGAAAAATCTCTTAGGAAATTTCGAGGTAGACTGGCTTACTAAGTTATGTAGATAGGAAATAACACTATGAGGTCTTTTAATATTGTTTATTTTTTATTATTTCACTCACCTCATACTTCATAATTCCTAGCAGACCCAGGGTTTCTTCACATCATTTGTGACATTCTCAATGCTGTGTCACGTTCACAACTGACGTCCAACGGCCTTCTATCCTGCAGACTGACCTCCGCGCCATCTGGTGGCCGACTGACGAATTTCCAAATCAGTCCTCTCTCCTTATAACCGGGTATTTCAAAATTCATAGTTGTATTTTCATTCTTGCATATGTAAATTTTTTCCCAAATTGTGAGTTCCTTCGGTTTTTCCAATTGTTTAAGTAATTTTGTTTTGGTTTCTATTCTATGTTTTTCTGACCAGGCATGTGCAGCTATTGCAGATTTTTCGGTTTCTCCATTTTTAACATTTCTGAGGTGTTCTTTTAATCTTGTATTTAGATTCCTTTTTGTTTTTCCTATGTATATCTTTTCACAATCTTTACAATTAATTTGATAAATTCCCGATTTTTTGCAGTCTTCAATCTTTTCATTTTTGTTGGTTTTTATTAAATTACCTAAGCTAAAATTTTCAACAAATTCAACATTAAATTAGCACCAAAAAATGATTACAGCTTAGGTAATTTAATAAAAACCAACAAAAATGAAAAGATTGAAGACTGCAAAAAATCGGGAATTTATCAAATTAATTGTAAAGATTGTGAAAAGATATACATAGGAAAAACAAAAAGGAATCTAAATACAAGATTTAAAAGAACACCTCAGAAATGTTAAAAATGGAGAAACCGAAAAATCTGCAATAGCTGCACTTGCCTGGTCAGAAAAACATAGAATAGAAACCAAAACAAAATTACTTAAACCGTAGGAACTCACAATTTGGGAAAAAATTGACATATGCAAGAATGAAAATACAACTATGAATTTTGAAATACCCAGTTATAAGGAGAGAGGACTGATTTGGAAATTTGTCGGTCGGCCACCAGATGGCACGGGGGTAAGTCTGCAGGATAGAAGGCCGTTGGACGTCAGTTGTGAACGTGACACAGCATTGAGAATGTCACAAATGATGTGAAGAAACCCTGGGTCTGCTAGGAATTATGAAGTATGAGGTGAGTGAAATAATAAAAAAATAAACAAGACTGGCTTACGTTCAGTTCAAATTCTCTAATCGGAATAAAATGGCGTGATTTGGAATAAATATTAGAAATTGTGCGAGACCTCTTCGGGATATGATTCAAATAAACAATGAACAAGATGCACAAGAAAATTCAGATTTTACTGCAAATGAGAGTGTAGTCCTAGAATTAGCAAATCCGTTCGTAGACAAAGGTTACGCATTACAATTAAACAACTTGTGTTCTCCTAATTTATTTTTAGAGCTCAATAGATGAGAGGCATATTAGGGACAATAAAATCTAACAGAAGAAAGAGAGAGAGAGATAACAACATGATCTAGTCGGAGACTTACTGCATTGAAGTGGAATGATAGGAAATACGTTTATTTATCATCCAAACACGAAAATGCCGACATCACTGACACCATTAAGAAGCAATGGAAGAATAAAGGCAGAGAACAAGACGAAAAATTCATAAAGGCTAAATGTATTCTAGAATACAATACAGAAAAATTGCTTTCATACATTATTGATAATAATTTGAGGAGATACATAGTAAGAAATTTCTATGATTTGATAATGTATAGGTCTATGCTTTCATATATATATGTATATATATATAGTTTAATTTATTTATATAATATGTTGTATGATTTATTCTTGTTATTTTTACCTTTCCTGTTAGAACATGTCCCGCGCCGTAGCTGAGTGGTTAAGGCAGGAAGCCTTGGCGCAGAGCTATGGGACTTGCGCTGGTTCGAGTCTCCATGGGGGAAGAAATTTTCTCGTGGTATTTCGGCCAGTATGGGACCGGTGCCCACCCAGCATCGTGATGCATTTGGGTAGCTACAATAAGTAGCGGCTCCAGGTTGAGAAAACCAGCTATAACGGTTGAGGGACTCGACATGCTGACCACATGTCACCCCTACACTGGCTGATCATCATCTACCTCTGTGATTGACACATGTGGATGTGAGGCCAGCAGCCGGCTGGTAGGCTAAGGGCCTTGTAGGCCTGTCGCGCCGGGAGGAGTTAGAACATATGATTCGTGTTTACTTCAAATGTAATGACCGAGAAATGTTAGTAAAAGATGGTTTTTGAAATATTTGTCAACTTTCACAGCCTTCAAACTAACAATAGATAACGGTATAAATTACACTAAAGAGAGTTGTAGGCAGGCCACATTCCTTTGCTATTCTTAAAAGCACAAAATACAAGAAAAAACAAGGGTAAACAAACTATCTGAAATTCATACGTTATAGGACGCAGTACGCATGGTCTGGGTATTCTGATTTAAAACCCAGTGCTGCCGGAGTAGCACTAGGGTGTTTAAATGGGTTTCCAGTGAACGTACCAGGCGTTTGAAATATGTCTTCAATAGGTTAAAGCAAACTTCAGCCGTATATTTCTCTTCTATACGAAAGTAAAACAGAAAAGAAAATTATTTTCTGTAATACTATATACCACCCTTATTCAAATAAAAATATTTGTAGGAAAAACTGCACTTAAACTAGTGTGAAATATTTTCTAAGTCCTATAGAACAACAGTGCACATGCATCAGAGTTTATAGAGCCAGCGATAACCCACAATCGAACCACATATTGATTATCATCCTCGATTACTATCCGTCGCTATGAAATTTAAATGACTAATATTTGCAAATAAATCCCCAAATCTATGTTAAAAAAAAATTAATAATATTACAATTACCAAACGTTTATTAAAAATGGGTGTACACTTACATATCACTCCCTAATGACAACTAGCAATAACCCAAAACAGCAATAGAAAAATCATAGACTAAGTAATATACTCTGTGGAAAAAATAGCAGTTAGCATCACAATATTGTCTAACAGTGTCATAATATTGTGATTTGCATATTTAAATAAATACTTAAAAATTGTCTAATAATGTTATAAAAATTGTTTGAAAAAGTTTAAAATGTCAAATAATGTTAGAAAATACAGATGAAGAGCTATAGTTTACAACAATATAACTGAAAAATCAAGCGCTGGTAGAAGTGCAGTTGAGCCATATTTGTAGCATAAGTTTATAGGCAAATTTCTTTTGTAAATTGACTATTTACAAAATCCTTGTTATATTCATTAGAACTTCATGTGGGTTGTCCCCTTATCTGACTGGACCCCTCAATTCTTATTAATGAAATCTTGCCTTTGTCTTATTCCCTGAAGAAGCTGGTACCAGTACATGCTGAGGGGCATTTTCATCAGCTATAAGTGGATCTTGTTGACTACGATGAACCAGATGGAATGTTACTGCATTTTTTCGATCAATAAATTTCCTTGACTTCGGCTGAAACACAATTAGAAGTATATTTCAATTACACATGGAATTATAACCTATATAATTAAAAATTGCAAATCTATTCTAACAAAACTCAAACGCTCTAAAATTTCGTTTTAAAATTATCTGTAGCCTTCTCGTACATACCATTGTGGTTTATCAGTTGCTTTAATTTTACCACGGTATTATACTCTGCAAATTTCACCACGTTTCCTTCACAGCTCACACCATATTTTTTTCCTTTTTGTTGGTTTTGTTGTCGGTAGGGATCATGTAGGGATGCAAACGATACATCGATGTTTTTTAAAACATCGATATATCGTTCATAAACATCGATGTTAAAACCCCTAACATCGATGATACATCGCTCTATGAACCAGAGATAACCCAAATTAGAGATGACCAGCGCCAATGTTATTCAGTGATGCCTAGACTCCAGAGACCTCAAGCGTTGGCAGAAAACACTAACCGATTACAGCTTACTGTATTATCGGCAAAACAATTTGCGCCATCTATCAATATAAGTATAACTAATCAGTGTTGACCCCGGTGGCTCAGTCGTCACTTTCGGCGTTTATAATACCACATTTTAAATAATGTCTGGAATAATATTAATCAATCAGATTTTACAGCTCACCTCATATTATTGAAAAACTCAGAACTAGTTTCGAAAGGGAAATTTCTTTCGAAACTGGTCCTCTGTTTTACAAAAGTATGAGGCAAGCTGTAAAATTTGAGTAATTATTATTAAATAAAACCTCACAGAGTTATGAATATATCAATTCAGAACTTCATCTCAATTTTCAAGACCCTCAACTTCCTCTTTATTCAATACATGGAATATATTCCTAACATCAGAAAAACAGTTGATTAGTTTTAGAAAACTGGAAAAATATGTTATATTTCAATTAATTCTTTTAAAGTATTCATTTAAACTGTTTTTTTGTTCAAAATTTTCTTAGAAATAACATTATTTTTTGCATTACATTTTCTTAGAATTAAAGAAAGGATGACCCTGATTATCAAGGAAAGGTTCAAATAAAAATAGAGGTATCATTTAATAATCATTTATTTATTTTAGACATATGAACAAAATAATAATAATAAACAATAAGATAATTTAAGTAATTATGAAGAATTAATACATTGAGATTTTTTAATATCTTTCCCTACATATTTTACCAACAAAATTTGGTCCCTTACAAAAAAGGTAATTAAAAATCACAGGTATCTTACTGTTCTTAACATATGATAATCTCAATCAAACAATGCATTAAATCACAATAAACCATTCATTTCACTGTATTGCTGGTGAATTCAGTTATCAATGACCCCTTTCCAGATGGAGGTTAAGAGCAGCATTACTGGACATTTGCAGATCTGAATAGAAAGAAAAAAAAAAAAGTTTATACAAAGTACGTACTGTAATGGACACTACATAGTTTTTTGAATCTTTATAAACATACTACAGTTATATGAACATGAAAAAATACAGAAATCCTACGTATTATTTCAACAGAAAAACCATAAAAATAAGCTATAAAGAACTGGTAGAAAATAAACATTCTCCTATCTAAAAATATCAGTTCTTTTGCTGAAATAAAAAAATTATAAAACAAGTACCGTAGTTATAATTAAATATTCCTTCATTGTTTTTTTAAGTTTTAATTAATGTAATATGTTTTGTCTCAAGTACACATTCTGGGGTTCAAGTTACAATATATATATAAATTCAATATATGGTTATCCTTCGATAGCAGACAGTTATCTATTATGGCTTGCTATGTGTTACGTAACTTTACTCGCTCTATTAACACCGTCTTTCAGAGGTTGACCAAGATATAGACAAGGTCTGAAGAACAAGTTAAGGAGAATGTCTAGAAAAGGATAATTCAATGGATGGAAATTATGGAAGAGTAGACATGGAATAACCAAGATAGATAGAGAATCTTATCCAAAACTTGATCCCAGAACAATGACAGGTGGCTAGATGAAGAATAATAATTCAATATAATTACGTCAAAGATATGGCATCAATGTACCTATCACTAAAAAAAATAAGTTACTTAAAATCGTATTACTTCTAACATTATACAAAAGCATGTTTGCCCCCTAAAATTTCTGTATGCACTATATAGGCTAACAATCATACATAGGAAGATTTTCCACTAGATCACGTAAGTAATGGAACAGTCGCATAAGAATCTTGTATTTATGCGCAGGAAAAATATTAAGAATTTTAACAAGCATTAGAAATTTTTTATAAAAGTAGGAAATGTAAATAAAAACAAAACCATAACCTAATAATTCCATAAAAGTAATTTAAGGAATTTTAAAAATTCCGTGACCTAATGGAAACATGAGCCAATTCATAATATTTTAATATTTATTTTAATGTATTTACGTTATTAATAATACTTACTAGAAAATATTCTTTTAACAGAAAATTAATTCCTTCTAATTAAACAAACCAAAAATTGATGCACGATGCTCCATTTTAAAATACGCAGCCAACATAATAGAATAAAATATACAGTTTATTATGATATAAATAAAAGAAACTAGGTATAAAAATTATTCAAAGCTAATATTACATGGAATAGTTTAAACAAACGTTTTATCAAGATAATGTTTCTACTTAAATTAAGAGTAGGTCAGCTCATTTCAAATAATAAAAAAAATATTTAATTCAGAGAGTCTGTTGGCTGCACTGTCACTGTAGACGAATTTCGACATAGCGACTGAAGCGCCTCCAAGCGTTGGCAGAAAAAACTAGGCCTGGCATCACTCTCTTCCATTTGCGTTGGCCTGGGGTGCTATGAACGATGTTTTGTCATGCTTTTTAGCACCATCTATTATATTATTTTCGCTGCTCGTTCGCTTCCTCAGCCGAAAGCAGATGCTTTAGAAATGTGGAATGAGCCGAAAGTTTTATTTCCTGGGCTGTATAAACTGACGATGATGTATTTGCCTATCATAGCCATAATCATAGCAACGTCGATGCCCAGTGAGCGGTTGTTTTCAGAGGCTGGGGCTACGATTACCCAAGAAAGAAACCGCTTACTAGGCACAAGATTGTAAAAATTGTTGTAAATTCTGTTTTGCGAAATAAATGAATAATAAACATTTTCAACATTATTTTGTTTTTCCCAAAACATCGATATATCGTTCATATATCGACATTTTACTTTTGAAAACATCGATGTTTTTTATGAGCGATATTGCATCCCTAGTTGTCGGTGGTACCATACCATAGAGCATACAGTATGGTTTATACGGGTTATCTCTGGTTTATACCACGCCATAGAGGTTGGTATGTATCAGGAAATTGAAATCAATACACCTAGAAGCTTCGGACATTTATGCTACGGTTTATTATACAGCGTGTCGCGCCCGACGTGACGCGAATTTGCGTTTCGTTCGGCGTGATGCTGGTTCCACATGGAGCGCATACTACAGCGCATATGTTTATGGAATTGTCACCAGATGGCACCACATATATGGAAAATCAAAATGACCAACGTTCATAATAAATTTCCAAATGTGTTTACAAAAACTAATGTATACAAACCTGTCCCTGCATAACCTAATAAAATAAATTACTTACATACTATTTAGTAAACTGTAAACTAATCTGATGTACACTAAATTGACCCATCGGAATCTAACAAAATGAAGTGATTGAATATTTATTTCTTAAAATATGGTTTGGAATTAAATGCAAATGTTGGTCATTCACACCAGGGATTACATAATAATAATCCCTGATTCACACATATGTCCTGCCATCTGGTGGATTTAATTTTATGAGCGTTCACGTATGCCAACTTCAATTCTAATAAAGAACTTTGAAAATAAATGAGAGGAAGGAAAAGTCATAATTTGTGTACATTGATAAACATATTAACATTCTTCAAAAAAAAAAAGTTCAATTTTCGTTGCCAAAAACGATTTTAAATAGTTCGAAATATTAGTTAAGACAGAAAAAGTACCTAGAGCAACAGCATCATATGAATTTTGTATGGAAAATTATAGAATAAATGATTCTTTAGTTCTTAACTAAACATATGGTTGAGAATATACAAAGTTTAGAATACTTCAGATTTCGCCTGAGCATATTTTTTTTTTTTTTTTTTTTTTTTTTTTACCAAATTTAGAATACTTTTCAGATGTTCGCCTGAGCAGTTGTATCAGGTTTTTGAATTTAATAGAAGACGAAATTTATGCACATCCATAATATCCCCGATATACAATATTTACAGCTTTTATTTATCTCTTGACTAAGTTCAAGCCACAATAACTTTTTTCTGTACATCTCTGTACTCCTTCATGCTCATATTGTAAAAAACATGTATAGATCTCGATGATTTGCAACAAAACTGTGTAACTTTCGTCGTTAAAATTGGAAAGTTATAAAACAAGTACTGTATTTCCGACATTTTGTTAACAAATCTAATGCTACGGTTTATTATACAGCGTGTCGCGCCCGACGTGACGCGAATTCGCGTTTCGCTCGGCGTGATGCTGGTTCCGCATGGAGCGCATACGTTACAGCGCATATGTTTATGGAATTGTCGCCAGATGGCACCACATATATGGAAAATCAAAATGACCAACGTTCATAATAAATTTCCAAATGTGTTTACAAAAACTAATGTATACAAACCTGTCCCTGCATAACCTAATAAAATAAATTACATACATACTATTTAGTAAACTATAAATTAATCTGATGTACACTAAACTGACCCATCGGAATCTAACAAAATGAAGTGATTGAACATTTATTTCTTAAAATATGGTTTGGAATTAAATGCAAATGTTGGTCATTCACACATATGTCCTGCCATCTGGTGGATTTAATTTTATGAGCGTTCATGTATGCCAACTTCAATTCTAATAAAGAACTTTGAAAATAAATTGAGAGGAAAAATCATAATTGTGTGTAAATAGATAAACATATTAAAATTATTCATTAAAAAAGTTTCAAGTGTCGTTGCAAAATGATTAAAATAGTTCGAAATATTAGTAAAGACAGAAAAAGTAACAGCTTTTATTTATTTCTTCACTAAGTTCAAGCCACAATAACTTTTTTCTGTACATCTCTGTACTCCTTCATGCTCATATTGTATAAAACATATATAGAACTCGTTGATTTGCAACAAAACTATCTAACTTTCGTCGTTAAAATTGGAAAGTTATAAAACAAGTACTGTATTTCCGACATTTTGTTATAAAATATTACTTTGTTTTTAGCAATTACACCAATGAGTACGGGTAATATCTTCTATATTCTTTGTTTGCGCTGGCAAATTGCGTCCTGGATTCAAGAGATTCCAAAACACGACGCGACATGTCAGCGCAAATTTTTTTGCGCCAGCAATTTGCGTTGTAGATAAACCACCTCCATTTAAATACATGGGGAGCAATTTTTGCGCTGGCGCGTTGCGTCGTAGATAAACCACAGCATTAGTTTGTTTTTAGCAATTACACCAATGAGTATGGGTAATATCTTCTATATTCTTTGTTTGCGCTGGCAAATTGCGTCCTGGATTCAAGAGATTCCAAAACACGACGCGACATGTCAGCGCAATTTTTTTTGCGCCAGCAATTTGCGTTGTAGATAAACCACATCCATTTGAATATATGGGGAGCAATTTTTGCGCTGGCGCGTTGCGTCGTAAATAAACCACAGCATTAGAAGAGGAGGAAGAGCCACACAAGAAGATATCCTAATGCTGAATGACGAACCACTAAAGACAGTCAACAAATTCACATACCTAGGCATGACACTCCAAACAACATTACGATCATTCAACCAACATATACAAGAGAAAACAGCAGCAGCCACAAGAGCAATCTATAGCATAAAAAATCTAGCCCGACTGTCACTACCCACGGTCATGACATTATTCGATACAACGATATCTCCAATCATAACATACGGCATAGACATTATATGGGAGAAACTGTCACTTAGCGATCTCGAAAGGATAGAGAAGGTTAAGGCACGTTTCCTTAAAGTGGTTCTAAGGGTTGGGAAAACAACCCCGTCGAGACTTGTATATGAACTTGCAAGAGAGTCGTTCTATGCAGAAGATCTGAGGATGAAACACCTTCTACCTAATACCGGCCCCTACACAGAACTCGTACACCGAAGCAAATTGAAGAAGAGGGAGATAGACCTTGATTTCTATGCTACGGGAGCCATGATAGAGAGGAATTGGATAAAAGCTAACCAGGACCAGCGACATGTTGTGACACGTTATGCAGTGCACGGTTTTCATCACAAAGTGTGTGAAAACAAGAAGTACCACGACCCAAATGAAAAATGTATATGTGCTTTGTGTGGTCACAGATGCGAACGGTACCACATACAGAAGTGCCCAAAGAACACAAAAACACTGAACGAATATAGCAAAGATTAAATATAATCAATGCCCACTCGGGCGAACCTTTTACTTATTATTATTATAGAGGTTGGTATGTATCGTGCCGATCAGGGATAACCTGTGCCGATGTATTTAATAAATCGTCCGTACCAGCGATAACCTACTAAAAGTTATCGCTGATTGCCGACGATAATATTTATAGTGGGTTTCTCTGGTTTATACGGTGATGCCAGTGGATTATCTCTCTTGATGCCTAGACCAGGGATAATCCCTGGCCTAGACTCCAGAGACCTCAAGCGATTGGCAAAAATAACTTAACAAATTAAAGATTAATATTTAATTTTAGGGAAAGCTGACGATAAAACAGAATTGTTTTGAAACATGTCCAAGAACAAATCAACATTAATATTGAGGTAAGATGTCCAGACTAAAAATAATATAATTAAAATTAAAGATTGCTGTATTACCGGCTTCTTGATCTCGGTAGCTAAGTCGTTATTTCCGGCATTTACTATACCACAAGGAAAATATTTTCCCCGAAGTATTAATAAAAATAACATCTCACAACATGTTTTGTTTTTAGACTGATTTCGGACAAATCTTTGCACCATCGCCAGTTTTTACTCTACCGTTGTTCTTTTGTGGTGATTTTTGTGTTGTGCTGGCTAATGTCATAACACATGTTCCTGCTAGAGTCAATTGCCAACATGTTTGTGCACATATAAGTGAATTCTATCCAAGGATCATTAGGGATTATTAGTAGGCAAATTAGGGTGAGAAAATGGGAAAGCTGGTTTTATATGGGCATGTTAGGGAGGGAAAATGGGCAAATTAGTTTTAGATGGGCATGTTAGGGAGAGAAAATGGGCAAATTAGTATACCAGATTAGTTTAGCGTTCACTTAATTATTAGAGAGTTGGTTATTTTGATTCACCTCATATTTCTTGATTTTTATGCAGACCAGGTTTCGTCGCTTTTATGCAACATTGTCGAAGCCCCATTCCAACTGTTTTGTTTTTTAAAAATGTTAATATTTTTATTATTCATTTCATATATCTCAATGATGGATAAATTATATTTGAAAAGAAAAATTATATGCTCAGACTGGGGTTTGAATTCAGGACCTTTTGGACTCTAGGCGAATGCTCTACCAACTGAGCTATCTGAGAAACTCCAATCTAAATGCAAATTTTTCTTATATATATGCTGTCAATTCCCATGCACCAAAAACTATAAAGCCATTACTTCTATCTTGCAAATGGTGGCTTTTTTTATTAAGAAGACATTTAATTGGGAATTTTATATTACATTATAAAGCCAGTACGGCTTCTTTCAATGTTTTTACTATTCATTTCATACATCTCAATGATAGATAAATTACATTTGAAGAGAAAAATTATACGCTCAGACTGGGGTTTGAACCCAGACCTTTTGCACTCTAGGTGAATGCTCTACCAACTGAGCTATCTGAAAAACTCCAATCTAAACATACATTTTTCTCTTATATATGCTTCATAGCATTTGGTGCACGGGAATTAATAGCACAGTCAGGAAACTTTAGGGCCCAAATGGTCCCTGAACAACATCTAGCCATCATTATCATATTCATTTCATTATATTAAGTTTAAGATTAAGGCCTCTCCTGGCACATCATTACCATCATCATCATCACATATCATTGGGGCAGCATAACTCTGCCTTCCAGGTGCCCCAACCTCATAAATATCATAATGACAACCTGGTGGCATTGAATATGTATATAAAATTCTTAAATCTTGATTTATAGCCTTAGAAGTACAGGGTTACATATAAAAAAATTAAACAATTTCAATCAAGTGAAGCTCTCATCCCTTTATTTACTATAACAATATTCCCAACCATAAATAAAAAAAAACAATAAATATAACTACATTAACAAACAAATCAATTTTGTGCCAATAAAAGGAGCAAGTATAAATCTTACAACTATAAACTAAGCATTCAGTATTCAAACATATTCTTATCCAATAATTTTCTTCTCTTAACTTAATATTTATTTCATGATGTGTTATTGGAAATATTAAAAAAAAAAAGCAGTGATTCATCAGTTGCAAGAAGATGTTAAGGCAGGCATCCCCTTGGTGCTTCTCTTCATCATCACACTTTACACAATACAAAGATACATCATCATAAGTAATGCCACAAGTGATTTCCAATTTATCTAGAGAATTTGGAAATCAAGAGTGGTATTTTTTAGGACTATTTAACGAATAAAATTAAGCTGTTTACTCACCAATCATTATTTAAATATAGTTATTTTAAAATATTTAATGTAAATGGCGATGTTTGAAAACAAATGAGAAACGATTGGTATGCTTCATTTGCTTTTGTTCGTCACTGCAACCAGATCATATTATTTATTGCCAAAGGAACACAATATTGTAAGAATGCACTCTAGTGGAGAAAAAAATGAAACACATGAAACTGTATATTAATTCATTTTTGATGTCCTATCATGTAAATATGACAATTATATTTTTCTGGAATGTTATTACCCGGGAAAAAAATACATTTAAGAAAGTGCAAAGAGTGGTTTCTTTTTTTGGTGGTATAATCAATTGCTGCAAATGTTTTTATATTAACTCCCGCATGCGCTATGTGTTAACATTCATGCACTATATATACAATCTGGTAGCCATATTTCTTACAGAGTCAGTCACTGCAAAATAATGCTATGACCTATTCAGAATGTTAAAAAGGAGGTGCTTTCTTTATTATGATAAACTTTAGTTGGTAAATTCTAGGCGAAATATGACTGTGATTGGTTGTAAATGAAAAATCATTGAAACGTGATTGGTCATTGACTCCCATTTGGGGCATGAATTAAATAGTCTATGTAAAGTGGTCTGCTGAAGTGGTGTGTAAAGAAAATAGACCACACTAATGCCATCTATAAGAACTATGGTGCAAAACTAAGCAAGAACCTATCAAAACAAATAAAGGAGGAAATGGTGTTGGATTGGACATACTCTGTGTAAACCTCAAACTGCTGTAGAAAGATGTGCACTGGACTGGAATCCTCATGATTCAAGGAGGAGAGGAAGATAAAAAATGACTTGGAAGAGGATTATTGAAGGAGAAATATGTGAAATGGGAAAAACTTGGAGGTAACGAGGTTTGCAGATGATAGAGCTAAATGGAGAAATTTCATTAAGGGCTCCTAATAGGAGCGAAAGGAAATGATGATGATGAATGTCATCTATTCATCCAGTACAGAATTCAAAACACAAAAATGCAACGGTTGACTTTAGAAAACATTAAAAAACAGTTAAAGTAGTCTTTTTATTTTCAATTTTAATGTTATATAGTATTTTTTGTTCTTAAAAACAAATCCATTGCAATACCAATCTTCAAAAAAGGAAGTCGCCAAATCAAAGATAACTATCGTGGAATTAGCTTGTTGAACTCTGGATATAAAATTTATACTAATATAGTTAAGAATAAATTGAGAAAAACTTATGAAAATATAATTGGAGAAGAGCAGAATGGATTCAGAAAGGGTAGATCTTGTACAGATGGATTCTTTACTCTAAAACTACTATTAGAAAAGCACAAGGAATTCAATATAGAAACTCATATCGCCTTCGTTGACTTCATAAAGGCTTTTGACAAAGTAGACAGAAATATATTACTACAAATTTTAGCTGATGATAACGTTCCACAACAATATATTACTAATATCTTCAACATCTATAAAGATAATGAAATCTCTGTTAAACAAGATGGCAAATTTTCTTGGGAAAAGTTCAACACTGGAGTAAGACAGGGATGTGGACTTTCACCGGTGCTTTTCATTATATACATGAATAAATTAATAAATGAATGGAGGAAAACACAACGAGGATATATACCCATCAATAGGAACCTCAAACTCGATGCTATTCTTTTTGCAGATGATTTAGCTCTTCTGGCACTTTCCGAAAATGATTTGCAACGATCAATTTATAATTTACAAAAAATAGGTGCCAAATTTAATATGGAAATATCAATTAACAAAACTAAAATTATGGCATTTCATGGGAAGGACCCCATACAAAGTAAAATCTGTCTCCAGAATAACATTTTAGAGAGATCTAATCAATTTAAATATCTTGGATATTATCTCTCTATCTGGGATGAAAAGGATATCCCTGAAAAAGTTACTAGTTATAATAAAAGTTTAGTTTGGAAATATGGTGGGAAACCACTCTATATTAGATTGGTACAAATTTTTAATGATATATGGGCACATGGAATAATACCTCAGGACTGGAAAACATCATTAGTAATACCCATCCATAAGAAAGGAGAAAAAAGTAACTGTTCAAATTATAGAGGTATATCATTGTTGACAACAGCATCTAAAATATATACATCCATTTTAAAACGAAAACTCCAGAAAATTACAGAAGATAAAATTGGAGAGGAACAATGTGGATTCCAAAAAGGCCGATCGTGTATCGACGCTATATTTGTTATAAAACAACTAATTGAGAAGTGGAAAGAATTTAATATCCCCCTATATATATTATTTTTAGATTTTGAAAAGGCCTATGATAGAGTCAAACGGGACATAATGTGGAAAATATAGGAAAGCTACCAAGTCCCCAATAATCTAATAAATGCTATAAAAAGTTTATATGAAACCACATTTATAAAAGTAAAGTTAGATCATGGGAAAATAACAGATAAATTTGAAATTAACCAAGGTTTAAGACAGGGATGTGGACTATCTCCATTACTGTTTATTCTATATCTAAATAAAATTGTCCAGGAGTGGAAAAAACTAAACCCCCCAGGAGTAAAAATATGTAGAGGAAATCAAATACAAACAATAATCTTCGCAGATGATCAAGTACTTCTAGCGGAGAATGAAGATGATTTGCAGAGATCAGTGTTTAAATTGCAGAATACCCTAGAAAAATACAACATGAAAATATCTGAAAATAAAACCAAATCCATGGCAATCACTGGAAAGGAACTTTCGAGAGTAAAAATAATAATAAATAATAAACCAATAGAACAAGTAACACACTTTAATTATTTAGGTAATAATATATCACAGTTTCATAATCAAAAAGATGTGGAAACAAATTTAGAAAATATAACAGATTAAATGGTATAATTAGGAGAAATTTTGGAAAACAAATGAGGAAAGAAATCCAATTGAGATTTCATAATGCCATAGCCAAACCTGCTCTACTATACGGAAGTGAATGCTGGACACTTCGAGCAAAAGATAAATCCCGCATTAATAGTTCACAAATGAGATTCCTCCGATCACTAACTGGAGTAACATTAAGGGATAGAATGAAAAGTGATGAGATAAGGATGCAGTGGAATAGTAGGGAAATGGTTGAACATATACAAAATTATCAGATTAAATGGTTCCAACACGTCCAGAGAATGTCAAATTCCCGTTTACCAAAGATGATTTACCACCTCAACCCTAATGGCAAAAGAGACCTCGGAAGACCCTTCAACCGATGGAAGGATCAGTTTTTGTAGTCGCAGAACGGGCATCATCACCCAATACTGCATTCGGAAGAAGAAGAAGAAGAAGAAGAAGTTTAGGAATTATTAATCAAGTTATGAAACCATCCCTTGTACAAAAAAACACCAGATTACGTTTATATAACACTTTGGCTAGACCAGTGTTGACCTATGGTAGTGAAGCATGGACACTAAAAAAACAACATGAAAGCAGAATAACGGCTTGTGAAATGAGATTCATGCGCAGAACAGCGGGTTACACCAGATGGGATCGGAAAAGGAACACCGATATCTTAAAATAATTGAAGACTACGCCAATTTTGGAATATATTAAACAGTACCAACTAAATTGGAAACACCATCTTGAAAGAATGAGTTCAAATCGGATCCCCAAAGCTGTTTATAATTATATACCAAGAGGACGAAGATCACTGGGCTGTCCTATGAAACGCTGGAGGGAAAATTTTCTATAGGATTGTAACAGGCCTTGGCCTAATACTTGGAAGGAAGAAGAAGAAATTTTCATATCCACTTTTGGGAGGGTCAAATCTTCAACAAAAGTTTCTATTTATCTAGATCATTCCACATCTCCTCTTCCTTCAATTCATTATTTTTTTAGGACATTCTTTAAAGCTTGTTCCTCCCATCTACATCTCAGCTGACCTCTTGGTCTATTCACTAGTATTCTACATTTTATCTGTCTTGACAACATTCCTTTTTACAAGGTGACACCATCTTATTCATTATCATCTATTTCATCCTGTAGGTTTCCTTTCTCTTATTTTGTGTTTCAAATTCAGTCCTTTCTAGCATACTTTTAAACATTTCATTTCCTCTTCCTGTATTCTACTTATTTAGTACCCTGCTTCATAAAACTGTCATAAGATAATAGTAAAATTGATAAATTTTTTTATTGTCTTTAAATTACACTAAAAGAAATTATCTACATATATACGTTCCACTTGGTAGAGATTTTAACTCTGATTTATTATATTAAATAGAATTCATTCACCAAATATTATATTTAAAAACTGTCGACACATTTCAATAGCAATGCTGTCATTCTTAAGAATGAAATAAGTTGTCAGAATTGTTATCAAAATTATATTGAGGAAATGAGAAGGTCTATTTAAAGAGCATGTGGTTCATATTAGCTTCAATAGAACTGAAAATTCTAGCATTGCCCAACAATTTTTCTCAATAACCATGTCATTGACAAGTAACCTTAAAATAATTAGATCAGTCAGCAATTGTAAATGTCTTGATATTTTATAAAGTCTTCAAATATTTCAAAATAAAGATTGAGTTATGAATAATGACAAAGGCCTTTTCCCTGTCCATGCCCTCTTTTCTGCTTCTTCTTCTTCGGCTTTCCCCACTTATAGGTTTGCTGTCTTCAGTTTCCATTTATTTCTATCATTCCAATCTAATTCTTCCAAATTCCTATCATCAATTATACTTTTGACATAGGTTTTTCATTTCCATCTTGGTCTGCCAAGTTTACTTCTTCCAGGGGGGATTAAATTTTAATTTTATTAATTTGAAAGTCTCATATTGTTAATTCCCGTCAAAATTTTTATGAAATTAAAACAGGTTTACAAAAATGTTTTATTTTACACACGTTCTGTTACCCTGAACATTTTTTTACAAAAATTAAAAAGAATATACAGTAAAACCTGTCTATGAAGTAACATGACAGTACCTTAAATATATTTCCTTCTTATAAAAGGTTCCCAAATTACAAGCAAATTATTCAAAGTACTACAGTATTTGCAGCACAAATATAGTGAATAAAAAGTAAAAAAGAGATTACTCCAAAATTTTTAGTTAATTTCATTTCCTCCATAGCTGTAGTAAAGTAGGCTGCCTAGTTTTATGCACAGCACGAGCAAGTTCTCTACATCTTGCAGAAGGTCCATCAAAGCAGGATCGTTGTGCAAAGCAGCAATTCTTGGAGATCATTCACATTCAACAATGCTTATTTGTAGCTAAATATATTCAGCTCTCATGGGACAACTTCTTCCTCTTCTTTTTCTTCTTCAGAAATTTGAGTTCCTTCAGATTTCGAGGACACCCCTCTCGTTTCATTTAAAGAATTGACGGCTCGTTCTATATTTTGTGTTGTGGCCAAATCATTGTCGAAATTGATAACATCTCAATTGCAGGTTCCACATCTTTAATTAGGTCGGCAATGACTGTTAAAATTTCCTTCACTTTATCGTGTTCAGTGAATGTTTCTTGGCAAGGAAATTCTGCTTTTAAAAAAACACATTTCACAGTCTCTGGGAGAACTTTATCCATAGCTTGATGAATCCACTTCACTGCGTCGAAAATGTTATGATTTCTGGCACTTTTGAACAATTACCCATCTTGGCAACTAACGACTGTAACACAAATTTCCTGTAATGTGATTTAAAGGTGTAAATGATACCTTGGTCCATAGGTTGAGTGATGGATGTTGTGTTAGGAGGAAAAAATAGCAACTTTACATTGGTCAATTCAAGTTTTGGATGGCATGTAGCATTGTCTAAAAACAGAATAACAATTCCGATTTTCATTTTTCAATTTCCTATTGAAACTCTTTAGCCATTCTTCCATAATAGAGCCAGTTATCCAGGCCTTAGTGTTATTTTTCAAAGTCACTGGTAGAGAGCTGCAGTTCAAATTTCTAAATGCCCTTGGACATGCAGACTTTCCAATTACAACTGTTTTTTTTCAAATGTTCCTTCCATATTAGCACAAACAAACAGTGTTAAACATTCCTTTGACATTTTCCCTTCAATGCATTTGTCACCACGCACAGCTAAGGTATAATTAGGCAAAACTCTGAAGAAAATACCTGTCTCATTCCCATTGTAAATGTTTCTAGGTTCATATACCTCAACCAAAGCCTGTTCTTTGTTTTTCCATTTTGACACTGTCTGCACGTCAACATCATTGGTTTCTCCACAGACACAATTGAAAATTATGTTATGATGGGTTTTAAAGCTGTCTAGCCAACCATTAGAGGCTTTAAAACTTCCGTTTCCTATAGATTTTGCAACTTCTAACGACTGTTCCTGAATGATCGGGCCTGAAATGGACATTCCCTTCACATGGGCACCAACAAACCACTCATATACAGCACTGTTTATCGCTTGACTTTCAGAAAGGTTTCCTAATCGTTTCACATCACCCGATTTTCCTACAAACAAAATTTTCTTAATTTTGTCCTTATTTTTTAAAATGTCATAAATTTGGGTTTCACTCACATTGAACTTAACAGTTAAATCCTTATCAGTTCGATTTTCTTTCTCATGTTTGTTTATAACTTGAATTTTCTCACGCAGTGTAAGGGTTTTACATGCACGCTTTAAAGACATAACGTATTGAACTGAAATACAGACAAAATAGTATATGTAACACAGCACAGTTTGCATGGCAATACAAAACAACTTTATTACGCAAAAGCGAAAAGGAACTCAACTACAGGAAGACTTCAACCGGACTGAAGAGTTTCCAAACTCCCTCACAGGTTACATAAGCAGGCAAGAAAAAGTGAGGGATTCCCCGCTGTCACACATAAGCACGGGTATCCCTGCAATACAATGGCAACACACGAAGGTAAAACGTTATAATGCAGAATTATCATCTGCAGAATTTTCACATGTGGTCGTTAATACTGTACAGTAATTAGAATATGCTTAAAAATAATTTTCCGTTTTACTGAGGTAAAAATTAACTATTGGTACTTTAAAAACCATTCCCTTTCCGCATTATGAAGTTTTCCTGCTTATACAGGATGATTTTACATATTAAATTGTACCATTCTGAAGATTTTTTTTCTGTCTCTATAGGTTTCCTTCTTATAAAGATTCTGGCTAAGACAGGTTTAAATTGAATTAAACTTGAAATGTTGTTGTTATGCACTGTTTTCCCCACTTACCAATAATGTTAATAGTATATTGGTGGATACAAGTGTGGTAAACACTTGATCTGGATTGAGGAAAAGTTTAAAAAAGTGAGGTGCGTGCACTGAGTTTTTTAAATTTCCAAGATTCCGTTATGTGTTTACCACATGAGTATTACATATTATTTTTTGCACTATGTGTATTTATTTTAGTTATTAAGATATTAGCCAATATATTAATAAATGTTTGATTTCAGAAGATTGAAATCGGCTCTATATGGTTGATGTGGAAAAAAAATAATAAGTATTGTTGGTCATGTTGCCATCTTATATGTGTTAAAACGGTAAAACCAATTTGATTTGGGATTTATTCGTGATTATGGATGAAAATTTTAGACGATGTGTGCCCAGTGCTGATGAAATAGAAGAGGCATGGAAAAGATGGCTGTTGATGTGAATAATAACGAAATTAAAACTAGTTGCATTATCACTAGCAACATTTCAAAATAAATGTTTTTACTTACCACACTAGTGCTTTTGGTCATTTTTAAAGTATTGAGATTCTTTTGTTTTCATAGCAACCAAGATTGTATGTGAGAATGTCAAATTACGATGCACATCAACAATAACAGTAGGTATACAATATTAGTTGCATAGTGCAAAAATTACAGTTCAGTTTTGACTAGCCTCATGGGCTAGTGATCAGTGTTTTTGACTACAGTTCATGAGGTCCTGGGTTTGATTCCCGGTCAGACCATAGGATTTTTTCCTTAAAAGGAATTATTCCCGTGATTGCCCATGGTCTGGAATTTAGGTTAAGAACTCTCCTGGTATTCTATTATCATTTATCATCCATCGTATCATTGGGGTAATGTAACTCCACCTTCAAGGTGCCCCAACTTAAGAAATGGATTACAATTTCGCCAATGCTGGGGCAGAATGGCAGAAATGTCATGAAAGACAATCTGGTGGTATTGGACAAAAAAAAATCATTTTTAGCTTATAACATGGTTTGTTTAGAGAAAATCTAAAATGCTTAATGTTATTGAGGGCTAATATACTTTTATCCTAAAAAACACCCTAAAATATATATTACATACATTAAAAAAAAAGAAAACTAAATAAAAAGGTGATGATATCATGGAATTACACTAGATATACATATTTTTTTTTTACCAAAAGAAAACTTGCTTAAATAAATCAGTCTTTGTCAATCACTGATATGTGAAAATAAAAATGATTAAATTTCAAACTGTTGCTCCTTTTATTCTCACTAATCATATTTGAAATAGCTTTTTCTTTTTCAAACCATACAAAAAACAAAATAAATATATTTTTGAACTTATTATATGTTGGAATAGGCTACTCATAAATTCATGATAAAAAAAAGTTAAAACTGTCTGAAAGAATAGATTTAAATACATATACTGGTGATAATATAAGAGGCATAGAGATATTTACAGACCACATTTAGGATATATATAATCTTTTTTGCTATATTTTCGCTCTCCACTAAAAATGTGTCCATAATAATTTGAGAGAATATAATAAAACTCAGTGGCTAGCTTTTGATATTTGCATTTCTTTAGCATTCTTCTGTAAAAAAAAAACATGTTTTGTAGCTCATAAATATCTTTATGCAATAACTCATATAATCTTATATTCTTTTAAAATACATTCATTCTCAAAATTTATACAAAATAATAGGATATAAAATATCAATAAGACTAAATATATGGTCACACATTCCATTCCATTGTGTTCTGCCCGAGGGCAGGTCTTTCACTGCAATAATAGAATGTTCATGCTATGCTCTGCAGCTTTACTAGGGAATTATAGGTGCGGTAGCTTCCTGTTGCTTTCCACACCCGTGAAGGATGTTGATGATAATTATGGCCGGATGATTTTCGGTGACTGTTAGATCTTAAGCTTCCTGACATTTGTCTTACAGGTGAGGAAAAATCCCGAAAAAACCTCACTCAGGAGCCTGTCCTGACCGGGAATCAAACCCGGGCCCGCTGCATGACAGTGCAGCATGCTACCTTGAGACCACAGTGGTGGACATGGTCACACATAGATATCTTTATATAATTTATAATTGTTCTGTATGTGTGTATGTCACTGAACTCCTCCTAAACGACTGGACTGATTTTAATGAATTTTTTTGTGTGTGTTTGAGTGGGAACCTCGATGGTTTAGATCCACAATTGGACCCTCTAAAACCATTAGGTGTAGGAGTTCACTGAAAATGAAAATTTAAAAATCACTCTAGCAGTCATAATTTTTTGATTCACGACAAAACTCAATATATCCTACTAAAATAAACCAAGGTAGGTATTAAAACATTTTGTCTGTTCATTCTTAACCCTTACAGTTGTTTTTGTTGAACATTTGTTTCAAGGCTTCTTAGCCCCAACGTCAGCGATTACAGACTGAATTTTCTCATGTTGTTGGCCCTGATTCTTGATTCCTGCTCTCTTTGCCTCTGGTCAAATGAATTTACTAATGAGGTTCCTTTCTCCGGGAATTTTCTTCTTTCTTCTTCTTCCTTTCAAGTATTAGGCCAAGGCCTGTTACGATCCTATAGAAAATTTTCCCGTATGGGAAATTCTCATATAAGACTTGAAAGCATAATAATAGTCCCTTCGATTGGTTGCTGGCCAAAGGAAGGCAAGACCAGTGATGGGGCTGCCATCTTATAGCCTCTGGTCAGGCTTTCTGGAGAAGAAAAGAAAATAAAGGAAAGAAGAAATGGAAGAAAGGAAGGACTCCCTAGCCCTTGGATGCCCTAATAGCGTCGGGGTCGAAAAAAACAAGAGTTAACCAAGAGAGGTTAGATAGTAAAGTTAAAAGAGTGCAAAACACAAGTAAGTGGAAGAAATGTTTTGCACAGCTTGGGCACCTTGTGGTCGCCATCCACATATCCCCTAGATGAGGACCCCTGTTAAAATTCATAATTCCCAGAGAAAGGAACCTCATTAGTAAATTCATTGGACCAGAGGCAGAGAGAACAGGAATCAAGAATCAGGGACAACAACATGAGAAAATTCAGTCTGTAATTGCAAACGATGGGGCTAAGAAGCCTTGAAACATATATTCGACAAAAACAACTATAAGAGGTAAGAATGAACAGATAAAATGTTTTAATTATTAAACAAACCTCTTAATGTTACTTCCTATTGTATTTTAAAATAAGGTAGGTATTATAAAAAAATGAGCGAAATACGAGAATTAGAAGTGGTTTACCTAAAATCCAAAATAAAAAACTGTCTAAATGATACCAATTTTTATGACCTTTTTTTGTGTGTGTTCGAGTGGGTCCCTGGATACTTTGGATTCACAATTGGGGTGGGGTCAGGATTTTTAAACTGACCCAAACTCTCTGGCAGCACTATGGCCCTGGGGTCGACTGAGCTTCTAACGAAAATGAGTACCAGACACTTGTTCTGGGGGTAAATGCGGCCGTCACGCAGGGCTGACATTGATTGCCGATTGTCCAGAGAAGGGGAGCCTTAACCTCCTACTACCCCAAGGGCCTCCTGAGGCCTGTAGTACCTTTGCTTTACCTTTTATCCTATAAAACCATTAGGTGAAAATTTAAAAATTGCTCTAGCAGTCACAATTTTTTATGTTTCACAACAAAACTCAGTATATCCTATTAAAATAAACCGAGGTAGGTATTATCAAGAAATTAGCAAAATCAAACAATTAGAAGTGGAGGTTTTCCTGAAACTGAGATTAAAAACTGAGTAGCAATCACGATGTTTGGTTCGTCTCAGTATATACCATACAATTTAATTAACCATTAATATTTCATTTATTTAGGTGAAGCAACGCACACCGGGCATTAGCTAGTAACTAATAAAATGGAAATGGATAGTTGATGAGATTTGGATATTTTGAAGAGTTTGCTGATTTGAAATACCTAGCCAAAATAATTGCAAACATAAATGAGGTGCAGAAAGAAGTTAAACATAGGATCAATTTTGGAAACGCAAGCTATTACACAGTACAGGAACTCTTGTCATCTCAACTTCTCTCAAAATAGATTAAACTAAAAATATATAATATAGAATGGTTATTCATCCAGATATAAAACATGGTCTCTTATTTTAAAGAAAGAGAAGAGATTACCACTATTTGAGAATAAAGTTCTTACAAAAATTTCAATATATTAATTTAAATTTTAACTTTCGCAATGATGGACAATTATTATTTTGAAAATATAAAGAGAATTATAAGCATACCTAAGAAAGTGATGACGGAGGAGATGTTTGGGAAGCGGCCAGTAGGAAAACCTAAGAAAAGATGGATGGACTCAGTGAAGGATAATTGTCATCAAATTCTGAACTGTAGGAACTGGCAACAGAGAGCATTGGATAGAGAAGATTGGAGGTCTTGAATCAAGAAGGCTCAGGCCCGCTATGGGCTGTAGCACCATTGGAAGAAGAAGAAGAAGAAAGAGAATTATATATGAGGTATATAAAGAGAATTGTGTATGAGGAAGAAAAATTAACGTTTGCAACAGAAACCTGAAATAGTGTAACAGCATACTAGCGTATAGAGCTAGAGGTTTTGGGTTGAAATCCCGATTCAGGCTTTAATTTTTCTTTTCAAAATAATTCTTAGGAAAATATTTGGACCAAAGAGAGATGAACAATCAGGTGAATGGAAAAGACCTAACAGTGAGGTATATGATCTTTATGAAAAACCAAATGTTAGAAGAACAGTTTCATCTTGGAGGCTGTGATGGGTGAATGAAAAAGGGACATGGTTTAAATTTTGAGAATGAGTATAACTTCTCTTACTCATTATATACAATATGCATTACTTTTATGTACATAAACCTTATAAATACACATTAATAATAATAATAATGAGACTTTTTCATTTTAGTATTCACACTGTAACAATAAAATTCTGCAACTTCGGGAAGCACATAAAACAAATAGTTGTCATACATAACTTTGATATTCAATAAATATTCTCATGGAGTTCACATACAACATGTTGTTGTTGGTGTTTTCAAATGCTGGGCCTTGGCAACAAAGCCATTAGCGTTCTTGCTCTCCAATATTTCTCTATGGTGGATCCAACAGGTAATACTTCACAGGTTTCACATACAACATTCAGTTATACATATATACATAAATTTTGAAACATGTCATACAGATTAATTATTTAATACCATAATTTCTTCTTTATAATAGTTATGGAGATAAAAATATAATTAGGAAGAATAGTGAATTATTTAATAACCAGTAGGCTAATTCAAAGATAAATCAAATTATTTACAACGTATTTGAAGAGAAAAATTATATGCTCAGACTGGGGTTTGAACCCAGGACCTTTGGCTAGACCAATGCTCTACCACTGAACTATCTGAGAAACTCCAATCTAAATGCAATTTTTTTTTCTTATATATTGTTAATACCCCAAAATTATTTTTGGGGGGGGGGGCAATATCAATTTAATCAATGTTTGTTTTGTTTTCCGGGTTTAATATTGTCTATTTCTACTAATGAGGTTAATCATTATGATAGAAGGTGAACTCCTATACCTGGGAATTTTCACAGTTGTTTGTTTTACATATCCAAGAGATATTAATCTACCTCACATATCTATGATGTGGCACTGTGCCACAAGTGGTTAAACACTCACCTTTCATTTTTGGGTCCCGCATTTGCATCATGGTCTATCTATATAGGGCTCATGGTGGATGAATCAGAGCCAGGGCAGGTTTTCCTCAGAATTTTTCCCTCCTGACAAATGCTTTATTTCTCCACTTTGCCAAACTCATGTCATACATTTCATTTCATCTCCTCTGACGATGCTACAACAGGCATAGTCAGTTGGAATTCTTAAATAGGGTATAAGGGATATAAATGCCATTATTTTAACTATTGATTATCATTCATATTTATTATCATACAGAATAAAAAAGGCCCTCATATTTTTTTCTAATTGCAATATTTAACTAATTACTAAAGTTTACAATTTTGGACATTTGGCAACATTGCTGGATGGAAGGAGGGTGTTTACTCTGTACAGATAATTCAGAACACAAGAGTTTGAACTCAGCTGACTTGTACGTACCATGTTTCAGCCCTCTGAACATGTTGCCACATCTTTCATTCCAGATTATTAGCAAATGTAAGCATGCATTATTATTCAATTTAACATAAATGGAATAAATTTTTTTAAAGCTAATATTAACTCTTTGGTACGTACACCTACCAATGTAATCATTTTCATATATTTACTAATGATACAAGCAGTATATCGCAAATAAAATACAAATACAAAATTTTTTTTCTGAGAAAACTGTCAAGTTATATGGACATTTTTTTATTCTGTAGACCGTCCCATACGACTGTGGAAAAGATGGCACTTATACCCTGTATATTACAGACCTTCAATAATAGGACCATCCCATCCCTCAACCTGGTATTATGCTTGAGCAGAGGGAAACATTTTTCTCATGGAATTTTGGCCAGTGTATGGAATCAGAGCCCACCCAGCATCATGAGGAATATATAATTGATTAGGTAAAGATAAAGTGATCACACTAAGGCCACTAAAGTGACTTATCTGTTTTTTTTTCCCCTTTACCCTTCATCTTATAATATATGTTTCTTAAAATGTTGTTAAATATATATCTTACATTCATTCACCTTTTCTAATTAAACTTTAAAATATTGTTACTTTATTTACTTTAATTTATGAATAAGCATTTATTAAAACTATAACCATAATAGGCTATACTTTATGTAAAGTAGGGATCTTAAAAGTTGGAATAAATAATACTAAAACCTCATATCCAGTCTTCTAATTAAACCAGTTTCGAAGCTAGGGCAGCTTCATCTTCGGTAATTTCTTGTCGACTAATGTTATGTCGATCAGGAGAACTGCTTCTTCCTCCCTCTGTTGGTGGACTGATGAACCTCCAGATCAAATCAGAATCAGCAGGAATTTCAAAGTTCATAAGTTTTTCTTTCTTTTTTTTTTTTTTAATTTGGATTTTTTCCCAAACCTTGAGTTCTTTTTGTTTTTCTATTTGTTTAATTAGACTGGATTTTGTATCAATTGTTTTTCAGACCAAGTTTTAGCAGCTATTGCTGACTTTTCCACTTCACCATTTTTTAATTTCTAAGATGTTCTTTCACCCTTGTTTTCAAATTTCTTTTTGTTTTTCCTATGTAAATTTTGTTAAAAAAGCAAGAAAGAAAAACTTATGAACTTTGATATTCCTGCTGATTCTGATTTGATCCAGAGGTTTATCGGTCCACCAACAGAGGAGGAAGAAGCAATTCTCCTGGTCGACATAACATCAGTCGACAAGAAATTACTGAAGATGAAGGTGCCCAAGCTTCGAAAACCGGTTTAATTAGAAGACTGGATATGAGATGAGGTATTAAACACTACAATTTAATTCTTAAATTAAACATCATAGTGATTACTTATTTTAGGAATTCTCACTATGAGGTATATTCATTAAGGCAGAATATTTTTTATCACTCACCTCATATTGTTCTTCTTTTTTGATTATAAACTAGTTTCGGAACATAGTTTCTGTTCCATCCTCAGTATCGTCACGACAGAACAACGATTGTGACGATACTGAGGATGGAACAGAAACTATGTTCCAAAACTAGTTTATAATCAAAAAAGAAGAACAATATGAGGTGAGTGATAAAAAATATTCTACCTTAATCATAGTGATTTTTTATATAAGTTCAATATAAATAATACTATTAATATGTAATTTAATAACTCCAAAGAAAATATTATAAACATGAATATGTTATAAAATGTATTATATTATTTTATACCAATCTTCCTAAGTTGCAATTTTCTCAAATCAATACACCATACAGTTTTCATTCAGAATTAAGGAATCAGAACAATGATTAACTTGAAAAATAATACAAAATCTATCAGCATCATTCACAAAAATCAACACAATTACCCTTAAAAGGGGCAGATGATAAGAAGAATCCTTGAGAGGTAGACAATGTGTTGTTTCTATTTGAAGAGAAGGTGTAAGGCCATTATCAAGAACATTCTGGAATATGACATTGGTAGATCCACAGGGACTGCCACCAACAGTTATGCCATAAACGATCTAACCTGAAAGTAAAGTATATTTTACTTATGCTTTTCATTTTAACCTTGAACAATGTAAATAATCAAGATGCTCGATAAAATATGTTAGGTAACTGAAGACCCATAATAAATTAATTCTCCACTCCATGGCATGAAAGGCCTAGAAAGTCATTAGCCTACCAGCCAGCTGTTGACCTCACATTCACATGTGTTGATCACAGAGATGGACGACCATCCAGCTAATATTTTATTTTCATGTTTAAAGGGTTCATTGTGGTTAAAATAACATACATTTTCAAGAAACAAAACAATTTGATTTTTTTAGGGTGTTTTACGCAAGATATCATATATAATACCTGTGGTCACAACCAAGTTTTTGCCCTTTAATTGATGTTGCCATCTAAATACTGCAGTTGAAAAAAAAAAAGCTGAAGCTCTGAAGATAATATATATATGATACCACCAGTCACAGTCGGTTATGAGTTATTTCCAAAGTAAGAAAAAAAAATCAAATGCCAAAGGTATGATACTAAAGAATGCAGGATAATAACCAAACTCAAAAAAGAATCTGTTAATAACAAGGAAATGTATAATACTGGACACTACAAAGGAAAAGAAACCACAAAATTAACTAGAATTCTGAAAGAAAAAAAAAAAAAAGCTAGACAGAGGCATAAACACAGCATACAGGACTGAAAGCAAATTAAATAATATAATACAGAACAGCATAGAGGAAAACAGTATTTTCAACAATACTCTAATTTATAAATTCTGTGTTTTTTGTATAAAAGATAATAAATTCAGAACTGTACTTTTGTGAAACATGAGAATTGAAAAATAACTTTTTATTTTTCAAACATGCTCGACGTAACTCATTTCAGCCCATTTTACACAACAAACACAGAATTAAAGATCGCAACAAATTCTATACAGGTAGCAACAGTGGTGTTTTAATACCAGATTCAAAGAAGATTTTAAAGATTTCATACATGCAGAAGGAAAATCTAGTTATGTCAAACACACAATTAACACTGGCCACTACATGGAAAAAAAAAAAAAAAGGTAGAAAACACTCTAACCATAATTAAAAAAAGAGATAATTCCAGCAAAGATAAATATACTAGAGGTGTTAAAAATTTTAAAAGAAATAAACAATATGATTTTAAATGAGAATGCATCCAGTCCATACAAACTCCTCTACAAAATCACACAAAACAATATTTAGTAGCTCAAAACCTTCTGCTGAAAATGGAACTCTGCTTTCTGAAAGAGGCCTTAAAAAACAGGTTTTAAAAGTTTTAATCAAGCGCAAGCAGTTATATGCTTGCCTCTCACTGCTGGGGTCCTGAGATCGAGTCTCGGTCACTCCATGCGGGCTTCCTGATGGACAAAAAGAGCTTGGGCAAGTTTTTCTCCCGTTTTCCCCTGCCACAATTTCATTCCTCCATTTCTCCTATTCATATCGTCCGTTTCATTTCATTCGTCTGCCCCTGTGATGATGTGTCAGGCATGGTCGGCCAGCACCCTTGTCATTCACAGATTTATATATGGGGGTTCATCTCAACTAATCCCATGACCCGACCCTGATATTGAAGATATTTATAATCAAGTTGAGGACATCACCACCTATCAGGTACCAATTTTATTATTTTAAAAAGTGTCCATACATTAACATCAAATATACCTTTCTGAAAATTAGTAATAATTAAATAACACATAGCAAAGAGATGTATGAATGAATAAAAGTAATTTAACTTAATTTGTTTTTAATGGCATTCGTTGCAATAATACTTGATTTCCAAATGATATTTGAAGAGAAAAATATATGCTTAGACTGGGGTTCGAACTCAGGACCTTTAGCTTTATACACTAATGCTCTTACTAGCTGAGCTATCCTAGGTCTCCAATAGCTCAAACGGTAAAAGCATTAGGCTATAGGTTCTGGGTTCGAACCCCAGTCTAGGCGTATATATTTTTCTCTTCAAATATAATTTGTCCTTCAGTGAGAAGTGTTAAATTTATAATACTATTAATAATATCATCTTTCAACTGTTTTATGACTAAGATTTTCTAAAATGGCTGAGTTGGTGACATCAGTAAAAAATCAACACTTTTGAAATTCATGTTAAAGCACCGTTGAGGTTATGTAATAAGATGTTAATTATATAATTTTTTTACCTGCATTAAAATGCAGAAGATGAAACATTGTTCTCGAACGGCCTCCATATTAGAAAAACTTGAAGAAGTTTAATAACTTAGTTGAGGATGACTGACTTACCAGGTAAAAAAAAATATAATTAACATCTTATCAGTAAAAAAAACCAAGTTTGGTAAACCATTATGATCAGGTCAACAGAAAAAACAGGCATTTATCATTGATAGAAATATGTCTGTCGAAAGGAGTCAACACTTTACCAGATAGTGATTAAATGGTAAGTGCACTGGTTACATCTATGTTTATGTCAAACTGAATTTGCCAGCTGCTTTATATATTCATTTTCATTTGGTCCTTTTTTTGATTTGTAGTAGTGATGTAATATAATCTATATATGTAAAAATGAATGTATGTCTGTCTGTCCTTTATAGACTTCTAAACCATTCAACTGATCGTGAAAATTTGTATATACAGGGTTTCAGATGCGGCGAGTGTTTAGCTGCTATCTATTATGTTCTAAAATCATTAGTTGTAGGAGGTCACCTGAAATGTAAATTTAAAACTCTCTCTAGAAATCACAATTTTCAATGTTTCACAACAAAACTTGGAATATCCTATTAAAATAAACCGAGGTATGTACTATCCAAAAATCAGCTAAATCCTACTGTTAGAAGTGGGGGTTTATTAGAAAACTGAAATTAAAAAAAAATACCTATACGACTGGACTGATTTTTATAAAATTTTTTGTGTGTTTGAGTGGGTCCCTGGATGGCTTAGATTCACAATTGAATCCTCAAAAACCATTAGGTGTAGGATTTCACATGAAGTGAACATTTAAAAATTGCTCTAGTGGTCACAATTTTTTATGTTTCACAACGAAACTCAGTACATCCTATTAAAGTAAATTGAGGTAGGTATTATCTAAAAATGAGTGAAATTCAACAATTAGAATGGAGGTTTACCTGAAATCAGAAATTAAAAACTGACTAGCATGTTTGATTCATCTCAGCATATTACATGCAATTTATAATTAACCTTTGATATTTAATTTATTAGGTGTAGCAATGCATGCCAGGTATTAGCTATTACTACATAAAAGTGAATCCACTGTATATAGGAATTTATGGGTCTTTGGACTTTTAGACAGCTGCAACTGGAGTCTACAGGAAGGATACAATGTTTTCACTCATGAAATGACCGAGACAAGGGATAGGATTTTTTAAGTACTAACTAACTCACTGGCACTATCAAAAGTGTAGGTTTTCATGACTGTGCTGTGAACATAAGCTTTCCATACATCCATATTCTGAACTAATGTTTTCCAATCATCCCCTGTACAATTTACCTCCTTCAACTCATGGTTAATTTTATTCTCACTTCATTCCTAGCCTATCTACTGGGCACAAGCAGTTTTCATTCATATAGCTACCAAGCAACAATGCTGGAAGGCCACTCATGTCTAAAGTGTCACAAAAAAAAACTGAAGATGGAAGCTAGTTTCCAAAAGGCCCACATTTCTTAAACATTTTTTAACCTAGTTGAGTTGGATGACACCTGCCAGGTATCCATTTTAATATTTTACTTTGTTCAATTTACCTCAACGGAATTTTAATATGAATTCTATCATTATTGAAACCAGTACTAACATTTAACAGCAAAATGGTTGTCAGAAATATGAAATTAATACAAGAAATAATAAAATATTGAAAATATAAGCCGTAATTTTACATTAAAAATGAAGCAATACCAACCATAAAGTAATGTTAAAATAATTTTTTTAAAAAACTTCTTGAATAAGAAACTGCTAGGAAGTGTGCAGAATAAGGGTTCTGGATTCCAAGGTCATGGGTTTACATAAGAGAAAAATAAATAATGGTCTTTTTTTTTCACATATCATCCGTGAGTGCATAATAAATTCCAAAAAGATTTTTGAAAAAAATTTAATATCATATTTGCTCCCATAGTTTGCGCACCCTAATTTTTAAGGGTATATTTTGAACTTTATATTTGCTCCATGTATTTTGTGTACACATTTTAGGAAGGGCCTACATTTTCTTTTCAGTGTAGTAGGGATTTTTCTTCCCTGAATTCCATGGTCAATTCTTACATTCCAACGTAGGCATTTACTAGCAACTGAAATATCTGCTTCACAAAGAAACCCAAGTCCTGCTACTTTAACAATGTTTCTCCTTGGTAGGGACAAGTTTTAGAAAAGTAAATACCGATATTTCAGTTGACACACTAAATAATGCAAGAAGCGACAGTAGGCTATTTTGTGGCCCGAAAACTGGTACATATCTCACTGTAGATGAACTTTTTAAATTTATTTTGAACAGGTGCAGAACGACGGTATCGCAGTTACACATGACATACTACAACTATGTGCATGTGAATTCTCACAACATAGACAACTTACAGTATTTGTATTGTTTCACTTGTATAATTCAAGATTACCTACAGTGTCATGCTACAAATTTATAAGAGATGACAAAATTACTGTATTCTTAATTACTACACTTACCTATCATTATTGAGATAACTCAGAACAGGACCTCTATTTTTAAAAATCTGCATATTTTACGCTCCCCAATTTTTCAGTGACCAAATTAAATTAAAAAGTGCGCAAATTACATGAGCAAATACAGTATCATATTAGCACCATAAAATGATTACAACCAAAATAAACTAATAAAAACCAACAAAAAATGAAAAGATTGATGGTAACAAGTGAGGAATATACCAGATAAAATGTGCTGGTTGTGAAAGGATATAATAGGGAAAACAAAGAGAAATTGAACAATTAAAACTAAGGAACACATCAGAAATGTAAAAAAAGAAATAGCTCATATTTAAAGAGAAAAATTATACGCTCAGACCGGGACTTGAACCCGGGACCTTGGTTTTCTAGTCCAAGTGCTCTACCATTTGAGCTACCTGAGCAAGTACCGATCTAAATGCAAATCTTTCTCTATATACGTTGTAATTCCCGCCCACCAAATGCTTTGAAGCCTTTGCTTCTATCTTTGCAAATGGCGGCTCCTATATTAAGAAGACATATTTGGGAATTATACATTACATTATAAATGCCAGTACGGCTATTTTCGATGTTTTTATTATTAATTTCATACATCTCAATGATGGATAAATCATATTTAAAGAGAAAAATTATACGCTCAGACCGGGTTCAAGTCCCGGTCTGAGCGTATAATTTTTCTCTTTAAATATGATTTATCCATCATTGAGATGTATGAAATTAATAATAAAAACAAAGAAATAGCTGCTCACGTTTGGTCAGAAAAAACATAAAATTGATGTAAACAACAAGTATTTAAAATAGTTGGAAAATACTGAGTTCTCACTCACCATTTGGGAGAAGATATACATCCAGAAGAACAAGGATAGAATTGTGAATTTTGAAATTTCCAGGGAGAGAGATTTGATATGCAAGTTCTTTAGACTACAAAAAATGGAGCAGGAGTCGACATCCAGGGCTGACAACGTAAAAATCAACAGTTTGGGCATGCTAAAGATAAAACACAAGTGTTTTGAAACATGTCCTAAAAGAACTCAACTTCTAAGAGGTAAGGCGAAAACTGGCTCACCTTATTTATTAAGAACTTCCTATTGTAATAAGACGAATTTTAAAAGGTTGATTCCTACTGTAATTTTATAATTTAGATACATTTTAAAAACTGGCTAATTCTATACCTTTTTGAAAAGTTCATGAAATGTTTTAATGCTTCTACATGCTTGAAAACTTAATCACGTTCCACTTATGTTATATTCACATTTTATAATATACACTACCGGACCCGGCAAACAGTCTCTTGCCCGAACGTTCAATTCTCGTGTCATGGCTGGATGATAAAATATAAGTTACTTTTCTACCATAAAATTCACTAGTTAACAAGTTTGCAAAAAAATTCCTCACTGCCATCTGTTGCGACTCAAGAAGTGTACATTATGACGTCACATTGTTGTTGTGTGGAATATGTTGGTTATGCAGAGGACTATACGTCTGACAAAAAAAAATCCTATTACCTACCGAGTCCAATTGTGAATCCAAACCATCCAGGAAATTGAACGCACACACAAAGTTTCATCAAAATCAGTCCACTAGTTTAGGCAGTTTTTAATTTCGGATTTCAAGTAAACTTCCACTTCTAATTGTCTGATTTTGCTCATTTTTGGATAATATCTACCTCGGTATTTTAATAGAATATACCGAGCCTTGTGAAACATCGAAAATTGTGACCACTAGAGCAATTTTTAAATTTTCACTTCAGGTGAACTCTTACACCTAATGGTTTTAGAGGATCCAATTGTGAATCTAAAACATCCAGAGACCGATTCAAACACAAAAATTTTCATCAAAATCGGTGGTCGTTTAAGCAGTTTTTAATTTCGGATTTAAAGTAAACCTCCACTTCTAATTGTCAGATTTCATTCATTTTTTGACAATACCTACGTTGGTTTATTTAAATAAGACATAATGAGTTTCGTTGTGAAACATAGAAATTTGTGACCACTAGAGTGATTTTTAAATTTTCACTTCAGGTTTTAGAGGATCCAATTGTGAATCTATAAGCCATCCAGGGACCCACTCAAACATACACAAAAAATGTCATCAAAATCAGTTGTCGTATAGGCATTTTTAAATTTTGATTTCAAGTAAACCCCCAATCTCTAATGGTCATATTTCAGTAATTTTTGAATAGTACATACCTCAGTTTATTTTAATACGATATTCCAAGTTTTGTTGTGAAACATCGAAAATTGTGATCACTACAGCGATTTTAAAATTTTTGTTTCAGGTGAATTCCTACAACTAATGATTTTAGAATATGTAACGGCTAAACGCTCACCATGTCTGAAACCCTGTATATACAAATTTTCACGAAGATCGGTTTAGAAGTCTATAAAGGACAGACATACTTACATTTATATAATATATATTATATATAATCAATAAATTGGTACATGATGTTTACCAACAATTTTTTCTTTGTAATTTTAATATCAGTTTGCAAACACATGACAAATCTGTAGGATTTCCTTCAATAGTGTGTTTTTGTCCAGAAAATGATTCTTCACAGTTATGTATAATTCACAAATGTTGTGTTGAATCACAACTTCACAAGTTACTAGTGATGAGAATGACAAAGATCTTTCCATAGGACAGGGATATGAAATGGGAAACTTTACCTCCTAACTTATATACAACATATTTAAAAGACAATATTTGGTCCTTTCAGCAGATTAATTGATGGCTTATTTTATTTTTGTATCATTAATGAGGTTAATTTGATTATCATTAATATTTAAAGAAAATTACACTATGAGGTTTATTTTAATTAATAAAATTGCATCAATGTTATGAAGACGTACTGAAACTAGTCTTCAAGAAATCTCCAATTATAAGGTAAGTTGTTAAATCTATCTGAATTAATTAATGAATTAGATTCATTTTAATGTTAGTTTCATCTGAACAAAACTATTCACATACACTAATATAATTATTTTTTATAGGTTATGTTAGGTAAAGGTAACCCATTACAGGTCTTAAGAAGTCCTTAAGGTAATATGAGATTAAGGCCTCCAGTCATCAAGAGATGTCAGCCTTCAGGACAGCTGCTTTTACTGCCAGAATATGCATTTGGTAATCATTTCCATCAGAGGTTGAGAAAACTACAAGGCCATAGTGCTGCCAGGTTTAAATCAATTTATAAATCTTGACCCCATCAGGAATCGAACCTGTGACTTTCTGGCTTGTAGCATATTGCCTTAATGCCACGACATGCTCCATGGTGCAGTAGTAGCACACAAGATATAAAGATAGAGGTCTTAAGTTCAAATCCCGATTAAGGCATTGATTTTTATTTTCAAATTGTCGTCTGATGGCACTGGTAGTGACAATTATCTGCCTCGGACAAAAAAGTTAATAGTACATGAAGAAGAAAAACTAGCTTTGAGTTTCTCAGGTAGCTCAGTGGTAGAGCATTGGCCTAGAAAGCCAAAGGTCCTGGGTTCAAACCCCATTCTGAGCGTATAATTTTTCTCTTCAAAAATAAAAATTAGCCTTAGGATACCTGAATGGTGCAGCATACTAATATATAAAGCTAGAGGTCTCAGGTTCAAATCACAATTCAGGTGTTGATTTTTCATTTCTAATTAATGAATGCCCGTTATGTTATGCAATTTTTTTGTATCTAGCTTTTTTTTTAACGTTTGAATGGAAAAGAAGACTATGTTGCCTTAAAAATACTAGTTTAAATAAATCATAATTTTTAAACATTTTATTTAATAATTTGAACAAATAACATGTGTAGGCCTACTGTAATTCTCATTTGGGCCCAATATCTGCTGTCGAGCTACAGAAGTGATGTAAACATATCAGTGTCATCCAATTATGACTACTTACATCAAACAACTTGCAATAAACTTATAATTAAATTAAAACAATTACAATTACAAGTCATATACACCCATAAAGAGTACAATTAGATATTAAATATTATAGAAAAAATCTTAGCTGTACAGATTATCTAGAATATATTTTTCAATATAATTATAACAATAATGATTCCAAAAAGACAAACGGATACATTTATTTAAAAAAATATTTACAGGTTATTATTTCATTATTAGTTATACAAAACAATGTTCATTTGATTGACAAATTTTATATTTATTTACAATGCCATATTAATTCTACATTCTTTAATGGAAAACTACAAAAAAAAAAACTATCATTAAACACACAAAACCAAAAACACAATATGTACATAATAAAAATAAATAAAAATTTAGTAATTTTCTATAGGATCGTAACAGGCCTTGGCCTGATACTTGGAAGGAAGAAGAAGAAATAATATGAGAAAGATAGCAAATCTTAGAAATATGTTCCTAAAAGTTGAATATAGGACAAAAAAGTTTACTCCTGCATATGGTTCGAGTTTGTGACATCTAAAATAGTGAATATATCACTGCAAATCTGTGAACTTTAGCAACGAGCCTTACTGTACATTGTGGCAATCTGATGGAAGGACTTGGATATGGAAATGCCAGGAGAACACTATCTGCCAGCCTCTAATGAAATTTGGAGGAGTGACATTACACTTTTTGGCTGTTATTCATGGCTTGGGCTTGGTAAACCTAACAAAACTAAATTAAAATACAAAATTATGGAATATTCACCTGAAATATCCATCTCTTCAACTTGATTAGTTATTTAACTGTAGAGCTTTCGGGACTTGTCCCAATTGAATCCTGCCGATGATGGGACAAGTCTCGAAAGCACTAAAGTTAAATAAACTTTTATAAGATTCATGATGTGTTCCGTTGAGGTTTATTCAAAATTAATATAAAATTATAGAATATTAATTTTAAAGTTAAATAGCTAATAAAGTTGAGGAGACGGACCTTTTTCAGGTGAATTTTCCATAATTTTATATTTTAATTTTGAATAATACCTCAACGGAACACATCATAAATCTTACAAAAGTTAATAAAACTAATGGCAATCTGAACACCAAAGGTACTTCATATTTGAAGAGAAAAATTATACGCTCAGACTGAGGCTTGAACCCAAAACCTTTGGCTTTCTACACTACAGCTGCTGGATCTCCAGCTCTGAAGTTTAGGTTATACAAGGGATAAAAGGAGAAATTTAACCTCTACTGCCAATAAGGAAATAGTTGAGTGGGACTAGATGTCTGCCACAACCAATCACTGCTCTTGACACAGATATAGCGTGCTAGTAAGGTTTGAAATTGCTGAGATGTTGTCAGCCGTATGTCTGCTAAATGCATACATAAAGCGGCCCCTCCAACCTGTTGTGAAAACATCAGGATCAGAGAATCAGTGGCTGGGGTATAGGCCAATACTCTACCGCTGAGCTACCTGAGAAAGTTCCAATCTAAATGTAAATTTTTCTCTTATATACTGTTAATTCCCGTGCACCAAATGCTATAAAAATCTTTGCTTCTATCTTGCAAATGGCGGCTTCTTTATTAAGAAGACATTTGGGAATTTTACATTACATTATATAGCCAGTACGGCTTCTTTCAATGTTTTTATTATTCATTTCATACATCTAAATGATGGATAAATCATATTTGAAGAGAAAAATGATACGCTCAGACTGGGGCCTGAACCCAGGACCTTTGTTTCATAGGTCTTCAATTAATAAAAATTAATTAAATGAGTAGTGATGATGGGAGGGATTCCTCTTAACAACTGGAGTTTCCGTTCTAGAAGAACACGAAGTATTAGCTGAAATAAGACTCATTTAATTGATTGTTATTATGATAAACATTTTTTATTTAATCCTTGAAGGAAGTAATACTCCATTCATAGTAATTCTGCCCGAAGGCAGGTCCTTCACTGCAATTAGCATTTTCATGCTATGCTTGCAGCTTTTCTAGGGAATTGTAGGTGTGGTAGCTTCCCGTTGCTTTCCACACCGGTGAAGGATGATGATGATGGCCATATGATTTTGGGGACCGTTTGGGCCTTAAAGTTTTCCTGACATTTGTCTTACAGGTGAGGAAAAATCCCAATAAAAACCTCACCCAGAAAAACTGCCCCGACCGGGCCCGCTGCGTGACAAGGCAGCACGCTGTCTCGAGACCACAGCGGTGTACGAAGTAATACTATGAGGTTTAATATATGTAGGAAATAACACTATGAGGTTTCTTTTAATTATTAATGAGTTGGATACTTTGAACTAGATTTTTCTTCGCTTTTGTACGACATTGTCAATGCTTTCAACTGTTGGAACTTCCAACTAGGTCTGCATAAAAATCACGAAATATGAGGTGAATCAAAATATCCAACTCATTAATAACTATGAGGTTTCTTTTAATTATTATGAGTTAGGGATTTAGACTCGCCTCGTATTTTTTAATTTTCTTGCAGACCATGGTTTCATCACGTGTGTGTGATATCAAGTTGGGAAGCATTGGCAATATCACACACGTGGAGAAACCATGATCTGCAAGGAAATAAAAAAAATGAGTCTAAATCCATACCTATTTACTTAATATACACGTCTGTGGTCATGGGAAATAATCACAATTTTTCAGGGAAGCAATGCCTACATTTTTATAACTCAAAAAGCATTAGTCCTGGGTTACCATTTTTTTAAGTGCAGAAAATTGGGAGATGATCACAGAAAACTTTTATTCTGGAAATTTGTTTGACTTAAAAACTTATTTTTTGCGAAAGGGTTATTCCAACTTACTAATTTCAAATCAGTTTAAAAATAATGTTTTTTATTATTCATTTCATACATCTCAATGATGGATAAATCATATTTGAAGAAAAATATTACATGTTCAGACAGGGGTTTTTGAACCCAGGACCTTTGGCTTTCTAGGCCAATAATCATTTTCTCTTATACACTGTTAATTCCCGAGCGCCAAATGGTACAAAACATTTGATTCGATCTTGCAAATGGCGGCTTCTTTATGAACCCTTTAGGTGCCATGAGATGATTAGATTGGCTCTGATGCTTCTGTTGTTTACCTGTCAGATTATATACTTAAAACTACATTCAAAGCCGATCATATCGGCGGATACAATTTAAATTTCTAACACGAGAGTTTTAACCCATGGCATGCAGAGGGTTAAGAAGACCAATTATTAGGAATTTCACATTACGTTATAAAGCCAGTACGGCCTTGTATTGTCCTAGAAAGCCAAAGGTCCTAGGTTCAAACCCCAGTCTGAGCATATAATTTTTCTCTTCAACTATGATTAAAAATAATTATTCATTAACAAATGCACATAAATGACTCCTCAATCGATAAAAAAATTATACTTTTTTTTTCAATTCATAGAATAAACTTGTTATATATACAACATATATTCATCTTTCAACAGTTTCCATTTCTTCTGAAATAAGCAAACTTTTTTCTATATTTTATTAGATTTAACATTGAAAGAATATGATCAATACAAAGTCTGATACCATAGACACAAAATGTATAGCTTACCATTTTTATTGTTTATTTTAATTTTATCTGCACTGGGAATTATTTTCTGAATCATCATAAATAGCGCTTGAGGTGGAAGAAAAAATCAATTGGGTAGTTTCTAGTTTTATTTTACTCAAAGACAATATTGGGAAGGATGGATTATTCTCAACATGTAGAGTTAATACCAAGCGTATGAATTGGTTTCCTTAATTAATAAGAGATGATACAACTAAATATCACTTGAGTATTACGGAATAAAGTAAATAGCTTGAAACCAAGATACAATTACTTGCATAAATCATGTAACCACAATTATGAATGTATTTTAAAAATTGCATATGAAACATTTCTTGCATTTAATAATTTGTAAATTTCAAAATATAACTCTATTGTTCTAAATGTAAGCATTATTTTTGGTTCAAATTTTAAATGTAAAGAGTCAGGTTGTAGTTTATATACATTATTTTGGCTTTTTACATATTTTTGCTATTAATCGCCCGCGTCCTGAAGAAAAATTTAATAAAATATATACTCATTTTTGTCCTTTAAGAGTTTCTAGGGATAAAAAAAAAGTCAATTATAATTTCCATGTTTTATGGTTAATTAGGATCAAAATAACATACATTTTCAAGAAACAAAAAAATAAATTACTTTTTTTTGGGGGGCATATAAGGGGGTTTTATGCAAGCTATCACATATGATACCTTTAATTTAAATGATTTATGCTAGTTCAACCGTGTGATTAGTGGTTGTCTTTGGTTCGAAGGTTTGTACGTTTAAATCTAGCTGGAATTGATGCAAACTGCAAGGCATTATTTCTCTTTAATTTCATGTGTCCTATCCATCAGTCTTTAAAACTAGACCGTTTTTATTGCATCTCATTTTCCATAAGATCATATAGCTTTCTCCATTTACTGTTCATTCCTCTCTGGTCCAAAAATTTCCCAAACCCCTTTATTCTCAAATACTTGAAATATTTTCTCCTCTATTAAAGAAAGTGACTATGTTTCATGTTTATATAGTATAACTGGGACTTATTTAATGATTGAAGTGAAAAGTTTCCAACCCATATTTTGATTTCAAAATACAGCAGAACCTTGCCAAGAAAGTGCAGACTTGGTGTTTGGTAGCAAATTTGTATGCAAGAGACAAATCTGAAGAAATTAATGGTTTACTCATTCCCTAGTATTAACAGTGTCTTCACTCTGCCAAAACATGGCAGACCTATGTTTCTCTTAGTCAGATTATAATGTGTGCAGCTTGAGATAAAAATTTTACCACTCCCTTATCCCCAGGAAATGATCAAAGTCCACATTCAGCTAACATTTAACATACTTAAATCAATAAGAATCAAATGAATTGTGAATTCTTACCCGATACTTTTATGCTTTTTTAAAACACGGCACCGCAGTATATACTTAAATTATTTTGAGTCTGTTATATCTTATTAAATTAATATTGAGAAGCTAAAGCTATTACTATGATAGAAATAAGTAAATCAATGAACACAATTAAATTATTGTAAAACAATGGTAAAGAGAAAATTTTTTGCCTGAACCGGGCATCGAACCCCGAACCTTTAGCTTTCCTATAAAGAAAGGAAGGATTTCTGCTTGGATGGGAACGAAGCCTGGATTAGCTCAGTGGTCTGAGCATTAGCACGGAAAACTAAAGGTTCAGGCAAAAATTTTTCTCTTTACCATTGATTTCTGTTAGATCTTACTCAATATTAATGTTGATCTGTTCTTGAACATATTTTCGATTAGCTTCTAATCATCTCCAGCATCTTGGCCAGACTGGTTGGATTTATGTTGTAAACCCTGGATGTTGATGTCAGCTCCCTCATGTGGTTGGCCAAAGAACCTCCAAATGAGGTCACATTCCGTTGGTATTTCGAAATTCATAACTGTTTTTATTCTTCTGAATATAGATTTTTTCCCAAATAGTCAGCTATTTTGTATTTTCTGTTTTAATAATTAGTGCCCAAATTTATGTTTTTGAAACCAAACGAGCAGCAACTGCAGATTTTTCTGTTCCCCATTTTTAATATTTGTGTATTTAGAATTGGTTAATAATTTAAGTATGTTAAAATTTTACTATAATGTTTTAATTACTATAATATTAAAAGTAATAATGATTAAATTAGTATATGAGGAATTAATTTATATTTTATTTGTGTGCCGAAAGGGTGAAATGTGAATTTCCTGTATTTTTTCATAGGTGCTTTTCCTTTTCAAGAATACTTTTGTTGATCATTTATACTTTTCTATCCTTTTGTGTAACATTTTTTCATCAAACCAGTTTTTTCTCGCTACTAATAAAAACCAACAAAAATGAAAAATCAGGAATATATAAAATTGAATGTACTGGTTGTGAAAATATTTATATACATAAGAAAAACAAAAAGAAACCTAAAGAACACACAAAAAATATTTAAAATGGGGAAATAGAAATATCTGCAGTTGCTGCTTATATTTGGTCTGAAAAACATAATATAAATTCAGACACTAAATTATTTAAACAGTAAATACAAAAGAGCTGACTATTTGGGAAAAATCTATATTCAGAAGAACAAAAACAGAGTAATGAATTTTGAAATACCAACGGAATGTGACTTTGTTTGGAGGTTCTTTGGCCAACTGCAGGAGGGAGCTGACATTGACATCCAGAGTTTACAACATAAATCCAACCAGTCTGGCCAAGATGCTGAAGATGATTAGAAGCTAATTGAAACATGTTCAAGAACAAGTCAACATTAATATTGAGGTAAGATATAACAGACTCAAAATAATTTAATTAAAGAGAACCTCAAAATATTACTTCCTAAATAAAACATTTAACATACTGTTAATTTAATATAATAAATTTGGGAATTTTTAATATTATAAAGTTTTATTGATAAGAATCAAATGAATCGTGAATTCTTCTTACCTCATACTTCTATGTTTTTTTAAACACAGCACCACAGTATCGGTGACCATCGTCACCATCACCAGCATTTTTTACAATTGTCAATTTTTTCTTTTGCCAGTAATTATCCAAACTGCCATCTGGTATTATTTTGAAGAAATAATTTTCTAAACTCCCATCTGTTGTACTTTTGAAGAACTTTGTAATCAAGCTCGGTTCATGGTTCTAGTATGATTTTTTGAATATATACCTTTTCCCAAACTGTTAAATCCAAAGGTTTGGATAGATGTTTTAAAAGTTTTGTTTCTTTTTCAATTCTATGATTCTCTAACAAACTATATGCTGCTATAGCTGATTTTTCAATTTCTCCATTCTTCTTTCCAAGTATTAGGCCAAGGCCTGTTACAATCCTATAGAAAATTTTCCCTCCAGCATTTCATAGGACGGCCCAGTGATCTTCGTCCTCTTGGTATATAATTATAAATAGCTTTGGGAATCCGATTTGAACTCATTCTTTCTAGATGGTGTTTCCAATTTAGTTGGTACTGTTTAATATATTAAAAAATGGCGTAGTCTTCAATTCTTTTAAGATATCGATGTTCCTTTTCTGATCCCATCTGGAGTAACCCGCTGTTCTGCGCATGAATCTCATTTCACAAGCCCTTATTCTGCTTTCATGTTGTCTTTTTTAGTGTCCATGCTTCATTACCATAGGTCAACACTGGTTGTAGCCAAAGTGTTATATAAACGTCATCTGGTGTTTTTTTGTACAAGGGATGGTTTCATAAATTGATTAATAATTCCGAAACTTTTATTATATCTAGTAATTTTTTTAGGGATATCCTTTTCATCCCAGATAGAGAGATAATATCCAAGATATTTAAATTGATTAGATCTCTATAAAATTTTATTCTGGAGACAGATTTTACTTTGTATGGGATCCTTCCCATGAAATGCCATAATTTTAGTTTTGTTAATTAATATCTCCATTCTTTATGTTTCTAAAGTGTTCTTTTTTACGGGTTTCCAAGTTTCTTTTTGTTTTTCCTATATATATATCCTACTGCAATCAATTTGATAAATTCCAAATTTAGAATTATAAAGAATGGAGAAATTGAAAAAATCAGCTATAGCAGCACATAGTTTATTAGAGAATCATATAATTGAAAAAGCAAAACTTTTGAAACATCTATCCAAACCTTTGGATTTAATAGTTTGGGAAAAGATATATATTAAAAAAAACCATACTAGAACCATGAACTTCCGGACGAACCAAGATTGATTACAAAGTTCTTCCAAAATACAACAGATGGCAGTTTAGAAAATGATTCCTTCAAAATAACACCAGATGGCAGTTTGAATAACTACCGACAAAAGAAAAAAATTGAGTCGTGAAAACTGCCGATGATGGTTACAATGGTCGCCGATACTGCGGTGCTGTGTTAAAAAAACATAGAAGTATGAGGTAAAAATTCAGGATTCATTTGATTCTTATAGTGTTCATTGCAAATGTACAGTTGATTCAGATTTCTTAGTCTTATTGTATTAAATTTCATTTACATTTGTCAACCTGTCAGAGTTCTGTGCATGGCAGACTCCTCACCGTTCTCACAGCGACAAGATGCATCTTTGTGGTAGATAGGGGAATGGTCGGTGAAAATTTCTATCCTCCTGTCTAAGTTAAGGTTGACTTGGTGGACCATTTGTGGGGTCACTAGATGAATGATCTGTCATACTAACAGCTCTACTGTAGAGCAAGTCCAGCTCTATGCTGGATTCTCTAGTGTCAAGATATGTCCCTGCTGGATCTGCTTGTCAGTCCTCCCAGCTAAATCTGATGGACTATTTGTGGGGTCGGCAGGAGATGAGCACCCTGTTGGAGTTTGGTTCACTATGTGCTGGTCTCACATACTGCTGGACATACAAACAGCTGGCTTTGCTGCATAGTTTGGCTTCACTGCAGTGATTGTAGATTCAGTCTAAGAACTCATAGACCATTTGTGAGGTTATCCCACAACAGTAATAGGATGTGACCCTGGCTGGTATACAGCGGGAAAGGTTGGAGTTGCAAAGCACTGGCAGTACTTATCAGCCCTCCCAGCTAAGTCCGATGAACTCATGGACCAAACATGGGGTCAGCAGGAAGTGAGCATACTGGTATAGCTTGCCAAAGTGCTAACAAAAGGTGTGCATTAATTGATTAACTGAATGTGCACTTCGATAATTTCCTGGGTACAAGGGAGCAGCCAGATTTTATGTCTTAAACTGTACAGTATAGAGAAAACATTCTAAGAAGTACAGTGATGATACTATGTGATTTCAAAAGAAATGAGGATTATATTTGAAGAGAAAAATTTTCGCCTAGACCGGGACTCGAACCCGGGACCCTTGGCTGTCCGGGCCAAGTGCTCTACCAACTGAGCTACCGAGGCGAGTTACGATCTAGATGCAAATTTTTCTCTTATGTATGTTGTAATTCCCTCGCGCCAAATGCTTGAAACCATAGCTTCTATCTTTGCAAATGGCGGCTTCTTAGTTAAGAAGACATTTATTGGGAATTTAACACTACTTTATAGCCAGTAGGGCTAGAAATGAGGATGTTTATATAGGATTCTCTTTTTTTCTCTTTTCTTTTTTCTTTCTATTGAGATCACATAAATAAATACATATGAAATGCATATATCATTAAAATCAATTGTAAAATTTTTATCACGAAAATAATTTCTTTCTTGTAAAAAGAAATACAATACTGTAGTTCCTGTGTATGGGACATAAATTTGAAAGAAATGAAGAACACTAATTTACATCTAATTAAATTTATTTACAAAATTACATTATGAAAAATTGAAGAGCTTATTTCCAGAGTGTCTTAAATCCAAAATTCGTGATTTTCGATATTTTTATGTGACAAAAGTCTTTATTCCGTCAGGTATCATGTTAATACGTTGTTATGCTCCTAAGTGTCTTATATCCCCTGTTAAAAACTTTCAAAATCGTGTTTATTTCCAAAGTGTCTTATATCCCAGCTGTTTTTATTTCCAATGTGTCTTATATCCAAATGGCCAATCTGCTGATTTGGTACAAAAGCACGTGACTCATCATGGGGGCTGCTATGGCACTCCTTGTTACATGGCGATGAACAACAGTCAGCTGTGATTTTCTGTGGTGTTTCTTTTTCGTTTACACTGTTTTTCCTCAGTGTTTTACCTTTTTTGTCAACTTTATTTTATCCTCACATACAGACATACGGACAACAGGACACACACCCAGCCCAAGGTGGAGATTTAAAATCCCCTACCCCGCCAGGAATCGAACCCGAGTCGTCGGAGTGGAAGGTAGGGACTACTTGTAATGGTGGAGCATTTTTGAGAGTATGTGACAATATTGCCAATGTAGTTACAAATAAACATTTAAAATTTAAATACCTTAAAATAAAAATCGCGATTCGTGGAGTTTCGTATTTCATGGATTTAAGACACTTTGGAAATAAGCTCTTCAATTATAGTACAGAACAATGATGGTATTTTATTAATCAAATTACTTGATTTCAGTACAGTATGATGCTAAACTAAAGAGAAAAAGAATCACCGGAAAGAGCATACTTCATTAGAGCAAGATATTTTCGTAAATAACTTCCATGTTCCATTAAAGAGAAAAAAGACGACTTCACGAACAGCAACCCCCTGGATGTTTATAAGAAGCTCAACTGCGATCAAAATACAAAAATAAAAACAAATTATTCATCTAATTAAGGAAAGCCAGAAAACTAGTGGATTAATATCCATGATCTGAAAAAAAAAAAAAACCTAGCACTCCACTTCTTTTTTAAAAATAACATTTCTAGATGATTCATTAAAATAATTTCAAAATAACTGAATAAACATCAAAATGATAGAAAAAGAAATTTAACATATTCTTTTCATGTTAGTGAAAATATGATCAAGTTTATGTATATATAAAAAAAAGTAATAAATATCAATAAGAAAATTTGACACTTCACCCCATAAAAATAAACTGGAGATATTTTGGAAATCATCATCCCCATTCTCAACTATATTCTAACTATAAAAAGAAAAATTTCTGCCAGAACTGGGAATCAAATGCCCACTTTCAGTTTTATACGCTGGCATTCTACTACTGAGCTAATTCAGGCTTCCCTTCCATCCAATCACATATTTCTGTTTTTAACCTCTCTCTTGATCCCAATGTAATGAAACAATATTCACAATAAAATTTACCGTTGATTACAATAGCTTAGCTGTGTATATTAACTTACTTGTTTTGATGATAATAATAATAATAATAATAGCTTTAGCCACATAGAATTGATTTACTTAATTGATTATATTTCAATTATTTGAATGATCTGTTGTCCTAAGGCATTTTCTTGCCACCTGGTGGGCAATGAACGAACTTCAACATCAAATCTTGCTCATTGGAAACTTCACAATATGGAAATAGAATACATTCACAGAAGATCAAGAACAGAATCATGAATTTCCACATGAGCAAGATTTGATCTCAAAGTTTATTCAACTTCCACCAGGTACAACAAAAGTTGGTATTCAAAGTTAATGGCGGTTGAAAATGAATGACAAGATCATTTGAAAACTATAGTTACCGTGTTTGAAAAACATGAAATATGAGGTAAGATATTAAAATGACTCATTAATTTATTAAAAGTTGGTATCATTAGCTCAATTAAAATAGAATTTATTTTGATGTTATATTTAAATTAACACTTTTCAAACCTGGATAGTTTTATTTTAAAAGTATTAATTTAAATAACATGAAAATATGAAGCTTTACCAGTTAAAGGTAATGTATAAATTCTCAATAAAAATACTTTGAATAGAAGTCGTCAGATGGCATTGTTGATAATGATGGCTATCGTCATTCGAATGAAAGAGAACTGTATAAGAGGAAAGAAATGTTGATATTCGTATTGGTGCCCGGTTGATATTACTGTATCAATACTAACTGATAGTGTCAAGAGACCTGGGCATTATTTTTTCTTTCTAAAAGACAGGGGGATTCTTTACAACATGTGACGCAAACAAATTTTCTAATTTCCAATCATACACCATGTGCATGCGCCAACAAATGCATAGCAGCTTACACTACGGAATCATGGGATGCAGCCAACATTACACAATATTTAACAACCTAAAAGCTAATGTAGCACAATTTAAGCACTCTAACATGTGAAAGAATGCAATGCCCAAAAATAAATAGTAAGTTCTGAAATTCTGAAGTACATGGGTACAGTTAATTAGTACATACTCTATGTTGGCTGCATTGGAACACAAATTTGTTTTTGGTTAGAATATTTGTTAAAAACAAAATGGCTGCCACGTCTTCATGCTATGTATGTAGTTAAATTTATAGAAAAAATATAATGAAATAATCGTTAGAGAGAATGTAAAAATCATTGTAAACGGTGGGAAATAATTTGAAAAAAAATGGAATCCTACGAATAAAATTTGGAAATTTACGAAGGAATTAAACATTTCATGTCACTTGTTGTAAAGAATAGCCAAAGACAGAATTTAGTTGAGAATGGGAATAATGGTATCCAAAATATTTATGTCAAAGAGAGAGAATCATATTTTATGAGGCGAGATGTAGACTTTTAGATTAATTTTTGTATTTGATTTACCACTTGGTACTTAAAAGTGAAGAATGAACCACTGTGTGGAAGATGGTTTCAAACATTGCTATGATATATATACAAGGTTAGCGAGTGTATGTTACAATGCATGGAACTAAACCACTGTGCAACAACTGTACATCATACCATCACCATGTAAAGTGCTCATTTACTTAAAATAAAAGAAAAAATAGTTGGTATGGAATTTTGCTTTCCTTCATAAATTACAATTATTATAAATAATTGTACAGGAATGTGAGAGGCAATTCACCTCTCTTCAGTAACAGTTTAAAAATACAGTATTTCATATATAGGGTATCCCATGAATTTGGCATAATATTTTAAGAGGTTATATTAATGGGTCTCTAAGTTGTAATATAATAAGAATTCATGTCTGCAAATAGATTAGGTGCTTTTAAGAGAGATTATAATAAATATGGATACAGTCAAGGATTGCCAGATAAATGGTTTTGCCTGGAACAATACAGTACAAGGTATTTGACACAATTTTCATTAAAATTTTTCTCTTCAAATTTAATTTACAGTAAAGGTATTTTATTAACATGACATATAGCCCTATGCAAATTTTGAAGGATATATGTAACTCGTAGGTTCATAATCATATGGACATAAGCTCTCCATACTTCCAATCTTGAGTTAATGTTAATATTAGTAAAATCCACATCAAGTTCCATTGAGGTGAAGTCATATGATGAAAGTTAAAAATTAAAATCTACCTGTTGGTAGGTGCCGTCGTCCTCAACTTTGAGGATGACGGCACCGACCAACAGGTACATTTTAATTTTTAACTTTCATCATATGGTTAATGTTATTCTCCCACCTTATTCTTGACATACCTATGGGCCCTTTCCTTCTGTTTTCCAACATTATTATTTCACATTACATTAATTGTTTATAAATATAGTTAATATTAAATATTTTCTACAATTTTAAATTCTAGAGACTAAACTTAGGGTGCTAGGAGTTTATTGTAACTCCGAAAATATTACACCAAACTCTTGGAATATCCTATATAATTATGAGCAGTATACAGTTTTATAGTGCAGAAGATATCTACATAAAAAATAAATAATTTTATATATATATATATATATATATATATATATCCTGAGTATATATTTATTTCAAGAACCCATAAATATAAGCTACCTAATTAAAAGTATCTTCTTATTACCTCTATGCTACTTCTGTCGCAGTAGGAGCTGCGGGCGACGACACTGATATATCTTCAAACTGAGTAGCCGTTGACAATGATGATGAGATAGGGTCTGACGTTGGAGGGGGAGGAGAAGATGACGGAGGGTTTAGAGTGTTGGTATTGGCAGCAACTGGAATATAGAGGGTATCATGTGAGGTTATGGTAGTGGCGGCAGTGGTTGTCATGATAGCAGCTGACGATGCATCTCCAGCACCTCTTAGATCACCAGGGGGTGAAGTTTCTTCACGATTGGTCCTGCCACGACCTCTTGGCGCTCTCTCAGGTGGAGGAACAATTGGAATAGCACTTCTTTGTCGCTTTTGCGTTATAGGTCTTGGAACTATATTTTGTTCTTCTGTGTTATAATAAGTAATTCCACCTTGAGGTTGATACAGTTCTGTTGGAGGTGGAGCTGCAGCTGGCTGCAAAGTTAAAAAAATAACTTTATGTAAAGAGAAATTCATTATATAATGGAAAGACAGTTAATGATAAAAGGAGGGAAATTTTGAAGAATGGTAAATTTAAATACCTAGGTACAATAATTACAAACAGGAATGAGGTGCAGAAAGAAATTAAACATAGGCTCAATCTTAGAAATGTTATGCATTAAAAGGTCTTTTGTCATCTCAATTTCTCTCAAAAACATTAAATTAAAAATAAAACTGTTATTCTCCAAGTTATATGTATTATATGAATCTGAATCTACTTTAAGGCAGGAGAAAAGACTGCGAGTATTTGAAAATAAAGTTCTTAGGAAAATTTTGGACCAAAAAGATATGAACAGATAGGTGAATGGAGAAGACTACACATCAGTGAGACACATGATTATGGGAAACCAGATGTAATAAGAGCAGTTAATCTTGTAGACTGCGATATCCTAGACATATGGCACACTCTGGAAATGAAAACTCTTTGTAGGAAAACCAGGGGGAAAGCACCCAGTAGATAGGCCACGAATAAGGTGGGGAGAATAAAATGAACCATGATTTGAGGGTGATAAATTATACAGGGTTTGATTAAAAAGTTTGCTCCGGATAGGTGTGTATGGAGAGCTTATGTCCATGCAGCCATGAACCTATGGGTTCACTAGTACCAGTTGTACAATTTAACAAGCTTTGGTAAATTATTACATCTACTCCCACAATGAGCCACTAGTACCAGTTGTACAATTTAACAAGCTTTGGTAAATTATTACATCTACTCCCACAATGGATCCTCTATACTTTATAACTTATAGAGAATATTTCTTTGAAAAGAAAAATTAACACTTGAACTGGGAATTGAACCCTGGACCTCTGACTATGTTGATTGTATGTCAACATGCAATCCATTACAACATTCAAGACCCAATACAACTGCTAAATTTTCTTTCCACCTATACAATTCTTTTACATCTGAAGGCAAATAGATCTTACTATTAAGTGAAACTTAATAGCGAGAGCTACTGTATAAGTGAGAGAATTATATAAGTGGAAAGAAAATTTAGTGATTGTATCAGGTCTTGAATGGTGTAATAGACTGCATACTAAAGTACAGAGTCAGAGGTCCAGGGTTTGATTCCCAATTCAAGTATTAATTTTTTTTCAAAGAATAAATCTGCCCAGGACTGAAATATGTTAAACTAAATATAACATCAAGATTTTTTTTTGTCTAATATCAGCAGATTGTCTTATGAGATTTCCAGAATTCTCTGATGGCATTGGCGAAATTGTAACCAACTTATAAGGCTGGGTTAGCTTACTCTGATGATACACGTGATGAACAATAATCAACAACCAGAGCGTCCTTAAACCAAGAACTTAATCTTAATTCCAGACCATGGGTGACCATAGGAAATAATTTCCTTTAAGGAAAGATTCCTGTGGTCTGAACAGAAATCAAACCTGGGACCTCATGAACTGTAGTCATGATGCTCTGACCACAAGACAATGATGGTGGTCTTAAGAGAATATTTAAAGCTCATTTCCAATCACAGAAGAAACTGGTTGGACATTTTACAATATATGTATGGAACAATATCAAGGATAGAATAGAAGTTGATGGGGCAGTTTTGTAAAAATATTTATCGTGTCCTTTTGTTACATTTGTTTCTTGACATAAAAATAATTTAATTAAAATAACCTCAAAATATTACTTCCTAAAATAATTTATAAAAATATGTTGCTGCTCAAAGAATTTCACTTTGCGAAGAAAACTTGCAAGTTGCATATTGTAAAAATCATACCAAGAAAATAAAAAATAATGGACTGGTATATTAATATAATTGATTTGGGAGCTTTGTGTGTAAATATAGAAATCTATTTTATGCTGTGTTCAGAGCATGATGTTACCCTATACCCCATTACAAGACATTAGTGTGGAAAATAATAACTTAAAAGTACCAGTACATCATATTTGTGAGAACAATTTTATTTCATATTTAATTTTATGAAGTGATATTTTGAGGTTATTTCAATTAAATTATTTTTCAGTCTGATCATCTTATCTCAATTTAGGTAACATGATCAGACTGAAAACAATTTTATTGGTTTGAATTGGGATTTGGTCCAAGACAAACAGTTTTACACACTGGCACATTAACCATTGTGCTACCGAAGCATCCCTATTCAGACCCAAAATTTTCTACAAAAAGTATCATAGTTTGAGAGATTGTGAAAATACTGTGAAATAACTTACCACAGCTGTGTAACTTTGAAATGCCGTGTATGCTGATGGGGTCGCCACATAATTAAGAATAGGAGCACCTGGTGCAGGAGCTGGAATAAAAGGTGGTGGTGCTCCAGCGACTGGTGGTAACATTCGTGGTGCAGGGCCTACAAAACCAGTTGGGGGCGATGGAAATGTAGCAGCATATGCAGGACCAGCAGCGTGAGCATGAGGTGTTATTAACTGAAGTGGAGGAGTTCCTGCTGACTGAGGATGTTGAGGCGTGTCTCCATAAACTGGTTGTGGTGTAACATAACCTAAAAAAAATAAATAATTATTCATAGCAAAATGGCTGAAAGAGAAAATAGAGTTGTATGAACAAGCAAGGAGAATTATTAAAAGAGCATATATGTACACTAACAGTTTATATACATTATACTGTATTTGCTTGCATAATTTGCACACTTTTAAATTTACTTTGGCCACTGAAAAATTGGGGAGCGTAAAACATGCGGATTTTTAAAATTAGAGGTATCAATTATGGTAGTTAAGGATAGTAATTTTGTCATCTCTTATAATTTTACAGCATAACACTGTAGGTAATCTTTAATTTTTCTTTTTTTGTCCAATACCACCAGGTTGTCTCTTATGACATTTCTGAATTTTCTCTCCTGGCTTTTGGCAGAATTGTAATCCATAACTTAGGTTGGAGCACCTTAAAGGTGGAGTTACGTTACCCCTATGATATGATGGGTGATAAATGATAATGAAACACCAGCAGAGTCCTTAACCTAAATTCCAGACCATGGGCAAAATTCCCTTTAAGAAAAAATTCATGAACTGTAGTCAGAGACACTTACCACTAGCCCATGAGGCTGGTCTAATTTTGAATTATACAAATAATAAACATACAATAATAATATTAATATACAAATGAAACAATTTAAATACTGTAATAATTAAAGAATTAAATTAATGTTTTTATTACCTCACCTCATATCCTTTTTCTTCTATACTGCAGTTTTGGAGCTTATCTCCATCGTCAGTAGCCTCTGGTCGACCGGTGTTATGTCGTTTCTTGGCGGTTTTCTTCTTACTTCTCAGAAGAAAACTGCCAAGAAACGACATAACACCGGTCGACCAGAGGCTACTGACGATGGAGATAAGCTCCAAAACTGCAGTATAGAAGAAAAAGGATATGAGGCGAGGTAATAAAAACATTAATTTAATTCTTAAATTAAACCTCATAGTGTTCTTTCCCTGTGAAAGTTAAAATACCGTAATAATTATTTAGTACATCTTTTTGTTTCCTCCAATAATGCATGTTGGATTCGAGAACTCCGAATTCTCTTTCTGCTGCACGACTGCCAAAATGTTTCGTGAAACTTATCACTTTCAATTTATATAATGCTATGTAATTGTTTGTTTATTTTTTATTATTTCACTCACCTCATACTTCATAATTCATAGCAGACCCTGGGTTTCTTCACATCTTTTGTGACATTCTCAATGCTGTGTCACGTTCACAACTGACGTCCAACGGCTTTCTATCCTGCAGACTGACCTCTGCGCCATCTGGTGGCAGACCGAAGAATTTCCAAATCAGTCCTCTCTCCTTATAACCGGGTATTTCAAAATTCATAGTTGTATTTTCATTCTTGCATATGTAAATTTTTTCCCAAATTGTGAGTTCCTTCGGTTTTTCCAATTGTTTAAGTAATTTTGTTTTGGTTTCTATTCTATGTTTTTCTGACCAGGCATGTGCAGCTATTGCAGATTTTTCAGTTTCTCCATTTTTAACATTTCTGAGGTGTTCTTTTAATCTTGTATTTAGATTCCTTTTTGTTTTTCCTATGTATATCTTTTCACAATCTTTACAATTAATTTGATAAATTCCCGATTTTTTGCAGTCTTCAATCTTTTCATTTTTGTTGGTTTTTATTAAATTACCTAAGCTGTAATCATTTTTCGGTGCTAATTTAATGTTGAATTTGTTGAAGATTTTCTGAAACTTGTCAAATACTAAAGGATGGTATGTGAACTTGAATTTTTTGCCTATATTTTTATCTATCTGAAGAGTACTTTCATTAATGATTAATTAATTTATTTTCTTGTGTATCATCTTCTCTTGAAAACCATTATCCTTCGCAATTTTTATGATGTGTCCTTTCTCTTTATTGTAATTTTCTTTGCTCATGGGGACATTCACAAGTCTGTGTGTTAAACTATTAAATACTGCCTGTTTGTGTGAAAAATGGTTAAATCCAGTAGCTTTTATATAATTGTCGATGTGAGTTTCTTTTCTGTAAATTCCAAATTCTATTTTCTTTTTTTCTTCATTCCTAATCAATTTAAGGTCTAAAAATGGTATTTCATGATTATTTTCTATTTCCATTGTAAATTTGATTGTTTTATTTTGAATATTTAACAGTTTAATGGCATCTTCTAATTGTTTCTGTTTTACTATTGCTATGATATCAACTACATATCTTCTCCAAAATTTAAACATCAAAGGATGTTAAATTAAAAGATTCTTACCTCTCCTCACATTATTCTGTTAAGTAGATCGCGATTTCAGGCCTATAGCAGGCCCATCTTCAGTACACTGTTGTTGACCGGTGTTATGTCGCTCGGAAGAACCACTTCTTCTTCCCTCTGTTGGTGGACCGATGAACCTCTTGATAAGGTCAAAATTTGCGGGAACTTCGAAGTTCATAAGTTTTCCTTTGTTTTTCTGAATGTGGATCTTTTCCCAAACTGTAAGTTCCTTAGGTGTCTCTATTTGTTTAATTAGACTAGCTTTTGATTCAATTCGATGTTTTTCGTACCAAGCATGAGCAGCTACTGCTGACTTTTCATAATTACATAATTAATGTGGCAACAGATAATGGTTATGATGAAAGCATGGTACACAAGAAAATAAATAAATTCAAAAGACAAAAATTAATTAATGAAAGCACACTGATAAAACAAACAGAAAAAATAAAATTCAAGAAATTCACTTACCATCCATTGAAACACTACAAATTTCAAAAAATTTTCAAAAAGTTGAATATAAGATTAGCACCTAAGAATGAATACAGCCTTAATAGGATAATTAAAACCAACAAAAATGAAAAAATTGAAGAAGAAAATAAATCAGGAATTTATCAGATCAAATGTAAAGATTGTGACAAAATTTATATAGGAAAAAACGAAAAGAAATTTGAAAACAAGGGTGAAGGAACATCTTAGAAATGTCAAAAATGGAGAATTGGAAAAGTCAGCAGTAGCTGCTCATGCTTGGTACGAAAAACATCGAATTGAATCAAAAGCTAGTCTAATTAAACAAATAGAGACACCTAAGGAACTTACAGTTTGGGAAAAGATCCACATTCAGAAAAACAAAGGAAAACTTATGAACTTCGAAGTTCCCGCAAATTTTGACCTTATCAAGAGGTTCATCGGTCCACCAACAGAGGGAAGAAGAAGTGGTTCTTCCGAGCGACATAACACCGGTCAACAACAGTGTACTGAAGATGGGCCTGCTATAGGCCTGAAATCGCGATCTACTTAACAGAATAATGTGAGGAGAGGTAAGAATCTTTTAATTTAATATTGAATTGAACCTCACAGTGATAATTCCTATAAAAAAAGGTTAATCAAAGGATGTGCTTTGATTACATGACATTCAAAGTTCCCCATAAACATGTTTGCTAAGAATGGTGATAATGGATTTCCCATTGCAAGTCCTGATTTTTGTCTAAAGTATTTTCCTCGAAAGGTGAAGAACATTTGATTTAAGCATAATTTTGTTAGTTTTATGTATTCTTTAACGCTATCATCATCTAATTTGTTTTCTTTCAACCATTTTTCTAAAATTTTCAAAGTTGTGTCAGTCGGGATGTTTGTGAACAATGAAGTAACGTCAAATGAGACCAATCTTTCTGAAGGTTCTATTTCTACATTTTCTAATTTCTCAACTAATTGGTAAGAATTTTCTTCTGCTAAATTTTCAAATTTTTCCATACCTTTAAATTTATTGCTAAGCCATTTTGATATGTTATATGTCGGTGAGTTGATATTGTTGATGATAGGTCTCATTTTCTTTCCATCTTTGTGGATTTTTGGAAGACCATGAATGTTTCAAAAAATTTTCAACAAATTCAACATTAAATTAGCACCGAAAAATGATTACAGCTTAGGTAATTTAATAAAAACCAACAAAAATGAAAAGATTGAAGACTGCAAAAAATCAGGAATTTATCAAAATAATTGTAAAGATTGTGAAAAGATATACATAGGAAAAACAAAAAGGAATCTAAATACAAGATTAAAAGAACACCTCAGAAATGTTAAAAATGGAGAAACTGAAAAATCTGCAATAGCTGCACATGCCTGGTCAGAAAAACATAGAATAGAAACCAAAACAAAATTACTTAAACAATTGGAAAAACCGAAGGAACTCACAATTTGGGAAAAAATTTACATATGCAAGAATGAAAATACAACTATGAATTTTGAAATACCCGGTTATAAGGAGAGAGGACTGATTTGGAAATTCTTCGGTCTGCCACCAGATGGCGCAGAGGTCAGTCTGCAGGATAGAAAGCCGTTGGACGTCAGTTGTGAACGTGACACAGCATTGAGAATGTCACAAAAGATGTGAAGAAACCCAGGGTCTGCTATGAATTATGAAGTATGAGGTGAGTGAAATAATAAAAAATAAACAATATTGAAAAACCTCATAGTGTATTTCCTATCTACATAACTTAATATGTAATTGTTATTTTTCTTTCCCATCTTGAGATACAATATAAATGCAAGTGTACATTAGAAGTGCTGAAAGTCAACTGAAATACCAGTATTTACTTTTGTAACACTTGTCTCTACCAAGGGCAAGCATTGTTAAAGTAGTAGGACTTCGGGTTTTTTTTTGTGAAGCAGGTAGTTCAGTTGCTGGTAAATGACCTACGTTGGAATGTTGGTTGGTTGGTATCTAATGTTGAGCACTTGATAATGAAATCATTCGCTGTCTTGCACTCCAATATTTAGCAGAAAGGCTGGTCTCTTCTACAAAAGCTGGACAACGGAGGAGATGGTTTCTTTCCATGTCCTCATTTAAATTGCAAAAAGGGCATTTAGGTTACGTTGGAATGTAAGAATTGGCAATGTAATTCAGGGAAGGAAAATCCCTACTACACTGAAAAGAAAAGCTACCTAAAATGTGTGTGCAAATTACACGGAGCAAAAATAAAGTTCAAAATAATCTATGGTGAAATTAAATGTTTCTTACCTCTCCTCATATAAATCTTCTAAGTAGATCGCGATTTCGAGACCTTTATGGTCTTGAAATTGCGATCTACTTAGAAGATTTATATGAGGAGAGGTAAAAGACATTTAATTTCACCATAAATTAAACCTCATAGTGATTAATTCCTATAAAAGTTAAAAAAATTCAAAACAATACCTTAAAATTAGGATATACAAAATATGTGGAGGTGCAAATTACACAAGCAAATATGGTAATCACTGGGCAACAAATACCTCATAAATGTGCATATTACTTAAAGATTAATAGGTTATATGCTCTCAGTCTTGTATTATTTTTTTCAAGTGACAAAATCCCCAATGTGACTTATATGTTAAATTTCTAACTCACCAGCGGGTGGAAAATATGTTGGAGCAGGGTCTGGTTGAGGATAGACTGCTCCTGAACATGGTCGTATCGTAGAGTAGCGCTTAGGACGGTTGTTACCATTGTCGCCAGCCTCTAAGTCACCAGCAGCTTGGAAATAAGCATTAGGTGGAGCTTGTGTATATGTTGTTCCTGATTCTGGCAGTGAACGTTGACGTAATGATGAATAACGTTTTGGACGGTTGCTACCACTATTGTCCTGTTGTTGCTGCTGTTGGTGTTGCATTCTGGGTGGTACCACAACCTGCTGTCTTCGATCTGACCCTGTGACTCCTGATTGTGATTGTTGCGATTGTAACTGCTGCTGCTGTGATTGGTGGTGCTGAGTATGAACGTTACCTTCTGTAATAGAAAAAGTACATTTAGTTACATATCATTATTTTTTCCAGACACTATCACTAAAAATAAACCAAAGTGAACAGCATGAAGATTGAATACAGTGTATAATATATATTAATTAAATAAAAATATTTTTATTTAATTAATAAATATGGATTTTCATCAAGTAAACACCAACTCAATTATATTTGAAGAGAAAAATTTTCGCCTAGACCGGGACTCGAACCCGGGACCCTTGGCTTTCCGGGCCAAGTGCTCTACCAACTGAGCTACCGAGGCGAGTTACGATCTAGACGCAAATTTTTCTCTTATGTACGTTGTAATTCCCTCGCGCCAAATGCTTGAAACCATAGCTTCTATCTTTGCAAATGGCGGCTTCTTAGTTAAGAAGACATTTATTGGGAATTTAAATTACAACGTACATAAGAGAAAAATTTGCGTCTAGATCGTAACTCGCCTCGGTAGCTCAGTTGGTAGAGCACTTGGCCCGGAAAGCCAAGGGTCCCGGGTTCGAGTCCCGGTCTAGGCGAAAATTTTTCTCTTCAAATATAATTTATCCTTCAATGAGAAGTGTTAAATTAATAATAAAATCACCAACTCAATTGATTATATAATATATATATTAGTTACTTAACTATTTTTCTATGCATATTTAATAAAAAATACAATTCCAAAATATTCAAGGAGCAAAGGTGGTTTTTTAGGACTAGTTCATGTGTATATATTCAATTCAGTTTATTTTTGACTCTAGAGGTAAAATTGGACGATGATATGTATCAACAAATTAAGTGCCATTTTAAAAAAAATTGATATTTTGATGCCATCTGTTGCACCGGCTCATGAAGTAAGTGTACACAAACACTTTTAGAGCCAAATCTTTAAATATAGCCTTATTATTAAACAAAAATGTAAATGCTATCTGTCCTATAAGAGATTCTGTGTTTTGCAACAAAGGGCTAAGAAACTAAATCATAAATGCTGATCGCAGTTGATTCATAATGCTGTCCAATTATTTTTTAATCAAAATTACAGCGGGAAGTTACACTATGAGGTATTTCAATTTATAAATGAGTTGGAGAAAATATTTTTTATCTCTAACCTCATAAAGTTCAGTTTTTCACGATACCAGTTTCAAAGGTCATTTCACCTTCATCTTCAGCCAAACTACAACTGTTGTTTTCCATTAACATGGCAGTCCAGAAGATGATGTTAACGGAAACATTTCAACAGTCAGAGTTTGACTGAAGATGAAATGGCCTTTAAAACTGGTATCGTGAAAACACGGAACTTTATGAGATGAGATATAAAAACATTTTCTATAACCAGTTGGTAAATTAAGGAAGAAATTACTTATTTTAGGAATTCACACTATGAGGTGTATTCATTTAGATAAAATTGTTTGATGGGGTTAGAGACGGGTCGGTCACAGTGGCCTAGTGGTTATATTCCTTGCCTCTACTCCCAAGGGTCACAGGTTCAAACTCGGTTGGGGTTGGTGAATTATTAGGATGGAAAAATGAAAGAACAAGTTCTCTGGGAAGGACTTCAGGCCATGCATCCAGAGTCTGAAGATTTTTAGGCTCATAAAAGAACCTTCGGCCTAACAAAAGAGGCATCTAAGCAAAATTTAGTGACTACCATCCAAGTAATAACTTGATGTTAATGTCTCTTTGAGGTGACATACTGACTATATATCACTCACGACAAATGTATAGAAATAGAAATAAATGTAACTACATCGGATTGGTTAAGAAAATCCAAAGGGGAGGCCAGGCTTGACTGGGTTGTAAGAGCCATAGGATGGGTTGCTGAAGTATACTGGATAGAAAGAATTTGGGAAGTGATGCTACAAATAGAGAAGAATGAAGGTAATGTGTGGAAGTTAACAAGGCCATAAACAGGCTGTAACATTACAGAAAAAGTATTTACATACCATCCATTAGCATATAATAAGTTAAAAAAATTCAGCGAATTCAACATTAAATTAGCACCAAAAAATGATTATAGCCATGTTTGAAAAACATGAAGTATGGGGTAAGACTAGATACAACTCATTTTATTAATAGCCTGAATACGTTAATTTATCACATTGATTGCAAAGAATCTGAAAATAATATACATTGGAAAAACAAAAAGGAACTTGAATACAAGATTGAGAGAACACTTAAAAATGGGGAAATGCATGATCAGAAAAACACAGAGTAAAAACAAAGGCCAAATTAATTGTAATTAAAAAGAAACCTCATAGTGTTATTTCCTACATATATTAAATAAAGACCAAATTACTGAAACAATTGGATAAATTTAAGGAACTCACAATTTTTGGAGAAAATTTACATCCACAAAAAAAAAAGAATTTTGAAATTCCCGGCAAAAGAAGTTTGATTTGGAAGTATATCGGTTAGCCAATAGAGGGAGCAGAAATTAACCTACTGCTGATTCAACAGTAGGTAAGAATTGATGATACGTAACATATCGAAACCCGGTCTTTAATAAATCCACAAATATGAGGTTATAAATATTTTTTAATTCTCTACTAATTAAAATAAACCTCAGTGTCATTTAATTTAAATATTAGATAAAAATAACTTGAAGAAAAATGGAAATAGCAGAAATAAAATGGAAATGTTGCTACAATCATAATATCAAAAGATTTTATAGTATATTTGAAGAGAAAAATTCTTGCCTAGACCGAGACTCGAACCCTTGGCTTTCCGGGCCAAGTGCTCTACCAACTGAGCTACCGAGGCGAGTTACGATCTAGACGCAAATTTCTCTCTTATATACATTGTAATTCCCTCACCCCAAATGCTTGAAACCGTAGCTTCTAACTTTGCAAATGGCAGCTTCTTAGTTAAGAAGACATTTATTAGGAATTAAACACTACTTTATAAAGCCAGTAGGGCTTCTATTGATGATTTTATTATTGATTTAACACTTCTCACTGAAGGATAAATTATATTTTCTCTTCAAATATAATTTATCCTTCAGTGAGAAGTGTTAAATCAATAATAAAATCATCAATAGAAGCCCTACTGGCTTTATAAAGTAATGTTTAATTCCCAATAAATGTCTTCGTAACTAAGAAGCCGCCATTTGCAAAGTTAGAAGCTACGGTTTCAATCATTTGGCACGAGGTAATTACAATGTATATAAGAGAGAAATTTGTATCTAGATTGTAACTCGCCTCGATAGCTCAGTTGGTAGAGCACTTGGCCCGGAAAGCCAAGGGTTCGAGTCTCGGTCTAGGCGAGAATTTTTTTCTTCAAATATAATTTATCCTTCAGTGAGAAGTGTTAAATCAATAATAAAATCGTCAAGATTTTATAGTACTTACTGTTACTACGTCGAAATTCCCTAGGTCCATCATCCTGCATAGATTTGTTCGCTACTTGATAATTTGACGATATATTCGATTGTTGATGGTTTTGTGATAAGGGAACAGAATCCATGTCACCATCTTGATGTAAATGCTGTACAGAATCTTGTGACAATCTTGTTCCAGAAGAACTTCTGATGTTACCACGAGATTTAGTTAGATTACCATCCATACCACCAACACAACTACCCCTTCCCCTGCCACGTCCTCGCCATCGTACATTTCTTGGTCCACCATCTGTAAATGGGACATCACGAATATCGCGATGGACTCTTCTGTTTGAAGCTACATTCGAGGTGCCACTATTTTCCTCTCTGCTGTTCACATTATTGTTAATTGTGAGGTTCTGAGTCCTAAAATACAAATATTTAAACAAAATGAAATAATAATAATAATATAATAATAATAATAATAATAAGTAAAGTGATCCCACAACAGACCCGGAGGCCCTCGGGGTAGTAGGAGGTTAAGGCTCCCACTTTTTTTAGACAATCGGCACTTTATGTCAGCCCTGCGTGACGGCCGCCTTTACCCCCAGAACAAGCGTCTGGTACTCATTTCCGTTAGAGGCTGAGTCGACCCCAGGGCCATAAAAGTTTTATTTAAATTGGCAGAGTTAAGGCCATTAGGTCTTATCTCTCAATCACAACTCCGATGAATTTAAATGATTATTACCTCATAACGTTTACTTCCCAACATTAAATTTAACATAAAGTGATGAGCTTTCACTGTAAAAATACAATCATCAAGAAGGCAAGAGTAGCTTTCTCTGAAGTAAAATTTTCGAGAAAATAGTTCCCTATTTGGATCTCCAGGTGCGGATTACATTTATGTGAAATGAAAGAGCATAAAAACTACTTGTTAGGAGAACCAGAGGAAAAGCAGCCAGGTTTAAGATTTTACTAATATTTCAGCTAAAATTATTTCTTGGAGACTATCATGTGTAGCTTTAGAAAAGGGGGTCTACCACTGATCAAATATTTACACTAAACCTAACTCCATTTATTAATTTACTCGAAGATCAGTGTAGCTTTAGAAAATGGGGATCTACCACTGATCAAATATTTACACTAAACCTAACTCCATTTATTAATTTACCCTAAGATTAATTTTGACGCAATAAATAACAGGTCTTAAATTTTTAATGCAATGACTGAATTTGAAATTAATAAACTAATTATTTTACCAAAATGACTATCATATACGTTAAATAAAAGGTGACATTTAAGGTAAGCTTTATGAAAGTTTTGAGACTTACAATGATATCAAACAGGGTGATTCTCTGTCAACTTTGTTATTTAATATTGGTTTTAAAAGATGTAATGATATGAGGATTAATACGAGGTGAATGATAAAAAATTCTACCTAAATACCTATTTGAAAGATTTATTAGAAAATAAATTAACCCCGGTGATACAATTTTCAATCAAATGATACAATATTTTAGCATTTGCTGATGATATTGTTGTTTTATCTTGGAACCTAAATTCACTTGATTAAGTGGTTCAACAAATTTAATGTGAAACAGACCTGGCTAATTAGAAATTAATTGCATCAAAAGTAAATGTATGTACGAGTAGTATGAAAGATGTCTCAAATGCTATTGTTTTAAATTATGTACCATTATGTTTACTTTTAAGTGTCTAAACTAAGTAAGAATATTTAATTTTAGGAAGTTATATTTTGAGGTTATTTTAATTATATTATTTTTGGTCTGGACATCTTACCTCAATATTAATGTTGATTTGTTCTTGGACATGTTTCAAAACAATTCTGTTTTATCATATTGTTTTGAAACATGTCCAAGAACAAATCAACATTAATACTGAGGTAAGATGTCCAGACCAAAAATAATATAATTAAGTAAGAATAGTATAATAATAATAATAACATTATTGTGGAGATTAAAGAAAAAAATAGTAGTAGGTAATTGTCTCAGAGCCATAGATAATTTAATGAAGGTCAAGAAAAAAAAAGAGTTTATATAACTATAATTTAAACCTGTTATTTATGGAAGTAAGGCCTGGACTCCGCCTGAATTAATCATTACTCATTACAATGACTATTTAACTCATGCCCCAAATGGGACTCAATGACCAATCACGTTTCAATGATTTCTGTTTTACAACCAATCAGAGTCGTGTTTCACGAAATATTTATCAGTGTTATAATTACCATATTAAAGAAAGCTCCTCCTTTTTAATATTCTGAAATAGTATGATCTAGTTGCAGTGATAAACAAAAGAAGCAGATGAAGCGTACCTATCGTTTCTCATTTGTTTTCAAACATCGCCGTTTACATTAGATATATAAATATTTTAAAATAACTACAGTTAAATAATGATTTGTGAGTAAACAGATTAATTTTATTCGTTAAATAGTCCTAACAAATGCCACTCTTGATTTCCTAATTCTCTAGATAAATTCACTCCTCACTTCGTGAGTCGTGAATTTATCGATAATTTGGAAATCACTCGTGGCATTACTTATGATACATTCATGGTCCCATTTGTAACCAGGGGACATGGCAAATCAGAACAAATGCAGTATAACAATTGTTGTATAAAAATTGTGCCACTCACTGACACACACAAAATTGGGCAAAAGAAGAAATGGAAGAAGAAAAATTATAAAATAAAATTTTATCTTACCTATTAACTAACTCATTTACTATATTCTTCGGATGTGAATCTAAATCCAAAGGAGGAAATGCATCTTGCTGAGTTTTCTTTATATTATTTCTCTCTTCCTTATATTTTCTACCACCAATTGTTCTATTACTATACGTTGAGCCTTGTATAGGAAGATTCTGTTCTGCAGAGGTATCAGAATTTTCATTATTCTGTTTATTATTTATAAGTGGTGGAAATTCTTCTTGATTTACATCAATACCGCGAGTCTGATTTGCTCCACCGCGACGTCCTCCTCGCCGGTTTCCTCTAGTAGATTGTGTGGTAGCTTGTGGTTTACCGTAGGCATCTTCATCTTCCCAATTTCTTGTATATTTATTAGGACCTCGTCTGAAATATCAATAATTTATCAATTGTATTAATTGTGAGATGTAAACAGCTGTGATTTGTTATATAGCTATTATTCTACTTCTATGTCTTTTAGAAAAATAATTGTAACATAAAGCTCATTTAATAGGAGCCTGAGTAGAATTTGGATCAGTCTGGACACAAATAATGAAGAAAATCTTCAAATCTGAACTGTCCCTGATCAAATCAGGGCTGCCCAGACATTACTCATATGTTATACCTAAGCTAAGTAACTCACATTAATTATTCAAGAGCTAAAAAATACAATTTAATATTTAAAGTTGTAAATATTCTAACTTTCCATTAATTAAAAAATACAACTAGCATAATTTTGCAATTAGATCAGACAAACAGCCACTGTGTGTGTGTGTATGTGTTCTAATACACACTCATTGCACTATTCATGCTTTGTGTTTCATTCAGGGGAGATAGATGGAGTTAAAATTAACTATTTTCAATTTATGTATCACTTCAGCAGACCATTTTACATACATGATGCATTCTTGAATTGTGTATAGAGGGGAGTGTGGAATGAGTGCATGTTTTGTATACTATAAAGTATGTTGTATGAGAGATTATAATAAAGAGAAGGAAACACGCGAAACCAGATGCTGGCAAATAACCAACTCCTGACAAAATGCACCAAAGAATAGACAGGCTTAATGTCCTCAACTGATGGATGAATCACCATCTATAGTTCCACATGTATTTTTAATATAAGTACCTCATAGTGTTTATATATTAAATTTGGGAATTTTTAACATTATGAGGTTCAATTAATAATAATTAAATGAATCGTGATGTTTTCTTACCTCATACATCTATGTTTCTTTTAACACAGCACTGCAGTATCGGCGACACTTTGTCGTCATCGTCAGCTGTTTTCACGACTGTCAATTTTTTCTCCTTTTTGCCGGTAATTATCTAGACTGCCATCTGGTGTTCTTTTGAAGGAATTCCTCTTCAAACTGCCATCTGGTGTTATTTTGAATGAATCATTTCCTAAACTGCTATCTGTTGTATTTTTGAAGAACTTTGGAAGAACCAAGCTTGATTACAAAGTTCTTCAAAAATACAACAGATAGCAGTTTAGGAAATGATTCATTCAAAATAACACCAGATGGCAGTTTGAAGAGGAATTCCTTCAAAAGAACACCAGATGGCAGTCTAGATAATTACCGGCAAAAAGGAGAAAAAATTGACAGTCGTGAAAAAAGCTGACGATGACGACAAAGTGTCGCCGATACTGCAGTGCTGTGTTAAAAGAAACATAGATGTATGAGGTAAGAAAACATCACGATTCATTTAATTATTACCTCATAGTGTGTTACTTCCTACAAATTTTGAACATGAGTACCATATGTCTTCTCAACATATGTACTGTGGACGGATTTGAAATTTAATTTAAGAAACTGGTGCACAAGAGCAATTAAATATTGTACATCACCACCTCTCCACACACCAATATTTTGAATTGTTTCAATAGGTAAATTATTATATGAACAATATGAGGTGAGTGATAAAAAATTCTACCTAAATAAAATTATTATATCATTCAAATAAATTATTTTAGAATATAAGTTACCCATATCTTCTCCTTCGCCTTGCACGTGGTGGTCCTTCTTCATTACGAATGTCATATCCGTAAATAGCAATAAGTTCTTCACGTGATTTTGGTGCTTGTTCATCTGGATTGTAACGGTCATGACTCCACCGGTTTTCATGTTCACGCCAAACTTTCTTTGCTTTAGCATCACCACCTCCTTGACTTTCTTTTGTTGCACGATCCACTGCTTCTTTGTCATTTGTTTCACCTCCACTTCTATAAACAGAAAAAAAAACATAGCAAATTCCAGATTATTCAAGTATGCATTAGTTGGTTTGCAGAATTTTTGTACCTTGTGAAAGTGAAAATGTAAAACCAATAAAATGTAAAATGCATTGCTGTGAACTTGGCTTAAAATAAACTCTTCACCTCTTTAATTATCTGTCTACCAGATATGCTATAAGCATAGCTGATTTAAAGCATGTTTCAGGAATAAGGGAAGAACATTTTTTAACCATGCAATTATGTTACTTAACCCATTTGCTTCAGGTTTAAATGCTCAATGCAATTCCCCATAAACCAGATTTAAATCATCGTAAATTATATCGTCTATTTTCAGACATTCAAAATGAACAAAAGATAACAGCACTTGAGATCACAATAAGGGTGAAGGCCAAACATTCTTCTAATATTCATAAATGTTAACAAAAGATTACCCTGCCAAGGGATGAACAAAATATATAACAGGCAGAGTTAAGTGAGTGTACCCTATCTTCTGGGTTGAAGGCCATTTAACTGCCGGCAAAGTTACCCCATCTTCTGAGGCGAATGGGTTAAGTTAGGACTCATTACATCCTTTGAAATAAATCTAAGAAATTTTTCACATCAACAGCTGATTCCATAAACACTAAGAGAATTACTTAAGCTGCACAAGGTCTCAATTATTTCTTGCTTAGAGCACAGAAATACAATTTATTATGTGGATCAAAGAAGTATCTCTTAATCTGGAGTACATCATGAAAAAATACGGCATTGTGAAAGCTTGCATATTGTAAACTATTTTATGGATTTAAGTAGAGTTCAAGGAACAGAGATGGGTGGTATATTGACTTAGGCTTTCACGGCCGGAGTTACTATGATGATCTTGCAGAAGATTTCCGGCTGTTGGCCGTGGCCTTGACGCTTGTAGATCCCCAACGTTTCGCCAGAGAATGGCAATTTTGTTGACTACCTGCTCTATTTATACATGTATCCACGACGAGTTCTCTGCGCAGTCCGTTACTTCGTAAATTGTATCTGCCTTCTGGTTGGTTAGCATTAAGGGTCTTCCACTGCACCAATGAGGTTGCTGTCTGATGTTCTAGTAGATTGTTCTCGTAGGGGTTTACATCTGGCTTTTGTTAGGACTGGTATCCATGCTTTGTTGACTTTTAATGATTCTTCTTTTCTATTGTAACTATTTTGATGTTTGAATATTTCAATGGCTTCTCGTTGCAGACGGGCAAAATAGTGTGTGCAGTTAGATAATATATCCGTGTTGTTGTATTGTACTGTATGGCCTTCAAGTAGAGAGTGTTCTGCTACTGCCGACTTTTCCACTTGTTTAAGACGGCTGTATCTTTCGTGTTCTTTAAGTCTGGTTGTGATGCTGCGTTTAGTGGTGCCTATGTACACTTGGCCGCAACTGCACGGGATCCTGTATATGCCTGCTGATTGATGAGGATGAAGTTGATCCTTAATAGGTCTAACAAGGTTTTTGATTTTCCTGGTAGGCATATATACTGTTTTTATGTATTCTTTCTTTAGCAGTTTTCAAATTCGGTCAGTTACATTCTTGATGAAAGGTAAGAATGCCCTGGTTGATGTTTTTTCTTCTGATTCCTTGTTGTTGAATCGTCTGGGATGGTTTGCTCTGTTGAAATCTCTGTTGATACAACAACAAGGAATCAGAAGAAAAAACATCAACCAGTGCATTCTTACCTTTCATCAAGAATGTAACTGACCGAATTGGAAAACTGCTAAAGAAAGAAGACATAAAAACAGTATATAGGCCTACCAGGAAAATCAAAAACCTTCTCAGACCTATTAAGGATCAACTTCATGCTCATCAATCAGCAGACATATACAGGATCCCGTGCAGTTGCGGCCAAGTGTACATAGGCACCACTAAACACAGCATCACAACCGGACTTAAAGAACACAAAAGATACAGCCGTCTTAAACAAGTGGAAAAGTCGGCAGTAGCAGAACACTCTCTACTTGAAGGCCATACAGTACAATACAACAACACAGATATATTATCTAACTGCACACACTATTTTACCCGTATGCAATGAGAAGCCATTGAAATATTCAAACATCAAAATAGTTACAAAAGAAAAGAAGAATCATTAAAAGTCAACAAAGCATGGATACCAGTCTTAACAGAAGCCAGATGTAAACCCCTACGAGAACAATCTACTAGAACATCAGACAGCAACCTCATTGGTGCAGTGGAAGACCCTAATGCTAACCAACCAGAAGGCAGATACAATTTACAAAGTAACGGACTGCGCAGAGAACATGTCGCAGATACATGTACAAATAGAGCAGGTAGTCGACAAAATTGCCAGTCTCAAGACAACCCTTGAGGATGCCGGATGCAGTTTCTGGCGAAACGTTGGGGATCTACAAGCCTCAAGACCACGGCCAACAGCTGGAAATCTTCTGCAAGATCATCATAGAGATGGGTGGTTTTAAGAAACATGCTTTAGATTTTCATATTCTATTTCTTCTGGTTTTTCCAAGCAGGCTTCTCGAAAACTAAATGGTAATGGAGAAGTCTGCTCTCAAAGACAACCAACCAAGCCCCAAAACATAAGTACTTCAAGAAGACAAATCAGGAAACAGAAAGGCCTACGAGTAGGGATTATTAATGCAGTAACATTGAATAAAGAGAAACACCTTATTTTTCCTTATTTCAAAATTAGGTTGTGGGTTACATACACAAATATGGGATTCCAATTCTTAGTTAAATAGAGATTTACAAGTTAAAAAAAAAAAGAAAGAAAAACTTACGCATCCTCAGTGGCAGTTCTATCATCATGTTCATAGAAAGTGCCTCTCTTAGGGATGTACTGGGGATTCCTTCTGTCTTCATCATCATCTAACTTCTTTTCTTTTGGTGGAACACTTTCCTGAAAGATAAAACACAAACTTTATTCATCTATTCACACATTCATGGATGTGTTTCAAACCTTCACTACATAAGTTAACTTTACCAACTATTCAAATAACATTCTATGCAAATAATGTTACGATTAAAATTCATCGGAGAACATATTGTTTAAACAACTCACCTCATAGGATTCATGCTTCCATGATATCACGATTTCAAACATAGTCATGTTCATCGTCAGCCAGACTCTGAGTCGGAGTTATGGCTGACGATGAACATGACTATGTTTGAAATCGCGATATCATGGAAGCATGAATCCTATGAGGTGAGTTGTTTAAACAATATGTTCTCCGATGAATTTTAATGATATACCTCATAATGTTACGATTACTGATTAGGAAGTAGTCATCAATTAATAAATTGAGTTAGATTTAACAACTCACCTCATAATTGTATAATCGCCTACAATTATGAGGTGAGTTAAGCCTAAATCAATTTAACATATGATCAGAGTTATATCGAAATATCTCACCTCACAAATTTTGATCTGGTATCGTGAAAAGCACGAAATTTGTGATGTGAGGTACTTAAAATATTAATTTGACCATATGTTAAATGAACACTACCTCATAATTATGATTACTATATAATTAAGAGAAACCTCATAGTGTTATTTCCTACACATATAAACTAATGTTTACTTCCAACATTAATTTTAAACTACACTCTATTTCAAACATATTCGCAGCAAGAGTTGTCTGCCTGGGACTTCGAAACATTTCTCGCGGCTGAAGTTTCCATTAAGTGCAGTGAGGCACACACCACGCACATGCGCGAACAGGGTTTTATTTTCAAATTATTTTCCACCATTTACAATAAATTTTACATTTTTTTCCCAATGTTTATTTAATTTTTTCTATAATATTTAACTACATACATAACACGAAGATGTGGCAGCCATATTGATTTTAACAAATATTCTATACAACACATGTTCCAGTGCAGACAACATATGTTATGTATTTCAAAATTTCACAACTTATTATTTACTTCTGGGCATTGCATTCTTTAACAGGTTATAGGTTTGTTAAATATAGTGTATATGTTGATTGCGGATCTTTCCATTAAGCGCAGTGAGAATTTTTTCTAAGTCCCAGGCAGACACCACGTGCATACGCCAATAAATGCAAAGCGGTTTACTCTATGGAATATCGCAACGTAGCCAACATTATACATGCTATTTAACAAACCTAAAAGCTAACCTAACACAATTTAAGCACTCTAACCTGTGAAAGAACGCAACACCCAAAAATAAATAGTAAGTTCTCTAATTCTGAAGTACATAATCTATGTTGGCTGCCACGTCTTCATGTTATGTATACAGTTAAATATCATAGAAAAGTTGAATTACCCTCAGGGGTCCTCATCTAGGGGATATGTGGATGGCGACCACAAGGTGCCCAAGCTGAGCAAAACATTTCTTCCACTTACTTGTGTTTTGCACTCTTTTAACTTTACTATCTAACCTATCTTGGTTAACTCCTGTTTTTTCGACCCCGACGCTATTAGGGCATCCGAGGGCTAGGGAGTCTTTTCCTTTCTTCCATTTCTTCTTTCCTTCATTTTCTTTTCTTCTCCAGAAAAGCCTGACCAGAGGCTATAAGATGGCAGCCCCATCACTGGTCTTGCCTTCCTTTGGCCAGCAACCAATCGAAGGGACTATTATTGTTTTCAAGTCTTATACGAGAATTTTCCAGAAGGATCAATTTTCTATAGGATCGTAACAGGCCTTGGCCTAATACTTGGAAGGAAGAAGAAGAAATATGTTGAAATAATTGTTAGAAAAAATAAGATCCAGAAATGGGTGCACACGAATTCTTCTAAGTTCCACAGAATCGCAGTGCGCGAGTTGCTGTAATGGTTAATGTAGCTTCCGGTAGATGGCTTTGAAGTTGGCATAACTTTGGGAATAAATTCCCAAATACTAAAAAAAATGGATGCAAACTAACTTCCCGTTTCCTAACCTAACAAAACAATTTACATGCACATTATTTATTCCAAATTAAAAAAAAAAGATGTAAACCAACTTCCCATTTCCTAACCTAACAAAATAATTTACATGCAAATTATTTAATAAACTATAAACTAATTTTACGTACACTAACACTAAATATGGTTTGGAATTATTTTAAAATGTAGACAACTCCGATTTGAGAGCTACCTAGCAGATGTTACATGAAGCATTTCCACGTTTCTAGAACCTGATGCACAATATTCGCGTGATTTATAAGTATTTAAAAATCGTAAGAAATTATATTTTAAGAGAAAAATTTTCGCATAGACCGAGACTCGAACCCGGGACCTTTGGCTTGCCGGGCCAAACGCTCTACCAACTGAGCTACCGAGGCAAGTTGCGATATAGATGCAAATTTTTCTCTTATATACGTTGTAATTCCCTCACCAAATGCTTTTGAAACCATTGTTTCTATCTTTGCAAATGGCGGCTTCTTAGTTAAGAAGACATATATTGGGAATTTAACATTACTTTATAAAGCTAGTAAGGCTCCTAATGATGTTTTTATTATTAATTTAACATTTCTCACTGAAAGATAAATTATATTTGAAGAGAAACAACTTTGCTTAGACCGAGACTCGAACCCGGGACCTTTGGCTTGCCGAGCCTAACGCTCTACCAACTGAGCTACCGAGGCAAGTTGCGATATAGACGCAAATTTTTCTCTTATATACGTTGGAATTACAATGTTTAGTCCGGCAAGTAATTCCAACGTATATAAGAGAAAAATTTACGTCTATATCGCAACTCGCCTCGGTAGCTCAGTTGGTAGAGCGTTTGGCCCGGCAAGCCAAAGGTCCCGGGTTCGAGTCTCGGTCTAGGTGAAAATTTTTCTCCTCAAATATAATTTATCTTTCAGTGAGAAATGTTAAATCAATAATAAGAACATCGTAAGAAATGTTTACAAAATGTTTAAAATAGTATGAAACGTTATTATAAATGATTGAAAAGCGTTTAGTGTATCAGTGGCATAAGAATGTTAAATGAAAATTGTGTGCACCCATTTGGACCTCAGCCAAAATGTAAAATTTGTGAATGGTGGGAAATAATTTGAAAATAAAAAACCCTGTTGGTGCACGCGTGTGGTGTCTGCCTCGGACTTAGAAAAATTTCTCACTGCGCTTAATGGAAACATCAGCCGTTGATTCGCGTAGCATGATTCCATAGTATAAACCACTTCGCGCTTTGGTGTCTGCTTGGGACTGAAAAAATTTCTCACCATGTTTAATGGTCTAATGGAAACTTCAGTCGTCTAGGTATTCTAAAGTTGAGCCAAACGTTTACTATACACTTGAAATTGTAGTACATGTTTTTTAAAATAAAACCGTAAAGAATAAAATTAGAAGTTGTGTCAGGTATTTTAAGTTTCATGTCACATGTTGGATACCGAAATGAATTGTTCAGCGACATATTATAGTTAATAACAAATATGGGAAGTGATAAATGAGGTACTGGGGATAAACCGTCGCACATGAATTCTTCTAAGTTCTATAGAATCGCAGTGCACATGCACGAGTTGCAGTAATGGTTAATGTAGCTTCCAGTAGATGGCTCTGAAGTCGGTGTTACCAACTTTGGGAATAAATTCCCAAACGTTAAAAAAATGAACGTAAACTAACTTCCCATTTCCTAACCTAACAAAACAATTTTCATGCATATTATTTAACAAACTATAAACTAATTTTAGTACACTAACACTAAATATGGTTTCAAATTATTTTCAAATGTTGGTGACAGCGATGTGAGAGTCGCCTAGCAGATGTTACACGAAGCATTTGCGCGCTGTAGTACTCAACGTACAATATTTGCATAATTTAGAAATATTAAAAAATCGTAAGAAATGTTTATAAAATGGTTCCAAAATGGGGTGAGGTAAGTTATATGCCGGTCACAAAACTACACTTACATTCTTATGCCACTGATGCACTAAACACTTGTAAACACGTTTTGTACTGTTTTAAACATTTTGCAACGATCTTCAAGCTTTCTTTACAATATTTTATATTTATATATTTACGTAAAACATGATTGTGGATACATAACTTAGTTGCTACTTTGCCATGTTGTTCCAATGTTGCCACCATTTGAAAATAATTTCAAACCATATTTAGTGTTAGTGTACGTAAAATTAGTTTATAGTTTATTAAGTAGTATGGATGTAAATTGTTTTGTTAGGTTAGGAAATGGGAAGTTGGTTTACGTCCATTTTTTAAAGCATTTGGGAATAAATAATATGCATGTAAATTGTTTTCTTTGGTTAGGAAATGGTAAGTTAGTTTACGTCCATTTTTTTTGCATTTAGAAATTTATTCCCAAAGTTGATAACGCAGACTGCAGAGCCATCTACCGGAGGCTTTATTAACCATTACATCAACTCCTGCATGCACACTGTGATTCTATGGAACTTAGAAGAATTCGTCTCCAACATATAACTGACTTTTTCCCCAAAATGTTAAAAATGGTACCAAACATTATAAATGGTTGAAAAGTGTTTAGTGCATCAGTGGCATAAGTATATTATATGGAAAATTGTGTGCAACGGTTTGTACACAGCCTGTACTGGTACTGGAAAAATTTGGTTATATGCTGGACACAAATTCTTCTAAGTTCCACAGAATCGCAGTGCGCATGCACGAGTTGCTGAAATGGTTAATATAGCCGCCGGTAGATGGCTCTGCAGTCGGCGCTACCAACTTTGGGAATAGATTCCCAAATAAAAAAAATGGTCGTAAACTAACTTGCCAGCCATTTCCTAACCAAAGAAAACAATTTACATGCATATTATTTATTCCCAAATGCTTTAAAAAAATGGACGTAAACCAACTTCCCATTTCCTAACCTAACAAAACAATTTACATGCGTATTATTTAATAAACTATAAACTAATTTTACGTACACTAACACTAAATATGGTTTGAAATTATTTTCAAATGGTGGCAACGTTGGAACAACATGGCAAAGTAGCAAGTAAGTAATGTATCCACGATCATGTTTTACGTAAATATATAAATATAAAATATTGTAAAGAAAGCTTGAAGATCATTGCAAAATGTTTAAAACAGTACTAAAGGTGAGATGTTGTACACTTCAGGTCGCAAAAATTTTTCAATTTAATATCTTATTCCACTGATGCACTAAACACTTTTAAACACGTTTAAAACATTTTGCAACACTTTTAAACACATTTTAAACATCATCCAATGTTGCAACGAGTTTTTTTTCATATTTACATATTTGCGTAAAACACGGTCGTGCTACATTGCTTACTTCCTACTCTTTGTTATTTTACCTCCACTTCCTATGTTGTTCCAGCGTTGCCACCATCAACAACCCAAACTACTCCAGATGTTGCCAACCATTTCCACGTTCCCTGGATTTCACCTACGTTAGAGTAATTGATTTGTGTTACAGTAATTGATTTAGGTTTGGTTAGCTTTTAGGTTCCTTGCTTTTTAAATGTGATTCCACGTTCCCTGGATTTCACCTATGTTAGAGTAATTGATTTGTGTTACAGTAATTGATTTAGGTTTGGTTAGCTTTTAGGTTCCTTACTTTTTAAATGTGATTTGATACATAAAATATATTACCTCTTCATATCTGTTATTCTATGAAAAATTCAAAATATAGGACGGTTACCACGTAAAATCATATTTCCACTAGTTCATTTCGTGTTAATTATACATTTTTAGACAAGTTCTGGGAATTTTGTGTCAATGTTGGTTAATGTTTTCACATACATATACCGCCAACTGCTGGATGTTGCATTTATCTACCTGGGATAATTGGAGCACTAGCGCATGCGATTCTATAGAACTTAGAAAAATTTTTGTGCGACCCGAAGTGTAGCATATCCCTAAAGGTGTTTACAAGTGTTTAGTGCATCAGTGGCATAAGAATGTAAGTGCAAAATTGTGACGGGCATATAACCTACCTCACCTGAAATTATTTTCAAATGGTGGCAATGTTGGAACAACATGGGGAAAAAGTCTGGTTTATGCCAGTGACGAAATCATCTAAGTTCCACAGAATCAGAGTGTACGAGTTGCTGTAATGGTTAATATAGCCTCCGGTAGATGGCTCTGCAGTCGGCATTACCAACTTCAGGAACAAATTTCCAAATGCAAAAAAAAAAAAAAATGGACATTAACTAACTTGCCATTTCGGAAAAAGTCAGTTATATGTCTCAGACGAATTTTTCTAAGTTCCACAGAATCGCAGTGCACATGCACGAGTTGCAGGAATTGCCATAATGGTTAATATAGTCTCCGGTAGATGGCTCTGCAGTCGGCGTTACCAACTTTGGGAATAAATTTCCAAACGCAAAAAAAAAAAATGGACGTTAACTAACTTGCCATTTTCTAACTAAAGAAAACAATTTACATGCATATTATTTATTCCCAAATGCTTAAAAAAATGGACGTAAACCAACTTCCCATTTCCTAACGTAACAAAGCAATTTACATGCATACTATTTAATGAACTATTAAACTAATTTTACGTACACTAACACTAAATATGGTTTGAAATTATTTTCAAATGGTGGCAACGTTGGAACAATATGGCAAAGTAGCAAGTAAGTAATGTATCCACGATCATGTTTTACGTAAATATATAAATATAAAATATTGTAAAGAAAGCTTGAAGATCATTGCAAAATGTTTAAAACAGTACTAAAGGCGAGCTGTTGTACACTTCAGGTCGCAAAAATTTTTCAATTTAATATCTTATTCCACTGATGCACTAAACACTTTTAAACACGTTTAAAACATTTTGCAACACTTTTAAACACATTTTAAACATCATCCAATGTTGCAACGAGTTTTTTTTTCATATTTACATATTTGCGTAAAACACGGTCGTGCTACATTGCTTACTTCCTACTCTTTGTTATTTTACCTCCACTTCCTATGTTGTTCCAGCGTTGCCACCATCAACAACCCAAACTACTCCAGATGTTGCCAACCATTTCCACGTTCCCTGGATTTCACCTACGTTAGAGTAATTGATTTGTGTTACAGTAATTGATTTAGGTTTGGTTAGCTTTTAGGTTCCTTGCTTTTTAAATGTGATTCCACGTTCCCTGGATTTCACCTATGTTAGAGTAATTGATTTGTGTTACAGTAATTGATTTAGGTTTGGTTAGCTTTTAGGTTCCTTGCTTTTTAAATGTGATTTGATACATAAAATATATTACCTCTTCATATCTGTTATTCTATGAAAAATTCAAAATATAGGACGGTTATCACGTAAAATCATATTTCCACTAGTTCATTTCGTGTTAATTATACATTTTTAGACAAGTTCTGGGAATTTTGTGTCAATGTTGGTTAATGTTTTCACATACATATACCGCCAACTGTTGGAGGTTGCATTTATCTACCTGGGATAATTGGAGCACTAGCGCATGCGATTCTATAGAACTTAGAAAAATTTTTGTGCGACCCGAAGTGTAGCATATCCCTAAAGGTGTTTACAAGTGTTTAGTGCATCAGTGGCATAAGAATGTAAGTGCAAAATTGTGACGGGCATATAACCTACCTCACCTGAAATTATTTTCAAATGGTGGCAATGTTGGAACAACATGGGGAAAACATGGGAAAAAGTCTGGTTTATGCCAGTGACGAAATCTTCTAAGTTCCACAGAATCAGAGTGTACGAGTTGCTGTAATGGTTAATATAGCCTCCGGTAGATGGCTCTGCAGTCGACATTACCAACTTCAGGAATAAATTTCCAAATGCAAAAAAAAAAAAAAAAAAAAAAATGGACATTAACTAACTTGCCATTTCGGAAAAAGTCAGTTATATGTCTCAGACGAATTTTTCTAAGTTCCACAGAATCGCAGTGCACATGCACGAGTTGCAGGAATTGCCATAATGGTTAATATAGTCTCCGGTAGATGGCTCTGCAGTCGGCGTTACCAACTTTGGGAATAAATTTCCAAACGCAAAAAAAAAAAAATGGACGTTAACTAACTTGCCATTTTCTAACTAAAGAAAACAATTTACATGCATATTATTTATTCCCAAATGCTTAAAAAAATGGACGTAAACCAACTTCCCATTTCCTAACGTAACAAAGCAATTTACATGCATACTATTTAATGAACTATTAAACTAATTTTACGTACACTAACACTAAATATGGTTTGAAATTATTTTCAAATGGTGGCAACGTTGGAACAACATGGGAAAGTAGCAAGCAAGTAATTTATCCACGATCATGTTTTACGTAAATATATAAATATAAAATATTGTAAAGAAAGCTTGAAGATCATTGGAAAATGTTTAAAACAGTACAAAAGTGTTTAGTGCATCAGTGGCATAAGAGTGTAAGTGTAGAATTGTGAGAGACATAAAACCTACCACATCCGCCATTTCCTAACTAAAGAAAACAACTTACTTGCATATTAGTTATTCCCAAATGCTTAAAATATGGACGTAAACCAACTTCCCATTTCCTAACCTAACAAAACAATTTACATGCGTATTATTTAATAAACTAATTTTACGTACACTAAATATGGTTTGAAATTATTTTCAAATGTTGGCAACGTTGGAACAATATGGCAAAGTGGCAAGAAAGTAATGTATCCACGATCATGTTTTACATAAATATAAAATATTGTAAAGAAAGCTTGAAGATCGTTGCAAAATGTTTGAAACAGTACAAAACATGTTTACAAGTGTTTAGTGCATCAGTGGCATAAGAATAGTGTAGAATTGTGACAGGCATATAATCTACCTCATCCCTGGTAGCCATTTTGAAAATGTGCAATGAAGACTTATTCATAGAAATGAACTAGATATAAGACTAGTTTAGGGACTTCTACTGTAACTTATTAATTACCTGTCCATCACCTTCTTCTCTCTCATATTCTATTATAACACTATCGTCATCATCTTCATCAACAGCCGTAGAATCATCGGTTTCCGAATCTCCAACAGTTTCATATTCTGATTCCCTAGTACCTTCGGTGCTAGCATTTGGGTCTCCTTCCTAAATAAAAATTAATATATACATTATGCGTATGATAACTTACAATAGGCTTACAACTGAAATGGTTGAAAATTAATAATAAATAGCCAAGCATTTAATTTGAACTTTCGACCTCTTTTTAATTTAGGTTTAGGATACGTTAATGGTATCAGATCGACATAAGGCACGCTATATACTCTGAAATACATACATATATTGGCAAATTTAATTAAATAATGTTTTTTTTCACTTACCTCCTCTGATCCTTTAATTATTTCATTATCTCCGTAAGAATCTTCGGAGAATTTTTCAGAATCTTCTGAATCTCTTGGTTTTCGCCTTCTACCTTCATCCGCCATTTTGATTTTACTCATGCACACCACATCAAGCATGGCCAAAGATAAACTGCATACGCTTTCAGAAATAATCTTCTGATTTTTTTCAGTATACAAATATTTAATAACTAATTTAAATTACTGAAACTTACAAAAAACAAATTAGAGTTGTGAAATATATGTTTTACTAAAACACACGACCTCACGAACTTCTCAACACGGTTCTCTATGACAGAGAGTACTTCTCAAGAGCAAAGAGTACAGAGCTAACACAGAGCATACTTCTCAAGAACAAAGAGTATAGAGCTCTGTGACAAATACCAGAGATTTTAGACAAAGAGAACGAAGCTCAAGGACGAAGTAAATGTGAAAAATTACTTCTTTGATGCGACACCAGATGGCAAAATAATAAAGGAAGTTAAATTATAAAATTATGGAATATTCAACTGAAAGGTCCGTCTCCTCAACTTAATTAATTATTTAACTGTAGCGCTTTCGGGACTTGTCCCATCATGAACATCACGAATCTTATAAAAGTTAATAAAGAAAGTGACACAATGTGCCACTTTAATTTAGGCAATGAGTATACGTTTTACAAGATACTCACGAGATGTCGGTAGTTATCTATTCCAACCAGCGATAACCCACTACATGAGATTAATATCGATTAACTCATGTTCTACATTCCATCGATAGTAGTTATCGACGTATTATCGTAAGAAAAAAACCGGGTATTTATTTTCGTCATCTGTTACAAAATAATTGTGTTTAATGTATATCTTTTATTCGTAATTTTAATTTGTGAAGTGAATGAGTGATGTTTTCCATGCACCTGTTTCAATTCATTGTACCTGCGGAATCTCTGTACAGCTTGCATTTAGAATTTGATTGTACTGCCGGTATGTTGAATTTATTCTACATTCTTGCGCTTTCCTGTAATTGCTAAACTATTTAAAATGGGCGATGTAGGCTTTTGGAATATATTGTCTATTTTGAGGATTTCATAGTTAAAGTGACCTGTGCTCTCTTAATTATGAAAAACAATAAAATCCACTGTATTTGTTATAAAAAATAACATTTTAAATCGTTTTGTAAAAAAATTGCTCTAGTTGCGTTTTTAGTGAAATTATAATTTATAAATAATTAGTTGTAACATTTTATTGTCTTGTAGTTTATACTTCTAATAATCTTGTTTGAACACCGTTGAGATTAAAATTATTTCAATATTATTATTATTAAAAATGTACGTTATATAACAGTCGTCCTTAACTATAATATTTTCTTTTATAATTTTCGTTACATTATTAAAATGCAAAGCTTTTGGAAGAAATGCTTCATCTTCAGGAATTTTCTTGATATCAAAATTATGTATATATACATATATTTTAGGATGAAAAAATCCAAGGAGCAAGTCCTCCGGGAGGGACTTTAAGCCGTGGGTCCCGAGTGTGAAGATTTTCATTCTCGTAAAATATCTTAAGCCTGAATGAAAAGGCCTCTTAAGCAAAATTTAGCGAATTTTCCCGTCCTAGCATTACCTTAGTTTCCTAGATGTCAGTATGAGGCGGAACTCTGACCATGGACCACTCAATTGACATCTATACGAAAACAAGTGTAACTAAATTAGTATGGTTCAAATACTTCCCCTAAGGGGGAGAGCGCCTAAATCTCTCTTAAGGGAAATATGGGCTTACAAGATAAGAATATTTTATACATCATGTAGTAAGTTCATGGATAGATCCAATATTCCGGCATACAGACAGTATATGGTATACGCCCTCAAGATAAATATTTTGTGTTGAATTTAGTTATATTATATTATGTAATTTTATAAATTGTGATTTAGGAATTTTTTTAAAGTTCCGAAGTTTGAACATTTTTCGTAAGACTTTTCAAATGTTCAATGGTTCTAAGTATTTTTATAAATGTCATGTGAGTTTCAAATTACTTAAAACACATATACAGCATACGTTTGAATACATCAATATTAAAAGACACCACTCTATTTTCCCCCTTTAGTTTTATTGTTTTAAAATGTAATTGTGGTAGTCATATATTTGTTCCTCGTCGGAAACTTCGTTTAATTTTATATAGAAAACCGACCCAAATGGGTGAGGAGACGGAGAAAAAAAAAATAATTTGGTTTTCTGGAGTTGCGGCCTTTTCATATTAGGCGATTTATTTGAAATATGCGTACATAAGTACTCTATCTTTGAGGAACCGAGAATAACAATTATGAAAGTTAATTTATATTTAAATGTTTTTTATTCCTAGTAATACTTTTCAGGCCAATTGGTGTTCATATTTCATAACATGGGGTCACATACTTCTTAATATAATTATTTAAAAGAGTAAACTCGAAAGTCAGAATAATTTTGATTAATTCGGAGTTTATCGAAGCCTATTTCTGCTACGAGGATAATCCTGAGCTAAGATTGAGCTCCTGCAATTGACATTCAAGTATAATGATTATGCATTGCATTTAATTGCTCTTCTACTTTTCATCCAAATAAATTAACGTTCTCGAATAAACTTCCCCTGAGAAGTTCCACCCATCTTTGCTACCGGGATCGGAGGCATAATCCTGATCCATCTCAGAAACAATACCTCTGTTGAGTTATTTCATTTTTGTTTTATGCTACGGTTTATTATACAGTGTGTCGCGCCCAACGTGACGCATTCTCGCGTTACGCTCGGCGTGAGGCTGGTTTCGCATGGAGCATACACGGTACAGCGCTTATGTTTATGGAATTGTCGCCAGATGGCACCACATATATGGGAAATCAAAATGACCAACGTTCATAATAAATTTCCAAAATATGTTTACAACCTAATGAAATAAATTACATACATACTATTTAGTAAACTATAAACTAATCTGATGTACACTAAACTGAGCTATCGGAACCTAACAAAATGAAGTGATTGAACATTTATTTCTTAAAATATGGTTTGGAATTAAATGCAAATGTTCGTCATTCACACATATGTCCTGCCATCTGGTGGATTTAATTTTATAAGCGTTCACGTATGCCAACTTCAATTCTAATAAAGAAATTTGAAAATAAATTGGGAGGAAAAGTCATAATTTGTGTATATAGACAAACATATTAAAATTCTTTATAAAAAAAAGTTTTAAGAATCGTTGCAAAACGTTTAAAATAGTACGAAATATTAGTAAAGACAGAAAAAGTACCTAGAGCAAGAGCATCATATGAATGTTGTGTGGAAAATTATAGAATAAAGTATTCTTTAGTTCTTAAATGAACATATGGATGATGAAAATACCAAATTTTAGAATACTTCAGATTTTCGCCTGAGTAGTTTTATCAGGTTTTGAATTTAATAGAAGCCGAAATTTATGTACATCCATAACATCCCCAACATACAATACAATATTTACAGCTTTTATTTATCTCTTGACTAAGTTCAAGCCACAATAACTCTTTTTTTCTGTACATCTCTGTACTCCTTCATGCTCATATTGTATAGAACATAATGATTTGCAACAAAACTATCTAACTTTCGACGTTAAAATTGGAAAGTTATAAAACAAGTACTGTATTTCCGACATTTTGTTATAAAATCTTAGTTTGATTTTAGCAATTACACCAATGAGTACGGGTAATATCTTCTATATTTTTTGTTTGCGCTGGCAAATTGCGTCCTGGATTCAAGTGATTCCAATACACGACGCGACATGTCAGCGCAAAATTTTTCGCGTCAGCAATTTGCGTTGTAGATAAACCACCTGCATTTAAATACATGGGGAGCAATTTTTGCGCTGGCGCGTTGCGTCGTAGATAAACCATAGCATTACTGTAAGAAAAAAATAGTTTTTTAATGAATTTAGGAATAATATAAAAATAATAATAATAATAATAATAATAATAATAATAATAATAATAATAATAATAATAATAATAATAATAATAATAATAATAATAATAATAATAATAATAATAATAATAATAATAATAATAATAATAATAATAATAATAATAATAATAATTAAATAGACAAACAGCAGTCCCAGAGATAACCCAGCAATCCTATAGAATAGCAGTGAGCATACGCCAGAGGTAATAGAACCAGCGGTAGCCCACACTAGATTATCATCCTTGCCTAGTGGATTATCGCTGGTCGCAACATATGGATTATTACAGAGATAACCCACTATATTATTATCGATATCGTACTAAAGTATAATCAACAGACAGTTCAGCAGATATTCAGTGTTTTTAAAATACATTATGATATTCAGTTTTCCCTACATCAGATCAGAGATAACCCACTAAAGAGATGATCAACGACAATGTTATTCAGTGATCTAGATGCCAGAGACCTCAGGCGTTGGCAGAAAAAACTAACAAATTACAGCTTTTCTGTATTATCGATAGAAACAATTGCACCATCTATCGACAGAAGTATAATTAAACAATGTAGATCCCGGTGGTTCAATCGTCATTTTCGTTGTTTACAATATCACATTTCAAATAATTCCTAGAATAATTAATAATAATCAGATTTTACACTTCATATTATTGAAAAACTCAGGGCAGTTTCAAAAGGGAAATTTGTTCTGAGTTTTAAAAAAATGTGAGGCAAGCTGTAAAATTTGATTAATTCAAATATTATTAAATAAAACCTCATGATGTTATAAACACAACAATCCATAGAATTTCACCTTTCCAATTTCCAAGGGCCTCTACTTTTTATCCAATGCAAGGAATATAGTCATAACATCAGAAAAACAGTTGATTAGATTAAGAAAACTGGAGGAATATTTCATAATTCAATTAATTCTTTTAAAGTATTCATGTTAATAGATTTTTTTCAATATAATCTTAGAAATAACATTATCTACGTAATATCTTCTTAGAATTAAAGAAAGGATGATCCTGATTCTCAAGGAAAGGTTGAAATATAAATAGAGATATTTAATAACTTTTTATTTATTTTAGAAATATGAACAAAAATAATAGACAATAGATAATTTGAGTTATTATGAAGAATGCATTGAAATGATCTGCAAAAAATTGATTACTAATTGTAATATAAAACAAGCAAGTAAAGGGCGAAAAAATGGGGAAATGTATGTGTACATAATTAAACATTCAAGGATTTAGGCTTTCAATAGTCTATTCTGTTCTCAGAATTTCTATGCCAGTCTCTTCAATCTATTGTACCATTTGGAATTTATTGCATATTTAATTAATTTTTTAAAATATTTAACATACGTGTTATGCCATCAAAATCTCGTCCCTAAGAAAAAAGCTACGTTCATAATTACTGGTATTTTACTACCTTACCATAAGATAATCTCAATCAAATAATGCACTGAATTACAATAAACCATTAATTTTACTGTATTGGTGGTGATTTCAGTTATCAATAACCCCTTTCTACAGGAAAGACAAATGCAGCATTATTGGACATATTTGCACATCTGAAAAAAAAAGTTATTCAAAGTATATTTAAAGAGAAAAATTATACGCTCAGACCGGGACTTGAACCCGGGACCCTTGGTTTTCTAGTCCAAGTGCTCTACCATTTGAGCTACCTGAGCAAGTACCGATCTAAACGCAAATCTTTCTCTATATACGTTGAAATTCCCGCCCCAAATGCTTTGAAGCCTTTGCTTCTATCTTTGCAAATGGCGGCTCCTATATTAAGAAGACATATTTGGGAATTATACATTACATTATAAATGCCAGTACGGCTATTTTCGATGTTTTTATTATTAATTTCATACATCTCAATGATGGATAAATCATATTTAAAGAGAAAAATTTTTCTCTTTAAATATGATTTATCCATCATTGAGATGTATGAAATTAATAATAAAAACATGCAAAAGTACATAATAACTAGGCATAGGACAGTACATAGATTTTTAGAAAACCCTAGTTTATAAATATAATGTAGTTATATCGGTGCAATGAAAAAATACAAAAATCTTACATATTATTCCAATAGAATAACCATTGAATACAGCTATAAAAGTACTGGTAAATAACAAAACATTCTCATATCGAAAAAATTTAGTTCTTTTGCTGCACAAAAATTATTTATTTAAAACCAAGTAATTAGAATTACTGCTTTTTGTTTTTTAAGTTTCAATGAATGTAATATGTCTTCAGTCTCACGTACCCATTCTGGGGTTCAAGTTACAATATATATATATTCAATATATGGGTTTTCTTCGAAAACAGACAATTTTCGATTACAGGGCTTGGGCGATGCCTGAAGTATCTTTACTGGCATCACTTTCTCAATAACTTTACAAACTTCCGTATCACAGAATTCTACCAATAATATTAGTAAGCAGACTTACTCCTTATACTGAGGAGATTCTAGGGAGATCATCAATGTGGATTTAGAAGAAACAGGTCTACAACGGATCAGATTTTTAGCTTAAGACAGATTTTAGAAAAGAAATGGGAATATAATGGTACTGTACACCATGTAGACTTCCAAAGGGCATACGATTCAATTAAGAGGGAGAAGTTATATAGTATCCTGCTAGAGTTCGGAATTCCTAAAATGTTAGTTAGATTTATACAAAAGTGTCTAAATGGCACAAAGAGTAGGGTGCGTGTAGGCAAACAGTTTTCAGATACTTTTGAAATCCAATGGTTGAAGCAGGGAGATGCATTATATCCTCTAGTATTTAATTTTATAATAGAATATGTCATCAAACATTTAGAGGATGAAGAAGGCCTACAACTCAATGGTATTAATAAGCTGTTGGTTTATGCTAATGATGTAGTACTATGTGGCTGATAGCGAGGAGATACTAAAGGACAACACGCACACTCTATTGAGTAAAACTAAGAAATTGGGACTGGAAGTAAATATCAATAAAACTAAATATATTGTAACACATAGATATTACCTTACATAATGGAAATGGAAAGCTAATGACAAATGAGGGAAATTTTGAGGAAGTGGCTGAATTCAAACGTCTAGGAACAATAATCACAAACAGGAATGAGATGCACAAAGAAATTAAACATAGGCTCAATTCTGAAAATGCGTGCTATTATGCATTACAGGGACTCTTAACGTCCCAACTCCTTTCAAAAAACGTTAAACTAAAGAAAATATGTAAAACTGTTATTCTACCAGTTATACATTATATGGATGCGAAACATGGACTCTTACTTTAAGGAAGGAAAGGTGGTTACGAGTATTTGGCAATAAAGTTCTTAGGAGAAATTTTGAACCAAAGAGAAATGAACGGACAGGTGAATGGAGAAGACTATATAACAGTGAACTACATGGTCTTTATAGGAAGGTCAGATATAATAAGAATAGTTCAAGTCTCGTAGACTGCGATGGGCAGGACATGTGGCACGAATGTGGAATAAAATACTTGGATGGAAGCTTCTTTTAGGAAAACCAGAGAGAAAACTCCCAGTTGGTAGACCAAGAATGAGGTGGGACAATAACATTAACCATGAGTTGAGGGAAGTAGATTATACAGGGGATGATTGGAAAACATTATCTCAGGATAGGGATGTATGGAGAGCTTATGTCCGCGCGGCCATGAACATACGGGTTCGATAGTGCCAGTGAGTTAGTTAGTTAGCATAAACTTATTAATAATACTCACTAGAAAATATTATTTTAGGAGACAATTAATTAATTAATTTTAATTGTCGAACAAAAATAGTTTCATGATGCTCCAACATTTTAAAATACGCAGCCAACACAATACAATAAAATATACAGTTTATTATGATATAAATAAAAAACTATGAAAATTATTAAAAACTAATGTATCATGGAATACTTTAAACACAAGTTTATATCATGATTACTTTTTCAACTAAAATTAAGAGGAAGTCAGTTTATTTCAAATAATAAAAATATTTAATTCAGGAAGTCGGTTGGCTGTACTCACTGCAGACGAAATTGCCCCTAGGATATAGCGACTGAAGCGCTCCGCAGAAAAGACTAGGCCTGGCATCATCTTCTCCCATAAGCATCGACCCGGGGTATCCTAGATTGCAGCATGTCGCTGTGAAATCTGAATGAAATATTTGGAATAAATCCCCAAATATATTTTCAAGAAATATATTAATAATATTCAAACGTTTATTAAAAATGGACGTACAATAATTTTTAATTTCTCAATGTTTTTCCAATCAGCGATAACCAAAACCAGCGATAACCCACCAGTGGGTTGTTAGTAGATTTTCGCTGGGAAGAAGAGAGAAAAATCATAGACTAAGTAATATACTCTGTGGAGAAAATAGCAATCACCCAGGGATTAATCAATATTGTCTAATGCTACGGTTTATTATATAGCGTGTCGCGCCCGACGTGACGCAATCTCGCGTTACGCTCGGCGTGATACTGGTTTAGCATGGAGCGCATACGCTACAGCGCTTATGTTTATGGAATTGTCGCCAGATGGGACCACATATATGGGAAATCAAAATGACCAACGTTCATAATAAATTTCCAAATGTGTTTACAAAAATTAATGTATACAAACCTGTCCCTGCATAACCTAATGAAATAAAGTACATAATACTATTTAGTAAACTATAAACTAATCTGATGTGCACTAAACTGACCTATCGGAACCTAACAAAATGAAGTGATTGAACATTTATTTCTTAAAATATGGTTTGGAATTAAATGCAAATGTTCGTCATTCACACATATGTCCTGCCATCTGATGGATTTAATTTTATAAGCGTTCACGTATGCCAACTTCAATTCTAATAAAGAACTTTGAAAATAAATTGAGAGGAAAAGTTATAATTTGAGTACATAGATAAGCATATTAAAATGCTTTATAAAAAGTTTTAAGTATCGCTGCAAAACGTTTAAAATAGTACGAAATATTAGCAAAGACAGAAAAAGTACCTAGAACAACAGCATCATATGAATGTTGTATGGAACATTATAGAATTAATTATTCTTTAGTTCTTAAATAAACATATGGTTGATGGAAATACCAAATTTTAGAATACTTCAGATTTTCGCCTGAGCAGTTTTATCAGGTTTTGAATTTAATAGAAGACGAAATTTATGTACATCCATAATATTCCCAAGATACAATACAATATTTACAGCTTTTATTTATCTCTTGACTAAGTTCAAGCCACAATAACTCTTTTTTTCTGTACATCTCTGTACTCCTTCATGCTCATATTGTATAGAACATGTATAGAACTCGATGATTTGCAACAAAACTATCTAACTATCGTCGTTAAAATTGGAAAGTTATAAAACAAGTACTGTATTTCCGACATTTTGTCATAAAATCTTTAGTTTGTTTTTAGCAATTACACCAATGAGTACGGGTAATATCTTCTATATTCTTTGTTTGCGCTGGCAAATTGCGTCCCGCATTCCAATACACGACGCGACATGTCAGCGCAAAATTTTAATTTTTGCGCTGGCGCTTTGCGTCATAGATAAACCATAGCATACCAGTGTCATGATTTTAATGTTTTTCATATATTAAATAAATACTTAAAAATTGTCAAATAATGTTATAAAAATTGTTTGAAAAGTTTAAACTATTAAAATATGTTAGTAAATACAGAAGAAGAGCTATAATTTACAATAAACTGAAAAATCAAGGGTAAGTTGAACTGCTGTTGAGCTAATAAATACAACAACAACAACAATAATAATAATAATAATAATAATAATAATAATAATAATAATAATAATAATAATAATAATAATAATAATAATCCATCCATAGTAATTCTGCCCGAAGGCAGGTCCTTCACTGCAATCATAGCATTTTCATGCTATGCTTGCAGCTTTACTAGGGAATTGTAGGTGTGGTAGCTTCCCGTTGCTTTCCACACCGGTGAATGATGATAAGGATGATGATGATGGCCATATGATTCCGGGGACCGTTTGGGCCTTAAAGTTTTCCTGACATTTGTCTTAGAGGTGAGGAAAAACCCCGATAAAAACCTCACCCAGAAAAACTGCCCCGATCGGGGATCGAACCCGGGCCCGCTGCGTGACAAGGCAGCACGCTACCTCGAGACCACAGCGGTGGACAATAATAATAATAATAATAATAATATAATAATAATAATAATAATAATAATAATAATAATAATAAAATAATAATAATATCTATCTTCGGGTTTTTACAGCTGCTGCCGTCTTCCCGTGCCAAACCTCCAAAGCCTACGGTCTTGGGCATCTTCGATGCTTAGCCCTCTAGCTTGCATTATTGTCTTCATGTTTTCCTTCCATGTTAACTTTGATCTCCCTCTTTTCTTCTTTCTGTTCGGATGCCATTCATATAGTTGCTTCGGCCATCGCTCATCTTCCATTCTTAAAACATGTCCTAACCACTTTAATTCTTTCTCCTCTAGAACAAGTAAATTAAATTCTGCAGAAGTGGATTTTTGGAAGCGTTCAACTGAAATTTTTAGAAGAAATAAAATAAGAAACAGTGTAATTAAACAAAGGATAAATGTTCAAACTTCGATTGTGGATTTGATAAAAAAATAAATAATTAATATAGTATGGTCATGTAAAAAAGAATAACAGAAGACAGATTACCAAGAAGAATACTAGAATGGGTGCTACTTGGTAGAAGAAGAAGAAGACGGCAAAAAATAACGTGGTTTGATGGTGTTTTGAGCACCATGAGGAAAAAAAGGATTGGACATTGGAAGGATAGTAGATTAATTGGGCGCACGAACATGTTTTTTTCCCCCTTTTTTTCGTTTTACGCTGTTTTTCCTTTTTTTGTTTTACCCTATTGTTTAACCTTATTGTCTTACCTTTTTGTTAACTTTATTTCATTCTCACATGTAAACACAAGGACAGGACACACACACCCAGACCCAAGGTGGAGATTTAAAATCCCCTACCCGCCGGGAACCGAACCCGGGTCGCCGGAGTGGAAGGTAGGGACTCTACCGACTACGCCACGGCGACAGACTTGTGAAACATTGTGAAATCTTATAAATAAATAAATAAATAAATAAATACATGTAATACTACTACTACTACTACTACTACTACTACTACTACTACTACTACTAATAATAATAATAATAATAATAATAATAATAATAATAATAATAATAATATACTAGGAGCGGTGTACAAAGTTTTTTTTACCAATACCACCAGGTTGTCTTTTATGGTATTTCTGATATTCTCTCCCGGCTTTGGTGGAATTGTAACTCATTTCTTAAGTTGGGGCTCCTGGAAGGCGTTAAGTCTTGAGGCATCGAAAATTAAATTTTTACATGATATTTTGGAAATAACAAGATTTAGATAAGGAATAGAAGTGGTTAGAGAAATACTTTGGACTGAAAACATTGTATCAAAAATAAAGCAATATGAGGATGAATTACGTATAAAGAATGTCTAACACCAGGACTCCTAAATAAGCATTTGTGTATCAACCAACATGAAGATATAATATAGGAAGATGGAAGAAGAGGTGAGAGAATTAAGGACAGTCGACAAGACCTAATACTTCAAGTACGTAATGATGATGATGATGATGACGACAATGATGATGATGATGACGATAATAATAATAATAAAATAATAATAATAATAATAATAATAATAATAATAATAATAATAATAATAATAATAATAATAATAATAACAATAATAACAATAATATACGTTGGTTAACAAATTGTCCAAGGGATGTCGCTAGTTGTATTATCAGCCAGCGTCTGCCAGCTACATTTCTTGCGATAAATTTATTTAGGCATTATGAACTATCGACATCAACTGCATGGTATTTTTTCTTTCCACATTTTTGTTGCATATTTGTTATATTTAATTTTCGAAAAAATGTAACCTGTTACATTAGATTTTGTATAATTTAGGATTGATAAAATATGTTATATGATAATGATGATGATGATGATAATAATAATAAAATAATAATAATAATAATAATAATAACAACAACAATATTAATAACAATACATACGTTAGTTAATAAATAGTCCAAGGGATGTCGCTAGTTGTATTATCAGCCAGTGTCTGCCAACTACATTTCTTGTAATGAAAGAGGTGCATGGAAGCTTCTTGTAGGGAAAGCAGAGGGAAAACTCCCAGTTGGTAGACCAAGAATGAGGTGGGAGAATAACATTTTCCTGATTTGAGGGAAGCAGATAATACAGGGAATGATTAGAAAACATTAGCTCAGGATAGGGATGTATGGAGAGCTTATGTCCGCGAGGTCATGAATCTACGTGTTCGATAGAACCAGTGAGTTAGTTGGTTAGATAAAAAACATAATAAATGCATTAGTTAACAAGTTGCTCAAGGGATATCGCTAGTTGTATTAGCTAGCGTCTGCCAGCAACATTTCTTGCGATAAATATATTTAGTCATTATAAACTATCGGCACCAACTGCATATTTTCTTTTCCATATTTTTTTTTACATTTAATTTTCGAAAAAAGTATAATCTGTTACATTAAATTTTGTATAATTTAGGATTTATAAAATACAATGTTATATGAAAATATTCAGAAATGAATGATCATATTGTCATTAATATAATTTATTCTGTATATATATATATATATATATATATATATATATATATATACATACATAATCCTCAAAATTATAGTACATAGTTATATAGAAACGTTTACATAGGGCGGAGTCTTTTAAATAGTTTGGGATATAGAGTGCAGAATGAAATCTCTCTCCCTCTCTCTCTCTCTCTTTGCGCGCACCATGACAGAACTTGCTTCTGCGCATGTCACTACGTGCATGAGGCACAGTTTTCCTCCTATGAATCTTGCGTCAGCTAGTCATTCCGCATTCGACGCAGAATCGTCGAGGTGTACACTTACGTTTGTGAAGTTGGGCGTATTATATAACCTTAGCCCTGCTGTGAGTGCGTGTTAGTTTCGTTGCAAAAGTGGGCGTAACAGGTTGTGCTAACGAATGGTACTGATGTACTTACGTCTGAAACTTCGCACTAATAGTGACCTTTGGAAGTGAAGTGATTTATTTTTTTGTTTTGCATTAATTGGTGTTGCCTAGGGCTTCAAGACGGCTTCGTTACCTGATTATTGTTTGGACGAGGACGTTAGTTATTACTCTAGTGATACAGATAGTGAAACGTCGCCACATTATTACGTAGCAGGACTGTCATCACAACAAGCATGTTATGCTGGTTACAGAACAATGGATTCACCGCAGATGTATGACAATACACATCCTTCAGCTATCAGTTCCGCGGATATTCACATTTCTAATCCTAATAAGAAAGCTCTTGTGAACACTAATAATAACAACATTTCTGCTATAAACAACAACACCAACAAATCGGCTGCTGTTCTTCTAGCGAAACAGCATAGTCAGTATCATCATCCAGATCATCATCAGGGCGAACTGGCAGACTTAAATACTCCAGAAATATCCCTTGACCTCCAGAATTTGATTGACGACAGTCAATTCAGCGACGGTCTATTCACAGATATCCTAAACCCAGCTAAAACCCATCATCATCCGAATTCCTTGACCCATCATCAATCCACCGTAAGAGGACCCAATACTCTTCTCCAAGGAGGATATCCAAGAACTACCCTTGCGTATATGCCCCAACCTGTTCATTCAGGTGCATCCAGTTATAATAATACAGCCAATACCACCAACAATAATTCAAACGCATCCAATTCCTCCGAAAATTCTTCGGCATCCTCGAGCGTTGCAAGCATCAAAGAGGAGCCTCTCGACCCAGCGGATTTTCGAAACGCTTGTCAACAGCAGAATATCACCGGCACCACGGCGGCCGTACCCGTCCCCTTTCCGTCCACATATTCGCCGCCTTCGGGCGCCGGAAGTAATTTCATTAGTAACGGCGCAGGTTCGACGTTTACAACGTTGACACCTTCAACTGTTCCTGGCGCCGCCTCTGTGGCAGCGAATGTCCATCATCAACATACATCTCTAATTGGCCTAGGAAAAAATATAGCTATCTCAAAACCAAATCCACATCATCACCATCATAACAGCAGCAGAAAGAGCGTGAAAGCTGTGGATAAGGCAAGTGACGAGTATCGGCGACGTCGCGAGAGGAATAATATTGCTGTGCGGAAGTCAAGGGAGAAGGCGAAGATTCGTTCTCGAGAAACCGAAGAAAAAGTTAAACTACTTGTTAAGGAAAACGAACGTCTTCAAAAACGCATCGAACTCCTTAGTGAAGAACTTAATGTACTTCGTTCTCTGTTTGCCAATGTTGGTGTCGTGCCCGAACATCTCCACAGGGAGATCAACAGACACCTGGACACAGTGCAACAACAGCATCAAGGTTTATGAGATAACGAGTTCGGGCCTTTGGCGGGATCAAATCTCCCCCTGGAACAGGAGCGTTGGCAACAACTCGAAACCTGGACGGCGGTCGCCAGCGATCCAGGATTGTGCCAGCGAAGACATCAAGGTGTGTGAATCGTTACTTCCGCATAAAAGTGCCCGTTGTTATAAACAATCTAACTCGAATCAGTGTGCCCGTAGCAAGTCAATAAGCGTTGTTTATTTTGGTTGTGTATTTGGGATTGCAAAATTGTCACCATGTGCTCTGGAACTGTGTTCTGAACAACTAAATAACAGAGAACTGTGTTATGTTTGTTTCTTAGAAACATTAATAAGTTTTTCTCTTGAAAACGATTCTTTCACGTCAGATAAAAACATAGTTTTAAATATATTGACATCAGAGCACTTAAGCAGTTCTGCATTTAATCTGGTCGGTTCTTTTAAAAAATATCTTGTTAGTTTATTCGAGAGAACAGTTTTTCAGTGCCTTGACTACGAAATAGTGTGTGATTGCTGTGTTATGAATAGAATTTTTCATAGCAATGATCAGTGTATCAGACCTAAACGTGGACGAACTGCTAAAAAACAGAGGTGTGACAGTGAACGTCACTGTATCAGTACAAGAAATTATGGTTTTAATCCTGCATTAGCCAAACCATCCTGACAGTGGGAGAAATTATGAATTAAATTTCTTGTATTCACTTTTTTAAAAAAGGGTGCTTTTTGTAGAGCAACTTGATTGAAATTCGTATTACATTCTGAAAGTTGTACTATTTCTCTTGATTTTGATTTTAAGTTTTAGTTTACTTTTGCTTTACAGTTTAGATATGAAATGTTAATAATATTATAATCAAAAATCCTCATTTCTAGATTTCAACTTTTCATGGAGTGACATACTAACTTGACCGTTCCCAAGTGTTGTGATTTTTTAAATGCAATGTATATTTGTATTCAATATATAAAGTGAGTTGTATATACATAATGATTGTATTATAGAAGAGTACATAATATTTTAAAGAGATCAGCTATTATACAGTTGACTTTTGTTGGTGTACATTGCACCATTTTAATGTAAATCATTGCTGGTGGTGTTAATTCTGTAACTTTATGTAGTTTTAAACATTTTAATACTTTGGTATGTGAAATAATTCTAAAATATTTTATTAAAAAATTCATTTGAGACCATTATGAGTCGTAAATAATGTAAAAATCAGAAAATTTAAATTTGTTATTGAAATTTGAGTTACAGAAATCACAAAGGAATAGTCATCAATAACGCTCTGCCATTAAAATTGTGATGCAATTATAATTTTATGTTTTCAGTCTAACCTCATTTAAAATAAAATGCTCAAAATTTTGTTTCTAAAAAACTGGATACCATATAAATTGACATTTTGCTGAAGTAACAATGTACACTTAAAGCATATAATACTAAAATATTGGCTCATATCTGTGCGAAGCTCTATTTCCTAACTTCTTTTCAGAATATAAGGAAGTAAATTACAGATTTTTCTATATATTTTTTTTATTAGAAGCACCAAATTAAATTTTTTATATTGTATATAAACATAATTTGTTCATATTCAAAATAGACTAGAAGATGGAATATTTTGGTAAGAAAAATGGGGTGTGTTACCATGAGGTAAATGACGATTAATGTGAATTGTGAACTTTTCACCTCATATGAGATGATTCTTTCACCTGGACATGTTTTTAGAGACCATGATCTCTACTCTCAACTAAATTCTGATATATTCTTTTCAACTGGACACATTTTGGAAACTTTTAAACTGTTGTAATTTAGTTGAGAATCCCTGTGATAGTTTCTCAAACATGTCCAAGTAAGAGAATGTTTTTTATGAGATCAAAAGTTTCCAATTAATATATATATAATTTATCAATGTTACATTGTTACATCAGCATAAATTAGTTTCTAAAACAAAGTATATTGTGTAATTGATAATATTTGCCTATACTTCTGTTTTAATTAGAAAATTTGTTAATTTTTTTTTTCTCCAAGAAGGCAGTCTCCATTTCATAACAATAAAATTGTTAATGTATAAATTATTTTTGTTTGTACAGAAGTTGAAATATTTGAGTTTATTTTATTTTTATGTGAAATTTAATTGAATTGTTTGATTTTGAATTGAAATTAAGATCTTATAAGAAGCGAAGTTGTTTAATGACTCTAGTTGTTGTTTTAGTACTGAATTTCAATTTGAAATCATTATTAAGTCATCCAAGATGGCAGTTTTTTTTATTTTCAAGCTCATAAATGTAATTATTAATGAGAACATATCTTATATTTATGATTAAAAAAGTATTTATTTACACAATTGTGGTGACTGTTAACCAGTGTTAAATGAAAGAGATGGATATATGAAGCATGAATGTATGTGCACAAATATATTTTGATATAAAACTTACAATATCAAAAAGAAATTAATCTCTAGTTATTTATTATAAACCTGTCATTTTCCTATGGATTAAAATAATAAAATTGGTAGGGCTTATCTGTTATATTGGTCATCCTCAACTAAAACAAACTTATGTTTATAAAACATCGTCAAACGTTAAAAATGTTTTAAAAGGAAGTTTGTTTTATTTGAGGATGACTGATAAAAGGTATACCAATTTTATAATTTTAATATTTTAGTCAATAACCTCAACAATGGATCTTGAAAGTATTGATTTTCTTATTGAATGATGAAATAATGCAGTATCGTCTCTTGAGATATATATATATATATATTTACATACAAAAGTTAATTTTAACAAGAACACATATTTTGCATTTTAATTTGATACTTCAAGTGAAAGTTTGACATTTCTTTGTACTTCCTATTTTTTATGTTGTACAATTTACTGAATTGAATTGCTAATTTTAGAAATTATGCAAGTCATTTATACTTGATGCAGAAAAAGTGTCTGTTTTAAGTGTTAAATTGTCATAGTAAAATATGAAATACATTTGTTTATTGTAAATTATTTTTTAGAAATTTTCTTTGGAGTAGCAGTTGCGTAATATCTAAATGTTTTAGTTGGATTTTCATTCATAAAATTGTTAAATTATTACATTGCAATTAACAATATTCCTGCCAATTAATCTTCAGTAATACTATCTTCTGTGATTTAACAAGACAATTATAAATATTCAATACACGAAATTATTGGAAAAAGCTTTCATGTAATGTTACTCAAATCTAAGGTTGCAATGTAATTATATTTGTATTGAAATTAAAACAATGGATGGAATGCTAATGACATATTTAAAAATATGTGATCCTTTTTTTGCATCAACCAACAAGTATGGAGTAGCTTAACTTTACCTAGAGAAAAGTTGAGAAGTTATATCCAATGTATAAATAGGAACAATATTTTGAAAAGTAAAGAAAATAAATTAAAATAATTTTAAAAATAGGGCAGTAAGAGGAATATTCGTTCTATACAGGCTGAAAAAGAAGAATAGGCAAATCATCACAAAGTGGATTTTTATCATTCATATTATCTTACTTTTTAGCAATATTAGGAGATTAAGATGGGGAGGTCATGTAACTCGAATAGGTGACAGAAAAAAATGGTTTCAAAATATCTATTGGAGAAAAGACCTTTAGGGGCATTATGGGTGGGTGGTAGGATAATATTAAGATGGATCTTAGAGAAATTAATATTGGAAATATGAACTTGATTCATCTGAGAATAAAGATCAGATATGGGCCTTACTGAATGCATTATTAAACCTATGGATTCTGTAAGTCAAAAGTTATGTAAAAAATAATTAAAAGCAAGATGTATTATATTGCAATGAAATTTAATATTTGAGGTGTATTGTTGTTGTCATAATAATTTTTTATTCATACTTTCAACCTCTTCCTAAAATGTATCCATGACATTTCTGATTTTCAATTTACATAAGAGGATTGTATTAAGTTCGGTAAGTGCAATGATACTGATTTTATTGCATTTATTTATTCAAAATTCAAATTACCCAACAAAAAAGTTGCTACAAAAATTGATCTCATATTATTATTCTGCAACAGTGGATATACGATATATCATAATTTTTGTATGACTATGCTTTGAAATAATTACAGTATACATTTTAAAAATATCTAATAAAGACTGTTTTATACAGTTTTAAAAATGTAGTTTAATTTATATAGTCAGGATGTTCAGAGCAGTTTAATAAAATTACAGTGATGATAGTAATTATGTTTTATCTATTTGGCAGTGTTCCCACTCAACCAGTAAAAATATACAAATTACAATATTGCATAGAAAAATCATACTTTTAATAATAATAATATTTTTATTAAGGATTTTCTCTACAATAAAACAGTTATTCTTCGGCCCAAATGTATTTTGCTTTGCCACAGATTTCTATCTTCAGCATCTTCTTCTTTGAGGTCTCTTCTGATCATGTTTCTTCTCACTTCATCCATCCACTGTTCCCTGGGTTTCCCCCTCCTCTTACTGGTCTTCAGCATTCCAATCCAGCATCATTCTTGGGATTCTATTATTCTCCATCCTCTTCAGATGTCCATACCATTTCAATGTTCGTTATTCTTTTCTATAATATTATGTTTAACATACATTATTTCTCTAATTTTCTGGTTCCGAATTTTCTCCTTTCTTGATTCTCTTGATGCCCTTCGCCAAAAATCCATCTCTGTGTAACAGTAATAACAATAATCACATAATAATAATAATAATAATATAATAATAATAATCTATTTTAATAAACTTGCCCAAATAGGATGTACCATAAGTGATAAAGTGTACTTGACAATATAAAAATAAAACAAAAACTATATATAGGGACAAAATATTAAATTTAGCATTATTTGTGCAATATGTATAAAACAAGATTGACCTACAGTTTAGTTGAAATTATAATACTAAATGAAGCGGGGAAAAAAAATATATATAATTTGGAGTCTGGTCATATATAAATTATTTCTGAAGATGGAAATACAGCCCTTGCTATGAGATCGTCGTTTGTTCCTAGTTGCTTCAGGAATTACTCTGGTGTTTTTAGTTATTAGCCCTAGGCATTAACTAACTAACTGCCACTATCAAATCCGTAGGTTCATGGTCACGTGGAAATAAGTTCTCCAAACATCCGTATCCTGAGCTAATGATTTCCATTCATCCCCTGTATAATCAACTTCTCTCAAATCTGGTTGATGTTATTCTCTCATCTCATTCTTGGTCTACCAACTGGGCTTTTTCCCCCAGTACCTCTTTCATCCCCCATTCGTGCCACATGTCCTACCTATCGCAGTCTACGAGACTTTACTCTTCTTATTATATCTGGTTTCCTATAAAGATCATGTACCTCCTGTTATGAAGACTTGCTCCATTCGCCTGCCTATTCATCTCTCTTTGGTCCAAAAAGTTTCCTAAGAAATGTATTCTCAAATACTCATAATCTTTTTCTACTCCCTTAAAGTAACAGTCCATGTTTCGCATTGATATAACTGGGAAAATAAGGGTTTTATATATTTTCAGTTTAACTTTTTTTTTTTTAGAGTTGATATGACAAGAGTCCCTGTATCGCACAATAGCATGGATTTTCAGAATTAAACCTATGTTTAATCTCCTCAGGTCGCTAGGTATTGCTAAGTATAAACTATAAAGTAATAATAGACTATGCTGGCAGAGTTAAAAGCTTCAGGGCCTTTATTCCCTTCAACTAGCACACGTATTTTATTTATTATGGGTCATCATGGTTTAGAATATCACAAAATTGAAATTGAAATTTGACATTTGATAGAACAGATTGTTGAATAAATTGCAACAATTATAATTAAATTGCCCAAACGGTCCCCGAAATCATATGGCCATCATTATCATCCTTATCATCATCATCCTTCACTAGTGTGGAAAGCAACGAGAAGCTACCACACCTACAATTTTCCCTAGTAAAGCTGCAAAGCATAGCATGAAAATGCTATGATTGCAGTGAAAGACCTGCCCTCGGGCAGAATTACTATGGATGGATGGATAATTAAATTGAATAAGAAAAGTGTAAGGATACATTTACGACATATTGCATATATTTTAAAAATAACCCTTCCTTAAAAATGTAAAAATCAATTTTAATGATAAACATTTTACAGTAATTAATGTAAAACAATACAAAGCTGAAAATATTAAATATGTTTGTTAAATATTAATTTCTGAGAGTAGTTAATAATAATAATAATAGTATAATATAATAATAATAATAATAATAATAATAATAATAATAAAAGTCCACCGCTGTGGTCTCGAGGTAGAGTGCTGCCTTATCACGCAGCGGGCCCGGGTTCGATCCCCGGTCGGGGCAGTTTTTCTGGGTGAGGTTTTCATCGGGGTTTTTCCTCACCTGTAAGACAAATGTCAGGAAAACTTTAAGGCTCAAATGGTCCCCGAAATCATCATCCTCATCCTTCACCGGTGTGGAAAGCAACGGGAAGCTACCACACCTAAAATTCCCTATTAAAGCTGCAAGCATAGCATGAACATGCTATGATTGCAGTGAAGGACCTGCCTTCGGGCAGAATTACTATGGATGGAATAATAAAAATTAATCGTTATCTCAGTCAAAAAATATTTTATTAAGTCGACGTTTCAATCTCCTTGTGTGAAATCATTTTCAAGACAAGGTTGTTTATAATACACCAATTTTTTTTTTGTCTTGGTGGTAACTATGTCTTGAAAATGATCTCACACAAGGAGATTGAAACGCTGACTGAGATAACGATTTATTATTATTATTATTGTTATTATTATTGTTATTATTATTGTTGTTGTTATTATTGTTATTATTATTATTGTTATTATTATTATTGTTATTATTGTTATTATTATTGTTATTATTATTATTGTTATTATTATTGTTATTATTATTATTGTTATTATTATTATTATTATTATTATTATTATTATTATTATTATTATTAGTGTTGTTGTTGTTGTTACAAAGCTGAAAGTTATGAAATTTTGTTACGTAGGGGATAACAAAACAAAAAACAGACAACATTATTTAGACATCGTACTGTCAATAGGCCTATGAACATTCTACTACTATTCTCAGCGCTTTAGTTAAAAACAATTTGCAGGAGGGGGGGAGACATATGTTTTGATTTCGGGACTTCCCAATTACGATCTCAAACGCTTTTATCATCGATTGATCTCATTAATTGAATGTTGAACTTTGTATAATTTTTTAATATATTACATTCCGGAAATTTCTGTGGATTTATTGATAATTTATGAACGCTTATATCATGATGCACATTATAGCAAATGCCGAAAGAATGAAGCTATTGAGAGCGATCTCCATGAAATAAATTTTGGAAAAATGTTTATATGGTATCTTCATTGATCCCTTTTAGTAGTCACCGACAATGACCATGACAAAACAAATGTGTAGGCCTATGGGATCTCCGGGAGGGATTTTAAGCCGTGGGACCCGAATCTGATTTTCGGTCTCGTAAAATAATCTCAAGTCTAAATTGTAGCCCCTAAGCAAAATTTAATCTACCTTTCCCATCCAAGAAATATTTTATTTGCCTATTAGATGTTTCTTTGAGGCACTGTGCTAAGCACAAGTTACTCGCTGACATTTGTAGGAAAATAAGCGTAACTAAAATAGATTATTTAAGTAACTCTGCAAGTGTCTATATATAGTGTCTGTATGTACCCATATCCACACGTGAATCAAGGGTGCTCCCTTAAACAATCTCTCTCTCTCTCTCTCTCTCTATATATATATATATATATATAGCCTATATGTGTGTGTGTAAAATCCTTTAATGCTTTAGCGGTTGCAATTTTTTTCGAACTAAAACTCCATATATAAAAATTCATTAATAAAAGTGACGCCAAGTTCGTTAACTAGCAAAATCGGATCATTAGAAGTGAGAATTAATCTGAAGCGATCTTTTGAAAATCGCTCTATCGGCCTCATTAAAAAAAAATCGCAACCAAACTCGGTATATACTATGTAAATAAAATGAGAAATGTATTCTAAAAAAATCAGCAAATTCAAATAATTAGGAGTGGGGGTTTACCTGAACATATAAATTTATAAATCGGTCTAGCGGCCGCCATATATCTTTATCACTATTGAAATGGATAGACCCTACATACGAATTAATTAACAAAATAAATATATATTGCCTAATCCTGTAAAAGCAGACAATAAATTCAACTTGTTGAGGAATTTGCTTAGTTTACGTGATCCCTGCATGACGGACATTTTTTTGTGTGTGTTCAGTTTTAACCTTGCTATTACTATTTTGTTGTTGTTATATTAGGCAGTTAATAAGTGGTTATTCTAGATTTATTTATACCATTCGTGACGAGGTGGTTGTTTTCAGAGTTCAATTGGTTCTATTTTAAATTTGGAATATACTCAGAGTATGTGTATTCTTATTTGGTTTTCTTATATCTCAACTTTCTTTGATAAGGGACCTGCAGATTCATTTCCAAGTTCCATATATGCGTTTATATGGTTGGTATGTGAATAAGAGATTTAGTTGAAGGAATGTTAAAGTATTATTTTATTTGCATTGTTCATCAAATTGTAAACTATATTATCAATTTATCACATAGCCTCATATGTGTCAGGAATCGAACTTTGTTTCCTGATTTCTTATCAGTTATATTAAGAGGGGATCCACTGTTGACTTATCAACATTAAATACGAAATTGAAATCACACTTAACCTAGAAAAGCTAGAGAATAGAAAGAGTTAATTATAGGAATAAGTATGAATAATGGTGTCGAGAAACCAAAGTGTCATTATTGGTTGGAATTTCTTTATTTGAAGGTTACAGGGAAAAAACCAGGTAAGTGAGTTTTCCCTTGAAATCTAGAAAATATACTTTTAGTTCTACAACATCCATTCTTCCTTATCTAAGCCAAATTTTGGAGGTAAATAAACCAATGTCTCACCTGTAACTTTTACTGTTTCACCTTTATAAATAATAGTGCTTTCCATGGAGAATCCAATGATACCTCAAACTCCATTTCGACAAAAAAAAAAAGTGACTTTCCGGGTTTTTTCCCCTGTACCCTTCATTTAATTGTGGGATCTCGAATTAGTAAAATGTGCCGAATGCAGTAATTCGAAAACGATTTGGAAGGAATTTTACAATTGCCGAAACGATAGAAACCAGACAGTTATCATAGTATGGTCATGTGAAGAGAATGGAATACGAAAAATAGAAAAAAAAAAAAAAAAAGAGATTTGAATTACATCCAAAGAACAGAAAGGGAAAATAAAGACATAACGGAGAAGGGATTAGAATGGCTATGCTCGACAGGGCAATCGGAGGAGAAGAATGAAATAACAGAGAAACATAGCGATCAAAATGCGGCAAAGGCTGTGAGGACCCCGTTCGATTAATTGTTAAATTTTAAATGGTGTCTACAGTTTGAAATAGAGAATCGTCACCTAAGGACGGAGTTCTGACAACAGTTTATGAGGTTCAGGATTCGATTCCCGCCCAGAATACAGGAATGTTTCCTTAAAGGAAATTAATCCACATGTATCCTATGGTCTGGTATTTAGGTTAAGTTTAAGTTTTAGGACTCTTGTAGTGCTTCGTTGTTATTTCTCACTCATCATATCAACGGGGCAACGTAACTCCTTCCAGGCACCTCAACCTCAGGGTTACATTTACGCCAATGCCAGGAGAGAATGCCCGAAATGTCTTAAGACAACCTGGTGGGATTGGATATATATATATATATATATATATATATATATATATATATATATAAACTCCTGGCGCGACAGGTCTAGAAGGCCCTTAGCCTACCAGCCGGCTGCTGGCCTCACATCCACATGTGTCAATCACAGAGGTAGATGATCATCCAGTCAGTGTTGGGGTGACATGTGGTCAGCATGTCGAGTCGCCCAGCCGTTATAGCTGGTTTTCTTAACCTGGAGCCGCTACTTATTGTAGCCCTACCCAAATGCCTCACGATGCTGGGTGGGCACCGTTCCCATACTGGCCGAAATACCATGAGAAAATGTCTTCCCCCACGGAGACTCGAACCAGCGCAAGTCCCGTAGCTCTGCGCCAAGGCTTCCTGCCTAAACCACTCGGCTACGGCGCGGGACATATATGACATGGTAAGGAAAATAAATGCCTGCGGACCGCATTTGAACCCGGACCTCTGAATTTATATGCTAGTGCGCTACCAATTACGCTACCAGGCAAATCTAGTACAAACATTTATTTTTCTTATATATATAAAATGTTTGTATGTTTGTACTAAATTTGCCTGGTAGCGTAATTGGTAGCGCACTGGAATATCAATTTAGAGGTCCGGGTTTATATTCCCTCCAGGCATTTATTTTTCTTATGTCATATTAAGCTTGCATTGCTCAATGTCAAAAATTTAATTATAACATCGAAATAAAAAAGTGTCACTGCTATAAAGTAAAAATATTCTCTTTAATTTGTTTATTTGTTATAGGAGCTGCTAGATGGCAGTGGAGACCGAGTTTCCGCTACTTCTCGTAATATATATAGGCCTATATACATCGTCAGCATCCATTCTTATACCTATATTAACAATACTTTTCCAATTTTGGATGATGTCATTAATATATAGATTAAAAAGGGTAGGTGACAAACTACACCCTTGTCTTACACCTCTGTTTATTAAAATAGCTTCGGTCTTTGATGTGCCTATATTTATTATAATTTGAGACTTTACATACAAACTTTCTATCACATAAATTAATTTTGCGGGGTAGCCATGTTTTTCCATTATTTTCCATAACTTATCTCTATCAACACGATCAAAGCTTTGGTTAGCAACCCGTCTAGGAGAAGGAAATTCCGAAATAAATTCCCTATCCACTAGGAAGATGGTTGTGCGTCTGGGCTGGTAACCCGACCATGTAAACGATTTCCAAACTCATCTCTCTCACAGTGTTCAGCCGGACGGATTTATTCTAATCATTTCAATTAATATTTACTTCATGATTTGCATATTCCAGAAGCGCCCAGGATGAAAAAAAATATAGTCCGGGTTCAAATCCCGTGCAGGCATTTATTTTTCTTATCATGTCATATATATATATATATATATATATATATATATATATATATATGAATGAATATATATGAATGTTTGTTTGTTTGTTTTTTCGTACTTTATGCGCGGTCATACCGTTGATCCGATTGTGATGGAGCTTTTTGTAAAATGTTCAGGAGATTCCCGGGATGAACATAGGCTATAACAGAGTTGTGATAGTCAACTCTTACACCCTTAAAAATCGCCCTTTGTAGTGGAAAACGTGAAAAAAGTAGCTCTTTGGACGCTTAAATGACTTACGCTGCCTAAACCATAACACATACACAGCATAAATGTATACAGAATTGAATAATCTCAAAAAGCTCTACAAAAAAGCCCGCGACAGCATGTTTATCTCTTACGGATAACTCACAATAACCATTTTTTTTCATTGATGCCAAGATGATAGAGACAAGTACGTAGATTCCTGTGCAAGCATTTAGCAGCACATGACGCGTATTTTTTTAGGGGTAACTCAAAATAACGAATTTTGTCCTTTAGCTCATTTATGCCAAGAAGATCGAGATAAGTAGATTCCCGGGCAACACCGGGTAATCAGCACGGGGAATCTTAAAATTATTACGATATACATTTATAATTATTTTTCATTCCACTTATTCAACTAATCATAAGAAGTACATTAATTTTCGTCTTTCAACTCATTTATGCCAAGAAGATCGGGATGAATAGATTCCCTGACAACGCCGGGTAAACAGCACGGAGTATCTAAAAATAATTACGATATAAATTTTTAATTTCACTTATTTAACTAAACATAAAACACATTAATTTTCGTATTTCAGCTCATTTATATCAAGAAGATCGAGATAAGTAGATTCCCGGGCAACGCCGGGTAATCAGCACGGGTATCTAAAAAATATAAATTTATAATTATTTTTCCTTCTACTTATTCAACTAAACATAAATCACATTAATTTTCATTTATTTAGGCGTAGCAGCGCATGCCGGGTATTAGCTAGTGTATATGTATATATTAATACAGGCTTTCCACTTTGCAGCAGTTCGCCCTTGATTCTTGCTTTTCAGAGATTCCTATCTTCCAATTGTCCTTCTTCCCTATTCATCATGACGTCATATATTCCCTCATACCATGTTCTTCTACTTCTTAAATAAATATAGATATTGTTTATCTAATATATTTAATATATTTGACTTCCAATCAACAAGTTTGTACTTCCCCTCTTTCCTTCTGCCTGGTACCATCCAATCTAACACCTGTTTAGGCCACTGGTCTTCCGACATCCATTGTACATGTCCATACCACTGTAAAGCTCTCTTTTTTATCCTATCGACAACAATTTCTTGAGCATCCATTTCTTGTCTGATATAATATGTATTTCTATTGTGTTGTAGCCTGGATATTCTCATACTTCTCCGTAATCCTACCATTCTGTCGCCAAGATTATTTTCTGCATCCTTTCATTTATTGTCCAGCTTTCTGATCCATATGTAAGTATACTTTCTATTATTGTCTGCATAATCTCTTTTTTTTTTGTTTTTCTGGTCAAATTTCTATTCCATAAAAGACCGTTCAGAGATCTAATCGCCTTCCTTGCACAATTTACTCTGTTAATAATGTCCCTCTCACAAGTACCAGACTTATCTATTATAGATCCAAGATATTTAAATTTAACACGTTTAATTATCATAACTTATTATTTATTTGTAGGTCTTCTGAATTTCCTCCGATTACATTCTCTTTTAATAAATATATAAGTAAATAAATAAATATATATATATATTTTTTTTTTTTCAAAGTCGACTTAAAATATACCTATTATTTTTTAAATTTATTATTTTAATTTGCATTCTTTTCGGAATAACCAATAGATTACAATTTCACAAAATCCAGTAAAGTCAAAATTCTATTCGTTGATCGTGGTAGACTGGCTAGTGTTTACCATGCTCGCCTGTGATTGCAAGATTTGCGGGTATAAATTATATTGGATTAATTGATTTTTGAGGGGATGAAGACTCTGAGTACGTGTTCCTTCGGAAGGGAATTAAAGCCGTGGGTCCGGTGTCGTAGATTTATTGTACTTAAAATAAGATCAAGTCTGGAAAAGAGAAGTCTCTGGACAACTTTGTTGACCCTTTCATCCTAGATTTGAATTCCAATGATAATGATCTCAATTGTTAGAGAGCGTCGTTAAATGAAATAACCTTCTTCGTCTTCTTCTTTTTATTTTGATTTACAGCCTGTCGGGAAACGAATTTTTCCATTTAGCCGTAGTCTTCCTGAAATCTGTAAGTTGTAATATCATCTCGTACACTTTTCATAGCTGTCATCGCACATTCTTGAGATATGATTTTTCCATTTGTATCTCATTCTTGTTACCTATATTGATTATTTCATAACTTGTTTTCCTTCATTATTTTTGTAAGTAGACCCTTATAATTATTTATTGTGTTTTCAACATGTATTTTATTTTGAATGTTTCGGCCCTTGTTTCAGAAACATAAAAATAAATAGTCAATAATTCACCCATCGAAAGTACATGCCAAAAGTAGCTGAAAAGCTCCAATAAACATGGGTCCGCAAATCAACCGTTGTCGAGATAGAAAACATTTTCTCTTGTGGTTCATCAGTGTCAAGGGACACATGTAATCTCTAAACTTTAAAGTTTGTGTTGAAAAGGTTGTCCTTGCGTCTGAATGCAACATCGAACTCGTCTCTGAAATGAGTTGCGAATCCTGTCAGGCAGTCCTGGAGAATTCAGTAAATTCCGGAATGCTGCTTCAATCCTCAAGAAAGTTGACCTCAATAGCGTAGATCAGGCTTTTGACATGACCCCACACACAGATATCAATAGGATTTAAATCCGGTGACCTTGGAGGCCCGCCTCTACCTATCCAATGTAGACCATACCTTCGAGTTAGAAGCCGGCGTACACATAATTGAAAATGTTCTGGAGCACCGTCATGCACGAACCACTTGTTCAGGCGTTGGTTCAGTGGAACATCATAATGATGAAGGAGATCTGGAAGTATAGTCGGCAGAAACCGCCCGTACCGCTCTCCAGTTATTCTCTGTGGTAGGAAGTGTGGTCCAATTATGCAGTCTCCGAGCAGTCTTGCCCAGACGTTTAACGAAAAACGCTGCTGATGTCGTGACACTCGTGTTGCATTAGGATTGACATCGGCCCAAATGTGACTTTTATAGAAGTTAAAAATATCGTCACGGGTAAACCCAGCTTCATTAGTGAACAGAATACTGCTTACAAACAGGGGGTTCAGGGTACACTGTTGTTGCATCCATTGGCAGAAATTCTCTCTAGGAGGGAAGTCTGCATTGTTGAGAGTTTGACTCGCTGGACATGATACGGATACAGTAATTCCCGATGTAAAATCCGCCACACACTATGCCTCAAGACACGCTACTGGGTAGCAGTCCTCCTTATTGAAGTGCTCGGACATACGATGTACGAAAACTTTTTGAAACAAGATTCCCGGGTGTAAAAATTCCGTCACGTTCGACAGTCCATATTTTGTACAACAGATTTTATAGAGAGGTGCCAAAAATGTATGAACAACGAAGGTGAACAGTTCCAGCATCTGCTTCAATAAAGTTGGTAAGTACCAACTTTGTAAAATAGTTACGAAAATGTGTGTGGTTGTATCACCGCGATTCTACGCTGTCCGTTCCCAGCCGCGAGTGCTTCAGCAGTATATAGTGAAATCCCCGCGTCTGCTGTACAGTGCTATACTGATCGCACTGTACATAGGGTGGTGTTTGCATTATCCCAAGATGAAAAAAGTTGTTTTCTCAGCAAGTCGTGCCCCGTTGCTAGGCGGAACAATGCAACGGCGGTTCTTCTAGGGTAGTCTGGTGTTTGTAGAATTGTTTTTCTCCAGGGTATTAGCTGTTCTGGAAGCTATTTCATTTAGTTGTTGTGCGTTGTATAGTTATTTTATTGTAATTTTTGCAGTCTGTAATGCCATTGGTTTTTTGGTAGGTAAGTGGGAGCATTCACTTCTTAGCCAAATAATCTGCTTGTTCATTTCCATATATATATGACAGTGTCCAGGAATCCATTGTAAAGTTACTATTTTGTTGTGTCCTGCAAGTTCTTTCAGCAGATCTTGCCTATGTTTTATTCCTATAGAATAGGGCTGAACGGTTTAAACAAGTGATTGGATAGCCGCTCTGGAGTGTGCAACGTAGACCTACCTCCGAGTGGTGCATCCTGGAAACGATTTGCGGCTAAATGGTCAACAATATGACAAATGTGTATATTTAGATGTTATAATTAAATTTTTGACATTTAGCAATGGAGACGAAACATGACATGAAAATACTCAGTTGGTAGAGTATTATCATATAGAATAAGAGGTCACGGATACAAATCCCGGCTCAAGCATTTATTTTAATTTTAATGTCATATATATATATATATATATATATATATATATATATATATATATAGCCCCTGTATATATAGGGCTATTCAGAAAGAAGCAACAGACTTCGAACATTTATTTCTTCCAAACTATAAAAAATAAAAACACAATTCCAACTTTCTTGAAAAGCGTAAGTTTGAAGTTCCGATCACGGCCGCATTGGCGCTGTTGATTGTTTGTATCAAACTGGCGATACAATAGACCGCTGGATTGGAAGAGGAGGAGCAGAAAATCAACTTCATCGCCGGTGATCTTCCAGGTCAACAGACCTAACCCCTTGAGATTTTTATCTGTAGGAATATGTAAAAGACCGTGTTTTTATCCCCCTATGCCTGACACTCTTGAAAATCTGCTACTTCGAATTGTTGAAGCTGTGAATTCGATAACTAGAGACCAGCTGATTCGTTGTGGCAAGAAATGGGCCACTGTTTTGATATGTGTCGTGTAACACATGGTGCTCATATTGAAGGCATAAAATAGTGAAATTTGAACATTTCTGTTTCCAGGAACTTTGGAATTGTGTTTCTATTTTTTGTAATTTGGAAGAAATAAATATTTGAAGTATGTCCCTTCTTTCTGAATAGCCCTGTACATATATATATATATATATATATATATTATAGTTAAGTACATTATGTCTGGATTCAAGAGTCGTAATTTTCAAATGCCTGCGCCGTGCCTTGAATGTATTGATTTACATGTGTGAAGTGTCCATTAGAAATGACACACGTGGTCTATGTTGCACTCGAATCATTTACAGGAAAATAGTTGCTAAAACAATTATTGTTTTCGTTTGGTCTCGTACGTTTATAATAACTAGAAACCAGTCGTTCAGACTTTAAAAAAAAATGTAGAGAAAGACACACAAAAAGGGAGTTAAAAATGTATAATGTAGACATTCATAAAATATATTTAGGCCTATATTTTTAAACAGCAATATTATTTACAAAGAAAAAATCACGAATATAATAGACAGGCTTATTTACTTCAGATTATCAACACTGGCATTTTGTCATTTATAAATTTAATTTCATCAATATCATTATGATGTGTCAGTTTTTAATGTAATGTTGTGCGTTTGGTGGAATTTTAAAGGTGTGATTCACTGGGAGTTTGTTCCAAACGGGCGTGCAGTCGATGCGGACATTTTTAAGGTCATGGGTTCAAACCCGGCCGGGGTCGATGGATTTGTAGGATGGAAAATCTAAGGGACAAGTCATCCGGGAGGGAGCCGTTGGTCCCGGGTCTGAAGATTTTTAAGCTCGTAAAAGAACACCAAACCTGAATAAAAAAAGCAACATTTGACCGACTTTCATCCATCCAAGTAATATCTTAGTTGCCTACTAGATGTCTCATTGAGGCGATGTACTAACTACATGTCACTCGTTGTTATCTGTGGGTAAATAAGCGTAACTTAATTAGATTGGTTATCTCCCGCTACGTGTCTCCACGAGGGATGTATTGGGTATATACATAAAACACACACGCGCACGCACGCACGCACACACACACACACACACACACACACACACACACACATATATATATATATATATATATATATATATATATATATAATTTTACTGACGGTCATCAATGAAAAATGCATTTTATCATAAATACAGGCCTTAATAACAACAAAGTGGCTTACATGTCACTCTTTATTTTGTATTTAATCGGTTGTGGTGAATTAGATTGGGCGGCTCCATGGTGCAAGCGGTTTGACGCTCACCTCTCACTGCTGGGGTCTCGAGATCAAGTCTCGGTCACTCCATGTGGGTTTCGTGATGAACGAAACGGAGCTTACTTACTTACTTACTCACTGACACTATCGAACCCGTAGGTTCATGGCCGCGCGGACATAAGCTCTCCATACATCCCTATCCAGAGATAATGCTTTCCAATCATTCCCTGTATAATCTAGTTCCCTCAAATCATTGTTAATGTTGTTCTCCCACCTCATTCTTGGTCTACCAACTGGGCGTTTTCCCTCTGGCTTTCCTACAAGAAGCTTCCATGCAAGTCTTTTATTCCCCATACGTGCAAGATGTCCTGCCCATCGCAGTCTACGAGACTTAACTGTTCTTATTATATCTGGCTTCCTATAAAGACCAAGTAGTTCATTGTTATGTAGTCTTCTCCATTCACCTGTCTGTTCATCTCTCTTTGGTCCAAAAAATTTTCTAAGAACTTTATTCTCAAATACTTGTAATCTCCTTTCCTCCCTTAAAGTAAGAGTCCATGTTTCGCACCCATATAATATAACTGGTAGAACGAAACGGAGCTTGGGCAGTTTTTTTTTCTCGAGGTTTCTCCAGTTTTCCCCTGTACAAATTTAATTCCACCATTTCTCCATATTCATTTCGTTCATCCGCTCCTGTAATGGTGCGTCAGGGATGGTCGACCGGGATCCTTGTCGTCCACAGATCTCTATGAATATAGGAGCTTCATGTCATCTCATTCCACGACCCGATCCTGAGTTGGACACGAGTTGAGGATATTTATAGTTATTATCATGTTCGTGTCCACCGCTGTGGTCTCGAGGTAGCGTGCTGCCTTGTCACGCAGCGGGCCCGGATTCGATCCCCGGTCGGGGGAGTTTTTCTGGGTGAGGTTTTTATCGGGGTTTTTCCTCACCTGTAAGACAAATGTCAGGAAAACTTTAAGGCCCAAACGGCCCCCGAAATCATATGGCCATCATCATCATCATCATCATTTTCCTTATCATTATCATCATCATCATCATCCTTCACCGGTGTGGAAAGCAACGGGAAGCTACCACACCTACAATTCCCTTGTAAAGCTGCAAGCATAGTATGAAAATGCTATGATTGCTGTGAAAGACCTGCCTTCGGGCAGAATTTCTATGGATGGATGGATGGACCATGTTCGTATCTGGTTCCGAGGTTCACATATTCAAACTAGACCGGAGCAGATGAATTTTTAAGGGTATAAGAATCCTGAGAAAGGATTCCTTTTATTATATCAAATATAAGTTAGTTTCAATTTTGACTGATTACATTCTCACTTTATTAACAAAATGTGAAATCGCTGAAATGCTAACACCTTTATGGAACCGAATTGGTAAAGTTATTTTTTGCGCGATAGTGCGTTTTGTCGTACTTACAGCAATGGCTACCATGATTGAAAGTTCAACTTCTTACATTTTCGGGGTTGCCTACCTAAATAACTATACTGTAATAATACATTTACACATATGTGCGGGAGATAAAATCACTACCCTTTATGTATACTACATATACTACATATAATATATATATATACATATATATATATATATATGGAGAATATAATACATATATGAGTATATAATACATATATACATATATAAGAAAAATAAGTGTTTGAATTGGATTCGCCTCGTAGTGTAATGGATATCACGCTGAGGTACAGACTCAGAGATCCGGGTTCGAATCCCGTCCAGGCATTATTTTTCTTATCATACCATATTAAGCTTGCATTGCTCAATGTTAAACATTTAATTATAACATAGATAAAGCGTCACTGCTATAAGGTAAAAATATTCTCTTTAATTTGCTTACTTGTTATAGTCAGCTACTAGATGGCAGTGAAGACCGAGTTCTCGCGACATCTAGTAATAATGGAGAATATAATACATATATAAGAAAAATAAGTGTTTGAATTGGGTTCGCCTGGTAGTGTAATGGATATCACGCTGAGGTGCAGACTCAGAGATCCGGGTTCGAATCCCGTCCAGGCATTTATTTTTCTTATCATACCATATATATATATATATATATATATATACACACACACACACACAAAACATATCCAAAAGGTAGTGTTAATATACATTATACGATACAAATCACTGCATTTTAAATTATCTGAACTTTATTTGAAACAATATAAAACAATAAATACGGTACTGCGGCCATTTTATCAATAATTGTTCTCAAGATCTCCTGTTGTTTCAACTAATGAACATTGCCCACACTGTTAAAGTTAGTGAATTGTTTATAATGAACGGACATATTTCGAACAAAGATGTTATTATTTTACTATTATTTATTATTTTGAAAACACCATCACGCAAAAAAAAAAAAAAATAACGTACAACACACGTTTGTGAAGTGCTTTACAGAATCTCGGAAATTAAAGAATTCGCCATCGTTCGGTTTTTAAACATTTTCCCTCAATTCTGTAAAGACCACTTCCCAACCTCGCATCGTAATTTACTATTATTAATAGTAATTGCTTGAATGTTAAATTTTAAAAGATGAAATTATATTTATTAATTAGGTTGTATAAAGAATAGCTATGAGATAAAATTAATCGCCCTATTGGTTGTTTTGGCTGCAATAATGAAAACAGTTCAAATTACTCTTTCTTCTGTAAAGGGAAGTAAGGCTGTGTGACCCTTATTGTAGATTTACGACATGTAAAAGAACCTAAAATCGGAAATCAGAGATCTTCGAGCAAAATTTGGTCTTTTCGCTCCCACATTTGAATTGCGACGTTAATGCCCTCTGACTTACAAAGCGTCGTTAAATAAAAATTCTAACTAACTTTTGTATTGTGTTTCACTTTAATACGTTTTTGTATAGAAAATATTCCTGTGGCTGTCCATGGTCTAAAATTTAGGTTAAGTTTAGATTATGGATTCTTCTGACACTTCATTATCATAATTTTATCAACCATCTATCATAGAGGTAAAGTAACTCCGTCTTCCAGGTGCTCCAACCTAAGAAATGGATTACAATTCAGTCAATACCAGGGGAAAAAGCCAGAAATGTCATAAAAGAGAACCTGGTGGCATTGGACAAAAAAATTGTAGCATTTACTCTTACAATAAAAAGAGGAAAAGTGATACAAATTTAATCAAGGGAATAAGAAATTTGTATTTATTTTTGATTTTTCAGCATAAAAGTTATTTTATAGCTTTGCAGTGATATATTAAGTGCCGGAATCATGTTTATCTTATCACGTAAGATGAATTCATAAATCAGTCAATTTATGGTGCACTGAAATTCTATATTTAACTGGCTAAAATTAATATAAAATAAATTGTGTATGAAAGCATCATCTCTATTTTGGTTACATGTAAACACTTCATGTTTTTACATTGTGATTTATAAAAACTGCATATATGATAATTATTTATTATTGATGGGGTAGCCATTTTATAGACTAAATAAATAATAGTTAAAAAAACTAAAACAACACGCTTTATTAGAAAACCGAACTAAAAAATGAAAAATAATTTTAATTTCCAACACGCTTGGGGTAAAATTAAAGTGGTCAACAAAAAAATCATCTCTAACACATCTAGAATAAAACTAGTTGTTTACAAAAAATAATAATTTTACCATCAAAAGCGTGGGGTGCTCTATATCAATTAATATATTTGATAATAAACAGATATTGGTAAAAGTAAAGCCTCTAAGAAGAAAACGTAAAAAGCATAAAAAGCACCCCACGCTTTTGATGGTAAAATTATTTTTTTTGTAGATAACTCTAGTTTTATTCTAGATGTGTTGGATATTTTTTTGTTGACCACTTTAATTTTATTCCAAGCAAGCGTGTTGGAAATTAAAATTATTTTTCATTTTTTAGTTCGGTTTTCTAATAAAGCGTGTTGTTTTAGTTTTTTTAAAAACTATTATTTAATTTTATTTTTTTAGTTTGATTTTCTAATAAAGCGTGTTGTTGTAGCTTTTTTAAACTATTACTCATTTTTTAAATTTTTAGTTTAATTGATTGTCATAAACCGGAATCCCATGAAAATTTAATTGCTTGCTCTTCTGTCCACCGCTATAGTCTCGAGGTAGCGGGCTGCCTTGTCACGCAGTGGGCCCGGGTTCAATCCCCGGTCGGGGCAGTTTTGTTTTGGTGAGATTTTTTATCGGGGTTTTTCCTCACCTGTAAGACAAATGTCAGGAAAACTTTAAGGCCCACTCTAATGGATATGAGTACCAGTCTATATTCTGGGGGTTGACAACCCGGCAGAAGTCTCGTGCTTTAAACTACCCTAAGGGCTCCTATGGCCTCTATTGTGATCAGACTGATCACTTTATATTTTCTACCGTTACTTTATTATAAAAAACTACTGATGATATGAACTTAATTTATGTATATGATTTATATCAACACGCACACTCTATTGAGTAACACTAAGGTATTGGGGCTGGAAGTAGATATCAATAAAACTAAATAGCTATATGGTCACACATAGAGATACACTATATAATGGAAATTAACATTTAATAACAAACGAGGAAAATTCTGAAGAAATGGCAGAATTCAAATACCTAGGAACAATAATTACAAAGAATAATAAATGCATGTTATTATTCATTACTGCATCTCTTGCCTCCCAACTCTTCTCAAGAACATTAAACTGAAAATGTGTAAAGGTGTTATTCTCCCAGTTATATTATATGGATGCGAATAATGGAGTCTTACTTTAAGCGAGGAGAAAATATTATGGATATTTGAGAATAAAGTTCTTTAGAAAAAAAATTGGTGAGGTGAACTGACAGGAGAACGAAAAAAAAAACTACTTAACAGTGAACTACATGAGCTTTATAGGAAACCAGATATAATAAGAAGAGTTAAGTTTTGTAGACTGCGATGGGCAGGACATGTGGTACGAATGGAGGATAAAGAAGGGGAATGGAAACTCCTTGTAGATAAATCAGAGAGAAAGCGGCAAGTAGGCAGGCCAGGAATGAGGTGGGAGAATAATATTAGCCATGATTCAAGGGAAGTAGATTATGCAGGAGATGATTGGAAAACAGCCGAGGATAGGGATGCATGAAGACTTATGTACTAACAGTCATGAACTGCTCCTCTCTCTATTAATCTTTTAGGTGAAATTAGATTACCAAATAGAAGGGTTCGACAGTGCCATTGAGTTATTTAGTCGATTCATATTAATCGCCTTTGTTTGTTTTCTTGTAAAATTATTAATTGAGCTTGCTATGGTTCATTCATATGATGAAAACATTTGCGTTTGTTTTGTGAATATTACAGTACATGATACTGTAATGTTCCATTTGCCGGCGAATTTATAAAATTGTAGCGTACTAAAATGGGACATAATATGAAATTGATCTGGAGAGAACATCTTATCAGAAGTGAAGAGTAGAGGGGGGTGTGATACATTTCTCGGGAACTATATCCAAAATTGGGCACGTGATACTAGGTCACGCTACAGGGTGGCGCCGGGTCGGCAGGCAGCTGACAATGGCGTGAGGCGCCGCGCCTCTTCCTCTCCGGCAATCAGCAGGCTGACAGTCACGGTATGGTCCTGCACTGCACAACTATACAGTTCTAGGAAACCGAACACAGTGGCGGTTCCCAATCTCCAATATAATCATTATAATATTAATATTCTGGGTGATGATAATTTTTACATGTCTATAATCTATAATGACGTAGCCCATTATTGAGTCATAGTCTCTCCTTGTTAGGTGTTACAAGACCAAGTTAATTTTTAGTTACCTTATTTGCCCATAGATGTCATGAATGGAATGCGGTCAACACACCAACTCAATGAGACGTATAACAGGCAACTAAGGTTTTACTAGGACGTTGATTTCGGTAAATTTTGCTTAGAGGCCTTTTTATTCAGCTTTAAGGATCGCTCATAAGCCTGAAAATATTCAGACTCGGGACCACGGCTTCTGGACTTGATCCTTGGATTTTTCCGTCCTAAAAATCCATCCACTCCGGCCGGGAATGTTTACATATCTTCTTCTTCATCCAGGGATTATGCCTGTTGGCTCGTTCTGGTTACATGAAAGCTAGAATTGTTAAAATTGTTCATACCATCCTCTGTGAGGGCGTAATTTTTTCATATACTATCATTAAATCCCCCCCCCCCAAAACGCGTTGACAACTTAAATTTTTGTTTGGTGATTGCGATTATAATGCTAATATATTCATAATGTCCACCGCCGTGGTCTCGAGGTACCGTGCTGCCTTGTCACGCAGCGGGCCCGGGTTCGATCCCCGGTCGGGACAGTTTTTCTGGGTAGGGTTTTCATCTGGGTTTTTCCTCACCTGTAAGACAAAATGTCAGGAAAACTTTAAGGCCCAAACGGTCCCCGAAATCATATAGCCATCATCATCATCATCATCATCAATCCTTATCATCACCATCATCATCCTTCACCGGTGTGGAAAGCAACGGGAAGCTACCACACCTACAATTCCCTAGTAAAACTGCAAGCATAGCATGCAAATTCTATGATTGCAGTGAAGGACTTGCCTTCGGGCAGAATTACTATGGATGGATGGATATTCATAATTGAATCGTCAGGTTTAAGAAGGAAATGAAGACCAAATAATATGCCAAAGTTTGGTTTTGTACTCTGAAGTAAGCTATCTCCCAACTTTATACTACACAAGAGTTAAGAAGAAAAAATCAGTTCCTAGAACAAACAAATTCCATGGCGCGACAGACCTAGAAGACCCTTGGCCTACCTGCGGGTCGCAAGTCTCACATCCATATGTGTTAATCATAGAGCTGGACGATTATCTAGTCAGTGTAGGGGTGACATGTGATCAGCATATCGGGTCGCCCAGCCGCTATAGCTGGTTTTCTCAAGAAGCTGGGTGGACACCAGTCCCCATACTGGCCGTAATTCCATGAGAAAATGTCTTAGCCCATGGAGACTCGAACCAGCGCAAGTCTCTTAGCTCTGAACCAAGGCATCTTGCCTTAACCACTCGGCTACGGCGCTGGTCACCAGTCTTTAGAAGAAAATGTAACTAACTCACTATCGAAACTGGTAGTTCATTGCCGCGCGGACACAAGCTCTCCAAATATCTATATCCTGGGCTAATGGCTTCGAATTATTCCCTCTATAATTCACCTCCCTCAAATCATGGTTAATGTTATTCTCCCAGATCATTCTTGGCCTACCTACTAGACGATTTCCCTCTGGTTTTCCTACAAGTAATATCCTTACCCCTTTCTCAGTTCCACATCGAGCCACATATCCAGTCTTTACAGTCTAAGAGACTTAACTGTTTTTATTACATCTGGTTTCCCATAAAGATCATGTAGCTCACTGTCATATAATCTTCTTCATTTATCCATCTGACTGTTTGTCTCTCTTCGGTCCAACATTTTTCCTAAAAAAACTTCTCCTCCCTTAAAGTTTGTTTCACATCCATATGCTGGTAATATAACATTTTATATATCTTTAGTTTAACTTTTTTGAGAGAATTTGGCAGGACAGGAGTCTCTGTAAAGTATAATAACATGCTGTACCAGAGTTGAGCCCATATTTGATTTTTTCTGCACCTCATTCCTTTTGTAATTGTTGTTCCTAGTACGTATATAGGACCTTTAATTCAGCACACGGTTTTGAAGAACAACATTGGTCTTCGTTCGCTTCTTAAACTTGATTATTGAACTTTATGGAAGCGATCTTGATGGACTAGTGGTTAAATGTTAGCTTCTGATTCGCAAAATGGACTCAACTTACAATATAATTCGATAGCGAACAAAATGCAGTGATAATACATTTTTTTACTGTACATTTCTCACTACTGAGACCGGTGTTTCCATCTTCCCCCTTTTCAACCTATCAACGTCCATATAACTTGAATTGGAGGTACCACCAGAAAAACAATGCTATGTTTTTAACCAATAACAACGATTATGTAATTGAACTCATTGTAAGCTTATAACTAAATCACGTGATCACGGGGAATTACCAGCACAATGTGTCTGGAAAGGGAGCATTAGGCCTACGTCATAGAATTGTAGCGCAAGCGAAACACAACTGCATTTTGTTCGCTGCCAAGCTATAATTCAAATCCAGCCGGAGGGGATAGAGTTTTAAGGGAGTTAATATCCTGATCATGTCTTGATTCGGAAGCGATGTAAAACTGTGGGTCCTTTGTCATTGATTTATGAGTCGTAAAGGAACCTCAATTCTGAAATGAGACGCATCGGAGCAAAATTTGCCGCCATTTTCATGTCCAGATTTGAAAGTGATGCTAATGATTTGGGGTTTTAAAAGAGAATCGTAAAATATATTGTAACAAAATCAATTGAACCTAACATTATTGCTTAGTTTATTTTGACAAAGGGATAAAATACTAAAATCTCAATTGCGCGACGGACTAGAAGGCTCTTGGTCTACCATACGGCTGTTAGCCTTACATCCACATGTGACATTAACAGAGGTGGGCAATCTTTCAACCAGAATAGGAGTAATATGTCAGCGTGTAGAGTTCCCCAGCGTTTTAGACGATTTTCTTAAAGCGGAGCGGACAATTATTGTGGCTAACAAATTCCTCATGATGCTGAATGGACATCGGTCCCACACAGTCTTAAATTCCATGAGGAAATTTCTTCCACATGGGTATTCGCAAAAGAAAGACGAGCAGTCAGATTAATGGAGAATGTTAGGCCTACTTAATATGTATGATCTTTATGGGAAACCATATGCAAAAAGAACAGTTAAGTCTTGTATACTGCGATGAGCAGGACTATGTGCACGAATGGAAAATGAACGAGGGGCATGGACATATCTTGCAGAAAAACAAGAGAGAAAACGTCTAATAGATAGATAAAAAGTGAGGTGGGAGAATCCCGAATGGGAAATGAAAGTGTGAAATGGAAACTCATTGTGGGAAAACCAGAGGGAAAGTGCCTTGTAGATAGATCAAGATGAGATGGGAGAATAATATTATTATGATTTGAAGGAGCTAAATTATACAGGGGATGATTGAAAAACATTAGATCAGGATAGGGATGATGTGGGCTTAGAATATCCGAACATAGCTCTGCTCTTCTGCGCGGACACATTAAAGTAGTTTTGGATAATTTATTCTGAACAATGGCGTTGTGTGTTAGAGAATATACGGGTTGTCAACACACATTGTCATCATATCGTTTCATCTTCAGTGTATTTATTGAGAAGTGAAAGTGTTATGGAAAGGTGTCAGGGTATCTATTAATGGAAATGTCTGTTACAAACAAACTTTACAGTACATGTTTATTAAATTATGTATTTTATTAACATTTATATACAGGGTCGGTTCGCTATTCCATGAAATCCGTTTTTTTTTCTTTCCCAGCACAATTCTCAAATTACATTTTGGAATTTTGAAAATCATTGTTCCCTATTATGCACAAAGAAATTAAACATAGGCTCAATTCTGGAAATGCGTGCTATTATGCATTACAGAGACTCTTGTCATCACAACTTTTATAAAAAAAGTTAAACTGCAAGTAGGCCCTATATAAAACTGTTATTTTCCCAGTTATAATATATGGATACGATATATGGGCTCTTATTTTAAGGGAGGAAAGGAGATTACGAGTATTTGAGAATAAAGTTCTTAGAAGAATAATGGATCAAAGAGAGAAGAACAGACAGGTGAATGTAGATTGTGAAGTTTACATCAATTTGATATTTAAAATTTATTTTTTTAATATTGTCAGGAATGGGAGAAGGCTACATAACAGTGAGCTACATGGTCTTTATAGGAAGACAGATATAATAGAAACAGTTAAGTCTCCTAGACTGCGATGAGCAGGACATGTAGCACGAATGGGGAATGAAAGAGGTGCATGGAAGCTTCTTGTAGGAAAACCAAAGAGAAAACGCCCAGTTCGTAGACCATGAATGAGGTGGAAGAATAATATTAACCGCGATTTGAGGGAAGTAGATTATACAGAGAATGATAGGAAAACATTAGTTCAGGATAGGTATGTATGGGGAGGTTATGTCCACGCGGGCATGAACCTACGGGTTCGATAGTGCTAGTGAGTTAGTTAGCCATAGATGATGACGAGTAGTGTTATTCTACAATGAACTGTATGCGCAATAAAAAAATAAAGATAAACAATAAAAGGTCTCTCATGTAAAATGTTTTTTTTATTTAGACTTTCCCCCCTAGCAGCCTAGACATATTCCTGCGGGGAAATTCTAAAAACATAATTAATTAGACATCTGAATTGGTATTATTAGTTTTGTAGGATTACTGAATTGATTTTTATTTTCCGAGTTATGCTGCTGTGCATAGCGTGTGTGAAATGTTGATTATTTACAATTTTCACTTTCGTCGGCTGAACATGTGACTGGAAGGATAACGTGTGATCAGTAGCGAACGTGGCGCGACATGCAAATTACTCTGGTGAAATTAGCTGCAGCATTCCCAGTGTATTTAATTGATGCCTTACCAGTGGTAAACTTATAATGCAAAATGTGGTAAAGTTCATAAAAATAAGTTATTTCCTAATAATAATTAGCAGTCTTTGAATATCTATCGGCCTCGGATACCGAAGGTCGAGAGTTCCTTGTCCCTGGTTCCGAGGGGCGCGGGTTCAAATCCGGCCGCGGACGAGGGATTTTTTTTAGAATGGAAAACTCCAGGGACAAGTTTTCCGGAAAGGACTTTAAGCCGTACATCTCGATTCAGAAGATTTTCGGGCTCGTAAGAGAAACTCAAGTCTAAATTAGAACATTTGAGTAAAATTTAATCGAGCTTTCCTATGCAAATAATGCCTTAGTAAAAGTTAAAAACAAAATTCGTACTTGAGATTTCAGTCGTCCTCAATGTGGTAAAATGTTATAAAATACTTTGAAGGCCTTTCAGAAGAACATATGTTCCATCTTCAGCTTGTAAAGCGGACCTTTGTAAAGTTAGAACGACTAGGATCTCAGGTGTGATTTTTATTTTTAACTTTTACATATAGTGACCTCAACGGTGTTTCATAATGCATTTTGGAAGTATTGAATAGCTTAGCAATCTTCTAGATGTCTCTGTGAGGCGCTATGCTAACTACATGTCCCTCACTAACATCTATAGGGAGATAAACATAACTAATTAGCTTGGAAAAGTAACTCCTGATAGGGAGCACCTTTGACCTCATGTGAGGATGTACGGGTATACTGTAGACTAGACATTGATTTAGTCTATCTACTTATTCAACTATATTGGAGGTTTTAGTTTTTTTTTTTTTTTGGAAAGACATGTTTTTATTACTAGTGCCGGTAGGACTTTCTATAATGCTGTAGTTTTCCAAAAAGAAAGTGTGACAGCCTTAGACATGAATATGATCGTTCTTCTGAAGGATTTTTTTTTTTAAATTTCGATCATGCGAGCGCCTGATATACACGAATACAACACTTAGAATATATGTACACAGGCCTATACTACTAGCATAATGAGGGACTCAGCTCTTGATGGCCGGTCAAATACCATATCTAAGGCTGTTCATAATTGAGGTGCGTTATTTCAGAACCGATGTCTTCACGTTCGTTCTGATTTTGCAGAAGTCATAGTAAATTATTCTATACATTTATGATGGTATGCATGCTGGTTTTAAAAGTAAAGTATTGCGAAAATAGGCCAGAAAAAGGGCAAAAATTGTCCAAAAAAGTCAGAAAAAGTGTACCACATTGTGTTGTAATAAATTGCTTGATATCGCAAACTAGATTTGAAGCAGATATCTAATTTTGTAAAAAAAAACTCAATTTTCATATAACCATTTTTCATATTTGTTCCCTAATGAAAGCATCTACGAGTATATCTTACGGCACTTTCAGTCTCATACTCCATTTTACTCCATCCAGTTTCCATCTTTTTTTTTTTTGTCTTCCATTCCTATCTTTTTCTTTATTGAAATAACCTTTATTTCCGTTAATAACCTTCCATTCTACATCTACAATGTATTACCGTACCATTATAATCTTCTTTTATTTATAACTTCTATAACATATTTTTTCTAGGCCTAATTCATAGTGTCTTATTTCTGCATTTTTTCATCTTTTCTCTTCTTGACTCCCTTGCTGTGACCTTATCCAAAAATCTAATTTAGCGGTTCTTATTTTTTCGCCATGTATTGTACAAATTTCCGTTCCATTGTTAACACTTAAGACTTTATCAGTACTCTAAAATATCAACCAGGATATATTCGTTGTAATTGGAACAGGCTGTAATTTTAATACCAATTTTTATTATTAATGTTTGATATTTGTAAATTCTTTGTAAAAGAGTGGATTGTTAAACTTTGTCTTTTGGCGGCCTCGAATTTCAGGGAAACGATGAAATAAATAAAATATAATTTTCTTGTTTTAGCCAAAATGCTACTACTCCATAATAACAAATTAAAAAAATCAATTCGCTGTAATATTTGAGCCAAAAAAGAAACATGATTAAATATAAGTATGATTGATTTTGATTGATTCCTGTTGCTCCTGCTCGGGACATGAGTGCTTCCCTAATGAGAAGTTTCTTAACCAAACTAATTTCGTTATGCGTATTTCCATATATATATATATATTATATTATATATATATATATATATATATATATAAGCGAGTGACATGTGGTTAGTACATCGCCTCGAGGAGAGATCTAATAGGAAACTAAGGTATTACTTAAATGGAGAAACAAATATAAATATAACAACGTCAAAATATAAAATTCTTAATCAAAGTCTAAAATGTGTATTAATTTTTTCTTTTATATAATACCAATACTACTGCTACTGGCGGCTCCGTGGCGCAAGCGGTTAGACGCTCGTCTCTCACTGCTGGGATCCCAAGATCGTGCCTCGGTCACTCCATAGTTTTTCCCTGCCACAATTCCATTCCACCATTTCTCCATATTAATATCATGCATTTGATTTGATTTCGTTCATCTGCCCCCGTGATGGTGCGTCAGACGTGGTTGGCAGGCACCCTTGTCATTCAGAGACCTCTACATATAGGGGACTCATCTCATCAAATCCCTCCATCCAACCCTGAGTTGGACACGAGTTGAGGATATGTATATGTTATGTACTACTACTACTACTACTACTACTACTACAACTACTACTACTACTACTACTACTAATAATAATAATAATAATATTACCTTAAGTAAGAGACCAAGCTTCTCACCCATATACTACAGGCCTAACTAAAAAAAATATGTAGTTTTAGTTTAATTTTTTAGAAAAGTTGGGATAAGTCCCTACAATACATAATAACATGGATTTTGAGATGAATTGAACCTATTCTTTATGCACCAATAATATATGAATATAATTATAAAATGCCAATATATATATATATATATATATATATATATATATATTAAGCTAAGAGGAGATAACAGGTATGAGTGAGGAAGAGAAACATCATCTCGTATCTGTTATTTCCTGTCAAATATTTTGGCGAATCTCTAATTACGTCACATTACTGTTGTACACACTTTATACACTAATTGCAGTTATAAATGAAACAAACATCATTCAACAAAATCGTTATAAACACATTCGTAAGTTGAAAAATGAAGGAACGTTCTCGATTCTCTTCTTGCTGATTTGTTTGTCATCGGATTGGAATCGGTTTCGTAATATCTGTGGTTATTTGAGGAGGTCGAAATATCACAAATGGATAGTAGAAACGAATCTCTGTTGAAGGGAAAGTGGGTCAGATGAGCGCATGGAACCGACACTTTCCACGTTGCTTTGGAACCGGGTGTGCAGTACTAGGGGGGTCGAGGGGGCAGGGAGAGGACCACCATGTCTTGCCACTCAATTGTTATGTTAAATTATTCCGTAACTTGTTATTAAATCAACTCACGTGGTTATCCCAATATACGTGATTCAAATAGCCACCTTTTTATCCGCTTCTTAATTATTATGCCAAAAATTCGCTACATTTTAACACGTAATATTAGTAATTATCCATATATTAATACGTGAAGAAAAAACGTTGTACCCCTTTTTAAGCACATTGCGCGTACGGAGGAGTGTGATATTTGGCACAATTAAAGTTCATATAGAGATGGAGTGCAATTAGATTTCATAAAGAAGAAACAATTAAATTAGAAGAATGGAAGAAGGAACACTACCTAAGATTATCATGGATTGGGAACCACAGGGAAGGAAAAACAAGGGTAGACCAACTATTACGTGGATTCAGGGAATCAATGAAGCTAAAAGGGAATGGGCAATAGAAGAAGATATATGGATGAACAGACAGGAATGGAAAATTGTGTTGAAACAAATGTGTAGTTAACTGTGAACATGGGTACCGGAAAAATGTATATTCAAAATAAAAGCCGGAATAATAAAAAAAAAAAATAGAGGAGTGCAGAAAAATAAAATTTATGTATAATATGTGTTACAAATAAATTAAATTAAACAAAATAAAATAAATTGTCTCTAAGGAATTTATGTGTATTATTCATTCATATGTGTACTTATTCATTTGTTTACGTTCATACTGAAAGTGCCTGGAAAAAAAATGGTGCAGCAGCCATATGAATTGACTTATTCTCGCGTATTTATTATTAGTGGTTTAAAAAAGTGAGTGCATTTATTATCTAAATTTAAATTAAACCCTGTCTAATCTTGGTTTCAGTAATTTCATCATTTATTTTATATTTATGTTTAGATATTCGCACCTACTTCCATTATGCCTCGACATAGAACATTGACGGGTCGGAGTGAGAGACAAAGAAGAAGGGATGTTTATATTCCCGCACACATAATAATAAGCCAAATGCAAATTTAAATAGTATAAATAGTATATAAATATCAGATGACGCGTTATTGTTTTTAAATATGGTAGCCAAGCTATACCACATATTTCCTATCGTTCGTATTTTTAGAATAAATCGAAAATTAATGCATAATGACGAATTTGTGACAAACTTAAAAAAAAATAATGAATTGTGGTCTAATTTCAAACGCTGGGCGATCACTAGTATATATTAAAACATTTAATTTAGGCAATAATTGCAATATATGGGGTCATTCCATTGTTGCGAATGTCATATTTCACCTACAACGTGTCATTATCTTATTCGGGATTAAAATAAATAAATAAATGCTTATTTTCCTCAGGTAAATAATTACCCATAACTAACTAACTCACTAGCACTATCGAACCCATAGGTTCATGGTCGCGTGGACATAAGCTCTCCATATATCCATATTCTGAGCTAAAGTGTTACAATTATCTCCTGTGTAATCTACTTCCCTCAAATCATTGTTTAATGTTATTCTCCCAATTCATTATTAGTCTACCGACTGGGCATTTTCCCTCTGATTTTCCCACAAGAAGCTTCCATGACCCATTTCATTCCCCACTTGTGCCACATATCCTGCCGATTGCAATGTATGAGACTTAAATGTTCTTATTATATCTGGTTTCCAATAAAGATCATGTAGCTAACTGTTATAAATATACTTTCCTGATAAAACCGTACATTTGCAACCCATAGCTCACAAGAATGTTGTTCGCATTGAATAGACAATACAACTAAAGATAACAATATAGTTGTATTAACTATTGTATACGAATTTTATATATATATATATATATATATATGGCTATTCAGAAAGAAGGGACATACTTCAAATATTTATTTCTTCCGAACTACAAAACATATAAACACAATTCCAACGTTCCTGGAAACAGAAGAGTTCAAATTTCAATATTTTATGCATTCAATATGAGCACCATGTGTTACACAACAAATATCAAAACGTTGGCTCATTTCTTGCAACACACGAATCAGCTAGTCTCTAGTTATCGAATTCACAGTTTCAACAATTCGATGTCGCAGATTTTCATGAGTGGCAGGCATAGGGGGAATAAAAACACAGTCTTCTACTTAACCCCACAGATAAAAATAACACGGGGTTAGGTCGGGTGACCCGGGAGGCCATCGGTAATGAAGTTGATCTTCTGCTCCTCCTCTTCCAATCCAACATCCTATTGTGTCGCCATTTTAATACAAACAATCAACATGACAAGGAACAGCGCCAATGTGGCCGTGATCAGAACTTCAAGTTTTCTGAATAGCCATATGTATATATATATATATATATATATATATATATATATTCTGCCAAACTAAGGTTATACGTACGAAACACTAATAAGACCGATAGTTACTTATGAAAGTGAAACTTGGACTCTCAATGAAACAATCAAACAAAAATTGTTAAATTTTTGAAAGAAAGATATTTAGAAAATATTATGGTCCAAATAAAGGACCGGACCAAACTTGGAAAATGAAAACAAATAGTGAATTAAATACAATATAACTAAAAATCAAAATATAATAAATCATATCAGATCTCTTAGGATTGCATGGTTTGAGAGAGATTAACTAAAAAAACTATATAAATTGAAGCCTACAGGAACTAGAGCTATTGTTAGACCTAAGATGAGATGGCAGGACGATGTCTGGGAGGATTTGAAGAAGATGAGGTGACAAACCTGAAATTGGCAGGAGATAGAAAGTCTGATTGTTGAGAAGGCCAAAACATTCAGTTTTGAAGTTGTAGTGCTTTAAGATGTTGATGATATATTTGTGTGTGTTTGTAATTTGTCATTTTCGGTGTCTACTATGTAGGATCGAGGAATATTTGTGAAGTTTTTCAATTTTTTTTTCACGAATTACAATTGAATGGCTTCATTCCTTTGGGAAATGTGCCGTAAAATTATATCCATTGTGTACCACTTCGTTTAAAACATTTACATTATATTTTAATATGTAATTTTAGAAGAATTTTACCTGTCGATCCTTTCACCAGACATCATGTTTATGGGAGGATTTTATACTGCACGATTTTAGTTTTTAACATGTGTTCTTTCACGTACTCAAATGATGACCATTGAGATATACACAGATTTCCGCTTCGTGTCTATGCTGGCTTTACTTTAACATGTCATCCATAAGGAAAATAAATCCGTTCTCATGACTTTAAATCATTCACTTCTACAGCTGACAAAGTCGTAATGTGCAAGTTTCACGCTCGTGCTTTACGATTTTGCGATATTTTAAAACTACAGGAATTCAGTCGTTTGTTTAGCGTTTCCATTGTACAGAAGGATCATTTTCCTTCATGTCTCTCAACAACTCCCATAACAGAATTGTGTGATTCACCACTATAATGGTAAACGACAAGATGAACCATTTCAAACTAATCGTGTATTCTATAAAACACATAAACCTTTATCTTTTCCTCTATTCAATAGAAATACTGTATATTTACAATCAATTTCATGGAAAGGAAACTTAGGGGTTTCAGATAATTCATAATAAAGGAAATGCAGTTTTATTTTTAGAGTAAAATTTTATTAAAATAAGTACATTAAAAGATTTTGGGATGGAAATTTCAGTACAAAAGTCAAAAGTAATGGCATTATTAGGAGAAGATCCAATCAGAAGTAAGATAATATACAATAACCAAAGCCTAGAACAAGTACAAAATTTAAACTATTTAGGTTGTGAAACATATTATCAAAATGAAAATGATGTGAACAAGAAAATCACCAAATTTTCACAAATCTTAGGAATAATAAATAATACATTAAAAGCTAACTTATTGCAAAAATCCACAAGAATAAAAATATGTAATATTTTATCATTAACTTACTCTCCCTTTTATACGGAAGTGCGATTTGGACATTAAGAAAAAGAGATAGGAGCGGAATCAAAGCAACGGAAATGGAATTTCTCAGGACAGCAGTATACTCTCTTTTAGATCGAACAAAGAATAAAGACATTTTATAACAATTAGAAGTATAATCAGCAGAAGAAAAACTCAACAGATATATAAATTAAACTGGTTAGACCAAAAATAAATGGATAATTCAATAATCCCAAAAATAATGGCGCAATATAAACCCAAAGGACATCGACGACCAGGAAGACGTCTTAAAAGACTGTTCCATATTGCCGAAACAGATCTGTAATGGCCTTATTCATGACGGATGATGATGGTGATGATAAAATAAGTACCTGATATATCAGTCGTCCTCAACTAAATTAAATTTCTGTTTGAAAAACTTCAAGTAGTTAAAACTATGTATGCCTTTGAGAATAATGTTCCATAGTATGCATTTAATTTGTACTTTAAAAGTATATTTTTATTGTAAAGTACTTATGTATATGTATATACCCCATACGTCCGGAGTGGGACACGGGTGCTCTAGGCTAATTTGATTATGGTTATTTACCTACAGATATCAACGAATAACATGTGGTTAGCATATCGCCTTAATGATACATCTAGAAAGCAACTAAAATATTATTAGGATGGATGAAGGTCGGTTAAATTTTGCACAGAGGCCTTTTTTAATTAGGCTTGCGGTTCTTTTAAGAGCCCGAACATTTTCAGGCCGGAATAAACGGCTTTGTTTAGGATGGAAAAATTCAAGGAGCAATTTCTCCGGGGAGGACTTTAAGCCGTGGGTACCGAGTCTGAAGATTTTTTGAGGCCCTTAAAAGATGATTAACCGTGAATAAACAGGCAGCCAATCAAAATCTACCAACCTCATCATCCTAGTAACACCTTAGTTGTCTGATAGATGTCTCATTTGATCGGTATGTTGACCACATACCATTCATGACATCTGTAGGCAAATAAGTGTAACTAAATAACTTGATCATGTAAAACCTAACAAAGGAGATGCCAGGATTCAACACTGGACTATTACTCCATTGTGTGTGTGTGTATATATATAATATGAAAAGAAAAATGAATGCTTGAGTTGGGATTTGAACCCGAGTCTCTAAACTCTGTACGTTTAGCGCTCTAACGACCTGAGCTACCCAAGTATTCCAACACAAACATACATTTTTCTTATATATGTAGTATTCTCAATTCACACAAGAGGTAGCGGAAAATCGTTTCGACTGGCATCTGCTGGCCAACATAACAGTTAAGCAATTTTTTAAAGATAATATTTACTTTATAGCAGTAACGCTTGTATATTTAGATGTTATAACTATATTTTTGACATTTGCAATGAAGGCAAATATTATATGAAAAGAAAAATTAATGCTTTAATCGGGATTTGAACCCGAGTCTCTAAACTCTGTACGTTTAGCGCTCTAACGACCTGAGCTACCCAAATATATATACATATTTTTTTTTGCCCTGATCATTTTCGTTGTCTACTAGATAGGATCAGTGAAGACCTGCTCTTTCTGTAAAAATGAAAAGGTTTATAGCGTGAGGAACATTACATGACTTGTACAGTCAGTAGTACATTGCAAAATGTCAATAATTTACCGACTTTTAAAGTGTGTCCACTAAGTGGTAACATGTTTTGTAGCCTTTCATAAAATGTCATGGGGTCATGAATCTCTAGAGTGAAGACATTTAATGAATAACTATTTATCAGATATATTGTCAATCCTTGCAAACTTTTCATTTTTACAATTTCTCTGCATTATGATGAAATATGAGATTAAGAGCTTTTAAAATACGACGAACACTCTACTATTGCAAAATCTGTGGATTCATTCATAATAATATACATATTTATGCGAAACGAGCTCTCAACAACAACAGTACAGTAGTCTATACATTTTATTCACAAATAAATGTTGTAAACAGTATTGACACCCGATTGAACAAGTGCTCGTGCTCGGCTGCAGTTCAGTTAAAGAAATAATCCATATATATATATATATATATATATTACAAAGTTTTAGTTAAAGGGAGAGAAGAATATATAGGCTATATATATATATATATATATATATATATATATATATATAAATTTAGGAGACAGTTTCAAGACATCATATTAATTCTGGCATATAAAATATAACGTAATGCAGGGGGAAATAAAATAAACAAAACACTATAAAATATATTAATACCAGACTGAATATAGTAATTAAAGACATTAGGAAATTACGTATATAAAACAAAACACATTTAGGAGAAAGTTTCAAAATATAAAACGCACTCTGACACACAAAGAATTAATACAAAGGAGAACGATATAAACAACGTATTATATAATAGATTAATGAAGAAGGTAATTAACTGAAGAAGGTAATTAAATACATTAGGGAATAACATACAGAAAAACAAATTCAGAAGAAAATTAAAACTCACTATAGCACACAATTGGAGAATTGGACGGCGTTATACAGGGCAAGTCAAAATGTTGTGCAGGTTTTCAGAAATTTATTATGTGAAATGTAATGAACATATAATATCGTGAGACATATTGTATGAAAGATAAACTCTCAAAGTTTAGTTGTCCACTTCTAAAGTTCCGCGTTCACCCGCAAGATGTCAACAGCAGAGCAGTAAAGGAAAATGGCGTTGACTGGGGATCAGAAGTCTTTCTGTGTGCTTGATTACCATGTAAACACTCTTGTGACTAGTGTTCAACGACATTTCCGTACCAGATACGATAAAGACCCGCCGGATGGGAGATCCATTCGTAAGTGGTACACACAATTTAGGGATTCAGGCTGTATCTGTAAACGAAAATCGACTGGCCGTCCGTCGACGAGTGAAGAGACAGTCGAACGCGTTCGCACATGCTTCGTGCGGAGTCCACAGAAATCCACCTACCGGGGAGCGACAGAACTTCAACTACCACAAAAAACTGTATGGCGGATTCTCCGGAAACGTTTACAGATGAAACCCTACCACTTGCAACTGGTTTTCAAGCCTTAAAACCCGCCGATTATGCTTTGCGAGCGTCCTTCTGTGTTGATTTTTCTCGCATTAATGGAAGAGAATGAGTTCTATGAGAGGGTAGTTTACAGTGATGAAGCGACTTTCCACCTTCAGGAAAAGTGAATAGACACAATGTAAGGATTTGGGGAACTGGTAACCCCCATGCAACTCTGGAACATCAACGCGATTCTCCGAAAGTGAATGTCTTTTGTGCCATTTCCCATGCAAAGGTTTATGGGCCCTTTTTCTTTCATGAACGTACTGTGAACAGACATGTTTTCCTTGATATGCTACAACAATGGCTCCTTCCGCAGCTTGAAGCGGATAGTCCAGATTTCATTCTGCAGTTGGATGGTGCCCCTCCACATTACCATGGCAGTGTTCGAGACCATTTGAATACGGCTTTACCACAACGCTGGATAGGCCGTGCATCTCAGGGTGATCAACAACTCATTCATTGGCCACCTCGTTCACCAGATCTAACCCCGTGTGATTTCTTCATGTGGGGTCTTGTAAAGGATCATGTTTACGTACCACCACTTCCAACAACACTGCATGAACTGCGTGCCCGCATCACAGCAGCCATTGCTGATATCGACCGCGGACTGCTACAGAAAGTTTGGCAGGAGATTGAATATCGGCTTGACATCTGTCGTGTAACAAAAGGCGCTCACATAGAACATCTGTGAATATTTAAAAAAAAACTTTGAGAGTTTACCTTTCATACAATATGTCTCACAATATTATATGTTCATTACATTTCACATAATAAATATCTGAAAACCTGCACAACATTTTGACTTGCCCTGTATATCAACAGGCTATGCGCTATTATGTAAGTTTCGAGAAAAATACGTTTAAAGTTTAAGTCAATATTCATTACTTATTGTAGCGCCAACCTAACATTACTGGATCCATTCATAGTAATTCTGCCCGAAGGCAGGTCCTTCACTGCAATCATAGCATTTTCATGCTATGCTTGCAGCTTTACTAGGGAATTGGTAGCTTCCAGTTGCTTTCCACACCGGTGAAGGATGATGATGATGGCCATATGATTTCGGGGACCGTTTGGGCTTTAAAGTTTTCCTGACATTTGTCTTACAGGTGAGGAAAAACCCCGATAAAAACCTCACCCAGAAAAACTGCCCCGACCGGGGATCGAACCCGGGCCCGTTGCGTGACAAGGCAGCACGATACCTCGAGACCACAGCGGTGGACAATTACTGAATGTTTTAAGTTATTTTCCTTCTTTGACAGTTATGTATCAACAATCTAAGAGCGGGAATATTTGGCGCTTAGCTGCTTGATGTAAAATTTAGATTACCATATATGAAGCTCTGATTTCATAACGTTTCTTGCAAAACATAGAATATCTGATAGAATTGATGGTGTTTACATTTTCTTTAATAATAAGGTTATATTTAAAGATTTGGCGCTAAAAGTGTGCGTATACTTACTTCATGAATCAGTGCAACAGATGACATCAAAATATGACACTTAGCCGGTTGATGCATAACGTCGTCCATTCATAAGGGTTTGTTGTCATAGTCCAATAGGGTTATATTGCTAAGATTACAGTAGAGGGCGGACTTGTAGGCCTATGCACTGAAACTAGTGAATATATACATGCATTTATGTAGTAAAAGGTCCGTCAGCCGGAACTTGGTAAACTAAGCGAAGTCCACACTAACTTGAATTTATTATTCGAATTTGCTGGTTTACGGATTACATTATAAATCTTAAATTAGGCGAAACACCAATTTCTCGTGCCAGTTATTTAAATGTGTCGAACTACAGTGAAAATAAAGACGATTTTTTAATTTATGAGTTTTATCTGATGCTACACACTGGTTCTTGAAGAATAGTTTCCTTGTTTGATTTCAATAGTACAGTATATACTGTGTTTCGTTGCGAAAAATCGAAAACTGAGGCTAATAGAGCTATTTTAGATTTTAATTTCAGGAGAACTCCTACTCCTAATGTTCCGATTTTGCAGGTTAATGAACTTGACGTTAATTATTTTATTATTGTCCGATTTTGGTTCCCAAAAAACAAAAATTACGGCCGCTGGAGCGTTAACGACGTGTTTTCTAATGCAACGCATAGTGCATTTCGTGCTTGAGGTTCCGCGCTGGGCGGATAAAGTTAATATGGTATATTTTCAGTTTACGTATCACTTCGGCAGACCACTTTACGTACATTATGTATTCTTGTATTGTGTGTAGGTAACAGTATAGGAAAAGTGTATATTCATGCTTTTGTATAGCGTAAAGCGCATTGTATGATAGTTGATAATGAATAGGAGAGAAAAGATGAAACCCTGTTGAAGGCACATAATCTATTTTTGTCGAAATCACCAAGGGAGCCGCCAGGCTTAACATCCCCATCCGGCAAACTAATCGCTGTCAACAGTACCGCATGCCATCTCAACATATGTACTACTCAGGGATTTTCAATTAAATGGAGGGATCTAACGATTAATAATTATACACCGCCATCCCATCCTGGCTCCGAGATTGAACATTTTAGAATTAAAACAACAGAATACAGACATTTTACAATATTGGGCAATGGAGACGATTTTAATGGCTTCTAATGACGTTCTATTTAGACCTGCATTTGAAGTTAACTAACATTGCACACATGAGTGTACAGTACATGTCGGGACCTGAATATATGCTAGGTCATTTTTAAATAGTATACAATTCTATTAAATTGCACAATGTACACATGATGTTGCATGGTGATGTAGGAGAATGACGTAATAATTTTATATAGGTAAAATGATATACATATGTGCAAGTTTATGTTAGGGAAAAATAACTTGGAATAACAATATGAGCAAGGAAATCGTTCAATTAATTTGATGGGGGAAGCATGACAGCAACGTCTCAGGTTAGAGGATCTTTTATGCCTAATTTATTGATCCGTCAGAATAAAGATGACGTCTCATATAGCAAGGAAAACTGTAGAAAAATGTTGAGTGCTGTAAAAAATAAGTCAATTCTGCTATAATTTCTCTTAAGTAAGCTTTTATATTTCATTGTATTGTCTATCAAAGTAAGACCAGCTCTTAACATAAACACATATGTATCACTTCGCGCAATAATTATTATTGTTGCCCTAACAGACTTAATTTTTTTATATTTATAGAATAAGGCTGTCATTTTTTTCCTTTATATTTTATTTTTTATATACAGATTTAAAATGTTTACACATGTTTCTGTGCCTAAAGTTTTATTTTATTCCAAATTTCATCTTAAACTTTATGACTGGCCATGGAAAATTTCGAGGTTATTTTAGGAGATTTAATATTAACTCAGACAATGATTACTTTTAAATATCAAGAATCAATACAATCTGTAAAACATGTTTATTTGATTTTCTTTTATTCGAAAGGCAACGATTCTGGTTAAACTTACTTTTAAACAATGGTGAGGCTTCTTCCTCAATGTGTGAAGTGATCTGCAAGAACAAAATCATTATAAACATTTTATGATATTCATAACACACGTTCATAACAGTATATAATATTTTGCCAAGACTCTTATAGACAATTCATGTAATTCATAACAATCATTAAAAACCATAAGTTAAGATATATATTTTACAATATATGATATAATGCTGATATAGTAAGCTACAACCCTAACATGTCTTTGTGGCGAGATAGGATTACAAAATATTTGAAGATTCAATAAATAAATAAAGTTTTATATCCAATATAAAGTCCTTAGAAGGCTGACTGAACTCCTCTCGTCCCTATCCATCCACTCCATGTCCTCCAGTCCTTTTGCTCTCATTCCAGTTCTTATATCTTACATCCACGAGTTTCGAGGCCTTCCTTCATAATTGTTATAAAATAAACTGTACACACCAATGATAAATTTAATTTTGCGTATTCATTATTCTTATTTTATTCTTCTTCTTCTTCTTCATCCTCTTCTTCTCCATCGTCGTTTAATCTCTCATCTTATAGGTACGTTTACTTGCACCACTCTACTAAGGCTTCACGGTGGCACGACCTGTCGGGAGAGAGATTTAAACCTTGGATCATATGCATACTTCTTTAACCACACAAGGACTTGGAGATCTCACCGAATGAGCGATCAGCTCAATCAAAGGCCTCCTCCGAGACAATACAAACATTTACATATAAGGACTTTATTAGACTAAAAGTAAGATACCTACAATGTTATTTACAAATATGGATCGCATGTGCTCTTGACAGTCCGTTACAATAAGTTGATGTTTGGTAATAATATACATAAAACAAAAAAGAAAACACAATAATATTACAATTACATAACAATACAATTACATTATACATTAACTTAGTTATGTAGAATTGTTAAGAATTAATGGTATTGCAATTTGTTAACATTTATTTATTCATGAATGAGTGTTGTTCTTATTTTCCGTGTTTTGTCCAAAAATGTACCCAAGTTTATCCAATTTTCTGGGTCTACCAAAAACTCGTAGCATGCCAATCTTTCACGATTTGAATTTAGAAATCTTTCCGGTAATAACTGACGCCTCCAATATTCCAAATCGTTACATTTTCCCAATATATATATCTCGTCTTCAAAGCTCCCGCACATTGGACATATTCGCATATCGTGATCGTCGCTAATTTAAAAAAAAATTCCATGCCCCTAATCTGAATCAAGCAAGCCCTGATCTCTCTTTAAATCCTAGATTGAGTATATAATATTCTTTTCTCCAAACTTGTTTTAGGTATCTTTGTAAAAACAGTGATCGTTTTCCCGCACATTCGGCCAAAATATTGCCGAATGTGTACAAACATTTAAGACGAAACATATTAAACTCTCATATTAAACATGGCGAATATGTTAATGATAATGAATCCAGATGATTTTCGGGGTTCGTTTAGATCATAAAGTTTCCTGACATTTTATCTTAGAGGTAAGGGAAAAGCCCGAAATAACCATCACCCAGGAAACTCCTTCCGATCGGGGATCGAACTCGGGCCTGCTGGGTTCGAGGCAGCGACACTACTCCGAGACCACATCTGTATATTCTTCTTAGTTTCAGTTTTTTAATCGATTTTAGATATTTCCAATATAAAGTCCTCACAAGGCGGGCTGAACCCCACTGCATTCCTTACACTCTAAGTCGATCCCAGCGGACTAGTGGTTACATAGTCGCGTGTTCAAATTCGCTCGGGGTCATAATTTTTAAGGACATAAAATCCTGAGCATAGCTTCCTTCGGAAGAGGAGTAAAACTACGGGTCCATTTCGTAGATCCAGTGTAGGCGTAAAAGAACCATAAACCGGAATGAAAGTATGTTGTACAAAATTGATTTACTCTTTCATCCTCAGCATTGAATTGAGATGGCAAGACCTGATCTCTTAAAGAGCACTTTAAATAAAACGTTAACTACGTATACAGCCTGAAATCTACAACCCAGATATACTAAATCTTAGAACACAGAAGATGTGTACATACTCACATATGATAAGAGTAATTAAATATTATCTCTCTCACATTTTGTCGTCTTGTTTCCGAATGTATCGTTCATACAATTATAATATATAAAACAGAATTTAGAAAAAAATGAAAACATTTATCATAAGTAATATCACGAAGCTTCTTGTAGGAAAACCAGAGGGAAAACGCCCAGTTGGTAGACCAAGAATGAGGTGGGAGAATAACATTAACTATGATTTGGAGGAAGTATATTATACAGGGGATGATTGGAATACATTGGCTCAGGATAGGAATGTATGGAGAGCTTATGTCCGCGCGGCCACGAACCTACGGGTTCGATACTACCAGTCAGTTAGTTAGTTAGTTAATGTCATGCGTGATTTCCATTTTATCTAGAGGATTTGTAAATCAAGAGTGGCATTTGTTAGGACTATTTAACGAATAAAATTAAGCTGTTTACTCACAAATAATTTATTTAAATATAGTTATTTAAAAATATTTATCTTCTTCTTCTTAAACTTAATTTGTAGGATTTCATCCTGTTTATTTCCAAAATCACTCCTCGGAGGAAGATGTATTGGATGTGCATTCACTGTCTATCCATCTCTTGGCTGGTCTTCCTCTTGTTCTTCTCCGGTCCATTGGTCTATCTTCTTTAGCTCTTTTTTGCTAGCCGGATTTTGTTTCCGTTTTTGATCCGAGGCTTGATCCTTGGGACTGCGAGCAATGTATAAGATACACCTTGAAGTGGGTTGCTAGCCCGTTAATAATATTTATATATTTAATGTAAACGGTGATGTTTAAAAACAAATGAGAAATATTTGGTTATGTTTCATTTGTTGATCCACTGCAACTAGATCATATTATGCATTGCCAAATAGGATCGCAATATTGTAAGAATTCATCCTAGTGGAGAAAAAATGAAAAGCATCAAACTATACTATAACCAATACTATAGGTCAATTAATTAATTTTTTTAGTGAACAACTCAGTAAAATAATTATTTAAAAACACGAATATTGAACACACAATTATCAAATGAGTAGTTCGAAGAAATCTGTTCATTATTTGCAACATTGAATGTATTTATTGGAGAGCCAGTCACTGCAAAATAATGCTCTGACCTGTTCAGAATATTAAAAAGGAGGAGCTTTCTTTATTTTGGTGAACAGAATTCGATAAATATCGAGGCGAAACACGACTGTCATTGGTTGTAAAACAAAATTCATTGAGAGTGATTGATCATTGCCTCCCATTTGGGGCATGAGTTAAATAGTCAATATAAATGCAGACAACAATAAAGAAATGTTATACGGTATAAATACATATTTTTCTTCCTCTCTCTCTGACTCTCTCACTCTCGCTCTTATACACACACACACACACACACACAAACACAAGGACATTGACCCCACTTATGTAGTGCTTCAAAATATGGAATACAGCCTAAGTTATTAAAAACATAAGAGTAATCGTTTTAAACATAGAGCACAGTGGCGGTAATAATAGCGGTAATAATAATAATAATAATAATAATAATAATAATAATAATAATAATAATAAAAATAGTAATTACAATAATATAATAATAGACAGTAATAATAATAACAATAATAATATAGTAAAGTAAAGTAATCCCACTACAGGCCTCGGGAGAGTAGGAGGTTAAGGCTCCCACTTTTTCTAGACAATCGACACTTGATGTCAGCCGGGTTGTCAGCCCTGCGTGACGGCCGCCTTTACCCCAGAACAAGCGTCTGGTACTCATTTCCGTTAGAGGCAGAGTCGACCCCAGGGCAATAGTGCCGCCAGAAGGTTTTGGTCAGTTTAAAAATCCTGACCTCACCGGGACTTGAACCCTCGACCTTCCAGCTTGTAGCGCCTTAACCACTACGCTACGGCGTGCCCCAATAATAATAATATATTTAAACTAACAGAGTTAAAGCCCTAAGACCACATTTTCCACTCAACCAGTAATAAATAAATAAATATTGGACACAGACAAATTACGTAAGATTATAACGTATAATAAATAAAGGATTATATGTAAATTAAAATGTTTAGAGAGAAAATTTTGCACCTGAGTTGGGAATTGCAACCAGTAAATAAGTCAAGAACGAGGTGGGAGAATAATATTAATCATGATTGAGGGATGTAAATTACATATGGAATGATTTGAAAACATTAGCTCAGGATAAGGATGTATGGAGAGCTTATTACCACGCGACCATGAACCTTCAGGTTCGATAGTGCCCGTGAGTTACTTAGTTTTATTGTATTTCTTTCTGCATGAGTAAATTCAAATGAGAGTAAAAATTATATAGAATGACGTGTTTTAGGGAAAAGAGTGAAGTCATGCATCTGTTGGGACAGAAAGTGAAACCAAGTTAGCACACGAGATAGAGGGACGTGTATTCGTGACTTATGATGGAGGCAGAACAGGCCCCACTCTGGAGCCAATGTGGTGAGAAACTAGGTCAGCTTCACCACTATACATATAGAAGAGCTGGGGGCCTGCAGGCTGGCAAAAATGTAATATACATACAACTCGATTAATACACTTTATATTAATGTGTCGGCACATTCAATCAACAAACAAGATTCCACTTGTCAAAATATCATCCTTAAGACTTCATTTTAATACTTCGCTTTACTCTACACTAGATATATGTAACACTAATGCTGAATTTATCAATAATGTATTGACATAGTGAGTTAATATTTTGAAACATATGTAATTGGGTTATTAATAATCGATAAGATTACTGTTCACACGTAATGTCTTTCTTTCTTTTTCTTAGTTTAATGCCTCTCTCTTTGTAGCTAATTTTACATGTAAATTACATGCCTCTTAGACCTTACCAAACGTATGATCTGGTAGGAGAGCATTTGGAACACTGGGTCACATAAATACAGAGGGAACGCCGTAGTGTAGTTGGATAAGGCAATAAGCTACAAACCAAATGGTTGAGGGTTCGAGTCTGGGTGGTGTCAGGATTTTTAAACTGACCCAAACATTCTAGTGGCACCTTGGCCATGGGGCCATTTAGATACATTCGAATAAGTCTAACTTTTTAGGAATTCCGAATTCCAGCAGGATATTACATAACATTTTCCTCTTACAGTAATTGAAGAATTTTGAGGTATAGTAAAAGCTCCTTATTCACGTTTTCATTATTCGCGGGTTAAAAAATTGCGACACAGTTCCTGTATTTGCGGGCGGCTAAACATTTCTTTATTCGCGGATCCAATCGATATATTAAAATGATTAGTATCCTTTATTAACGCATCGACAACTTTTTTTACTGCAGGCACGTGCCAAAGGTGGCTTTTACAAAGAGTGATTCAAACCAAATGGACAAATTAATATCAAAGTAAAACAAACCTTATTGTTACTAAGCCTAAAGTTCGTTGTTAAAAGTCACCGCCGCAGTATTTCAGGAGCCGCTATGTTCGTTGATAAATGCCGCCCTCGCCAGGTAACCAGTGTTTTATTGTTTCAACTTGCCAATCGTTGCAATAATTTTGATTAAATAACACGTGTCTCTTCTGCTTTCTTGCCAAATTTATAATGCCGATTAAAAGGAAAGAAAATTAATTCCGAAGCGGAAAAAAATAGTGTTACCGTTTAAAGTAAAAATAAAAATGCTTCACCGTTTATACGCGTTGGCGAGTCGTTTGCGTATTTAATCACGCTGTTTCAATGTTAATGAATCAAGAAGTCCGAAGACAAAATAAGGAATTCTATCACAGAATTCACAGCTGAATATCAATCTGAATTGAAAGACCTTATAAAAGCGGCAAAACACGAAATAATAATTAAGTTCTTTAAGCCCTTGTCTAAACCTGACAGTAATAATTAATATAAATTGTTCAAAATCTCTCATTAATTGATTTTATTTTTATAATTTTTATTTTATTTTGGAAGCTTGGACCGTATCCCGTATATACCCACACGAATTACCATTCCATATTCGCGGTTTCTGTATTCCCGGCATATTTGCTGAACATATCTCCCGCGAATGAGTTTTTACTGTATACATATAGTTGTTGTACAGTGTCATTATCCTATTTGATTCTATAGTGTTCTGCCTAGGGCAAGTCTTTTACTGAAATCATTTCCATGCTATGCTTTGCAGCTTTACTAGGGGATTATAGGCGTGGTAGCTTCTCGTTGCTTTCCACACCGAGGATGATAATGATTATGATGATGGTCAAATAATGTTCGGGAACCTTTTGGGCCTCAAAGCTACCTGACATTTGTCTTATAGGTGAGGAAAATTTCCAAGAAAACACCTCACCAGGAAGCTTGTCCCGACCGGGAATCGAACCCGGGTCCACTGCGTGATAAGGTAGCACGCTACCTCGAGACCACAGCTGTGCCATTATATTCCCATTTATTTTTTAAAATCTGTCTTATCCCAAAAATCTTATCTTTTGTGTTTATACAGAATGTCTATGAATTCATTATCCATTTAAATGAAGGAAGGTAACGATTGAAAAATCATTGTTATTGTGAAGGTTTACACATATTCTACTGCCTTTCTACAAGGCAGCCATCTACTGTAGGTGAAAACACATCCTCCATCTTTCAGCTGTGAAACGAAATGTAGACCTTAACATTTAAACCATAAAAAAACAACCCGCTGCTTCTGTGATGCGATTCCGTAAATCAAACAGGACGTATTTATAAAGTGAAACGTAGAATTTTCCACAATGTATTGCAAGGGGCTTTCAAATCCCTACTAAGGCGTCGAGTTGATGCATTCAGACTATAACTGGCAATTTGAATCTGCTGCACTGTTTCTGCTGATACGCGTGGTCGTCCATTACGTGCCTAATCAGTTATTACACACACTGCCGGTACGCTTAAATTTATTTACAAGCAGACGAATGTATGCCTTTGTTGGAGCTGGTTTGCGGAATTTATGGGTAAATTCAGCTCTGGCGTCTTCATATGACAATCCGTGTACCCATGCACAAACAATGGCAACCCGTTCTTCCGTGCTAAACATGTCGCACTAAGGTGGCAGTGTATGCAAAGAAAAGAAAAAAAAAGTAGTGTTTTCATGGAAATGGATAGTGACTTTAGAGACACTCTTTGTATTATATATATATATAAATAAATAAATAAATTGTATACATACGTATTTGTTATGCCTACTTACTCTAAATTTACATTGCTGATCAACTATTACGACGTCAATATAGGGAGTAAATCTGGATATTAATATATTTGTTAGATTTTTGTATGAAATTGAAAATAATGAGATGCCCCGTAGTTGTTGCAATCAATTTTATCTCTTCAGTTTCTTATAGATGGGTATGAGGGTCGATTCTTTCATTAATTTGGAAGAGCTCTATTTTCTAATCATAGTAAACAACCGTCCTATCTTGTCTATGAATTTTTCTTCCCTTGAGTTTATCAGTTTTGCTGAAATCCTACCTTAACTTGATATTTATGTATCTTAAATTTTTCTATCGCCATTTCAACCCTCTAATGTACTTGGTTCTGTGTTAATATTTAAAAATCATGTCGATAATGTCGCACTCTGTAAAATAAGGGTGAAAATGTGTTACTTTTAAAAGAAAATATTTATCTTAAAATATTAAAGTTAATTTGTCTCAACATTTTTTGTTTGTTTTATCGACGTAATCTGTTGGTTATAAAAAACTCTGTATGAGTTTTTAAATCCATATTAAGGTGTTATTGTGTAGCGAAAACATTAGAATTTGCTATATTCAGAGAATATTGTAACTGAAAATTATAGTAATATTAGTCTATGTAGGCTTTTATCCATTTGAAACAATTCTCACGTATAAAACCAACGAATAAAATAATTACGAAAATTATGTGCTTTTGTAGAAAGAAAATAAAATAAACATAATTTGAATAAATAATAAACTCTATTGACCAGTTCTAATAGGCTATTTTGTATTAATATATGTTATAATTGGCCTATGTGCACTAAACAATTCACAGAAAAGTATTTACTGCAAATAATAAAGTTTAAATATATCCCTACATGTATATTAGTACAATAGACCTATTATAGGAGATTTTGAAATACGACTTAACAGTATTTAAGTTTTTCAATACTCGTACAAATAAATTTATTAAGTGAATTTCTAACTTTAAGAGAATCATCAAATGACTGAAGGCAAGTAATGGTCTGTTAAATAAATCTGCATTCCCACGCAGGACGATAGTGCTCCCTTGCGTGAGTTGCTTAACCAAACCAATTTAGTTACGTTTATTTACCTTCAGATGTCTGCTTGACGTTTCCAACAGAGGGAAAGACAATTATATTTTGCACAGAGGCACTAATTTAGGTTTAAGATTCTTTCACGAACTCGAAAATCTTCAGATTCGAATCCCACGGCATAAAATCTCTCTCGGAAGACTTGTCCCCTGCATTTTTCTAGCCTAAAAGCCTACAAAATCCAACGACCGAGACCGAGTTTGAACCTGCGACTCTCGGGATCAGAGGCAAGGAATGTAACCACTTGACCACCAGGACCGATACAGAATCTAAGTACTGAACATATTTTAGTAGTAATAGTAGTAGTAGTAGTAGAGACATTTATTGACATTTTGTTCTGATTGTCTAGTGTTACCATCATATTCGCCTCTTTTCTGTGGTTTGTGGATTGAAGTCTGACCGCGTAAACATTATGAGTATGGCTTCATTTGGAAGGGAAGTAAAGCTGTGGGTGCCATATCGTAGATTTATATCACATAAAATAATCTCTAGCTTGAAATAAGTAACCTAGAGAAACGAATAGATAATAAACTATTTAGATAATAAATTATAAAAATCCAGCATATGTGTGGCACAATTCAAAGAATCTTGCTTAATAAAACCAAAAAAGAGACAATGATGAGATTATATAAGGTCTTGGCAGTTGCACTCCTAACATACGGACATGAAAACTGGACATTAAATAAATTTGGTAAAAAGGAAGATTGAAACGGCAGAAATGCGCTTCTTAAGAATAATAGCAGGACACACTTTAAGAGATCATATCCGCAATACCGACATTAGAGAACAGTTACAAATATATTAATTAGCAAATAAATTGACAGACAACAAATTAAAATGGTTTTAACATATAAATAGAATGGAGTCATCTCGTCTATCAAGAAAAGGCTTTACAATATATTCCAAGAGGTAAACGTTCCGTTGGACGCCTCATGACCAGATGGAGGGATATGCTTTGAGTCGGCACAGGCTTACAGCCTAACCTTGAAGTCGAAGAAGAAGAAGAAGAAGAAGAAGAAGAAGAAGAAGAATGTCCAGATCATCTAGAGAAGCGAACAGATAGTGATTGGAGGAAACTATATAACAATGGAGTAGATCATATGCATGGAAAAACAGATATAATAAGAACAGTTGAGTCTCGTAGGCTACGAAATGCAGGACATGTCACGAATGGGGAATGAAAGTGGGGCAAGGCATCTTGTAGAAAAACCAAGAGGAATGGGCTCGGATGTTAGTCAAGAAAGAGGTGGGAGAATTACATTAACCATGAATTATGTGAATTATTGAGAGAATTATTGAAAAATTCGCTATAAAAGAAAGCGATAATTCATTGCATGTATATAACACATATGTTCCACGTTGGGAACACAGATACTCCCTAGAGGGCGTTTCTTAACAAGCTAATTTATTAACGCTTATTTACTTACAGATTTCAATGAGTGACATGTGGTTAGCACATCACCTCAATGAGACATCTAGTAGGCAACTGAAGTATTATTTGGATGAAGGCCGATTAAATTTTGCAGAGATGTCTTTTTATTCAGCCTTGCAGTTCTTTTACATGCCTGAAAATCTTCAGACTCGGAACCCACAGCTAAAGTCCCTCCCACAGGACTTATCCCTTCGATTTAACCACCCTAAAAATCTATCGAACCCGGCCGAGTTTGAACCCGCGACCCTCGGGACTAGAGATAAGAGACATAACCACTAGACCACCGCAGCCGACAAAAAAAAAACCTCAGCCACGTAACTTGTCCCAACCGAGGATCGAACTCGGGGCCCCTGTATGCCAAAGCAGCACGCTACCTCGAGACCACAGCAGTAGACCTTAATTCATTCTAATAATGCGTTTACTAAAGATACAATGGGTGTATTTTTTTCAATAATCAGCAATTATTTGATATAAGGTAATAGTAGGCTATATTACGATGCGAGGTTGGGAAGTGGTTTTTACAGAAGCGAGAAAACGTTTTAATTTCCGAGATTTTGTAAAACACTTCATAAACGTGCGTTGTACATTATTCTTGCGCTATGGTGTGTTCAAAATAATAAAAATAGTAAAATAATAGCATATTTATTGGAAATATTTGCACTCATTATAAACAACTGAAAAAATATCTAAATTTTAAAGAATTTTAGGGTTAATAAATTCTACCTTCAAGCCACAGTTAGTCCAAAAACATTCAATACTAAAAGTGTATAAAACCCTGGCTCTTACAACTCTTTTGTATGGTAGCGAAGTATGGACGTTGAAACAGAGGGATATACAGAGACTTAGATCTATTGAAATGAGATATTATACCTTTGGAGGACTACAGGATACACACTACTAGATCACAAAAAAATGAAGACATCTTAGAAGAATTACACATGGAACCTTTAGAAAACAAAATTTCTGATTATAAGTCAAGATGGATGCAACATGTTCATCGAATGGAAGATGACAGGATACCCAAACAAATGTTAAGATATCAACCTGCAGGAAGAAGAACAGGACATCCACTCAAAATACTTTTGGATGGTGTTTCTCTTGAGGCCAAAACAGGTCAACAAATGGCCTAAATTCGTGAATATACTATGATGATGATGATAATCAACTGACTAACGTTAACAGTATGGGCAATGTTTTTTTGTTGAGACTATAGCAGGCCGTGACACCAATTAGTCATAAAATGTCGGCAAGTACGTATTTGTTTTATATTGTTTCAAATAAAGTTCAGTTAATTTAAAATGCAGTTATTTGTTTCGTATAATGTATATTAACACTAACTTTTGGATATATTTTTATATAGCTTATACAATGTACGTAGTAGGCTATACATAAAGGTCAGTGGTTTTACTTCCCGTACGTGGTTTGAAATATATAATATTACAATATAGTTATTTCGGTTGGCAACTCCGAAATATAGGAAGTTGAACTTTAAACCATGGTCGCCATTGCTGTAAGTACGACAAAACGCATTATCGCGCAAAAATGAATGTTGTGTACACTTTCATAAACATTGGAGGATACCTAAAATTAGGTCATTTACTACGATGCTCTCTTTAATAACGCATGGCGTGAATCCAAAATGAACTCGTGTTCGACAAACGAACTTAAAAATAAGAGGAAAACAGCAGAGATAATGGAAGTGAAGTGGATTCACGTAGAGTTGGACTTAACTAGTTCCACATGGTTATTACGTAACTCCTCATCGAAATCAAAATACTTGCATAGTTACTCATCTCATCTATTTCGTTTCACTTCATTCATCTGCCCCTGAGATGGTGCGTCAGGTGTGGTCGGTCGGCAACCTTGTCATTCACAGACCTCTATAAAAGGGGCTTCATCTCATCTCATCCCTCGACCCGGCCATGAGTTGGACACGAGTTGAGGATGCATATATATATATATATATATATATATATATATATGATATGAAAAGAAACATGAATGTTTGAGTCGGGATTTGAACCCGAGTCTCTAAACTCTGTACGTTTAGCGCTCTAACCAACTGAGCTACTCAAGTATTCCAACACAAACATACATTTTTCTTATATATGTAGTATTCTCAATTCACATAATTCACATAGCTAACTCTCTGGCACTATTAAACCTGGAGGTTATTGGCTCTCAATACATCCTTACCTGAGTTAATATATCCAATTATTCCCTTATAATTCACCTCCCTCAAATCATGGACAATATTATTTTCCCACCTCATTCTTTCTTCTCATAAAGATCATGAAGCTCACTGTTATGCAGTCTTCTCCATTCAGATGTTTGTTCTAATCTTTTTTGGTTTAAAATTTTACCTAGGAGTTATGTTCTCATAATATTTTTCTAAGAGATCATGTTCCGCCTTTCATATAATATAAATGAAGGAAGAAAAGTTATATATATTTAAGTACAAATTTATCACCTCATAATCTTCTTCTTAGACTAGTTTCGGAACTTTATTCTTCAGTTCTATCCTCAGTATTTTCACGACCTTTGGTTTGTCGTCTTGAAGAGCCGCTTCCCGCTCCTTCTCCCTCTGAGAGGCAGCAGGAAGCGGGATGGAACTGAAGAGGAAAACTATGAAACTGGTCTAAGAAAAAGAAAATTATGAGGCGAGATGATAAAATTTTACTTAAATAAATAATACTCATGTGTTAATTCCTTAAAAAAGTAATTTTATTTATTTCTTAGTTTATTATATTTTTTTAGAGAGAAGGTGGGATGGCACGAGCCATTTTAATGCAAAATAGCATATATGTCCGGAATTGAGCCTAAGTTTATTTATTTATTTTTTGCTCCTCATTCCTGTTTGTAATAATTTTTCTTAGGTTTTTAAATTCAGCCATTTTTTCTTTCATTTGTCAATAACAGTCCATTTCCGTTATACAAAGAATTTCTACATGTGGCCACATTTCTAGTTTTATTTATATTTACACTCAAATCCAATTTCTTAGTGTTATTTAATAAAATATGCGTGTTGACTTTTAGTATGTCCTCATTATCACTTAATAATACTACTACATTATCAGCATGCACTACTTGCCCATTCCATGCCAAACCAACCAAACAAGTTCAAAAATTCAACTTGACCAAATTAAACAGTTGACAGCTTGTTAATACATTGAGTTGTACGCCTTTTTTATCATCCAAAGATTTAATGATATGCAATAGTGTAAAACCGAGTTGTAAAGAAGATAGTGTATCTCCTTATTTTAACCCATTGTGAATTTCAAAAGTATCTGAAAATTATTCGTCTAATCTCACCCTATTCTTTGTGCCATTTAGACACATTCGAATAAGTCCCGCGCCGTTGCCGATCGGTTTAAGACATAATAACTTAGTGCAGAGCTATGGGACTTGCACCGGTCCTAGTCGCAATGGGAAAAACAAAGTAAAATGTTAAAATGTATACTTGGCAGGTGCCTCAACAATCCTCAACTAGGTTAAACATTTTTTACATTTTTTAAGAATTGTAGGCCTTTTGGAAACCGGCTTCCATAATCAGTAGAATAAATATGTGCTACTTACTATCAGTTGTTGTTGTTATGCGACGCTTTTGACATCAGCGGCCTTCCAGCGTCATCGGTAGCAACTCATGGAATTTCGGCTAGCATGGGACCGGTGCCCACACAACATGAGGAATTTGGATAGCTACAATGAATAGCAGCTCTAGATTGAGAAAACCAGTTATAATCCCTAGGGTACAGACATGCGGACCACAAGTCACCCCAATACTGGCTAGATGCTTTGGTAGCAACTTGAATTTCATATACTATACTTTTGACGTGCCTCAGAGGAGAAAAAAATTGGGACTTACTTATGGAGTAGCGATCACGTTGATCAAAACTCATAAACGATGTGTTTGGGAGTATTTATGTTCCTTATAAAATTATTCTATTAGACTCTTAACCGTTAATACAGATGAAAAATATAAACTGCAGAATTGAAGTTCTTACGTTCAGTAGCAGGTGTGACAATTTTGTACAGAAACAGAAATGAAGATTTTACAAATTACTTAAATATGTTTAATTTAACAAATAGAATTGACAATATGACAAACAACTGGCATGAACATGTTAAAAGAATGCCTACGGATAGAATCCTTCAGCTGTTATTAAAGCACAAACCAATAGGACATAGAAGTGTTGGACGCCCGTTTACTAGATGGGAAGATTCATTAAATCCCACTTGAAGTGAAAACAGGTCAAAAGGCCTAATTTCATGAAGTAGGCGAGGAAGATAAAATTATTCTATCTATATGAAATACCGCACTTTAAACTTTGTCTGTGATGTCCTGTAACATTCTGTAGAATAGGCCTAAGAGTTTGTACTAAATTGAGTTGGGGTCGACCCAGCCTCTAATGGAAATGACAATCACTCAGGGGTGACAACATGGCTGACATCTCGTGTCGATTGTCTAGAAAAGTGGGAACCTTAACCTCCTACTTCCCCTACTTCCTCCTTCTTCTTCTTCTTCTTCTTCTTCTTCGGCTTTCCCCCACTTATAGGTTTGCCGTCTTCAGTTTCCATTTATCTCTATCATTCCAATCTCCCTCTTCCAAATTCCTATCCTCCATTATTGTTCTGACGTAGGTTTACCATTTCCATCTTGGTCTGCCACGTTTATTTCTTCCAGGGGGCGACCATTGGTGTATATTTTTGACCATCTTTCATCTTCCATTCTTTGTACATGTCCATACCATTTAAGCGTTTGATTTTCAATCCTCTTGACAACAGATGTGGTGACATTCATTTCTCTCCAAAGGAATTCATTTCTTATTTTAACCTGTCTTGTTTTTTGGAGGCTTCTTCTAAAATAATCAAATTCAACTGTTCTAATTTTATTCTTTTGTAATTCCGTCAAAGACCAAGTTTCGCTTCCATATGACAAAATATTCTGTATTATGCTCTTATAAATTTTCATTTTAGTTTCCTTTGTAATATTTTTGTTCCAAATTACTCCATGCCCCTACTTTCTAAAGGTCGTAATTGATTCTCTTTACGTTTTCACTTTTTACTTTTTTCTTAGCGAATTCCGAAGGAATGAATTTATTGTATTGAGGTTTTTCACTACATTACTATTTTTTTTTTCAAATCTACACCGATTCTACTTAGTAGACACAGAAAATGATTACGACAAAATAATATATAACTAACTAACTCATAGGTACTATCGATCTCTTAAGTTCATGGCCGCGCAGATATGAGCTCTTCATACATCCTTATCCTGAGCTAAAGTTTTTTTTAATCTCCACCTGTATAATCTACTTCCCTCAAAGCAATACTTATAAAATTAATTCTGAACCACCTGTTGAGATTGTTATTTCAAAAGTTAAAATATCAAAATTTGTACCTGAAATATGTATCGTTCTCAACAAATTAAAATTAATTAAAATAGCGCATTTTAATGAAAAGGCTGATATTTCATGTACAATTTTAACTTTTACCTCAAATCATGTTTAATGCTATTTTCCCAATTCATTCTTGGCCTACCTATTGCACGCTTCCTCCTCCGGGGTTTGTACAAGGAGTTTCCATGCCCCTATTTCAATCCCCATTCGTGCCACATATCCTACCCTTCGTAGTCTATGAGACTTAAGTGTTCTTATTATATCTGGTTTCTCATAAAGATCATGTAGCTATATATATTTGTGTGTGTGTGTGTGTATTAATGAGCTCTAGTGCTCTCAGTTTTTTTTTGGAACCAAACTCGGTATATAGCTATACGTTAAACATCTGACATTTGGAGTGGGGGTTAACACGAAGCGAAAATTTACAAATAACTCTAGTAGGATATCTAGGAGGATATCGAGGAGGATATGATGGAGATGGCGTGAGAAGAAGACCACTGGATAGAAATGAGTGGGCTACAATCGTTTTCGGCACTCTGGTACTTCAAGGATCGTAACGCCATAAGAAGAAGATGAAGAATAAGAAGAATATATTCCCTAAACCAGCAAAATCAGATCATTCATTCGACTTGCTGAGAAATTCGTTTAGTTTACGCAGTTAATGCGTGAGTGACTTTTTTTATTGCATTACCTCATACGTATTACAGTTAGATTGGAAATACAAACACGTGATGTGAAAAATTTTCTTAAGTTCCAATCATACACCATGCGCATGCGCCAACAAACGCGAAGTGGTTTACCCTATGGAATCACGGGAGTGATAACGAACCTAAAAACTAACCTAACACAATTTAAGTACTTTAACCTGTGAAAGACCAACCTAAAAGCTAACATAACGCAATTTAAGCCCTCTAACATGTGAAAGAATGCAACGCTCAAAAATAAATAGTAAGTTCTGAAATTCTGAAGTATATGTGTATAGTTAATTAGTTCATACTCTATGTTGGCGGCACAGGAACACATCTTTGTTGTTGCATAGATTATTCGTTAAAATCGATATGACTGCCACGTCTTCATAATACATATGTAGTTAAATATCATAGAAAAATATATTGAAATATTCGTTAGAAAAAATGTAAAAATCATTGTAAATGGTGGAAAATAATTAGAAAAGTGAAGCCTAAGAATACAATTTGACATGAATTTATAAAGGAATTAAAAAAAAAAGGCGCGGCAGGTTGTAAAGTTTAGCCCTTAGATTTAATTCAAATTTTGAAACTTCACACCAGATATTTCGTATGATGTTAAGAATACTGTGTTCAGTCTGGTAATACGTATTCAATGGCAATGGAGAAAAACAAATGGGAATTAGTTCAATCTTATCATCTAAATCGTTTCGCCGAAATACCGTAATTATTTTCTGGCACGAAACACAATTGAGTTCCTTCCTATTGAATTCAATACATTTAAGTATTCTTATATATAAATAAATAATAGTTTTAAAAAACTAAAACAACACACTTTATTAGAAAACTGAACTAAAAAAAATGAAAAATAATTTTAATTTCCAACACGCTTGGGATAAATAATTTCACCATCAAAAGCGTGGGGTTCTCTTTATCAATTAATATATTTGATAATAAACAGATATTGGTAAAAGTAAAGTCTCTAAGAAGATAATGTAAAAATCATAAAAAGCACCCCACGCTTTTGATGGTAAAATTATTTATCCCAAGCGTGTTGGAAATTAAAATTATTTTTAATTTTTTTTAGTTCGGTTTTCTAATAAAGCGTGTTGTTTTAGTTTTTTAAAATTATTATTTATTTTTTAGTTTTAATATTTTACAGAATAAGATAAAAATGTAAATATCTTTAAATTCGATACTATTGAGTATGAGCTAAAAGTAATACTCTTCTAAAAAAAAAAGCCTCCCAGCCGGATTTGAACCAGCGACCTATGGATTACTAAAATTTTATACCACTGGAGTTCACCGCTCTACCAACTGAGTTCTTACAAACGATTGATTAAAGAGTCGACAAGTCCGCAACCTATTATACCAGTTTTCATTTTTTTTCTGATGATTCTGGCCAGGATTTTAGAAATAAAATATGAAATTATTGTATTGTCACGGGTTCTTTACAAGTATACAAAGTTTCAAGTCGATCCAATGTTTCTAAGTAGGTAAAAATAGTGTTCAAAGATTCCATTACACAGATACAAAGACACTGTTTTGATTATCTGACGATTCTGGCCAGGATTTTAGAAACAAATATGAAAATATTGTATTGTCACGGGTCCTTTACAAGTATACAAAGTTTCAAGCCGATCCAATGTTTCTAAGTGGGTGAAAATCGTGTTCAAAAATTCCGTTACATAGACACAAAGACACTTTTTTTCTTGATTCTGGCCAGGATTTTAGAAAATGAATATGAAATTATTATATTGTCACGGGTCCTTTACATGTATACAACGTTTCAAGTCGATCCAATGTTTCTAAGTGGGTGAATATCGTGTACAAAAATTCCAATACATACATACAAAGATACTTTTTTTATTTTCTGATGATTCTGGCCATGATTTTTGAAACAAAATATGAAATTATTGTATTGTCACGGGTCTTTTACAAGTATACAAAGTTTGAAGTCGATCCAATGATTTTAAGTGGGTGAAAATCGCGTTGAAAGATTCCGTTACATAGAAAGATAGATAGATAGATAGATAGATAGATATGTAGATAGATAGATAGATACAGGTCAAGCTAATATAAAACATGTAAAAAGATCTACAAATGGAAGCCATTAATCCCTAAATATATTGGATGACAAAAAAAAAAAGCTGGGAAGATGTAAATAATATAAAACTGGTGAAAATAAAGCATTGGAACAAATATATTTAGAATAGAAAAGTGTGGAAAGAACTCGTTGAGAAGGTCAAAGCATTCTCAAATTGAAGCTGTATAGACTTATTAAGAATACGAATAAGAAGAAGGAGTTATATATAAAATTGTCGGCTGCGATGATCTAAATGTTACATCACTTGCCTCTAGTTGAGGGTCGCGGAATCAAACCCGACTGGAGTCGATGAAACAATAAGAGAGTCTGGAAATATGATGCAGGGAGCAGTAACATGATCACAACATATTTTTCACTCTGTGCATGAGCTAGTCACTGACAGAACGTAAGTTTTCTTATTGCTTAAAGCTTATGTTCTGTACATGTGTTTATTTTAGTGGGGTTGTGAAATTTAAGGAAAATTAATATTTTATTATCCACCCATCTATCCATAGTAGTTCTGCCCGAGGGCAGGTCTTTCACTGCAAACATAGCATTTTAAGGCTATGCTTTGCAGCTTTACTAGGGAACGGTACTTTCCCGTTACTTTCCACAGCGGCAAAGGATGATGATGATAATGATAAGGATGATAATGATAGCCGGATGATTTTCGGGGACCGTTGGGCCCTAAGCTTTTTGACATTTGTCTTACAGGTGAGGAAGAACCCCGAAAAATCTCACTCAGGAGCCTGTCCCGACCGGGAATAGAACCCAGGTCCGCTGTGTGACAAGGCAGCACGCTACCTCGAGACCACAGCGGTGGACTATTTTATTATGCTGATTCCAATAATATTAGTTTCATTTCCATTTTTTTAAACCCTAGGTGAAGATTTGCTTGTGAGTGATAATATTATTACTTGAAATTACTATATTTTGTTATGTACACACTGTATTATATATATATATCCACCGCTGTGGTCTCGGGGTAGCGTGCTGCCTTGTCACGCAGCGGGCCCGGGTTCGATTCCCGGTCGGGACAGGCTCCTGGGTGAGGTTTTTTCGAGGTTTTTCCTCACCGGTAAGACAAATGTCAGGATACTTAGGACCCAACGATCCCCGAAAAGCATCCGGCCATCATCATCATCCTTATCATTATCATCATCATCCTTCACCGGTGTGGAAAGCAACGGGAAGCTACCACACATACAATTCCCTAGTAAAGATTTGGGGTGTTAGCTATGTAGGATGGATAAATATTTGTAAAAAAAAACAAATATTTTCGTGAGTCAATGTTAATACCATCATTCCTTCGGAATTTGTTAAAAGAAGAATGCGTACTGATTTGTTTTAACAATAAGAAGCCATTTAGGTTACATTTATATTCATTTTCTTATATCTATCATAGAAAGCAACAATTTATAATTTATATTTATGTAATAGATATAATCAATTAATATTGTATTTACTTCTATAAACATTGCATTTTGATCTCAAATTTAAATTCTTTATATTACAATCGGTGTTGATATTAGCTTGGTCTCAGTCTAAATTAAGGACTTTGTTAGTAAATGAAATAATAAATAAACAAATGAAATCATTGTTGAACAAACTTTTCTTCTGAGTGTGAAGTGTGAGCATGGAAATATTTGTGAAGTGTCTACAATAACTTTCCATCTTCAGAATATGAATCATGTAAACGTATGGTTCAGAGTACATTAAGATAACATGATTCTATTGAGAACTGGAAATAAAATGATCTGTGATCTATAACTTTTATTGTCAGGATTTTATACAGAACGAATGAAAGCGCGTCATTACGATATTCTATATATAAGTTCTCTATAAGAAATTTATATATATATATATATATATATATATATATATATATATACACACACACAGGGATCCATTTTAAGCGGAAACCTTTTTACAGCGTTGCAGCTGCTCTCACTTTTGACCGCTATTGTGCTTGCACCGGCGGGGAGCGTGTTCTGTTACTACCGGCAATGAATACAGTTAGAAGCTACAAAATACAAATAACTCAAATAATTTAGATTATTATAAAAATAGGCCTACACATAAAGTCTTATTTCTCACCATTTATTTGAGATACTGTTGAAAATGACCCCCGTTCTCAGTAAGACATGCTTCACATCGTTTAAACAAATTATCTGCCACTTTCTGTAAATTCCGCTTCGGTAATAGACTGTCGAAATTTCAGCAGTTTGGCCGCTTTGTGAGCTGACCACTTGAATTTGTTAGTTTCCAGCGCCAAACGTTTTAGTGACTTTCTAGGACTTACTTCTAATTGCACCCGAATATCCTCAAGTTTCCCTACTGTTCAAATGTGCCTTTCACGCTTCTTCGGCATGTCACAAACTGAACCTGTTGTTTGCTACTTTTTGATCAACTTCGAAAGGCACGATTTTGTAGGAATCGTACAGTCAGGATATTTTTGAGAAAATCTCCGAACGCACCTTCTATGTTTATTTCTCAATAAGTAACATTCTGCACATAAATTCGCTGTTCAACCGTATACTACATTTTCGATTACTTTTTTATGCAACACACGACAAACTAGCGACATGCGTTGCACTACAATATACTTATGCAACTAACCGCTGGGATGTTGTGTACAACTTGTCTCCCACGCTGGATCGTACTGCTCACAGCAGCGGCGGCAGAATGATGCGAGGTTTCCTCTTAAAATAGATTCCCTGTATGCTTTCCTTATAAGGGAACTGTCAACTATGTGCCGAAATCTAACTTGAAATTTCTCACAGAGAAACGTTGTGATGTACGAAGGACGTGTCAGAAAACTGTCTTTTTTAACTGCAAGGCACAAAAATCAAAGTCAGAATCCAGCAACGTCTACTTATTGTATGGGGCAAATGGTCTCTCTGCATGAGTTAGAGCAGTATGAAGTTAGGCGGGATGGCAGGTAGTATGGGTTATCCAATCTATCAATTCCGGTGTTTATAGTTTAGATGAGAGATTTGGCGCTAGAATTTAGTCCTTGCAGTTAAAAATTACAGTATTTTTTGGACATGGCCTTTGTACAACGCAATGCTTCTCTGGAAGAAATATTAAGGTAGATTTCGGCATGCAATGGTTGACAGTTCCCTTGTAAGTATAACCTCTCCCTTTGTAAAAACACTTTTACATGTGCCACATCAACTGGCCCTTATAGACAGGCGTGCCACTTGTGTGTGGATTTTTAACTCTGGATCGCACACATACTTTTTCGACCACACAAGAACATGGAGGTAGGGTCTCCGTGGACGAGGGATCAGCTCGGTGCCCAATGCATCTCGAGATCAAATAAATATTTAAGACAATACACACCGTTCACTCATTCATTTAAATTAAACAGGTGAATAAGATATGGATGATTATGATGGCTAGATTATATTCGGGGACCATTTGGACCTTAAAGTTTCCTGCCATTTGTCTTACAGATTAGGAAAAATTTCGAAACAATCTGTCCCAGGAAACTTGTCACGATCGGGGATCAAACCCGGACCAGCTGTTTACGAGGCAACAATGTTATCTAAATAACCACAGCGGTGGGTATATAGAGGAAGTTCGGTAATGTGGGCCCTTCGGTTTAAGTGAACCCTGTTAATATCTTCTTTAATTGGCTCTGCCCTCGAACAGAAAATATTTTAACTTCTCCCCCTCAACAACTTTGACGTGTTCAAGGCCAATTAATTTTATTATTTTTGTCATATTTATGAAAACCACCATTTAAAAAGTTTTTCAAGCTAAGAATTAATTCTTAATTTTAGCTGTTGAATATTATAAATATTGAAAAATCTCCTAAATACGTTATATTATGTAGATGCTGTTTTAATATACTGACGGGTTTGGTTTGACATTATGTGACATGGCTGCTGTATAAAATAATTAAACATAACAAAGGAATTCAGTTAATATGTACCCTCCACGAGGCAGTTAAAGTCGACCTGGCTCCACTTTACACGAATACGTATATTTTATTAATGAGGATGCTATCTGTAAAAAAACATGCACTTAATTAATTTTATTTAATGTCCTTGTAATTTGACTAAACCCAAAGACCGTCGCTGTCTGCAGATGAATAACGTGTGAAAGTTATAATCAACAATAATTTTTCGAAACATTAAATAAATATCAACAGTTTTTAATTACGATCAGCCATAACTACTTTCAGATTAATTTGTGCATGTCTGTATAAATTAATAGAGTAAATTCTATGATGGACTCTGATGTCCACTTTATCCGAATGTGGAGGTTAAACTGGACCTTTGTTATAATGTAAAAACATATCATAATTTATGAAGATGTTTCCATAATTGAATAAAATAACAAGGCTATTTCATAGTTACAACACTAATGAAAACCACTGTAATTAAACAAAATTCAAATCCCTTAATTAAAAGAAGAAAGTCCACCGCTGTGGTCTCGAGGTAGCGTGCTGCCTTGTCACGCAGCGGGCCCGGGTTCGATTCCTAGTCGGGATAAGTTCCTAGGTGATGTTTTTTCGAGGTTTTTCGTCACCTGTAAGACAAATGTCAGGAAGCTTAGGGCCCAACGGTCCCCGAAAATCATCCGGTCATCATCATCATCATCCTTATAATAATTATCATCCTTTACCGGTGTGGAAAGTAACGGGAAGCTACCACACCTATAATTCCCTAGTAAAGCTGCAAGCATAGCTGGAAATGCTATGATTGCAGTGAAAGACCTGTCTTTGGGCAGAATTACTATGGCTGGATGGAAAAGAAGAAAAACAACAAATTCAAAATAGGGTCCACATTACCCGAAGTTCCTATATATATATATATCCATCCATAGTAATTATGCCCGAAGGCAGGTCCTTCACTGCAATCATAGCATTTTCATTCTATGCTTGCAGCTTTACTAGGGAATTGTGTAGGTGTGGTAGCTTCCCATTACTTTCCACACCGGTTAAGGATAATGGTGATGATGATGATGATAATGATAAGGATGATGATGATGGCCATATGATTTCGGGGACCGTTTGGGCCTTAAAGGTTTCCTGACATTCGTCTTGCAGGTGAGGAAAAACCCTGATAAAAACCTCACCCAGAAAAACTGCCCCGACCGGGGATCGAACCCGCGCCCGCTGCGTGACAAGGCAGCACGCTACCTCGAGACCACAGCGGTGGACTTTATATATATATATATATATATATATATATATATATAATTAGTGTATTAAAATTAATAGCGCAAACTGAAACGATTGAAAGTATACAGCAATAGAAGCAAAACAATTCCAGTAAACGTGGGTCCGCAAACAAACAGTGTGCGAGAGATTTATCATTGCGAATATGTGGTTATGAGCCGCCACTGACGACTTGCTTTGTAAACATTATATCTAAATTCACTGCAGAGACGTGTCCTATGTTGCAAAAAGATGCAAGAAAGACACTTTGAACACCTCCTATAACAGGTGCAAGTGTACGGTATTACTGTATAAGATGCAAAGCAATAATTGTATTCCTTGGTGGGTTAAATAATTTTGAGGCAACAGAAAATGGCAATTAAACGAAAAATCTACTTTTCAAATTAAATTGTACTAATTAGGACGATGTTTTTTAATGAAGTCAGCGGCGGCTTGTAACTACACATTTGCAATATTATCTCGCACATGGCTCCTTTGCGGATCCATCTATAACTTTTTTTTTGCTTTTATTGTCATAAACTTTTAACCGTACAGTTTGCGCTATTAATTTTGATACATCCTGTATATAACTTAAGGCTTAAGTTTCGTACAACATTAAGAGGCTGTTGACGTATCCTAAATTAAACTAAATTCCATGGCGCTACAAGCATAGAAGGTGCTTGTCCTTCCAGCTGTCAGCTGGGTTCACATCCACATATGTTAATGTCAGTGGTGTACGATCACCCAGCCAGTATAGAGGTGACATGTGATCAACATGCCGGGTATTCCATCCGGTATACATTATTTTATCAACTTGGAGCCGCTACTTATTGTAGTAATCCAATTATTCACGATGTTGCGTGAAAACCGCCACTATACCGGCCGAAATTATACGATCGTATAACAAATATTCTTCCCAACTAGAGTTCGAACCAGCGAAAATCCCACAGCTCTGCACAAAGTCATGATGCCTTAAATCACTCGACTATAGCGATTCTAAATAAAATATTGTCAATTTCACACGTTACCAACAACAATTTTTATAGTTAATAACCAAATAATCCGTCAATTAAACTAATTCTTATTTCTTTAAGAGAGATACAGAAATATATTTAGATGTTATAATTAAATTTTGATATTTACCAAATGCCAAATATGACATGAAAAGAAAAATAATAAATTAATTGTAACATCGAAATACAGAAGCGTTACTGCTATAAAGTAAAATATTATCTTCAAATGATCATTTCCGGGCTGTTGACCGTGATCTCAAGATCCCTTGAGGATGCCGGACGCAGTCTCTGGCGAAACGTTGGGGAACTACAAGCCTCAAGACCAAGGCCAACAGCTCGGAAATCTTTTACAAAATCATCATACAAACTCCGGCCGTGAAAGCCTAAGCCAATGCATTCTCTACAAATACTGACTAGTTTTAGAATTCACGAGATAGCAGTGCGATCGATGTCCCGCTGCCTCTCATAATAGAGAATTATATATAAGGGGGGAAAAAATGTTTGCTATAGGAACCTGAGTGGCGCAGTTGGTAGTGCACTGAAGTATAAAGTTAGAGATCTCGGGTTAAAATCCCGGTGTAGGCGTTTACTTTTCTTTTCATGTCACACACACACACACACACACACACACACACACACACACACACACACACACACACAACACACACACACACACACACACACACATATACACACACACATACGAACACACACACACACACATATATATATATATATATATATAAATTTTTTTTTCTTCTTCCAAGAATTATCCTTTTTCATGCTTTGGTCGTCATAAGTTTGATCCTTCCGGGAAATTCTCGTATAAGACTTGAAAGCATAATAGTAGTCCCTTATTGGTTGTTGGCCAAAGGAAGGCAAGATCAGTGATGGGGCTGCCATATTATAGCCTCTGGTCAGGCTTTTCTGGAGAAGAAAAGAAAATAAAGGAAAGAAGAAACGGAAGAAAGGAAAGACTCCCTAGCCCTCGGATGCCCTAATAGCGTCGGGGCCGAAAAAACAAGAGTTAACCAAGAGAGGTTAGATAGTTAAGTTAAAAGAGTCTGGTATAAGTAATCTTGGTGTATATGCACCAGAGGAAGGCCATGAAGAAGACAATGAAGAATTTTATAAAATATTACAAGAAATTTATAGCAAAATTAATAGAAATGATTACATTCTCATAATAGGAGATTTAAATGCCAGAGTGGGCAATGCTCAAGTCAACAATAATATTGGAACATTTGGCGAACCAACCAGCAATAGGAATGGGACAAGATTAACAGATTTTGCTATCTACAATGAACTGAAAATAACGAATACCTTTTACAATCATAGAAACATACATAAATATACCTGGCATCGTCAGGACTCAAAATCAATCATTGATTATTTCATTGCAAATAATAAGATTTTTAAATTGTTTCTCGATGTCAGAGCCTACAGAGGATATGATATTGGTTCAGATCACTACCTAGTAGAAGCAAGAATAAGATTTCCACCAAGATGGTTAAAAAAGAAGAAACAACAACAGAGCATAGAACAAAAGTACAAGGTAAAATTATTTTATGATGACAGCATTAAATGGTTATATTCGAGAAGAATTCAGCAATATATGGCTACAACTCCAGAAAGTAATGATGTCGAAGAAGAATGGAAAAACATTAAAATGATAATTCAAAATGCAGCTAATGAAACTTTAGGAAAAGTAAATATACAACAAAGAAGAAATAGAACTCTAAAAATCTGGGATGATCAAATAAAACAATTGATTGAAGAAAAAAATGCAGCTTATAAAAAATATTTGAACACAAAGAAAGTAGAAAATTAAATAGAATTCAAACGCTGTAGAGCTATTGTTAAGAGGGAAATAAGAAAGAGACATAGGAAAACATGGTTAAATTTTGTTACACATTTAGAATCAGATTTGCATAAGCTCCAACCTAATGCCTTCAAATATTAAAACATTTGAATAAAGATATTAAAGAATCTACCAAAATTAATTGCGGAGTAACAAAAGAAGATTTTTTCAATTATTATAAAAGTCTTTGGACTGACAATAGCTATGAAGATACAATTTTCCGAAATAATAATGAGACAGATTCCATAATATCATTGGAAGAATTGAACAATAGTTTAAAGAAATTAAAAATTGGAAGGCAACTGGCACAGATGGTTTGAATTCTGAATTGTACAAATATGCAGGCAAACAGTTCCATGAAAGACTGTTGTCCTTCTTTAATAATGTATTCAAAAATGCAGATATACCACAAGAATGGAAGACAAGCATTGTTATACCCCTGTTCAAGAAAGGAGACAAGAGAAAAATGGACAACTATAGGGGAATCATTTGTTAAACACATGCTACAAAATTTATGCAGACATTTTAAATGGAAAATTGAAAAGTTTCAGTGAAAAATTCCTTATGGAATGTCAAAATGGATTTAGGAAAGGACGATCTTGTATTGATTCAGCATTTTCTGTTAAACTATTGCTTGAAAAAAGAAGAGAATTCAACTTAGAAACACATTTTGCTTTCATAGATTTTGAAAAAGCATTCGACACAGTCAAGAGATCAAAACTCTTAAATATATTGGAAGACAGAAATATACCAAATTTACTTCGGCAGAACATACAAAATATTTACAAAGACAACACCATAAAGATTAAATTAAATAACAGATTTTCTGAAGAAGGAATTATAAATCGTGGTGTGAGACAAGGCTGCCCCCTATCCCCAACACTCTTTGCAATTTATATCAATGAAGTAATATGTTGCTGGAACAAAACATATAAATTTGGAATAAGAATATCAGAAAATAGAAAATTAAACACCCTATTGTTTGCAGATGACCAAATAATAATAGCAAATTCCGAAGATAATCTACAGAAAGGTCTGTATGAACTTAACAAAATTACAGAAAAAACAAAAATTATGGCATTTCAAGGTGTAGATCCTGTCAGAAGTAAAATTGTACTGGACAATAAAATTTTGGAGCAGGTGAATAATTTAACATATCTAGGATGCAATATCTCATATGAAGAAGAAAAGGATGTAAATGCAAAAATATCTAAATTTTTAAGAATTTTAGGGTTAATAAATTCTATCTTCAAGCCACAGTTAGTCCAAAAGCATTCAAGACTGAAAGTGTATAAAACACTGGCTCTTCCAACTCTTTTGTATGGTAGCGAAGTATGGACGTTGAAACAGAAGGATATACAGAGACTTAGATCTGCTGAAATGAGATATCTTCGGAGGATTGCAGGATACACACTACTAGATCACAAAAAAAAAATGAAGACATCTTAGAAGAATTACACATGGAATCTTTAGAAAACAAAATTTCTGATTATAAGTCAAGATGGATACAACATGTTCATTGAATGGAAGATCACAGAATACCCAAACTAATGTTAAGATATCAACCTGCAGGAAGAAGAAGACCAGGACGTCCACTCAAAAGACTTCTGGATGGTGTTTCTCTTGAGGCCGAAACAGGTCAACAAATGGCCTAAATTCGTGAATGTACTATGATGATGATGATGATGGTATAAGTAAGTGGAAGAAAGGAATAAATACCAGATCGGACAAAGATAAAAGTAAGGAGCAAAACACAAGTAAGTGGAAGCAATGTTTTGCTCAGCTTGGGCACCTTGTGGTGGAAGCAATGTTTTGCTCAGCTTGGGCACCGTGTGGTCGCCATCCACATATCCCCTAGATGGGGATATATATATATATATATATATATATATAATAAAAACGGAATGTTAATTAAATACATATCTCTACACCAGCTCGAATTCTTTGGTTATGCTTTTTAAGACAATTAATACTGATTTCATTGCATTTCAAATAAATATCTTTGAATATATTACACGTGTGGCTTTAGACATAAAATTTGACGTATTTTTTAAAGTATATTTTCTTGTAAGTTCCGATAATGCTAGCGTTTGGTACATACGAGTAAGTAAAATATTTACGACACCCAAATCCGTCTGCATGTACGGTATGTACCGGTCTTTGAAACTAGCATAAAGAAGGGCTAATCTTATGATGACTGCTCATGTTCTGTTTCTAAGGGTGTAAATATATTTCAAATATTTTCAGCAATAGGACACCGTCGTGCCATTAATAATCAACGCAGTGATTTATTTTATCATCATCATGATGAATGTTTTACGTTTAGGCTCAGTTGAGCACGTTCCAATGATTTCATTTATATTCTTGATAAATGTAGGGAGAAGCAAATATGTAAATCCGGTCAATAACAGCCTGCATGGAACTGTTAACAGAAGCGTCTGCATGTTCTAACATGTTAGAATTTGGTGTCGAAGTATCAAGTAAATAAAGTATATATAAATAATGCAGTTAATAAGTAAATAATAAAATTCATTATTAATTAAACAAATTGTTTTCTTTATTCTATTTATATTGTTATCTATATTTGTTTGTTAAATCCTATATCAGTAACAACTGCTAAGAATGAGGTTTTACCCAAGGATAAACTGTGGTTTACCTATTATATATGTTGGGGTCAGGATTTTTAAACTGACCCAAACCCTCTGGCGGCACTATGGCCCTGGGGTCGACTCAGCCTCTAACGGAAATGAGTACCAGACGCTTGTTCTGGGGGTAAAGGCGGCCGTCACGCAGGGCTGACAACCCGGCTGACATAAAGTGCCGATTGTCTAGAAAAAGTGGGAGCCTTAACCTCCTACTACCCCAAGGGCCTCCGGGCCTATTGTGGGATCACTTTACTTTTATATTTTTATTAATTTATTAATATTGGAAATTATTACACGAAAATTAATATATATATATAATATATACACACACATACTTAAACATTTATGTAATACTGGTCGCCCAGTGGTCGAAATTCGATCACAATCCATTAAATTTTACGTTTGTCACAAATACGTCATTATGCATTAATTTTCGATTTATTGTAAAAATACGAACGATAGGAAATATGTGGTATGCTTGGCTAAGCCATACTAAAAAAAACAATAACGCATCATTTGACATTTGTATACCATTTATACTATTTAAATTTGCATTTGACCTATTATTATGAGTCCGGGAATATATATCCCTTCTCTCACTCCGACAATGTTCTATGTCGAGACATAATGGAAGTAGGTGCGAATATCTAAATATAAAAAAAAATGTAATGAAATTACTGAAACCTTTTTTTAAACCACTAATAATAAATACGCGAGAGTAAGTCAATTCACATTGCTGCTGCACAATTTTCTTTTTGCAACAATACACTTTTAGTATGAACATAAACAAATGAATGAGTACACAAATGAATAATACACATAAATTCCTTAGAGACATTTTATTTTATGTACTTTAATTTAATGTATTTGCAACACATATTATACATACATTTTATTTTCCTGCGCTCCATCTCTATATGAACTTTAATTATGCCAAATATCACACTCCTCCTTATGCGCAATGTGCTTAAAAAGGGGTGCAAAGTTTTTTCTTCACGTATTAATATATACATTTTGTAAACTCGATTTGGTGAGAGGATATGTATATGCTCTCCAACGCTGTAGTCTCGGTGCCTTGGACGCAGAGAGTCTAGTTCATCCTCCGGTCGGGGTAAGATTTTTGAGTGGCTTTTTTTGTAGTTTTATTTATCATCATCTGTAAGACAAAATTTAATCCTCAAATACCATTTGTCCATAAGAATAACCCCATAATATTTGCCTTGTTTAGTATGAACATATGAGTGAATGGTGTTTTATTTTAAATTTTCGTATTGTCATTGAGCTTATACTCATTCGGGGAGCCCTTCCATGTCCATGCGTGGTAAAAAAAAGTCGTATGTGATCCAGATTAAAAGATAATCTATCAACAATAGTATCTATGTAAGGTCTGGAAGTTATGATAATCGTGGGACACTTAAAAACACCTACAAAGGGAAAGGATAGAGAAAGTAAATAATACTACTAAAATTTTAATTGTTTTATGTATGTTTTATTTTTTAGACGTAAGAACATGTTTGATCCAATAGCATCTAAGGAGTTATGGGCATATATGAATATTTACGAGTAGAATCATTTGCCTATTTTATAATAATAATAATAATAATAATAATAATAATAATAATAATAATAATAATAATAATAATAATAATAATAATAATAATAATATTTTTTATTTATATACAGATTCTGTGCCTAAAGTTCTATTTTTCTTCTCCACTCGTCTCTATCCATCCACTCCATGTTCTCCAGTCCTCTTGGTCTCCTTCCAGTTCTTATTTCCAGCATCCACGAGTTTCTTCCAGGTGGACACCATTCCAATGTTTTTCTGGGTAAACCTTTCTTGTTGCATTCTTCGTACATGCCCATACCAATTTCATTGCTTTTATCTTATATAATCTACGTCTGAATATCTAATATTCAGTTTTTTCGTATGACAGTGTTTCTTATTTTTTCTAATTTTGAACATCTTGCTGCTCTCCTTATGAAATTAATTTCCTTCGACGTAAGTTTTTGTTCTAAATTTAATAATAATAATAATAATAATAATAATAATAATAATAATAATAATAATAATAATAATAATAATAATAATAATAATAATAATAATATTCGTTTAAAGTGGCTGAATTAAGTACATTCAACCAGACAAACATATTAAGTACAGGAAATGAATAAATCATTAGATCATAAATAAAGAATTATACAAATTGAAATGCAATTAAAACGAAACAAACGAATATTATTAGATAAATGAAACATCAGAAACAGTCAATTAGTTTATTTCAAAGGCCAATTAAAAAATAAATATTTTTAAATTTCTCCTAAAGGAAGCAGATGTCCATCAGCTCGTAATCTCTCGTGGTAGAAAAAAATCAGTTTTTGGCAGTGGAGACGATTCTTTGTTGTGGGATGTGAAGTAGGAGGTTCTGGTGTGATCGTGTTCACAAATTGTGATTGGAGGACAGGATGGAAGCGGGAGAATAAGAAACTTGATATAGGTCTATCATTGTTATTATTATTATTATTATTATTATTATTATTATTATTATTATCATTATCATCATCATCTTCTTCTTCTTCTTTTTCAATCAAGTGTCTTGTGCAAATGTGATTTAATTTAATGATGAAACGATAAATGTTAAGTACATCATATAATTAATTGTGATCGGTCATCCTGAAAAAAAAGAAGAGATAGTAATTAATATATAATTTTACAGATTTATACATTCCTTTAAATTGTAGGAGAACTATCATAAGAATCCTACTATACCAAGTTCATATATAACAAGCTAACAGAACAAGGACATTTTAATACAACTATTATTCATTTTATCTATATGATAAAGTTTTTAAAATGTTCAATGAATTTTTCTTCAAAACCACAAAAATATAATTTATAAGATTAGTTACTATTGTATTCTGACTAAATTGTGTTACAATGATGACCCATGCCTCGGACATTTTTTTCCTTATTTCCTACTCGGATTTCATTATATCTTCTGAGAATCGCTTCTCTATCGGTTTTTTCTAATTTACCCTCCATAAATTGCGGTTTTTAAGTTAGTGTAGGTCAAACACCCGGAACTAACTCAGGGGTAGAACAATGACCTTGTGACGTCAACGCACATGCTCTCCTCCTATTTCCCGACCTAATAGTAGGTTGTCCAAATATAATGTTGTGATCAGGCAAAATGTTTTCAACAGTCATATTTTCAAATGTAGCGCTTTCGGGACTTGTCCCATCATCGGCAGGATCTTATAAAAGTTGATTAGTCATATTTTCGCTTAAATGTTAAACACTGTACAGACAGACAGAGGAATGGATGTATAGGCAGAGAGCCAGAAAAAAAAGCAAAGAAAGAAAGATATATAGGCAGACAAATAGGCAGATATATAGGAAAGTTAAATAGAAAAGTGAAAAGATATATGTTAGATTTGATAGTCAATTTATGGATGTACATAAATATATAAGTAGATAGCCAAGTGGGTATATATATACTACTATTCTGTGGCGTTAAAATCCATGTAGGACGCTACCCTCTCTTATAATAATAATTTTCCATTTCTTCCCTTCCAAAAGCCGTAAGTTTCCATCTCCTAATATTCATTCTTTACAAATCACCCTCTGTCTGGGGTCCATGGACTTTTTATGGCGTAAAAATAATCATGTATATGAGTTCCTTCGGAAGGGAATTGTTCCATGTCGTAGATTTATAAGCATGTAAAATAACCTCGCCTTCTGAAAAAAGACACTTCTGAGCAAAATTTGCTTGCCCTTTCATTCCTATATTTAGATTTCGACACTAATGACCTTAACTGTTAATGAAGATCGTCAAATAAATTATTGACACAAACATATCTATCGCACAATTATAAGAACTTTAAGAGCAAAAACTTGCTGAGGCACTTTATAAAATGATGGCAGTGCTTGTAGTGTTGTACGGAGGTGTAACATGGACCTTAATTAAAAATAACCGCCTACGAATGCAAGTTGCTCAAATTAAATTTTTGAAAGCAGTGACATGTTTTAAACTAAAAGAAAAAAAAACAAAAGATGACATAAGGCAAGAATTAAATATATTTAACTAAAATTTAAAAAAACCGATTTCTTGCATCTAGTCCCGAGGAGGGCAGTTTCAAATTTGGCTGAGGTCGATAGTTTTTAGGATGGAAAAGTCCAAGGGACAAGTCCTCCGGGGAAGGATTTTAGCTGTCAGTACCAGTCTGAGATTTTCAGGCTCGTAAAATAGTTAGGAAGCCTCAATAAAAAATGACTCTGTGCAAAATTTAACCGACCTTCATCCATCCAAGAAAATACTTTAGTTGCCTATTAGGTGTTCAATTGAGCGATGTGCTAACCACATGTCACTCGTTGACATCTGTAGGTAAATAAGCGTAACTAAATTAGATTGGTGAAGAAACTTCCGCTAGAATAAAATAGACAGGCCACTTCAACCTGCGGGAGAACGTCATTGCTTTGTTGGTATAGTCGGAAGTTCGGGGATCAATCCCTGTGAATTAGGTTTATTGTTTTACTTGCCTAAATCCTCCAGTGCCACCATGGCTCTAGGTCGACTAAGCTTCTAATCATAATAAGTACCAGCAGCTTAATATGGTGGTAAGGGCGGCCGTCACGCAGGATAGACAATCGATTGATATCTCGTGACGATTATCTAGAAAGTTGGGAACTTTAACCTCCTGCTACTTCAAGGGCCTCCTGAGGCCTGTAGCGGAATTACTTATTTTTACTTACATTGGCAACCAATAGATAACATAACAAAACAGGCACTGTTATACAAAGACAAAGGAGTGAAGGATGTCATTATGCAAGGTGGATTGATCAAAGTATATAGTAATTTTAGAGGCGGAACATGCAGAAATGTCTAGCCCTTGAAGTAGAATGATGATGATGATGATAATAATAATAATAATAATAATAATAATAATAATAATAATAATAATAATAATAATAAATTAAGTAAATCACTGGCACTATCGAATTCGGAGGTAGAGGCCCCACGGACATACGTTCTCCATATATCCTTATCCAGAGCTAATATTTCCAAGCATCCCCTGTATAATTTACCTCCCTAAAATCTTGTTTAATGTTATTCTCCAACTTTACTCTTGTCATACCTACCGAACGCTTTCCCTCTGGTTTTCCTACAAGAAGTTTCCACGCCTTTCTTTTATTCCTCATTCGTGCACATATCTTGTCCATCGCAGTCTACTAGACTTACCTATTATTATTATATATCTGGTTTTTCGTAAATATAACGTAACTCACTGTTAGGTAGCCTTTTCCATTCACCTGTCTATTCGTTCTTCTTTAGTCCAATTTTCCCTCTAAGAACTTTATTCTCAAATACTTGTAGGCCCTAATATTTTTTCCTCCCTTAAAGTGAGAGTCCATGTTTCGCAACCATATAATATAACTGGAAGAATTACCATTTTATATATTTTTAGTTTGAGTTTTGTGAGAAGTTGTGCTAACAAGAATCCCTATAATATACAACAACTTGTGTTTCCAGAATTGAGCCTATGGTTAATTTATTTCTGCGCCTCATTCCTATTTGTAATTGCAGTTCTCAGGTATTTGAATTCAACCACTTCTTCAAAATTTCTCTAGTTTTTCATCAACTATCCATTTCCATTACACTATACATTTTTACGTATAACCAGATATTTAGTTTTATTGACAATTACTACCAGTCCAATTTCTTAGTATTAGTCAATAGAATGTGCTTATTGACTCTCAGTAACTCTTCGCTATTGCTTACCAAAACTTTATTAATACCATTGAGTTGGTACGCCTTCTTTATTCACTATAATTTGATGGCATGCTCTAGTAAAAAAATGAGTAGTGAGGAAATAGTGTATCTCCTTGGTTTAACCCACTGTAAATTCCAAAACTGTCTGAAAACCGAAGAAGAATAAATAACTTTTTTGCGCGGTAGTGCGTTTTGTCGTATTTACCAGCAATGGCGACCATTATTGAAAGTTCAACTTCCTACATTTCGGGGTTGCCAACCTAAATAACTATACTGTAATATTACATTTACACCCATGTGCGGGAAGTAAAACTACTGCCCTCTAGTAGTAGTAGTAGGACTTTATTAGACAAAAAGTAAGATATTTACAATATTATTTACAGATATGGGTCGCACGGGCAGTAAGCCGTACGTGCTGTTGACAGTCCGTTACAATAAAGTAATAATTGGTACTAGTGTAAAGAAAAATAAACAACAAAAACAGCAATAACATTACAATTACATAAAGAAAACACAATAATATTACAATTAAGTAATAACACAATAGCATTATACACTAGAAAAACATTAACATTACAATTACATAAAGAAAACACATTAATATTACAATTAAATAATAACACAATAGCATTATACACTAATTAATTTATATATAATTGTTAATAATTAATGGTATTGCATTTTGATAACAACATTCATGAATGAGTGTTGTCCTTATTTTTCGCGTTTTGTCCAGAAATTTACCGAGGTTTATCCAATTTTCTGGATTTACTGCCCTCTATGTATACTATGTACAATGTATATACAGAAAATATCCAAAAGGTAGTGTTAATATACATTTTACGAAACAAATCACTGCATTTTAAATGAAGTGAACTTTATTTGAAACAATATAAAACAATAAATACCTACTTGCAGCCATGTTATCAATAATTGTTCTCAAGGCCTCCTGCTGTTTCAACTAATAAACATTGCCCACACTGTTAACGTTAGTCAATACATAGGCCTCTTAAATAAGGAAAAATTATTCATAATAATAAAGAGAAAAATAAACTAAAAATAAGAGCAAAATAATAAGAAATATAATTAGAAGTTAATGGAAATGTCTGTTCCTTTCTAAACAACTTAATAGCATCTCTAAACGGCTGCAAAATACCAATAAATCCATTGTTTATAATGAACGCAAATATTTCCAACAAATATATTATTTTACTATTATCTATTATTTTGAAAATACCATCACGTTTGTGAAGTGTTTTACAGAATCTCGGAAATTAAAAACCTCGTTATCGCTCGGTTTTTAAACTTTTTCCTCAATTCTGTAAAAACCTCTTTCCAACCTTGCATCATAATATACTATTATTTCCGCTTTCCTTTAGACAATTTTGTTACGAATTTCTGATGGTGCTAACCTATAGTTTGAGATGAAGTTGTGGACTTGAACCCGCTAGATTCCTGGAACCTACAGCATATGATTTTCCAATTGGATTTATGATAATCTCCTTCAACTAAACCAGATTCCATTATGATTCCAAGAGAAGGGCATTTTTCTACCTGTTTCATTTCCTGTTAATACAGTACTAGATATTAAACCTAGAGGCTATGCTACTGTTTATAGTGATGTGGTATTAAAACCTGTAAATAAAAAATTGACCTCCCAAATATATTCATCATATCTTAGTTTAACCTCTCACTTATAGAGACCCACGCCATCCTGGCCTTAAAGGGACAGCACATTTCGGGAGAGAATTTGAAATTATGGATGATACAGTTACTTTTTTGACTACACAAGGACATAGAGGCTCTCCTCGGATGAACGATCAGCTCAATATCAGGGCAACCTCCGGTGCAACACGAACATTTAAGACAGGACACATCATTCACTCATACATTGAACAAGGTGAATATGATATGACCACGTTGTATGCAGGAATCATTTTGGTCTTGAAGTTTCCTGACATTTGGTTCTCGTAAATATTCATTTTATTTAACATATTTAGTCTTTCGTTTCTAGTATTTATCCTAGAAACAAATTTAAACAAACAATCACATCATAATATCTTGCTTATTGTATCTCATCGCTCCACATTATATAAACTTCCCACAATCAGGGATTCCCGAAGACGGGAAATCAGGAATTTCCAGACGTTATAATCATTTAAAAGAAATATAAATTTATATTTGCTTTGACTTTTGTTTAAATGTTTTCTTATATAATGTGTAATGTTACTGCATTGAATCGTGGTTCTTGTCTAATTAAGTAATAATAATAATAATAATAATAATAATAATAATAATAATAATAATAATAATATAATAATAATAATAATAATAATAATAATAATAATAATAATAATAATAATAATAATAATAATAAATATATTTGCATACTAAATTAAAACACTATCCATCCATAGTAATTCTGCGCAGGTCCTTCACTGCAATCATAGCATTTTCATGCTATGCTTTGCAGCTTTACTAAGGAATTGTAAATGTGGTAGATTCCCGTTGCTTTCCACACCGGTGAAGGATGATGATGATGATAATGATAAGGATGGTGATGATGGCCATATGATTTCGGGGACCGTTTGGGCCTTGAAGTTTTCCTGACATTTGTCTCGCAGGTGAGGAAAAACCCCGATAAAAACCTCACCCAGAAAAACTGCCCCGACCGGGGATCGAACCCGGGGTCCACTGCATGACAAGGCAGAATGCTACCTCGAGACCACAGCGGTGAAAAAAAAAAACCTATAACACTGAAATTAAATCAGAGTGTCTCTATGGAGAAGAAACATTAATTTTGAAGAGAAAAAAATATCGAAAATATAGTGAAAAAAGAATGCAAAATTATAAAAAAAATTGTAGGTCCTCAAATCATACGCGAATCATGTAGACTCAAAAGTAAGAAGGAAATAAAATTATATACAGGTATTCATAGTGATATTAGAAAAAGAAGTTTACAATTTAATGAACATATTAAACGAATGGACTCAAATAGACTTTCAAAACAAATATTAGAATTCTACGAAAATATAAGTAAATCACCGGTGGATACTGTAAAATGGATTGGTGAAGTAAAAAAGGACTTAAAATTGGCAGGAATTACTCAAGAAGATATCATAAACAGATATATCTTTAGAATTAAGGTGCATAAGTGGCAGGTTGACCAAGAGGACAACCCCCCCCCCAAAAAAAAGCTGAAACATCATAGACAGAATAAAGAAAGCCCATAGTCAAAAAATGAGGGACATATGGAGTAAAAGGAAACGCATCTAAGTACTTTGCATAGTCATACACGGGCTTATTCACAATAAAATAATAATAATAATAATAATAATAATAATAATAATAATAATAATAACCATTAAATAAAAATATAAAATAATTTATTATTATTATTATTATTATTATTATTATTATTATTATTACAGTAAAAGCTCCATAATCGCGGTTACCTTATTCGCGGGTTAAAAAATTGCGACACAGTTCCTGTATTCGCGGGTAAAAATGTCTCTATTCGCGGATCAAGTCGGTATATTAAACGGATTAGTATCCTTTATTAACGCATCGACAACTTTTTTTACTGCATGAATGTGTCAAGCCGGCTTTTACAAAGAGTGATTCAAATCAAGTGAACGAATTAATATCAAATTAAAACAAACCTTATTGTCACTAAGTCTAAAGTTCGTTTTTAAAAGCCACCGCCGCTGCATTTCACGTGCTGCTATGTCCGTTGATAAATGCCGTCCTCGCCACGATCAGTGTTTTATTGTTTCAACTTGTCATTCGTTGCAATAATTTTGATTGGATAACACGCGTCTTTTCTGTTTTGTTGCCAATTTATAATGTCGAGTAAAAGGGAAATTGTTCAAAATCTCTCATTAATTGATTTTATTTTGATAATGTTTATTTCATTTTGGAACCTTGGGACGTATCCCCTATATACCCATTCAAATTACCATTCCATATTCGCTGTTTCTGTATTCGCGGCATATTTGCGGAACATACCCCCGCGAATAAGGAGCTTTTACTGTATATTGAAGATTCGAAGATACATTGGTCATCAATGCACATTTTTTTAAGGTTGGATAATTATATTCTCAAAACATTTAGAATTTGTTAAGAAAAAGAGAGAGAAATAATCTTAAATTCTAATTAGTTTATTCTGATGTAATAAACTTGTAAGATGAACCCAATAAAATACAAAGAAATTGAATATCCGCAGGCGTGATAAAATGATGACATACTACAGTAAAATGGTGACAAAGCATAAAAATGATGCATCACCAGTCAGTGCACTCTGTTTCGACGTCAACCAGTCTTCGATTAAATTCATGGTCATAACAAGGATGTGCGAAGAACAGACCATCTCATGATGACGATTTATTTCCGAGTTCATTGATTCTAAAGGGTAAATACTGGAAAAATATTTTCTTTAATCAGGAAGGAAGCGTTATGAGCAATAGGATGTTACTTCCACATGGATTTAACCTACTCAGAATTATATCAATCAACAAATTCTGTGACGTCAAAACAATGTTTCTTAGCATGTATAACATGTTTTATACTTACACAAATAATACTATGAAAACCACATCAGCAGTTTTTAAACCTTATTGTACATTGACTTGGTATGGAGATGGAATGTTTGGAAGATTTCTCAATATCCTTAACCTCCCCAATCATGAGACAACAAATTTAGATATAACATCATATTTCTAACTGACTGGCACTACAGAATGCAAGGGATAATGGAATCGCGGACATACGTTTTCCATACTTCCATAATGTTTTTTTTTTTCAATCTGAGCTAATGTTTTTCAACCATTCCTTTATAATTTTTAACTCTCAAATCATGATTAAAATTATTGTCTTGTCTCATTCTCAGCCTACACTTTCCTTCTGATTTAAACAAGAAGTTTCCAATTCCCTTTTTCATTGTCCATTCGTGCCACATTGCAATCTGCGAGACCTAACTGTTCTTATTACATCTTGATTCCAGTAAGAGGTCACATAGCTCAATATTATAACGTTTTTTGTTCATTTACCTGTTTGTTCGATTACTACTGCTATTATTATTATTATTATTATTATTATTATTATTATTATTATTATTATTATTATTATTATTGTTATTATTATTGTTATTAATATAATAAATGCATTTTTATTAGGATTTTTTCTACAATACAATAGTCTATCCTTTAACCTAAAATAATTATATTTTTCCAATGTTCTTGCCTTGCGCATTTTATTTTGTTAATTCCATTCTATTCCTACTCCTCCTGATTCTTTCCATTGTTTTCGTGGTTTTCCTCTTCTACTTATACCTTTAGTAATCCAGTCCAAAATAATTTTATGAATTTTGTTTTCTCCCATTCTCTTAAAGCGTACAAATATTTCAAATTTCGTCCTTCAATTACTTCAATGATATTTTTATCCACTTTCATCATCTCTCATATTCCTTGGCTTCTAATTTTTTCCATTCTTCTTTTTTGTCGCTTTACACCAATATCTTATTTCTACAGCCAATCATTTACTTGCATTTGGCCTGTCTTATATTCAAGTTTCAGCCCAATATAACGTTACACTTTGAACTAATGAATTATAAATGTTTTGTTATTTACAATTACGGCTGAGCTTTCTCTATTTCAGTAAATGATGATGATAATAATAATAATAGTAATTTAATTGTGCAGTAACCACTAATGAATCCATTAACGTTCACTGAATAATTACTCAAATAAAGAAAAATAAATGTAAGAAGATACACAGTGAAACTAACAGAGCAGTCAGCTAAACAAATGGTTTCAAATCTTAGGCCTACTGTGTGCATGCACATACGGGATACTACGTACGTTGTCTGTGGAAGTGTCTAGTTGAACTCTGTAGTGAAGTTAAAACATATTAAAGTGATCCCATTTTAGACCTGAGGAGGCCCTTGGGATATTATGACGTGGCTGCCACGTTTTTAGACAATTGGCATGAAATGTCAGCTATAAGTGATGGCCGTCTTTACTTCCAGAACATATGCGATTCTAATGGCACGGGATGTTAGATTATACATACTAGTGATCCCCAGCGGTCGAAATTCGACCACAATTCATTATATTTTTAAGTTTGTCACAAATACGTCATTATGCATTAATTTTCGATTTATTATAAAAATACGAACGATAAGAAATATGTGATATAGCTTGGCTAAACCATATTTAAAAATAAACAATAGCGCGTCATTTGACATTTATATACTACTAGAAGTCCCGGCCACGGGTTGCTGTGGCTAAGGTATAGGCCTACGTTAAAAATTTTAATTAAGTTACTGTCTTTCAGCCAGATTACTTAAAACTAATACTTACACACGAAATTAATACCATTGAAAATAAAATAAACACTGAACACACTTAAATTATAAAATAATCAATATTTGTAATTCAATTGAAATTCGCGGTTGCAACAAAAAGCACAGCCATCTGGATCTCTCTTTGTTAAATAATAAACCAATTACATTACCAAATTACCTTACACCGCCATGTGTTAGAATCGTATGGAACTCACAGATAATTATAACTCTTTGTTAAATAATAAACAAATAATTTGCAATAAAAAATAATGCAACTATAAATTTTGTTATGAACTACCCTAGGTCTCAGGTTGGATCAAACTGCACACAGTGTACAAAATTTTATTAAAATCGGTTCAGTAGTTTAGGATTCCATCGCGGACAAACAACGTGACACGAATTTTTTTTATATTAAGATTTACAGTATACTATTTTAATTTGCATTTGGCCTCTTATTATGTGTACGGGAATATATATCCCTTCTTCTTTGTCTCGCACTCCGACCCGTCAATGTTCTATGTCGAGCCATAATTCAAGTTGATGCGAATATGTCAATATAAAAAAAAAATGTACTGAAATTACTGAAACCAAGATTAGACAAGGTTTAATTTAAACTAAAATAATAAAATGTACTCACTTTTTTAAACTACTAATAATAATACGCGAGAGTAAGTCAATTCACATTGCTGCTGCACAATTTTCTTTTTGCAACAATGCACTTTCAGTATGTACGTATACAAATTAATCAGTAATACACATAAATTCCTTAGAAACTATTTTTTTAATTTAATCTATTTGTAACATATATTATACATACATTTTATTTTTCTGCACTCCTCTATATGCACTTTAATTATGTCAAATATCACACTCCTTCGTGCAGGCAATGTGCTTAAAAATGGGTACAAATATTTTTCTTCACGTATTCATATATGATATCATTAAATAAATTACTATTTTAACAATGTATGAAGTTTATAAAATAATTATAAAAAACTGGATTTGTAAATGAAACGATTTTCTCATTAACCTATAAACTAATAGTAAAAAATGTACTCTCATATATTACTAGTTTTTACTGCTAATGACTTTACAGCAGCACATTAGACAACAACATATTACTAATTTGTTATTAATAAAATTAATTGTATCTCAGGTCTCTTATTTTAAAAAAATATTCTTAATATTTTATTTTTATATACTTTTCTTAGCGTGATCTCTTCCTTTGTAGTTACTTCTATGTGCTCCACGCCTTCCGGGTCTTATAGGGATAAGGTCTGTCAGAAATATTTCAACTCTGTACTTGGAGAGTCTCCTCGGATTGATTTTATTACTGAGGCCATCTCCAAGACAACAAAAGATCTTTAAGCCGATTGAGGGTCTTTCCACTTTTCAGCGGTTGCCCTTTTACCAGCCGGCTGCTGGCCCTTCACATCCACATGTGTCAATCACAGAGGTAGATGATCAACAGCCAGTGTAGGGGTGACATGTGGTTAGCATGTCGAGTCCCCCAGCCGTTATAGCTGGTTCCTCAACCTGGAGCCGCTACTTATTGTAGCTACCCAATTGCCTCACGATGCTGGGTGGGCACCGGTCCCATACTGGCCGAAATACCATGAGAAAATTTCTTCCCCCATGGAGACTCGAACCAGCGTAAGTCCCGTAGCTCTGCGCCAAAGCTTCCTACCTTAACCGCTCGGCTACGGCGCTATTCACTCAATAACTAAGTAACTCTCTGGTATTTAGAACCCGTAGGTTCATGACCGAGCGGACATAAACTCTTCCATGCATCCCTATCATGAGATAAAGTTTTCCAATCCTCCCCTGTATAATTTACTTTCCTCATATCATGGTTAATGTTATTCTCCCACCTCATTCTTGGCTTACATACTGGGCACTTTCCTTCTGGTTTTCTTATAAGGAGTTTCCATTCCTCTCTTTCATTCACCATTCGTGCCACATGTCCTGTACAGTGTCCATCGCAGTCTACGAGATTTAACTATTCTTATTGCACCTGGTTTCCCTTAAAGATCATATAGTTCACTGTTATTTAGTGTTTTCCATTCCCATGTCTGTTCAACTTTCCAACATAAAATACATGAAATTCTCTTCCACCTATGTCAGAGACTGCCAAACTTTGCCATCGTTCAGACACAAATCGAAAATAAAATTATTAACAGAAACATCTCACTAATATTACTTTCTTAACTATTAATATTTTTTTCATTATTTAATAAAAATAGTATTAAGATTTGTCAATATATTTACGTAATGTCTTATATATAAGCGATAGATTAATTCATTAGAGTTTCTTACTTTCTTTGTATATATTTTTTCTTTTCCCTTTATGTATAGTAGATTCGAGCTGTTATTCCTTTGAGTATACATTATTCCATTAGTTTAATTTTAATTGTATTATATTATTAGACGTCCACCGCTGTGGTCTCGAGGTAGCGTGCTGCCTTGTCATGCAGCGGGCCCGGGTTCAATTCCCGGTCGGGACAAGCTCCTGGGTGAGGTTTTTTCGGAATCTTTCCTCACCTGTAAGACAAATGTCAGGTCCCCGAAAATCATCCGGCCATCATCATCCTTATCATTATCATCATCACCCTTCACCGGTGTGGAAAGCAACGGGAAGCTACCACACCTATAATTCCATAATAAAGCTGCAAAGCATAGCATGAAAATGCTATGATTGCAGTGAAAGATCTGCCCTCGGGCAGAATTACTATGGATATAAAACGGTAAAAGGTAAAGTGATCCCACTACAAGCCTCAGGAGGCCCTTGGGGTAGTAGGAGGTTAAGGCTCCCACTTTTTCTTGACAATCGGCACTTGATGTCAGCCGGGTTGTCAGCCCTGCGTGACGGCCGCCTTTACCCCAGTACAAGCGTCTGGTACTCATTTCAGTTAGAGGCTGAGTCGACCCCAGGGCCATAGTGCCGCCAGAAGGTTTGGGTCAGTTTAAAAATCCTGACCCCACCGGGACTCGAACCCTCGACCTTCCGGCTTGTAGCGCAGTGCCTTAACCACTACGCTACGGCGTGCCCCTTACTATGGATATGGATGGTATTATTAGACATTAATTTCATTATTGTTCAGTTGACCAGATAATAATTAATTGTTTAGTACGTATTGTTATTGTATTTTTTGTATTTAAATGTAACATATGTTTGTCCTGGTGAGTGGAAGAGAAGACCACATGGCCTTAACTCCATCAGGCTAAATAAATCTATTCTATCCTAAATATGTATATTCTAAAGCAAGAGTCCATGTTTCGCATCCATATAATATAACTGGAAGAATAACAGTTTTATATATTTTCAGTTTAATGTTCTTTGAGAAAAGGTGAGACGACATGAGTCCCTATAATGATTAATAACATGCATTTCCTCAATTGAGCTGTTTTTAATTTATTTGTGCTGCTCATTCCGGTTTGTAATTATTATTCCTAGATATTTGAATTTAGCCACTTCTTTAAAATTTTCCTCATGATCATTAATTGTGCATTTCATATATATGCACACTTAACCAAAGCAATTATGATATTTTTGATTATGATGACCAGATGGTATTCTGTTTGGGCCTTATTGTTTCCTTACATTTCACTTATAAGTGAGGAAAATCTATAACCCAGGAAATTTGTGTCGATAAAGGTGTTAAATACGGGGACCTGAGATTATTGCTCTGTGTCCACTTCGATAAATCCAACGCTGAGAAAGTTACCATTAACTCTTAAATTGGCAATGTTTAATTTATTTGATATTTCAAATAAAACAGAAGAAAATCAACTAGAAGAAACCACTAATTATACAATATACCTAATAATAACAGTTATTCAATATTCCGTTTTCACTGCGGTCCACTAAATTTAAATAACTGACACGAGAACTCCCGATCTACGGCTGGTTATGATCGGCACTAGGACATACGCTCGCTATTCAAAACTGACAATATACCAAAGGGCTAAAGAGGGTACATAAATCCGTAAAGTAGCCGGAGGTTTGGTTCATGGACCATTGGTTCTTTTCTTGGCTACCGAGGATCCATCCAGGAAACTGGATGTACCCTTGGCTGGCTCGGGGAAGGGATACATATTGGAAAAGTGATCCAGCTTCCAACACATAGTCTAGTCTAGTCTAGTCTAGTCTAGTAATGTTTTGGCAATGTAAGGGTTTAAAGTGATTTATGAAGTGTTTCTCGAAGTTACTCTTCAATGATGTCAGCATTAAAACGTTAAGAGTTCATCATTTGCCGTAAATTTAATTTTTGTACTTTATTAGGGGTTTCCATGGCGCAAGTGCTTAGGCGAATTTGCGTCTCGGTCACACTATGTGGGGTTCAGAGTTAGAATACGTTTCTATAAAGGATTTCTCCCGTTTTTTCCTGCGAAACATTTCATTCCAACATCCAATACAATGTCCACCGCTGTGGTTTCGAGGTAGTGTGCTGCCTTGTCACGCAGCGGGCCCGGGTTCGATCCACGGTCAAGGCAGTTTTTCTGGGTGAGGTTTTTATCGGGTTTTTTTCTCACCTGTAAGACAAATGTCAGGAAAACTTAAATGTCCCAACGGTCCCCGAAATCATATGGCCATCATCATCATCTTCCTTATCATCAACATCCTTCTACGGTGTGGAAAGCAACGGGAAGCTACCACACCTACAATTCCCTAGTAAAGCTGCAAAGCATAGCATGAAAATGCTATGATTGCAGTTAAAGACCTGCCCTCGGGCAGAATTACTATGGATGGATCCAATTCGATGTATTTAATTTTTTTCTGCCCCTGTGATGGTGAGATAGGTCTGATCAACGGCATCATCGTATATATCAAAGCTTCAATAATATGGGATTCATCTCATCTCAACCCTCAAAATGGCATTACATCGGTCACGAATAGAGCGTCTACTTTACAATATGAAGTGATTTATGCTTTCCTATTGGTGGTTTTTGTCGCGACGTCGCCATCAGCTATGCGATGGTCGCGGCTGGAATGTTAAGATAGTGATATCAGTTGAAACATTCCAACTGATGACTAATTCTTTGTTTCCTAGTTCAGTGGAAAACAAAACACAGTTTAAGTATGATTGGAGGGGCAAGAGGGAAGTAGCTGACTTTACAAGATAACACACGAAGGTGATCACTAACGTCTTCCTTATATACACAAAAATAGGATTTTTTACATCTCCACCCAATGCTCTGACGTATTAGCAAAATTACACATTTGCTCTAAAAATCAACATTTCAACTTCATTATTTGGACGGCGTTATGCATCAACCGGCTACGCGCCATTATGTAAGTCTAGAGAAGGTACGTTTAAAGTTTAAGTCTATCTTCCGCCATTTATTGTAGCGCCAAACGAACAATACTGCTTGATATTGTAAATTATTTCCCTTGTTTGACAGTTATACATCAACAATCTAAGAGCGGGAACATTTGGCGCTTAGCTGCATGATGTAAAATTTATATTAGCATTTATGAAGATCTGGATTCATACCCGTTTGTTACAAAACACAGAATTGGCATTAAAGTGTGCTTACATTTACTTCGTGTTATTATGCATTGCAGAGACTTTTGATGTCCCAACTCCTTTCAAAAACATTAAACTGAAAATATATAAAACTATTCTACCAGTTATATTATATGGATGCGAAACAAGGACTCTTACTTTAAGGGAGGAAATGAGATTACGAGTTTTTGAGAATAAAGTTCTTAGGAAAATTTTTGGACCACAGAGAGATGCAAACAGACCGGTGAATGGAGTACGACTATCATAGAGACGGAATGGCAACCTATGGTGTGGTGGTATAGGAAGCCAGATTATAATAAGAACAGTTAAGTCTCTTAGAGTGCGATGGGCAGGACATGTTGCGCGTATGGGGGATGAAAGACGTGTATGGAATCTTCTTGTAGGAAAGCCAGAGGGAAAACACCCAGTTGGTAGACCATGAATGAGGTGGGAGAACAACATTAACTATGATTTGAGGGAAGTAGATTATACAGGGAATGATTGGAAAGCAAGCTTATTCCTGCCTATCTCAAACTAAACTAAAAAATTAATTAATAATAAAAAATTAAAGAAAAGTTTTAAATTCAATTTTATTTCTATTAGCTCAGGATAGGGATGTATGGAGAGCTTATGTCCACGCGGCCATGAACCTACGAGTTCGATAGTGCCAGTGAGTAAGTAAGTTATTTCAGGAGCCAGTGTAACAGATGGCATAAAAATCTCATTTAAAATGGCGCTTAGGCGGTTTATGCATAACATCTTCCATTGGATTTAACCATTCATCCATTTATTCTATCATGCAAAACACGATGTCTTACTTTAAGTGAGAAGATAAGATTACAAGTATTTAAAAATAATGTTCATATGATGATAGGTGGACCAAAAGGAGACTAACAGAAGGTGAAATAAGAAAACTACACACCAGTTAACCACATAATCTTTTTGGAAAACCAGTTATAATAAGAACAGTTAATATATATTCCACAAACCAGCTCACCAGCTCAGGAATTCCCTTAGTTCACGCAGTTCCTGTGAAACGGACTTTATATGATATAAAATACTGAGTGTGTCGAAGACATTTATCTACTGCAACTTTTAATTTAACTATTATTTCTACATGACTTTTAACTCATGCCCCAAATGGGAGTCAATGACCAATCACGTTTCAATGAATTTTGTTTTACAACTAATCACAGTCGTGTTTCACCTCGATAGTTATCGAATTTTGATTACCAAAATAAAGAAAGCTCCTCCTTTCTATTATTCTGAACAGGTCACAGCATTGTTTAGCAGTGACTGACTCTCCAACAAATACGTTGAATATAGCAAATAATGAACAGATTCCTTCGACCTGCACATTTGATAATCGTGTGTTCAATAATTGTGTTTTTAAATACTGATTTTTCTGAGTTGTTTTCTAAAAAAAATAATCAATAAACTACAATATACAGTTTTATATACAGTTTTATGTATTTAATTTTTTCTCCACTAGGGTGCATTATTACAATATTTCGATCCTATTTGGCAATACATATTATGATCTAGTTGCAGTGGATGAACAAATGAAACATAGCCAAACATTTCTCATTTGTTTTCAAACATCGCCGTTTACATTAAATAGGCCTATATACATTTTTTAAAAATAACTATAGGCCTATTTAAAGCATTATTTGTGAGTAAACAGCTTAATTTTATTCGTTAAATAGTCCTAACAAATGCCACTCTTGATTTCCAAATTCTCTAGATCATTTGGAAGTCACTTGTGGTATTACGCTTGTTCTGGGGGTAAAGGCGGTCGTCACGCAGAGCTGACAACCCGGCTGACATCAAGTGCCGATTGTCTAGAAAAAGTGGGAGCTTTAACCTCCTACTTTCCCAAGGGCCTGCTGAGGCCTGTAGTGGAATCACTTTACTTTATTACTTATGATAATTACCGTATACACTTAGGCCTATACGCTCACATTACGTCTAGAATCATTACTTTATACCACTAGACTCTGGATTTCTATTGTTGTGGTCATGTCTTTTGTTCTGCAGAAGTACATTGATTTCATTTTTATCATATAGATTGGGATTAAGACGAAGAAACTTATAGGTTCAATATATTATCCTATTCTTCTTTTTATCAATTGTAGTTTAACCTTTCACCTTTGTAGGTGCTTTTACATGCCCCAAGTCACGCGTGTCTTAGAGTGGCACGACCTGTCGGGAGAGGTTATTTAAACTTTGGATCACATATTTACTTTTGACAACACAAGTACATCTGTTATCATTTTTATTTCATTATTTTATATATATATATATATATATGGTATGTCCCGCGTCGTAGCCGAGAGGTTTAAGGCATCATATTAATCCTTGATACAGGGTATAATGATTTACGCAGTTAGACTCCTCATGGAGAAAGACATTTTATCGCGGAATTTCAGTCACCCAGCATTATGAGGAATTTGGGTAGTTACAATAAGCAGCGGTTCCAGGTTGAGAAAAGCATCTATAAACGGTTAGTAGATCTGATATGTTGATCAGATGCTACCCCTATACTGGGTAGACGATCGTTCATCTCTGTTATTAACACATGCGGATATGAGGTCAGCAGGCGTCTAGTAGGCCAAGGGCCGTCTGTCACGCTATGGAGTTTATACATGATAAAGTATATCAGATCATACTACATCTACGATCTTTGTTTTATATAAATGGACTGAGTATTTCTATTATTGAGATTTTTTTGTGGCATTTAATTCACATGATTTTTATATTAACAGGGATTATGACGAAGAAACGTATGGCGAATAACACATTTTTTATTTCATTCTTATTTATTCATGGTATAGTATATCAGATCATAGTACGACAGAAATATTTGCTTTACACCGGTGGTTTGTGTATTTTTATTTTTATGTTCGTGTTCTTTCTTCTGTTCATTTATTTAGTTTTTGTCATACTAAGAGTGATTATAACGAAATTGATCATAGTAATGGAATTCCAACCCAGCATTATCCTTGATAACTGACAAGGATACTGTCAAACCATTGCATGCCGAAACCTACCTTGAAATTTCTTCCAGAGAAGCATTGTGATGTACAAAGGCCGTGTCCAAAAAATTGCCTGCCGTTTTAACTGCAAGGCACTAAAATCCAGCGCCAAAACTCTCAATTAAATTACAGGTAAGTAATATTACCTTGACTTCGGTGGGTTGGATAATCCTCACAACCTGCTACCTACACTCCACTCCGGTCTACACAAATAGGGAGTTAATCTTCTTTTCGCATTGCTAGGTTCTGGCTTCGATTCTTGTGCCTTACAATTAAAAACGGCATATAATTTTTGGAGCATATGCAGATGTCCTTGTTATATTTGGACGTTCTGCAAAAGTAGTGTAAGAAGCATTAAAGCAACTAATGCAAGGGTTATGGAAGATACAATTAGATATAAATGAAGACAAAACAAAATATATGAGAATGTCGAGAGTAGAAGTAAATCCAGTCTCATATATGGTCAAAATTTGAGAAAGTTAGTTGTACTAATACCTGGGTTCTCTGATTACCTCTATTAAGTGAAGAGGTTCGAGTAAGGATTACAATGGGCAATAGATGATTCTATGCATCAAAGCAAGTTTTTAAGACAAGGTCAATAAGTAGGATAGAACAAATTAAAACATATAAAACAATATTAAAACCAATAGTTATGTTTGGAAGTAAAACATAGATATTATCAGTAAAAAGGTAAGTTCATATTTAATGCATGGGAAAGAAAAAAAAAATATTAAGGAAAATATATGGAGCTGTACAGGAACAAGGTACATGGGGAAATAACTAGAACTTGGAAATGAAATACTTATATAAGGAATTTACATCTGGTAGGAGATATTAGAATAACGATACTGAAAAGGGTAGGACATGTGTTGCGGGTGGAGCAGGGAAGAAATGCAGGAAGAATTTTAGGAGGGAAACCAGAAGATAAATCTTAAATTATATTATTAAATAATTAATTAATATAAATATTCACTTATTTATGTGAATATAGTAAATATATTTATTATTAGTACGTATTTAATTGTATAACTTCATATATATATATATATATATATATATAAGAAATATTGGAAGACAGAAACTAAGATGGTTGATAAGTTTGAGGAAAATAAGAAAATTGATGGTTAAAAGTTGGACACAAAAAGCTGGGGATAGAGAAGAATGGGGAGATGTTATGTAGGAGGACCGTAGAGCCATGGGAAGAAGAAGAAGAAGATTTTTTTTGGAACGGCGTTGATATATCACAGCGCTTCTCTGAGTGAAATTTCAAGTTAGGTTTTGGCATGCAATGGTTCACCGTTCCCTTCCGAGGAAAACTAGAAAAACAAAATTGCTGATTAAAACCTCCATGGGCTTTAATCTCGAACCCTCCAAACACGCGTCTCTAACACTACCGACCTAGTCAACTTGATAACTCTGTTATGATTGTCCACTTTCAGTAGGAATAATGTACAATGTTTTATGAATCGTAAACTGCTATTAGATTGTTTTTTTAATATCCATACATTACAGGGTTATGATTCAGAGCCATTCTCTGATATGACAACTCAAATAAACTACGCGACAAATGATGTAATGAAAAAAATGGACGATTCCAAAATATTATGTCATAAGGAAAATTAATTCCTCAACTTCATCAACATAAAATTACGTCAGCTCTTTACTTTTTAATTTCCCTGTTCATGAAGCCATTCCAAGTAATAATTGCATACATTGTAAGTTAGAAATACTTCCTAGAGACAAAATTATTTCCTGCATCCAACATTTAACTCACTATAAATTTTATCTCTGTGTGTATTATGTGTTTTGCGTTTATTCGAAATAATTACTTTTTTTTATTCATTTCTGCAAATAATTGAAAACATGCAACAATTTATCATATCAAGATATAATTTGAAAATGCAATCTATATCAGCCACTACGAATTAAATACACAATATTAAACCTAATATAATAATAATAGTAATAATAATAATAATAATAATGATAATAATAATAATAATAATAATCATCATCATCTGCATTCATGGATTAGGTCTGTTGACCCGTTCCAACTTCAGCCCATCTCTTTCTAGGTCTGCCCACATCTCGGGTGCCTTTAAGTTTGTATTTTGTTATTTGTTTTGGATATCTATCTTCATTCATTCTGTCTATGTGTTGCTTCCATTTTTGTCTATATGTATCTATTTTATCAGTTACTGCAAATATTTCAAGTTCCTGTCTTATTTCTGTGTTCTTGATTCTGTCTTCCTTAGTGCACCCTTTAACAGATATCAAAAATTTCATTTCTGCCGCCGTTATCCTACTTAGATCTTGTTTTTTATGTATCCCGGCTTCTGAACCATAGAGCAGTACCGGTACTGCCAACGTTTTGTAAAATTTCAATTGGGTCTCTCTTGTTGTTTTGTTATTTAGTGATCGTTTTATCGTACCACATATTCCCTGGAATTTTGCTATTTTATTAGTTATATCATTATCATAATTAAATTAAATGTCACATCCTAGATAATTGAGATGGTTCACCTGTTCTATGATTTTGTTTCCTATTACTATTTTGGATCTGATTTGATTTTTCCCTTGGAATGCCATTACCTTAGTTTTTTCTATGGATATTTTGAGATTATATTGTTCACATATATTATGTATTTTAAAAATATTCCTTTGAAGTTCGTCTTCCGTATTTGCTATTATTACCTGGTCATCAGCGCATAATAATGTTTTCAACTTAGTGTGTTTTATCTAATTTTATTCCTTTATTTGTTTCTTCGTTCCATTTTTTTATTATATCATTGATGTATAGGTTAAACAAGACTGGAGAGATACTGCATCCTTGTTTAACTCCTTGATAATAATAATAATAATAATAATAATAATAATAATAATAATAATAATAATTAATAATAATAATAATAATAATAATAATAATAGTAATAATAATAATAATAATAATAATAATAATAATAAAAATAATAATAATCCATAGTAATTCTGCCCAAGGACAGGTCTTTCACTGCAATCATAGCATTTTCATGCTAAGCTTTGCAGCTTTACGAGGGAATTATAGGTGTGGTAGCCTCCCGTTGGTTTCCACACTGGTGAAGGATGATGATTATAATGATAAGGATGGTGATGATGGCCGGATTATTTTCGGGGATCGTTGGTCTGTAAGCCTCCTGACATTTGTCTTACAGGTGAGGAAAAACCCGAAAAAACCTCACCCAGGAGCATGTCCTGACTGGGAATCGAACCCGGGCCCGCTGCGTGACAAGGCAGCACGCTACCTCGAGGCCACAGCGGTATACAATAATAATAGAATAATAAAATAATAATAAATAATAATAATAATAATAATAATATAATAATAATAATAATAATAATAATAATAATAATAATAATTAAACAGCAGAATTAAGATCATAAGATATTCTATTATATTTAACCAATTTAAAATATTATCTACAGAAAATTACGTATGTTCATAATATGGAATAAATAATTATAAGAAAATATAAAACAAAATATTGGATTAATTGTGTTTTAAACAGAATGATGGAAATGAATTATGGGAGTGTTACGATCTTTTAGACGAAGCCACGATAATTATTCCAGAGATGGTATAACAATGTCAAGTTTAGTACTAGGTACAGTATAGGAATTAGAATTATGGGAGGTTCTGTGTTGTGGTACACCAAGTAGGAGGTTCTTGTGCGATCTTGAACCTAAATTGTGATTAGAGAATGGGAGATGGAAATAGTTTTGTGTATAGGTACGCCTATGTACACTTTTGAATGCCAGATACAGACAATATATATTAGCCAATATTGAAACATTAATAAATGTATATACTAATTCAGTTACCTGGATTTACTACTATCTTACCATTTTTATTAATAATTTACACAAACCATGGATGGCAACTCAAAATAAAGGGAGGGGAAAGCTTAAATCTTCCATCTACGCTGTGACGTAATGAAAGAGTGCTACATGGACAATGTCGAACAATAATCATTAGATTCTTCTATGTTGTTAGGTTGTAAAATGTATGTCTTCTTCTTCTTCTTCTTTTTCACATCACGGGCTAGGCAAAAAATTGCCTGTTCCGCCTCACAGTTGTTCTGTCCATCTTTTCACTGTCCTTCCTAAATTCCTTGAACCTCTTGGCTTGTAGTTGAATGTTGCTCTTGGTAATCTTATTACATTCATTCTTTCCACATGTATAAACCGTTTCTCTTTATAGTAAAATGTATGTAAAGTATTGAATTCGGCCGTATTTCACTGCAAGAATATTGTATCATATTAACGCCTTGCTTACATCATTTTTGGCAATATCGGCATCATGAAGAGAGACATTACGACGCCGCTCAATGGCACTTCGTGTCGTAGTAAGCCTACATATCCATGATATGGACATTAAAGAGACTAGGTTACATGCTGCAACCTTATTTGAATCTCTGATTTATTCATACTTCGTCCGTTTTTTGTGTAATATGTAATTAATGACGTAGCCCATAGGTGAACCATAGCCTCTCCTTTGTCAGGAGTTTATAGACTAAATTTATTTTAGTTTCCTTATTTGTCCAAAGATGTCATGAGTGGCATGCGGTCAACACACCGACTCAATGAGACATCTAGCAGGCAACTAAGGTATTACTAGGATGTTTGAGATCGGTAAATTTTTCTTAGAGGCCCCTTTGTTCAGGCTTAAGGGTCTTTAATGAGCCTGAAAATCTTCGAACTCGGGACCCACGGCTTAAAGTCCCTCCCGGAGGATTTGCTCCTTGGATTTTTCCACCCTAAAAAATCCATCGACCGCGGCTGGGTTTGAACCCGCGACCCTCAGGAGCAGAGGCAAAGAGCATAACCACTAGTCCACCGCGGCCGACTTTTTTTTTTGTCTGCACGTAAGCATTTTATGGTCTCCTATTATGCGAAGAATAACCTTTAATAAAATTATTGACCAAAGTTTAGGACCTTAATTCAAAAGTGACATTTTTACTGTTTTTTGGGTCCTGATCACTCCTTGGAATTGCTTGATACACGTAAAGTCGTGTACAAGACAAGTAGGGTGCAATGGAATCCTGTATAGCACACATTAGTGCAGTAAGGTGTGTTCTTATGGTAACACATTGTTTTGTCTTCTTATACTCGTCTTGTTCCTTGTCGTGTAGGCATTTTAATGGGTACAGTCAACAAAACAAAAGCTGCCTCAAGCATTGATTATGAACTTACTAACTCACTGGCACTATCGAACCTATAGGTTCATTACTGCACGGACATAAGCTAATACTGAGCTAATGTTTTCCAATCAAATCCCCTGTATTAAACCTACTTCCCACAAATAATGTTTTAAAATATATTCTTCCATCTCATTCATGGTCTACCAATTGGGCGTTTTCCTCTGTTGTTCCTACAAGAAGCTTCCATGCTCCTCTTTCATTTCCCATTTGTGCCACATGCCCTACCCATCGCAGTCTACGAGACTTAACAGTTCCTATTATATCTGGCTTCCCATAAAGATTTGTAGCTCACTGTTATGTAGTTTTATCCATTCACCTGTCTGTTCATCTCTCTTTGGCCCAAAACCTTTCCTAAGAATAGCATATCTAAATTAACTTTGTTAAATAACTCCCGCAAGGGAGCACCTTCGACCCTCGTGAGGATATATAGGTGCAGGCAGCACTTTTATTACAACAAATATCAGAAATATTTGATTGAAGTGGCTTTATATATCGACAGGTCATATTTGAAGGGTGTTAAAATCAGAAAATGTCCATTGCTGTGCGCAGATTAGGAAGCTGCTTCGTAGCAGCGGGCCCGGGTTCGATCCTTACTCGAGACAAGTTTACTAGGTGTTTTTTTTCCCTCACCTGTAATACAAAAGTCAGGAATATCTCGCCCAAATTGTCCATTGCTGGGATCGCAGATTAGGAATCTGCTTCGTAGCAGCGGGCCCTGGTTCGATCCTTACTCGAGGCAAGTTTACTAGGTGTTTTTTTTTCTTTTTTTTTTCCTCACCTGTAATAACAAAAGTCAGGAATATCTAGCCCAAATGGTCCATTGCTGTGATCGCAGATTAGGAAGCTGCTTCGTAGCAGTCGGCCGGGTTCGATCCTTACTCGAGACAAGTTTACTAGGTGTTTTTTTTCCCTCACCCCTTGTAATACAAAAAGGTCAGTTAATATCTAGCCCAAATGGACTTGGGGGGGTGAACAAGGGGGTAGGAGGAGGCCTGGCAGGAGGAGGTCTAAAGTGAGAGGGGGGGGAGTCCATTGCTGTGATCGCAGGGATTAGGAAGCTGCTTCGTAGCAGCGGGCCCGGGGTTCGAATCCTTACTCGAGACAAGTTTACTAGGTGTTTTTTTTCCCTCACCTGTAATACAAAAGTCAGGAATATCTAGCCCAAATGGTCCATTGCTGTGATCGCAGATTAGGAAGCTGCTTCGTAGCAGCGGGCCCGGGTTCGATCCTTACTCGAGACAAGTTTCTAGGTGTTGTTTTTTTTCCCTCACCTGTAATACAAAAGTCAGGAATATCTAGCCCAAATGGTCCATTGCTGTGATCGCAGATTAGGAAGCTGCTTCGTAGCAGCGGGCCCGGGTTCGATCCTTACTCGAGACAAGTTTACTAGGTGTTTTTTTTCCCTCACCTGTAATACAAAAGTCAGGAATATCTAGCCCAAATGGTCCATTGCTGTGATCGCAGATTAGGAAGCTGCTTCGTAGCAGCGGGCCCGGGTTCGATCCTTACTCGAGACAAGTTTACTAGGTGTTTTTTTTCCCTCACCTGTAATACAAAAGTCAGGAATATCTAGCCCAAATGGTCCATTGCTGTGATCGCAGATTAGGAAGCTGCTTCGTAGGCAGCGGGCCCGGGTTCGATCCTTACTCGAGACAAGTTTTACTAGGTGTTTTTTTTTCCCTCACCTGTAATACAAAAGTCAGGAATATCTAGCCCAAATGGTCCATTTGCTGTGATCGCAGATTAGGAAGCTGCTTCGTAGCAGCGGGCCCGGGTTCGATCCTTACTCGAGACAAGTTTACTAGGTTTTTTTTTTTTCCTCTCACCTGTAATACAAAAGTCAGGAATATCTAGCCCAAATGGTCCATTGCTGTGATCGCAGATTAGGAAGCTGCTTCGTAGCAGCGGGCCCGGGTTCGATCCTTACTCGAGACAAGTTTACTAGGTGTTTTTTTTCCCTCACCTGTAATACAAAAGTCAGGAATATCTAGCCCAAATGGTCCATTGCTGTGATCGCAGATTAGGAAGCTGCTTCGTAGCAGCGGGCCCGGGTTCGATCCTTACTCGAGACAAGTTTACTAGGTGTTTTTTTTCCCTCACCTGTAATACAAAAGTCAGGAATATCTAGCCCAAATGGTCCCCGAACATCATCTTGCCTTCAAAATCATCATTATCATATTCGCCATGTTTAGTATGAATATGTGTGTGTGTGTGTGTGTGTGTGTGTGTGAATGTTTTGTTGTCTCGGAGAAGACTAACAGTGAGATGATCTCTCATTCGGGAAGTCCCTCCATGTCCTTGTGTGGTAAAAAAAATATGTAGCCTATGTGATCAACAGTTTAAAATCCCACTCCCGACAACTGTAAGGCCCAGGTAACGCGTGGCACACTTAAAACTACCTACAAGGCGAGAGGTTTAAACAGAGTTGGAAAAAATATAATATTTTTTTATTTTTGCTCTCAATTTATATTTTAACGGAATAACTGTAATAGGGCATATTTATTTAGTTCAAGGCCTGGGCTTTCATTTCGATATTTCTGGTGTTCTCTCCTGGCATGGCGTACTTGTAGAGGTGGGGAGCCTGGAAGGCGGGGTTACGCTGCCCTGATGATATGATAGTTGATGATAATAGTAATGATGCGCCAGAAGAGGCCATAAACTAAACTTAATCTAACATGATATTGATTATAATGTTGACCAGATGATGTTCGGGGACCGTTTGGGCTTTAAAGTTTCCTGACATTTATCTTATAGGAGAGGAAAAACCCCGATAAAAATCTCACCCAGGAAACTTGTTCCGACCGGGGATCGAACGATCCAGGCCCGCTGCGTGACAAGGCAGCACGCTACCTCGAGAACACAGCGGTGGACATAATAGGGCATATGAAACCAAATAAAATGGAAAGCTGGACTGGAATCACTCTTTTTGGTCGTTCTGTCATTGACTGATAATATGTGGATCCTCCCCACGGACTTTCATGGTATTTTACAGGTGAGGAAAAACCCCGATAAAAAATCTCATCCAGGAAACTTGTTCCGACCGGGGATCGAACGACCCAGGCCCGCTGCGTGACAAGGCAGAACGCTACCTCGAGAACACAGCGGTGGACATAATAGGGTATATGAAACCAAATAAAATGGAAAACTGGACTGGAATCACTCTTTTTGGTCGTTCTGTCATTGGCTGATAATATGTGGATCCTCCCCACGGACCTTCATGGTTCCTTTACCTTATACATTGAATGTTTCTAGCAGATGTTGTTCTGATGGGTGTGCGAACGTGTAAATCGTATGCAAATCCTCCTAAAAAAAACTCGAGAACCAATAGCAGAAAGAGTCAATGGACTCTAAGGTTGATTATAGCCCGTGTTTGACCGAGGTCACTGACCGGCCTTGATTGGTTGACCTCATCAGGATCTCCTGGATATAACAATCTTAGCAACCCACTCTTCTCAGACCATGTCTTCTAATTCAAAAACAAGACATGTTATAATTTGTTTACACCTTGCCTATAATAGGCTCGTTACACTTACTCATGACGTCACAATACACGCCTTGTCTGAGTAATATGTATATCTCATTCAATAATGTTTAGTTTTTGAAGTGAAAGACTTCGTTTTTTTTATCCAATGTCACCGGTTGTATTACGACATTTCAGACACACTATTCTCGCATTGTCGGAATTGTAACCTAATTCTGAGATTAAGGGCGCCTGAAATGAGAGTTACGTTATTCCTATGATATATGAGTGATAAATTATAACGAAGCATCAGTAGAGTCCTTACTAAACTTAACCTAAATTCTAGACCATGTACGATCACAGGAATTATTTCTTTTATGGACAAATTCCTGTAGGAACAATAATTATAAATATGTACTAGGAAATTAAACATAGGCTCAATTCTGGATATGCATACTATTACGTATAACATGGTCTCTTGTCGTCCCAATTTCTCTAAAAAAGTTAAACTAAAATACATAAAATTGTTATTCTCCCAGTTATATTATACGGATGCAAAAATGGACTCTTATTTTATGGGAAAAGAAAATATTACGAGTATTTGAGAATTACATTTTTAGGAAAGTTTTTGGACCAAAGAGAGATGAACAAACATGCGGATGGAGAAAATTAAAAAAAACATTGAGCTATATGATCTTTATAGGGAACCAGATATAATAAACAGAGTTAAGTCTCGTAGACCGCGATGGGGAAGAAGTAGCACAGATGAGGAATGAAAGAGGTGTATGGAAGCTTCTTGAAGGCAAATAACAGGAAAAACGCCCAGTTGGTAGACCAATGATGAGGTGGGATAATAACATTAACCATGATTGAGGGATGTAGACTACACAGAGGATGATTGGAAAATATTAACTCAGGATAGGGATGTGTGGAGAGCTTATATGAGTGCGGTCATGAATCTACGGTTTGAAAAGTGCCAGTAAGTTAGTTAGTTAATTAAGGAAAAATTCCTGAGATCTAGGAATCGAATCCAGGATCTCGTAAACTATATTCTGAAGCTCTGACCACAAAGCCACAGATAAATAGGCCTACATCAGTTCTAAGAGAATTGAGAGTGAGTCTTGATCTAGGCCTAAGTCTTTCACGGAGATCCATAATATCACTTCAATTATATCTCGACACAGACATCTTCCGTATCAGGAAAAAAATGTGAAACGGCGGGCTGTTCTTCAAGATAGGGATGTATGGAGAGCTTATGTCCTTGCGGCCAAGACCTAGGGGTTCGATAGTGCCTGTGATTTAGTTACTTAATTATGCATACGGAGTACGGTATTTAATGAAATATTTCACTGTATGTTCTTTTGACATTTTGCTAGCAGCTGCCATCACTCCACCGAAAATGATGTCACGAGACAGTATTAGACTTCTCTTCCCAGGATTTTCCTATTGAGTTTGGAAAGTTATTTATTAGCCGAGTGGTGTGGGCACGTTAAAGTACCTATAAAGGGAGAGATTAAACAAGGCACAAAAAAGGAAAATATGTTTACAATTGTATTTAGTGACTCTTTTTAACATTTAAAAACACAAAATTTTATAAGTTTTTGATCGGGTTTGATCACCAGTAGGACAAGTTTCCTGGCTGAGGATTTTTTTAAAAGATAAATGTCAGTTACCTCTAAGGTAATATAATGTACGGTTAAAAACTATAAAAGTTACCTTGTAGGTCCGTCTCCTCAACTTAAGTTCTTTTAAAACTCTGTAGGCCTTTCGGGACTAGTCCCATCATCAGCAGAATGCATTAGGTCCGTTCTTGTTGACCCTTGTTGAAGCACTGACTTGGTTGGGAGAATTTTGTACAGATGATTGTGTGGCTTAGGTGTGTATTCATTGAGAATTAGGTTGTTGTTGATTTCTCTTAGGATTGCGATTTCCTCCAGTATATTTATTCTCGTTGGAATGTTTTCTCTATGTACTATTGTAAGGGTGTTATCGATGTTATGCATATGGTGTCCAGCCTGAATTACATGTTTTGCGTAACTTGCTTTTCCTCCATTGTAAATGAAATCTCTGAAATGTTCCTTGAATCTAATGTTGAAGCTTCTGTTAGTTTTCCCAATGTAGAATTTATTGCAGTCTGTACATGTTAATTTGTAGATGCCTTTATTGTTGAATTCATCTATTTCTTCGATGTTGTTGTTTATTAAATTGTTTAATTTGTTATCAGTTCTGTAGGATATAGTAATATAATGTACGGTTAAAAACTATAATATAATTACCTTGTAGGTCCGTCTCCTCAACTTAAGTTCTTTTAGAACTCTGTAGGCCTTTCGGGACTAGTCCCATCATCAGCAGAATGCATTAGGTCCGTTCTTGTTGTCCCTTGTTGAAGCACTGACTTGGTTGTGAGAAATCAACAAAAACACAAAAATGACGTAATTTGATATAAAAGACTTATACACCAACATCCCAATAAATGAAACAATAGATATAATAAAACAAAAATTAATGGACAAGAAACTTGAAAAATAACTACATCAACCAACTAAGTAACACCATAAAAACAATAACGCAACAGAATTACTTCCAATTCAACAACGAACTCTTCGTCCAAGAAGACGGAATCCCCATGTGAAGCCCCACTTCGGGAATCCTAGCAGAAATATCCTTACAAGAATTAGAAAATACACACCTCAAAGAACTAATTACTAAATTCAACATAAAAGTATTCACAAGATATGTAGACGAGGTATTAATTATTTATGACAGCGAAAATAGAAAAGACAAAGAAATCTCACAAGATTTAAATAACATGCACAACAAAATCATCTTTACTGATGAAACAGAAATCTACAACAGTATACACTATTTGGACCTAACACTAACAAAAAACTTTACCAACAACAAAATAGAAATTGGCATTTATCGAAAACCGACAAGCAACACACTAGCCATAAACAATAAATCGAGACATCCTTTTCAACGTAAAATAAGTACATTCAAAAGCCTAATAAATAGGATGTTAAAACTCCCTCTAAATAAAGACAATTATAATAAAGAATTAAATTACATCAAACACATGGCAAAAATTAACGGCTACAACAAACAAATAATAAATAGAATTATAAACAAACAAAAAAGAAAAAAACAACATTACCAACATAACCAAACTTGAAATAGAATCCAATGACAACAACAAAAATGGATAACTCTCACGTACACTGGTAAAGAAACATTAAAATTGGCCAACACACTAAAAAAGCTCGATAAGAATATTAATATAGCCTACAGAACTGACAACAAACTAAACAATTTAATAAACAACAACATCGAAGAAATAGATGAATTCGACAATAAAGGCATCTACAAATTAACATGTACAGACTGCAATAAATTCTACATTGGGAAAACTAACAGAAGCTTCAACATTAGATTCAAGGAACATTTCAGAGATTTCGTTTACAATGGAGGAAAATCAAGTTACGCAAAACATGTAATTCAAGCTGGACACCATATGCATAACATCGATAACACCCTCACAATAGTACATAGAGAAAACATTCCAATGAGAATAAATATACTGGAGGAAATCGCAATCCTAAGAGAAATCAACAGCAACCTAATTCTCAATGAATACACACCTAATCCACACAATCCTCTGTACAAAATTCTCACAACCAAGTCAGTGCTTCAACAAGGGTCAACAAGAACGGACCTAATGCATTCTGCTGATGATGGGACTAGTCCCGAAAGGCCTACAGAGTTTTAAAAGAACTTAGACGGACCTACAAGGTAACTATATTATAGTTTTTAACCGTACATTATATTACTGTGAACTAATACCTCAACGGAAAATCACCATGAATTTTACTAGTATCGATTCTGTAGGATATATTAATATTCTTATCGAGCTTTTTTAGTATGTTGGCCAATCCCTGACAATAGTACATAGAGAAAACATTCCAACGAGAATAAATATACTGGAGGAAATCGCAATCTTAAGAGAAATCAATAACAACCTGATTCTCAATGTATACACACCTAATCCACACAATCCTCCGTACAAAATTCTCACAACCAAGTCAGTGCTTCAACAAGGGTCAACAAGAACGGACCTAATGCATTCTGCTGATGATAGGACTAGTCCCGAAATGCTTACAGAGTTTTAAAAAAACTTAAGTTGAGGAGACTGACCTACAAGGTAACTTTTATAGTTTTTAACCGTACATTATATTACTGTGAACTCATACCTCAACGGAAACTTACCATGAATTTTACTAGTATCGATACCTCTAAGGTGCAAATGATCCACGAACACCATGTAGGGATACGAAACATCCACATCATATTTGGGGTTTTTTGATATGAATGTATGAAAGAATGGTGTGTCTAGTCTTAAATGTTTGTGCTGCCTCGGAGGTGTCCCTAGTATTGAGGTGATCACTCTTCATATCCTTGTGAGGTCAAAAAAGTATGTATGTAATATAGAGTTTAATATCCTCCCAACAAAGCATGTTCCTGTAAGGCGCGGGAGGCGTGTAGCATGTGGCATGTGAAAGTTCTTACAAAGATACAAGTTAAACTAAGAGAAATAATGGTGACATGTGGTATGTAATGAATGTAAGAAATTCATTAAAATTGTTCTTTCTTGAAGAAACAGCTTCAAAATAGCCCATCTTCATATGACGTTAACTGTGACACTCACTATAGTTTTCTCCATTCACCTGATCCTCTCTGCTTGGTTTAACAATTTTTCCACGGCATTTCATTTTAAAGAACTCATAATCTTTTCTTCTTTTGTGAATTTGGCTAATATTATAAATTTACGACTTTAAAGATAGCTAAAATAAAACACTGGAAAAATCAAAGGAGCAAGTCCTCCGGGAGGGAGTTTAAGCCATGGTTTTCCGAGTCTGAAGATTTTCAGACTCATAAAAGATCCTTAAGCCCGGATAAAGAGGATTCTAAGCAAACTTTATCGACCTTCTTCATCCGAGTAGTATTGTAGTTGTCCCGCGTGGTTAAGGCAAGCGGCCTTGGCATTGAGCTACGGGACTTGCGCTGGGGGAAGTAATTTTCTCATGGGATTTCGGCCAGTAAGAGATCGGTACCCACTCAGCATTATGAGGCATTGGGTAGTTACAATAAGTAGTGGCTCCAGGTTGAGAAAAACAGCCATATGAGAGGAGAGCCGACATGCTGACCACTTGCCACCATACACTGGTAGGATGATCATCTTCCTCTGTGATTAACACATGTAGATGTGAAACCAGCAGCTGGCTGGTAGGCCAAGGGCCTTCTAGCCCTTTCTTGTCAGGGAGATTTGTGTACCTTACTTGCTTACTAGATGTATAATTGGGTCAGTATGTTGACCGCTTATTACTCATGACATTTTTAGGGAAAATAAGTATAATTAAATTAACTTGTTCTAGTATCTCCAAATAAAGAGAGGCTAATGCCCAACATTTGACTGATTCGCCATTTTTTATTCAATGCTACCACGTTGTCATTTCTACATTCTGGTATTCTCTCCTAGCGTTGCGTTATTGTAACCCACTTCTGAGTTTGGGGTGCCTAGAAGCGGAGTTACGCTGCCCCGATGATATATGATGGGTGATGATGGTAATGATGCGCCAGGAGAGGTCTTAATCCTAAACTTAATGAATATGTTAATTATGACCAGATGATGTTCAGGGATCGTTTGGGCCTTAAAGTTTCCTGACATTAGTCTTACAGGCGAGGAAAAACGCCGAAAAAGTACCATCACTTAGGAAACTTGTCCCGACCGGGGATCGAACCCGGGCCCGCTGCGTGGCAAGGCAGCAATGAACTGATTCGCCATTGTAAATGTTGATATAAAATACTGATACGATTAGGTCAACTTTTCGAAAAAATGCGAATTCAGTGGCCTATCAATTTGACAGAAGAATTTTATTTTTATTGATGCGTTTATACCGAATTTTAATTTACGTGATATCACGTAAAAGAAAGAGGATTGCCGCAAGGACAAAGTCAACAGACACTTAATTTTCGAAATTGATGAATTACTGAAATTATTAATTAAAACAAATCTGAAGTAAAAATGAAGTTGGCAGATTAAACTTGCAAATTTAACGATGCAATTGGATGGAGTTACGGTTAGTTTGATTGGTTTGATTGGGACCGACCCGTGTCCTATAGTATACAAGCCCTATTTCTTTTCACACGAGGCCGAATGAGGTCAGATGAGTTCGCTATTGTGTCAAGTATTAGATGTATCCGTTCTCTTGTATTGTGAGGCGTGTTTCATTTATTGAAGTTGTTTGACTCCCAGCTTTTTATGTCACAACTTTTGGAATTTGATCTCCATTCCTCTTCTAATATATAATTGTAATATATCTAAATTTGGATGCATAGAGTCTTTTATAATAAATTTCGGATTGAAACATTGAGATAGCTGGTCCAAATACTTTTCAATCTGGGAATATATTACAGTATTAAAAAACTATAAATTACAACAAATGTTACTCTATAGTATAATGAACTTAAATATTAGGGTACGCAAATTATATTAGTATTTTATTCAGATCATTAAATAGTGGTTTAGACATAGGCCTACTCACCGTACTCAAAATAAAGGTATGGATATAGGGCTATGAGTTAATGAGAAAAAAGTAAAGACACGATTCTAACACAAATTGACCCATTTATTACTAAAAAAAATATCAACAGTAATCTAACAAGAGGTTGTGTTTTTCTGAAAAAAAATCACGAGCGACAAAATCGTGAGTGATTTTATCTAATGAAAAACTCAACCTCGCGTTAGATTTGAAGGGTCTGTTTAGCGAATAATACAACATCAGAAGCTAAAAAAATTATGATATATAATATTTACAAAAGTGAGATTATGTATTCCGATCGGTTCTCCCGGACGATTTCTAAGCCGACTATATAGTTATAAATAGCATATATTTACTGTTAAATCTCTTTGGGCTTGGAAAAAATCAATAACAGATGATTGTATGAGAAATAACTATTAACAACAGTGCAGATTCATTATACAACATTTAATATTTTTTTAGAGCAACAGAACTAACCCATTTTTTTGGTAATTTTTAAAGTTGTTTTCTTTTGGCATTTCTTGCTTTACCATATCGATCGTACATTGTTGAATCGGTATCCTTGTCAAAGAAGTTAATTTGCGGAGATATCTCTAATTACGAACAGGAAGAGGCAAAATGACCAACAGGAAGAGACAAGATTATAGACAGGAAGAGGCAAAATTACCGGTCTGTGAGTTAAATAGTCATCGAAGTTCAAAATGTGAAATTTGTATAAGTTTTTGTGTACTTGGGAATAATTGCAACTAACTAACAGAGTGAGATTATAGGGATGCAAAGAAGAATTCAAATGGTTAATAGACATTTTTGTTATACTTTCGATTTAAAAATGTAATAATATCCATACCATGACAAATATTATCTTATATAAAACAATGATACGACCTACACTAATATATGAAAGTGAAACTTGAACTCTCTCACAAAATGTAGGCCTATTCGAAATTGCCGCTGTCTGTCTGGTGTAGAGTTTGAAAGTCCGAGCCTTGAAGGCTTTGCCTTTCTCCTCAGTGTTTCAAAGTTAATACATATATATATATATATATATATATATATATATATATACCGGTAGTTGAGTGGAGAGATGATATTGCACTCGGTCACTTTTAAAAGATACAATTTTTGCTAAAACTTTGAGTTAAAAAGTATAAAATTATAATTGGTCCTTTAGATTAAAATAAATAATTAACTTTTCATCTACTTATTTCTATTTATTATTTTTTATATTCTTTTTATGCTTTCTTATTTTAATAAAATAAATGAGTTAAATAGTTTTAAAAAATTAAAAATTCGAAAAGAAATGTATGGCCCAATTAACGATCAGGGAAATTGGAGAATTAGAAGAGATGAAAAACTGAGACAACTTTACAGAGAATCTCAAATCTCATATGTTATTAAACTGAAATCACTACTGGGCTAAAGGTCGTGTGGTAAAAATGGATGCACAACAAGGACCAAGAAAGACCTATAGGGGTACTTTGGAGGAAGAAGGACAGTCGGACGGCCGAGAGACGTTGGGAAGACACAATAAGTATAGATCCCATTACTCTTCTGAGAGTAAGGAATTGGAAGAGGGTGGCTAGGAACAGGCGCCGTAGCCGAGTGGTTAAGGCAGGATGCTTTGTTGGCGCAGAGCTAGGGACTTGTGCTGGTTCGAGTCTCCATGGGGAAATAAATTTTCTCATGGAATTATGACCAGTATGGGGCCTGTGCAAATTTTCTCATGGCATTTTGACCAGTATGGGGCCTGTGCCTGCCCAGCGTCGTGAGAAATTTGGGTAGCTACAATAAGTAGCGGCTCCAGGTTGAGAAAACCAACGCCTGAGGGACCCGGCACTGGCAGGCACATGTGTTTATGAGGCTAGCAGCCGGCTATTAGGCCAAAGGTCTTCAAGGCCTGTCGCGCCATGGAGGTTTTTTGTTAAGAAAAGGGAAAAATGAAGGAGGAGGATCGGGGAGACCAGGATCCGACACGGGTGTAGAAAGATGTATAGATGAAATTTCATGTAGTTTTCATTATCTAGATTGTATTGCTGGAGAAATACTTTCTTTATCTTCCTTTCCTCTTCCTTTGTAGGGACTTTCATATGCTCCACATCACCCGTTCCATACAGGAGCACGATCTGTCGGGAGAGGATTTTTATCTCGGATCACATAAATACTTTACTTTACTACGTAAGGATAAGGAGGGCCTCTCCGGGTTAGTGATCAGCTCAATGCCATCTCCGAGACAACACGAACATTTAAGACAAGACACACCAATAATTCATAGATTCATATTAAATAATCGGAGACATTATGGATGATTATGACGACCAAATGGTGTTCAGAGACTAGTGATAATATGAATATATTATTTATGTCTATACAATTTCTACTGATTGATTAACTTTGATTGTTTATTTGTACTAAATCTAACTTACTCACTGGCTCTATCGAACATGCAGATCCATGTTCAAGCGGTCATAAGCATCCCCATACATCACAATTCTGATCTATTGTTTACCGAACATTTCCTGTAGGATTCACTTTTTTTTTAAATCATGATTATTCTTTTCTCCCATCTCATTATTTTCCTTCTTACTGAGAGCTTTCCTTTTAGTTTCATTATAAAATTCTTCCATGCCCTTTCTTCACTCCCCATTCGTGCTACAGGCTATGCCATACCTATCGCAATCTACGAGATTCATGTGTTTTTATTACATCTGATTTCTCATGAATATCATTTATCTCAGTTATGTATTTTCTCCATTCACCTGTTTGTTCGTCTCTCTTTGATCCTAAAGTGTTCCTAACATTTTTCTTATAAAACTGATAGTTAAGTTTGCAATGGTTTATTTATATGTTGGCGAAATGTGAGTCTATTTTTGGACATTCATTTTACGACCTTTTTTAAAAATTGTAAGGCAGAACCTACTGATGAGATAGTAATGAATAAAATATTTTATAAAGGATTTGAATAAATAAAAGTTATTATTGTTGATAGTAATAATTGAAAAGCCTAATAATTATTGAAAACTAACAGGCGGCTTGAAACACATGAATGGATTATATTTAGATTACATAGCAACAATTGAGCAAAATCCACTCATAATTTGTCATCTGACTCTTGAGATAATAGCGAAGTAAACAGAAACATGAGATGTCAGAAAATATGCGGAAGTCCATTAGCTCTCACAAGATATATCAACCTGAAAACTGTAAAAGAAAGCGAAATAATAATGAATATAATTATAAACTACAAGTTAATTCGAAATATGAAAATCTTCACTCATTGAACACGGGCTTTCAAATTAGTGTTAGATTTGGGATAATATTAATTTCCTTTCTAATAAATTAAGCGTTTTAAAGAATACATCCGCTAGATTTGCGATCCTTATTCGAATTCTAACTATCTAATTCACTGGCACTATTGAATCCGTAGGTTCGTGGCCGCGTGGACATAAAAGCTCTTCACCCATCCTTATGCCGAGCTAATGTTTTCCAGTCATTCTCTGTATAATCTACTTCCCTCAGATCATGGTTAATGTGATTCTCCCACCTTAGTTTTGGTCTACCAACTGGGCGTTTTACCTCTGGTTTTCCTACAAGAAGCTGTATTCTCTTCTTTCATTCCCAATTCGTACCACATGTCCTGCCCATTCCACAATCTACAAGACTTAATTGATCTTATTATATCTGCTTTCCTATATAGATCGTGTAGCTCACTGTTAGGTGGTCTGCTCCATTCACCTGTCTGTTCATCCCTCTTTGCTCCAAAGAGTTTCCTCAAAACTTTATACTCAAATACTCGTAATTGCTATCCTCCCTTAAAGTAAGAGTCCATATTTCACATCCATATAACTGGGAGAATAACAGTTTTATATATTTTCAGTTTATTTAATCAATTTTTTTAGAGAGAGAGAGATAGAGAGGGAGAGATAGAGAGAGAGAGAGGGAGATAGAGGAGAGAGAGAGAGAGAGAGTGAGAGAGAGTGAGTGAGAGAGAGAGAGATAGATAGATAGATAGATAGATAGATAGATAGAGAGAGAGAGAGAGAGAGAGAGAGAGAGGAGAGAGAGAGAGAGAGAGAGAGAGAGAGAGAGAGAGAGAGAGAGAGAGAGAGAAGTTGGGATGACAAGAGTCCCTGTAATACAAAATAGTCATTTCCAGAATTGAGTCTATGTTTAATTTCTTTGTGAATCTCATTCCTATTTGTAATTATTATTTTTTTTCTAGGTATTTGAATTCAGCCACTTCTTCAAAGTTTTCCTCATTTGTCATTAACTGTCCATTTCCATTATATAGGCCTAACGTATTTGTATGTGGGAACATATGTTTAGTTTTATAGATTGTTTACTTCCAGTAACAATTTTTTTAGTGTTACTCAATAGATTGTGCGTGTTGGTTCTTAGTAACTCCTCGCTATCGCTTAATATTACTACATCATAAGCATAAATTAATTAATACCAATGAGTTGTAGGCCTTTTTGATCTTAAAGGTTTGATGACGTGTTGTAGTACAAAATTGAGTAGTAGAGGAGATAATGCACTCCTTGCTTTAACCTACTGTGAATTTCAAAAGCATATATTCGAATTCTGACTGCAAGTATATTTCAAATAAAATATAGAGAGTGGTGCATTATGTCAATAAATTTTAAACATACTACGGACTACAAGAACATAAGTAAATATCCAGTTATTCGAGAAATTAAGAAGATAGGACCTATATAGAATTAAAAAACCGTCATGCAGGAACTGAGTAAAGTAACCGAATTCCCTAGCAAGTCGAATTTATGATCCAATTTTGAAGTTTTACGGAATGAATTTTTAATCGATAAGAATTAAATTATATATAGTACCAACTACCAAATTTCATTGCGAGAAAAAATGCATAAAGGAATTAAACATAGGTTCAATTATGGAAATGCTTGTTATTATGTATTACAGGGGACTCTTGTAGCTCCAACTTCTCTAAAAAAATATTAAACACAAAATATATAAAACTGCTATTCTCCCAGTTATATGTATGCGAAACATGGACTTTTACTTTAAGAGAGGAGAAAATATTACGAGTATTTAAGAATAAAGTTCTAGGAGTATTTTTGGACCAAAGATAAGTGAACAGCCCTGCGATTGGACAAGACTACATAACAATGAGCTACAGGATTTTCATGAGAAACGAGATATAATAAGGGCAGTGAAGTCTCGTAGAATGCGATGGGCAGAAGAGGTGACACGAATGGGGAATAAAAGAGGGACATGGATACTCGTTGTAGGAAAACCGAGGGAAAGCGCCCAATAGTAAGGCCAATAATGAGGTAGGAGAATAGTATAACCATAATTTAAAGCAATTAGATTATACAGGTGATGATCAAAACTTTAACTCACAATAGGAATGTATGGAGAGCTTGTGTCATACGCTACGAACCTACGTGTTTGATAGTACCTGTTAGTTAGTTATAAGTTATTGTGATTATTATTATGTCCACCGTTGTGGTCTCGAGGTAGCGTGCTGCCTTGTCATGCAGCAGGCCCGGGTTAAATTCCCGGTCGGGACAAGCTCCTGGGCGAGGTTTTTTTCGGGATTTTTCCTCACCTGTAAGACAAATGTCAGGAATTTTAGGGTCCAACAGTCCCCGAATTTCATCCGGCCATCATCATCATCATCCTTCACCGGTGTGGAAAGCAACAGAAAGCTACCACACCTACAATTCCTTAGTAAAGCTGAAAATGCTATGATTGCAGTGAAAGACCTTCCCTCGAGCAGAATTACTATGGATAGGTTATTTTTATTTTTTAAATATATTTTTTATTTTCTTATTTGTTAATATCAGTATAATTTATCCCTGTTGAAATGGAATAGGAGACCTTAAGGTCGTAACTCCATCAGGTAAAATAAACTATTATTATTAGTTTATTATTACATGTCTAACACATCAACAATATATTGCAATCAATTGAATTGGGTTTTCTTGATGAAAATCCATAATCAATTTAATTAAATAGAAATAAAACTTTAAGTGTTATGTGACTTTCATATTTATTAAAATATAAATTAGTTACAGCTGTTTGTTCCTTCTTCAGACATGATAACAAATGAATTCATGGCTGAAGAAGGTACAAAGTACCGAAACAGCTGTAACTAATTTATATTTTAATAAATATGAAAATCATATAAAACTTCAAGTTTTATTTTTATTTAATTACATGAACAATATATTGCTTTGTAATAAGTAGAGACCGGATTATATGCAACATAACAAGCTAGAAATATGCATGCAAATATGCATGAAAAAATGCTTAACATATGCATGAAAAATGTCAATATATGCAATACCAAATAATAAAAAAAACATAATAATTATTACTTTATTAGATATTATTTATAAATTAACATAATAATTAGAATTGTGTTATCTATTTATTAATATTATCATTTATAACTGATACATGATAAATCATCAATCAGTATCAAGCAAAAGTATTGTTCAAAAATTAAAATATTCTACATTTCACTACTATTGTAAACATAAACGATCAGGTACTGTTCTAAATGTTCGGTAGTAATGTTGAGTTTTCGATCGCTCAAAATATTTTTATATTCAGAAAAGGACCGTTATACGTCAACTGTACTAGCTGGGCAGTATTTGGATTTGGGTGCTATTTTGGCACTTATTATTTTTGGCAAAACCTCGCCCGTCGCATTTATAAAACTATTAATTTGTCACAAAGGTTCAAAGCCTGGGTTATCGTTCAAAATGTTTTCAAACTTTTCCTTAACTTTGCTTGGGAATACCTCCGGCAATAAGGAGTTCAGTTGACGGATTTTATCCATTAACTGAATAGATTTAATCAACGCCAAACCTTGAGTTTCAAGCTTTTTAATAGTTGCAGGTAGCCTATATGGAAAAAAATCAGTGCTAATCATAGCAATGTTTTTTAAATACTGGAATCCTTAAATCTTTCCTTGCAATGATAAACTGCCAAAAGCCTCTGCACTATCGAAATCGTTTACTACACTTTTGATGGCTTCGAAATGTTCATTATAAAAAACGCAGATTTTTAAATTTTGTGAATATAGCGCGAAAATATGCGTTATCACTAGTTTTCAGTTAACATATGTATATAACAGGTGAAAAAGGTCTAAATATGCAAATGCATATGCAACATGCAAATGCATATAATCCGGTCTCTAGTAATAAGTCACCAGAGATTCTAATATTTAGAGATGGAACAATTCTTTCTTAAACTCGATATATGCTTATGATTGTTACGACCATTGTACATGACGTCAGAGGGAAGGAAATTAGAGTAGTTTTCTGTACCATCTGGTTACAGCAACAGTTCAGAATAACCACTTTACATTAGTTATATTTCACTCTAAATGTTCCGAACAGTCAGTGCGCAACTTTTATATCCCACCGAAATATACTTTGTAAGTGTGAATCCTACTCTTATTTACATCTGACCGCTGTTCAGAGTTCAGAGTGACCTCTATCGTATGGTTGAAACTTAGTCATCCTCGTGTTATTGGAAGAAGATATTTCATGTCTACTAATATTATATCAAAACACTCTGCCAACATCCCTAAACAACGTGCGAAGTTTGTGGGTAGAGTTAAGTTCCAGTTTGTTTAGCCAAATCAACTAATATTGACGATCTTATGTCATCACCATTGTCCTCTAATCGTGCCCTTCTTTCCAAATGTACTTCCATTCATCTCTATCCTCCCATGCTTTTCTTCATCATAGTTCTTCCCATTTACATTCCCTTGTTTTTGTTTACTTGGTAAATCCATTGTTCCTGTCATCGTTTTGCTTGTACTTTGAGATTTAACATTTCTCTATAGTAATATTCCATTTACCATTATTTTCAGATGTCAAAAAAAAAATCCCTATTCAAATGAATATACATACATACAAGTATACATAATGTTCTGCCCAAGAGCAAGTCTTTGACCGCAAACTCAGCATTCTCCACGCTTTCCTTAACTAAGCCTTCCTTTTGTATCCTCATACAAAATCATTTATTTTAATATTGTCTATCACCTGATGTCTTTTTCTGCCTCCTACCTTCTGTCCGTTGACCAATCCTTCTAGGACAACTGTCAGCAGACAATTTCTTCTTAGCCAGTGGCTAATCCAATTTCTTTTCCTCTTCTTTATGAGTCCCAGTATTGTTCTTCCTTCATTCACTCTGTCTAGCACAACTTTATTATTTTTTTTATTTTGTCTGTCCATTTTATACGCTCCATCTTTCTCCACACAAATGAATACAACCTTCTCGAATAAGAAGAAGTTATTCATAATAATAATAAAGATAACCATTTTAATAATGATCTTATACTACTTTATTAAACTTTTATTTACTAGCTAATACGCGGCGTGCGCTGCTACACCTAAATAAATCATAATGTGTTTTTGCATTTAGTTGAATAAGTAAAAGGAAAAATAAATATAAATTTATATCGTTTATTTTTAGATACCCCGTGCTGATTATCCGGCGTTGACCGGGAATCTACCAATCCGGACGTACTTGGCATAAATAAGCTGAAATACAAAATTCGTTATTTTGAGTTATCCGCCGTGCGCTGCTATGTTTGCCCGGGAATCTACTTATCCCGATCTTCTTGGAATCAATGAAAGACAAAAATGGTTATTGTGAGTTATCCTTAAAAGATAAACATATGCTGTCGCGGACTTTTCTGTTGAGTTTTTTGAGATATTCAATTCTGTGTACATTAATGTGTATTTGTAAGCCATTTAAGCTTACAAAAAGCGACATTTTCACGTTTTTCACTATAAAGAATGTTTTTAAGGGTGTAGGAGTTGAGTATCTCAACTGTCTTATAGCCTATGTTTATCCCGGGAATCTCCTGAACATTTTGCAAAAAACCCCATCACAATCGGATCAACGGTATGGCCGCACATAAAGTACGAAGAAACAAACAAACATTAATTTTTATATATTAGATAATAGCGTTTAAATCATTGTTATTTTTACTCTTAAAGCGTTATTTATAGCTTTTGTTGGATCAGAAGTTCTCCTAAATATTGACCATTCAAATGTTAATAATGTAGGCTTAATATATTATTTAAGAACCCTTGTTTCACTGACTCAAGGCTGAGAATACCGTATTCTTTCGCATATTTTAACGCACTTATTACCATATTTTTGTGATCTAAATGGCGGATGCATGATTTATGGGGAAAAATGTTTCAGGGACGGGTAATGTGATGGCCATTTTCTCTTTGAGAGGGCGTTTTTTTCTAATTGTGAGTTTAAGCAAGTAAGAGACACCTTCGATTATGAACTGCATCCTTCGCACACATGTTTGCAAGCCCAGGCTTGTCTTTGTACATTCAGTCATATAAAATTTATAAAATGCCTTATATATTGTGCCATGTTTTTGAAAACTATGCTATTCGGGGGAAAAATGATTAATTCCGGCAATTAATAGCACAAAAGAAAATTGATGAACTTCGCACGGATACTAGATTAAGAACCCTTCAAACCACTCCAGTAGATAGCCTACTGCTTCCTATAAGACGCCAAAGACTGCCCAACTCAATCTGACGATAGAATACGTTCATACTGATAAAATTCATTCATTTTGAGAATTTTCCTAACCATTGAGGGTTTTCTCCAACCAATCTTAGTAATTAACATGAATTAAAAATAAATAAATAAATATAAATGACTACGTACTTATAGACTATCAGTTTGCAACAAAAATTCACAAATGTCCCTTATTAAAGTTCTCCATTGTTCTCTGTCCTCTGTGTCTTCATCTGTTACACCAAATTTCCTAATTGAATTTTGAATGTTGTTCTTCCAGGTTGTTCTTGGTCTTCCTTTTCTGTTCCTTCTTTTAATTTTCCTTGCATAGATAGCCTTTGTTAGTCTTCCATCCTGCAAAAAAAAAAAAAAAAAAACTGATAAAATTCATACCAAAATTCCGTTGAGGTAAATAGCCAAAAAGTAAAATATTAAAATAAATACCTGACAAGTGCCGTCGTCCTCAACTAAGTATTTTTTTTATTTTTAAGAACTGTAGACCTTTCGGACACCGATTTCCATCATACACAGAAGGATATGCATTACTAACTGTCGTTACTTTGCGACGCTTTTGACATCAGCGTTCTTTCAGCGTGGTCGGTAGCTACAGTTATTTTTTTATGTTATTAAAAGTAAATAAATCTTAAATAACAAATTGTTATAAACTTCACAATTTAGGATAATCATGTTATATCTCTAACACGAGGACGATGGTTCCTGGCAAGAACCTATTTTAAAATAATAGATTATAAACACTTCTTGAAGGATCAAAAACTCAGAATAAATTTATCATTTTCAGTTTATTGCATTAGATTTTTTTTCTTCAGAAATTGGTTGTGGGATGAAAGTATAATAATTTATAAATGAGAAAATCATAAGTATGATAAAAAATAATATATAAAGGGTTAATCAACATAGGGGTATTATTTGAGGCGTAGAAGAATATCAATAGCTGATTACTTTATGAAAATACGTTCAGTTGAAAACTAAACAAAAAATGTATATATATATATATATATATATTATATATATATCTCGTTTTGTCGTACATTAAGTATACTTGAAAAAAATTAATTTAATGCAAAATGTCCTGATGCGTAAATTATAGAGTGTGAATTATGCAAGCAAATACGGTATAAATTCATCTCCTTTTCATCCAGCACAGAAGATGGTCAGGTTTTATAAAAATACGGAAATGGCTGGAGACTGGAACCAGGATGCGACTTAACTTCATGATGGTCATATATAAATGTTAACAATCTCGGGAGATTAAGACGGCAAAAGTAAAAGAGAGCAGGAAGTGGGAGGATTTCTTCATGACATTGTCATTCATGAGAGGGTGAAACATGTCAACCATGTCACGTGTTTACATTAACCCATCAAGAAAGACGATGACCGCTATACATTGCCGGAATTATAAGTATCAACACTTCCAGTTCGTACTCAAATGTTCAAATAAAATAATTATTGTTGTACAAGGGTTGCGATATCTTGCGGAAAGTGCTTGGACACACACAATTTTTTACTGAAAAGTATATACGTATTTATTGCTATTCTTATTTTATAGGTGCTTTAACATCTAATTTCATATCGCATCAATTATCTTTATGTTTGTTTAGTTATTATAACTTTAGTTTTTTTTTCTTTATTTTTTAATTTGCCTGACGTAGTTAAGGCCTTAAGGCCTTATTTACCACTCAACCACATTAAAAGAAATAAAAATTATTCTTACATCTAATTACAATAAAAATAAATATTACATTGCTTGTCTACAATATAATTATTATCAATTATTATATATATTAATATTTAACTAACACAGGCACTATCGAACCCATAGATTCATGGCCGCGCGAACATCCCTATCCTGAGCTAATGTTTTCCAATCATTCCCTGTATAATCTACTTCCCTCAAATCATGGTTAATGTTATTATCCCACCTCATTCTTTGTCTACCAACTGGTTTTCCTACAAGAAGCTTCCATGCACCTCTTTCATTCCCCATTCGTGCTACATGTCCTGCCCATCTCTGTCTGCGAGACTTAATTGTTCTCATTATATCTGGCTTCCTATAAAGACCATGTAGTTCACTGTTATGTAGTCTTCTCCATTCAACTGTCTGTTCATCTCCCTTTAGTCCAAAATTTTTCCTAAGAACTTTATTCCCAGATACTCGTAATCTCCTTTCTTTCTTTAAAGTAAGAGTCCATGTTTCGCATCATATAATGTAACTGGTAGAATAGCGGTTTTATATGTTTTTAGTTTAACGTTTTTTTGAAAGGAGTTGGGATGTCAAAAGTCCCTATAATGCATAATAGCACGCATTCCCCAGAATTGAGCCTATGTTTAATTTATTTGTGCATCTCATTTCTATTTGTGATTATTGTTCCTAGGTATTTGAATTCAGCCACTTCCTCAAAATTTCCCTCATTTGTCATTAGCTGTGCATTTCTATTATATAATTTATTTATATGTGTGACCATATATTTAGTTTTATTGATAGGCCTATATATATATATATATATATATATATATATATATATATATATATCCATAGTAATTCTGCCCGATCATAGCATTTTCAAGCTATGCTTGCAGCTTTACTAGGGAATTGTAGGTGTGGTAGCTTCCCGTTGCTTTCCACACCAGTGAAGGATGATGATGATGATGGTCATATTATTTCGGTGACCGTTTGGGCCTTAAAGTTTTCCTGACATTTGTCTTACAGGCGAGGAAAAACCCCGATAAAAATCTCACCCAGAAAAACTGCTCCAACCGGGGATCAAACCCGGGCCCGCTGCGTGACAAGGCAGCACGGTACCTCGAGACCACAGCGGTGGACATATATATATATCTGTATATTTGAAGTACACGATGTAATTTTAATTATATTAATTGTATGTCAACTCCACCACTGTGGCATCCTAGTAACGTCTTTGTTTGAACGCAGCGAGCTCGGGTACGAATTCCGAAGGGGATATGTTTTCTGGATTATGTTTTTTTTCGGGGGATTTTCTCACCTGTAAGACAAACTGTTGGGGAACTTTAAGAACCAAGTTGTACCCAACAGTGATCCCACTACAGACCTAAGGAGTCCCTTGGGGTAGACAATCGGTACTTGATATCAGCTGGGTTGTCAGCCATGCGTGACGGTCGCCTTTACCCAGAACAAGTGTCTGGTACTCATTTCCGTCAAAGGCTGATTCGAAACCAGGGTCATAGTGCCGCCAGATAGTTGGGGTCAGTTTTAAATTCTGTCCCTACCGGGACTCGAACTCTTGATCTTCCGGCTTGTAGCATATTGCCTTAACCAACGCTACGGCAAATGAATGAATTGTCTTGTCTTTAAAGTTGGTGTTGCTGGTATTTAGCAGATCAGTTGATCACTCATCCTGGGAGGCTGTCGATATTTTTTTTGTAGCTGAAAAAGTAAGAATGTTACCTAGAGTTTAATTATTTTCCTGACAGGTCATGTCCTTGTAAAGTCAGGAGATCGTGAGCAATGGTGTAAACGTACATACAAAGATGTAGGTTAACTTATATATATATATATATATGAAAAGAAAAATTAATACTTGAGTCGGGATTTGAACCCGAGTCTCTAAACTCTGTACTTTCAGCGCTCTAACGACCTGAGCTACCCAAGTATTCCAACACAACATACTAGATGAAATGTATGTTTGTGTTGGAATACTTGGGTAGCCCAGGTCGTTAGAGCGCTAAACGTACAGAGTGTATGTTTGTGTTGGAATACTTGGGTAGCTCAGGTCGTTAGAGCGCTAAACGTACCGAGTTTAGAGACTCGGGTTCAAATCCCGACTCAAGCATTCATTTTTCTTTTCATATCACATTTGCCTTCATTGCAAATGTCAAAAATATAGTTATAACACACACATATATATATATATATATATATATATAGTGAGATGGATCCATTAATGTAATTCCAACTCAGCATTTGCTTTAACAGTTGACGGAAGCCAGAAAAAAAATCTTAAATCAGGTTGGTCTGCAGCCGGGATCCGGATCTTCCGAAAACGAGTCTTAAACGCTTTATAGCTGGCGCACTCTAAACTCTGGGGTCCGCGAGTCAGTGTTGTACTTGGGGAAACATTAGGTGAATTGGTACCACTAACTGACTTAAACATTTCGACTCATCTGTTATTACTGATGAGGCATTTCATATATGAATTTGAACTTAGAAGTGATTCTAAGCTAAAGTTATAACTGACTGCAAAATTGTCGCGTATAACACACGACAGGAAAACCTCAACACTTATACAAACAACAGAGACAGCGTTTCCTTTCAGGCCTATACTAGGAGTTGGAATGTAGAGTGAGAGGTAGCCCTTAGGCTATAAGACGACGTGTAAGTAACGGTCCCCAACCGCCAGAAACAGTGAGCTAAGTATATAAGTGAGTCAACTCGCTCGTAAATATTTATTATTTGGTACCGATATGTTAGACCCGAGCATTGAAAATCTAAAACTCAAGTGGAATAGTTTTAATTTATGATAAAATAACAGATTATCTTAAAGTGAAAAGCTAGTTTTGCTAAAAATCATACACCTCTCGCAAGCAGTGCACAATACAGACTGGCTGATATTATATACAGGTAAACAACACAGTGGCCTCATCGTTTCACTATTCGGTATTATTCACCATTTAGTATTACCCCAATATATGACCTTCTCTTGGCGGTCCCAGAGGGTATTACTGGATTTTCGGGGTTTCTCGAGGTTCTCCCGTTCCCCAAATTGTATCCCTCCTACACCCTCTCTTGCTCCTTTCCTCCCCTATATGTATTTTAATATCTCATTTATTCATTTTGTATCATCCCTCACTTCATCTCATCTTAGGTAAAAAATAATTTGGTTGGCAACAGGTGTTGAAAATATCTGATTGCGGGGATCTAATGAGGTGGCCCACCAAGGTACTGCCTTATGACTCCGAGCCTGAACGATAAAAAAGGGCCAAAGAGGTCAGTGGGACGGAGGACTGTAGTCAGCCCTCACGGTCACGCGCCCAAACTAAACATTGCGATTTGGATCATGGGAGTAGAACCTAGTGTGTCGAACCTGGTAGACGACCTGCAACTTACAACAAACCGTAGACTCTTCATTCCGCTAATCTGCATAACACTGGGATCGCACAATAGATCTTTCAGGTCGCGGTGACTTCCCAGTCTGAATAAAAAACCAAAGAACTAATGAAATATTTCATTTCTTTTTTAGAGTTTTAGAAAGAACACTGCCTCACCCGGAAGAAAACCTGCGCTTGTATTTTATGAATGAAGATAAGAATAGATGTCTAGATATCGTATTCCGTTAACAAGTGGTCATTTTCATAACTTGTCATTCTTTAAAACGGTCCAGTCACAACGTAGATGTATATAGTATGTGTAGAATAATAAATAAAGCGTCTTTTCGAAATGAGAGGACAAGGGGCAGGACAAATTGCAAAATCATAAAGTCCTTATGCAAGCAGAGTATCGTGTATGTGTTTTATAATGTTGTTAAGAATTACTTTCAGATCATGCGCTCTTATAGATATACGATTCTGCTCAGCGAGCTGTGTAAAGGATCCACTATCTCCAACCATCAGACAAAATATGCAGAATTACTTGGAATTCTTTATGTGGGGGCATAAAAATGTTCCTGTACACCTGGTTTATGCACAGTCGCACAACAAATTATTTTTTACTTTACTACTAAATTCTATACTCGCGTCCGGAGTAATGCCAGGTCGATGGATGAATTGAGATGTGTCCTTTATTAAAGGTCTGCGATATACTTGTACAATTTCAATTATTTTAATTAATTGGGTTGTAATTTTACTAAAAACACAAAAACTGAAAGAGACATATCTATTATCTATCTTTCTATAATGGCATAGTCCATTGTTGAGCCATAGCCTCTTCTTTGTAAGGAATTATTAGACCAAGTTAATTTTTAGTTACCGGTACCTTATTTGTTCGTGGGGGCACGCCGTAGCGTAGTGGTTAAGGCACTGAGCTATAAGCCGGAGGGTCGAGGGTTCAAGTCCCGTTGGGGTCAGGATTTTTAAATTGACCCAAACCCTCTGGCGGCACTATGACCCTGGGGTCGACTCAGCCTCTAACGGAAATGAGTATCAGACGCTTGTTCTGGGGATAAAGGCGGCCGTCACGCAGGGCTGACAACCCGGCTGACGTAAAGTGCCGATTGTCTAGAAAAAGTGGGAGCCTTAACTTCCTACTACCCCAAGGGCCTCCGGGCCTGTTGTGGGATCACTTTACTTTACTTTTTTTATTTGTTCGTAGATGTCATAGATGACATGCGGTCAACACACCGACCCAATGAGACATCTAACAGGCAACTAAGGTATTCCCTACTAGGACGTTGACGTCGGTAAATTTTGCTTAGAGGACTCTTTATTTAGGCTTAAGGATCTTTTACGAGCTTAAAATATTCAGACTCGGGACTCTCGGCGTAAAGTCTTCCCGGAGGACTTGCTCCTAGGATTTTTCCATCCTAAAAAAATTCATCGACCCTGGCCGGGTTTGAACCCGCGACCCTCAGAACCAGATGCAAGGAGCAAAACCACTAGTAAACTGCGGCCGAAAATATGAAACTGTCGAAATTTCAAATGATATGCGGAAACTATATATAAAACATTAAAGAACAAAACAAGAAGAGTTACTAGATTGAAGTTTTATAAAACATTGCATTACTTTATGGGAGCGAAATTTGGGTAATGGCCAAAAAAATTACAAAGTAGAATACAAAGCGTAGAAATGAACTTCCTTAAAAGATCAAAAGGCAGCACAAGATTGGATCGGATAAAAAATTAAGATATGGTAACAGAGTTATCCATTGAATAAAAAATCAAAGGACGCAGAAATAAATAGTTTAGACATGTATAAAGAATGAATGTAACAAGATTACCAAAAGCAGCATTTAACTAAAAGCCAAGAGGATCAAGGAATGTAGGAAGGCAAGTGAAAAGATGGACAGAACAACTATTAGGCGGAACAGGCAGTTTTCCTATCCAGTGAAATGAAGAAGAAGAAGAAGAAGAAGAAGACGATGACGGTTGACCAGGCCAGATCAGATGAAATAACATGGAACGAAATGGGAAAGGGGTGGGATAAGTTTCTACGGGAAAAGCGAGAGAAATCCCGAGAAAAAAAAAACAAGCCCTGGCTCCTATTCGTCCACTAAAAATCCTACATGATGCAAACTTTGGACCCAGAGATGAAAGACGAGAATCTAATCACATGTGACACAGAGCAAGCATTTTTTTTTTACTATTACTATCCATTTCTATCTCTATGTCTCTGTGTACCATCTTTCATTCTTTCCTTTTCCTGAATTATTTGAACATTAAAAGCAAATATATTACATTCAATACAGTCAAAGTTCATGGCAAAATTCCGTAGAGGTATTAGTCATAGTATTTTATTTATTAAGAATTTTTTCTACACTACAGTAGTTTTTCCTTCAGCCAAGAGTACTTTCAAAAATTCCTGTCTTGAGCATTTTCTTCTGTCAATTCCGTTCTATTCACACTTCTCCTGATCCTATCCACCCAGTGTTTCTGTGTGTCTTCCTCTTCTCTTTCTGCCTTCAGCATTAGGCCTAGATTCAAAAATCGTTTTCGGAATTCTGTTTTCTCCCATTCTTTTAACGTGTTGAAACCACCTAAATTTTCGTTCTTCAATTACCGTACTTCTACCGTAATCTTATCCATGTTCACTATTTCCCTAATTATCATAATATTCCATTCGATTTATGCAGTTTAACCTATCGCTTTATAGATACATGCCAAATACAACTCGCGGAATCGCAACATAAATCAAATTAAATTAAGTAGGCCTACCTTGTGTATTCAGTCTCCACTTGTAAAACTTTTAGAACACTGTAGGCCTTTCGTCACCAGTTCGAGGTAATCATAAATACAAGATAATCACAATTGAATTAACAACAGAACAACATCCTTCTGAGGATGATACTGATTCCGAAAGATCTACAATATTTTAAATTTTATCATTCCATTCCATCAAAGAAATTTAACCTCTCACAATGTAGGTATTTTTACGTGCCTCATGACACATGGAACTTGCAGTGACACGACCTGTCGAAAGAGGGATTTCAACTATGGATCACGCACATAGTTTTTTTGACCACATAAGAACTAAAACGTTCCTGTAGTATAGATGATAAGGTTATAACATTTGTTAAAGTCCAGATATTTTCATTATCCTTGTAAAGTTTTATTTTTACAGTAGATTGAAATATAAAGGAATAGTCACACTACGTCAACAAAATGTCAGTATCAAGCTGCTGCTTCAAATCCAAAGTGGTGACATGGAGGACCTCCCCGAAAGAGGGATCATCTCAATGTCAGGGCCTGCTCCGAAACACAGACACATTCATACAAAACATGAAGAATATGATAATGATGGTTCGGGAACCGTTTGGATTTTAAAATTTCCTGACATTTGTTTAACTGGTGAGGAAAAAAAAAAAAAAAACCCGAAGAACCATCACCCAGGAATCGGATCGGAAATCGGAGAAGTTTTATCATTATCTGTCAATTCTCATTATACATTATGTGACCATATAACATATTTAGTTTAATTTATATTTACTTTAGCCCCGTATAAGGAATAAAAGCAACATTAATTAAAATTATGAGAAACTTAGGCTGCGGTGCTTTGGTTAATTTAAATTAATCTTATGCTTGATGTACGTACTGGTATGCAGGATACGAATTGCTTAAGATTTCTGCCCACTTTTCTAGATTTTAGAGTAAAATAAATCAAACTTGATGACTGCACAATTTGTCTTTTTTATAGCAACTCGTTAAACAAGTTGGGTTGAAGTAATGTGTTATATGCCATGCCAGTTCCATCGTTACATTTTATACGAAAAGGGTTATAATTTTTTCTAACTTAGCAGTCAGCACGTTTATAAAACTGCTTTTATGTGAACATTTCTTTATAGTATTTGCATAAAAACAAGCAGCAGTTTTGTCAAAAGACTCTCGCGTATCTTAAGTTTTATGGGATAATACAAACAATGCATAATCATTTTACCTTGGCGAATTCCAAATATATCAAAAAATAAAAAAAGGGTAGATAAAAAGCTTTTGGAGTTACAGCTTAACAAAAGCAAGGGCAGATAGAAATATTGGTTATAAAAGAGATTTATGTTGATTGTTGTAGACATAAGTAAACATCTTTGTTCATTGTTTACAAGACAATACTTTATTTTCATGAGCCTACATAGTTTGTGATGTGTTGTCTGAATATAGTCTTTGTATTAACAAATGTAGACCGCAAAACTCATGCATTAGTCTATCGACTTACTTATAAAACAAAGTAAAAAATATTTTTTGTTCAGTGTTACCAGTTTGTCATTTTCGACATTTCTGTTATTCTCTTCTCGCATTGGCGTCTGAAAGGCAGGGTTATGCTGCCCAAACGATGTAATGAGTGATGATGATGATAATGATGCGCCAAGAGAGGCCTTAATCCTAAACTTAATCTAATGAAGGGAATATGATAATGATGGGCAGATGATGTTCGGGGACCGTTTGGGCCTTGACGTTTTTTTTACATTTGTATTACAGCTGAGGAAAAAACCCGAAAAACCTCACCGAGGAAACTTGCCCCGACCGGGCCCTTTGCGTGAAAGGGCAGCACGCTACCCCGAGACCACAGCGGTGGATATACAAAGTCAAATATTAAAATAGGTGCCTGGCAGGTGATGTCAGCTAGGTTATTTTTTTAAAGAATTGAGGGCCATCAGCAGATGGAGCGTAATAACTATTGTTGTTGTTTTGCGACACTTTTGAAATCAGTGGTTTTCCAGCGTCGTTGGTAGCTACTGACTCACTCAGTTAGTAGCTACTGACTCTGCTGGAACTCTACTGACGTCAAGAGTCAGTAGCTACCGACGACGCTGGAAGGCTGCTGATGTAAAAAGTGTCGAAAACAACAACAGTCGGACCAACAGATCTGTGCTCCTTTGGCGCTGCAGTCCTTAGAAAAGTTAACGATTGAATTCACTCCATTCCACGCGCTTTCCCCCCACCCCGTCAGACAGCAGCCAGGATAATTTTTCGAGTTGCCAAACTTCCCCCAAAGAGTGTCATGGATCTTGATTACAGAATAATGTAAGGTTAATTAATATTTCTTCATATTTACGTGGGTCTAATGACGCTGTCGGGCTTTTATTATTTGCTTAATAATATTTCTTTCACCACTCCGTGGTACAGTGTTCATTTTCAGTTGACAACACTGGACTGCAAGTGCAAATAATCTGTCCTCTATGAAGGCTCAAAATTGTGAGTAGTGGGAGGGGCGAAAGAAAAGGGAGATATAGGAATGCAGAGAGGAAAATTATTTACCTAGGCAGAAAAGGAAGTAGTGTTTAGTTCGCATATCTTACGGCGGTACAGATCTGTTGGTCACACTATAGTAGCACATATCCTACTGCTGAAGATGGAAGCGGTTTCCGAATGGCCTACAGTTCTTAAAATCTATTTTAATATTTTACTTTGTGACTATTTACCGCTATGAAATTTTAATATGAATTTCATCAGTATTTACTTATAAAACCTCTAACGAGCCTGATATTTGTTAGTTTTAAAACCTGATCTACATGCTGTTTACCCGTCTAGGAATTTGCGTGGCTAGCGCGCAAGGCTGCCTCGACTGGGATCCCAGGTTCTAATTCTGGCGATTCCAGAGAGGTATTATGGTGGGCCATACCGGAATTTTTCGGGCTTTTCATGACCCATTGTTTTTGTGTTTGGTATGTGTTTGCAAGGAGTGTTTCTTCTCCTTGCCGGTCCTTGTGTGTGAGGAATAGGTTTTCGCTTTTCGGTCATAATTGGTGTTTTGTGTATTCTGTATTTGTTTGTGGTGTTTGGTTAATCCATGTTGCGTATCGTAGAGTCGTTCGTGTCTGAGACCTGTCGATCGCGAAACCAAACTATTTTTTGCCTAACATGAGATGAGGGGAAAGGTGAAATAAAATGAATAATGAGAAATGAAATGACATCAAAGCGAGAGAAGGAGGAATGGAAAGTGTTGATAGGATGAAATTTAGGAAACGGGAGATCCCCGGTAAGGAATCCTTACTCAGTACTTTTATGTCCTGAAAATTCCGATCCTGGTCGGGTTTGAACTAGGTGCCTTGAGATGACCATGGTAACCATTGTCCACCGGGACCAACCGAAGAGCGATGCAGGATAGATCACAGACAGAGGAAATATGTCATGATCAATGCTTCTAAAATTCATTGTAAATCACAATTCAAGTTATGTAGGTTTTTTAAAATATTAAAGTGAAGTCGTCCTCAATTAAAATGTATTTCTGTCAAAAACTTTGTCAATTAGTTGAAACAATGTAAGAATTTCAGAAAATGTTTTACCTTCATGCCTACATGGTTTTAACGAATTGACGAAGTTAAATATGGAAATATCATCAGAAAAATTAAAAACAACGCCTTTCAAGGGCACTCAACAAGTTCGGACAAAGTTCATATTAGAAAATAAACGAATAGGACAAGTGCCAAAATATAACTTACAAGGTTGCGAAATATCATACACAACGAAAAGAGATATAAATAACAAACTAAATAAGTTTAATTATATAACAGGTACACTGAAAAGCACTTTGAAAAATAAAGCCAGAAAAGACTCTATAATGAAATAATATAAGAAAATGGCAGTTCCTATTATTACTTACGGATTCGAAACATGGTCAGTAACAACACAATAATCTGTCAGAAGCCAAGCTGCTGAAATGAAATTCCTCAGACCAATAGCAGGATATCAAAGAACATTCAGAAAACACAACGCAGAAATAAAACAGCAACTAAAAGTAGAGGAAATAAACACAACAATAGTGAAATACAGAACTAACTGGAAAGAACACTTAGCAAAAATGACAGAACAGAATACCAAAAGTAGCATTTAACCATTTACCAAGAGGAAGAATAAGGTTGGGAAGACCAAAGAAAAGATGGAAAGAGCAGCAATTTGGAGCCGTAACAGGCTAGTAAAAAGCCTAAACCGTGAGGAAGAAGAAGAAGAAGACGAAGTATTTAAACCGAAATCCATTTTAAATTAGGACGACTGATATATCACATACTTATTTTAATATTTAAAAAAAATATTGTCATGATCGCAACATTTCGGAAAATGTTGTTTATATGGAATACGATTGATGCCATTTGAGTTTGATGTACTCAATTGAAAAAAAAAAATACAATAATTGTTGGATATTTACATGAAAACTGCTTATACTCGGATGTACTTCATGAGTCGGAAGATTACGTTGACAGGGAATCTCCCCGGATTGCCCAATCCGTATAAACAAGGGATATGAGTAACATGTCACAAAATTCCCACTATAAATGCTTCAAATCACGTTGGCAGTAATCTACACTATAGACACTCCTGCCCTACAGCAGTGATTCACCGTAATTTTTATTTTGAAGTATTTATGAGTCCTGTTATATTATTATATTATAATTCTCTCCCTTCTTTATTTTACGCTTCTTCCCTCTTCCCTCTAAGGTGCGACAGGCCTAGAAGGCCCTTGGCCTACCAGCCGGCTAATGGCCTCACATCCACATATGTTAATTACAGAGAGTGGGCGATCAACAAGCCAGTATTGAGGTAATATGTGATCAGCAGGTCGGATCTTCCAGCCGTTATAGCAGATGCTCTCAACTGGAGATCCTATTTACTTTAGTTACCCAAATTCCTTATGAGGGTAGGTGGGCACAGGCCATATACTGGCCGAAATTCGATGAGAAAATTATTTTCCTATGGGAACTAAACCCAGATGTGCACCAAAGCCATCATGCCGTAAACAGCTCGGTTATGGCGCGGGATTTGTTGCCATTATTTCCTACTAAATATGCAGTATTCTCGATGGTCTAGGGGTTAGGTTCCTTGCCTTTGGTTCCGAGGGTAGCAGGTTTAAACCCGGCTGGATTTTTAGATTTTTTAGGATGGAAAAATCCTAGAGAAAAGCTCCTTAGAAGTCGCTGATCCCGTGTCTGAAGATTTCCGGAACCGTAAAAGGATCTCAAGCATAAATTAGTGCCTCTGGACAAAATTTAATCGGAGTTCCCCATCCAGATAACATCTTAGTTGCCCTCTTGATGTCTCTTTGAGGTGATGTGTTACTCACATGTCACTCACTGACATGTGTAGGGGAATTTGCGTATCTATATTAGATTGGTAAGAAACTCTCTTCAGGGAACACCCAATATCCCACATTAGCATGTATGGGTAGATATTATTTATTGTAAAATAAATACGGTAGTACAAAAAAGCTAAATTTATAAAATCGTGCCTGAGATCTGAGTAGTGCTCAACTGAAACTTCGGTTAATAAATTTCGTTGACGACCTTTATAGCAGCTGAAGATGGAACATGTTTCCTAAAGGCCTTCAACGAGAATTTAGTTCAAGATGATTGAGATTTCAAGTACCATTTAATAATTTTAACCTATTATATAGTAATTCCAACATGGTTTAAAATGTATTGTGCCATATTAAAAATAGTACACATTCAATTTCAAAATTTCAATATTAATATCATTCATAGTAAAACTCTGTTAAGGTATTATTCACAATATTAAAATTATAATATAAAATTACATGCCTTATAGGTTCCGCCTCCTCAACTTTTTAGAGATATTAATCAACTGTAAGCCTTTCGGGGCTAATCGCATCATGAGCAGAAGGTAGCAGGTCTGTTGTCACTGAGCTTCTACCTTCTGCTACTGATGGGACTAGTCCCGATATACCTACAGTTGATTAATATTTTAAGAAGTTGAGAAGACGGACCTATAAGATGCACAATTTTATATTATAATCTAAATTTCAGACCTAAGCGACATTGTCTAGGGTAGAATATATACTAATAGCCATACTGAATTATCGTATTAGGCTATATTACCTTCATGTTTAATGTCGAAAACAATACGTAACATTCTTTGGATAAAGTTGAGATAACTTTTTATTTAAAATAGATATCATCAACTCGTGTCCAACTCAGGGTCGGGTCGAGGGATGCGATGAGATGAAGCCGTATACTTATAGATGTGTGTGAACTACAAGGTTGACGCACATCACAGGGGCGAATGAATGAAATGAAACGATGTGGATGAGGTGAGTATGGAGAAATGGTGGATTAAATTTGTGGCAGGAGAAAGGGGAGAAACCCCGAGAAAAACCTGCCCAAGCTCCGTTTCGTCCACCACGAAACCCACATGGAGTGACTGATACTCGAACTCGGGACCCCAGCGGTGAGAAGCGAGCGTTTAACAGCTTGCGCTACGGAGCAGCCCAACTTTTTATTTATTTTTTGATCAGTTTAGTAAATTTGATTTACAGTACCGATATCCTGCCTCCTGATGTCACCTTCATAACCAAAATACCAAATTAAAAGCGACCTAGATTTTAAGCTAGCGTGGAGGAAATTTTAATAAATAGACATTTTTGTGTCTGTTTGAAGACGCATAGAAGCAAGGGACGATAATGGGGTCGTGATGGTTAATTCGGGCCTCTCTCAGCTTTTGGGTTGACCTGAACCACGCGCCGTATACATTCTTGGCAAGGTCTTTGAACTTCTTGTGTAGATTCAAACTCACTCTTAGTTTAGCGAGTCAAAACAGATGCAGACCCATCGTTAAACTCCAGATTGTTGCGCCCACAATTTAAATTATTATTATTATTATTATTATTATTATTATTATTATTATTATTATCATATACTATTAATTTTTATATTGTCTATTTAAGATCTTAAATTGAAAATAGGTTACATAAAACTTTTTTTGTTCCAGTTATATTATATGGATGCGAAACATTGATTCTTACTTTAAGGAAGGAAAGGAGAATATGAATAAATTCTAAGGACAATTTTTGGATCAAAGAGAGGTGAACAGACAGATGAATAGAGAAGACTACATAACAGTGAGCTACATGGTCTTTATAGGAAGCCAGATATAATAAGAATAGTTAAGTCTCGTAGACTGCGATAGGCAGGACATGTGGAACGAATGGGGAAAGTGGTACATGGAAGCTTCTTGTAGGAAAACTAGAGGGAAAAAGCCCAGTTGGTAGACCAAGAATGAGATGGAAAAATAACATTAACCATGATTTGAGGAAAGTAGATTATACAGGGAATGATTGCAAAACATCTCAGGATAGGGATGTATGAAGAGCTTATGTGCGCGCGGCCATGGACCTTCGAGTTCGATAGAGCCAGTGAGTTAGTATATTCTCTCTTTATTTACCTTAGTTTTACTCTCCCTTTTATCTAGGTATTGTACTTTTTCGTGCCGCACGCCACCCGATCCTTAATGGGTCATGACCTGTCACGGGGGGGGGGGGATTTGAAACTCTGAATCACAGGTTAATCTTTTGACTACACAGGGATTTCGTTAATAATAGGGCTACCACCGAGACAACACGAACATTTAAGATAGGACACACCATTCACTCAATTATTCGTTCTAAACAAAGGAAATATGAAATGGATGACTGTGATGACTGTTTGAGCTTTAAAGTTTCCTGACACTTATCGTACAGGTAAGGAAACACCGCGAAAAAAAATCTCTTCCAGGAAACTTGTTCCGACCGGGTAACGAACGCGGGTTTCCTGCGTACGAGGCAATGACGATACACCGGAGACCACAGCTGTCTACATGACCTTAGTTCACAATCAACTGTTTTTATATTAGAACTTTATTAGTCATAAGTAATGCCAGAGTGATTTCCAAATTATCGATAAATTGGAAATCAAGAGTGACATTTGTTAGGACTATTTAACGAATAAAATTAAGCTCTTTACTAAAAAATAATTATTTGAATACAGTTACCGGTGTTTTAAAGTATGTATATAGTTAATGTAAACGGCGATGTTTGAAAACAAATTAGAAATGTGAGGTTATGTATATTCACTGCAACTCGATCATATTATTTATTGCCAAATAGGATCGCAATATTGTAAGAATGCACTCTACTGGAGAAATAATGAAACACATCAAACTATTATAATCAACATTATAGGTTAATCATTTATATTAAGAATAAACAACTCAGTAAAATCACTGAATCTATTCATTATTTGCTATATTCAATGTAGTTGTTGGAGAAAAATAATGATCTAACCTGTTCAGAATATTAAAAAAGGAGGAGCTTTCTTTATCACAAAAGCAGGAGGTGATAAAGAGAAATCGATAAAGAGCGAGGCGAAACACGACTGTCATTGGTGTAAAACAGAATTCATTGGAACGTGATTGATCATTGACTACCATTTGCGACATGAGTTAAATAGTCATTATAATTTATTGTCTTTTGCAGGGATCGTGGGATAATTGATTATAGGCCCACTCGTAGTCCCTATTTGAAAAGACGAAGATCATTGCAGTGTGAAGAAGTGACAGCAAACACGAGGTAAACTTTTTTTTTGTGAACGTTTAAAAATATCTGCACGATTGTAAAATTAAGATTATTCAGAAATATTTTACATGTGGCACGAAAAATTGTTCCAAACATACACCATACGCATGCACCAACAAACGCGAAGCGGTTTACACTATGTAATCACGGGATGCAGCCAACAAATGCACGATATTTAACGAACCTAAAAGCTAACCTAACGCAATTTAAATACTCTAACCTATGAATGACCTATCTAAAAGCTAATCTAACACAAAATGTAATCACTTTAACCTGTGAAAGAATGAAACGCCCAAAAATAAATAGTAAGTTCTAAAATTCTGAAGTATATGGTACAGTTAATTAGTACATACTCTATGTTGGCTGCACTGAAACACGTCTTTATTGTCGCATAGTTTATTCGTTATAATGAATATGGCTGCCATGTCTTCATGTACGTAGTTAAATATCATAGAAAATTATATTGAAATAATAGTTAGAAAAATGTAAAAATCATTGTAAATGGTGGGAAATAATTTGAAAATGAAACTCTAAGAATAAAATATGACAGAAGTTTATGGAGAAATTAAAAAAGTCTTGCATTTTATTTAATAGAAACATCGGTCAAAACTTGCAGTTGCAACAACAAAAATATTCAAAATTTTAAAGTGGTAAACCGAATAACTAAATATTTGTGTGATGAAGGTCTAACTCTGGACTATCTTACAAGGGAACTGTCAACCATTGCATGCCGAAATCTACCTTGAAATTTCTCCCAAAAAAGCATTGTGATATACTAAAACCGTTTCCAAAAAAGTGTCATTTTTAACTGCAAGGTGCAGAAATCTAAGCTAGAATCCAGCAATGGAAACCCATTGATGGAGTCCCTGCATGAGTAAGAGAGGAATGAAGTGAGGCGAGACGCGGAACGGACGGCAGGTTAGTGAGGGTTATCTAATCTATCAATTCACGTGTTGTATTGTTTCCCGATAGTTTAAATGAGAAATTTAGCACCGGATTTTTACGCCTTGCAGTTAAAAACGGCAGATAATTTTTGGACAGGGCCATGGTACATCATAACGTTTCTCTAGAAGCAATTTGAAAGTAAGTTTCGGCATGTAATGGTTGTTGGAAGTATTTCTCACATCATTATCATCTCCAAGTCAAACTGTTTCTGTTAAATTAAGACTAACAAGTCCACCGCTGTGGTCTCGAGGTAGCGTGCTGCCTTGTCACGCAGCGGGCTCGTGTTCGATGCCCGGTCGGGACAAGCTTCCTGAGTGAGGTTTTTCGGGGTTTTTCCTCACCTGTATGACAAATGTCAGGAAGCTTAGGGCCCAACGGTCCCCGAAAATCATCCGGCCATCATCAAAATCATCCTTATCATTACCATCACCATCCTCCACCGGTGTGGAAAGCAACGAGAAGCTACCACATCTATAATTCCCTAGTAAAACTGCAAAGCATAGCATGAAAATGCTATGACTGCAGTGAAAGACCTGCCCTCGGGCAGAATTACTATGGATGGTAGACAAACAAATCGTTAAGTTCTTCTTCTTCTTCTTCTTCTTCTGATATCTAGTTTAACCTCTCACCTTATAGGTACATGTCATACGCCACCCGGGCCTTACAGTGGCATACCTGTCTGAGAGAGGATTTAAACTCTGAATCATACACACAAATATATGGTGGGCTTCCCCGGATGAATGATCAGCTCAATTCAGGGCCACCTCCGAGACAATACAACATTCAAACTAAACATATAATTTAATCACACACATTTATACCCATCATGACGATTATAATAATGATGATTATGATGGCTAGATTAAGTTCGGGAACAGTTTGGCCCTTAGAGTCTCTGACATTTGTCTTACATGTGAGGAAAAACTCAGAAAAAATCACCCACTAAACTTTCATTTCGACATTTCTGGTGTTCTCTTCTGGCTTGACATACTTGTAAACCAGTTCTGAGGTTGGGGTTACGCTGCCCCGATGATATAATATTATATTATGATGTGAGGCTGAGAAGTAGTTTTTACAGAATCGAGGAAAATGTTTAAAAACAGAGCGAGGTTTTTAATTTCCGAGATTCTGTAAAACACTTCACAAACGTGCGTTGTACATATTTTTTGCGCGATGGTGTTTTAAAAAAATATATAATGGTAAAATATTATCATCTTTATTGGAAATTATTTGCGTTCATTATAAACAATTGACTAACGTTAATAGTGTGGGTAATGTTTATTAGTTGAAACTACAGGAGGCCTTAAGACCAATTAGTGATAAAATGGCGGCAAGTACGTACATTATTTATTGTTTTATAATGTTTCAAATAAAGTTTAGTTCATTTAAAATGCAGTGATTTGTTTCATATAATGTATATTAACACTACCTTTTGGATATTTTTTGTATATACATTGTATGTAGTATAGGTTACATAGAGGCAGTGGTTTTACTGTACTTCCCATACGCGTTTTGTAATATGTAATTTTACAGTATAGTTATTTTATTACAGCATAGTTATTTAGGTTGGCGAACCCGAAATGTAGGAAGTTCAACTTTCAATCATGGTCGCCATTGCTGTAAGTACGACAAAACGCACAATCGCACAAAAAATTAAAATATATACCTTCTTTAGTCATGCCGTCCTCCTGTGAAAAGGAAAGAAAATCACTATCTTTTTACAAGTTGAGGACGACGGCACTGACCAAAGAAGGTGTAGGCCTATATTTTAATTTTATTAGGCCTATATGACTATCCGCCACAACGATTTTAAACAATGCATTTTATTAGTATTGATTCAATAAACTTATTCCGATCGGAGATCGAACCCGTGCCCATTGTATACAAGGCAACGGCGTTATCCCGAGACCACAACGGTGAACAACAAATAGTACATGTGACATAAATCTGGTTTGTAAAATTTCGGAAAAATGAGTTACGAAGTTTGACGATTCGTTGATTTTACATGTGCTGTACAAGATTTTACTCACTCCTCTAAAGAAGAAGAAGAAGGAAAAACGCTTAATAATTTGATTTTATACACCTTCAGCGCCTAACGGTTTACCTATTTAGCAATAATTTCAGAAGTTAAATAATTTTAAACTTTAACTCTTTATCTATTGTCTTCCAGCCTCTAAATTATAGTTGATTCTTAAATAGTGGGGAGAGATATTTAATAATGACAGTATTCTTCGACACACCATTTTGTTATTTCTAGTTGGAATGTTGTTTTGAAAATTTGTAAATGGTGACTGTATTTACAAAAATACTTTAATTGACTCTTATATAATACAATGTTAGTTTTGTTAAGATATTAACTTTTATACAATGTTTTAAAATAGATTTTGCCCTAAAAATGAACAGGAATAGCAATATATGTCGCAATACCATCTCAACTCTAATCTTGTAGCGTCGGGTCACCGCCATCATGCTTGCCAACATTGTGTCTTCAAAAATTTCTAGATTTTTATACTCAGAGGTCATAATATCCTATATCGTTTCTAGAAATACATATTTTGGATTATCAACGTTTAAAAAAATCAGGGCTAATCTCCATTGAGGTATTAGTCATAAATAAAAATTATAATATAAAATTATACAATTTTTATCTTTTAGGTCCATCTCCTCTAATTTGTAAATTGTTAATTCACTGTTGGCCTTTCGGGATTAGTCCCATCTTCAGCAGAAGGAGCAGGAGATATGTCTCTATCTACTGACTCTGAATACAATACTATACTGCATTCAGGGCCAATAGATAAAGACATATCTCCTACTCCTGCTAGTGATGATGGGACTAGTCCCGAAAGGCCTACAGTAAATAGGCGCTCTTTCCTCTCATATTCAATTTTGTGCTAGATCATGAAATCAAATCTTTAGAGGATATAGAGGGCATACAACTAATTGGTTTTAATTAACTATTAGTATAGGCCTAATTATGAAACATTAATAATAATAATGTTCCGCGCCGTAGCCGAGCGGTTAAGGTAGGAAGCCTTGGCGCAGAGCTACGGGACTTGCGCTGGTTCGAGTCTCCATGGGGGAAGAAATTTTCTCATGGTATTTCGGCCAGTATGGGACCGGTGCCCACCCAGCATCGTGAGGCAATTGGGTAGCTACAATAAGTAGCGGCTCCAGGTTGAGGAACCAGCTATAACATGCTAACCACATGTCACCCCTACACTGGCTGTTGATCAACTACCTCTGTGATTGACACATGTGGATGTGAAGGGCCAGCAGCCGGCTGGTAAAAGGGCAACCGCTGAAAAGTGGAAAGACCCTCAATCGGAATAATAATAATAATAATAATAATAATAAATAATAATAATAATAATAATAATAATAATAATAATAATAATAATATAATAATAATAATAATAATATAATAATATTATTATTATTATTATTATTATTATTATTATTATTATTACGTGATAGTGAGGAAATAATAAAAACCAACACACATATTCTATTAAATAACACCAAGGAAATTAGGCAGCAAGTCAATATCAATAAAACTAAATATATGATCACGCTTAGAGATACATTAATTGGGAATGGACACTAGGATGTCCGAAGACATAAATGAGTTTTTTTTTTCGCAAAATCAAATACTACATCCTATATTTTTTCTTTCTGTTTGACTTTAATAACTCAACAAATATTATTGTGATTAGATCCTGACAATCCGTGCCGACTTCATGCCAAACATAAGATATGAAAATTTGTATCTACTGGGTTAGTATAGATGAATTCTAGAACTAACCGTTTATTTAGTAAATAAAACACCAGTATGCCCAAACGTATAACTATTTATAATTTTACAATAAAATAAATCATTATTCTTCAAATTTTCTTTTCAAAGTTTGCTTTACTGACATGTTTCGAAGCAAGTCGGCACGGGTTGCCGTGAGCCTATGAACACTAAATTGTACTTACAATTTGTTTTAACATTATACAAATAAATTAAGTGCATATGCGTTAAAAATAAAATACTTCGATTTTTTGGGACACCCTAATGGATACTTAACAACAAATGAGGGAAAGTTTGAAGAAGAGACGAATTCAAATACCTAAACAATAAATATAGACAGGAATTATTGCAAAAAGAAATTAATGTATATTGCAGAGACTCTTATCGTCCCGACTTCTCTCAAAAAGTGTTAAACCAAAAATATGCAAAACGGCGATTCTTCCAATTATATAGAACCGAAACACGGTCTCATAGGGCTTTAAGAGAGGAGAAAATATTGTGAGAATAAAGCGCTTAGAAAAATATTTGTACCAAAGAGAGTTGAACAGACTGTGAATGGAAAAACCCACATGACATTGAGCTACACGTTCTATGGGAAATTTGATGTAATATGAACAGCTGAATACCGTAGACTGTGATTGCCAGAACATGAATGAGGAATGAAAGAGGGGCATGGGATCTTTCTTGAGGAAAACCTTGGAAAATTAACTAGGCTAAAAGTAGGTGGGAGAAAATAAAAAGTATTTGCGGGAAATTGATTGCACAATTGATTGAAAAATATTAGCTCAGTGTAGGAAAGTATGGAAAGCTTATATAATATGTAGACTATAAGTAATTATAAACCTCCGGGCTCGGTAGGGACAACTGAGTTAGTTAATACATAAATTTAGACGGCAAGATGTGGGAAGTTATTTGTTTAATTAATAAATTAACATTCATAATGCTAAACCAGTTTCTGGAAATTGATTATTTAGCACTTCATGCAGTTAGTTATTACACCTTGTAGTAGGCATCAAGTGATTGAGTTTACATACTGTAGCTATTGTAACTTGTAGGATTTAATGTTTTTATATAAATATGTTAAAATGTTTATTATTTAAAAATCTTATTATTCTTACAAGGGAACTGTCAACCATTGCATGTCGAAACCTACCTTCAAATTTATCTCAGAGAAGCGTTGTGATATACCAAGGCCGTGACCAAAAAATTATCTGCCGTTTTTAACTGCAACGCACAGAAATCGATGCCAAAATTAAAGCAATGTCAATCCACTTTATGGAGCAACTGCTCTCCCTGCACGAGTAAGAGCTGAGTGAAGTGAGGCGGGACGCGGCGTGGGCGGGAGGCAGTGAGGGTTATACAATCTACCAATTTAGGTTTGTATTACTTCTCTAGAGTTTAAATGGGAGATTTGGCGCTGGATTTTAGAGCCTTTCAGTTCCATTACTGCCTTCTATCCGCCTAGCGCGGAATACGAAGCAAAAAAAAAAAAAAAAAGTTAAAACAGGTGCATCGGAACGTACATAATTTTTAACGCAGTTTTCAGCGGGCTACATTAAAATTCTTTAGTTCTATAACGATTTATTAATATTGTATTTCAAATTTACTGGAAATATGCTATGTTAAAGTGAGACAGTAAGCAATCTACGAGTATTTATGGACTAACATCTAAATTTGAATAAACAAATAAATCACATTTGCAAAGCAATCTTAATAATCCCTTTTATTAAATGACATAAGAAATTTTTTACCATCGACTCTAATTAAAATGTTAGGAGAAACACTTGCAATGTTCCATTTTTATTATTGTGATACTCTTTTTACAGACCTGAATATAGGCCTACGTTGTATTTGTGATATTCCCACATTTAACGGTCCCTAGAACAATTGTTATGGTTTCGTCTACGAGAACGTAGAACTGTCCATTCCATAATACATCTTCTCTATAAAATACTACACACATCATCACCTAATTATTTATTACACAACTTTGTTAGACTCTCTGATACACATAATTCAGACATTCGATCCGATCAGCACATTGTCCTTTATATCCCTCCTTATCACACTACCTATTACAATATTTTACAGTTTTACATGCCAGAACATGTAATTCGTTCCACCCTATGTCAGAGATTTCCAAACTAAAACATATTTTTAAAACAAATTAATTTTTTATTAACTAACTAATGGAACGCCTCATTAATTGTATTCTTTTAATGATTCATATTTTATTTTATTTTATGAAATTAATATTAAAAGTAAAGTAAAAAAGTAAAGTGATCCCACAACAGGCCCGGAGGCCCTTGGGGTAGTAGGAGGTTAAGGCTCCCACTTTTTCTAGACAATCGGCACTTTATGTCAGCCGGGTTGTCAGCCCTGCGTGACGGCCGCCTTTACCCCCAAACAAGCGTCTGGTACTCATTTTCGTTAGAGGCTGAGTCGACCCCAGGGCCATAGTGCCGCCAGAGGAAATTAATATTAAGATATACTAATATTTAAAGCTGATGTCTTATACTGTATATAACAAATAGATAAGTCCTCATATTTTGTTATTCTCCTTTTTTTATGTATAGTAGATAGGGGCTGATCCTCCTTTTGGTACATTTTATTATTAGTTCTAATTTTAATTATTATCAACTTTATTGTGCTGTTAGATCTAACTATTATTATTCAGTTTGGCAAAATAATAGTTTATTGTCTAATATTATTATAATTGTTGTATTTTAACATGACATGATTGTCCCAGTGAGAGAAAAAAGAGCTCACATGGCTTAATTTCACTTGGCTAAATAAATAAATAAATACATATCTTCTTCCAACGGGACAACAACCCCTTCTAGACCTTGGCTTCCCTCAAAAGGTGCCGCCCTTCTTCTGTCTGTGTTCCTTGTACTCCCCAACCCCTCACCCTAAATACTATCTTGAATGCCTCTGTATATTATCTTCCCATCTTGATTTTATGTTATAAAATTTACCATTCAACTATTTTCTTGGCATTTTCCTCTCCTCTATTCTTGTTATTTGGCGCCTATCGTAAAATTTTAATCTTGATACTTTCTATTATGTTACATCTGTATATACCTTCACAGAATGGATTAAATCGTTTAGCAAAGAAGATACAGTGTCTGTCAAAAGCTATCTACACTATTGGAAGGAAATAACCTAATTAAATATTATATGTCGTTTAAGATAGTAAGCCATTTCAAAATTACTGTTCATTCTATCATTATCAAATTATTACAAAATAAGTAGATTTTATTAAATTTATATAATTTTTATTTCAGTGAAATTAACTATGAAACGAAGCAGTCATAAGTATACGTACAGATGACAATTCAAAACAGTAATTAAAAAAATCCTGATTGTTTACCTCGTGCAAACACAAGGTCCTACAGTTTATTCGTGTTATTGATTCAATAATGATCATAAATGCACCGCAGTATTCTCTGCAGTAAATGTGAGACATCGGAGTTCCGGAACAACAGGAGACGTAACAAAACTCACAGTAAGGTTATATAATCAGTGTAAAACTCCATAAGAATGCCAGAAATTGTCAACAGCCCTCGATCAATAATTCAAGGAATTACTGCAAATTCTCTCATAAATCGTCCGAAAATGCCCAACTAAATAAGATTATCGGACGTGCTGAAATAAATATTATAAAGACTGAAATAAATATTATCTAAACTTAACTGCACGTAAGATAATTTCTGGATTGAAAAATAATTTGAGAATAGTTGTATGTGTAACTGCTATGAGAAGATGCCTTGAACTACCACGGCAGAACGGCCCGCATAAAATACTGCATAAATAAAAACAACAGATAGAAAATCATATCGAAATCTGGGGCTTGGATTTAGGAACAAAATCATGTTTACAGATGAGAGCAAATTTAATACATTCACGTCAGATGGAAGAGCTTCAGTGCCGATAAATAAGAACGAAGAACTTAATTCTCAGAATCTCCTTCCTACATTGAAGTATGGAGGGGGTCCTTATTGGTATCGAGTTGTATGGGTGCAGCTGGTGCGAGGAATCTGCATTTCGCTGATGGGAAAATTGATGCAATAATGTACGAGTACATAAACTTTCTGAAAACCAAACTCTGTGAAAGCAGTGAAAATTTATGTTTGAATAATGATTTTGTGTTCATGGAAAACAACAACGACCCCAAATATACAACACTGAGTACTAGGATTTGGCTTCTTTACATAAACCAAAATACATGAAAATCCCACTTCAATCTCGTGACTTTAACCCAATATAATTCTTTTGAGATTATCTTAAAAGGTAAATTCGAGGAAGATATATCTCCAAGCAGAAACTGAAAACTCTAATAAGAAAACGCCAAATCCTTTCTAATTTTACTGCAAAGTTGGTGAGTTCCATGTCCCGTATAATAAAAGCAGAGATGGCATTAAAGAAATACTCTAACATATATTAGGGTCATTTTTTTCTGTAAGGAGTTGGTCAACATTTCAACTGTACGTCATTTTGACTCTTTAATTTGTTTTTATTATTTTAAGTTTGTATAAAAAAGGATGTAAATGCAAAAACATCACCATGTTTAAGGATTTTTCGGTTAATACATTTTATCTTCAAGTCACAGTTAGTCCAAAAACATTAAGATTAAAAGTGTATAAAACACTGGCTCTTCACTCTTTTATATGGTAGTGAAGTATGGCTACTGAAACGGAAGGATATGCGTATACTTAGATCTGCTGAAATAATATATATTCGAAGGACTGCTGGATACACACTACTAGATCATAAAACATGAAGACTCACACATGGATCCTTCAGAAAACAAAATTTCTGATTATAAGTCAAGATGGATGCAACATGTTCATCGAATGGATGGTCACAGGATACCCAAGCAGATGTTAAGCTATTAACCTGCTGGAAGTAGAAGACCACGGCGTCCACTAAAAATACTTTTGGATGGTATTTATATCGAGGTAGAAATAGATCAACAAATGGCCTAAATTCGTGAATGGATTACGATGATGACGAAAACATGTTCAGAAAAGTATAGCATTATTGTTAATTTTGTTAATTTCGTTGTAAATGTGTTAAACATTATTATAGTTTATTATTTCCTGCAATATTTATTACAGAAACAAATAATGAAATAAATATAATTTTTGGTTGGAATCATTAAGTATCACTTTTGACGTTCACTGTATTCCAGTATCAACCTAAAGGACACAGAGACAGAGGAAAATAAACAATATTGGAGGAATAAAGAACATATTGATTATAGAGTGATTCACAATAAGTATTACAGATTTCTAGGAATTGTAGAGGGGACTTAGTAGATAAAGTTTTGACAAGGAATCCATGTCCGGAAACGTACATTTTGTTGTAAAATAAGTTTGAATATTGAAACACAATGGGTTGATATCGTGTGTCTTGTGTTTCAGAATACGTATTACAGACTTCTAGGGGTTGTACTATACATATTGAGTTGGAGGAAGATCTTCTTGCACGAATTCTGGCGGCAGCAGAAATTATTGAGCACATACCAGGTCTTTTAGGGCATGTGTATATGAAAACATGCGTCGCAGGTCACTTTGATACTTTGTGCAACGAACAACAGGGTCGCCACATGGAACCACACTTGTAATACAACCCCTAAAAGTCTGCAATACTTATTCTGAAAAATAAGACGCACAATATCAGCCCATTATATTTCGATCTTCAAACTTATTTTACATCAAAATGTATGTTTCCGGACATGGGTTCCTTATCAAAACTTTATCTACTAAGTCCCCACTACAACCCCTAGAAGTCTGTAATAGGCCTACTTATTGTGAATAACCCTGTATAGGAAAAGGTTTAGCATAGCCTAAACCTAACTGCTAATTTATATATATATATATATATATATATTAAAGTAAAGTTTGGCTTCTAATATTATTTTACTACGGTTTAAAGCCATGCTCAATTCACATTTTCAGTTAGTAGAGTTCTGATTCTGAATAAAGAATTGACCATATGTGTAACGTTAAAATTTTTTGACATTAAAAAGAGTGAATTGTTTTCGATGGTTATTTGATTGCAATAGAAACTAGAACCGCTGTTTAAAAAAGTTACAAAAACAAGGATGCTGTGAGCAGAAAGATGGGGGACAGCTGTTAGAAATAGAGAAAAATCTGTTTTTCCGACTACCCCATCACTGACAGCTTCCTCATCCGAATAATGAGATGCTGATAAGAAACCATGGACCACATGGAAAGCATCAAAATGACGTAGTAGGAGAAATGAAGGGGAAGACGCACGCGCGCATGTGCAGAAGAGGCCAAGGTCCTCTGAGAATCTGTGTAAGACCTTGCGGGGTTAATGACTCAACAGCACGGGCGTATCGCGAACAATCAAAGCTGCGCCGTAGTAGAGTATACGCTTACTACCATAGGGGGTAGCGGAGAAGAGGAGAGAGAGAAAAAAAAGCGTGTGATCGAGAGGAAGCTCCAAGTAGGCCACGACAAGGAGAGCAATAGCTTTATAAATACTTCCCCCCAAATGTATTCAATAATAAAAATATTCTTGCTTATTTTCATAGGACAAAATATTGGTATAATTGGCAGCTATAACCGAATGTCTCATTTATTAACTTTCCTGTATTTTTTTATACAAAATAATGACTACTATAAAAACATCACGGTATTGGGATTTCGGACTAAAATAAATTTAAGAGCTCCTCGAAAAGGGATATGACCATACATTTCTAAGAAATTGATTTAAAGATGTTAGAATTAGAATTAGCCCAATAACATCTCGGTGCAGGCAAGGACCTCCTGTTACACGGTAGCTTGCAGAAAATGCTCGGACCAGCCATCTCCATGGCACTAAGATTTCTTTACAGGGGTCTCTCAATGTTTAAAGATTTCTTTCACTTTTGCTATCTGTTACTATTGTAAACCACATGCTTGAAAACAACACACCATACGTATTCTTGACCGATACACACTCCTATTAAATATGAGTAACCAGGAATAATAATAAAGAATAAGAAAAGAATAATAATAAATAATAATTATAATAATAATAATAATAATAATAATAATAATAATAATATTAATACGCTGTTCATTATTTCCCCAGTTTTATTTCTAATACCTTGTACATTTCACGTTCCTAGAAGTATGATATTTTTCCTTAGTTTCTTTCGTTGTTTATTAAATCCGTCCGGCATTTCAATTCTGGGATTTTTAGCACTGTATATTTTTTCAAACGAACAGGGAGCTAGCCTGATGAGTCAACCCCCAACCTGGAAGACCAGGAGATTTTAAATCAAGGTTCTTTTCCTTTAGCCCTTGAATCAACGCCTAACTGCAAGGCATCAGTACCTGTAAACCTATGCAGGGGCTCTCACAGTATACTATCACCCGAGCATAATGAACCCTGGTTTTTTTTACAAAGTTTTTACTTCTCCCCTCATCCTTTACCAACCTGGCTTGGGACAGGCTTTGGCGGGTTTAAATGTTCAAACTTCAGTTGTGGATTTCATTAAAAAAAAAGAACAATTAAAATGGTATGGCCATGTAAAAATAATGATAGAAGACAGATTCCCAAGAAGAATGCTGGAATGGATGTCACTTGGTAGAAGAATAAGAGGACGACCAAAAATAACGTGGGTTGATGGTGTTTTGAGCAGCATGAGGGGAAAAAAGGATTGTACGTTGGAGATTGGAATGACAGAGAGATGTGGAGGAGAATGATAATAGATTAATTGAGCGCAGGAAGATTATGTGAATCATTGTGAAACCTGGTAAATAAATAAGTAAATAAATAAATAATAATAATAATAATCATCCGGTATCATGGCAGCTGCCGCCGTCTTCCGGAAACCAAACGCCATTCCTCTCTATCCATCCATTGATCTTCCTCCAATCCTCTGATATTCATAGCTGCTTGTACCCATTGTATCCAAGTTTTCTTCGGTAGTAATAATAATAATAATAAGGTCCATCCCTGTGGTTTCGGGTTACCGTAGCTGCCTCCTACGCAGCGGGCGGGCATGAGTTCGATCCCCGGTCACGTCAAATTTTCTGGGTGATCATTTTTTCAAGGTTTTTCCTCATCTGTAAGACAAATATCAGGAAACTTTAAGACCTAAACATTCCACAAACATCATTTGACTATCATAATCATATTCACCGTATTTAGTTAGAATGTGTGATTGAATATTGTGTTTCGTCTTAATGTTGTGTGATCACTCATTCGGGGAAGACATGTCCTGATATGTCAAAAATGTATGTGTGATCCAAAGTATAAAATCTGTCTACAGGTGGTGCCACTGAAATAACCTTGGTGTCATGAGGCATGTAAACGTACCTATAAGGTTAGAGATTCAATTACAATGTGAAAAAATGGGATGAGGTGAAGGGTGATATGAAATTAAAGAATAAGAAATGAAATAATATGAAGGAGAGGGAAGGGGAGTGGAGAGTGTTTGTGGGATGAAATTATGGAAACGGGAGAATCTCGAAAAAAATAGAAAAATACTGATATAGCCTACCACCCATACCCCTTCGGAACTGCCGATTCGAATCTAGACTCGCAATCGGGGGAGCCGCACATGCTTGTCACGCGTTCGCCGAGACGGTCTTTAACATTTTTAAAAATAATTAATTATTTTTCTTAAATCAGTGTTTAGTTTCCTTAGTTCGGGATTGGATCTGTTCGCAGTATTATCTTTTATTTATGTAAACCCAACTTAAAAACCTCGCTCATTCTAAACTGTCGGATCCGTGATGTTATTGTTGTATTTGGGGATTCAAGAGGTGAATTGGACTACTCACTGACTTAAAATATCACTGTTACTACTGAAGAGGCATTTCAAATGTGAATTTGTACTTAGAAGTAATTCTAATATAAACTAAACTTATAACCGACTGCAAAATTATCGCGTATAGCACACGACAGGAATTATCTCAACACTGATACAAATAATAATAATAATAATAATAATAATAATAATAATAATAATAATAATAATAATAATAATAATAATAATAATAATAATTATAAATAATTAATAATAATAATTAATAATATCATCATCATGAACAAATTCGTTTTAGGCCATGTGGCCTGTACGGTAAACTTAGCAAAGATGGTCTTGATCTTTCCACCGATGTTTTGGTCTTCCTTGGTCCCTAGTAATAATTAATAATAATACTATTTTATTTATACTGGCAGAGTTAAGGCCATAAGACCTTCTCTTCCACTCAACCAGCAATCTACAGTATGTCAATTTGGTATTCATACACAGGCATTTTTACTAATAAAAATCCAATTTTTAGAAAGTTTTAAAAGTAAAGAAAAATATTTATTGTGGTTTGAAGAAAACACTAAGTTATATCTAAATATGTAGTTCAAAACTTAATTATAAAATAACATAATTTTATCAAAATAAATAATCTTTATTACACCCAAATACAAGACAATTTGCTATTCATACACTAAAGAAAACACTGCAGTGTATTTGCTTGTCTAACTTGCTTAAACATTAATGCAACATGAATATTCTAAGTTGTGCATTTGTTTACATCTGCCTACTGTGCTGGTTGTGTACACTGGCAGTCAGTCGCCTCCAAAATGGGAAAATGTAAAGAACTCAGTTCTGGTCTCAAGGATACAATTGTAAATCTTGCACTTAAGGGATATTCGTTGAGAAAAATAGGGCGACTGATAGGTAAATGTCATGCACCAGTACAGTATATACTAAATGAATTCAAGTATAAAGATTTGGTAGAGAATGTTCCGAGAAAACCTAAACAAAACAAGTAAAGTGAAAAGGAGGAGAGAACCATTGTGAGACAAGTGAAATTCAACCCCAGAATTAGTGCTCCAAAATTGCGGTCTACCCTAGAAGTTTCTACTGGTAAAAATGTATGTACTGAGACAGTTCGGAAGGTGTTACGCAGAAATGGCTATCATGGAAGAATGACTAGAAAAAAGTCGTATGTAAGTAAGAAGAACCGTGTTGTAAGTCTACAGTTTTTCAAAAGAACATGTAAATAAGGGGCAGGCATTTTAGAATAATGTTCTCTGGTCTGATGAGACTAAAATCAATCTGTTCGGTTCAGATGGCGTTCATAGAGTCTGGAGAAAAGCCAATGCGGATAATTATGTGACCAATACAACACATACAGTAAAACATGGTGGTGGGGTCTATAAGTTTTGTGGGGGTGTATGTCGCCAAAAGGGTTTGGCAATATACAGTTCATTGACAATGTAGGGGAATGGGGAGAGAAGAAGAATCTATGAAGAACGAAGCAAAGCACGGGCAGATAGATATAGTTGGAGGCCATTATTTCGAAGCGACCTTCCGAAAAGAGGACACGAGAAGAAGAATGATGATGATGATGATAATAATAATAATAATAATAATAATAATAATAATAATAATAATATAAATTAAAAGAGAAACAAATTAATATATGTATCAGGCCAAGGTTATAGCAAATATAAATTTAGATTTATTTTAAAAGATGCTAGCGTCCGGCTGAGATAGCGTTTTCTTTCAGGTCTATACTAGGGATTGAAATGTAGAGGAAGACTGTAAGACGACAAATAAGTAAGACTGTCTCCACCCGCCAGCAAAGTGTACACAGCAGGTATTGTTGGCATACTGGTAAGTTCGTGACATCATTTGCCTCTCGATTGAGCTTGGCTATCGTATAGTGTTCCATCTAAAATAATGTCTCACATGATTCAAGTAACTGATAAACATGTTTAGAGTGCGGGATGAGTTACATCAGTGAGTTATTTATTTCGTTCAAATTATTTTCGTAATTACCAGACTGTAACATTGAACGCACTGGTTTATTTACATAGCATGACTACTGACGGTTAGGCGGTACCTAGGTAGCACGGGCACGCGCTTGAGAGATTGGCGTGCCCCGTAGCTATCTTCAACCATTTGTCTCTGCTTATTTGCCTAGTTGGAGGCTCATATATCAGCAGACAAAACGCTGTTACGAGGGTCTTGTACAACGGGTAAGCAGTTATACAAGTTGTAAGAGAGAGAAAGGAATTACGTAATGGTTTATTTATTTTACTTGATGGAGTTAAGATCGTAAGATCATCCTCTTTCACTTCACAGAGTAGTTAAAATAAAAAACATAATATATTAATAATAAGAATAATAATAATAATAATAAGATCATCTAATAATAATAATAATTATAATAATAATAATAATAATAAGATATAATAATACTAATATAATAATAATATAGTAATAATAACAATTATGAATGATCTAACAACTTGATATAATAATACATAATAGGAATAGACTGCACAATATACACATGGCAAGGAAAGAACAAAAAATATCAAAATAATAATAATAATAACAATAATAATAAGTATAATAATAATAGCCTATAATTTGATTAAACAATACAATTGTCAATGTACAACTTGCATATCCAGAACACGGTTATACATTATATTACCTAAGGAAATATTTAGTGAGCTTTTTTTAAAACTGTTTTCGTGTCGGACAGTCCTTGATATACGAGGGGAGGGAATTCTGGAGTCGGGAAGGATGAGAAATAGTGAGATGTCCGATGTAGAGATACAGCTAGAGTTAAATTTTCTCTCGAACGTGTGTTGAAGTTATGGTGAAATGGTGAATGGAAGCGAGTAGAAATATAAAGGGGCGATGAGGTAGACAAAATGTTGTATAAGAAGCATTGACAATGTATCTTCCGCCCATATTCCATCTAGCCCTTGCTTTTGTATACCGCTGATTTTTTTTCAAATCTTTCCAGAGGCCTCTTATTTCAGGCTCATGATTATTTTACGTGTCATAAATAAATAAATAAATAAATAAATAAATAAATTATATATATATATATATATATATATATATATATATCATGCGAGCTAGCTTCACCTGAAGCCATAATAAAGTTTTAGGTTATTATTATTATTATTATTATTATTATTATTATTATTATTATTATTATTATGTCCACCGCTGTGGTCTCAAGGTAGCGTGCTGCCTTGTCACGCAGTGAGCCCGGGTTCGATCCCCGGTCGGGGCAGTTTTCTTGGTGATGTTTTTATCGGGGGTTTTCCTCACCTGTAAGACAAATGTCAGGAATACTTTAAGACCCAAACGGTCCCCGAAATCATATGGTCTTCATCATCATCATCCTTATCATTATCATCATCATCATCCTTCACCGGTGTGGAAAGCAACGGGAAGCTACCACACCTACAATTCCCTAGTAAAGCTACAAGCATAGCATGAAAATGCTATGATTGCAGTGAAAGACCTGCCCTCGGGCAGAATTACTATGGATGGATTGATTATTATTTATTATTATTATTATTATTATTATTATTATTATTATTATTATTATTATCATCATGATGAACAAATTCGTTTTAGGCCATGTGGCCTGTACGGTAAACCTAGCGAAGATGGTCTTGATCTTTCCACCGATGTTTTGGTCTTCCTTGTTCCCTATGTCCAGTTGTGGTGTATTGGAATTATTATTATTATTATTATTATTATTATTATTATTAATATTATAAAAGTAAAGTGATCCCACAACAGGCCGGAGGCCTTGGGGTAGTAGGAGGTTAAGGCTCCCACTTTTTCTAGACAATCGGCACTTTATGTCAGCCGGGTTGTCAGCCCTGCGTGATGGCCGCCTTTACCCCCAGAACAAGCGTCTGGTACTCATTTCCGTTAGAGGCTGAGTCGACCCCAGGGCCATAGTGCCGCCAGAGGGTTTGTCAGTTTAAAAATCCTGACCCCAACGGGACTTGAACCCTCGACCCTCCGGCTTGTAGCTCAGTATTTTTATTTTATTCCGAAATGTGCAAAAATCGTGAGTAAAGGTTTTTTGGGAAGGGAACTAAAGTTTTGTATCGTAGATTTAAGACACGTAAATGTATTTCAAGTCTAAAAAAGAGGCATCTGAGAAATATTTGTTGGACGTTCCTCTCCCAGTTATGAATTGCGACATTATTGACACAAGCTGTTAAAGAGTGTGTTGAGTAAAATAATAACACACACACATATTCGTGCCAATTGTTCATTTCATTTCCACATTACGAAAAAAAAACGGATAAATATTAATCAACAGGTATAACTTGAACGAAACTAATTTAACTTTTCAATACATTTTATCGTAAGACATCTGCTGCGTTTTGAATCACACACGCGGACATAGTTTGCACATCCATTTGTTTATAAAAAACATTGTAAAGGGTAGTGTTGTATCAACTTCTTTGCATCTCTTCCAACCTCTATGCACAACTTTACTTTAGAAACAGATAATTTGGTTCAGTTTGTGCCTAGTTTATCAAGTGATAGGTTGTTTGTTGCGGTCGCCCGTTTTAAGTAATATTATCAACATATTCTGTGAGTAAATCTTCTAAATTACCTTGATTTTTCTGGATAAACTGCCATAGGTATAAGTATTATTAATAATAATAATAATAATAATAATAATAATAATAATAATAATCGTAATAATAATAATAATAATAATAATAATAATAATAATAATAATAATAATAATGATGCTTTATTTTAGCTGGCCGAGTTAAGGCCATAAAGGCCTTCTCTTCCACTCACCAACTAATAGTAAGATTATACAAAAAATACATATTTATTACAATTTTAAGATAGGCCAATTATTAAAATACAGACTAAACAAAATACAATGGCGACGTGATTTAATGCGTTAAGGCCATAAAGTCTTCTCTTCCACTCGCCAACTAATAGTAAGATTATACAAAAAATTACATATTTATTACAATTTTAAGATAGGTCTATTATTAAAATATAGACTAAACAAAATACAATGGTGATGTGATCTAATGATAGCTAATACTAACAAAAACATGGAATATAATAAAGTTAAAATAGTATAAAATAAAATTAAGCAAGTAAAGTTTCATAGATAATTATTTATAAAATGCTGAATATCGTTGTTATGTGGTTAATGTTTTCATTGTGTCGAACTTAAGATATCAGTTAATTTGGAATTAAATAATGATATAATCTAGTTATTTTTAATAATTCATATTATCTAGTTTTTTATAAGATTTATCTATATATTAGGCGAATATTTAGTATATATATATATATATATATATATATATATATATATATATATTATTTTTTAATCTAGTGCATTATAAATTATTTAAGTCTTTAGGAGCCATTTAGAAACATCTAATGCTTTGGAATACCGGTATTATACAAGTTTACATTAATTCATAAATACCAAGTATTAAGGAGGGTAGAAAATCTGTCGTCGTTGTCCACTGGTTATGCTACTTGCCTCTAGTCCCGAGGGTTGCGAGTTCAACCCCGGCTGGGGTCGATGGATTTTTAGGATGGAAAAATCTGAGGGACAAAGCCTCGGGGAGGGACTTTAAACCGAGTCTGAACATTTTTAGGCTCGTAAAAGAACAGCAAGCCTGAATAAAAATGCCTCTTTTTTTAACCGACTTGATCCAAGTATTACCTTAGTTGCCTACTAGATGTTTCATTGAAGCGATGTGCTAACCACATGTCAGCCGTTTATATCTGTAGATAAATACGTGTAACTAAATTAGCTTGGTTAAGAAACTCCCACTAGGAGCACCCGTGCCTGGCTACCATAAGCATCCATATCATATTCGTCTTGTTTAGTATGAATATAAATAGATAAATAAATAAATGGTTACGGCGCAAAAATCAGAATTTCGAGATAATTTTAGTTTTAAAATGATGCTTAGGACCACTAAACATGAAAACATTAAAAAAATGCGTACCATCCAGAAACAAATCAATAAAATAACATTTGATAAGCACTACAAAATACACATTTCACTAGTTTACTGTACGAGACATCCCCATTTCGATATAAATTTAGTATTAAAATCAAGCTTAGGATCACTGTATATGAAAGCAGGAAGAAAATCTGCGGATCATTACTGAAGAAACTAGGTTAGAGTAATTGATTCTTATACATAATTAGGTTAGCTTTTAGTTTCTTATACATATAGTATAATTTATTTACGTACCTGTAATTTAATATTGTCTAAATGCCATTCTATTTATTACTTTCACAGGTTAAGGTAATTGAAATAAGTTAGGTTAGCTTTTAAGTTATTATGCATGTATTCTAATAAATTATATTACAAATTTCGAAGATTATGTTACAAATAAGTGACATCTATTTATTTAACATAGTGTGCAGGCTAATTTACCGTTGTTAATTTTCGAGAAATACGTATTATGACGTATCGATTATTATCGACAATCGATTCAGTTAAACCATTTTTTCTTAACAAACTCTATGTGAGGATTTTTTTTTCATGTTTTCATCTTCGACGTTCCTAAGCTTCATTTTAAAACTAAATTCGTATGTCCACTTTTTGCGCCGTACCCTAAATAAATAAATAAATAAATATATATATATATATATATTATATATATATAATATATATATAGGCCTATTTATATGTGAATGAATGGTCTGTATTGTCTTAAATGTTTATGTTGTCTCTGAGATGACTATAGCATTGAACTGTAGATCACTCATTCAGGAAGATCCTCTATATCAGAGACGCCCAAACGTATTTGTATCGCGGGACAAATGGGAGAAACATCAAGATGGCGCTGGCCATAGACCCTATTATGGCTGTTATTATTATCATTAACTAACTAACTCACTGGCACTATCGAACCCGTAGGTTCATGGCCGCGCGGACATAAGCTCTCCATACATCCCTAGCCTGAGCCAATGTTTTCCAATCATCCCCTGTATAATCAACTTCCCTCAAATCATAGTTAATGTTATTCTCCCACCTCATTCTTGGTCTACCAACTGGGCGTTTTCCCTCTGGTTTTCCTACAAGAAGCTTCCATGCACCTCTTTGATTCCCCACTCGTACCACATGTCCTGCCCATCGCAGTCTACGAGACTTAACCCTTCTTATAAAGACCATGTAATTCATTGTTATGCAGTCTTCTCCATTCATCTGTCTGTTCATCTCTCTTTGGTCCAAACATTTTCCTAAGAACTTTATTCTCAAAAACTCGTAATTTCATTTCCTCCCTTAAAGTAAGAGTCATGTTTCGCATCCATATAATATAACTGGTAGAATAATAGTTTTATGTATTTTCAGTTTAACGTTTTTTGAAAGGAGTTGGGAAGTCAAGAGTCTCTGTAATGCATAATAGCACGCATTTCCAGAATTGAGCCTATGTTTAATTTCCTTGTACATCTCATTCCTGTTTGTGATTGTTGTTCCTAGGTATTTGAATTCAGCCACTTCCTCAAAATTTCCCTCATTTGTCATTAGCTGTCCATTTCCATTATATAATATATTTCTACGTGTGAAGATATATTTAGTTTTATTGATATTTACTTCCAGTCCCAATTTCATAGTGTTTCTGAGTAGTGTGGGCGTGTTGGCCTTTAGTATCTCCGCGCTATTGCCCAATAGTAGGGCCTACTACATCATCAGCATATACTAACATCCTATTAATACCATCCTCTAAAGATTTAATGGCATGCTCTAGTACAAAATTAAATAATAGAGGAGATAGTGCATCTCCTTGCTTCAACCCATTGTGGGTTTCAAAACTATCCGAAAATACATTCGTATAATTCTAACCAACTTTTTAGGAATTCCGAACTCTAGGAGGATACTATATAACTTCTCCCTCTTAATTGAATCGTATGCCTTTTTGAAGTCTATGTATAATTGATGTACAGTGCCATTATATTCCATTTCTTTTCTAAAATCTGTCATAACCTAAAAATCTGATCTGATGTAGACCTGTTTCTTCTAAATCCACATTGATGATCTCCTAGAATGTCATCAATATAAGGAGTAGGCCTAAGTCTACTTACTAATATATTTGTTAGACTTTTGTATGAAGTTGAAAGTAATGAGATACCCCTGTAGTTGTTGCAATCAGTTTTATCTCCTTTCTTATAAATTGGTACGATAATCGATTCTTTCCATTCATCTGGAAGAGCTTCTTTTTCCCAAATTATATTAAGCAACCGGCGTATCTTGCCCATCAATTTTTCTCCCCCTGATTATATCGGTTCTGCTGGGATCTCATCTGAACCTCATGCTTTACACAGCTTCAATTTTTCTATCGCCATTTCAACCTCTAATGCACTTAGTTCTGCGATTAGCATTTTTGCTGTGTGTAAATTATCCTCTTCAATATCTTGTTCTGTATGTACAATTAATAGTTGATTAAAGTAAATTTTCCATCTATGTAATATACTCCTGGAATTTGCAATCATATCCCCATTTTCATTCCTATGGTATCTTTACCTTGTCGTGGTGGAGTGGCTTGCGTGCTTAAGTGATCCTGAGAGCTATGCCGGCGGTAGCATTGCTACCGATAGGGTTACCCATGCCGGACTGGTCGAGGTGATAAACCAGACGAAAAAAGTACCTTGGTCGAAAGAGTGACGATCTTTCACCATAAAAATACAACCGTCAAGAAATGCAGACATTGGTTCAACTGGGGGGGGGGGTAAATCATTATTATTATTATTATTATTATTATTATTATTATTATTATTATTATTATTATTATTATTATTATTATTATAAGCGTCTGTAGATTTGTTAATTTTCTTCTTACGTCTAATTTTTTTCATATAACATATTAAAAAAGTTCTTGTTCCGTTACTGATAGACTAATATTATAGACATACCCTTAGCATATTTTAATTTATCAGAATGGAGCCGTAGTTTGGGTATCTCTGCTCTATATCTATGAGTGGACAAACGTTATGTGTGTGATCAAGAGTATACAATCCTTTCCCGACAGATCGTGCCGTGGTGGTTAGGAAAAGTAAAAGAACCTACAAAGGGACCAGTTAAACTAAGGGTAATGGATGACAAAAAAAAGTTTTAAAATACAATCTGAAATATGAAGTTAATTACAATTACGGCTATTCTATGCCAGGTGTCCACCCGTGAATATTGCAATAGAGTTGAAGTGACTGCTAGGGCTATGTTTGCCAAAATAATTATATTAATTTTCGTTATCGGATTGCGGTTTTTTAATATATTTATTCAGACATTAACATAAGTAATGCCACTTCACGAGCCACAAAGTGACGAGTGAATTTATCTAGATGATTTGGATATCAAGAATGGTATTTGTAGGACTATTTAAGGAATACAATTAATCTGTTTACTCACAAATCATTATTTAAATACAGTTATTTTAAAATATTAATATATTTAATGTAAACGGCGATGTTTGGAAACAAATGAGAAATGTTAGGTTATGTTTCATTTGTTCATCCGCTGCAACTAGATCACATTATTTATTGCCAAATAGATATGTACCCTGGTGGAGAAAAAATTAAACACATCAAACTGTATATTATAACCAACATCATAGGATATTAATTAATTTTTTAGGAAACAACTTCATAAAATCATTATTTAAAAACACAATTAATGAACACACAATTATCAAATGTGTACTTCGAAGAAATATGTTCATTATTTGCTATAGGGCCTATATAACGTACTTATTCGAGAGTGTCACTGCAAAATAATGCTCTGACCTGTTTAGAATATTTAAAAAAGGAGAAACATCTTTATTTTGGTAAACAGAATTCGATAAATATCGAGGTGTAACACGACTCTCATTGGTTGTAAAAGAAAATTAAGTGACACGTGATTGGTCACCGACTTCCATTTGGGGCATGAGTTAAATAGTCATTATAAGTCCTTTTACACATAATATTCGACACTCATTTCATTTCGTTAGGTGAGAAAATGAGCATGTTAGTGTACACTGGCTTAGTTTACAGATTGCATTAAATAATCTGGCGCCTTTTAATTATAAGTTGGGTATTTCCTTTTGAACAATGACTAATGCATGTTTTCCATTGTAAACATAGCGATTTTAATTGAAAAATACAACTTATTATTCAATTATAAGACTTTTCTAGCATTTTATGGAAAAAAATCAGTATATATATATATATATATATATATATTAACACTAAGAAATTGGGACTGAAAGTAAATACCAGTAAAACAAAATATATGTTCAAACATAAAAATGGGCAATTAATGACAAATGAAGGAAATTTTAAAGAACTGGAGTATCTAGGAAAAATAATCACAAATAGGAATGAGTTGCACAAAGAAATCAAACATACGTAGGCTCAATTCTGGAAATGCGTGCTATTAGGCATTACGGGGACTCTTGAGTCCCACCTCCTTTCAAAAAATGTTAAATTGAAAATATATACAACGATTGTTCTCCCAGTTATATTATACAGGCGCGAAACACGGACTCTTAATTTAAGGGTGGAAAGAAGATTACGAGTATTTGAGAACTAAGTTATTAGAAAAAAAATTCGGTCAAAAAGAGATGAACAGACAGGTGAATGGAGAAAACTACATAATAGTGAACTTCACGATATGTATAGGAAGCCAGATATAATAAGAACAGTCAAATCTCGTAGACTTCAATGGGCAGGCCATGTGACACGTATGGAGGATGAAAGAGATGCATAGAAGCTTCTTGTAGGAAAACTAGAAGGGAAACGCCCAGTTGGTAGACAGAGAATAAGGTTGGAGAATAACATTATCCCCGAGGAAATTATATTATACAGGGGATGATTGGAAAACATTAGCTCAGGATCGGGATGTATGGAGAGCTTATGTCCGCGCGGCGATGAACGTACAAGTTCGATAGGGCCGGTGAGTTATTTAGTTATAACTTATATGTTTTTCCTCAGATTGTTACACTGGTCAACAAGGTTTTTGTCTCATGAGTACCAGTAGTTGTACTTAATGCAGTTTTTTTATCGTGTTTTCAAATATGTATTCGGAATTTCTCCATCACCCGCAGTTTTTTATTTCAATTTCAATTAATGGATTTAAATAACTATTTTTTTAATAAACGTTTTTTCGTCCATTTGTCCATTGTAAAATAAAACCAAATGAGCTAACTCAATAGATTTCAGCTATGGAAAAGAGATATAAAGGCAAATGGAATCGTAATATGCTGGCCGATTATTGTTGGACCATCAAAAGGGATGCTCCACAGGCGGAATATAGCAGAAAATTGTCATTTCTTACTTTCTAGGCGAGTCCGAATATTGTGTAGTTACAAATGTAGAAAATATTAAAGTGTTTAAAATTATAAATGCCTGCCTCTCGGAAACCTTGCGTGATGGAGACAAGCTGATATAATATTTGAATTCAGGAGAAAAAAATAGTATCAGAATCACATATTTTCTTTCTGAGATAAAAAAAAAGTTTCTCTTTTGTTGCTCAGTGTTATTCACCACTGTAGTCTCGAGGTAGCGTCGCAGCGCGCCGGGTTCGATCTCAAGTCGAAACAAGTTATCTGGTGATTTTCCCTCACCTGTTTTTTGACAAATGCCAGAAAACCTTAAGGCCCAAATGATCCCAGAACATCATCTGGCCATCATAACCATCATTATCATATTCGTCTTGTTTAGTATGAATGTGTGGCGTGTGTGAATATTGTGTTTTGTCTTAATGTTGTGTTGTCTCGGAGGAGGCCCTGGCATTGAGCAGAACACTCATTCGGTGAGGTCCTTCATGTCCTTGTGTGGTCTAAAAAGTATGTGTGTGATCCGTAATTTAAAATCCCTCTCCCGACATGTCGTGTCACTGTTAGGTCCGGATGGCGTGTGCGATGTAGAAAGTACCCATAATGTGAGAGGTTGAACTAAGTTAATGGAATGGATTATTCACATACTGCAACAATAATTTGTGCTTTGATTAAGACTTTCGCGGCTATCGTTATGTATTTTAAAATACCTTTTCGGGATTATTGACCGTGTCTTGCCGTGTTTGTCTTATCGACATTTCATCACCTACTGTGAGTGACATCTTCAGGAGATTTTGCTTGTGTAAATTTTCGTTATAAACTGCTATCTAGTTGTCAGCTTATGTGATTTAACCATAACTGCGATTCCTGAAAATGTTTCCCACAGAATGAGATGAAACGTCGAGAAGACAACACGGCCAAGAATCCCGAGTAAGTTACAGTAAAACCTGTCTATGGAGGGCCATGACGATTCCTTATATATATATATATATATATATTTCCGTCTTGGCAGTTTTTCTTCTTATAAAGGGTTCCCAAATTACAAGCTAGAATTTTCTCACACAGTGTAAGGGTTTTACATGCACGCTTTAAAGACATAACATATTGAACTGAAATACAGACAAAATAGTGTATGTAACACAGCTCAGTTTGCACGGCAATACAAAATTACACAAAAAGAGAAGGAACTCAACTACAGGAGGACTGAAAAGTTTCCCAACTCCCTCGCAGGTTATGTAAGTAGGCAAGGAAAAGCGAGGGATTTCCACTGTCACACATAAGCAAGGGTATCCCCGCAATACAATGGCAACACAAGAAGGTAACACGATATAATGCAGAAGCGTCATATGCAGAATTTTCACGTGTGGTCATTAATACTGTAATTAGAACGTGCTTAAGAATAATTTTTCGTCTTACTGATATAAAAATTAACTATTGGTACTTTAAAAACCATTTCGTTTCCGCGTTGTGAAGGTTTCCGGCTTATACAGGCCGATTTTACATATTAAATTGTACCGTTCTGGAGATTTCGTTCCGCCTCTACAGGATCCTTCTTATAAAGGTTCCGACTAAGACAGGTTTCACTGTATTTTAAAACAAATAATTTATGCGTTTTTCATTTTTTATTTCTATCTATGTAGGCGGATTTCTGGAATAGATTCCCCACAATTAGAGGAAGATTTAATTTGCTTTATTAAAAATTAATTATCTGTATAAAATTTACGATAAAATCCCAATGAATAGAAATAGTATAATTTATGATTATAAATAGAAAGAGAAAGTGCAGTTCGGGATGCTATATGATTGCGGTTCCTAGCTACAGTGTAACAAACTTTTGGTGCAGGAATTTCCGGTAGCAGGGAAAGAATTCCTATAAAAATATGCTAGAAGAAAAATAAGACATATGAAATAACCAGATATCTTAGAAACGCTACAGTGTGTGAGATTAAATTTGTTTCATTATAATGTAGAGTCATTATCTTATAAATCTGAAACATGATAAATAGCTTGCTGTAATTTATTAGAATTTTTATATATTTGTGCGTTATTTTGAGATAATCTTAAATAGCTAATTTATCAAGAAATATGGAAATTATATGGTACCATCATACAAAACAAGATCAAAATTGAATCAAGGCGTAGGCCAATAGATGCCAATTATAATATACCATGTGTTTTTATATTTTTTAAATTATCCTGGTTTAAAAAATGCGACAAAAGGTAAAAAATAAAATAAATAACATATTTCTTTACAAGTGCTCATACAATTAAAGAGACTATTTAACTCATGCCCCAAATGGGAGTCAATGACCAATCACGTTTCAATGATTTCTGTTTTACAACCAATCAGAGTCGTGTTTCACGAAATATTTATCATTGTTATAATTACCATATATTAAACAAAGCTCCTCCTTTTTAATATTCTGAACAGGTCTGACCGTTATTTTGCAGTGACTGAGCCTATAAGAAATACGGCTACCAGATTGTATATATAGTGCATACATGTCAACATTTGTAGCAATTTATTATACCACCAAAAAAGAGAAACCACTGTTTGACTTTCTTAAATGTATTTTTCCCAGTAATAATCCAGAAAAATATAATTGTAATATTTACATCATACGACATCAGAAATGAATTAATATACAGATTGATGTTTCATTTTTTCTCCACTAGAGAGCATTCTTACAATATTGCGTTCCTTTGGCAATAAATAGTATGATCTGGTTGCAGTGATAAACAAAAGAAGCAGTAGAAGCGTACCTATCGTTTCTCATTTGTTTTCAAACATCGCCGTTTGCATTAAATATATAAATATTTTGAAATAACTACAGTTAAATAATGATTTGTGAGTAAACAGCTTAATTTTATTCGTTAAATAGTCCTAACAAATGCCACTCTTGATTTCCAAATTCTCTAGATAAATTCACTCCTCACTTCGTGAGTCGTGAATTTATCGATAATTTGGAAATCACTCGTGGCATTACTTATGAAAAATTCCTGCCTGAACCAGGATTTGAACACGCGTTGACTCTTTGAACCATTGTGCTACTTAGACAATCCAGGAGGAGAGACAAATCTTTCTCTATTTGAAATCCCCTTGTACCTCTATTAGTGAACTTACATTCAAATTACAATAGGGCCGCTTCTACTAAGATTACATTATAATGGGAATTTATTCAGTGCCGTATACATTTTAAAGGTTTAATCTGAAATGTAATAGTGAAAAAAAAAAAAATCTTTGCAATTGATTTGCTCGACGTTCATCAGAATCTCATATTTTTACTCTTTTTTTCTCCTTTCTTTCCTTAGCTCTTTCCTTCCTTCATTCCTTCTTTCTTTCATTCGTTCCTTCTTATTTATTCGTTTCTTCTTTTTTGTCCGTTTTTTCTCTTCGTTTCTTGTTTTCTTTTTCGCTTCTTTCTTCTTTCCTTCGCTCCTTCCTTCTTTCTTTCATTCGTTCCTCATTCCTTTCATTCCATCATTCTTGCTTTCCTTCGTTCCTTCATTTTTCTTTGTTCCGTTTTTTCCCTTAGCTTCTTCTTTCTTTACTTCGCTCCTTCTTTCTTTACTTTGCTCCTTCTTTCTTTTCTTCGCTCCTTCTCCTTTTCCTTAATTCCTTCTTTCTTTCGTTTCATTCTCCCTTGCTATACTGAGTTGAACGGTTGTTGCTGCGAAGGTATCAAGCATATAATAAGGCACAAGACTGGCTATTTTAACACACATTATACAATATCAGAATATTCTTTTAATTAAAATGTATTTTGTGTATATTTGTTTCTATTCAATTTTCGAACCTTATAGGCCATGCGCAAAAGCAGGATAAAAATGACGTGTTTGGGAGCATGTGTTCATTAACATAGTATGAAGAACGTTGACTTTTAATTCCCTAAAGCTATTCTGCAACACACTGTATGCATAGTAATTTCACATCAGACAGGTTACAATTAAGATCGGTATGTAAGAAGGGCATTTACTTAATACAAAGTATTATGTAGCAAAATAAAGCTGGAATGTAAATCTTTGTCGGAAGGAAGCAGTTTACGAGAATGTACGAATGCAATCAGGCGCCATATGCTTGCGTCGAGTTCTCTGTACTCTTCATAATGTGCAAAGGAACATATTTCTGGGCTCTAAGTATAACTATAGCAAAGAAGTCATCCTACAGTGAATTCCATTTCACTGTGGAAGCTTGGCAACGACAAAAAAAAACTGATCTCCTTATCTTTATATTTATATTTTCAGTCTGCGCATGTTTGTGAGTTATAGACTTCTAAACCATTCAAACGATCTTCATGAAAATTTGTACATACAGGTTTTCAAGTGCGACGAGTATTCAGCCCCTAATCATTACGCTTTAAAAATGATTAGATGTAGGAGTTCACCTGAAACGAAAATGAAGAAAATCGCTCTAGGGATCGCAATTTTCGATTTTTCATATTCAAACTCAGTATATATAGGCCTATGTTATTTAAATCCACCGCTGTGGTCTCGAGGTAGCTTACTGCCCTGTCATGCAGCGGGCCCGGGTTCGATCCCCGGTCGGGACAGTTTTTCTGGGTGAAGTTGTTATCGGGGTTTTTCCTCACCTGTACGAAAAATGTCAGGAAAACTTTAAGACCCAAACGGTCCCCGAAATCATATGGCCATCATCATTATCATCATCACCCTTATCATTATCATCATCATCATCTTTCACCGGCGTGGAAAGCAACGGGAAGCTATCACACCTACAATTCCCTAGTAAATATGGAAGCAAAGCATTTTCATGCTATGATTGCAGTGAAAGACCTGCCCTCGGGCAGAATTACTATGGATGGATGGATGTTATTTAAATAAACTGAGGTAGGTATTATCCAAAACTCGGTTAAATGCGACGATTAGAAATGAAGGTTTACCTGAAACCCGAAAATAATTGACTCTAGCAAACCGCCATGTTTGGTTCGTCGCAATGTATAACTTTGTATATAGACATTTTCAGGTACGGCGAGTGTTTAGCTGCTATTATGCTCTAAAAACATTAAGTGTAGGAGTTTAACTGAAACGAAAATTTAAAAATCACATTTAATTGTAGCAGCGCACGCCGGGCATTTGCTACGTCCTATCTTATAACATAAAACATCGGGGTGTGGCTGTGTCGTGGACACGGCCGTGTATTTTACGTGAATACGTATACGTAACACTGGCGCCGTCATTGATCCGCTCGGACATCTTCATTCTTTTACGTTCCCGGCACCGCTTTACTCTGTCGTATGGTGTTTTATGGGTACCACTTGATTGCTCTTGAGAAGCCCTTTCCAAACGTATACGATCTCTATATTTTCATTTGGCTTTTTTGACTATTATAGGCCGACATTGAATTATTTATTTTAATTTTTAGTTTAACACCATATATATTCACTATAACTATTTCACATTGATGTTTTATATACTAGATCGATAGATTTTGACGAGAGCTGACGATTGGGACTCAAACGAACGTTGTGACGTCTCCCAGTCAAAATATATACTAATCGAAAATTATGTGACGCAGCGAAACGACCTCAAAATGGCGACGCTTCCCCTCCGCCGCGCGCGATGCGTCATAGTCCACACGACGTTAGGAATTCTTGATCTTTTATGTATCAAGTGGCGTAATTAAATTTTGGATGTAGATGATAGATTTGTAGCTGCAACACCAAACTCTATCCCCCGATTTTGTTATCAGTTTTCTGAATCCCCTCCCACTATGGAGCAAATTTAAAGACGTATTCACGTCAAATATCATGAAGACTGGTTTTGGATCCCTTGTTTGACATAGGGAAAAGAGTAGACCCTAATTAAAACTGCATTCACCAAGGAACTCTTTAGTATAATCCAAGCGATTTCTGAGATCGAGTGAAGCTTATCCCCAAGTGAACACTGGATTGTAACAATACACTCAACGTTAACCTGAACTAATGTTTACAAATGCCCTGGCAGAATCAATATTTGCTTATTGTGTGAGTAAATTTAACAGTGTATTAATAACGTTTCTATAGGTAAACGGATTGCTTACTATAGTGTGTTTGCTAGATACAATTACCTTTCACTAATTAATAAATATTACAGTACTTAACAATTCCACCACTAATATGAAATTCTTTGATCTGAAAAATGAACGAAGGAAGGATTGTAATTAAGTCTTATCAGAGGGCCAGATTCACAAAATTCCTTCTCTTAACAACCGCAGCATTCTTTTTAATATACATTTTTAAAACGCATTTAAAAACTGAAATAATTTAAAACATACTTTTATGTTATTTCAAAGCAAACGTTGTTGTCGAAAACTTTAACCAGTGAAATATCCAAATCTTTGTATGATTCCGATGACATTTGTGGAATATCCATCCATAGTAATTCTGCCCGAGGGCAGTCCTTCACTGCAATCATAGCATTTTCATGCTATGCTTTGCAACTTTACTAGGGAATTGTAGGTGTAGTAGTTTCCCGTTGCTTTCCACACCGGTGAAGGATGATGATGGCCATATGATTTCGGAGACCGTTTTGGCCTTAAAGTTTTCCTGACATTTGTCTTACAGGTGAGGAAAACCCCCGATAGAAACCTCACCCAAAAAAACTGTCCCGACCGGGAATCGAACCTGAGCCCGCTGCGTGACAAGGCAGCATTCTACCTTTGTGGAATATATAAACAAAAAATACGGGCTAGAATTAATATACACGCTGGATAACACCGTTTCTTGAACCCCTATTCTATAATAATAATAATAATAATAATAATAATAATAATAATAATAATAATAATAATAATAATAATAATAATAATAATAATAATAATAATAATAATAATAATAATAATAATAATAATAATAATAATAATAATAATGATGATGATGATGATATCGATTAAATAGTATTAATATAATAATAACAATAGTAATATTAACCCTTAAATAGGTAAAATATATTCTATAAGATATACTAATTCAATTTAATATTTTTAATAGGACAATAGAATAACGAATAAGTAGAAATTAATTAAATTTCTGTCAAATTACACGATGTACAGTAATAAGAACTTGCAGTTTTACGTGATTTTTTTTTTTACTGTAGTACACATTTAAATAACTGACGTGCGAAATTGGTGTTTGATCTTTTAGTTATTTATTTATTTATTTCATTCCATTAACACAGTTTAACATATCTCCTTATAGGTACTTTTACGTGCCACACGCCACCCGGGCGCCTTACAGTGACACGACCTGTCGGGAGAGGGATTTTAACATGCACAATATAATACTTTTTTGATCACACAAGGACGTGTTATCAACTCAATGTCAGGGCCTCCTCCGAGACAATACAAAATTAAGACGAAACACTCCATTCATACACATATTCATACTAAATGCGGCGAGTAAGATAATTATGTATGATTTACGATTATCAGTTTTGCGTCTGCCATTACATAATGTATTCAGTACGGCATAGGAAAAAAAGTTATACTTCAGATATTGTATAACAAACATCACAAACAACTACTGAATTGATTGCTCATTTAAAATTTTAATATTATGAACTTTAATATGTAGCAATATCAATAAAGTTATTGAAGAACTTTGATAAAAGTATAAACACATATTACTTTCATGTTTACTTAATGGAGTTTACATCATGTGCGAACATGATAAATATCTATACAAGCACGTTATTGCATGCATGGAATAACCATTCATAACAGAAAATATTCCCTAGAGAAACTTGTATGTGTACGATATGTGTAATTGAACGTTAAGTGAATTTACGATATAGTTTTGGTTTTAATTGACACAAATTTGCTGTTACTATGGGCACAATATATTACCAATTTGTTTCCATTTATACCAACAAATAGGTCACTTAATCTAAATTCATTGTTAGTATAATAATATTAGCCTATGTACTACACCTACGTCTATATATGGAGTCAATTTGTAGCCATGATTTAGCAAACAATGTTATTCGTACTTCAAAGACAGCGTAATAATAGTCAATATTATTATTATTATTATTATTGAGGATAAAGAGGGTGCACAACTCAATGGTATTAATCAGCTGTTCATATATGATGAATTCCACGTAAAATTTGATATAAGACATGAAAATTAAAGTTTCTTCCCTGCTTCCCAACTATTAAAAAATATATTCAAATATCTTCATCCCAAAATATTGTAATAATAATAATAATAATAATAATAATAATAATAATAATAATAATAATAATAATAATAATAATAATAATAATAATAATAATAATAATAATAATAATACTTTATTTATTCTGGCAGAGTTAAGGCCATAAGGCCCTCTCTTCCACTCAACCAGCACAAATACAAATAAATATTCGACAAATATAGATATACACTATACTAATTATAAACAGTTAAAGATACAATAAATGTAGCAATGTAAATGTCATGTACAAACAACATTTTATAGGGTAATAACAATAATGATACGATAATAATAATAATAATAATAATAATAATAATAATAATAATAATAATAATAATAATAATAATATAAATATGATACATTATACGGGAAACACCAATTAATATATATATATCTTGTAGAATATGAACAAACTCTTACATAACAAAGAAGTGGTATATCTTTCTACTTCTTCCTTTCCAGGATTAGGTCAATGAGACCTGTTTCGATCTCGAGTCCATCGTTTCCTTGGCTGTCTCAAAGATATTTTTTCATGCGGTTTGTAGGTGTTGATCGTTTTGGGTAATCCTGTATTGTTCATTCTGTCTAAACGTCCTTTCCATCGGTATTTGTGCTCTTCTAGTTTATCGAGTACTGAAAATATCTCCAGTTCATTTTTTATTGATTCATTATGTAATCTATCCATGCGTGTACATCCATGTATGAATATTAGAAATTTCATTTCAGTGGCTTGAATGTGTGAGATATATTTTTTTTGTAAGTACCCAAGATTCAGATAAAAGAACACGAACAGCCATAATTTTATAAAACCTGAGCCGAGTTTCTCTTCGAGCCTTTCGGAGGGTTCATCTTATGGTGCCGCAAATCATTTGATATCTGTTTAATTTATTATGTATATCCCAATCATAGCTATATGTTATATCTGAACCAAGATAGTTAAAGTGTGCTAACTGTTCTATTATTTCGTTATTGATTAATATTTTTGCTCTGACTGGCAGTTTACTCTGAAAAGCCATAATTTTAGTTTTTGAAGTCGAGACTTGAAGATTATAATAGAGTCGTAATTGATTCAACGTGTAAATGGCTCTATTTAAATGATCCTCTGACTTCTGTATCTGACCAGATCGTCTGCATACATTAAAATATTCACATAAATTTCCTTATTAATTTGTATTCCTATTGGACTTGATTTGTCCTTAATTTAGATAATTATTCCAGAGATGAAATCTTAATAAATCAAGAATTGGCATATAATAATATAATAATAATAATAATAATAATAATAATAATAATAATAATAATATTTGAAGAGAAAAATTATACGCTCAGACCGGGACTTGAACCCGGGACCCTTGGTTCTCTAGACCAAGTGCTCTACCAACTGAGCTACCTGAGCAAGTACCGATCTAAACGCAAATCTTTCTCTATATACATTGTAATTCCCGTCCACCAAATGCTATGAAGCCATGCTTCTATCTTGCAAATGGCGGCTCCTTTATTAAGAAGACATATTTGGGAATTATACATTACAGCCAATACGGCTTTTTCCATGTTATTATTATTGTTTCGTACATCTCAATGATGGATAAATCATATTTGAAGAGAAAAATTATACGCTCAGACCGGGACTTGAACCCGGGACCCTTGGTTCTCTAGACCAAGTGCTCTACCAACTGAGCTACCTGAGCAAGTACCGATCGCAAGATTTGCGTTTAGATCGGTACTTGCTCAGGTAGCTCAGTTGGTAGAGCACTTGGTCTAGAGAACCAAGGGTCCCGGGTTCAAGTCCCGGTCTGAGCGTATAATTTTTCTCTTCAAATATGATTTATCCATCATTGAGATGTACGAAATCAATAATAATAATAATAACAATAATACTAATAATAATAACAATATCCTCAACTCGTGTCCAACTCAGGCTCGGGTCGAGGGATGAGAAGAAGCTCTCTTATATAGAGGTCTGTAAGTGATAAGGGTGTTGGCCGACGCACCATCACAGGGGCAGATGCACGAAATGAAACGAAATGGATGAGGTGAGTGTGGAGAAATGGTGGAATGAAATTGTAGTAGGGGAAAACGGGGAAAACTCCTAGGAAAACCTGCCTAAGCTCCATTTCATCCACCACGAAATCCACATGGAGTTACGGAGACTCGATCTCGGGACCCCAGTGGTGAGAGGCGAGCGTCTAACTGCTTGCGCTACAGAGCAGTCAAAATAATTGGTATTTATTTTAAATAAAACTCTTACTAAATCCTCCTATATATACTATATTCAAAATCTGCAATCGATTTTGGATATAGTATATATAGGAGGATTTACAAAATACATGTTTTGAGTTTTATGTTCTAATAAACTTTTAAGTTAAGGCGTTCATGACTGGTAGTCATAATATTAGCAGATTCCGGGCTATAAGGCCGCGATTCATAACTGGTGTTATATCCCAGACATTTCTCCCTCGGCTACGAATGACATCTCCTGTATAATCTACTTCCCTCAAATCATGGATAATGTTATTCTTTCACCTCATTCTTGGTCTACCAACTGGAGTTTCTCCTCTGATTTTCCTACAAGAAGATTCCTTGCTCCTCTTTCATTCCACATTCGTGCCACATGTCCTACCCAACGCAGTCTACGAGACTTAACTGTTCTTATTATATCTGGCTTCCTATAAAAATCATGTAGCTCACTGTTGTGTAGTCTTCTGCATCTCTCTTTGGTCCAAAAAATTTCCCGAGAACTTTATTCTCAAATACTAGTAATCATTTCTCCTTTCTTAAAGTAAGATTCCGTGTTTCGCATCCATATAATATAACTGGGAGAATAACAGTTTTATATATTTTCATTAGGCCTATAGGAAATAATTGGGAAATATTAGCACTGGTAGGGATTTATAGAGAGCTTATGTCCGCGCCGCGATGAATCTTATGTTTTGATACTGCCAGTGCCAGTTTAATGTTTATTATTATTATTATTATTATTATTATTATTATTATTATTATTATTATTATTATTATTATTATTATTATTATTATCATCATTATCATTATTATTATTATTATTATTATTATTATTATATTATTATTATTATTATTATTATTATTATTAGAGCAAAGATTGCCAAAAATTGTTATGGAATGGATCCCAATGGAAAGGAGGAAGAGATGAAGACCGAAGAAAACTTGGATAGAAGGGGTACAAGCAGCTATGAATATCAGAGGAATGGAGGAAGATCAATGGATGGACAGAGAGGAATGACGTTTGGTTTCCGGAAGACGGCGGCAGCTGTCATGATACCGGATTATTATTATTATTATTATTATTATTATTATTATTATTATTATTATTATTATTATTTGTATAAAAGAAAATTAAGAAAAGAACAACGAAAGAAAGTATGCAGATCGAAAGGAATATAATGAAATGATTGGAAGAAAGGCTTTCGACACAATACCTCGTATACGTTATATGAAAGAAGATAGAATACCAAGCAGTTCTTAAATGGAAGGTTATAGGAAGGAAGTGAATGGGTAGATCAAGTGAAGATTGGATGGATGAAGTAAGAACAAATATGAAAGAAAAGGTCTAGGGGAAGAAAATGTTTTAGACAGACATCATTTTGGAAATAAGGGGGCAATGGGTGAAATTCCTATTTTCCGAAATTTTGTAGATGAAAACTTAATTTTAGGTTTGTGTATCCACGTTGATATAAATAATGAAATATGTACGTTTCATTTCTGTTAACATCAGCAGTTTTTAAATTATTCAGATTTTAGTTTTAACAAAAGACGCTTTTTCAAAATCTATCTCCATTGTCATGTCTAAGATAAAATATTAAAAAAAAAAAATATATATATATAGCCTATATATATTTAGATCCAATAAGTTATTTTGTCATTTTCCTAGGAGAGATGAAAAAGAAATGTACTCGACAGATTTTTAAAATATTTTTGTATAGAACATCATATATTTTATTTTTTTTATTTTGATAAATCCTTAATATATAAAAATTATGGCTACCGCCTTTCATTTATAAGAGTGTTCAGAATATCCTGTAAAAATTTCAAACCCATATGGTAGAAATTATAGGAGAAGATAGATTTTGAACATAACAAAATGCACTTCATATAGGGATGTGAAAAAAAATGAATTTTAATGTTTTCATGTATGTTAAGGATAGTAATTTGAAAACAGTCTATGAAAAATCTGATCAGAGACCAGGAGAATTTAGAATGTGAGAAAATACTAAACTTAACAGACCAGGAAGGCAATGTCCATAAACTACGTTATTACCATTGTAGCCCCTATAATGGGGATTTATATAGCGCAGCAGTTAAAAATAACGTCATTATTCTATTTTTTAAGTGTCATAGGTTCATGAAACTTTGGAAATACGTAAAGAAAGGTCCATACATTTTTTTGTACAAAAAACAAAATTTGTGATTTTTAATAAAATTTGTGAATTTTCACCTTTATCCCCCCTTAATGAAAACTATTGTAGATTGGAATATTCCTAATAAAATTGTATAGGGTACTATACATCAGATAATTATTTTGCATTAAAAAGTAAGAGACCTCGGAAATGCGAACGATATCACATGTAATAATCAATATAATTAATACGTTATCGGTAATAAAAGAAAAAAGAAAGCGACGAGAATAGGATCATTAATCAATATAAATGTCAGGGTCGCAGTTACTGAGTTCGATTCTCTAAAAGGAAAGACTCCAGCTGTAAAAAAGTTTTAATGACGTTCTTTGACATTTCAGGATATTGCTTAGCAGTTCAAATTAGGAAGCGAAGGAGCTGAAAGGGAAGTGTCAACCACTTCATGCCGAAACCTGCTTAATATTTCTCCCAGAGAAGAATTGTGATGTATCAAGGCAGTATCTAAAAATATATCTGCCGGTTTTAACTGCAAGGTACAGAAATCGAAGCCAGAATCCAGTAATGGCAACCTACTGTACGGAGTAAATATGCTTCCTGCTTGAGAAAAGAGCAGAGTGGTGTGAGGCGGGATTCGGCGCGGACGGTAGGTAGTGAGGGTTATCCAATCAACCAATTAATGCGTTATATTTCTTCCCTATAGTTTAAATAGGAGATTTGGCGCAGGATTTTATGCCTTGCAGTTAAAAACGCAGTTATGTTTTTGACACGGCCTTGGTACGTCACAACGTTTCTCTGGAATAAATTTCAAGGCAGGATGCGGCATGCAATGGTTGACAGTTCCCTTGTGAGTAAATTTAGCTCAGAAGATTATTATTTCAGGTTTGAGATTATTTTATGTCATTGGACACACGGCTTTACTTTCCTTTTAGAAAGGAGATCTAGACATGAACAAATCCATTTAACTTTAGCTGAGTGTGAACCTTCGTACTTCGAAACCAGAGTTGAGCATAACACCAACAGGACTGACAACAGAAGAGATAGCATCTTTCTTAATATCTGTCTATATCCTTACACCACAAGAGTGTTTCATTGCGGGAATTACTTAACCAAGCTAATTTAGTTACGCTTATTTATTTACAGAATTCTGAGTTATAAGTGGTTAGCTCATCGCCTTAAGGAGACACCTCATAGGTTTATGGTCTTGAAACATAGAGCATTTGGCGGTTTCTTAGTCCCTTTAGAGGAATCTGCCCCTTAATCGATAGTCCATGTAACTGAGATATTAATTGGAGGGGGGCAGATTAAATTTTGTTCAGAGGAATTTAATTTTACCCCCCCTTTAAATAAAAACTTAAATTATATTATTGAATAATTAATTAATATATATATATATATATTCACTTATTTATGTGATTATAGTAAATATATTTATTATTAGTACGTATTTAATTGTATCACTTCATTTAATTTAGACTCGGGGATTCTTTTACCACATAAAATATATTATTACTGCAACAAAAGAAAGTAGTCCACCATTGTGGTTTCGGAGTAGCATCGCTGCCTCGTTCGCAGCAAGGCCTTGGGTTCGATCCCCAGTCGGGACAAATTTTCTGGATTTTTTTCGGTGTATTTCTTCACCTGTAAGACACATGTCAGGAAACGTTAAGGCCCAAACGGTCCCCGAACATCTCTGGCCATCATAATCGTCATTAACATATTCGCTATGTTTAATATTCATAAGTTATATGTGTGAATGGTGTGTTCAGTCTTAATCTTGTGTTGTCTCGGAGGAGGGCCTGATATTGAGCTGATCACTCATTCGGGAAGGTCTTCCATGTCCTTGTGTGATAAAAAATATGTGTGTGATCCATAGTTAAAATACCTCTCCCAATAGGTCGTGTCACTGTAAGCCCAGGTGGCATGAGTCACGTAAAAGTACCTATAAGACGAGAAATTAAACTACGTCAGTGGAAGTAATTAAACTACTAATTAAGAATTGTATCTAATAATTATTAAAGATTTAATAAGTTACTTGAATTTTTAGTTATTACCGAAATTAAATGTTACACGCAGTGAAATATTACACAGTTATGAAACAAACATGCATTTTTTGGAGATGAATGTTGAGTTTTTAAAAGTTATTTCGAAGAATAAGAAGGAAATATGAAATAAAGATGTCCAAGTCTGAAAACATATTTCTTCCAGCTCTGCAGGTAGACAAATTTTTGTTTTATTTCTACCAAGTGACAAGCTGGTAAGGAAGAGCAGCAATTTGCACATTCCTTTTGTTTTCCATGAGACATTTTATAAAAAAAATAAATAATCTGGTAGCAACAGAATACTCACGGCAGGTTGGAAACTAAAAACGTCACATTCCGAATGATGTTGAATATTTTATATAAATACACTGCTCTGTGGACGACCAAATGCACGAGATAATGCCAGACAAGCAGAAACATTTACAGTAAGTTGTGAAATTACTTGACCACGAATATTTGTTTTATTCAAAGAATGTGCAATACCCTTTTATCGTCCAGACCAAGTAATTGCGCTATGAAACATTCCCTTGCCCAGTACAATAGCATAAAATAGTTTTACTTTCATTTTTAACTACGTCTTGATTCTATCTTTGACAGCAACTATGCATTGTATGGTTGAGAGTTTTAAATTTAAACTATTTCACTTATATTTATTTATCTATTTATAATAAACATCGGCCTCGGTGGGCGAGTGGTTATGATCCTTGCCTCAAGTCCCGAGGATCTCGGGTTCAAACTCGGCCGGGATCGATGGATTTTTAAGATGGAAAAATCCAAGAAACTAGTCCTCCTGGAGGGACTTTTAACCGTCTGAAGATTTTCAGGCTCGTAAAAGAACCAAAAGCCTGAATAAAGAGGCCTCTGTGCAAAATTTACCAATCATTATCCATCCAAGTAATACCATAGTTGCCCTCTATACCTTATTCGCTCTTAGAGTGATCCTAACTTAAACAAACGCCAATTATATTCTTCCGCTATTGGCGCCACAATTACTGTCACATTGACAGGGATCATGTGTGAAGTATATAAAACACGCGATCGTCGAATGGGGTCGATTGCAAGAAAGCTGATGAGATATTTCACTGAACTTGTGAAGTTCATTTAAAATAACTGTTCTTTTTAACACTAATCAAAGGTTTTTCCAGACTTGTTTTAAACATTTAGATGGCGATACAGCAACAGAATACACGATACTTTCAGTCAATTTTTGCATCAGAATCGACTGAAACACGACTCAAATGCATAATCCATATGTATTAATCTATTTTAAGTTGTAATTATTGATTAGGTAGGCCTATATCTTAGAATATTTTCCACGTTTTGAATATTATTATATTCATTCACGAAGAATAATATGACATTTTTAAGATCCGTAAAAGGATGTACACGCATGGATAGATTACACAATGAATCAATAAGAAATGAACTGGAGATATATTGAATAGTCGATAAACTAGAAGAGCACAAATACCAATGGAAAGAACATTTAGACAGAATGGACAATACAAGATTACCCAAAAAGATCAACACCTACAAACCACATGGAAAAAGATCTTTGGGACGGCCAAGGAAACGATGGACTTGAGACCGGAACAGGTAGCATTGACCTAATCCTGGAAAGGAAGAAGAAGAAGAAGTATATTCACAGGACATATTTTGAATTTAATGAAGGGAACTACTTTCTCGCGTACTTATTGCTTCTACATCGTAGGTCGGTATCCTTAATCAATGAAAAGCGAGCAGGTCACATGGTTTTGTTTTGATGAAGATCACTTTAAGAGCGGATAGCATTTAGGTGTCTCACTGAGGCGATATGCCGACCATATATATCTCTCGTTGACATCTATGGGTATATAAGCGTAGCTAAATTACAGTCGAGCCGTTCTAATATCCGGTGTGGCCACACTTAACCGATTTTTGACGGGACCGCTGCACGTGATTTACAAAATAAAGCGGCTTTATCAAGTCAATATGGACTTGTGTAATGGACGAATCAGTTCAATTATTATTACCGTGTAGAGTGTTACCTGTGAATTTTAAGCGCCATAATGCGGCGGAGCAGTCGGAAGACGATCAATTCGCAAACCAGAGAAACAATTCTTAACGTTAGAGAATATTTCGAAAAAGAACGTGAGAACCCTGGTACTAGTACAAGGCAATACCGTAAAATCCTCTGAAAATGTGACGTGTATCTGCGGCCCGCAACTTTGACGACAACCACAGTTTTTGAAGCAGCTAGTCAGCTGACCAAAACCTGTCGTGTGATTCGCTGCCGGTTTGTACAGCGATTGTACTGTAGATTAGTTAAATCACTCCCAACCGGGAGCGCCTTAATCCCCACACGGAGAATTACGGGGTAAATATATATTTGTAATTTTGAAATTTAGAATTTTGTTTTGTAGGTTTAACATATCACATAGTTTATCTCTCTCTCTTTATGTTATCTTAACCTCTCCCTTAATCAGCCCATGAGGATATAATTGTCATGATTTCTACTATCCACTTCACTTTGAGTACCGTCCTTTGTCTAACAATATTCATAATATCATTTATGATTAATGTTCCTCATTTGTCAAAATTCTCGGAAATGCTTGGGTGTTTTCACACCCCCCCCTCATAACTCATTCCAGCGCGTATTATCAGTCACCATAATATGCCTGATGGAAGTCTTAGCGAGAGGGAAAGGTGAGCACCTATCTCTTTCTTAAACTGACCAGACTACTTCTTTGTCTTAAAATTACCGGTCAACTGAACCCTCATCGATTATATATATATATGTATAAATTTATCTAATATATTAAGTATATTTGACTTCCAATCAAAAAAGGGTTTGGATTTTAGGGCGGAAATAATGATCTGGTATAAATAAAATAATTATAAAACTTATTCATTGTACTTTTAATAACATCAGCATCATCATACAAAAATCAAAAATCACAACAAAAAAAAAAAAAACAAACCAATAATCAACATCTAAAAAAGGGGTGCCGTTCGCATGTGGGTTTGTAGACATTTTCTTCATGCTATGCACAACTAGAATTCTTGGTCTTCCTTAGGGATCACTCGTTTACATATGATTATTTCCAGGCTCTTTTGGATATTCGAATTCTCTTCCATTCTAATCTAGATGTTAAATACCATGTTGTTCTGTAAGTTTTAAATTTTATCTGAGGAGGTGTGGTAACTTGCTTGCCAATTCTTTATTACGTATCTACTCACTTATAATGTGCATTGTTAAGTAAATAAATGGTTAAATTCGCTGTAATAAAAATAGTAAATTGTAACAGAAAAAAGTCAGAAAAGGAAGTAAAATGGGAATGTAGTCATAATGACGAAAAGAAAAAGTATAAAACATCACAAAACGGGGAAAAGTATATAGAAAATATCACCACATTCTCAATTTCAGGCAAGTTTCTATCACCAATCCTTAGTATTCTTCGGCAAAAAGGGGTCCTTTAAACAAAAAAAAGCGCTCACCTTATACAAAAATTCTAACCCCGGTGGTAATATTTATTTGTATACATAATTTGAACATTTATAACAAACGTTCAAACTTATTTTTTATCTACTATTTTAACAGTGTCGCTTTGGTTTGTAGTTACCAGGCAAAAAAATCTATACTTTATACATTCTAAAACACACACACACACACACACACAAACACAAACACACACACACAACACCTATGTATGTACAGTCTTTAAATGAATTAATGGCGCACATAAGCTATATTTTTTTAAGTCCCAGAACGAAGACACTGCGCATGATCAGAGGTCATATATTTGGTTCAGAAGTGCACAACATTTCGAGGAACTAAAATCGTTCTATTTCGTTGTGTGTCGTGCAGGGTAAAATAATTTCACGTAAATACTGCAAATAAAACTAAGCAAAACAAATAAAAGAAAACGAACAAAATTAATTAAAGTATGGACTAGAAAAAAGCACGACAGCGGGATCGAACACGCAACCTCACGCATGGGAAACAGACGATGACTCCACTAGATCACCGTCGCTGCTAGAAACAGTCTGTATGAAGCTATGTAATACTCCAGGACTTACTTGTAAATGGAAATTACATATTAACTTGACTTAGTTTAAATAAACCAGACGCGTTTTGCATTAATTTTGGAAATAAAACCATCTTGTTATCCCTTGTGTTTTGTAAACAAATAATGAGATGTTACAATCGTTGAGAAGAAAATTTATTTACCTATATATACAAATTTTGTTATTTATTTTACTCTCCTTGTCGAGCCAACACACAGGTATTGGGTAAAGTTTTTCTACGTTGTAAATACAATTTAACGAACCCTAGTGAAGTACAGGCCCTATGAAAATTAACGAACGTTATTAAAAATATCATCCTTATCAAGATCGAACCTGGGCCAGCGTCGTCGGAAGAGAAGCAACCATTTCCCCGTTCCCCTGATGCCCGAACTGCACAGGGGCGGTGGGGGGGGCCACGTAAGCAAGGTGCGCGTACGAATAATTGCACGAAGATAGCACACTTAACAACTTACTGGGGTGAATCGCCTCTCCTCAAACTGAACGCTTCCATCATCAAGAGTTGCGCCATCATTTTTTTCAAAGCTTTAATAAACCACCAATTAATTATTATCAGTTATATTAACTTCTCGTCAGCATGCCATGGACACGGGAATAGTGAACCTGTCTGCTTTCAGTGAACACGGATTTAACGTAATTTAAATACAGCACATCTGCAATTAGAGGAAATTTTCGTTCCTTTGAATCTCAATATTTATGTCCCACGGTAAATTGATTACAAAATAAATTTACTTTATAAATATTAGCATGTTTTTTGTACACTTTGTTCTTTTTTTCATAAATAACAATTATGGGCTATAAAATAATACTCACTTTTATCTCCCCCCTTTTAAAAATTATTTTAGCTCATTTTTCCCATCTTTTTTTGTAATAAAAATTTACCTTTGTTGCGATTTTAATACGTAAAATAAAATATGGAGTTGTAAGTGAATCGTGACCCTAATTAAGTCGTTTTTATAAACAATTACAATTACTTTATGACCCACTAAATATTAGGAACTATGATTTAGATGGTATATTTCGATAAGTATATAGGTCTATACAAATGAAAACCATCATTATTCAACAACGTAGGTTCCATTCGAAATAGAATCGAGTAGGACTAAAACATTATAAACGTAATAAATATCATCAGGAGATTTAACATTAACTTAGACAGTGATAACAATTGTAAATGTCTAGAATCAATACAATATGTAAAACATGTTTTATTTGATTATCTTATATTAGAAAGACTGAGAGCTGTGCTGGAGGTAGCATTGCTGCCGACAGGGTTATCCATGCCGGTCTGGTCGAAGGTGATAAACCAGACGAAAAAAGTACCTTGGTCGAAAGAGTGACGATATTTCACCGTAAAAATACAACCGTCAAGAAACGCGGACATGGGTTCCACTGGGGTAAATTTCTCCGGAAGTAAAATAGTCCTCCATTCGGTTCTCCGGGCGAGGACTACTTCAGGGAATCCATGCCAAAGGTTCAAACATATTCGAAAGACAACTGCTCTGGTTAAACTTACTTTTAAACGCTGACGAGGCTTCTTCCTCAGTGTGAAGTGGGTATTAAAAACCAAAATTATTATAAACATTTCATGAAATTCATAACACACATTCATATAACAATATGTAATATTTCACCAAGACTCTTATAGACAATTTATATAATTCATAACACTCATTCAAAATCATAAGTTAATATTTCTGTTTTACAATATATAATATAAAATAGTTAGCCTACAGTAAGCTACAACCCTAACAGGTCATTGTGGCAAAACAGAGTTTCGAAATATTTGAAGATTCAGTAAATATATATATATATATATATATATATATATATATATATATATATATATATATATATATATATATCATAAGGAATTGTAAAAAAAAAAGTAATTTCAAATTTGAACAGCGCGTTTCTTAGAAAATAACATTTAAATGACGGCTATAAATTCCACGTTAATTAACATAGTCCTTGGCCTGATGAATTCTGTAAAAATGTAAAATGTATTGTTGTACTTTATTTTGAGGTTGACTCATTCATACATATTATTCTGACATTTGGCTTATAAATAATCAATTAAGCTTACAACTGACGTCAGATGTAACGAGCAAAACACTAAAAATTTGCAACGCTTTTTCAAAAATTTACTACCTGAAGTACGCCAGTAATGTAGAAATCAGTAGGACATTTCATGGCTAAAGGAATAAAATGCCCTGTTAAAATTTTCTCAGAAGTATTTATATTAAGAATAGAATTAAGCATAATAACAATTTTATTCTATCATTCTATGTTCCTAGGAACATGCCCCTGAGTTTAAATCTTTGGCATGGATTCCCTGAAGTAGTCATCGCCTGGAAAACATAATGGGGGGACTGTTTTACCTCCGGAAAATTTTACCGCAATTCAACCCATTTCTGCGATTCTTGACGGTTGTATTTTTACGGTGAAAGATCAAAAGAGATGAACAGACAATTGAATGGAGAAGACTACATAACAATGAGCTACATGGTCTTTATAGGAAGTCAGATATAATCATCATCATCATCATCATCATCATATTTGACACAATAACCCGGGTCGAGTCTTAACCTCCCAAAGCATTCTCCTCCAGACCTCTCCATTCCTGGCGACTGTCCACCAATTTCGAATTTTAAGTCTTTGAACTTCTTCCGAGAATGGAAAATGAAAGTTGGCCAAAAAAATATATACCAATGGTCACCCCCTGGAAGAAATAAACGCGGCAGACCAAGATGGAAATGGAAAACCTACGTCAGAACAATAATGGAGGAGAGGAATTTGGAAGAGGGAGATTGGAATGATAGAGATAAATGGAAACTGAAGACGGAAAACCTATAAGTGGGGGAAAGCCGAAGAAGAGAAGAGAGAACTTCTTCCGATACTCCATCCATCCACCCACCTAGCTTTACGTCTTCCAACGTTTCTTCTTCCATCATTTTTTTAACAGTTATCCATATAGATGGGTTCCCACAAATGCTCTTTCGGGCTTCGAACACGTGTTACTTGGTTTAAATAAACTTACAAACATGAAACTAGTACTAATGGAAAGAGAAACTCAAAACGTTTTGGTTACAGTACCTTACAGATGTTAAATGTGAGCTCCGTTGGTAACATGACACACGTGAAGCCTGTAGTCCATTTCCTCCCAGGAACGTTGTTTCGATGGCTGCTCTGATGCGAAATCTTCTGGACACCCGGCTGTAAGTGAGACAACTGTAGACCGTATGCGCCCTCTTAGATCAAGGACGATCTGTTAAGAGGTGGCTTGATACACAACGTTTACGCACAACTTTCCATATGGTACATTTAAGGATCTGCAGCTCCCTACTAGCTGCAATAGTTGATTTTTGAGGACTACGTGTAAAAGATTCACGAATCCGGTCTACAGGACCACTGGTTGGATCTTCACCAAATCTTGTTCCAAAATGACGTTGAACAACAATTACAGATTAATGAACGTGATAATCGAGAACACAGAACGCTGGCCTATCCAGTTATTTTCTCACTTTCAACAATACGCAATGTTGTATGTAATTATACGTCATTTTTGCCAACTATGATACTGCCAACTGCGAAAGAGCCTGCTATAACCAAAACTTTTTGAGTTTCTCTTTCCATTAGTACTAGTTTCATGTCTGTAAGTTTATTTAAACGCTAGTTACACGTGTTCGAAACCCGAAAGACCATTAGTGGGAATCCAGTACAATAAGAACAGTTAAATCTCGTGGACTGCGATGGGCAGGACATGTGGCATGAATGGGGAATGTAAGAGATGCATGGAAGCTTCTTGTAGGAAAACGAGAGGAAAAACGCCCAGTTGACAGACCAAGAATGAGGTGGGAGATTAACATTAACCATGATTTAGGATAGTAGATTATACAAGGGATAATTGGAAAACATTAGCTCAGGTAGGTACGTATGAAGAGCTTATGTCCGTGTGGCCATGAACCTATGGGTTCGATTGTGCTAGTGAGTTAGTTAATACATTTTATTCACAAATAAATGTTCACATTATTGACACCGACTGAACAAGTTCTCGTGCTCGGGTTCAGTTCAGTTACAGAAATAATACATATAGAATACTAGCTGGCCCGGCGAACTTCGTATCGCCTTTAAAAACTATATTTAATATAGTGTAACTATAAGCTGGTTCAAAGCTAATATTTGCATGTAGTAATGATTCAATTTGGTAAATTTTCTTGTTATTGGATTGAGGCTCCACATCAATATAAAAAAGTGGTAATGGCTCCTTTGTAACTCTGTGTCGAATGTTATATATGTTACAAACTCGATGTCCTAGTTCTAGCAATTCCTCATCAATTCTCTCTGTATTTATAGAGTAATGCATATTACGAAGAACTACTCGGAAAGCCCTTTCCTGTTTTAACTGATACGTGTGATATTTTGCAGTATTCTCATTTAGCAAACTCACCAACGATCTGTAAGCTTCAGTAGAGGTTGGCAGGATTTTAACCTCTTCTTTATACAATACAAAATGTATGAGAAATCTGAATCAGAAAGTTTTTGTTTTACACAATTTATTAGTTCTGGTACGTTAGCTACACCCGGTATAAATATTGGTGGTGGTTTATGTGGAAGTGGTTTTATTAATTGAGATGAATTTATGTTGTCTGCATTCTCAGTATCATCCGTAAGTGTATTATAAGGATTATATACATTTATTGATGGAATATTTTGAGGAGGCTTGCTGATTTCATTATACTTTCGTTTTTTTCTACGAACTTGTTGGCTGTTTGGATTCTCATCATCATGATCAAGAAGTCTCTGTATATTAATATCATCTTGTGATATATTATAGTCATCTTGTTTTTCATTTAATTGAGGCACGGAGATTGTTTCTGTAATATTAGGCATATTATTATAACTAACAGACTTATTTACAATTCTGTTATTCCGTTCCTTAGGACCTTCATATATTTTTAAATTGACATTCTTCTTAAATGTAAGATTTATGTCACATAGGCTTATACCAATTTGCGGAAATTTACTTGATATCTTATCATTCATGGTCTCTAGAACTGATTCGCCATATTGCTCAATGTCCCTTCTCGGTCCAGTTAAATTTAAATTAAATTGTTGTATTTCAGCAAGATTACTTAAAACTAATACTTACACACGAAATTAATATTATTATCAATATATTGAAAATAAAATAAACACTGAACACACTTAAATTATGAAATAATCAATATTTGTAATTCAATTGAAATTCGCGGTTGCAACAAAAATCACAGCCACCTGGATCTCTGTTTGTTAAATAATAAACCATTTACCTTATCAAATTACCTTACACCGCCATCTGTTAAAATCGTATGGAACTCACAGATAATTATAACTCTTTGTTAAATAATAAACAAATAATTTTCAATAAAAAAATATTGCGACTATAAATTTAGTTATAAACTACCCTATGTCTCAAGTTGGATCAAACTGCACACAGTGTGCAACATTTTATTAAAATCGGTTCAGTAGTTTAGGATTCCATCGCGGACAAACAACGTGACATGAAATTTTTATATATTAAGATATAGGCCTACATTACAAAGTTTTAGTTAAATGGAGAGGAAAAATAAAATAAATAAATTTAGGACACAGTTCAAGACATAACGTCAATTCCGGCACATAAGAAATTTAAAAAAAATACAAGCGGAAATAAAATAGACAAAATAATGTAGAGTATATTAATACCAGATTAAAGAAGGTAATTAAAGAATTAGGAAAGAACATAAAACAAAACAAATTTAGGAGAAAGTTTCAAAATATAAAATTCTCTGACACCAAAGAATTAATGCAAAGGACAGTGATTAAACGAAATGTTATATAATAGATTAATACCAAACTGAAAAAGAGTAGGCTCTAACACAAATTAAATACATTAGGTAATAATATGAAGGAAAATAAATTTGTAGGTAATGCATATTTTTATGTCGTTCGAACCCTAAAGGATTAAGGCTCATTCACAAAGAACAGTTAACGCGATAATATAGACCTAAACGTCTGACAGTAACACAAGAATCGCATTGGCATTCAAGACTCCTGAATAGGTTCAAATGCACCTAAACTAATAAGTTCATGATGATGATGATGGTGGTAACAGAAATAAATTATAGCATTTTCACGAATGCAATGTCCCCCCATCAGAACTAACTAACTAACTGGCTCTATCGAACCCGTAGGTTCATGGCCGCGCGGATATAATTTCTTCATACATCCCTTTCCTGAACGAATGTTTTCCAGTCATCACCTGTATAATCTACTTCCCTCAAATCATGGAGAATGTTATTCTCCCACCTCATTCTTGGTCTACCAACTGTGCGTTTTCCCTCTGGTTTTCCTACAACAAGCTTCCATGCATCTCTTTCATCCCCCATACGTGCCACATGTCCTGCCCATCGCAATCTACGAGACTTAACTGTTCTTATTATATCTGGCTTCCTATACAAATCATGTAGCTCACTATTATGTAGTTTTATCCATTCACCTGTCTGTTCATCTCTCTTTGGCCCAAAATATTCCCTATGAACTTTATTGTCTCCTCATCAGAAATCTAATAAAACACCTACGGTTTTTTCAATTTGTAGGAAATAGGGCGAGTTGTTTGAATAATTCGTAGAGTGTTATTAACAGGAATACACTTTATCTACCATTTGAAACGCCATTCATATACAACGTTTTGTATGTTTGACGTCATTGACCGTGTAACGAGCAGAGCTAATTTTGTGATATTGCCATCACTGCTTGTGTTAAACCTTACCTCAAAATAAAGTTTTTTTGTGCAGATAAACAAAATATATTCTTGAACTCTATGCTATTTTGACGCACCACGTATCTCATTGGACTATGCGTGGATGTTTCAAGAGGTGTTGATTACGTATGGTATGACGTCGGACATGTCTTTGTGACCTAATTAATGAAGTGATAGTTCCGACTGGCAGGCATTTTTGTTAATGGCTGTAAATTTACATCAAACTGGGGCTGGTGTATACAAAAGCCAGGGCATTATTAAATTGAGGATAGGCCCCCTGCCTACACAAAAAATATGTTTCAATAGAAACAGAATTCACGCACATACTGAATAAAAAATTTCTATTATTTTAGCTAAGTTAATTATAAAAGTATCAGAAAACATTAGAAGGAGAAGTAGATGAAGTAAGCTTAGTAGAAAAAGGTAGTAGAAGAACGAGAAGAATGAGCCAAACGAAAAGAATGAGCCGAACGAAAATAATGAATCGAACTAGAAGAATGAGTGGAACGAGAAGAATGAGTGTAACGAGAATGAATGAGTGGAAACGAGAAGAATGAGTGGAACGATAAGAATGAGGTTTGGAACCGAGAAGAATTAGTGAAACGAAGAGAATGGATAGAACGTGAAGAATGAGGCGAATGAGAAGAGATGAGCCTCGAAAGAGAGGATGAGTCCGAACGAGAAGAAGATGAGCACCACCAGTGAAGATTGAACACCAACGAGAAGAAGGAACCCAACGAGAAGGGAATGAACCCAACGAGAAGAATGAACCCAACGAGGAAGAATGAGCCCAACGAGAAGAAGAAGAATGAGGGCAGGAGGAGAATGAGGCGAACGAGAAGAATGAGGCGAACGAGAAGAATGAAGCGAGAACGAGGAGCCCAACGAGAAAATGAGCCCAACGAGAAGAATGAACCCAACGAGAAGAATGAACCCAACGAGAAGAATGAACCCAACGAGAAGAATGAGCCCAACGAGAAGAATGAGTCGCAGGAGGAGAATGAGGCGAACGAGAAGAATGAGTCGAACGAGAAGAATGAGTCGAACGAGAAGAATGAACTGAACGACTTTACTTTGCTTCCAAAGAAAAACAGGCCCAGGATTTTTCTGGGCCTATAGAACGTGCCCAGTTTTGATTCGGCATTTTAAGAACTATATGCGAGTATGGTAATTACTAGTCCACGTGGTTTATTTAGATTGTTTTATTTAACGTCGTCCTCTGACAGTTAAGATATTTAGTGTTGGAATTCAAAGCTGGGCTGCAAAGAACCGAAACAATTTCTTCATACGCCTTTTTTCTATCTGGCCCGTCGAAATATACGATCCGAGTTTCAATGAGTTTACTTCCAAAAACTCCAAGGCGGACAGGCCTAGAAGGCCACTTGGCTGACCAGCCGGCTGATGGCCTGCACATCCACATGTGGTAATCAACATAGGTTAGCCGTTCATTGGACCAGTTGTAGGGGTGGACATGTGGTTCAGCCGGTCGGATCCCCCAGCCGTTTAAAGCTGGTTATTCTCAACCTGGAGTCGCTACGTAGATGTCGCTACCCAAATGTCTCACGATGCTGGGTGGGCAGCGGTCCCATACTGGCCGAAATTCCATGAGAAAAATGTCTTCTCCCATGGAGACTCGAACCAGCGCAAGTCCCGTAGCTCTGCGCCAAGGCTTCTTGCCTTAACCACTCGGCTACGGCGATCCATACTCAGTATTTTTACGCTCTGAAAAATTAATTTACCCTGTTCGTGCTTGAATCCCCCAAGCTTGGAATCAGAGGTGAGCATTAAACACAAGTCCATCCAGGACCGACTTTATTCATACACATTTAATTTTGGACGACATCCATTTCGTCATTATTCATAATTAAATAGATTGTGCATATATAATAAATTGCATTTGCACAAGACACATGGATATGGATAACAGTAGCGTAGACTTAGCAAAAAAAAAAAAAAGAACAAGCCACTTCAGAAAGCAGAGCTAAAGCTGTGGTTCACGAGGTAACGCATTGTTACATGTTTTAAATACACTGTATTTGGTTTTAAGTCTTAATTAGTTAAATAACAGCGAAGAAGACACGTTTCTAGATATTTACGAGTGTTCGATAAATGCAATTTTACTCAAATTGTGACATTTTAAATAAAGTTCAAACTCTCGTTCATAGTGTAAAAGTAAACAAGACAACCAGGATTGAGACAACTAGTATCCGACGTTCGAGTAGCGTAGATCGTTAAACCAATTACAAAAAGATGCAAGATATATATGAGAGTCAGGGTTAAAATCCCTCGAAAATGTTTTTTTTATTCATTTCTTCGAGACCAGGAGTCGGTCCATTCTTTTCTTGCTAAGTGTACATAACCCTATAGGCCTATCTAGATCTGGACATCCAAAATCATAGACGCGTTATGACCAAATATATTCAGGCGTCTCAAAATAAACTTAATAGTAAGAATGTCATGAGAAGGAAAATAGAAATGATTGAACTAAACAAATTCCATTAATTGGAATAATTATTCAGTGAAAAGGACTATTCTTAAGGATGAAACACACGCTTAATTTAAATATACAGGCCTTTTGAAATCTAAAATGATTAAGAGTTTATCTTACGGTGAAACATTAAATAGCAGAATCTTTAAAAAAATATATTTAAAAAAATCTTTAGCCCAATGTGCACAACATTTTGAACATGTAACCCAGTTTACAGGAGATATTTCCCTTAAATTAGTAATAGTGGTAATAATGATAGCCTAATAATAATCATCATCTTTAATCATATACGTGTCGGGCCAACTGGTCTGTTAGGATTTCATAAATGAGGAGTTTTCTTACCACCGCTTTTTTTAACATCTCGGAGATCTCTTACCCTGGAGTTGGTAGAGCATTCCTTTTGGGATTCTAGAGATCTCATCCGCCGTAATGGTGATAGCCTAATAATAATAATGGTGATAATAATAATAATAACAATAATAATAATAACAATACTAATAATAATAATAATTATTATTATTATTTATTAGGAATATTCCAGAACACAGAGTTTCTTCTTCGACCCAAAGTGATTTTTCGTCAGAAGTTCCTGCTTAAGCATCTTCTTCCCTCAAATTTCTAGCTTCCATACTTCTCCTAACTCCATCTATCCAACGTTCTCTAGGTCTGCCTCTTCGACGTCTTCTATTAGCTTTCAAATCAATGATCTTCTTTGGTATTCTCTCTTTTTCCTTGTTACAAATAATACTTACTTACTTACTTACTAACTCACTGGCACTATCGAACCCGTAGGTTCATGGCCGCACGGACATAAGCTCTCCATACAATGCTTTCCAATCATTCCCTGTATAGTCTACTTCCCTCAAATCATAGATAATGTTGTTCTCCCACCTCATTCTTGGTCTACCAACTGGGCGTTTTCCTTCTGGCTTTCCTACAAGAAGTTTCCATGCACGTCTTTCATTCCCCATACGCGCAACATGTCCTGCCCATCGCAGTCTACGGGACTTAACTGTTCTTATTATATCTGGCTTCCTATAAAGACCATGTAGTTCATTGTTATGTAGTCTTCTCCATTCACCTGTCTGTTCATCTCTCTTTGGTCCAAAAATTTTCCTAAGAACTTTATTCTCAAATACTCGTAATCTCCTTTCCTCCCTTAAAGTAAGAGTCCATGTTTCGCACCCATATAATATAACTGGTAGAATAATAGTTTTATATATTTTCAGCTTAACGTTTTTTGAAAGGAGTTGGGATATCAAAAGTCTCTGCAATGCATAATAGCATGCATTTCCAGAATTGAGCCTATGTTTAATTTCTTTGTGCATCTCATTCCTATTTGTGATTATTGTTCCTAGGTATTTGAATTCAGCCAATTCCTCAAAATTTCCCTCATTTGTCATTAGCTGTCCATTTCCATTATATAATGTATTTCTACGTGAGACCATATATTTAGTTTTACTGATATTTACTTCCAGTCCTAATTTCTTAGTGTTACTCAATAGTGTGTGCGTGTTGGCCTTTAGTATCTCCTCGCTATCGGCCAGTAGTACTACATCATCAGCATAAACTAACAGCTTATTAATACCATTCAGTTGTAAGCCTTCCTCATTCTCTAAAGATTTAATGGCATGCTCTAGTACACAAATTAAATAGTAGAGGAGATAGTGCATCTCCTTGCTTCAACCCATTCTGGATTTCAAAAGTGTCTGAAAACTGTTTGCCTACACGCACCCTACTCGTTGAGCCATTTAGACACATTCGTATAAGTCTAACTAACTTTTTAGGAATTCCGAACTCCAGCAGGATACTATATAACTTCTCCCTCTTAATTGAATCATATGCTTTTTTGAAGTCTACATATAGTTGATGTACAGTACCATTATATTCCCATTTCTTTTCTAAAATCTGTCTTATACTAAAATCTGATCTGTTGTAGACCTGTTTCTTCTAAATGCACATTGATGATCTCCTAGAATGTCATCAATATAGGGAGTAAGTCTGCTGACTAATATATTTGTTAGAATTTTGTACGAAGTTGAAAGTAATGAGATGCCCCTGTAGTTGTTGCAATCAGTTTTATCTCCTTTCTTATAAATTGGTACGATAATTGATTCCTTCCATTCATCTGGAAGAGCTTCTTTTTCCCAAATCATACTAAGCAAACAGCGTATCTTGTCCATCAATTTTTCTCCCCCTGATTTTATCAGTTCTGCTGGGATCTCATCTGAACCTGATGCTTTATACATCTTCAATTTTTCAATTGCCATTTCAACCTCTAATGCACTTGGCTCTGTGACTAGCATTTCTGCTGTCTGTAACTTATCCTCCCCAATGTCCTGTTCTGTATGTACATTTAATAGCTGATTAAAATAACTTTTCCATCTATTTAATATACTATTGGAATCTGCAATCATATCCCCATTTTCATTCCGAATTATGTTTGTTCTAGCCTGAAACCCTTTCTTCTCTATACTAATTCCCTGATATAATTCTCTAATGTTCCTATTTTTTGCATTCATTTCAAGATCATTAATCTTCTCTCTCAAACATTCCCTCTTCTTACTCTTTAGTAACTTGGTGGTTTCCCGTCTAACACTACCCCAATTGCTCTAAATTTACCTCATTTGGCTCGTGTAACCATTTCATTTTTTGCTAGCTTTCTCTTCTTTACAATGTCGGCACATTCCTCATCAAACCATTTCTTGTTTTGCCTCTTTTTAAATAACCAATGCTTTCTGATGCTGACAATTTAATAGTATCTCTTATAGCCTCCCATTCTTTATTTATATCAGTTTCTTCTTCGTTTGCCACATTGTCATCTGAAGATTCCAATACTTCAAATCTATTAGCAATTTTGATTTGGTATACTTGCCGCATTTCATCATTTTTCAAGTTTTTTAATTCATATTTTACAGAATCATCTTTAGCGTTTGTTCCTCTCATAAGCGATAGCCGTTGTCTGATTTTCACCTTGACCAGATGATGATCTGAATTGCAGTCTGTCCCTCTAACTGATCTAATATCAATGATGCTACTGTGCCAGCGTTTATCCACTAATACATGATCTATCTGGTTCCGAATTTCTCCATCTGGGGACGTCCAGGTGTATTTATGAATATCCTTATGCTGAAATGTTGTGCTCTTAAGAATGAGATTCTTTGATGTGGCAAATGTGACTAATCTAACCCCGTTGTCGTTACTATCTTCATGAAGACTGAATTTGCCTATTGTTGGTTTGAATATATCTTCCCGCCCCACTTTTGCATTTAAATCTCCTAAGACAATTTCATATGATATCGTGAAAGGCTATCAAATAAGCATTCTAATTCTTCATAGAACTCATCCTTGATCTTGTCATCTTTATCTTCTGTGGGGGCATGTACATTACAATTATAAAATCATGTCGTTTACCCTTAGAATTATGTATGATATCCTATCACTAACAAACTTAATATCTCGGATAGCGGATAGGATCCTCCTTCTGACTAAAAAACCTGTTCCAAATGCAGGTCTTTCTGCACCCCCATAGTATAATGCAAAGCTTCCTGATTCCTGACTACCTTCTCCTGGCCACCTAACTTCCTGTAAAGCGACTATATCCAAGGGCGATTTATCCAATTCCCGCGTTAATATCTCTAGTGCCCCGCTATTGTATAAAGTCCTAACATTCCATGTTCCTAGGAACATGTCCCTATGTTTGAGCCTTTGGCATGGGTTCCCTGAAGTAATCCCCGCCCGGAGAACCGAATGGGGGACTATTTGACCTCCGGAAAATTTTACCCCAGTAGAACCCATGTCCGCATTTCTTGACGGTTGTATTTTTACGGTGAAAGATCGTCACTCTTTCGACCAAGGTACTTATTTCGTCTGGCTTATCACCTTCGACCAGTCCGGCATGGGTAACCCTATCGGCAGCAATGCTACCGCCGGCATAGCTCTCAGGATCATTTAAGCACACAAGCCACTCCACCACGACAAGGTAAAGATACCATGGAGGGGTTATAAATAATAATAGTAATAATAATAATAATAACAATAATAATAATAATAATAATAATAATAATACTGGTAAAACTCGTTGTACGAAAAATCGTGTGGATGGCAATACTTTTAAAATTCATCTGAACCATCGTTGAGGTTGTTTTGTAATAGGTTAAAATAATAAAATTGGTACTTGTGATATCAGTCGTCCTCAACATTCAACTTGTATAGGCCTTTCTGAAGTACTTGTTCCATCCAAACCAGCTGCTGAAGTTGGAGTAACTAGTTCAGAACTGTCTACACAATTTTAATGAATTTTAATGTTGAGGACGACTGATATCTCGTGTACTAATTATATTATTCTAATTTATGAGCTAGATCGCAAAGAACACACATAATGATAACGATAATGATGATGATAATAAATGATACGAATAAATTCAAAGTATTTTGGAAAAGTATTTCTATACAGATGGTGTTATTTAGATCAAGTTGTCTAATCGTCAGAGAGAAGAAACAGGTTTCGCGTATTTTACAGTTTAAAATATAATAAAACAATATGGAAGTGTTAATTAAATCTGGAATCAAACTCGAATTCGATACTTCAAAGCAAGTTATATAATCTGCCATAGCAGCCGAACATTATGATATATATATATATATATATATATATATATATATATATATATATATTTGAAATTGTGATAAATATGTGAGAAATTTAAATTTAGGTTTCTTGAAATATCAATGAGTTATATTTTCTAATTTTGGAATTGCTTTTTTTCAACTAAGTCTAGAAATTTTACAACGAACAGTAATCGATGGCGACTTCCTTTGCAAAGTGGTTAATTACAGAATCAATAACTAGGCCTACTTTTCGCTTTATTGCACCTTTATATAGGAATTAAATGCAAACAATTTAAACTTTGTTTACTATGACTATTACTTTAATTAATCTATTAAAAATGTTCCTTAAATTAAGGTATTCATGTTAGGTCTACATACATTTTATAAATAAGGAAGTCTTAATTACAGAAAAAAGGCGTTTGGTATTCGTAATTGTAATACTAATATTTACATTTTTATATATTTTTTATAATTAAACTCCATGGCGCGATAGACCAAGAAGGCCCTTGGCTTGCCAGCCAGCTCTTAGGCAACCTGTGTTAATCACAGAAATGGACGATCTTGCACTCAGTATAGGGATGATATGTGGTCAGCATTCGGGTCCCTCAGCCGTTATAGCTGGTTTTCATAACAAGGAGCGCTACTTATAGTAGCTATCCAAATTCCTCACGATGCTGGGTGGATACCCGTCCCTTATTGGCTGAAAATTCATGCGAAAAAAGTCTTTCTCCTTAGGGACTAAAACCAGCGCAAATCCCGTAGCTGTGCACTATGATATCATTCTTTCAACCACTTGGTTACGGCGGATCTTCTTCAAAATTACTAAACAAGAAACGTGATTCTGTTCTCGTCATTGATACTACTAAATTTAATTTTGGTCGATGTGACTAATTTCTTATACTTACCAATATTGTTGTTACTGGAAGTAAGTCAACGTTCCCACATCTAACCTGGTTGCTATGCAAACGAAAGCACTCGCAATGTTGATATGGACTCAAAAAGCACACACGTTCGGTAAGTAAAAATAAAACATTTCTTGAATGTTTTTGTACACTAACTTGTACCTTTCTTTAAACTTTTCCGGAATTAATGCAGAACATCCCACTCTCAAGGCTTCTTCAATTGCTCTATCAATCTTACCATGAGTCCTTCCATAATAAAAATTATCAAACAGATTCTAATGACGGTACTACGTATAAAAATGTCTCCACAGCCAACAATCCTTGCTTATAATAAAACAAATGAAAAGCTACGTAGCAACGATCACCAAATGTTTCTTTCTCATAGAAGTCATTTCAATCCAACCAATATTTTAATTCATTTATTACTATATTTAATAAAAATTAGTCACTTCGACCAAAAAATAGTATGCAATACACATGAGGTAAGCACGTAACAGATCTCGAAAATTGAAAATACTTTTCTCGATCAGTAACAAGTGCTTACCTCACTTGTATCGCAATATACTATTTTTGTAAGCTTTTTCTTATAAGTTAACATTTTGATCTGTTAAACTAGCGTTCTTTTCTATGATACATTACTTTAATTTATTTGATATTCTCAATATGAAAAGCAACTCAACTAACAAAATAACTCACTGGCACTAACAAATCCGTAGGTTCATGACCTCGTGAACATAATCTCTCCATACACCTCTATTCTGAACTAATGTGTTCTAATAATTTCCTGTGTAATCCCACAAATCATTGTTAATGTTATTCTCCTATTTCATTCTTGACCTACCTACTGGACGCTTACCCTCTGGTTTTTCTACAAGGAGTTTCCAAGTCTCTCTTTCATTCCCCATTCATGCCACATTTCCTGCCCATCGCAACTTCACGAAACTTAACTGTTCTTATTATATCTGGTATCCCACGAAGATCATATAGCTCACTGTTAATCTTCTCAATTTACCTGTCTGTTCGTCTCTCTTCCAAAAAAATAAATCCAAAGAACTTTATTCTCAAATATTCGTAATCTATTCCCCTCCCTTAAAGTAAGAGTCCATATTTCGCATCAATGTAATTTTAACTGTCAGTTTAATAATTTCTTGTATTTATTTATATTAAATAATGCATTAAAATTATTACTACTAATTAATTAATATTAACATCCATCGCCCAGAAAATAGTATGCAATACATGTGTGTGAAGTGATTCAACAGAATCTTGGAAATAGAAAAAAACTTCATTTAGAATTTTTTTTCTAAATTCTCCTCGATTCTGTTGAGAAATACTCCCCACCACACTTGTATTATAATGTGCTAAATTATATAATCTTAATTATATAATTAAGTAATTAATTAGTAATGCCATAAAATTTAGGCTAATACAGTATGTATTTATGTATGTCCTTGTAATGTGTATTCTTATTTTTATATTTATTCTCGTTAAGTATAGTCTTTAACTCTGCCAGAACATTATTATTATTATTATTATTATTATTATTATATTATTATTATTATTATTATTATTATTATTATTTTATTATTATTTACATATTAGCCAGAGGGGTATAGATGTGTGGGACGGCCAAGAGTACAATGAAGAGATCAATTTTCTGCATGAGACAGGAACGAACTCTTTGCAGTTCAGTCAGAGATTATTGTTATTATAATAATAATAATAATTATTATTATTATTATTGAAACATTTTAAAAGTTTAGAATATTTTTCATTCTTTGCTAAAATGCATTACTTCCGTCGTTAATAATTAAATCACCACTTAGGTGAAACATGCCTGCGATGACATAGGTGGCTAGTTGAGAGAGTTATAAATTCACAGTTTCTGGCCAGTGTTTATGTAGTGTTTTTCAGACGACATTCCAGCAGAAAGGGAAGTAAGAAGCACGGATACAGATAAAAAAATGGCAAATGGCAAACATCCAAAACACGCGAACAGCGGCACATAGCTAACCGCCAAATACATTTAGAAAGAAAGACAGTATTGCCGTCTTTTGAGACAGATGCTGCGCCTTGAAGGAAAACCGGCATTGCAGTTTCCTGCATATCGACTGACATATTCCTCATTTTTATCCTAATTAACTCACTGGTACTATCGAATCCGTAAGTTCAAGGCCGCGCGAACATAAGCTCTCCATACATCCCTATCCTATTCTGAGATGATGTTTTCCAGTAATTTCCTGTAAAATCTACTTCTCTCAAACCATGGTTAATTTTATTCTCACACCTCATTCTTGGTCTACCAACTGGGAGTTTTCCTTCTGGTTGTTCTACAAGAAGCTTCCATGCACATCTTTCATTTCCCATTCGTGCCATATGCCCTGCCCACCTTAGTCTACGAGACTTAACTGTTCTTATTATATCTGGCTTCCTATAAAGACCACGTAGTTCACTGTTATGTAGTCTTTTTCATTAATCTGTCGGTTCATCTCTCTTTGGCCCAAAAATGTTCCCAAGGACTTTATTCTCAAATACTTGTAATCTCCTTTCCTCCCTTAAAGTAAGAGTCCATGTTTCGGATCTATATAATATAACTGGTAGAATAACAGTTTTATACATTTTCAGTTTAACGTTATTTGAAAGTAGTTGGGACAAGAATCCATGTAATGCATAATAGCACGCATTTCCAGAATTGAGCCTATGTTTAATTTCCATGTGCATCTCATTCTTATTTGTGATTATTGTTGCTAGGTATTTGAGTTCAGCCACTTCCTCAAAATTTCCCTCATTTGTCATTAACTGTTCATTTCCGTTATGTAGGCCTACATGTATTATACTTCTATGTGTGACAATATATTTAGTTTTGTTGATATTTACATCCAGTCCCAATTTCTTAGTATTACTCAATAGTGTGTGCGTGTTGGCTCTTAGTATCTCCTCGCAACTCATTTTTATCCTACTCACGCAATTTAGGCTTAAACACAATCTCCAGTTTTTTAAAATTTTATTTATTTATTTAAGTTTTATAGCGACTTAATATTTTCCGCCGACCTAATTCAGGTGTTTGTTAAGGAGATAGAGATAGGTATGTCATGTAACTGAGTAGGTAACGTTAGGAAAGCTATTAAAATTGTTGAAAAACTAAACAAAAAAAAACAAATCCTATAAATATTAGTGACATTCAATCAAATAAAAAAGTTACTATTAATGGAAAAAAGGAAGAGGAAGGTCTAGGGATATTAGGAAACTTGATACGGAAATATAAATTGGATTCTCGAATTTAGTTGGCCGAGGAAAGAGTTCAGATGAGGGCTTTAGTGAAAGTGGAATTAAACTAAAGAGTTCCATAAGCCATTAGGTTATCTAATAATGATAAATAATAATAATAATAATAATAATAATAATAATAATAATAATAATAATAATAATAATAACAATAAAAAATAAAATAATAATAATAATAACAATAAAAAATAAATAATATAATAATAATTATTATTATTTTTATTATTATTATTAGTATTTAGTCAGGTTACCATGTTCTTACATCTTTTGACAGCCAAATACCAATACAATACACTCAGTCACATAACATAACAAATAAAAACAAATTAATATATATATATATATATATATATATATATATATGTAGAAATCTAGGGGTTGTACTACTCCTGTCAAGTCGGAGTAAGATCTTGCAGGGATTCTGACGGCAGCAGAAATTATTGAGCACACATCATGTCTTATGGGGAGTGTAGCCTATATGAAAACACGCGTCGCAGGTACACTTTGTGTAACGAACAACACATGGAACCACACTTGTAGTACAACTCCTAGAAGTCTATAACACTTATTCTGTAACACAAGGCACTATATCAGCCCATTGTGTTTCGATCTTTAGACATATTTTACATCGATATGGTACGTTTCTGGACATACGTTTCTTACCAAAACTTTATCTGCTAAGTCCCCTCTACATCTCCAAGAAGTCTGTAATACTTATTGTGAAACACCCTGTATATATTTGAGTAGCAGGCATATAAATCTAGAAATTTGCGATAACATTAAAAACGCAATACTTCATATTGTGTCGTAAAGCAATGCTTATAGCACAGAATCCACGATTTAGTTATTAGGGAACAATAACAACCACCTTACCTTGTGCACACAAACTAGTGTCTATTGTTAATTTATTGCAAACCTGCGTGACCACGCCCTTTGTTTCCTGACATTTGTTCGGTTCCGCGGATACGTGGCACAATCGGGAGTATAATCATATTTAAGCGTAGGTTATTTCCATCTTGGTTCATTGACATGATGAACTAAGCATTTATCTATAATACATTTCAATTCATATTAGTCATAAGTTATTAGCAAAAATTTTACTGTTCTTTGTTAGTATATTTCAGCTAATTCCGAAGGAAGTATCTGAGGTTGTTCCCGTGAAAATCTTTTCGATCCTTTGTTATAGAAACCGATAAGTGTTCATTTGAAACTTATATGTACATATGCGCCGGACTTGTGGGTTTTTTGTCAGTGCCTCTTTGGTTTATCGAGGTTCGCCGTTTTCAAACCCGGCCGCAGTCGATGGATTCTTTTTTTTTTTTTTTTTAAGGACGGAAAAATCGAAGGAGGCAAGTCCTCCAGGAGTGGACTCTAAGCCGTCGGGTCCCGAGTTTTGAAGATTTTAAGGTTCGTAAAAAATCCTTAAGTCTAAATAAAGAGACCTCTAAGTAGAATTTACCGACATCAACGTTCTAGTAATACCTTATTGCCAGCTAGACGTCTCATTTGGTCGGTGTGTTGACCGCATGCCATCCATGACATCTGCGAGAAAAATAAGGTAACAAAAATTAACTTGGTTAGTAACTCCTTATAAATGGGAGGCTATGGCTCAACAATGAGCTACGCTATTATATATATATATATATATATATATACTAGATGGCCCGGCGAACTTCGTATCACCTTTAACTATTTTTACGTTAATTTTTCCGTATGGTTTTGTTGATTGAGATGAATTTATGTTGTCTGCATTCTCAGTATCATCCGTAAGTGTATCATAAGGATTATATACATTTATTGATGGAATATTTTGAGAGGGCTTGCTGATTTCATTATACTTTCGTTGTTTTTCTACGAACTTGTTGGCAGTTTGGATTCTCATCATCATCATCATCAAGAAGTCTCTGTATATTAATATCATCTTGTGATATATTATAGTCATCTTGTTTTTTCATTTAATTGAGGCATGGAGACTGTTTCTGTAATATTAGGCATATTATTATAACTAACTGACTTACTTACAGTTCGGTTATTCTGTTCCTTAGGACCTTCATATGTTTTTAAATTGACATTCTTCTTAAATGTAAGATTTATGTCACATAGGCCTATACCAATTTGCGGAAATTCACTTAATATCTTATCATTCATGGTCTCTAGAACTGATTCGCCATATTGTTCAATGTTCCTTCTCGGTCCAGTTAAATTTAAATTAAGTTGCTGTCTTTCAGCCAGATTACTTAAAACTAATACTTAAACACGAAATTAATATTATTATCAATATATTGAAAATAAAATAAACACTGAACACACTTAAATTATGAAATAATCAATATTTGTAATTCAATTGAAATTCGCGGTGCAACAAAAAGCACAGCCACCTGGTTAAATAAAAAACCAATTACCTTACACCGTCATCTGTTAGAATCGTATGGAACTCTCAGATAATTATAACTCTTTGTTAAATAATAAACAAATAATTTGCAATAAAAAATAATGCGACTATAAGTTTAGTTATAAACAACCGTAGGTCTCAAGTTGGATGAAACAGCACACAGTGTGCAAAATTTTATTAAAATCGGTTCAATAGTTTAGGATTCCATCGCGAACAACAACGTGACACGTAATATATATATATATATATAGTAAGTTATTTTTTACCTGATAGAGTTAAGACCAGGGTTAAATGTTATATATAATAACAATTATAAATTAACTATATGTTCATTAACAATACATAATAGGCATAGCCTATATAATATACAGTTAAATAGGAAAAAAATAATTATAGTAATAATAATATCATTTGATTAAGTAATTGGCTTGGTAAAGTAAGTGTACACTATTAAAGAACAATAAAAGTATACATAAAACACGGTTATATTATATTGTCTAAGGAAATATTTAGTGAGTTTTTTGTAACACTTTTTGAGTCGGGCAGTCCTTGATATAAGAGGGGAGGGAATTCTGAGTCGGATGGCTGAAACAAGGAAGGAAGAGAAATAGTGAGATTTTAAATGCAGAGGAACAGCTGGAGTTAAAATTTCTCTCGACGGTGTGTTTAAGTTATGGTGGGAAGATAGTGAATGGAAATGAGTAGAAATATAAAGGGCGATGAGGTGGACAAAGTGTTGTATAGGTCATTGCTGAAATAAAAAAAAACACTGCATTACAATATCTCTTTTGGTTTTCATGTAATTTTTTTTTCAAGTTTAAGCCGGACACTCTGTGTATAAATATCCCTCGTAAAATCATTTTAAAGTAATGATTATGAAATCAAATTCTAAACCCATTGGGATCTTATCCTGTTTTTTTGAACTCCTTAATTCAAATGCTAGATTGGTTTCATAGTTCCTTAACTAAAAGAAAACAAAATGTGACAATAGTTACATGACCTGTTAAATAAAACTTGAGAATCTAGGTGCGATATGATCTTAGTTCATAAAGTGTCTACAAATTATTCTTCTTCTTCCTTTCATGTGATAGAACTAGTGGTCTGTTACGGTCTCAATCCAACGTTTGAAGGGTCTGCCCAAAGATCTCTTGCCTGGTGGCTGGTAATTTAAGATTTACCATGGTATTCTTGTTCTGCTCGTTCTTCTTACGTAAGATTTCCACTTGTTTCTGTATTTTTGTACATATTCCATGACTGATTCTGTTTGTAATTCTCTGAGAATTTCAGTATTCCTTTTATGATCTGTCCATGAGTAACCTTCAGTATGTCTCATAATTTCATTTCTGCCGCAGTTAGTCTTTGTTCATCTACACTGCGAATTGTCCAGCCTCATTGCCGTAACGTGAGATGAGTCTGACCGGTGTTTTATTAAATTCTAGTTCGTGTGTGTTGCTGTTCTGTGTTTGGCTTGAAAATATTATTTATAATTCCTGTTAATCTGTTAAATTTTATAATTTTTTGTGACAAAAATCTTTTCCTTTTCATATGTAATTTGGTATCCGAGGTAGTTAAATGTGTTAGTTTGTTCTAATATTTTATTATTAATAACAATTTTACTGCGAACTGGGTCTTTTCCTAGGAAAGGCGTGACTTTAGATTTTTTGTTGAGATTTCCACAAATTTCATCATCATCATCATCATGAACATCTTCGCTAGGTTTACCGTACAGGCCACATGGCCTAAAACGAATTTGTCCACAAATTTAAGTCTAAAATATAGGCTAATAATTATTTTGTACACTTTTTTCTGTAGCGGTTTATATTACTTGACCGCGGAGATTGAAGTTGAGACCTTGTGGGTTAGTTCTGCGCATTACTAAGTATCCCTTGGCTAGATGCTCCGAGTTTCATTAAGTTCCTATATATATTACTAAAAAAAGTGGAATTATCAGCTTAAACTTTTAAAATTCCTCATAATCAACATGGCATGCGTACTGAGAAAACGAGTCCCAGGAATCAACATTCAAGACAACACTTCATGTATGTGGAATTCTGCGTTCCTCAATTCTAGTGCTTCTAGCCAATTCGAAGGAATGAAGTTGTAACTATGAAAATATTTTTAAAAATTAAAAAAAAACATCGTTCCCACCTGCTAGACATCGATAATAAACATATGTGCGCGTTGTAGAGCTCTAGCGGCCGCATTTTTCGACTAAATTTGGGATATAGCAATGAATTAAGGAAAGTTAGGTCTAGTTTATTAAACAGCTAAATGAGGCCTTTAGGAGTAGGACTTCACCTGAAGGAAAAAATAAAAAAATAACTCTACACCGACCGCAATTTTCCTGTTTCCCAACGAAATTCGATGAATGGAATAAACATAAAACGAGAAAAAATATTGTCAAAAAATTAGCGAAGTCTAACTATTAGGAAACAAGGTTTAGGTCTACCGAAAAGCACTAATTTAAAAATAATTAGAGCCGCCGCCATGTCTGTTTTCTCAGACTTTCTGAAGGATTTCTTGTGTATCAAAAATAATTTGTATTTGTTTATCTATGTATCTATCTATCTGTCTGTCTGTGTGTCTGTCTGTCTGTCTATCTGTCTATCTGTCTATCTGTCTGTCTATCTATCTATCTATCTATCTACAATGGCGTAACTGACCAATGCTGAGCATTAGACTCTCCATTGTTGGAGTCACTAGACTAGGTTAATTTAGTTACGTTTATTTCCCTAGATATGTTATGAATGGTATGCGGTCAACTTACCGATCCAATCTAGTAGCAACAAAGGTATTACTAGGATGAATAAGGTCTGTAAATTTTGCACAGAGGCCTTTTTATTCAGGCTCACGGTTCTTTCACGAGCCTGAAAAATTTTCAGGATCGAGACTCATGACTTAAAGTCTTCCTGGAGGACTTCTAGGACATGACAATAGATGCATGACTTTTAGGACATTCTAAAAAATCCATCGACCGCGGCGGGATTTGAACCCGCGACCATTGGGGCCAGAGGCAAGAACTTAATTACTAGTAACTAGTACATCGCGCCCGACAATTTGTATTTGTATCATATTGGATTTGCAAAATTGGAAATACAGTGGATACTTTTACGACTATTTAACTCATGCCCCAAATGGGAGTCAATGACCAATCACGTTTCAATGAATTTTATTTTACAACCAATCACAGTCGTGTTTCACCTCGATAATTATCGAATTTTGATTACCAAAATAAACAAAGCTCCTCCTTTTTAATATTCTGAACAGGTCAGAGCATTATTTTGCAGTGACTAACTCTCTAACAAAAACGTTGAATATAGCAAATAATGAACATGTTCCTTCAACCTACACATTTGATAATTGTGTGTTCAATAATTGTGTTTTTAAATACTGATTTTACTGAGTTGTTTCCTAAAAAAATAATTAAAACCTAAACCTATCATGTTGGTTATAATATACAGTTTGATGTGTTTCATTTTTCTCCACTAGGGTGCATTCTTACAATATTGCGATCCTATTTGGTAATAAATAGAATGATCAAGTTGCAATGATGAACAAATGAAACATAACCAACATTTCTCATTTGTTTTCAAACATCGCCTTTTATATTAAATATAAATGTTTTAAAATAACTATATTTAATTAATGATTTGTGAGTAAACAGCTTAATCTGTTCATTAAATTGTCCTAACAAATGCCACTCTTGATTTCCAAATCCTCTAGATAAACCACTCGTGGTATTACTTGTGATAATGGAATATTTTCGTAATATGAAAGTCCGGTCCGTCATCCATAGCCAGAAATTGCGGAAAATATGGAATCAAAAGAAACGACTCTTAGGGTCGGTTTCACCAACAGAGGTAACTGTATTACGCCAGTTTAAGCTATGTATTATATATGGGGAAAACTGGCGTAATACAGTTGCCTCTGTTGGTGAAACTGACCCTAAGTACGGTACTCTACATGAGCTCATTCTCAAGTAAAAAAAATGTAAAGACTAGTTTTGTGGTCTGGTAGGATTCAGTGATGTAGCTAATTATTTATCCTGACACGATGTTAACCTCATTCGTAAATGTATGAGTGTGAAGCACTTAAAATATATTTAGATCGTTCCTTAAGCTGTTCTCATGTCTCTGCGCTATTAAACTGGGCATAAAATTAAGGAGTCATGATTTGAACAAAATATATACAACGCATGAAACATTGTAACATCAATGTATGTCGTATACAGGGATTAACTTTTACGACAGGAAAATTAAAATTAGGGGTTCCAAGAGCAAATAAATAAGTAGGGATTTCTAAGCACAAATCCGTTCTTAAATACGAAGCGTACTTTAACAACATCAAACCAGTGTTACTAATTATAGTAAACATATATATTCATGACAGATATATACCCACCAATCGTAAACCTTTGCATCATTGTCAGATTTGTCCCCTGCCTATCTGTTTGCATTTTGGCTGTTAAATTAATTTAATTGCAACTTTTTCAATCTCCGTGCCAGTAGAAGTGGTGGTGACCATAAGCTGATCATATGTCGCCCCTATTCTGGCTAGACGATCGTCTACTTCTATGATTATTCTGGACAAAACGCGGAAAATAAGAACAACACTTATTCAGTAATAAATAAATATGTTAGCAAATTGTAATGCCATTAATTCTTAATAATTCTACATAACTAAGTTAATGTATAATGTAATTGTATGATATCTAATTGTAATATTATTGTTTTCTTTTTTGTTTTTAAACATCAACTTATTGTAACGGACTGTCAACAGCACGTACGGCTTACTGCCCGTGCGATCCATATTTGTAAATAACATTGTATGTATCTTACTTTTAGTTTAATAATGTCCTTATGTATGTATGTATGTATGTATGATTATTAAATGTGGATGTGAGGCCAGCAGCCTGGAGTCGGCTGATAGGCCAAGTGTATTCTAGACCTATCGCGCCATGGAGAATTGAGAACAAAATATGAACAGAAACTGATACTTGTGTTTCGCCGATATCGGTGTGTACGTTAATGTATTCTGGTAGCTCTAAACTAACCACTCTCTAATCTAGTTATTTCCCTCTATTTCTTTTGAGCTTTTGATAGAAATATGAGTCAGGTGCTAACTGATGTTGTATAAAAGTAAATTAGAGAATGCATAAATAATTAAATAGTTAACTATTCGCTGCATAACAACGGAAATTGCATTATACATACGTTGTTTTTTCGTCACTTCATTCATGGTGTATGTCGAACAAATTAACAGACTAGATAATAAAAAGATAGAAGGTGTTAGGGAATAAAATGAAATGATTGATAAAAAACAGCCTCGTATAAATTGGTTCAACATTTACTATGGGGCTACCTACAGGTGTGAAGTTTTGTAAATTATAAAGACGTTTGTCAATAATTATATTGAAGAAAACTTGAATTGTTTTTGCGCGATAGTGCGTTTTGTCGTACTTACAGCAAAGACGACCATGATTGAAAGTTCAACTTCCTACATTTCGGGGTTGCCAACCTAAATAACTGTACTGTAATAAAAATAACTATACACTAATATTACGTATTACGTACAAATACGCGTGCGAGAAGTAAAACCACTGTGCCCTCTATGTATACTACATACAATCTATATACATTCAAAAGGCAGTGTTAATATACCTCTTCATCACGGTTTAGGTTTCTTTACTAGCCTGTTCCGGCTCCAAATTGCAGCTGTTTCAATCTTTTCCTTGGTCTTCTCAAACTACTTCTTCCTCGTGGTGAATAGCTGTATGCTGCTTTTGGTATTATATTCTCAGTCATCCTTGCCAAGTGTTCTTTCCAGTTTGTTCTGTATTTCACTATTGTTGTGTTTAATTCCTCTACTTTTAGTTGTCTTATTTCTGTGTTATGTTTTTTGTCTGTTCTTTGATATCCTGCTATTGGTCTGAGGAATCTCATATCAGCAGCCTGTATTCTGAGTGTTAATATACATTATACGAAACAAATCACTGCATCTTAAATGAACTGAATTTTATTTGGAACAATATAAAATAATAAATACGTACTTGCCATCATTTTATCGCTATTAGTCTCACGGCCTCCTGTTGTTTCAACTAATAAACATTGCCAACACTGTTAACGTTAGTCTATTGTTTATAATGAACGCAAAATTTTCCAAAAAATATATTATTATTTTACTATTAATTATTATTTTGAAAACACCATCGCGCAAAAAGTAATGTACAATGCACGTTTGTGAAGTGTTTTACAGAATTTTGGAAATTAAAAACCTCGCTATCGCTCGGGTTTTAAACAATTTCCTCGATTCTGTAAAAACCACTTCCCAACCTCGCATCGTAATATACTATTAAAAGTTTCTTAATTCATAAATAAAATATTGTATTAGTATATTAGCGTAGTGGTTAAGGCACTGAGCTACAAGCCGGAGGGTCGAGGGTTCAAGTCCCGTTCGGATCAGGATTTTTAAACTGACCCAAACCCTCTGGCGGCACTATGGCCCTGGGGTCGACTCAGCCTCTAGTGGAAATGAGTACCAGACGCTTGTTCTGGGGGGTAAAGGCGGCCGTCACGCAGGGCTGACAACCCGGCTGACATAAAGTGCCGATTGTCTAGAAAAAGTGGGAGCCTTAACCTCCTACTACCCCAAGGGCCTCCGGGCCTGTTGTGGGATCACTTTACTTTTTTATATATAACATACTCAGCTTTTTAGAACTTATGGTTAATTCACACAATTTCACAATTTTTAGAATAATCTAAATTTACTGTTAAATTCACCATCCAGTAGTAAAATACTTTAACATGAATATAAGTATTGATATTTTGGAATTAAATAGAAATAATAGATTATATAAATTTCTTAGATAATATTCATTGAAGCATGATTGTAGTTAATGGAAAATTAGAAAGATCATTCTTTTTGAATCTTGGACTAGAAGAATAACAATAGGAACAAATCAATAGTTAAAAAAAAAATTGAGCATTTTGAAATGTTGTGTGATTACTAGGGCCAGGATTTTTATGTACTAAAGTTAAGAACGTACATTAGGGTTATATTTTGTCAAATTTGTATATTGTATAGAATATTGAGAAGTTAGACTTAAGACTGTCTTTTGTTTTTGTTTCACACACAGATGAATAGTATAATGATAAGTTAGACTTCTGACTGTCTTTTGTTTTGGTTTCGCACACAAACAGTTGAATAATATATACTAGCTGCATTGCAATCTTATATTCTATTGCATAAAAATCCTAGCCCTAGTGTTTACATATGTTAAAATTATAATTGCATCTGTTGATTATGTTTTGCAATTGTTATCGTCAGATTTTAAATCCCTATGAAGGTCCTCCCCCTTCTTTCTTGTGTTTACATGTATGTAGTGATGACTAATCCAATAATTGTTTTAATGTCTTTGAGTGTACCATATTCATAATGGTGCAATATGGATTTCCACAATGGAGATGAATGCCTTAATGAAGCAGCGTAGATATCAGCGCATTATAGATTCTTATTAACTTGAGTAATTTCAACTTGTCACTTAATCTCTATTTTAGGCTTAGGACACGTAAATATACAAATATCTCAAGTACATACACAAGTTTGAGAGACATTTTCAATTAGGATAGGCAATAAATTCTATGTTTTTAGCATACCATCTCAACGCTAACATCATTTATTACATTACTTTTTTAACTTTTTTTTTCGTTTTCAAAGCCAGCTGCGTTTGGCAAAGTGCATCAGTGCATGTTACTTCAAGAATTAATTGTATTATTTTCATCAAGTGATATCACAATACAAATATTCAAATATATACTATCTTTGTTAAGGGAACGAAATAATACACACGAAATTATTTTTTTTTTACCTAAGGCAGGGAATTAAGTTCAATATCTTCTGTATTTTTAATTTTTGTCAAATAATCTAAAGATTAGCGGGGACTAGTGGTTACGTTCCTTGCCTCTGGTCAAGGGTCGCGGGTTCAAACTCGGCCGGGGTCGATCGACTTTTTTAGAATGGAGAAATCCAAGGAGCAAGTCCTTGGGTGTCGAGTCTGAAGATTTTCAGACTCGTAAAAGTTCCATAAGCCTGAATGAAGAGGCCTCTAAGCAAAATGTACCGACCTTATTCTTCCTAGTAATAACTAGGACTGAAAAAAGTAGCGGTATCAGGATAGTAACTAATTTCTATTCACTTTGTCGAGCGTCTCCACCCTTCTCGGAGCGGAGAGTGTGTATGTTCGACTCTCCTCAGTTATAGACATGTTTACGTGACGTGTGGTTGTATCAGAATGCCGAAACAAAAATTGTGCAAAGATGAGTCCATTCCTACACAAAGCGGACTGTACTAGAAGTCTGTCCCGAGTGGGCGTGTCAATGTGCAGTTTTTAAACATAGCGGTCTAAATACGATACAGCCTAGCCTATAACCAATACCTTCTTCAGCTCTAGTAATAAACTTAGTTGCTTACTAGATGTCTCAATGGGTCGGTATGATGACCGCATACCAATCATGACATCTTTAGGGAAATAAGCGTAACTAAATAACTTCATCTAGTAACTCCTAACAAAGGAGAGACCAGGCCCAACATTGAGCTGTTATGCCATTGTAGATAGATAATATTACATGTGATGCGAAATATTATCTCTTAAGGGAAGAAATCAAACCATTTTTTTCGAAAATATAAATAGAGAAATATGTTCCCATAACAAATGAGAATGGATAATTACATGATTGACATCATGTTCTAATATTGCCAATATAATATAATATAGGTCTATATAATAATATAGGTATAGGAGAATGAAATGGTCATGCCATGTAGTTTTAAAAGTTTTATTAATAAATTTCTTCAAAAAATAACATTATGTAGCATAGGTATAGATGTAAAAGCGATATTCAGATCGATACCTAGAGATATGCGTGATAGAGGTATCAACTGGATTCAGTTGATTTAGAGTAGGCCTTGTTGAATAGGGAATTGACGTTGTGTATTCCAATAAATCATATACAGAGCGGTTTGTATATGTAACATACTCGGCGAAAAGCGGGCCCAGCATCTATGCTTATCGTTCCCGATAAAGGAGGTCCACTAGAGTTGGCTATTAAAATTACACTATTCATATTGCTTAATAAAAATTCAAGTCCTCCGGGAGTGACGTTAAGCCATGGGTCCCGAGTCTGAAGATTTTCGGGCTTGTAAAATAACCCCAAGCCTAAATTAGTGTCTCTGAGCAACATTTAATGAACCTTCCCCATCCAAGCAATACCTTATTACCAATTAGATGTCTCATTAAGGCGATATGCTGACCACATGTCACTGACATATGTAGGGAAATAAGTGTAGATAAATTAATCTAGGTAATAAAAAACGCTAGGGGAGCACCATATCTCCATGAGGACGTATGGTATATATACGAGTACATAGTTTATTAACCGTGAAGGCAGAGGGAGATAAAGATAGATAGATAGATAGAGAGAGAGAGAGATACAGAGAAAGAGAGAGAGAGAGAGATACAGAGAGAGAGAGAGAGAGAGAGAGAGAGATACAGAGAGAGAGAGAGAGAGAGAGAGAGAGAGAGAGAGAGAGTGTAGCTTGTGACTGCAGCAGGCCCCGTTCATTGGGAACAAGCGCTGATATCAATCCCGCTTGCTGTCGAGTGCCGTGTAGAATTTCAGACTGGTATACAGCCAGAAAAATATCACAATTAAATCTATATACATAAAAACTTTGTTTGTCCTTTATGCATTATTAGACAATTCATCCGATTGTGATGGGGCTTTTTGCAAAATGTTCAGGAATTTCAAGGGAAGGTTTTAGGCTATAAGACAGTTGTAATTCTCAACCCCTTCACCCTTAAAAATCGCCCTTCGTAGGTGAAAAAGTGTTTTTTTCGGAACGTTTTGGATGCTTAATTGGCTTACGCTGTCTATACCATAACATATACACCAAATTAATGTACACAGAATTGAATATCTCAAAGAAATCTACAAAAAAGTCCGCGACACCATATGTCTATCTTTTACGGATAAATCATAATAACCATTTTTATCTTTCAGCTCATTGATGTCAAGAAGATCGGGATGACTAGACTCCAGTGCAAGCGTAGCAGCGCACGGCTGGTATTCTTTTACGGATAACTCTCAATAATAATTTTTGTCTTTCCAGTCATTTATGCCTATAAGATCGGGATAAGTAGATTTCCGGGCAGTGCCGGGTAATAAGCATGAGGTATCTGAAAGTAATTATGATTTAATTTTTAATTACTTTTCTTTTTACTTAGGCCTATTCAACTAAACATAAAAACGAATTTAATTTAATTAGGCGTAGCAGCGCATGCCGGATATTAACTAGTATGTAATATATTTTAATATTTGTATATGTACAGTATATACCGCATACGTGCCACATGGAGACAGTACGTTCTCTACCGGGCGTTTTAACTAAGCTAATTTAGTTGAGCTTGTTTATCTTATTTACCTATAGATGTCAACGAGTGACACGTGGTTACCACATCGCCTCAGTGATACATCTAGTATTACTTGGATGGACAAAGGTCGGTTAAATTTTGCACAGAGCCCTTTTATTCACTCTTGAGTTTTGTTTTACGAGCCTGAAAATCTTCAGACTCGGGACCCATGGCTTAAAATACCTCGCAGAGGTCTTATCCCTTAGATTTTTCCATCCTAAAAATCCATCGACCCGAGCAGGATTTGAATCTTAGGCTATCTATTGGGCGACTTTCCCTCTGGTTTTCTTATAATAGTTTTCATGCTCCTCTTTCATTTCCTATTCGTGCAACATGGCCTGCCCATAGCAGTCTATGAGCCCTATACATTTTAATTGTAATACAAATAATAATAATAATAATAATAATAATAATAATAATAATAATAATAATAATAATAATAATAATAATAATAATAATAATAATAATAGTAGTAGTGTTATTTAAACTGGCAGCAGAGTTAATGACATAATGTTTCATCTTCCATTCAACCAGTACGAAGTGTTTCTAACGTACAGTTATCTCATAAGCTAATACTAAATACAGTTAACATAAAAGTGCACTTAAAAATTAACGCAATCGATTTAAATACTACAACAATTATAAATATATGTACATCCATCCATAGTAATTCCGCCCAAGGGCAGGTCTTTCACTGCATTTTCATGCTATGCTTTGCAGCTTTACTAGGGAATTATAGGTGTGGTAGCTTCCCGTTGCTTTCCACACCGGTGAAGGATGAAGATTATAATGATAAGGATAATGATGATGGCCGGATGATTTTCGGGGATTGTTGGGCTCTAAGCTCCCTCACATTTGTCTTTCAGGTGAGGAAAAAATACATATTCAAATAAATTCGAATTTATCAAGTAACTCATTTAATTAATAAAAGTAACACTAATGCAGAACATAGTTTTTTATTCAATGCCCCATGTTGTCATTTCGACAATTCTGATGTTCTCTCCTGGCATTCGCGTAATTGTAACCCACTTCTAAGCTTGGGGCGCCTGTAAGGCGTAGTTACGCTGCCCCGATAATATGATGGGTGATGATGATAATGGTGCGCCAGGAGAATCCTTAATCCTAAACTTAATCTAAGACAAATATGAATGATGATTATGATGGCCATATGATGTTCGGGGACCGTTTGGGCCTTAAAGTAGTCCGGGACATTGGTGCGGTCATCACTCAGGGTGAGGAAGAATCCCGAAAAAAATCCTCCACACCCCGAAACTTGTCCTCGGGCCCGCTGAATGACATGGCAAATCGCTACCTCGAGATCACAGCGGTGGACATGTAAAGCATAGTAAAGGATAGATTTAAAAACAATAAAAATAATTAAACATTACTTATTTCAAACCAGAACAGTTCAATTTGCTTAATTGCTGATTCTGCTAGTAGAAATAATCTTTAACACAATTCGAAAGGTCAATTTATTTAACAAATTCAGCAAAATAACATAAGTTCTGTTACGCTATAAAAATCTGAGAAAACGACTAAAATGAAAAAAAATTAATATAGAAGAATGTATAAATAAATCAAGATAAAAATATGCTGAATACGACCAAAAGAGTATCTAAATGTGCATTTACAAGATATAATACTCAAATATCCACACGTTCCTATATACATCATCATCATCATCATCATCTTCGAGGTATAGGACTATTGACCCGTTCTGGTCCCCGCTGCACAATATGCTACAGGTCGTCATTCCAACGTCGTTTCGGTGTTCCCACATTTCTTCGGCCTTCAGGTCTATCTGTTTAGGTAAACTGTACCGAAAGTACATTTTTCATTTGCAACTCTTACGTCATGTCTTCCGAGTCATGCTTCAAGATTCTAGAATAGCGCCGTCCCATCGATATTTATCCACTCTTCTTTCTTCCCCCTCCTCTGCGCCGTGGATTATGTGCGGCGCAACTTCCCCATTTTCCTGGAACTCTAAAACACGAAGCTGGAAAATTGGTCGTCGCCAGGAGTTCAGTCAGATAAGTCTACCTTTGTTTTCAAGTCCGGGAAGCCGGGGTAGGGAATTCTGGTGTGGACCCTAGCCCTTGGCTGGACTGAATGAATATATGTATGTTTGAGTGTTATTATTATCATTTGTTGCATTTATTGATTTCTGAGTGTATTGAAATCATGGACGACCAGTATTAATATTGTTTGTTTTTCTTTTATCTTTATATATTCGTCAGACGCTATAAATGTTCAGTTCATTTGTATTACTGTTTAACTTATCTGCCTTTGCTATGTATATTTAAAAACCCCTTTTAATTAAAGATATCTTCTTGCTATTCAAACTTGAATTAAATAGCTGCCTTGTACTTACAATATAAGCTTTCTCAAATTACGTTAGTTCACCTTACCTTTTCGTATTCTCATGATTATAATATTGTTTGCATTTAAATATATCTTTCTAAATAACTTGAAAGTATTTAGGTTTTCATGTTTATAAGTATATAGGGCCTATGTCACTAAGACAGCACAATAAAGATGAGTCAAACTTTGCGTTCTATGGGTCCGGGCAAAGGTTTGTAAAGTGTGATTGTTATTACGAACTACTTAACATTCATCCAAGGGCACCCACGCATTATACGCGGTGCAAAACGATTACTTGGCGTTCTAATATAGACATTAACTAATTCATTTTTCCATAAAATTAATTTATTTAGTTCCGAGGATCGCGGGTACGAGATGGGAGAGTAATATGTACAATGATTTGAGAGAGGTGATGTATACAAGAGATGTTTGGAAAACATTAGCTCAGGATAGGGATGTATGGAGAGCTTATGTCCGCGCGGCCATGAACCTACAAGATCTCTAGTGCCAGTGAGTGAATTAGTTCATAATAACAATGATACCAGTAACAATAATATAGATATGATTTAACATATAAAAAATAGCATTTTAGTTTCACAAGATACATAAAATAATACATTCACTTCAATGTTATGCATGAACCGACTAAGCACCATTTAAAAATGCTGTTTTGTTGTCATCTATTGCACTGGCTCATGAAATAAATGTATGCACACTTTTAGCGCCAAATCTTTAAATACAACCTTATTGTTAATAAGTCCACCGCTGTGGTCTCGAGGTAGCGTGCTGCCTTGTCACGCAGCGGGCCCGAGTTCGATCCCCGGTCGGGACAGTTTTTCTGGGTGAGGTTTTTATCGGGTTTTTTTCTCACCTGTAAGACAAATGTCAGGAAAACTTTGAGGCCCAAATGGTCCCCGAAATCATATGGCCATCATCATCCTTCACCGGTGTGGAAAGCAACGAGAAGCTACCACGCCTATAATTCCCTAGTAAAGCTGCAAGCATAGCATGAAAATGCTATGATTGCAGTGAAGGACCTGCCTTCGGGCAGAATTACTATGGGTGGATGGATTGTTAATAAAATGTAAACGCCATCAGTGCTATGAGATATTCTATATTTTAAAATAAACGGCTATGAACATACATCTTCATAAATTCTTAACTTAAACTTGCGTCAAGCAGCTAAGCGCCCAATTTTACCGTTCTTAGATTGTTGATAAATAACCGACTATTGATAGTTTGGCGCTAGAATTTAAAATGTAAAAAAAAAACTTTAAACGTACGGTATTTATGATGATCTTGTAGAAGATTTCCGGGCTGTTGACCGTGGTCTTGAAGCTTGTAGTTCCCCCATATTTTGCCAGAGACTTCGTCCGGTATCCTCAAGGGTTGTGAACAAGACAATCCTTGAGGGTAGCAGACGCAGTCTCTGACGAAACGTCGGGGAACTTCAAGCCTCAAGACCAAGACCAAAGTCCGGAAATCTTCTACAAGATCATCTTACTAACTTCGGCCGTGAAAGCCTTAGTCAATATATTTAAACGTATTTTCTCTAATTTTACATATGGCGCATAGCCGGTTGATGCATAACGCCGTCCAATTATGAATTAGCCTATTTGATATGCGATATTTGAATCGCAGTTAAAGCTAGTATTAATTTATATTTCTTTGTCCGTCGCCATGGCGTAGTCGGTAGAGTCCCTTCTTTCCACTCCGGCGACCCGGGTTCGATTCCCGGTGGGGTGGGGATTAAAAAAATCTCCACTTTGGGTCTGGGTGTGGTGCTGTCCCTAATGCTCAACTGAGTGCACATTTCCTAATAAAAAAAAATTATATTTCCTTTAAACGGTTGTATCGAGAAAGCTGTGGTAGGGAGTTGCTGATGGTAAGTTACAATTTAGCATGAAGGTACTATGTTCTAATTCTTACAAATACTTTCGTATATTTAAATGTTTATAGTTTTGTGTGCGAGTAATGCGCGTTAAGAAGGAACTGAACATGTGGTTGTAATGTAGATGGGAATGTAATCTGCAACTTCCCGCTTACTGTAGGGTGCTGTGTGCTGTTTGAATATCCTGACTCCTGTGCGTGGGGATTTTAATAACCAATCACCGCTTCGTTTACAAACAATATAGTTTTCATTTAACTTGTCACATAATGTATAAGCATTTAATTTTACTGATTAACAAGACTTAATCGAAAAAAAAAATAATAAAAACGCAAACAAATTTCGGTTTGGAATGTCTGAAGAATTCCCCGTTTGAACCCCCCCCCAAAAGAAATGAAAGAACGTGTGAGGGCCTGATACACACTAGTAAGACGGAGAGAAAATAGATCAGAATAAATATGTGAAAAACATAAACTTAGGTTCATGCGAAATTTACCCTCGTGCATATAGACTACTGTTATTCTCCCAGTTACATGAATGCGAAACATGGACTTTTACTTTAAGAGAGGAAAGAAGATTACGAGTATTTGAGAATACTTAGGAACATTTTTTCGACCAAAGAGAGATGAACAGAGAGGTGAATGTAGAAAACTACATAACAGTGAGCTATATGGTCTTTACAGGAAGCCAGATATAATAAGAGCAGTTAAGACTACGATGGGCAGGACATGTCGAGCGAATGGGGTATGTAAGAGGTGCATGGAAGCTTCTTGTAGGAACACCAGAGGGTAAATGCCCAGATGATAGACAAATAATGAGGTGGAAGAATATCATTAACCATGATTTGAGGGGAAAATAGCACAAAGATCGATTGACTAGCTTCTGACAACCCATCGAATTCCGTGTACAAGGCTAAACATCACTGAATTTGTATGTTCACATGTTTAGTAATAGTTACTTGGGACATGCATTTAGAAATAGTAGAAATGGTTTGGTGCTACTAAATTATATAGTAGGGTGGGCCGAATTACTATTTTTATTTATTTCGAAGTTGTAATAGCGCGGAAAAGTTGCGAATTATATAGCTAAAAAAATGATCAAAATCGGTTGACATCGTCCAGTCGCGCAAAGGCTCTGAAGTTTGGCAAAATATAAAAAAAACTTCATTTTGCAATTATTTCTTTTTTTTTTAATATCAAGTAGGTATTGCTGATCTTTGCTAAGCACGCTTATGTCTCCGTATCTGTGGGATCTGATAATCAATACTCTGGAAGATAAATAAGTTATTTATCAAATACCAAAAATGCGTAAAAATATAACTTGTTCATAATTCTGGCAAATTTTGGAGCTTATGCGCGACCGGAAGATATCAACTGATCTAAATCAACTTAAAACACAATGTTTTTAGGTTCTATTTGAAGACGTAACAAACTATTACATTATGAAAACATCAAATTAAAAAATTAAAGAAATAATCTCAAAAATGAAGATTTTTTTTTCATATTTTGTCAAACTTTGGAGCCTTTGCGTGACCGGAGATGTCAACCGATTTTGATATTTTTTCTTTTATTTTGTCTATATAATTCGCAACATTTCCGCGCTATTACAACTTCGAAATAAAAAAAATAGTTTTTCCGCCCACCCTATTATATAGTTAAAGGTAAAGTAACCCTACTACAAGCCTTAGAAAGCCCTTAGTGTAGTAGAAGTTAAGGCTCCCGCCTTTCTAGAAAATCGGTACGAGATATCAGCCGTGTTGTCTGTAACAAATCTAGTAGTAATTTCTATTAGACCCCAGGGACATGGTGCTGCAAGAGAGTTTAAGCCAATTTAAAAATCTTGACCCCACTTTATTTTTAAACTGGTACTATGTTCCTGCTGTCGTCTCAGTCTCGAATGGAAATGAGTAATGGGACATTTCTGGCTTTCTTCACCTGGCATTGGCGGAATTGCATTCCATTTATTAGGTTGGGCACCTGGACAGCGGAGGTACGTTACTCCGATGATGCGATGGTTGATAAATAGGCCTAATAATGAGGCGCCAGGAAAGTCCTTAAAATAAACTTAACCTAAATTTCAGACCATGGGCAACTACACTAATATTTTACCTTTAAGGAACATTTTAATGATCTGACCGGGAATCGAGCCCGGGAACTCATAAACTATAATCAGAAACGCTGACCACTAACCCATGATGCAACATTGTGTCTTAGTTTAAATATTATATTAAATATAGCATATTCATAATGAATGAATTCGAAAGACGGTAAAGTAATGTTATACCATTTTAATTTTTTCCTTCATTAATTCCTGTTTTCCTAATACCCTTCCTCTATTCCATTTTCCACAATTCATCTTTTAATATTTTGAATGCATGTAATATTTGGTCACCGCTTTTTTTATTGCCTGGAGAGATGTTTCAAACAATTGTTCTTTTTTTTTTTAGTTGATGTCTGGTCGGGAATTATTTTGACAGGCCATATAATTATAATTTTCTACAGGCCTATTTAATAAAGTTTAATATACAATTTTAGACCTTCATTTCCTACCTGACTACAGCGTTTCTAATTTTATTCCAATCTTAAATGACTAGTTTTTCCTCTTATTCAAACACTTTAGTTAATAAGTAAACAATAAATTAAGAGAAATAATACGAGATAACCTTGAGGATCGGAAGAGGAAAATTTATGGAACAGTTAGAAATATTGTTTAGTATTAAGATTCACAGGGAAATAAGATTTCTTATATGTAAATCTTATGTTCCCAGAATAAAATATGTCGAGATATATGTATCGATAGAAATTAAAGGGGACATATTATAGCGAAGTGATTAAGGAAATACGCTACAAGCTACAAGGTTGAGGGTTCCATTCCCGATGGGGTCGAACTGACTGACATCAACCTTCTAATGGCACCAGCCTCTATACAATACGTAATATAAGGAGATAATTTCCTAGGACCCATGTTGAACTGCAGTGGCGACTATTTTCCTTTCGCTGGTCCATGTTATGATAAATAGCTATTTCGGGTTACAAGACATGACGTAGGCCTATATTTGACTCTTAATAGAAATAAGTACTAGCCGGATAAAGGAGGTCATCACATGGGTGACATCTCATGCAGGTTCTCTGCAGAGTTTGGGACCATTAACCTTTTACTGCCCGAAGACCCATTAGGACCTCCATTGGGATCACTTGCTTCTTAATGGAATAAAATAAATAAGGATATCGTCATATTGCTGCGCGCTACCTGGGGAGGATCATTCTCACTTTGTTTTATTTTAGTAAACACAAAAGACGTTCACCTAAAATTTTCACAGTAACTTTGTTTGGTTTACATAATCTTTCAGTGACACTTAATTAACAAATTACTACAATAATTAATTTTGCTTTACAGTTTGTCTGTTGCACAATTATTTTCAGTCACTGATGATTTCACTAGCCATAGTTTTTTTCTTATCGCAGTTCACTGTATCGCTGTCACAACACAACTGACTGACTCCTGCCCATGACAACAGTTTATATCAGCCGGGGAAAGATATTTATCGGCTATTATTCGAGATCGTTCTAGATCGGAAGCTTCGGGAATCGAATACTCTGGACAAGGAGGGTACAGAACTTCTACCATGGAAGTCCAGACGCATATCGAAATTTCTACGCGAGTTGTTAACTATGCGTCACGATATTAAACATTGGAATTATTAGAAAGTATTGAGTGTAACTTAATTGTAAAACATAATTGACCAATTAAGATTGGAATAACTCGACATGTTAAGGAAAAAGTGGATTGACTAATGATTTACAGAAATGTATAATAGGTAAAAATAGTAAAATTGAACGGAGGAGAAAATTACGTACGTATAACACATAACTAACAACTCACTAACACTCTCAAACCCGTAGGTTCATGACCGCGGGACATAAGCTCTTCTTAAATGCCATTCTGAGCCAACATTTTCCAATCATCCCCTGTATAATTTACTTCCCTCGAAACATGACAGGTGTTATTCTCCCACCTTATTCTTGGCCTACCTACTGGGCGCTTTACCTGTGGTTTTTCTATAAGGAGTTTCACGTTTAAAACCACAGTAGTGCATATTGGGAGAAAGGCAAAAGGGTTGAAATAAAAAAAATAGAAAAATTGTACCCAGTAACCAAATGAGGTTTTCTACTTAAAATATATTTCGATGACGTTGATAAAAGTAAATAACCATGTCTTTTGTCTTTGCCTTTTTCTTTTAATTTGTTGAGCATTTTATTTCAGTAACGTGATATGAATTTCAGTACTACTTCTGAGATTGTTTTGAAGGATAACAGGATTTTTTCCCCCTTTCGAGAACAATCATTCTTGGAAATAATGAGGAAAACGTTAATATTTTTATTCAAGTCAGAATATATTGTACATAGCAGGTTTTCACATAAGAAAAAAAAAATCTAAAAATACAATATTTTCAAGTTGGTATCTAATAAATATGTGGTATAAACTTCTATCCACATCTTAGTTTTTATTTATTTATTCAGGAAAGAATACGTATAATCTTCTGATGTCATAGTCTTGAGAGGACTGGTACGGTCTATCAATACTTCAATGTGAATCACTGTTGTTAAAACATGTTCCACCTTCGGCATGTCATTTGGTTTTAAGGTTGGTGTCTAAGTTATATTCTAATGTAACATATGTTTGTCCTGGTGAGCGGAAGAGAAGGCCACATGGCCTTAACTCCACCAGGCTAAATAAATAAATAAATAAGTAAATACAAATAAGTTGTATAACGGGTTCAGGTCTGTGGGTGTGTGAACATACCAAATTTAGTATCAAATGACATGCCGAAGGTGGAACATGTTTCAGAAAGGCCTGCATGGTTTTAGTTACTTTAAGTTTTTTTAACAGAAAATTATTTTAGTTGAGGACGACTGACATACCAGGTACTCATTTTAATATTTTAACATTTTGTTACGTCAGTTTTTTGTGATACTCAATAAGATGTGTATGTTGGCCCTTAGTGTCTCCTCGCTATTGCTTAATAATACTACATCATCAGCTTAAACTAACAGCTTATTAATACCATTGAATTGTAGGCCTTTTATATCTACTAAAGATTTGATGACATGCTCTAGTGCAAAATTAAATTGTGTAAGAGAGAGTGCATCTCCTTTCTTCAACCTATTATGAAATTCAAAGGAACTCTTATCTTCTATTTTACAGTGGCATTTCTCTTGATGACTGAGAAAAACCAGGAAAAATCTCGGTTTAGTTGGTACCAGGGTTTGAAGGGATAAATCGAATGAGTCTCAAACTCTACCTCCTGAGTCGACTCGCAATGAATTCCACAAATCCATTTGTATGTTACGTGATCATAATAATAAGGAATGATAATGTCTTACGTTTTATAGGGCAAGTGTACAAGTACAAGGGAATATAAATAGATTATTTATATATTTTTTTACAATAAGTAAATGAGGATTACATTTAAAATTTGTGCAAACAGCTCACGGAATACATGCTCATAATGTCATGGAGTCGAGTGCAAGGTTTATTCAAATCTGGATACCAAGGTTGTGGTCGCAGTAACTGCTATAAATGAATGCATTTCATGTCTTGCTGTTGGCATACTGCACTTGAGCGCATTCGAGTAAAAAGGGCCTCTGGAGGTTTATTATTCATTTATGTAATATGAATTATTCTGTGAATTTTTAGCAACTGAAGGTTTTTTAATTTTAAAAGCAGATTCCACTATACATTCATACAGGGTCTTCATTTTAAGACGCAGCCCTAGCGCCTGGCAACCGCTTGTCATACGGATCTCGTGTGGTAATCTCACCAAATAGATATAAGTAGCTGTGAAAATAATTAGAGATTACAAAGGAATAAAATCGATTTTAGTGCTGTTTATTCCTTACCTTATGGCAAAAGATATTCAAAATTATCTCTTTCAGTTTCAATACAACGTTCAAACCGGTGAAGAAGATTTTGAAACACGCTATCCAATTCCTGCCTTGAAATGTAGGAGTTCACACTTCGAATATTTTTCTTTAAGTTCCTCTATTATTCGAGGATTTGAAATCAGGCTTTATTTGGGACAGTTGCGTTAGAGAATTCATGGTAAAAGTTTACGACGACAATTTTTGTAAGATTTCTTATTTGCATTTGTCAAACGTAAAAATAAAAATGTTAAACTAATATCACAGTCACAACTGAACATAAATTCACAAGTTGGTTAAAAAAAAACTACGGAAAACACGTCTGTACCTTACAGTTACACAAGTAATACTAAATAGAGGTAGAAAGAATATGAATGGGACCTGCTTTGCCGCCCGCCCGCCAGTTTACTGAACGGGAAACGGGGATGCTTCGACCGCTTGGCCTGGCGGCTGGCTGCCGGTCGCTTAGGTTACGACGTATACTGAAGGCACTGTATTAATGTGTCTTTCTCGGTAGATTCGGATATTAAAACTGGAGGATTTGAAGTTAAAATTAATCCACAATATTTTGTGATTTACACGATAAGAGTAGATAATATAATTACATATATATATATGTATATATATATATATATATATATATATATATATATACACACATATACACCTTGTCCCATTCATACCTCCCACATTTTAATTAATCATAACTCTCAAAGTTTGCGGAATTATGAAATGAGGTTGGTATTAAAAGAAAGAGAAACTCAAAGAATATTTGTTTTCATTGTTGCAGTTAATTCATCTGTCGCATATTGACAATAATTATATAAAACAAAATGGCGACTACTCACCAACACACACAAACTGTTTTGTGGTATGCAGAAACGAAGTCAGTAATTACAGTGCAAATAAATTAACTGAGAGAATATGGAGGAAATGCACCTGATGGGAAGACCATTAAGGCATGGCTTGAAAAGTTTCTGGCGACTGGAAGCGTTAAAGAAGAATCAGGAGGTGCTCGTACATGTGTTTCACAAGAAAAGATTGAAGAAATTATATCAGGATTTCAGAGAAGTCCACAAAAATCAATTCGCCCAGATTAGTTCAATATGCCGAGATCAACTGTGCATCGAGTGCTTCATAAACGGCTTCTTTTGTACCCCTAAAAGGTGCAAATTGTTCAACAAATAAAGCCAGATGACAAGCCACGACGACAGACTTTCGCTATTGAAATGCTGGATCGTATTGACAAGGACCCTCAATTACTTGGAAACGTCTTGTTTTCTGACGAGGCAACGTTCCATGTATCAGGATCTGTTAATCGGCAAAATCCACACTTCTACCGTGAGCACGTCCGGGATAGCCCAAAAGTAAACGTTTGGTGCAGCCAGATGAAGAACAGGATTATAGGTCATTTTTTTCTTCCATGAGAAGTCAGTAACTGGCCCGGTATACCAAGACATGTTGGAACAGTTCTTGTACCCCCAAGTAGCTGATCTGCAACCCCAAGTAATCTTTCAGCAAGATGGAACCCCACCACACTGGAGCCTGGATGTTCGGAATTCACTCAAAGAATCCTTCCCAGATACGTGGATTGGACGCGGCGGACCAATTTGCTGGCCACCACGTTCGCCAGATATCACTCCACTGGACTTCGTCCTCTGGAAGTATGTAAAATACCGTGTGTTTGCGACTTCAGTACAAGATCTTCATGATTTACGAACCCGTATCCTTGACACAATTGCAACAGTACCTATGGGCATGTTGGACAGAACATGGCACGGAATCGAATACAGACTTGATATTGTTCGTGCTACTAATGGTGCACATATAGAGGTGTTTTAGTGTGTGCAAATGAAAATTCTTTGAATTTCTTTTTCATTTAATACCGGCCTCATTTCATAATTCTGCATACTTTGTTAGTTATGATTAATTAAAATGTGGGAGGTTTGAATGGGCCACTCTTTATACGAGTAATTCAATTAAACAAATATATTAAGGCCACATATAAGGTTACAAATGCTTACCATGTAAGGACAAATTAAAATTATCAACACGTGTAATTGATATATTTAGGAAGGAATCCAGATATAATAAGAACAGTTAAGTCTCGTAGACTGCGATGGACAGGACATGTGGCACGAATGCGAATGAAAGAGATGCATGGAAGCTACTTGTAGGAAAACCAGAGGGAAAACGCCACGCCGATAGACAAAGAATCAGATGGGAGAATGACATCAACCAAGATTTGAGGAAGTGGTTCATACAGGGGATGATTGGGAAACATTAGCTCAGGATAGGGATGTATGGAGAGCTTATGACTGCGCGGCCATGAAATTATGGGTTCGTTAGAGCTAGTGAGTTAGTTAGTTAGGAATGATTATTAGGCCTACAAACAAGAATGAGGTAGGCCTACAGAAATGAATTAAACATGGGCTAAACTCTTCAAACTCTTGCTATTATGTAGGCCTATGAACAAAAGCAAGACACAAATTATGTCTAATGGTCCAGAAAACCCAATCAAAGTCGATGGAATGGATCTTCAATATGTAAGCGAGTACATATACTTAGGACAACTACTCTCCTTCCATCAGAAAGTAGAGAAGGAAATAAGCAGAAGAATAGCTCTCGCCTGGAAGGCGTTCTGGTCACTGAAATTTATACTGTTGGACAAGTCACTCAACCGGAAACTCAAAATGGAAACACTACAAACCTGTGTTCTTCCAACACTGTTATATGGCTGCCAAACTTGGAATCTTACTGCCAAACTGAAGTACACACTCCAAGTATGCCAAAGGAAAATCTTAGGCATAACTCTGAAGGACAGAATCTCGAATACAACACTTCAAGCGATATCCTCAACAACTGATCCCGCACAACAAGCCATCAGGAAAAAATGGAAGTGGGGAGGCCACGTCGCAAGAATACAGGATGACAGGTGGACAATAAAAACAACCATGTGGGACCCGTACACAGGCAAGAGACAGCGCGGAAGACCAAGGCGACGATGGGCTGACATCTTCAAAGAACGAGCAGGGGCGCAATGGTCCAGAGTCGCCAGATGCAGGAAAAGCTGGAGAACGATGGAGAGCCAACTGTGTATTAACTAATCATAGAACAGACAGTGTATACAAACCAAGTGCTACATCCAAGTCAACTTCTCACCACGGAGTAGCTCACCGGGTGACACACTCAAATAGAGCTTAACCCCTGTACAGGGAGGCCTTTGCCCTAAAGGGACATATCAGGCTTTATTTATTATTATTTATTTATTAGTTTTTTATTCAGACTGGACAAGCAGACTTCCCTAATCATCGAGACCTGAAGGATCTATTGCGCTATCCCAGTATTACGGAGATGAGCGTAATGAAAGTATACTCTACGATGTTATGAAAGCTGTAGGTCGTCTTCTGGTTCCGACGTACCTGGTTATTTTCCCATGATCCATACTGCTATTTTTGGTTTTGGCCCATGGTCACAAGGGGAAGACTACCACACTCCTGATCGCTCCTTTTGCCCTTTTTTATTGCTCAGGTTCGGAGTCATGAAGCACCGCCCTGGTTATCCCATTAGATACCCGAAACATATATTTTCAACACCTGTGGGTGCCAACCAAACTATTTTTCCTAACTTGAAATAAGGTGAAAGGTGATGTGAAATAAATGAATGAGAAATGAAATGAGGGGAAGGAAGGGGGAATGGGCAGTGTTGATGGGTTGAAATTCGGGTAACAGTAAAAACCAGAAAAAAAAAATCCCGGTATGACCCACCGTCAATATCCATCTGGACCCACCAAGATTCAAGCCTGGGATTCTACTTGTGGCAACTTTGCGAGCTAGCCATATATATACCGAGACGGCAATTACAGGGATTATTGTCAGGCCTACACAAACTTCTCTGAAAAAAAAAAATATATATATAATTTATGTAAGGATCATTCTTCCATTTGTATTATATAGATGCATGGATGCAAAACATGGCGTCTTCCTTCGAAAATATTACGAGTAATTATGAATAAGATGCTTAAGAATTTTTTTGATCCATAGAGAGAGAAACGGGTATGTTAATGGAGAAAATTACATACCCGTGAGTTACATGATGTTTATGAGAAATCAGATACAATAAGAAAAGTAAAGTTTCGTATTCTGCGATTGCCAAGAGGAGGAAATGTAAGAAAAACGGGGAACAAGCTAGCCCCGGAAACTTCTCGTAGAAAACGGGAGAGTTAGCGCCCGGTAAGTAGGCGAAGAATGAGTGAATAATAGCATTAACCTTGATTTGAGGATTGTCGTTTTATATATTTTTAATTTAACTTTTTTCTAGGGCTGCGGCATTAGCTTCAATATAGAAAGAAATATTGATTCCAAAATAAATCAATTTCAGACGGTACGTGGAACAATATAGAGAAAAATAAAAATGTATAAAGTTATGACAATTCCCACAACATTATATGAATGTGAGACTTGGGCTCCGAGGAAGAAGTAGAAAGATAGAACACAGACTGCGGAGATGAGGTTCCTCAGACAAGTTAAAGGATGTTGAAAACTTGATAGAATTAGAAATGGAGACATAAGAGAAGAATATTAAAAGTGCAGCATTTATTGGATAAAGTCACGAATTATAGACAAAAGAGTGTTGATCACATGAATGGAATGAGTAAGGAGAGATATTCACTGTTAGCAAGAAATTATCAAGCAAGAGGAAGACGTGATGTCGGAAGACCTAGAAAACGTTGGGCTGATGCATTATGAAGTCAGAACAAGCAATTGCCTAATCCTTGGAGTGACGATGATGACTTTTTTTAGAGCAAAATAGCATATTTCCCAGAGTTTCAGTCTGTGCTTAATTACACGTATAATTATATAAGATATTAATTTTCGTATTAAATATGCGAAGATAAGTACGTAATGATCAGCGCCCATTGGAGATGCGTGGGAGCGAGGGTAATTAACAGGGAATGTATACAGGACGGGAGATGAAGGGTTGTTATTTCAAACAACAAATACAAAGCATTTAACTGCTCCAGTAATGTAGAGTATGAAGATCACGTGATGCCCTCGAGGCTTTGCAATGATGCTGTTTCCTGCTTCTGTCTTGTGTACATGGGGCTATTTAAAGGGAGGAAGCCCACTCACTACCTTTGTCATGGCCGAGCAGGTGGAATAGCTCCAGCAAAATGTCAACTCTACTAAACTTTCTCACGCATCAGAAAAATTAAATTGTTTTCGCATTATTCTCGTCTCTGAAGGAAAACTGCATTTACAATGAGTAATCAACTAACTAATCTTGTTCATGCGCGTGATTGGACAATACAATGTGGTAATTAAAAAAAAAACAACATTGGTATACCGTACATTGTGAAAAATAAAACCTTGTAAAAAAGCTATTATTGTGCTTATTTATATCACAAATATGTTATAAATAATAATAAGAATAACAATAATAATAATAAATAATTTTAAAAATAATAATCAAAATAATTAAAAAAATAATGAAAACATTAATAATAATAATAATAATAATAATAATAATAATAATAATAATAATAATAATAATAATGAAGATAATAACAATAATAATGAAAACATTTCTAAAAATAATAGTAACAATGAAAATGATTCTAAAAAGAATAATGATCAAAGTAATGAATGAAAATAATTAAAAATATAATAATAATATAATAATAATAATAATAATAATAATAATAATAATAATAATAATAATAATAAATAATCTTCTTCTTCCTTCCAAGTATTAGGCCAAGGCCTGTTACGATCCTATAGAAAATTTTCCCTCCGGGAAATTCTCGTATAAGACTTGAAAGCATAATAATAGTCCCTTCGATTGGTTGCTGGCCAAAGGAAGGCAAGACCAGTGATGGGGCTGCCATCTTATAGCCTCTGGTCAGGCTTTTCTGGAGAAGAAAAGAAAATAAAGGAAAGAAGAAATGGAAGAAAGGAAAGACTCCCTAGCCCTCGGATGCCCTAATAGCGTCGGGGTCGAAAAAAAACAAGAGTTAACCAAGAGAGGTTAGATAGTAAAGTTAAAAGAGTGCAAAACACAAGTAAGTGGAAGAAATGTTTTGCTCAGCTTGGGCACCTTGTGGTCGCCATCCACATATCCCCTAGATGAGGACCCCTGAGGGGATAATATAATAATAACAATAATAATAATAATAATAATAATATTGAAAATAATTAAAAAAACAATGAACGTAAACATGAAAATAACTAGGGCAACGATTTTTATGTGCTAAAAGTTAAGATTTCAACATAGTATAATAGGTACGACTCCCGACTGTCTTTTGTCTTGGTTCCACATAAAAACAATTGTATAATACACCGTGTCCACAAATATAGTATCATACTTTAAACTACTACTACGTCGCTTTGGATAATCGTATCTAAATGAAATTGGTGACAATCAAAAGAGAAACTCAAAACGTTTTAGCTATACCTCATAGACATTGAATGTGGTCCCCACGAGTGACGCTGCAGACATCGCTGTCTGCTAAATATCCAACAATCTGCTAAACATCGACCATAAAAAACATGATTAAATTTAGTTTGGTTTCTGTATTGTTGTCCATTATTCGCCATTGTTGACATTGTTTACATGCACAAAACATTTTGAGTTTCTCTTTTGATTGTCGCCAATTTTATTTTGATACGATTATCCAAAGCGACGTAGTAGTAGTTTAAAGCATGGTACTGTATTTGTGGACACGTTGTATAATATAGTATATTATACTATACTGTATGTGTTCCAATCTTTAATTTTGATATAAAAATAATTTCTCTAATGTTCTCTAATGATGATGATGATAATGATAATGTTGATGATGACAAAAATTACAAAAATAAAATGTACGAAAATGACCAGCGTTTCTGATTACAGTTCATGATGTCCCGGATTCGATTACCAGTCAAGCAATTGGAATTTTTCCTTAAAGGGAATTATTCCTGTGGTTGCCCAGGTCTGGAATTTAGATTAAGTTTTGGTTAATAATTCTCCTGGCGCTTCATTAACATTTATCACCCATCATATCATCGGGGTATCGTAATTTCGCCTTCCACGTGCCCCAACATAAGAAATGGATTACAATTCCATCAATGCCAAGGGAGAAAACCAGAAATGCCATAAAAGACAACCGGTAGCATTAGACAAAAAAATACGAAAATACTGACAAAAAATAATAAAATTAACAAAATAATAATAAAAGTGACAAACGTAATAAAAATTGCCACAAGAACTTCTCTTCCGCTCAGTCAACACAAATACACGAAATAGAAATATATGGTATAATGATAAAATGTATAAATGCATTTTAAAAAGGCAATGTATAATTCATACACAAACAACTTTATTTTTTTAGCTAGATAATAAATTAAACAAAAACCACCATAAAAATTCTACCATTTAAAAATATTAGCTTAGGTAGCAGTTATAAATACATACAAATAATTCCGAAATTATCACATAGCTTACAGCATTAAAAAGAAAACAAAGTATCACTAATATGCAGCTTTTGGAAAAGTCAATTATTGTTGAAAGAGAGATTAAGCAGAAGCTCCTGGTAGTAAATTTCATTAACGGGAGAGAGGGATGGCATAAAAAAGAAGTAGAAGAAGAATATATGTGTGTTCTATGATACGATATGTTACCTCTATCATAGAATATATCATATCTATAAAAATGTTATAAAATATAGGCTCATGACATATAATAAGTAATGACATATAGAGTATAAAAATATCAAGTCAGAGATTATTAAGGAATCAGTGTGTTTAAATCCTGGATCCCCGTATGAGAATTCGCTTGTATTATCAAAGCTCTCCTTTTGTTTGTTTGTCATTCTCCTGGCTTTGAGCCATTAAACCAAACATTGAAAATTTTCCACCATTACTAGAATTGTAACCTACGTTCTTTTGGTCTACATCAGCCCTTCCTTTCTTTACCTTTCCACTTAAGGTCCTTCTTTGGTACTCTATCGTGATCCATTCATATGAGGTGTCCAAACCATCTCAAATGCTTTTCTTCTAAAACTAGATAAAAAAAAGTGTAATGTGCATAAACACAAGGAGCATAATATCTAATCCCATATGATACATAGGGTATTCAGCATTTCCGAACTATACTTCATCTGGAATTTTCTACTCTCTATCAAGCGTAAAGGTAACGTTTATTATCATCTTGGCAAGACTTGCACAATATGATGTTATGGTTTTCATCCATTTGCAATAATAGCATTCCCTTATTTCAATTTTGTAATAGGTATTAAATGTAAGAGGGAACGAATCCATAAGCATGAATTTGCGTTATTCAGGTTGCTATAGAACTTTTAGTGTGGTACTTAACTTCATACACTTAACTCTTCAGCTAGCTTATAATTTACTACTTAAATTCTGGTTCCAAGGACCTACAAATTTTATGATATTACACGGTGTGTATTTAAAAGTTTATCTTATATTTTAAACATTTTTATAGCAGGAATTATTTAAATTAGGCTATAAAAGATAAAACTAACATTATACAATACATTTAAAACGAATTATATTATTATTATTATTATTATTATTATTATTATTATTATTATTATTATTATTATTAGGGAAAAACGGGAGAAATCCCGAGAAAAAACCTACCGAGCTTCGTTTCGTCCACCATGAATCCCACATGGAGAGACCGAGACACGAACTCGGAGCCCAGAATTAAGTACAATTAAATTCATCATCATCAACATTCACGGATTAAGCCCATGTTATTTCTTCCGGTATCATAAAATCACATTCAAAGAGATGAATCCATCTCTTTTTCACTCTACCCACATCCCTGTTTCAATTTGGTGTGTAATGAAGTATAATTTTTGGTATTCGTTTATCATTCATTCTTTGAACATGTTATCTAAAAGTTTAAGAATATTTAGCTCATTTCTAATATCTTCGTTTCTTCTTTTATCTAGAAGTTTGCAGCCAGCTACACATCTAAGAAATCTTATTTCAGCTGCTTCTATGATCTCCAATTCTCTTTTAGTTAAAACCCAAAAATCATTATCCTGGAATAGTAAGGGGACTGCCATTGCTTTATAAATTTTTAGTTTTGTTTCTTTTCGTGTATTTTTTTAATATTCTCTTAATTGTGCCACACATATAATTACATTTATTAAGTTTGTTAAAAGATCCTAATTTTTAAAATAGGAGATTTCATAACAAAGGCAATAAAAATGATTCACTTGTTCAATGCGTTTCTATTCCAGAATTACTTTAGCTCTTATGGTATCTGATTCTTAAAAGCTAAGATGTATAATTAAATTAATAACAAATATATTTTGGATTAATGAAACGTGATTTCGAGGAGAGAGAAAATTAGAAATAATGCTATAAGAGAAAATATGAAAACGCAAGGATTCCTAGTAAAAATTATCATAAGTAATGCCACGAGTGATTTCCAAATTATCGATAAATTCACGACTCACGAAGTGAGGAGTGAATTTATCTAGAGAATTTGGAAATCAAGAGTGGCATTTGTTACGACTATTTAACGAATAAAATTAAGCTGTTTACTCACAAATCATTATTTAACTGTAGTTATTTCAAAATATTTATATATTTAATGCAAACGGCGATGTTTGAAAACAAATGAGAAACGATAGGTACGCTTCTACTGCTTCTTTTGTTTATCACTGCAACCAGATCATACTATTTATTGCCAAAGGAACGCAATATTGTAAGAATGCTCTCTAGTGGAGAAAAAATGAAACATCAATCTGTATATTAATTCATTTCTGATGTCGTATGATGTAAATATTACAATTATATTTTTCTGGATTATTACCTGGGAAAAAATACATTTAAGAAAGTCAAACAGTGGTTTTTTTTTGGTGGTATAATAAATTGCTACAAATGTTGACATGTATGCACTATATATACAATCTGGTAGCCGTATTTCTTATAGGCTCAGTCACTGCAAAATAACGGTCAGACCTGTTCAGAATATTAAAAACGAGGAGCTTTGTTTAATATATGGTAATTATAACACTGATAAATATTTCGTGAAACACGACTCTGATTGGTTGTAAAACAGAAATCATTGAAACGTGATTGGTCATTGACTCCCATTTGGGGCATGAGTTAAATAGTCAAAATAATACAATTAAGATGGTTTGGACATATGAAAATGATGACTGAAGACTGATTACAGAAATTTATGAATGATATCCAACAGGAGAAAGAAGAATGGAATACCAAAACTAACAGACGCAAGGAATAATGAGAGCAATGGAATAAAAAGGCTTTGAGGAAGGAGCGTGGAAAAATAGTGTAGCAGGCTACGTGGGATCGTTTTCACGTTGTTTTTCGTAACAAAACACAACAGATAATGGCGTAAAACTCCACAATTATTTTATTTTAATTTTGTAAACTCTCCGTGACGTTTCACTCACAAATTGCTGTAATAATTAATCAATCTTGTTTTAAAGTTTATCTATCACATAATTTTGCAGTCTCTAACGCTTTCACTTGCCAGAGTTTCTTCCTGTCACAGTTCACTGTATCGCTGTCATTTTACTGCCGACTCGCCCCCATCCTGAAAATAGTTTATATAGGAAGGAAAGAAAATACCTCGGCTCCCAATCGAGACTTTTCTAGTATGGAACCTTCTGGAATCGAACTTTCCCGACAAAGAGAGTAAAGGCGTATACAATTTTCCGGAGTGGAAGTCTAGACGCATCGATCGTTCTGTGCGGGTCTTTCGACTTGCGAATCAACGACTCATGAAACTATCTCCACCAACACGAGATCACCCGCGAAATTCAAACACTACTATTACGAAGCGTCACAATGATAGAAATAGAGATTGGCTTGAAATATGCACAAGAAGATGTCAAAGACAGTGTAAAACCGGAGAATAAATAAATAATAAAACATTTTAAATCGAAAGTTGTAACAAGGAAAACAAATCGTAATTTATATAAAACACTTATAAAACCAGAATTAGAGTATGGCAGTGAAACCTGGACACTATAAAAATGGCTGAATATGATATTCCTACGAAAGTTATAGGGAGTAAATCTGAAGGTAAAAAGAGTCAGCGACTCATGGATGACATGCGGCCAACACACCGAACCAATAAGACCTCTAAAAAGCAACTGAGGTATTACTAAGACGTCGATGTCGGTAAATTTTGCTTAGAGACCTCTCTATTCAGGCTTAATCTTAATAGACTCGGAACCCACGGCTTAAAGTCCCTCCTGGAGGACTTCTTCCTTGGATTTTTCCGTCCTAAAAAATCCATCGACCCCGGCCGGGTTTAAACCCGTAATCTTGGGAACCAGAGACAAGGAGCATAACCACTAGTCCACTGCGGCCGAAAATAATAATAATAATAATAATAATAATCATAACAATAAAACTTAAAAAATCAAAATATATACAAGGAAAAGTAAAACACACACACATATATAAGTTATATATATATATATATATATATATATATATATATATATATATATATGTACATACATACATACACACTATATATATACATACACACAGGGTGATTCATAATTCATATTAGACGTCTAGAGATTGTAGAGGGGACTTAGTAGATAAAGTTTTTTATAGGAACCCATGTCCGGAAACATACAATTTCGATGTAAAATGAGTTTGAAGATCGAAGTACATTGAGCTGATATCGTTTGTCTTGTGTTTCAGAATAAGTGTTACAGAAAACATGCGTCACAGGTACATTTTGTGCAAAGAACAACAGGGTCGCCACGTGTAACCACACCTGTAGTACAACCCCTAGAAGTCTGTAATACTTACTCTGAAACACAAGACACACGATATCAGCCCATTGTGTCCTGATCTTCAAACTTATTTTACATCGAAATGGTATGTTTCCGGACATGGATTCCTTATAAAAACTTTATCTACTAAGTCTCCTCTACAACCCCTAGAAGTTTGTAATAGGAATTATGAATCACTCTTTAAAATATATTAATTCCAGACTGAAGAAGGTAATTAAAACATTAGGAAATAATATTTATTGCGATGTTTTGTTTTACGCAGTAAATTACGAACATGTAATTGATAAGGCTTGCTGAATGAGTGCGGAAGACAATGACATTGACAGCGATGCAGTTTCGCATGAGGAGTAAATGCGGTTCATAAACACATGTTGGTGGAAATGTTATTCGTCATGGAAATAAACAACACTGCCTCATGCGGAACTACGATGAAGCGCTGCCAACTTAACAAATTCTATTAGACTTGCGGAGTTATATTTGAAATTTGAAATAATGAAAAAAAAATCAACTTATCTTGTTTAGCATGTCTCTCTTAGGAGTACCCAATAATAATTTATTACTAGTGGTCGCCCAGCGGTCTAAATTCGACCTGAATTCATTAAATTTTGATGTTTGTCACAAATACGTCATTATGCATTAATTTTCTATTTATTTTAAAAAGTACGAACGATAGGAAATATGTGGTGTAGCTTGCCTAAGCTACTATAAAAAACAATAACGCCTCTTTTGACATCTGTATACTATTTATACTATTTAAATTTGCATTTAGCCTATTATGTGTACGGGAATATAAATAACACTTCTTTGTCTCTCACTCCGACCCGTCAATGTTCTATGTCGAGGCATAATGGAAGTAGGCACGAATATGTAAATATATAAAATAAAAACATGTAATGAAATTACTGAAACAAAGATTAGACAGGGTTTAATTTAAATTTAAATGATAAAATGTGCCCACTTTTTAAAATCACTACTAATAAATACGCGAGAATAAGTCAATTCGCATTGCTGCTGCACAATTTTCTTTTTACAACAATGCAGTTTCAGTATGAACGTCAACAAATGAATGAGTAATACACACACATTTCTTAGAGACAATATTTATTTTATTTTGTTTAATTTAATTTATTTGTAACACATAAGTCCACCGCTGTGGTCTCGAGGTAGCGTGCTGCCTTGTCACGCAGCGGGCCCGGGTTCGATTCCCGGTGGGGACAGGCTCCTGGGTGAGGTTTCTTCGGGGTTTTTCCTCACCTATAAGACAAATGTCAGGAAGCTTAGGGCCCAACGGTCCCCGAAAATCATCCGGTCATCATCATCACCACCATCCTTATCATTATCATCATCATCATCATTCATCGGTGTGGAAAACAACGGGAAGCTACCACGCCTATAATTCCCTATTAAAGCTGCAAAGCATATCCTGTAAATGCTATGATTGCAGCGAAAGACCTGCCCTCGGGCAGAATTACTATGGATGGATGTAACACATATTATACATAAATTTTATTTTTATATACTCCTTCTCTATATGGACACAAATTATGCCAAATATCACACTCCTCCGTGCGCGAAATCTGCTTTAGAAAGGGATACAAAGATTTTTCTTCACGTATTAATATATAGATTCCATTCACTCACACACTTTATGGGTTATGGAATCCCTATACAGGTTCAATGTTGATTTCGCTAGGGCACTACCTGGTACCTAACTTAGCCAACTGAATCCAGATCACATCTCAGATATCTTAGCTCAAAAGATCCAACCGAATAATATTCGACCATCCGTAGTTTAAGCCATTTTAGAATAACGTTTTTAGGATAATTTTTGGATCAAAGAGAGATGAACACACAGGTGTATGGAGAAGACTACATGACGGTTAGCTACACGGAATTTATAAGAAAACATATGGCGGCGCAGACATAAGCTTTGCATACATCCCTATCCTGAGCTAATGTTTTCCAATCATCCCCTGTATAATATAATTCCCTTAAATCATGGTTAATGTTATTCTCCCAGGTCTTTCTTGGGCTATCAACTGGGCGTTCTTCTTATGGTTTTCTTACAAGAAATTTCCATGTCCCTCTTTCATACCTCATTTGTGTCACATGTCCTGCCCATCGCAGTCTACGAGACTTAATTGCTTTTGTTATTTATTTTGTCAGATTTCCTATAAAGATCATATAGCTCACTGTTAATATAGTCGTCTCCATTCGCCTTTCTGTTCATCTCTCTTTGGTCCAAAATTTATCATAAGTAATGCCACGAGTAATTTCCAAATTATCCATAAATTCACGACTTACGAAGAGAGGAGTGAATTTATCTAGAGAATTTGGAAATGAAGAGTGGCATTTGTTAGGACTATTTAACGAATAGAATTAAGATGTTTACTCACAAATCATTATTTAAATATAGTTATTTTAAAATATTTATATATTTAATGTAAACGGCGATGTTTGAAAACAAATGAGAAACGTTTGTTATGTTTCACTGGTTCATCACTGCAACCAGATCATATTATTTATTGCCAAAGGATCGCAATATTGTAAGAATGCACCCTTGTGGAGAAAAAATTAAACGAACTGTATATTAATGAATTTCTGATGTCCTATGATGTAAATATGTCAATTATAGTTTTCTGGAACGTTGTTACCTGGGAAATAATACGTTTAAGGAAGTGCAAACATTGGTTTCTTTTTTTGGTGGTATAATCAATTGCTACAAATGTTTTTATATTATATCCGCAAGCAATATCTTGTCACATTTGTGCACTTTATATACAATCTAGTAGCCACATGGATTCTAGAATCCTTACATCTTAATATACAAATTGTTATATTCAATGTATTTCTTAGAGAGTCAGTCACTGCAAAACGATGGTCTGACCTATTCAGAATGTTAAAAAGGATTAGCTCGATTTTAAAGCAATAAAATTAAATTGATAAAATCGAGGTGAAAAACGACTGTGATTGGTTGTAAATCAAAATTCATTGAAACGTGATTGGTCGTTGACTCCCATTTGGGGCATGAGTTAAATAGTCCTAAGATAATTTTTCATCATCATCATCATCATAGTACATTCACGAATTTAGGCCATTTGTTGACCTGTTTCGGCCTCAAGAGAAACACCATCCAAAAGTCTTTTGAGTGGACGTCCTGGTCTTCTTCTTCCTGCAGGTTGATATCTTAACATTTGTTTGGGTATTCTGTGATCTTCCATTCGATGAACATGTTGCATCCATCTTGACTTATAATCAGAAATTTTGTTTTCTAAAGATTCCATGTGTAATTCTTCTAAGATGTCTTCATTTTTTTTGTGATCTAGTAGTGTGTATCCTGCAGTCCTCCGAAGATATCTCATTTCAGCAGATCTAAGTCTCTGTATATCCTTCTGTTTCAACGTCCATACTTCGCTACCATACAGAAGAGTTGGAAGAGCCAGTGTTTTATACACTTTCAGTCTTGAATGCTTTTGGACTAACTGTGGCTTGAAGATAGAATTTATTAATCCTAAAATTCTTAAAAATTTAGATATTTTTGCATTTACATCCTTTTCTTCTTCATATGAGATATTGCATCCTAGATATGTAAAATTATTCACCTGCTCCAAAATTTTATTGTCCAGTACAATTTTACTTCTGACAGGATCTACACCTTGAAATGCCATAATTTTTGTTTTTTCTGTAGATATCTTTAATCCATATTCTTCTGTAATTTTGTTAAGTTCATACAGACCTTTCTGTAGATTATCTTCGGAATTTGCTATTATTATTTGGTCATCTGCAAACAATAGGGTGTTTAATTTTCTATTTTCTGATATTCTTATTCCAAATTTATATGTTTTGTTCCAGCAACATATTACTTCATTGATATAAATTGCAAAGAGTGTTGGGGATAGGGGGCAGCCTTGTCTCACACCACGATTTATAATTCCTTCTTCAGAAAATCTGTTATTTAATTTAATCTTTATGGTGTTGTCTTTGTAAATATTTTGTATGTTCTGCCGAAGTAAATTTGGTATATTTCTGTCTTCCAATATATTTAAGAGTTTTGATCTCTTGACTGTGTCGAATGCTTTTTCAAAATCTATGAAAGCAAAATGTGTTTCTAAGTTGAATTCTCTTCTTTTTTCAAGCAATAGTTTAACAGAAAATGCTGAATCAATACAAGATCGTCCTTTCCTAAATCCATTTTGACATTCCATAAGGAATTTTTCACTGAAACTTTTCAATTTTCCATTTAAAATGTCTGCATAAATTTTGTAGCATGTGTTTAACAAACTGATTCCCCTATAGTTGTCCATTTTTCTCTTGTCTCCTTTCTTGAACAGGGGTATAACAATGCTTGTCTTCCATTCTTGTGGTATATCTGCATTTTTGAATACATTATTAAAGAAGGACAACAGTCTTTCATGGAACTGTTTGCCTGCATATTTGTACAATTCAGAATTCAAGCCATCTGTGCCAGTTGCCTTCCCATTTTTTAATTTCTTTAAACTATTGTTCAATTCTTCCAATGATATTATGGAATCTGTCTCATTATTATTTCGGAAAATTGTATCTTCATAGCTATTGTCAGTCCAAAGACTTTTATAATAATTGAAAAAATCTTCTTTTGTTACTCCGCAATTAATTTTGGTAGATTCTTTAATATCTTTATTCAAATGTTTTAATATTTTGAAGGCATTAGGTTGAAGCTTATGCAAATCTGATTCTAAATGTGTAACAAAATTTAACCATGTTTTCCTATGTCTCTTTCTTATTTCCCTCTTAACAATAGCTCTACAGCGTTTGAATTCTATTTCATTTTCTACTTTCTTTGTGTTCAAATATTTTTTATAAGCTGCATTTTTTCTTCAATCAATTGTTTTATTTGATCATCCCAGATTTTTAGAGTTCTATTTCTTCTTTGTTGTATATTTACTTTTCCTAAAGTTTCATTAGCTGCATTTTGAATTATCATTTTAATGTTTTTCCATTCTTCTTCGACATCATTACTTTCTGGAGTTGTAGCCATATATTGCTGAATTCTTCTCGAATATAACCATTTAATGCTGTCATCATAAAATAATTTTACCTTGTACTTTTGTTCTATGCTCTGTTGTCGTTTCTTCTTTTTTAACCACCTTGGTGGAAATCTTATTTTTGCTTCTACTAGGTAGTGATCTGAACCAATATCATATCCTCTGTAGGCTCTGACATCGAGAAACAATTTAAAAATCTTATTATTTGCAATGAAATAATCAATGATTGATTTTGAGTACTGACGATGCCAGGTATACTTATGTATGTTTATATGATTGTAAAAGGTATTCGTTATTCTCAGTTCATTGTAGATAGCAAAATCTGTTAATCTTGTCCCATTCCTATTGCTGGTTGGTTCGCCAAATGTTCCAATATTATTGTTGACTTGAGCATTGCCCACTCTGGCATTTAAATCTCCTATTATGAGAATGTAATCATTTCTATTAATTTTGCTATAAATTTCTTGTAATATTTTATAAAATTCTTCATTGTCTTCTTCACGACCTTCCTCTGGTGCATATACACCAAGAACTGTCAAATTACCTCTATTTATTTTCAGTCGAAGCTCTAATATTCTTTCATTCCAGTAAGTGTAGTGTTGAATTTTATTTCTTATGGTTTTATTAATCCAAATGATTACTCCAGCTTGTCCATGGGTTTTCCTGTCGACACCGCTATATATTTGTACATAATTTTGTGTTTCTTTCGTTCCTTTAAGTTTCTTCTTAGTTTCTGTAGTTACTGCAATATCAGTGTTTCTATTTTTAAATATACTGTCTAGTTCCTCTTCTTTTTCATGGATGCTTCGGACATTCCAGGTTGCATATCTTACAATATCATTGTGCCGTTTTCTTTTAACCATATTTCTTTGCTGTGGGTCGTCATATTTCAATTCCTTCTGGATTTTTTCATGTTGAGACTTGAAAGTAGTTTTGAAGTTCCTTAGGACAGGTTACTGGCCCGACGCTAAGTAGCCAGTGGTAGGGCTGCTACCTTTTAGTCTCTGGACAGACATTAGGATACCGCATTTACTCAGTACCTGATGGAACGGTTATACCGCCGTGACTCGGTCCTCAAAGCCTCGTTTGTGAAAACGGGTTGTACCACGAGAAGGTGAGGATGAGAATTGGGTAGGAGAGGTTATACACACGCCACTACCCCTTACAACCCTAAGATAATTTTTCTAAATTAAAATTCAATCATCTCCTGCATTGAAAGTATTACAGATATTACAATAAGTTACTGCTAACGAACGTATGGATGTTATACAGAGTGAATTTTAATTACCCCGACAAACTGCTAGGACTGATTCCTGACTGGAAAAGGAGGAAAAAAATGTGTTATGAATAAGTATCCATAAACGCAATTGTTGCTAAGGAAGATGACACAGACGAATGACTTTATTTCCTCGACCCTGTTGCATGGCCTGCTAGATTAACAGACTTAAACCCCCCGGATTTTTTATCCCTGGGGGCATCTGAAAAGCGTTGTGTGTACTGAACCAGTTCGTGATGTGCATACCCTTCAACAGCGTGTCCACGTCGCCTGTGACGCTATTCGGAGAGAGGCCGGAACATGCGAAAGAGTGAAGCAATCCATGATACGACGCGTGAACATTGCATCCCGTGGAGGCCACTTTGAACATCTGTTGTGACGTGGATGGGGTTATGCTATGTCCTGTGTGCCGGGAAGATTTATGTTGTCGTTGCACGCACATCGTTCATTTTCGGACACATGTTTATAGGACCTTTCTTCCTTCATTTCCAGCCAGGAATCAGTCCCTGAAGTTTGTCGGAGTAATTACCGTTCATCCTGTATATAAATACCTATATAACTGCTTGTGGTTAAAATCTTATTCCCTTATTTGTTATAGAAGATGATAAAAGTTCTTCTTCTTCTTCCTCTACGCATGAAAGCTGGCAGCTTGTTGCGTGTTCATTCACTACAGGTCCGGGGTATGGTGACGTCCTCCATCGTAGTTGTGGTCGTCCTAAAGACATTTTCTGCTGAAGTGTCCAGTCACGTACTTTCTTCACTAATCTACTGTTCTCCATTCTATCTAGGTGATCGTTGAAGTTTAGTCTTTTATCATTTATCTAGAGGTTTATAGGTTCAATTTCATATTCTTCTCTAATAACAGAGCTGCGAATTTTCTCTCTCAGCGATTTTCCTTAAAACTTTCATTTCGGTTGTTTCATTGATTTGTTTTGTTTTTTGAGTTTCTGTTCGGCATTCACAACCGTATGTTAGAACTGGTCTTATGACAGATTTGTAAATTCTTACTTTTGTATCTATTCTTAAATTTTTATTTTTCCAAACAGTATTGTTTAAACATCCCGATATTTTGTTTGAATTAATTGCTTGATGGAGGATTTCATCTATTATTCTGTTGCTGTTACTAATTTCTATTCCTAAATATTTGAATTTCATGACCTGTTCTATACTTTTCCCTTCTATTTCTAATTTAACACATCGTGGGTTCTTGGATATTGCCATTGATTTGGTTTTATTTGTTGAGATTTTCATGTTATGTTTTGCTGCAATGATTCTGAATTTGTGCAATAGCATTTGTAAATCATCTTCACTTTGTGCAATTAGAACTGTGTCATCAGCATGATAAAAGTGCACATGAATATAGATATGCGATGTCTAAATTAAATTAACTAAGCATTCATTCTGAACTAGATGTTTTAAAACATAATTAAACCCGCGCACGATTAATTAACACAAACATATTTAATCATTTCACATACTTAGAATGACATATAAGCCTATAGAATTTCGATTAATAGGTTTCACACTTCTTCAGCCACCTCTCCTTAATATATAAGGCGTAAAATTCGATTAAAGTTGAATGACTCTAACAATGATACAGTGTTCTTTGTTAGAGCTAAGATGGCGATAAACAGGAAGAAACAGAATAAGGTAGAAAACAACTTCACTTGACAGTGGCCCATGTATTGTTAAATTTACTACTGTTTGCTGCATGTGTCTAGAAAGACAGAGGACTTTTTCTTTGAAGATTCATGCTCGCTAGTGAAGTCTGAGATAAAAACTTGGAGTTGCAGTATGAATGTTAACTTACGGAATCTAACATTCCTGGTAAACATTGAATTATATTTTGCCATTTAACTTACGTTTGCTCTAATTAACTCTACTTAAATTATAGTCTAAATGTTGGCCGCAGTGGTCTAATGGTTATGTTTCTTGCCTCTAGTCCCGAGGGTCGCGGGTTATAACCCAGCCGGGTAATGGGTTTTAGAATGAAAAAATCCAAGGGGCAAGTCCACCGGGAGGGATTTTAAGCCGTGGATCCTGAGTCTGACAATTTTCAGCCTCGTTAAAGAAAACTCAAGCCTGAATAAAAGGATCTCTGAGCAAAATTTAACCGATCTTCCTCCATCCAAATAATTCATTAGTTTCCTACTATATATCTGTTCGAGGTGATGTACTAACCACGTGTCACTCGCTGACATCTGTAGGGAAATAAGAATAACTAATGTAGTCTGGTTAAGAACTTCCCTCTAGGGGAACACTCGTGTCCCAGGTTTCTTTATTATATATATATATATATAATATATATGTATCCGATTGAGGGTCTTTCCACTTTTTCAGCGGTTGCCCTTTTACCAGCCGGCTGCTGGCCCTTCACATCCACATGTGTCAATCACAGAGGTAGATGATCAACAGCCAGTGTAGGGGTGACATGTGGTTAGCATGTCGAGTCCCCCAGCCGTTATAGCTGGTTCCTCAACCTGGAGCCGCTACTTATTGTAGCTACCCAATTGCCTCACGATGCTGGGTCGGCACCGGTCCCATACTGGCCGAAATACCATGAGAAAATTTCTTCCCCCATGGAGACTCGAACCAGCGCAAGTCCCGTAGCTCTGCGCCAAGGCTTCCTACCTTAACCGCTCGGCTACGGCGCGGGACATATATATAAGAAAAATAAATGCTTGAACGGGATTTGAACCCGCTACCAATTACGCTACCAAGCAAATCTAGTACAAACATTAATTTTTCATATATATGTATATTTCGATGTTATAGGCCTAATTAAATTAATTAAATTTTTGACATTGAGCAATTCAAGCTTAAAATGACATGATAAGAAAAATAAATGCTTGGACGGGATTTGAACCTAGCAAATATAGCGGGAAATCGGTCTCCACTGCAAATTTAGTTGCGCCTATAACAAGTAAGCAAGTCCTATAACAAGTATATAATCTTCTTCTTCCTTTCCAGGATTAGGTCAATGCGACCTGTTCCGGTCTCAAGTCCATCGCTTTCCTGGTCGTCCCAAATATCTTTTTCTATGCGGTTTGTAGGTGTTGATGGTTTTGGGTAATCTTGTATTGTCTATTCAGTCTAAATGTTCTTTCCATCGGTATTTGTGCTCTTCTAGTTTATCGAGTATTGAAACTATCTCCATCTCCAGTGTGTGTGTGTGTGTGTGTGTGTGTGTGTGTGTATATATATATATATATATATAGTCCACCGCTGTGGTCTCGAGGTAGGGTGCTGCCTTGTCACGCAGCGGTCCTGGGTTCGATTGCCGGTCGGGACAGGCTCCTGGGTGAGGTTTTTTCGGGAGTTTTCCTCACCTGTAAGACAAATGTCAGGAAGCTTAGAGCCCAACGGTCCCCGAAAATCATCCGGCCATCATCATTATCATCATGATCATCATCCTTCACCGGTGTGGAAAGCAACGGGAAGCTACCACACCTAGTAAAGCTGCAAAGCATAGCATGGAAATGTTGCAGTGAAAGATCTGTCCTCGGGTAGAATTACTATGGATGAATACATGAAGTAATATTTCTTTATCATACTTATATCCACTAAAATCTACAACATATATATATATATATATATATATATATATATATATATATATATATATACATTTTTTGTCATGGTCATTTTCGGTGTCTGATAAGTAGGAGGGATGAATATTTGTAACAAATAAAAAAAATCATTGAAAACAACCTCAATTGCTACATTCCTTCGGAATTAGCAAAAAATAATACGAAGCTATTTTTTTGTGATTTTTATCTGTGTTGCACTGAATGTTGTTATATAATACCAAGGGCTTTTTATGATTATAGTCTCGTAGTCTGAATTTTTTTTTTCCAGTTTGTTAATTTCCCTAACTTTATGTCTGCTAGACTTTTTCTTTGATCTTACTGCATTGAAACTTGAATAAAGTTAATTTTATTGAATTCATTATAGAAACCAGACGGTCGAATTATTCTTATAACTAAATGACTTACTCATTCTATGGCATATAGAACCCATAGGTCTATTTACTAAGCTCCCTTCAAGGGACTTCAACCTTCAGCTATACTGAATTAATAATTTTTAAATGCAGATGCATTAGTGCCAGTCATAAAAGTTTTCTCTATTTCTAGACTTCTCCTTCCACTTCTCTCTACAGTTTAAATTTTAGATTTAATCATACTACTAATACAGATTTGTCGGCTACGGTGGACTAGTGGTGTGTTTCTTTCCTCTGGTCCCTTCGGTCGAGGGTTCAAACTCGATTTAGGTCGGCAGACTTTTTAGGATGAAATTATCCAAGGAGTAAATCCTTCGGGAGAGACTTTAACCCTTGAGTCCCGAGTCTAAATATTTTCAGGCTCGTAAAAGACACTTAATTCTGAATAAAGATGCTTCTAAGCAAAATTTACCGACTTTCTTCATTCCTAATACCCAGTTGTTTACTAGATGTCTCATTGAGTCGGTATTTTGACCGCATACTATTCATGACATCTTTAGGGAAATAAACGTAAGTAAATTAACTTGGTCTAGTAACTCCTAACAAAGGAGAGATCAAGACCCAACATTGGGCTGTTACACTATTAGAGATAGATAGAATATGCAGATTTATCTATTTTGGAATTTTATTTATAAACAGATTTTCAATGTTTACACATCTTTCCTTCTCCACACGTCTCTATCCATCCATTCCACATCTTTCAGTTTCTCTTGTTCTCATTCCAGTTCTTATTTCTTGCATCCACTAGTTTCGAGGTTTTCCATTCCTTCTTCTTGCAGGTGGACACCATTCCAATGTTTTTGTGGGTAACCCTTCTTCTTGCATTCGTCGTACATGTCCATAAGGGAGTGCAATTTTATTTTATAGCAAATTGGTATAGCTTGGCAGCAAACAAAATACAGTGCTAATACATTCTTATCTTGACAGTACATCTCCCACTAAGCAGATCCGTGTTCTCCTCTTCTACTTGTTTCACCAATCAGCGTTAACGCCCGTATCAATAGAACAAGGGAAATTCCAACAAACGCTATCAGGAAGGGGAACATTACGTCATGGAATTACAGTGCATGAGCAGTATGACTGAATTTCCTTCGCTGCCAAGCTAATGGATAATTTAAGATTTAAATTAAAATGACTTTATACCTCACCTCATACCAGTCTTCTAATTATACCAGTTTCAAAACCTAGGTGGTTTCATCTTCAGTAATATCTCGACAGATATTAAGATATTGAGGGAATGAGAGGCGGTTATCCTGATCGACATAACATCAGTCGACGAGATAATACTGAAGATGAAACTACCTAGGTTTTGAAACCGGTATAATTTAGAAGACGGGATATGAAGTGAGGTATAAAGAAATTTAATTTATATCTTAAATTGAACCCCATAGAGATTTTTCATATAACATTTCAATAAAGGATAACTAGGGTTAACTAGAGTATTTTTTAAATTGCTTTTAAATTAATTTAATACGATGCAGAGCCCGAGCAAGTTGACTAAAGTTGTTTCTTTGAGACTCGTATTCGATACATTTCGGGTTCAAACCCCAGTGTCTACCAAAATCATAAAGATTTTCTCTTGATTTTTCTCAATCGTCAAGACAAATGCTGGGTTGAAATTTCACTGTCAGAGCCCTTTTCATCATGCTCAATATTTCATAGTATCGTTACAAATAAATAAAAAATAGATAAATTCTATGTGACCTTAGATATTAAGAGCGTCTATAAATAAAAATAAGAAGCATAAGCGATTTAGAAATTACGCTAAATAAATGTCATTGGAACTAATTAACTATCTAACTAACCAACTCACTGGCCTATCGAACCCATAGGTTCATGGCCGCGCTGACATAAGCTCTCCATATATCCCTATCATGAGCTAATGTTTTCCAATCTTTCTCTGTATAATTTACTTCCCTCAAATCATAGTTAATGTTATTCTCCCACCTCATTATTGGTCTACTAACTGGGAGTTTCCTTCTGGTTTTCCTATAAGAAGCTTCCATGCACGTCTTTCATTCCCCATTCTTGCCACGTGTCCTGCCCATCGCAGTCTACGTAACTTAATAGTTCTTATTATATCTGGCTTCCTATAAAAATAATGTAGTTCACTGTTATGAAGTCTTCTCCATTCACCTGTCTGTTCATCTCTCTTTGGTCCAGAAATTTTTCTAAGAACTTTATTCTTAAATACTCGTAATCTCCTTTCCTCCCTTAAAGTAAGGGTCCTAGTTTCGTTTCCATATAGTATAATTGGTAGAATAATAGTTTTATATATTTTCAGTTTAATGTTTTTTGAAAGGAGTTGGGACGTCAAGAATCCCTGTAATGCATTGGAATAACAAGCATAATTCTCTAGTAATAACAACATTAGAACACGGGATTTACGGATTGACTCGTTAGTTTCCGCCGAGAATTCATGTATCGTTGGTTGATCCATCAGTGTCAAAATACATGAAAATCGGCTGTTTTCCCTTGGCCTCTCCATCTCTTTTAAGCCTGGCAAACTGATTTCAGGTGTTCGTAGAGAGAAAATGAACCTCTTCGCTTCTAAAGCGTTCCTACTTGAGATTTTCGCGGCAGAAATAAATACCTGATTCAAACTAACTACGTATATAAGGAACTTGCCAAATAAAGTACAAGTACACTATTTGTCATTATAGAAAGTATTCTCCATGTTTAATGAAATTATTTATTCATGGGGATTCAGTAAACCATTGTACATATGCTTATAGCACGCGCCCCCAGTGTCATCTAATCACTAATACTGTAAAATTTGCAAGGCTCTCTTTTAGTTTTTGTAAAAGTTATAACAATTCGGGAAACATAACATCCGACAATGTATCTCTGATGGGAAGTTTTACTTATCTGTTGGGAGAGAGATTTTGAACTTTGGATCAGACAATATTTTTTTGACCATACAAGAACATAAATGAATTATAAGCTCAATCCAGGGCCTCCTTTGTAATATCACGACATAGGACGAAACACAACATTCACACATATTCATACTAAATATGATGAATATGAAGACGATTATGATGGCTAGATGATGTTCTTCGGACCGTTTGGGCCTTAACGTTTCCTGACATTTGTCTTAAAGGCAATAGCGGTGGATATATATATATATATATATATATTATATTGCAGATTTTCGCGGATATAAGTATGGATATGAAAGTTTTCTTGGGTTTTCTGCGTCTTGGATTCAAGTTCGGCCTCTGGCCACTGATTCCGACGTTTCGGCATGATCGCACATACCATTATCAAGGAATGATAAGTTCGAGTCACAGGTTTAGGTCTTATATAATAAAATACATAGAGTTTTCGTTGTGGTCCGTTTCCGAAGACGTACGCCCATCCATGGGGCATGAGTTAAATAGTCATAGATATTTTTTGCTAGGCCTATCAAGTATGTAAGATCGATGAAGATTTGAAAAAAGAATATTACAGCCTCAATAGGAAGTAGGCCTACATTTCTTCGCAATTAGTTAAAACCGAAAAAAAAACTGACCAATAATGTTCCAACCGGGGATCGAAACCGAGCTAGCTGAGTCTAAGACGACGTTAAACACTAGATCATAGCGGTGGACTTGACAATGACTCCTGTTACATAGGTTTTCTTTTCTTTCCTCTTTCTCTAAGTAGACTTATCATAAATTTTAGCTAAAAATATATTTATTAAATATATATACCGTATATTTTTATTTTAAACATTTTATTTGCAATACGATACTGTTGCACAAAGCACTTGTTTCATTTTTTCTGTGGTTTAGTCCACAGAGGGATCATTGGTGTGGTCGTTATTTAAATTTTATGTAGTCTTTAAATAAACAAGGAAGGCTTTGAATGTGCAATGTTAAGATGTACGACCTCGTGGTTCCTTGTCCAGTGCATACATGACAAGTGCAGGCTGTAATTCATGTTGAATTGCGACGTCTTTCAACTTTATTACCAACGGCCAGGAAACTGGAGTGTTTCAAATCACCGTATTAATCATATTTACAATTGTCATGCATGTGCCATTTTTGCCTTCCATCGAGAGAAATAAAAAGACAGTGAAATTTTAATAATAATTACAGTAACTTACATTATTTTTATGTCCTGTAGCGTGACTATGATACAAAACAGCGAATTGGGTTGGCATCAACTATCACTACTTATAACAAAAACAATAATAATAATAATAATAATAATAATAATAATAATAATAATAATAGGCCTAACAATAATAACAATAATAATAACCCACGGAATCGAATCTAAGAGTTCAATAATGCCAGTGCGTTAATAATAATAATGATTATTATTATTATTATTATTATTATTATTATTATTATTATTAATTATTAATAATGTAAGGTGTAGTAACACGCAGTGTTGTTTTCAATGAAATTAATTTTATGGGAGTGATGCGTGTTATTTATAAATGATCATACGACGTTGTTGATAATTTCAGTTATCAGAGAGGGAAGTGGAAGAGGATAGAAGGTCATTGTCTTGGGATTATGTGTGAGATAATGTAATTTTTATAATTCACTTTAAATGTTAGTATAAATTTAATAAGAATATTCATAATATTTTTCCACGCTTCGCAGTAAATAGATTGCAAAATACATTGAGTAGATACTATGACATTTGTAAAGAGCGAAAATTGCCCTTGTTAAAAAACTATTAATTTATTATTATTATTATTATTATTATTATTATTATTATTATTATTATTATTATTATTATTATTATTATTATTATTATTATTATTATGAGAAGTACTATCACATATGGCAATGAAGTATAGAAATTAAACAAAAAACTTGAAATAAAAGCTTTTGTCGATGGAAATGGATTTCTTGAGGAAATCAGCTAACTAACTAACTCACTGGCACTATCGAACTCGTAGGTTCATGGCCGCGCGGATATAAGCTCCCCATACATCCCTATCCTGAGCCAATGTCCGGAAAATTTTACCTCAGTTGAACCCATGTCCGCATTTCTTGACGGTTGTATTTTTACGGTGAAAGATCGTCACTCTTTCGACCAAGGTACTTTTTTTGTCTGGCTTATCATCTTCAACCAGTTCGGCATGGGTATGAGGAAATCAGCAAGATGTTGAAATTTGAAAAACGCATAAATACATAAATAAATAAAAAATAAAGTCATACAAAAAAAAATTAATATTAAATATTCAATAGTAGATTATATAAAATACAGTCAATTAAATTGGTATGGGCATGTACGACGAGTGCAAGAAGAAAAGATACCCAGATAATCATTGGAACGGTGTCCACCTGGAAGAAGAGAGAAAGGAAGACCTCGAAACTCAAGGATGCAAGAAATAAGAACTGAAATGAGAACAAGAGGTCTGGAGGATATGGAGTGGATGAATAGAGACGAATGGAGAAGGAAAATAAAACTTCAGGCACAAAATATGTATAAACATTGAAAATCTGTAAATAAATAAATAAAGTTATTATTATTATTATTATTATTATTATTATTATTATTATAAAAAATACTGGGACTATCGAACCGGACATTCATAGACTCGCGAACATAAGATTTCCATATATCCATATCCTGAGCCAAAGTTTTCCAGTTGTTCAGTGTATAATACCTCCCTCAACCCTTTAATTTGCAATTCTATAGGATATATCAATTGGTTCAATTTATTTAGCATTACTAATGAAACAGAAAAAAACGAACGAGTAGTAATAAAAACTTAAACGTGTGTCGAATTACATGATAAACCTAATGATAAGTCATGCGTGATTTTGTTTTCAGTGCGGTCTGCCACATTTAAATAACTGTCACAATAAATAAGTGTTTTTACCAATCTTGGGTTAAATCATGATTCATTTTATTCTCCCGCTTCTTTCTTGGTCGACATACTGGACTGAGTGCTTTCCCTCCGTTTTTCCTACACGAAATTTCCATGCCTCCCTTTTTCATTTTCCATTCTCCATTCGTGCCACATATACTACCTATCGTAGTCTACGAGTTTTACCTGTACTTATTACATATGGTTCCCCATAATGATCACGTACCTCACTGTTATGTAGTTCTTCCATTCGTCTCTCTTTGGTCCAACGATTTTCTTAGAACTTTATTCTCGAATACTTGTAGTAATTATTATTATTATTATTATTATTATTATTATTATTATTATTATTATTATTTATCTTGTGGTGATGAAAAGAAAGGTTTGGCTTTGGAAGATGGAATGAGATGTATCAAAGGATGTGAAGAATGTAATTACCAGGAGATCAAAATTAACTCAAAATGTACCCAAGAAAATTACATAAAATGTAGGATTAAAAAAAGGCAGATCGGTAATAACATTATTAAACAGAGTTTTGTGGGATAAGAACACAAAAATAGATACCAAATTACAAATTTATCTTCTTCTTCTTCTTCTACTACTACAAGGTTTAGGCTATGCAGCCTGTTCCGGCGAAGTTAAAAGTGGAGACCATCTTCTACGTGGTCGACCAACATCTCTTGTTCCTCTGGGATTATACAAGAAGGTTCTTTTTGGTATTCTTTCGTTGTTCATTCTCATTAAGTGTTTTGTCCATTTCTTATTATTTTCGCTGATTTTATCTTCGATTTTATATATATTTAATTCTTCTCGTATAGTTTCATTCCTTATTCTATCCGCTCTTGTGCATCCTTTCACATTACGTAAAACAGCATTTCCGCAGTCTGTATTCTGCTTTTATCCCTTATTTCATTATCCAATTTTCACTTCCATACAACAACAAAGGAACAGCCATTGTTTTATATAATTTAAGTTTCGTATCTTTCCTTGTTTTCCGACCTAAGGTTCTTTTTATGGTTCCACAAATACCCTGAAATTTATTTACTTTACAAATTTATAAATCCATAATTCTAAGCACGCTAGCATACGGTGCAGAAACTTAGAATTTGAATAAAATTTGAGTTTAAAACTTATGTCTACTGAAATGGATTGTTTTAGACGCTCAACTGGACATTCTAAATTGGAAAAAATCAGAAATACAATAATCAGACAACAAATGAAAGTCCAAAATTCAATATTAGATTTTTGAGATACAGACAACTAGAATGGTATGGTGATATACGTAGGATGCCAGAGAACATATTACCCAGACAAGCTTTGGAATGGATTTCACCAGGGAAAGGAAACAGAGGTCGACATAGATTTAAATGGATGAATGATGTAAGAAGAGGTATGAGGGAGCTAGGTCTGGAAGAATTGGAGTGGGAAGATAGAGAAGAATGAAGAAAGAAAATAAAATTTTAAAAAGCTTTGGGCACAGGAATATGTTTTATTACATTGTAAACTTGTTTATAAATAAATTATTATTATTATTAATGCAGTTTTAGTAATCACTAATATGAAGGCACTCCTTCGGAAATGATACAAAACAATGATAGTAGTATTCCTAGGAAGCAAGCAAGCGAGGAAATATGCAAGCCCATCCCTGATCTAAGAGATGGTCTGAATAATTGAAGAGGCCGGGAATGTGACTGTTGTACTGTTGTTGCTCTCAAAGGTGGAATGAAACTTCCTCTATGCAGCTCCCTGCATGTGCATCTCTGCATAGAGTGTCCCAGCAATGACCTTGGCCAGGCTCCACTACTAAATGACTTGAAGCTAAGATTATTCCTGGCGAGGCAAGCAGTAAATACTAACTTTTTTATTCTATTTTGTTTTGCTTTGGACTTCAGCTGGTGCTAAATGGCTTCCGCAGGTAAATGACAAAGTACAATGTCGGTGTCTCATAATGAAGACTTAGTATTCTTAACCTTAAATTGGCAATATATCCTACAGGATACAACTATTGTTTAATTTATTTCATATTTTAAATACAACTGAAGAAAATAAACGAATATAAATTATGACTAAACTTTACAAACGGTGACGCGACTTTTTTTAATTCCTCTATAAACTCCTGTCAAACTTTATTCTTACGGTTTCATTTCTCAAATGATTTCCAATCACTTACAAAGATTTTTACTTTTTTTCTAACGATTATTTCAGTATTTTTCTATGATATTTAACTACATACGTAGAATGATGACATGACAGCCATATTGATTTTAACCAATATTTATGAAACAACAAAGACTTGTTCCAGTGCAGCGAACATAGAGTATGTACTAATTAACTGTACACATATACTTCAGAATTTCAGAACTTATTATTTATTTTTGGGTGCTGCATTCTTTCACAGGTTAGAGTGCATAAATTGCGTTAGGTTAGCATTTAGGTTGGACTTTCATAGATTAGAGTACTTAAAATTCGTTAGGTTATCATTTAGGTTCGTTAAATATCGTGTACGTGTTGGCTACATCCCGTGATTATAGTGTAAACCACTTCGCGTTTGTTGACGCATGCACATGGTGCATGATTGGAATTTAGAAAAAAAAATCGCGTGACATGTTGTAAAGTACGTATTTCTGAAGTGAAACCTGTGTCTAATTACACAATATATCTGTTAATAACAATTATGGTTGATTTCGTTTCCATTGCGGACCGCCACATTTAAATAATTGACACGAGAAATTATTGTCTTGCCCAGGAATTCCCTAATCTGTGGTCTTGCTAATTTAAGAGTTAACTAGATTTAAATTTAGGAAACCATCTTTACAAAATTCTATAAATTTTCAAAATTTATAGAATATACTTATAATTACAATTTGAAAATTTGTAATGTATTTACAAAATGTATTTAATCAATTTAGAACATTAATTGTATGTATCACTTTGTCCTTGTTACAATCCTCTAATGAGTAAAGTTTTCTATAATCAAACAAATATATTAACTCTCTTACTATCGAGCCCATAGGTTCATGACCGCGCGGACATAAGCTCTTCATATATCCATATCCTGAGCTAATATTTTCCAATCATCCCCTGTATATTCTACTTCCCTCAAATCATAGTTAATGTTATTCTCCCACCTCAATCTTGGTCTACCAATTGGACGTTTTCCCTCTGGTTTTCCTACAAGACGTAAAGCAGAATTTTAATATCATAACGAATATAAAAGTTAAAGTTAATTTTGTATTTTAAAATTCTTTTAATATTTAAATATAACTTAAATAAATAAAAACATCTAAATAATTCATTGTTGATTATTGTTGAATAAAAATGTCTCAGTAACAATTAAAGAAATTGTATTACATAAGTCTTTGTAAAGAATGCTTTTAAAAATTGTTTTAAGTCATTGTTGTCAAAATTGTAAATCCTTCAATTATAACTGTAATAAGAACACCTGCTTAACTTCATATTCTTAAATGAAAGTAAACTAAACTCTGATTGGATGTTAAAATAGAATTGACATTCTTATTTAACAAATTAATTTAAACCTTATATTTAAAGAACTATTAACCAATAGAATTTAAAATTACTGACATGTAATGAAATAATGATCTTAAAATTATAAAAGAATTACACTATTCATTCTGCATACAACTTTGAACAAAGATAGAAGCAAGAAGAGATCTCCTGATAAAATGTAAAAGAAAATAATTTAATTTTAATTGGCGGTGAAGAATAATACCACCTACATTTACTTAATCTGCTGAGAACTTCAAGAAGTGAATAAATTTGCAATCATTTCTACAAGAAACAGTTTTTAGTGATTTTAAAGTGTTTTCCTATCCAGTGTATCAACTACCGATCCTAAGAAGAGAATCCGGCTCTACCGAAAACCAAACCCAACCTGAACCAATAATTCTTTTTCGGGACATAAATCCTTCTTCAAAATGTTACTACAACATCGGGCATGAGGAGAATTACTTCTTCAGAAGCTTCCATGGAAGTCTTTCACTCCCCATTCGTGCCACATATCCTGCAAAAAATGTGTTAGACTGATTATGTATTTAATTGAAATAATAATAATAATAATAATAATAATAATAATAATTTTATTTACTTAGGATATATATATATATATATATATATAGCTATTCAAAGAGAAGGAACAGACTTCAAACATTTATTTCTTCCAAACTACAAAAAATAGGAACACAATTCCAACGTTCCTGGAAAGAAAAGTTTGAAGTTTTGATCACGGCCGCATTGGCGCTGTTGATTATCATGTTGATTGTATCAAAATGGCGACACAATAGGACGTTGGATTGGAAGAGAAGAAAAAAAAACATCATCGCCGGTGGCCTCCCAGGTCACCAGACCTAACCCCGTGTGATTTTTATCTGTAGTAATACATAAAATACCGTGTTTTTATTCCCCCTATGCCTGACACTCTTGAAAATCTGCGACATCGAATTGTTTAAGCTGTGAATTCGATAACTAGAGATCAGAAGAGTATGGCAAGAAATAGGCCACCGTTTTGGTATTTGTCGTGTAACACATGGTGCTCATATTGATTGCATATAATAGTGAAATTTGAACTTTTCCTTTCCAGGAACGTTAGAATTGTGTTTTTATTTATTTTTTTATAGTTTGGAAGAATTAAATATTTGAAATCTGTTCCTTCTTTCTGAATAGCCCTGTATACTGTTCACTATTTAATACGCAGTAATATAGGTACACTAAGCCAATTCCTCAGTAATTCGGATCAAGGTTCGAGTTTGCTGGATTATGAATTTCAATTGTTAATCTTCTGCATCCATAGATGTCGTACGTATGTGATACCTTTGGCGTTTAATGTTTTTTTCGCTTCAAGAATAACTCCAGATTTTTTTTTTATTTGAGAATAATTCTAGCATTTTTGGTAAAGCTATCAATATTCTCTGTTCAACTCACTGTGGTCGGTGGTATCATATTTGATATTTTCAGAGCTTCATGGTAATTTTTTTCGTTTCCAACTGCAGTCTTTGAATTGCAGCATCAATTAAAGGGGTAAAACGTAGTAGAGACCAAAGGTATCGTATTGCATAAAACTCTTAAATGCCCCACCCCCAAATCAATTTAAAAAAGTTATTTTGACCTCTATGAACGCATTAAAAGCGAAAATAAAGTTATAATTGACAAAATCTGAATTCATGATCCCCATTAAAGTTCCCCATGTTTTTTTTAAATCTCCCATAAAATTCTTATTAAGCACAAAAAAGAGTAAGTTAAATATTCCTTCGGACGTAGGAGGTTAATCAAATCCTATCCATGTTTATTCAGTTTAGTTGCGAGAAAACCCACATGGCGTCCGCTATATTCAAAACAAGCATTTGTCTTGACGACTTACAAAATCCATTTAATGAATATAACCTCCATAGCTACAATGCTTTGAAATTCTCTAACAGATTAAGGTAGGCACTCGTGTGATAAAATACAACACGAATCAGCCAAATAATTGTAATTTCAATTGATTTAGTAGAGGAATGTTAGTAACAACGTGTGATTTCAACCATTTATCTATTAACCTAATGTGTCTCCAACAGCTTGAGCCTCATAAGAACGCGGAATTGTAAATATCTAAAAAATAATTGTTTTAAAGAATATACTTTAGTCTTTACAAATAATTGAGCTTCCTTTCAATTGTTTTATAATAATCACAATTACCCGGATGTTTAAACAGCAGAATATAAATAAACGAAAATTGATAATTGTCGGATAATATTTATTTATGACATTTGATATTAGATACTATTATTAACTTTGAGTTAATCGTATGATTCTTCCTTTGACTCATTGGAATTTTATGCATTGTAGGTGTAAATTCATCATTTTATTTATTGAGCTTAGGGTCCCTTAACGGTCTCTTGCCAATCACTGAACGGTTTGTGAAGATTTATTTTTGAGCGTTTGTGCGTTTTGTCGAATTTCCAGCAATGGCGACCATGATTGAAAGTTCAACTTCCTACATTTCGGGGTTGCTAACCTAAAAAAACTATACTGTAATATTCCCATTACAAACCACGTGCGGGAAGTAAAACCACTGCCCTTTATGTATACTACGTACAATGTATATACAAAAATATATCCGAAAGGTAGTGTTAATATACATTATACTTACTGCATTTTAAATGAACTGAACTTTATTTGAAACAATATAAAACAATAAATACGTACTTTCCGCCATTTTATGACTGATTGGTGTCACGGCCTGCTGTAGTCTCAACTAATAAACATTGCCCACATTGTTAACGTTAGTCAGTTGTTTATAATAAACAACATCATCGCGCAAAAAATAATGTACAACGCACGTTTGTGAAGTGTTTTACAGAAACTCGGCTCGCTTCTATGAAAACCATTACCAACCTCGCATCGTAATATACTATTTCTATCGGCTAGTAAAGTAAATATGAACCATGTTATATGCCTACTAGATTAAGCCAGGGCTATTATGTTGGTATATGATTTTCAATTTTGACCACAAGTCTGCAAATAATCGATGGTTTAATTTTCAAGTATTTCATAACGTCATAATATCTTACCGGACATTTCTCCTAAATATTTTTCTTACGTACATAACCCAATGTAACTATAGAATCCGTATGTTCATGGTCACACGGACATAAGCTCTCTATACATCCCTAACGTGAACCCACGGTATCAAATCATTCTTTCTGTATAATTTACCTCCCATAAATCATTGTTAATGTTCTTTTCCCACCTCGTTGTTGGCCTACCCATTGGGCTCTTTCCTTCTGGTTTTCCTACAATAAGTTTCCAATCAGTCCGATTACGATTCGTTATCTATTAAGGGATTCGTCATCAATATCATCATTAAGCGGATAAGGGACTAATGGCCTGCTCTGGTAGTACTCTAAGTGGTCGACCTTCGTTTCCAAATTGGGCAGTATTTTAATATTGAATTGAGAATTTTTTCACTGACCATTTTTCCAATTTCTCCATTTGTTTCTGCAATTTTGTGTTTTTCAAGAATGGATTCAACTTTAAGCGCTTATAATATTAAGATGTGTTTTATGATCTTGGCATGTGTATTTTGCTGTTCTCCACATGAATTTCATCTCTGCTGCCGTGACGCGGGATTCTTTTTTTTTAGAGGAATTATTTTATTATTAATTCGATGAACATATTGCAACAAACAATTTATGTAGTTTAGAATTTTTTTCTACAGAAGATGTCACATTTAATTATTTTGACAAATTTAAGAATAATTACTAAATTTTGCAAAAATATCAGGACTACTACATTTTATTCTACAACCAAATCTGTTATAAAAACATTCTAGGATATATTTTTTTAAACTCTTGAACTACCAGTTTTCTTTATGGAGGCAAAATTTATGTTCTAAAACTAAAATGTGTGGACAGTGTAAGAACTGCTAAAATCAGTGAACTGCGAAAAACTGGTAGATAGCCATAAGAGCAATGAAAAAAATACTCTAAGACTTAACACACAAACGACTGGATAATAAAACCTCTACATACAAAGATAAAGGGTCTCAATACCTGTCTCATATGGCAACGGTTAGAGCACCTCAAAAATGACTCTAGTGACACCCACAGGGATGACGGATACCTGGACATAAACAGAAACGGATCATCAATGACCTAACATCGCATGTGGATGGTGAAAAAAAAAATATCGTTTCTCTTGTGTACAATAAATGTGAATCCTGCAGTTTTCCGAAAAAAAACTTCCTCTCTCTCTCTCTCTCTTTGTTTCAACGAAGTATAAATAGATTTATCCAGTGGAATATATCTGGGATTTTAAAATTAATTTAATCTGTTCCAGAAATGAAGACAGGTGAACAAAAAGAGAATAAAAGAAAAATGGGTGATGGAAGATAATAAATGTGGTAAGTGCACAATGTTTTATATGTAATTTAACAGTGATAATAAAACATAGTTTCATTGAACGATAATTTGAGAATATAGCCGTAAGGAAAACTTTTCAGTCGAAGATTATTTTAAGTTTGTTGTAGCATTTATTTTTAAGTGTATTTCAAGGAAATTTATCAGCTATTTGCGATATCAATAGCTGGAACGAGAGTATGTTTTAGCAACAGTTTAAGTATAATTTTTCATTTCAAAGGCATTTGCTAGTTACTTAGCTCCCATTCTTTGCTTGCCGGCTCTTTGCTATTCGAAGTTCATATGATACTATAATTGCAGAATTTAGTATAAATTAATTAAATAAAAATAAAACGTAGTTTTATTTGATTTTCATATTTATTATATAATTCAGTGACAGCTGTTTCGGTACACTGTACCTTCTTCAGACATGTTAACAAATTATGAATTGTGTTCCAACTGATCTAAGCAACAATACAACAAGATTTATTAAAAAAAAATCTTGTTGTATTGTTGCTTAGATCAGTTGGAACACAATTCATAATTTGTTAACATGTCTGAAGAAGGTACAGTGTACCGAAACAGCTGTCACTGAATTATATAATAAATATGAAAATCAAATAAAACTACGTTTTATTTTTATTTAATTAATAAATATGGATTTTCATCAAGTAAACACCAACTCAATTGATTATTTAGTATAAATGTTAGACATATATTTCACTGTCTCTCACTTCGTCCAAACTCTGGAAATTTTGCTTTCCTAATTATCTGTCTTCTTCTGTACATTTTAAAAGTTACCTTCTCAGCAAAATATCGACACTAGGCAATAATATAAATCTACCAATAATACATTTGCACAAAACTTTTTTTTGTAACTTTCACAATTGGAACGGCCCATTCTTGGAATTCTCTCCCTGAAGATATCAGGGTTGGAGCACACTCAACAGTTTTTTTGCACTACATAACTAATATTAGTCCACCGCTGTGGTCTCTAGGTAGACTGCTGCCTTGTCACGCAGCGGGCCCGGGTTCGATCCCCAGTCAGGTCGGTTTTTCTGGGTTAGGTTTTTATCGGGGTTTTTCCTCACCTGTAAGACAAATGTCAGTAAAACTTTAAGGCCCAAACGGTCCCCGAAATCATATGGCCATCATCATCATCCTTATCATTATCATCATCATCCTTCACCGGCGTGGAAAGCAACGGGAAGCTACCACATCTACAATTCCCTAGTAAAGCTGCAAGCATAACATGAAAATGCTATGATTTCAGTGAAGGACCTGCCTTAGGGCAGAATTATTATGGATGGAACTAATATTGTATACTTACTGTTATTGTTGATGTGCATCGTAATTTGACATTCCCGCATACAGTATTGGTTGCTATGAAAACAAAATAAATCTCTGTACTTTAAAAATGACCAAAAAGCACTAGTGCTGTAAGTAAAAACATTTATTTTGAAATATTGATAGTGATACTGCAATTTGTATTAATTTCGGTATTAATTCATCGTATCCAACTCTCCACGCATCTTCTATTTAGTGATCATTGCAAACATCGTCTAAAACGTTCTCCATAATCAGAAATAAGTTCAGCTCATTAAACTAACTCTTTAATAAAATTCAAAAATTATCAAAATAAGCTAAATAAGGTTGCATCCCAAACCTAAACTTGTTCAAACTTTAAATCAATATGGTTTTACAGTTTTAACAAATATAAGATAGCAACACATATAGCCGATTCACCTTCCGAAATCTAACATTTACCTTCAATTATCTATATATTGTTCACCGCTGTGGTCTCGAGGTAGCGTGCTGCCTTGTCACGCAGCTGGCCCGGGTTCGATCCCCGGTCGGGGCAGTTTTTCTGGGTGAGGTTTTTATCGGGGGTTTTCCCCACCTGTAAGACAAATGTCAGGAAAACTTTAAGGCCCAAACGATCCCCAAAATCATATGGCCATCATCATCATCCTTATCGTTACCATCATCATCATCATCCTTCACCGGTGTGGAAAGCAAACGGGAAGCTACCACACCTAAAATTCCCTAGTAAAGCTGCAAGCATAGCATGAAAATGCTATGATTGCAGTGAAGGACCTGCCTTCGGGCAGAATTACTATGGATGGATCTATACATTAATGCGTGAAGGAGAAACTTTGTACCACTTTTTAAGCAGATTTCGCTCACTGAGGAGTGTGATATTTGGCATATTTAAAGTTCATATAGAGAAGGAGTGTAGAAAAACAACATTTATGTATGTGTTACAAATAAATTAAATTAAACAAAATAAAATAAATTTTCTCTAAGGAATTTATGTGTACTCATTCATTTGTTTACGTCCATATTGAAAGAGCATGTTGTAAAAAGAAAATTGTGCAACAGCAATGTGAATTATCTTACTCTCGCATACTTATATTAGTGATTTAAAACAATTGAGTACATTTTATTATTTAAATTAAACCCTGTCTAAACTTTGTTTCACTAATTTCATTTCATATTTTTCTTTATAGGCTATTTAGATACTCGCACCTACTTCCATTATGCCTCTGCATAGAACATTGAGGGGTCGGAGTGAGAGACAAAGAGGAAGGGATATACATTCTCGTACGCATAATAATAGGCCAAAAGCAAATTTAAATACTATAAATAGTATACAAATGTGAAATGACGCGTTATTATTTTTTAAATATGACTTAGCCAAGCTATACCACATATTTCCTATCGTTCGTATTTTTAAAATAAATCGAAAATTAATGCATAATGATGTATTTGTGACATACTTAAAATTTTAATGAGTTGTCGAATTTCGACCGCTGGGCGACCACTAGTGTTTATCAATATTTTAGCTATTATTTTAATGTTTTAATATTTTAATTACTGAAATAAACATGCATAGTGAAAAATATAGTATACTATACACATGTGGTACACACATAACGGAATCTCGAAAATTAAAAAAAAAAAAACTCGGCGCAAGCGCCTCGCTTTTTTAAATTTTCCTCGATCCGTATGAAGTGTTTACCACACTAGTATCGCAATATACTATAAGTCAAGCATCCAATTGCTTATTGTTGGATACATTAATTTTCTTCTATCAAATAATAAAAATTATTCTATGTCATTAGCGGTTTTATTTAAATTCAAATTATTATAATTTCTATTTTATGCGTTAAATTTAGACTAAATCAACACATTTTATATAGGATAATCACTTATAAGATTAATATTAATCTGTACATTTTATGTAACCTGAATAAGTAATAGACAAGGCCTTATTCTGCCAGATGTAAAAGCTATTATTATTATTATTATTATTATTATTATTATTATTATTATTATTATTATTATTATTATTATTATTATCGGTACGAAAAACAAGAAGCTATCTGCTAAATCGCTATAGTGTTAAAGAGAAATTGAACGTATAATATATTAGAATGGATATAAGGAAACCCGTATGAATAATAAAAATGTTGGTTATATTTGTCATCGATTTGATAGTGATTAAGTATAGTTTGAAAACAATGAATTGTAATGTCACATGTGCGCAGTTTGGTTTCACCCGAGGAGGTCTCGGCCGCCCCCGCCTAACCGTGCCAATATTTTATTATAAGCATGTTACATAATGTGTATTTTCACCGGCTGCACCTTTTGAACTGTACAATATCCACTCTCAAACTATTGATAGAAACTTTTAAATTTAAGAGCTTTAATCACACGTAGGGAAAGTTGACACTTTTTTCTTTTATTAGTTCCTTTGTACATTCATCTTAGCCGCGGGTATTATAACTTATCAGGCAGAAACAAGACCAGATACCGTAAAAACAAAACTACTTTTGGAAACAACAGAAATGAAAATACTTCGTAAAACTGTGTGGAAAAAACTTTATGGAATAAAGAAAGGAGTGAAAATATCAAAGAAATATTTTTTATGCTGTCGAAGATTTAAAAGCATGGGTATATCGAAGAAAAAAAGAATGGGATGCGTATATAAGCAGGATGGACAGCAATAGAATAGTCAAGACTGCAAGGGATAATCTACCTAGGGGAAGAAGACAATAGGGACGTCCCAGAAAATGGTGGTATGACTACCTAAGATGAGACAAGAATTGAAGAAAGAACAGGTTTAAACATGTAATAGTAGAATGAAGAGGAAGAAGAAGAAATAGTATATTGCGATACAAATGAGGTAAGCACTTGTTACTGATCGAGAAAAAGTTTTAAAAAAATGCGCCGAGTTTTTTCAATTTTCGAGATCTGTTACGTGCCTACCTCGTGTGTATTGCCTACTATTTTTTGGTCGATGTGACTAATTTTTATTAAATATAGTAATAAATGAATTAAAATATTGGTTGGATGTAAATGACTTCTATGAGAAAGAAACATTTGGTGATCGTTGCTATGTAGCTTTTCATTTGTTTTATTATAAGCAAGGATTGTTGGCTGTGGAGACATTTTTGTATGTAGTACCGTGATTAGAATCTGTTTGATAATTTTATTATGGAAGGAGTCATGGTAGATGATAGAAAAATTGAAAAAGCCTGGAGAGTGGGATGTTCTGCATTAATTCCGGAAAAGTCTAAAGAAAGGTACGAGTTAGTGTACAAAACATTCAAGAAATGTTTCATTTTACTTATCGAACGTGTTCTTTCCGAGTCCATATCATCATTGCGATTTCTTTTGTTTGCATAGCAACCATGTTAGACGTGGGAACGTTGACTTACTTCCAGTAACAACAATATTGGTAAGTGTAGCGTAGTGGTTAAGGCACTGAGCTACAAGCCGGAAGGTCGAGGGTTCAAGTCCCGGTGGGGTCAGGATTTTTAAACTGACCCAAACCTTCTGGCGGGACTATGGCCCTGGGGTCGACTCAGCCTCTAACTGAAATGAGTACCAGACGCTTGTTCTGGGGGTAAAGGCGGCTGTCACGCAGGGCTGACAACCCGGCTGACATCAAGTGCCGATTGTCCAGAAATAGTGGGAGCCTTAACCTCCTACTGCCCCAAGGGCCTCCTGAGGCCTGTAGTGGGATTACTTTACTTTACTTTACTATAAGAAATTAGTCACATCGACCAAAAACTATTTTATAGGGGATCAAAATTAGCTTCCATAGCCGTATACTGTATAATCGAGTTTTATGGTATCATTTTATGTTTCGTGCTTTCATTAAAATCAATACTGCTTTTAATCTAGTTCCATCTAGGTTTATTATTTTTGTTAAAATAGTAAACTAACCTCTTCTCGTGTCCAGCATAATATCAGGTTGAGAGATGGGATGAAGTCCCTATCATTGAAGAAATGTGATATTGCCAAATGACCATTCGCACTGTTCTTATCAATATATCTATTCGATATTAAATTATTGTTATACTGACCAGCCTCATCGGCTAATGGTCTGCGTTTCTAACTAGAGGTCCCGGGTTCACTTCCCGGTCAAACCATAGGAGTTTTTCCTTAAGGACACCGATTGGTGAAAATTTTGAAAAAAAAAGGCAAAGAAATGTATTTTTTGTTTATTTGCTTTTTAATAACTATGATTCTTTATGATCATTTTATGTAAAAACAATTATTGTAGGAGCAAAATTGAGTCCGTGACGTGAGAGTTTAAATACCCCTGCACGTAGGGTCAGCATTACTACTTAAACTTTAATATGTGCTTTTATCCGTTTCCCTTTTTTTTTTTTTTTTTTTTGACATTTTTCAAAACTTAAAATGCTCCTTACGATGTAATTTTTATGCTATCAAAATGGAATTTTGTAGTTAAACTCGCCATATATGCCAATTGAAATTTGCTATGCAGTTACTAGTCTAAGACACATATGTTCTTTTAAATTGAGAGGAAATGCATGAGAGTGGACACAATTTTTTTCTTCAAAAAAATTTAAAATAAGCAGTATCCTCCCTTTATGATTTTTTTGCATAACAAATGTATTTAGTGGAATCATAAAGACTCTGAATCTCAAATTTCATGAGAGATTATTTAAAAAGCATTTTTTAGAAAATACTTAAAAAATAAATATAAAAAATAATAATTCTGAAACTATTCTACTTATAAACACCAGACTTCACTGAAACACTTCTGTAAGCACATAATGTATGTGATACAATTTTCAAAACAATCAGATAAAAAAAAGTTTGTAATTCACCAGTTGGTGCCCTTAAAGGGAATTATTCCTGTGGTTGCTCATGGTCTGAAATTTAGATTAAGTTTAGCTTAAGAGCTCTCCTGCTGCTTCATTATCATTTATCACCCATCATATCATCAGGGTAATGTAACTCTGTCGTATAGGCGCCACAAGTTAAGAAGTGATTTACAATTATGCCAATGCCAGGAGCGAAATCAGAAATGTCGAAGTGACAACCTGGGGCATCGAGTAGTCTAATAATAAATAATTATTGTTATATTCTACGAATATTACTACTACTATTAATAATGCTGCTGCTGATGATAATAATAATAATAGTAGTAATAAAAATACTACTACTACTACTACTACTAAAGTGATCCCACAACAGACCCGGAGGCCCTTGGGGTAGTAGGAGGTTAAGGCTCCCACTTTTTCTAGACAATCGGCACTTTATGTCAGCCGGGTTGTCAGCCCTGCGTGACGGCCGCCTTTACCCCCAGAACAAGCGTCTGGTACTCATTTCCGTTAGAGGCTGAGTCGACCCCAGGGCCATAGTGCCGCCAGAGGGTTTGGGTCAGTTTAAAAATCCTGACCCCAACGGGACTTGAACCCTGGACCCTCCGGCTTGTAGCTCAGTGCCTTAACCACTACGCTACGGCGTGCCCCCAAGTAAAGTGATCCCACAACAGGCCCGGAGGCCCTTGGGGTAGTAGGAGGTTAAGGCTCCCACTTTTTCTAGACAATCGGCACTTTGTCAGCCGGGTTGTCAGCCCTGCGTGACGGCCGCCTTTACCCCAGAACAAGCGACTGGTACTCATTTCAGTTAGAGGCTGAGTCGACCCCAGGACCATGGTGCCGCCAGAGGGTTTGGGTCAGTTTAAAAATCCTGACCCCAACGGGACTTGAACCCCCGATCCTCTGGCTTGTAGCTCAGTGACTACTACTACTACTACTACTACTACTACTACTACTACTACTACTACTACTACTACTACTAATAATAATAATAATAATAATAATTAATAATAATAATAATAATAATAATTAGATAGGCCTATAGGAACAAGCCCAACTGAGCCTAAATCTGAAATGTTCGTAATGATGTATTATTATTATTTGGACAGGGTGTATCTTTCTAAAATTGCCATCGCTGCCATTAGAGGATCAATTTCAATTTTAAGAAACCATCTTTACAAATTTCTACTTTACAGTATGTATACTTCAATTACAGTTTGAAATTTTTAAATGTATTTACAAAACGTATTTCATCAATTTCAATATTGTCTGTATCACTTTGTCCTTGAGGCAATCCTCTAATGAGGAAAATTATATAATAATAATAATAATAATAATAATAATAATAATAATAATAATAATAATAATAATAATAATTGTATCAAAAATATTATTATTAATGTTATTATTATTATTATCGATGTTTTGTTGTTTTGTTATAATAATAATAATAATAATAATAATAATAATAATAATAATAATAATAACAATAATAATAACAATAATAATATAATAATAATGATAATAATTTTTACATCTGTACAGAACAAAGACATTTATTTATAAGGTCACTGTAGAGATAATTATATTATATGGATCAGAGACATGGACAATTAAAATATGTCAAACTAACAAGTTAATAATAGCAGAGATGGATTACTGGAGATCATCGCGGAATTCGAGATTAAGAAAAACAAAACAAAAAATAGAAACTTCGAAATTAAAGAAAATGTGAAAGTCCAAGGAAATGTATTACAGGCAATTGAAGAAAGGTGATTAAGATGGTATGGACTTCTCAAGAGGATGATATCTGATAGAATCCCCAAGAATATCTTGGAGTGGAAAATATATGGGAAAATTAGAAAGGGAAGACCAAAAGAAGGTTGGATGGATGGTGCGAAAAGAAGTATTGAGTGAACTGGGACTTACAGATGAGGATGTTCGGTGCCGCTACAACTGGAGAAGATTAATCTCTTGAGGGCGGTGGAAAACCACTGTATTGTGGATAAATTCCGAAGTAATAATAATAATAATAATAATAAATAATAATAATAATATTATTGTTATTATTCCCTTATATAGGAAATGAAGAATCTGGATGCAGCCAGTCAAGATCTGCAAATTTCAAATCAGTAAAACATATGTAGGCCCAGTTTATCGTTTATTATTTCAACAAATAAAACTAAAATAATGGAATTCTGAAGACAATAGCCAGAAGAGCTAAACTTCAAATAAAATGAAAAGTCATTCAGGAAATAAATGAACTGAAATATGTGTGATATAATGTAGGATATAAAAAAATCAGAAGACAGTCAAATAAAACTAGTATACTTATATATTGACTTAAGCTTTCACGGCCGGAGTTAGTACGATGATCTTATTGAATATTTTCGGGCTGTTGGCCGTGCAGTCTGAAGACAAACATTGAGGATGCCAGACGCAGTCTCTGGCGAAACGTCGAGGAACTACAAGATTCAAGACCACGGTTAACAGCCCGAAAATCTTCTACAAGATTGTCATAAATAGACTTAGTTCTGTGAAATACGAAGAATATTAAAATATTATATTAAAGAAAAACAAACGCCATCAAAACTTCATAAAATAATTGCAATGTATTTGCAGTTATGTGGAAATGTATGATTGGCCTTAACATCAGACCTATTAAGACAAGACGAATCTCCAGAAATTATATTTTTTCTACTCTTTGTATCAAGATATAGGCTATATAACCAGTTAATAAAAGGGATATAGAAAAAAGAGAAGAATTACATATAGAATCAATTACAACTATAGTTCAAATGTAGGCCTACAGAATAAGTAATAATAGTAGTAGTAGGACTTTATTAGACTAAAAGTAAGATAGGCCTACATACAATGATATTTATAAATATGGGTCGCACGGGCAGTACACCGTACGTGCTGTTGACAGTCCGTTACAATAAGTTAATGTTTGGTAATAATATAACGTAAAAAAAACACGCACACGATAATATTACAATCAAATAATACAATAACATTATACATTGATTAGGTTATGTAGTATTATTAAGAATTAATAATATTACATTTTGCTAACATATTGTTTATTTATTCACGAATGAGTGTTGGTCTTATTTTCCGCGTTTTGTCCAGAAATTTACCACGTTTATCCGATTTACTGGATTTACCATTAACTCGTAGCATGTCAATTTCAATTTAGGCATGTTTCCAGTAATAACTGACGCCTCCAATATTCTAAATCGTTACATTTTCCTAATATTTGTATCTCGTCTTCAAAGCTCCGGTACATTTGACATATTCGCATATCGTGAATGTCGCTAATTTTTAGAAATTTTCATGCCCCTAGCTTAAACCAAGAAAGTCCTGATATATCTTTAAATCCTAGATTGAGTATATAAGATTCTTTCCCCCAAATTTGTTTCAGGTATCTTTGTAAAAACAGTGAGCATTTTTCCGTACATTCGGCAAAAATGCTTTATTGGTTTATATTTAAGTACCTCCTCCTTATTTTTCTCCACACATTCTTGCGATTTTCAGTCCCTTTTCTCATACCCAATCCACCTCAGAATTTCACATCTATGTTCCTAATTTTGCGGTCATAACAAATTGCTCTGAGCATTATTTGTTCACCTTGGATTAGCTGCAACCAGTACTTGAGTACACGAATTTTGCAGTTTATGTCGTCCTGATACGACCCAAATTCTTATTAAATTTCACAGTTAGAAACGGCCTTACTAAGTCCTATAATATATTTTAGATGTACCTTATTTAGTACTTGCGTTGTTTGAAAACCCAAAATCTCACTTCTATAGACTGGGGAGAACACATCCAACGAAAGCCAGACTCGAGAACAACGAAAGCTTCTCTATACCGTAAATCCAAATGGCCGACCATTAAAAAGATTGTTTTAAAAATTGGTTTGAGATGGAACGAGCGAGAAACCATTCATTGATATGGATGGTGATGATGTTAATACATGAAATGAGTGGAGAGTGTATCATTTGTACGAATAAGATTAAGAAATTACAATAAATAAAATTGTTTTCCTCCCTAAATGTATCTGATACTTACCGTACGCTTAGATTTTTTTTTATCTGGCAAGTTTTTTTTAGGTTTTTGCAATTCTCACAATAAGAAATCTAACATACGTATTATCAGTGGACTACCTGGCTATCTCTTTCTTCGCTTGATTAGATAAGCGAATGTTGCCAGTTTTCTCGCGTATGTCTGTTTTGCAGGTGTTTTAACCTCAATATTATTTTTGTTGAATCGAATTCTTGCGCAATGCGAAAAATTATCAATATCAGTGGCGAAAGCTAATCTTATTGGCGAGAGATGCTCTTTTGAAAACGGGGAGGAGAAATTGTGGTCTGAATAACGAATTAAAGACCACACGAAACTAAAAATATATCAACAATTAACTTAGAAAATCAGTACTTGTCTCGCACAATAATTTTTTCGTTCTTAAATTCTTAACTATTTGTATATTAATTCTAGCAAAATATAATAAACAGAATTATCATAGTTCGATGTGATTTTTATAAATATTTATGTTTTATTTATTAAATGAATCATGGATTTTCATCAAGTAAACACCAAATCAATTAAATAATTATAGGGACCATTGTTTCTGAATTAATAACAAAATCATGAGGAATTAATATCAAATTATTTTTCCAGGTAATATTTCTTCATGTCCACAGTTCTGGTCTCACGGTAGCGTCGCTGTCTTGTTATGCAATGGTGCCGGGTTCGATTCCCGGTCGTGACAAGTTTACTGGGTGATTTTTTAAAGTTTTTTCTCCCCCTTTACGCACACCATAGCGTAGTGGTTAATGCACTGCGCTACAAGCCGGAAGGTCGAGGGTTCGAGTCCCGGTGGAGACAGGATTTTTAAACTGACCCAAACCCTCTGGCGGCACCATGGCCCTGGGGTCGATTCAGCCTCTAACGGAAATGAGTACCAGACACTTGTTCTGGGGTAAAGGGGGCCGTCACTCAGGGCTGACAACCCGGCTAACATCAAGTGCCGATTGCCCAGAAAAAGTGGGATCCTTAACCCTCCAGTACCCCAAGGGTCTCTCGAGGCCTGTCGTGGGATCACTTTACTTTACTATAAGACGATTGTTAGGAAACGTTAAGATCGAAACTGCACCCGAACATAATCTGGCCATCATAATAATTATCATTTTCACCATGTTTAGTATGAATATGGATATGTGAGTGAATTAGGCCTATGTGTTTCGTATTAATGTTATGTTGTCTCAGAGAAGGCCGTGCATTCAGCTGATCACTCATTCGAAGATACCCTATATGTCCTTGTTTTTAAAATATAAAACACACACACACACACACACACACACACACACACACCACACACACACACACATATATATATATATATATATATATATATATATATATAATCCACCGCTTTGGTCTCGAGGTAGCGTGATGCCTTGTTACGCAGCGGGCCCGGGTTCGATTCCCTGTCGGGACAGGCTCTTGGGTGAGGTTTTCTTCGGAGTTTTTCCTCACCTGTAAGGCAAATGTCAGGAAGCTTAGGGCCCAACGGTCCCCGAAAATCATCCGGCTATCATCACCATCCTTATCATTATCATCATCATCCTTCACCGGTGTGGAAAGCAACGGGAAGCTACCACACCTGTAATTCCCTAGTAAAACTGCAAAGCATAGCATGAAAATGCTATGATTGCAGTGAAAGACCTGCCCTCAGGTAGAATTACTTTGGAATTGGAAATATATAGGAACTTTTGGTAATGTGGACCCTTCGGTTTGAGTGGACCCTGTTAATATGTTTTTATTGGTGCTGCCCTGGAACAGAAAATATATTAATTTCTTCCTCTCATCAACTTTGACGTGTTCAAGGCCAGTTTCTATTATTCTTTGTGCGAAGAATGGTTTATTTGTGATATTTATGAAAACGACCATTTAAAAGATTTTCAAGCTAAGAATTAATTCCTAATTTCTGCTATCCTAAATGTATTATATTATGTAGAAACTGTCTTAATATAGTGACTGGTGTGGTCTGATATTATGTGACACGGCTGCTGTACCGTATAAAACAATTAAATATAACACATGGATTCAGTTAGTGTAGATCCTCCACGAGGCGGTTAAAGTGGACTTGGGTCCACTTTACACGAATACGTATATTTTATCATCAAGGGTACTATATGTAAAAACCATATACTTAATTTTATTTAATATCCTTGTAATTTTACCTAAACCTAAAGACCGTCGCTGTCTGCAGATGATTGACGTGTGAATGTTATAATCAACGACAATTTTTCAAAACATTAAATAAATATCAAACTTTTTAATTACGATCAGCCATAAATACTTTCAGATTAATTTGTACCTGTCCTTATAAATTAATATAGCAAACAAACTTAAAATAGTCTAAAGGCTAGGATGAACTCTGGGGTCCACTTTACCCGAATATGGAGGTTAAAGTGGATCTTTCTTGTAATGTAAAAAAGTTTATAAATGATGAAGGTTTTCCATATTTGAATAAAATAACAATGCTGTTTCATTGTTATAACATTAATGATAATCACTGTAATTAAACAAAATTCAAATCCCTTAATTAAAAGAAGAAAAACAAAAAATCAAAATAGGGGTCCAATTATCCGAAGTTCATATATATATATATATATATATATATATATATATCCATCCATAGTAATTCTGCCCGAAGGCAGGTCTTTCACTGCAATCATTGCATTTTCATGCCATGCTTTGCAGCTTTACTAGGGAATTATAGGTGTGGTAGCTTCCCGTTGCTTTCCACACCGGTGAAGGATGATGGTGATGATGACATGAATATGAATGATGGTGATTGCGATGGCCATATGTTTTCGGGGACCGTTTGGGCCTTAAAGTTTTCCTGACATTTGTCTTACAGGCGAGGAAAAACCCCGATAAAAACCTCACCCAGAAAAACTGTCCCGAGCGGGGATCGAATCCGGGCCCGCTGTGTGACAAGGCAGCACGCTACCTCGGGACCACAGCGGTGGACATATATATATATATAAGAAAAAGTCCATCGTGCGACATACCTATGAGAAAAGGTCTTTGGCCTACCACCCGGATAGTGGTCTCAGATCCCCAACTTATAATCATAAAGCTGGACTATTGTACAGCCAGTATAGGGGAGGCATGTGGTCAGCATGTCGGGTCTCTCATCCGGTAGAGATGTTTTCTAATCCTGGAGTCGTTACTTAATGCAAATTGACCCAAACCCATCACGATGCTGAGCACCGGTTCCATTCTGGCAGAAATTCCTTGAGAAACTTTCGTTCCTCATGGTTACTCCAAACAACGCTAGTCGTGCAGCCTTAAAGCGCTCAGCTACGGTGCAGGATCTATTAATATTAACATGTTAATAATATTTGGTCTTTCAGAAGTAATGAACTTGCGCAGCAAACGAGGAATATACCTCCTGAACATTATCATAAAAAGTCATTGTTTTGTATCGCTTAGGCCTTTATTACTTCGACATTAGATATTTGTCAGATACGCAAAAAAATAATAATACTCTTGAAAATGATTCGCTTGCTTGACTACAAAACAGCTTCAAGCTAACCAGTACTGGTATATAAATAAACATAGAGGGATATTATAACTGAAGTGTAGAAAATAGAACTCATTTCTTTCTTGCAAGTGAAATCAATTTTCGTCATAAAACCACTTACACTTGTGCGTTATATAGGAGAAAAAAATATATTCGATATAATATACACAATTTTATGCTCAAATACGTTCTATTTTTTTTTACTCCTAAAGTAGGATAGAATATATTTTAAGACATTACTTGATTATCGAAATGATTTAAAAATTATAATAGGCCTATATCAACTAAACTACTTTTACAATATGGAGTGTCCCTCAATAAGACTAAATACAATGGTCACACATGGAAGTACATTATATAATGGAAATGGATAGCTAATGACAAATGAGGGAAATTTTAAGGAAGTGGTTGAATTCAAATATCTAGGAACAATAATCACAAATGGGAATGATATGCACAAGGAAATTAAACATGGGCTCAATTTTTGGAAATGCGTGCTGTTATACATTACAGATACTCTTGAGGTTCCAATTCCTTTCAAAAATCGTTAAATTGAAAATATATAAAACTACTAGAAGTCCCGGCCACGCGTTGCTGTGGCTAAGGTATACGTTAAAAATTTAAATTAAGTTGCTGTCTTTCAGCCAGATTACTTAAAACTAATACTTACACACGAAATTAATAATATTGAAAATAAAATAAACGCTGAACACACTTAAATTATGAAATAATCAATATTTGTAATTCAATTGAAATTCGCGGTTGCAACAAAAAGCACAGCCATCTGGATCTCTCTTTGTTAAATAATAAACCAATTACCTTACACCGTCATCTGTTAGAATCGTATGGAATTCACATAACACGTTGTTAAATAATAAACAAATAATTTGCAATACAAAATAATGCGACTATAAATTTAGTTATAAACTATCCTAACTCCCAAGTTGGATCAAACTGCACACAGTGTGCAAAATTTTATTGAAATCAGTTCAGTAGTTTAGGATTCCATCGCGGACAAACAACGTGACACGAAATTTTTATATATTAAGATTATTCTACGGTATAGTATATGGATGCGAAACATGGACTTAAAGGGAAGAAAGGAGATTACGAGTATTTGAGAATAAAGTTTTTAGGAAAATGTTTGGACCAAAGAGAGATGAAGGAGAAGACTTATTAACAGTGAACTACAAGGTATTTATGGGAAGTCAGATATAACAAGAACAGTTAAGTCGGATAGACTGCGATGGGCAGGACATGTGGCAAGAATGGGGAATAAAATACATGCATGGAAGCTTCTTGTAGGAAACCAGAGGGAAAGCGCCCAGTTGATAGACCAAGAATGAGGTAGGAGAATAATATTAACTATGATTTGAGGGAAGCAGATTATATAGTGAATGATTGGAAGACATTAGCTCAGGATAAGATTGTATGGAGAACTTACGTCTGCAAGGCCATGAACTTACGGGTTCAGTAATGCCAGTGAATAGTTCGGTAGTTAGTTATATGGAGTGTCACTCTATAAGTGCTCAATCCTAATACAAACAATCAAAATTGTAATTCTGACATTTTCAGTACAGCTCACCTTTTGCATCGTAGACCAACCTATCACCTTGTAAGTTTGTATGCTCTACGTGGTGTGGGTCGTACTGTGGCATGCATGATCTGTCGGAAGAGGGATTTTAAACTTTGGATCATACACACACTTTTATCACACGAAGCAGGGTGTCCCTAGACATAATAGTTTTTTTTTTCCGCAAAACCAAATACGCGTACCCTATATATATATATATATCTATTCCTGTTTGAACTTATTAACTCAAAAAACAAATATTATTGCGATTGGATCATGACAACTAGTGCCGATTTCATGCCAAACATGACAAGAAAATCTGTACTAGGTTAGTATAGAAGGATTCTAGAACTAAACGTTTATTTAGTAAATAAAACATCAATATGCCCAAAAGTATAGGTATTTACTATATTACAATAAAAAAATATTGTTCTATTTTTTTGCGCAATAGTGCGTTTCTGTCGTACTTACAGCATTGTCGACCATGATTGAAAGTTGTTTCCTAAATTTCAGGGTTGACAACCTAAATAACCATACTGTAATATTACGTATTTCCTATCTCGTGCGGGAAGTAAAACCACTGCCCTTGGTATATACTACTACGATGTACGGTATATACAAAAATATATCCAAAAGGTAGAGTTAATATACATTATACAAAACAAATCACTGCATTTTAAATAAGCTGAACTTTATTTGAAACTATATAAAACAATAAATTCGTCCTTTCCGCCATTTTATGACTGATTGGTGTCACGGCCTGCTGTAGTCTCAACTAATAAACATTGGTCACACTGTTAACGTTAGTCAGTTGTTTATAATGAACGCAAATATTTCCAACAAAGATGTTATTATTTTACTATTATTTATTATTTTGAAAACACCATCGCGCAAAAAATAATGTGCAACGCAAGTTTGTGAAGTGTTTTACAGAATCTCGGAAATTAAAAACCTCGCTATCCCTCGGTTTTTAATCATATCCTCGCTTCTGTAAAAAAAACACTTCCCAACCTCGCATTGTAATATACTATTTCAAAGTTTGCAAGTAACTACTGACATGTTCGAAGCAAGTCAGCACGGATTGCCGCGGACCTACGTACATTAAATTTACTTACAATTTTAAAATATATATACAGTCAATATGCCCATTTCACCAATAAATGTTTAAAATGGTCAACAAGTTTCTACAGCCAAGCTGTCATTCTCAAGACCAGATATTGACTGAAGACAATATAGATAAAAAATAAAGATACAAATTCAGTTAAAAACAAACTACGTCACATGACGCAATCATTCACAAGTGAAAGTAAAACATAATAAAACTAATCCTCTTTTTTATCAATTAGAGAAAAGAGGGGGCTGTACGGAATAGGGCCTTTGTCTTTGTTCATTATTTTATCCTTATTTTTATAAATTTCCAAACTTTCAAGGACGTTAAGGAATTTGAAATCCCTGACCGAACGAACCAGCCTAAGATTACTTTTGTTGATAGCGTGACCGTACTCAGAAATATGCTGGGCAACTCCAGATTTTTCAATTCTGTTGAGTCTGAAATGGGCAATATGTTCATTAAATCTAGTTAAAATGGATCTTCTGGTTTGCCCAACATATTTCAAGTCACAGTCATTGCATGCAATTTCATAAATCCCGGATTTCTCTATACAATCGACTTTATCTTTAGGGTTTCCAAGTAAACTATTTAATGTCAAAGTGGAAGTGAAAATCAATTTTAGTATCTAGTCCTTTGAATATCTTGTTCAAACCTCTAGTTAAAGAGGGAACGTACGGCATAATAGCAAAATTATCTTTATTAATAGGAGAATGGAAAGCTGTAGAATCCATAACAAGTTTTCTAAATTCAAATTTACGAATCAACTTATCAATAATATTTCCATTGAAACCATTACACTTAGCTATATCTTTAATGGTTTGTAATTCCTTATTATATCTATTTTTACTTAACGGAAAAGTGATAAGACGGTGAACTAAAAAATTGAAACTGGCCATTTTATGTTGATTACAATGGTGAGAATCTGCCGGGATATATCTAAATGTACTGGTATCTTTTCTATAAATATCAAATTCCAATCTATAATTGTTTCTAATTATTATCATATCTAAAAAAGGCAGCCTTCCATTCTCTTCCTCTTCATACGTAAAATTTATGCTGGGAGTTCGGTCATTTTAATATTTCAACAAATTCCTGTACATTGCATTTTTTGGTATCAAAAATAGCAAAAATGTCGTCAACATATCTGAGCCAGACCCTTGGAAAGTAATCTAATTCTTTCCCAAGCTCCGTCTCAAATCTGCTCATAAAAAGATCAGCTAGGAAAGGAGACAATGAATTACCCATTGCCGTTCCCTCCTTTTGTTCATAAAACTTATTGTTAAATTGAAAAATGTTCTGATTCATGCAAAGTTCCGTTAACTTGATATATTGATTGACAATATGGGGCTCCAATTTATTCTGTAGTAGTAGGTCTTCCAAGAAACTCAGCGTCTGAGGTATAGGTATACTAGGAAAGAGAGATTTCACATCAAAAGAAATCAAAATCTCTCCATCCTTCAGCTCGATATTCTTGGTTTTCTCAATGAATTCCAACGAATTCTTAACAGCAAAGCCGGGCTGTGGTAGGGGTAGATTACCAAACTCACAACTCAACCATTTAGAAATATTATAAGTGGGTGCAGATATAGCTGAAACTATAGGTCTAACTAATTTTCCCGGTTTGTGTATTTTTGGGAAACAGTACAATTTAGGTACCAGAGGATTCGAAATATGCATTTTGCGTTTTAATTCTTTAGTAACCAGATGATTGCACGAATTCACAACATTAGTTACGTCCCTGATCATTTTAGGTAATGGATTTTTATTAACCAACTGGTAAGGACCACCATTAATCATATCATTAACACGATCATAGTAGTCCTGTTTATCCAAGACAACGACCCTATTCCCTTTATCAGCTTTCATGTAAAAGCAATCCCTTCTTCTCAAACCTTTAATGACTCTCTTGTTTTGTATATCAGTGCTATTTGATGATTTCTTAGTAGTAGCCAAATTCTTCGTAACGATCTGTTTGCTAAATTCTCTGATATATTGTTTTGTGGGTTCATTAAAATGTTTGATTGAAGATTCGATGCCAGCAATAACATTTTCAATTTCAGAATTGTGATCCGGTAAAGCAAATTTTAGGCCTTTATTTAACAACTGCAGTTCTTGGTCATTAAAGGTTTGTGAAGAGAGATTCTCAACAATACTGACCCTATCGGAGCATACCCCGGACCCTCCCCTGCGATCAATAAGTTTTTTCAATTTAATCTGTTGGGAAGAACGTTTTTTCTGAACCTTAAAATTGATCGATCGAAACATATTTCTCTGAAATTCACACCAGTCTAAAAATTCAAGTTCGGTAAGATGTGCTGTTAATATTTTCCATAGTTTATAAGATTGAATTTCCAATCTGCTCCTCTTCGAATAAAGGTATTTAATTTCGGAATCTAGCCACTTTTGTTTGGTAAATTTGGTTATTCTCTCTCTGTTTCTACAATTTTTTGACCATTTACTTGAATGAACTTTGGAAAAACTGATTCTTTTTTACAATTCTTCAAAAAGGCAATGTCCAAACCAATGAAACTTATTTTCGTACTTATTTTATGGTATAGATTGTGATCAGATTTCCTAGTCATCATATTGAAATCAGTCTAATAAATCACAATCTCGGTAACAATATCACTTACAAACACAGTGCTGAACCTGAAGAAACCGGAGAGTAGAATACCAAGGTGTGATTGAGTTTGAAGTTGAAGTTCGTAGTCGTTCAAAAATCCAATTGTATTATCAAAATTATAACAGGTGATGTATTTGCTAACGATTACCAAAAATACACAAACCGGGAAAATTAGTTAGACCTATAGTTTCAGCTATATCTGCACCCACTTATAATATTTCTAAATGGTTGAGTTGTGAGTTTGGTAATCTACCCCTACCACAGCCCGGCTTTGCTGTTAAGAATTCGTTGGAATTCATTGAGAAAACCAAGAATATCGAGCTGAAGGATGGAGAGATTTTGATTTCTTTTGATGTGAAATCTCTCTTTCCTAGTATACCTATACCTCAGACGCTGAGTTTCTTGGAAGACCTACTACTACAGAATAAATTGGAGCCCCATATTGTCAATCAATATATCAAGTTAACGGAACTTTGCATGAATCAGAACATTTTTCAATTTAACAATAAGTTTTTATGAACAAAAGGAGGGAACGGCAATGGGTAATTCATTGTCTCCTTTCCTAGCTGATCTTTTTATGAGCAGATTTGAGACGGAGCTTGGGAAAGAATTAGATTACTTTCCAAGGGTCTGGCTCAGATAGGTTGACGACATTTTTGCTATTTTTGATACCAAAAATGCAATGTACAGGAATTTGTTTGAAATATTAAATGACACGAAACTCCCAGCATAAATTTTAACGTATGAAGAGGAAGAGAATGGAAGGCTGCCTTTTTTAGATATGATAATAATTAGAAACAATTATAGATTGGAATTTGATATTTATAGAAAAGAATCCAGTACATTTAGATATATCCCGGCAGATTCTCACCATTGTAATCAACATAAAATGGCCAGTTTCAATTTTTTAGTTCACCGTCTTATCACTTTTCCGTTAAGTAAAAATAGATATAATAAGGAATTACAAACCATTAAAGATATAGCTAAGTGTAATGGTTTCAATGGAAATATTATTGATAAGTTTGATTCGTAAATTTGAATTTAGAAAACTTGTTATGGATTCTACAGCTTTCCATTCTCCTATTAATAAAGATAATTTTGCTATTATGCCGTACGTTCCCTCTTTAACTAGAGGTTTGAACAAGATATTCAAAGGACTAGATACTAAATTGATTTTCACTTCCACTTTGACATTAAATAGTTTACTTGGAAACCCTAAAGATAAAGTCGATTGTATAGAGAAATCCGGGATTATGAAATTGCATGCAATGACTGTGACTTGAAATATGTTGGGCAAACCAAGAAGATCCATTTTAACTAGATTTAATGAACATATTGCCCATTTCAGACTCAACAGAATTGAAAAATCTGGAGTTGCCCAGCATATTTCTGAGTACGGTCACGCTATCAACAAAAGTAATCTTAGGCTGGTTCGTTCGGTCAGGGATTTCAAATTCCTTAACGTCCTTGAAAGTTTGGAAATTTATAAAAATAAGGATAAAATAATGAACAAAGACAAAGGCCCTATTCCGTACAGCCCCCTCTTTTCTCTAAGTGATAAAAAAGAGGATTAGTTTTATTATGTTTTACTTTCACTTGTGAATGATTGCGTCATGTGACGTAGTTTGTTTTTAACTGAATTTGTATCTTTATTTTTTATCTATATTGTCTTCAGTCAATATCTGGTCTTGAGAATGACAGCTTGGGCTGTAGAAACTTGTTGTACCATTTAAACACTTTATTGGTGAAATGGGCATATTGACAGTATATATATATTTTAATATTGTATCACCAAGAAGATACAATTGGTGTATTAAATACATTTGACATCCAGGTCAATTCGATCTTTATTGGCTATTGAACAAATAATAAAGCTACGATTATTTGATGTTTTGACATATTGTCATCGGTTGGATTTGTGCACCGGACCCTGCTTGTGAGTTTTAAAGTGTAGAATCAATAGTTAATATTTCACTCAGGGAAAGATCTACGATTTTATTAATAATTAAATCATCTACACAGTGGGATTTGTTAATACGTTAGCAAATACATCACCTGTTATAAAATTGGATAATACAATTGGATTTTTGAACGACTACGAACTTCAACTTCAAACTCAATCACACCTGGATATTCTACTCTCCGGTTTCTCTCAGGTTCAGCTTATAACCACTGTGTTTGGTAAGTGATATTGTTACCGAGATTGTGATTTATTAGACTGATTTCAAGATGATGACTAGGAAAATCTGGAACACAATCTATAAACCATAAAATAAGTACGAAAATAAGTTTCATTGGTTTGGACATTGCAATTTTTAAGAATTGTAAAAAAGAATCAGTTTTTTCCAAAGTTCATTCAAGTAAATGTGTCAAAAAATAGTAGAAACAGAGAGAGAAGAACCAAAATTTACCAAACAAAAGTGGCTATATTCCGAAATTAAATACCTTTAAACTATTAATTCGAAGAGGAGCAGATTGGAAATTCAATCTTATAAACTATGGAAAATATTAACAGCACATCTTACCGAACTTGAAATTTTTAGACGGTTGTGAATTTCCGAGAAATATGGTTCCGATCGAGTCAATTTTAAGGGTCAGAAAAAACGTTCTTCCCAACAGATTAAATTGAAAAAACTGATTGATCAGCAGGGGAGGGTCCGGGGTAATGCTCCGATAGAGGGTCAGTATTGTTGAGAATCTCTCTTTCAAAACAAACTTTAAGGACCAAGAACTGCAGTTGTTAAATAAAGGCCTAAAATTTGCTTTAACCGAAAAAAAATTCTGAAATAGAAAAAGGTATTATTGCTGGCATGCGAATCTTCAATCAAACATTTTAAATGATAACCACACAAAACAATATATCAGAGAATTATAGCAAACAGATCGTTACGAAGAATTTTGGCTACTACTAAGAAATCAGTCAAATAGCACTGATATACCAAACAACACAAGATCATTAAAGGTTTGAGAAGAGGGGATTGCTTTTACATGAAAGCTGATAAAGGGAATAGGGTCGTTGTCTTGGATAAACAGGGACTATCTATGATCGTGTTAATGATATGATTAATGGTGGTCCTTACCAGTTGGTTAATAAAAATCTCATTACCTAAAATGATCAGGGACGTAACTAATGTGTGTGAATTCGTCGCAATCATCTGGTTACTAAAGAATTAAAAACGCAAATTGCATATTTCGAATCCTCTGGTACCTAAATTTGTACTGTTTACCAAAAATACACAAACCGGGAAAATTAGTTAGACCTATAGTTTCAGCCATATCTGCACCCACTTATAATATTTCTAAATGGTTGAGTTGTGAGTTTGGTTAATCTATCCCCTACCCCAGCCCGGCTTTGCTGTTAAGAATTCGTTGGAATTCATTGAGAAAACCAAGAATATCGAGCTGAAGGATGGAGAGATTTTGATTTCTTTTGATGTGAAATCTCTCTTTCCTAGTATACCTATACCTCAGACGCTGAGTTTCTTGGAAGACCTACTACTACAGAATAAATTGGAGCCCCATATTGTCAATCAATTTATATCAAGTTAACGGAACTTTGCATGAATCAGAACATTTTTCAATTTAACAATAAGTTTTATGAACAAAAGGAGGGAACGGCAATGGGTAATTCATTGTCTCCTTTCCTAGCTGATCTTTTTATGAGCAGATTTGAGACGGAGCTTGGGAAAGAATTAGATTACTTTCCAAGGGTCTGGCTCAGATATGTTGACGACATTTTTGCTATTTTTGATACCAAAAAATGCAATGTACAGGAATTTGTTGAAATATTAAATGACCGAACTCCCAGCATAAATTTTTACGTATGAAGAGGAAGAGAATGGAAGGCTGCCTTTTTTAGATATGATAATAATTAGAAACAATTATAGATTGGAATTTGATATTTATAGAAAAGATACCAGTACATTTAGATATATCCCGGCAGATTCTCACCATTGTAATCAACATAAAATGGCCAGTTTCCATTTTTTAGTTCACCGTCTTATCACTTTTCCGTTAAGTAAAAATAGATATAATAAGGAATTACAAACCATTAAAGATATAGCTAAGTGTAATGGTTTCAATGGAAATATTATTGATAAGTATGTATTCGTAAATTTGAATTAGAAAACTTGTTATGGATTCTACAGCTTTCCATTCTCCTATTAATAAAGCTAATTTTGCTATTATGCCGTACGTTCCCTCTTTAACTAGAGGTTTGAACAAGATATTCAAAGGACTAGATACTAAATTGATTTTCACTTCCACTTTGACATTAAATAGTTTACTTGGAAACCCTAAAGATAAAGTCGATTGTATAGAGAAATCGGGATTTATGAAATTGCATGCAATGACTGTGACTTGAAATATGTTGGGCAAACCAGAAGATCCATTTTAACTAGATTTAATGAACATATTGCCCATTTCAGACTCAACAGAATTGAAAAATCTGGAGTTGCCCAGCATATTTCTGAGTACGGTCACGCTATCAACAAAAGTAATCTTAGGCTGGTTCGTTCGGTCAGGGATTTCAAATTCCTTAACGTCCTTGAAAGTTTGGAAATTTATAAAAATAAGGATAAAATAATGAACAAAGACAAAGGCCCTATTCCGTACAGCCCCCTCTTTTCTCTAATTGATAAAAAAGAGGATTAGTTTTATTACGTTTTACTTTCACTTGTGAATGATTGCGTCATGTGACGTAGTTTGTTTTTAACTGAATTTGTATCTTTATTTTTTATCTATATTGTCTTCAGTCAATATCTGGTCTTGAGAATGACAGCTTGGCTGTAGAAACTTGTTGACCATTTTAAACATTTATTGGTGAAATGGGCATATTGACTGTATATATATTTTAATATTGTATCACCAAGAAGATCAATTGTGTATTAATTACTTACAATTGTTTTAAAATACTTACTTACTTACTTACTTACTCACTGGCACTATCGAACCCGTAGGTTCATGGCCGCACGGACGTAAGCTCTCCATAAATCCCTATCCCGAGCTAATGCTTTCCAATCATTCCCTGTATAATCTACTTCCCTCAAATCATAGTTAATGTTATTCTCCCACCTCATTCTTGGTCTACCAACTGGGCGTTTTCCCTCTGGCTTTCCTACAAGAAGCTTCCATTCAAGTCTTTCATTCCCCATACGTGTAACATGTCCTGTCCATCGTAGTCTACGAGACTTAACTGTTCTTATTATATCTGGATTCCCGTAAAGACCATGTAGTTCATTGTTATGTAGTCTTCTCCATGCACCTGTCTGTTCATCTCTCTTTGGTCCAAAAATTTTCCTAAGTACTTTATTCTCAAATACTTGTAATCTCCTTTCCTCTCTTAAAGTAAGAGTCCATGTTTATACAAATAAATTAAGAGTGTATACGTTAAAATTAATTTTTTTGGGACTCCCTAATGGAGGTCCTCCCCGAATGAGTGATCAGCTCAATGTCATGGCTTCCTCCAAGACAACACAACATTAAGTCGAAACACAACATTCACACCCACATTCATACTAAATTTGGCGAAATGTTAATGATTATTATGATGCCAGATGATGTTCAGGGTCCGATTGGACCTTAAATTTGTCTTATAAGTGATGATTTAACAAAAAAAGAAAATCACCCAGGAAACTTGTCCCGACTGGGGATCGAACCGGGGACCCACCGCTGTGTACGAGGCAACCACATTACCCCGAGTAACAGCGGTGGACACGATATGATACGATTATAGTTATATACTTTAATTGTTAAGTTATTACATAAAACAATGACAGTATTTTTTATGCACTAGTTGTTCGATATAAGATAAATGAAGGTCACGAAAATCTGAGAAAAGTGAAGATATTCCTCAGCAAGTTGAATTTATGATCCGGGTTTCTTAGTTAAGGAATGTATATTTATTTTGTTAATTAAATCGTATATGACCTGTTACGTTACGAGAAAACAAACATGACGGCAGCTAGGAATTAGAAATTAAGATTTTTAGGTAAACATCCACTCTTAAATGACATAATTTGTTAATGTTTGGAGAAAACATTTCTTGTTTAATTTCAATGACGTATATCGAGTTTCCTTGTGAACAATTGAAAATTGCAGCCGTTAGGGTTTTCTTTTTTGTCCAGTTGGCAGACCAAGAATGAGGTGGAAGAATGACATTAACTATGATTTGAAGGGAGTAGATTATACCAGGGAATGATTGGAAAGTATTAGCTCAGGATATGGATGTAGGGAGAGCTTATGTCCGCGCGGCCATGAACCTAAGGTTTGATAATGCCAGTGAGTAAGTAAGTAGGGGTTATTTTTAATTTTTAATTCAGATATAGACTACCTCTACTCGTAATGGTTTTATTTTGCTGTTAACAAACACGTGCTTACTTTTGTTGATTGCTGTTGAATTTCGTTCCAAAAAATTCGGCCGCTAGAGCGTTGACACACACACAAACGCACTCAATTATAAATATTTTTGTTATTGTAATTTCCAGTACCTACTAAATAGGATCGATGAAGATTTGTAAAAAAATAAATAAAAACAGTTTCATGAGAACAATCTCAATAGGAAGAATCGTTTGGAAATCGCAAAAAAAAAAAAAAAAAAATCAGCGTTAAGAAGCAGAATACGACAACGAAGTTACAGTTATTTATATTAATCTCGGGGAGAAAATATTACGAGTATTTGAGAATAAAGTTCTTAGGAGAATTTTTGGACCAAAGAGAGATGAACTGACAGGCCGAATGGAGAATGCTTCATAACAGTGAGCTACATGATCTTTAGGAAGACAGATATAATAAGAACAGTTAAGTCTCGTAGACTGCGATGGGCAGGACATGTGGCACGAATGGGAATGAAAGACGTGCATGGAAGTAGGAAAACCAGAGGCAAAGCGCCCAGTTGGTAGACCAAAAATGAGGTGGGAGAATAACATTAACTATGATTTGAGGGAAGTAAATTATTCAGGGGATGACTGGAAAACATTGGCTCAGGATAGAGATGTGTGGAGAGTTTATGTCCGTGCGGCCATGTTCGATAGTGCCAGAAGCGCCCAGTTGGTAGACCAAAAATGAGGTAGGAGAATAATATTAACTATGATTTGAGGGAAGTAAATTATTAAGGGGATGATTGAAAAACATTAGTTGAGGATAGAGATGTGTGGAGAGTTTATGTCCGTGCAGCCATGTACGATAGAGCCAGTGAGTTAGTTTAGTTGGTTTTAATCTTTGTGTGCCCTGTATGTCAGGAAGAGACTGTATCATGAAGGCGGAAATGTCCTTAAGGGCGAATTACTGCGAGTTATGTCACAATTAAGCTTGCCAATTGAAATGGTCAGGGTCGCTAGGATGTAGTGCCAATTTGAACATGTGTATAAAGGGGTGCCAGGTAATTCCAAGATCACAACATTCAGGGTTGCACAACTCTTGTTCTTTCATTTGGATAATACAGTGGAAGAACGCTGTTTTGATAATAAATCATAATTTTATCATCTTCCACGACTACAAATACATTTATACTGAACCAAATGGCTCAGATGGTGAGACTCCCATTCGGAAGGTCCTGAACTTGAATTCTGCGACTGAGCAATTAGACTGAGGGTTTTCGTGATTTTTCTCAATTGTCTAGACAAATAATGGATTAATATTTCATTACCACACTAAATTCATTTCCACATTTAATTTAAAATTAATATTGGAAATACATTACTTTACAACATGTGACGCGAAAAATGTTCCAATCATATACCAACCTTATGCAATTTAAGTACTCTAACCTGTGAAAGACCAACCTAACGCAATTTAAACACTCTAACCTGTGAAAGAATACAACGCTCAAAAATAAATAGTAAGTTCTGAAATTCTGAAGCATATGTGTGCAGTTAATTAGTACATACTCTATGTTGGCTGCACTGGAACACGTCTTTGTTGTAGCATAGAAAATTTCGTTAAAATCAATATGACTGCCACGTCTTCATGCTACGTATGTAGTTAAATATCATAGAAAAATATATTGCAATAATCGTTAGAAAAAAAAGTAAAAATCATTGTAAATGGTGGAAAATAAATTGAAAAATGAAGTCCTAATAATACAATTTGACAGGAGTTTATGAATTAATTAAAAAAGTCGCGTCACAGATTGTAATATTGTAATGAAGTTTAGTCTTAATATTCAACCAATTTACACGAGAAATATTAATACACAACAATAAACAATGCCTACTCGTGAATATGCACAACAATTGACATAGCCAAAATAGCCATGTGGTATAACTCAAAGATCATAAACGCGATATGATCAAATATGTTGAAACGTTTCAAAATATAAGTCAAGCAGGGACTTCTAACTGCTACCGCATAGCGGGTTTCCATTGCTGGATTCTGCCTTCTATTTCCATGCTTTGCAGTTAAAATCGTCATATTTTTATACGACCTTGGTACATCAAAACGCTTCTTTCCGAGAAATTTCATGGTAGGATTCGGCATGCAATGGTTGTCAGTTCCCTTGTCAGATATTCTGTTTTCTCCATAGTCATTTATAGGCCACATTTTTACAGTATATTGCTTATAAATAATTTATGGACGGAACGGGCAATTGCCTAATCCCTGGAGTGATGATCATTTATGGAAGATCCTATAAATGAGACACCCCAAATATTTTTTCTAACTTAAGTACTTTCCATCAATATACTAATTTATTATATAATTTATATGGCAAGGATATATATGTACTCATCACCATCATCATCATCCATGCAAATATTAGGCCATGTGGCCTGTTATGGTCTCAAAGAGGAATTTTCCATCCACCGGTGTTTTAAACATCCCAGCGATCTTTTGCCTTGGGGGCAGTAACGAAGCATGGCTTTTGGGATTCTATGAGATGACATTCGTTGAAGATGGGCTTTCCAGTTGTTCTGGTAGTGTTGTATATGGTGGAGAATGGGTTCTACCTCAAACTCTTCCATAATTTCCCCATTTCTTTTATGGTTCCCACTTTGTATAGCCTGCTGTACGGCGCATAAATCGCATCTCATTTGCTGTTATTCGGCTTTCATCTCTTCTTCGCATTGTCCATGCTTCACTACCATATCTTAATACTGGTCTTGCGAGAACCTTATAAAGCCGTAATCTTGTGTTATTTTACACTAAAGTTGGTTTCATTATACTGTTAATTATCCCCGTTGTTTTTGTGAAATTTGTGATTTTCTTTGATATATCAGCTTTGTCCCCTCCATGGTATCTTTACCTTGTCGTGGTGGAGTGGCTTGCGTGCTTAAATGTTCCTGAGAGCTATCCGGCGGTAGCATTGCCGATAGGGTTACCCATGCCGGACTGGTCGAAGGTGATAAGCCAGACGAAAAAAGTACCTTGGTCGAAAGAGTGACGATCTTTCACTGTAAAAATACAACCGTCAAGAAATGCGGACATGGGTTCAACTGGGGTAAAATTTTCCGGAGGTCAAATAGTCCCCCATTCGGATCTCCGGGCGGGGACTACTTCAGGGAACCCATGCCAAAGGCTCAAACACAGGGACATGTTCCTAGGAACATGGAATGTTAGGACTTTATACAATAGCGGGGCGCTAGAGATATTAACGCGGGAATTAGATAAATCGTCCTTGGATATAGTTGCTTTACAGGAAGTCGTATGGGGAATGAAAGATTTGCATGGAAGCTTCTTGTAGGAAAGCCAGAGGGAAAACGCCCAGTTGGTAGACCAAGAATGAGGTGAGAGAATAACATTAACTATGATTTGAGGGAAGTAGATTATACAAGGAATGATTGGAAAGCATTAGCTCAGGATAGGAATGTATGGAGAGCTTATGTCCGCGCGGCCATGAACCTACGGGTTCGATAGTGCCAGTGAGTAAGTAAGTAAGTATATCAGCTTTATCTAGAAATGTTAAATTATAACTCAATTAAATTAATTTACTAGTTCTAACGTTTTATCGTCCAAAACAATTTTGCTAGGTATAGGGTATTTCCCGCCAAAGGCCATCACTTTAGTTTTCTTTATATTGATTTCCATGTTGTATATTTTTGCGATTATATTAAAATTATGTATAAAGTACTGTAAATATATTTCTGCAGGAGCTATTAATACCAAATCATCTGCAAAATGCAAGAAGTATATTTTTCAGGTTTCTATTAATTTGAATAGAAACTGTGTCTCATCTGTCGTCAATCTTGAAGTATTCTATCCATGTATATCGTGTGATAAAGAGCAAGGGCGAGAGGCCACGTCCTTGTCTTACGCCCCTATTAATTTTGGTCCATTATGATTGTGTGTTATTGATTCGAACTGAAATCAAATTTGTTTTATAGGCATTGTATACATTTAAAATATGCTGTTGTGGTAGATTGTTATCAGTTAAAATTTCCAACAATTTATTCCTATTGATTTTGTGCAAGGCTTTTTTTGAAGTCTACAAAAGCTAAGTGTATTCTACATTGAACCCCCTGTGTTTTTCTATTAATAATTTCATGGAGAAAAGTTAAAATTGTAACATAATACATAAAAGTTGTTTAATCCGGAACGTGAATAATGCGGAAATCTCTCCAATGTGAACAAATTTATTGATCCCGGCGAAATAATATTAATTTTACGGGTATTTATTTTGTATAAAACGGAATTTGTCCAACGCGGAAACGGAAAGATATTCCTACACAATTCATGAAAAAATATAAAGCGGAAAGACAGAGAGAGAAATAAATTAGTTTCCACTTCATTGAATTCCCGTTAGGCCAAAAAAAGAATAAGGGGTGAAGTAGAGATTCTATCCGAAATTTTCTTTCGGCCTCAGTGCTCACAGGTTATGCGAAATAGGCTACAGATACTGTACCTGTCTTACAAATAACCATTGCACTGTAAAATATTAAATTTGTTTAAGTTTTGAGACCGATCTTTCACAGGCAACGTTCTGAATTTACGGAATAAAGATGGTTAAAACATATGTATCATTGTCATTAAACGAAAAAGTGATAGTGATTGAAGATAAAAAAAAATCAGTGGAAATTATCTGAAAAAATCAACGGGTAGTGTGGGAGTGTTTTACGAGTGCAGGGTCAAAAAATCTCCAAATTTCCGGACCGATGCTCCAAAGTCAAACTCTAGCTGTTGCTAAATCCCTAGGGAATAACGATTTCAAGGCATCTTCAGGTTGGCTGAATAGTTTTAAAAGACGATACAATGTAGTGTGGAAGGAAATTTGCGGGGAATCGAAGGATGTGGACAAAATTGTAGTTAGTGTGCGGAAAACGAAACTACATACTTTAATTTCAGAATACGCGCCTAAGAAACATTTTTAACGCTGACGAAACGGGACTGTTTTATCGCGCGTTACCGTCGATGTCGATCGTACATACTAAACTTCACTTTTCAACGGCAGCGGAACTACAATTAATCCAAGGTACTCTATAATCCAAGATTATTAATACGTTTTAGTTGTTTATAATGCGGAATTTTGTATAAGTGGAAAAAATTGGTCCCATGCGATTCCGCTTTGAGCAAGTCTTACTGTATAATGAGAAGTAAGAATTGTGAGTTTTGTCTGGTTCCACATACAAACAGTTGAATAATATATAATATGCTTTCTGTGTTAGAATCTGAAGTTTTATTAAATCCTAGCTCCAGTGATTACCATTCATTCAGATAGCGTTGACTGTGACGTTTTGAATTTTAATTTATCTTTGTTTCAATTTTAATAAAGCTCGCGCTGCTGTTTGTTTACGTGGAATGAACAGATAATATGTAATAATAAGATATTTTCAAGTGCGGAAGTCTAACAGTATATTTTATCAGATACCAAACATTACACTAATCAATAATCCTACTTATTTATAGATGTCTGCACGTGTATTTAATGCAGGATAATTTTAATATAATTTGCAGATATACCTCAAAGTAAGGACACAGCGAACATTTCAGAGGTTAATATTTTTATGGAAGATAATAGTGATATAACATCTCATATTATGGATATTATGGGCTATTTGTAATCTTATTTTATTAACAACTAGCCAATGCCCGGCGTGCGCTGTTACACCAAAATAATTTAAATATGAGGGTTAATTAATATTATATATTACACACTGCGACGAACTAAACATGGCGGTTGCTATAGTATTTTTTTTATTTCAAATTTCAGCTAAACCCCCAATTGATTTTTAGATAATACATACCTCGGTTTATTTTAATAGAGTATTCCGAGTTTTGTTGTGAAACATCGAAAATTGAGATCAATAGAGCGATTTTTAATTTTTTTTTCTGGTGAACTCCTACGCCTAATGATTTTAAAACATAATAGATAACGGATAAACACTCGCTGAATCGAAAAACCGGTATATACAAATTTTCACGAAGATCGGTTGAACGGGTTAGAAGTAGGCCTATATAAAGGACAAACAGACAGACACACATTCGTTTTTAAACAGTATATAGATTCTCCAACTTTTATCGTATTAATTCAATAAAAATATAATTTTCTTACATGAAGCATTTTTTATATTTCCACGTACACATAATTATATTAACAAGGGAAATGAGTAATATAATCTTTGTAACATTTTATGAGGACAAATGCATTTCCCGATAGAAAACAATTGAAATAACGTAGGCTGATGTTACGTTGTGAAATAGTGTTTTGCAATTTTTAATCAGGAAAATTTAGATAAACTCTCTTGATCATATGTCTTCATAATATAATTAAAATTATAACATTTATATCTTTAAGTACACAAACGAAATTATCTTCATTTTTTTGCAACAAAGAACTGCATTTATATACATATCTAAGACCAGTATTGCATTCTACGACTATTTTTTTTATCTACGAGTAATTGTGAGAAATAATATGTAACCTACAGTATTGTAAGAAATTACCTAATTTAGAGCATATTGCTTAAGTAGGCTACTTATAGGCTGAAACAACTCTACCGAAAAACTTTCCCTGTGTTTCCAGGAATGTTGGTTGAGTGTTTTTATATGAGGAACTCGTGGTTTCCGGTAGTCCAGTGCCGTCGTCGAGTGATTTAAGGTATCATTTCTAGGCGTAAATCTACGGGACATGCGCTGGCTATCGTGAAATTTTGACCAGTATGAGACCGGTCCCGCCAGTTTCGTGAGAATGTGTGTAACTATAATAAGTTACGGACCCACTTTGAGAAAAACAGCCCATATGAGGGTTAAGTTTACGGAATATTTATTTCACTTGTTAATTAAATAGTATGTATACAGTTTACTTGCGAGAAAATTAACATGGGGCCACTAAAACGAATTTTGAATTGCGGCTTTCAGGTAATTCTAGTAGTCAAATTTCGCCGATTTTTGAAGAATGTCTTTCTAATTTTATTTCAGTAGCACACGCGAGTTCAGTTGCGAGAAACAGAAAAATGGGTTCGTTAGAGCGATTTTTAAATTTGCACTCCTGATGGTCTGATTTTTCTAGTTAACGAACTCGATCTTAATTTCCTTAAATTATTGTTAATGCCGATAAAATAAAAATTGTCGCTGCTTGATCGTCATGCACATACGTACGTACGCACGCACGCACGGGCACACACAAACACACACACCACACATATATATCCATCCATAGTAATTCTGCCCGAGGGCAGGTCTTTCATTGCAATCATATATTTGCAGCTTTACTAGGGGATTGTATGTGTGGAGTTTCCTGTTGCTTTCCACACCGGTAAAGGATGATGATGATAATGAGATGATAATGATAAGGCCATATGATTTCGGGGACCGTTTGGGTCTTAAAGTTTTCCTGACATTTGTCTTACAGGTGAGGAAAAACCTTGAGGAAAACCTCACCCAGAAAAACTGCCCCGACCGGGGATCGAACCCGGGCCCGCTGCGTGACAAGGCATATATATGTCCACCGCTGTGGTCTCGAGGTAGCGTGCTGCCTTGTCACGCGGCGGGCCCGGGTTCGGTTCCCGGTCGGGACAGGCTCCTGGGTGAGGTTTTTTCTCACCTATAAGACAAATGTCAGGAAGCTTAGGGTCCAACGTTCCCCGAAAATCATCCGGCCTTCATCATCCTTATCATTATCGTCATCATTCTTCACCGGTGTGGAAAGCAACGGGAAGCTACCACACCTATAATTTCCTAGTAAAGCTGCAAAGCATAGCATGAAAATACTATGATTGAAGTGAAAGACCTGCCCTCGGGCAGAATTACTATGGATGGATGGATATATAAATATATAATGATTAACTAACTAACTACCCTCCATTGTATCTTTAACTTGTCGTGGTGGAGTGGCTTGCGTGCTTAAATGACCCCGAGAGCTATGCTAGGCGGTAGCATTGCTGTCGAAAGGGTTACCCATTTTTGTTGCTCATTGTAATCTTTCCATATTTAAGAGGGCTTCATTCGTTTGAATTGGAATATTTATTTATTTATAGATAAATAGATAGATCATCGGTTGATTAATATCCTTGACATCCGATTCCTAATTGCCAATTTTGTCGGTCCGTTCAATCTCCTGGTTGTAAATGTTTCCACTTCATGTATAAATATACGGTATTACCTGACACCAGGAAGTTTTAGGTCTTCCTCTGCCTCCTCTTCCCTGAGGTTTCTATTCCAAAACACATTTTGGTAGCCGATCCTCTTCCATTTGCTGGACATGTCCATAATTCTTAATTGCTGAGTTTCAATATAATCTAAAATAGTGTCCAACGTCATTTTCTCCCTTAACTTAAATATGTTCACTAAATAATAAGGGAAATAAAAAAAAAGTTTAAACCCCATAAAAAATAATAAATAATTTAAAGATAAAGGTAAAAAGCTTTTTCACGCTAAATATATTAACTTATCATACCGATAACTGAGTTTATAATTTTTCTCTTCTTGAAATTCTTGCTGCCCTTCTTATAAAATCCACTTCCGTTGCCAAAAAATACTTATTTGTTTTTTGTTGTTAATGGCGAATAAGTAATTACCGGTATGCTTTTAACAATTGTATGATATTGGCTATATTAATTTTATTTTCTTGTATCCCACTATATTTCATTGAGACAAGCAATTGCAAATTTTCCTTTATTATTTCTATTTATTATTACCTCTTCATAACTTCCATTTGTATTTACTTTAATTCCTAAATATGTGATCTCACTTCAAGATTTTATTGTTTCTCCCGTCTCCAAAATTAAATTTTGTTCTGGTTCACCAATTGGGTAAATATTTTCTTCTCTTCATGTTCAAAATTAATCCCCACTTATTATATTCTTCTGTTCATTTTCTAGGCATATATTCTAAATTATTTATTTATTTATTTACTAGCTGATGCCCGTCGTGATTCTAAATAAATGAATATTAATGTGTTTTATGTTTAGTTGAATGAACAAAATGAAAAATATAAATTTATATCGTAATTATTTTTCGGTTCCCCGTGTTCATTACCCGGCGTTGCACGGGAATCTACTTATCCCGATCTTCTTGTCATAAATGAGCTGAAAGACGAAAATTAAAGTGTTTTTATGTTTAGTTGAATAAGTAGGAGGAAAAATGAAAGACCAAAAGGGTTATTGCGAGTTATCCGTAAAAGATAAACATATGCTGTCGCGGACTTCTTTATATAGTTTTTAAGATATTCAATTCTGTGTACATTAATTTTGTGTATTTGTTACGGTTTAGGCGCGTAAGCGATTTAAACGTCTAAAAAGCTATTTTTTTCACATCTTTCACTAGAAAGGATTATTTTTAAGGGTGTAGGAGTTAAGTATCACAACTGTCATATAGTCTACGTTCATCCCGGGAATCTCATGAACATTTTGCAAAAAGCCCCATCATAATCGGATGAACGGTATGGCAGCGCATAAAATACGAACGAACAAACAAACAAACAAACATTCATTTTTAAAATATTATATTTACTGAATTGGGAGAACTTGAAACGAATCTGCATTGCAAACTGGTTTCATATTTCTTTTATCAGTGTGAGCATGTTTTGCTTATTTATATTGGCGTTGAGAAACATACGGTACTGGATATTACGGTTGAATAAGTACACAGTAATTTTGATGCAGTGTCCGGTGCGCTGATCGTCGGGAGAAAGTTCTACTCATTCAAGGACTTTTCATATAGGTTACAGGCGAAGCGATGATGAATTGATTCCGCATTCAAGATTCCACTCTTCACCGCGTTAACAATTCTCATCACGAACTTGCACATCAAGAAACGAACAAAAACTAATGCTGCCTTCCTTATTGTCAAATGACCTATCAGCATAAAAAAATAAACAAAAATGACATTATTATTGCTGTTTTTCGGATGATAGTACGTACAAACTATCAATTAATTTTTTCAAGACTTTAGACTTTGAATAATGTTTTATTTACTACATCTCAGGGATAACGAAAAGAGCACTGAGGTCTATAAGTTTAATAATATAAATAATAATAACAACATTAATAATAATATATAATAATAATAATAATAATAATAATAATAATTAATAATAATAATAATAATAATAATCATCATCATCATCATCATAATAATAATAAATTTTATTTATTTTTTTCATTTATATACAGAATTTTAATGTTTACACATCTTTCTGTGCCTAACGTTTTATTTTTCTTCTCCTCTCGTCACTATCCATCCACTCCATGTCCACCAGTCCTCTTGTTCTCATTCCAGTTCTTGTTTCTTGCATCCACGAGTTTCAAGGTCTTCCTTTCCTTCCACCATTCCAATGTTTTTCTGGGTAATCTTTCTTCTTGCATTCGTCGTACGTGCCCATACCAATTTAATTGATTATATCTTATATAATCTACTATCTACTATTGAATAACTATGTGCATTTTTTCTCGTATGACAGTATTTCTTACTTTTTGTTTCCTAATTTTTAACATCTTGCTGCTCTCCTCAAGAAATCCATTTCCATCGACTTAGTTTTTGTTCTAAGTTTTTGTTGAATTTCCAAACCTCAGCTCCATATCTGACAGTACTTCTCACTATTGAATTATACATTTGTAACTTATTTTTTCTGGTTATATGTCTGTTCCATAAGACTCCATTCATCATTGCTGTTATTGTTCTACCTATATTTATTCTGTTCTTAATATCACTTTCTTGTTTATCCTCTTTATCTAATTTTACTCCCAGATACTCAAATTCTTCACATCCTATATACCCTTTTTGATCTTCTAATATAAATTTTCGGTTTCGGCTCCACATCCCATATAAAATGTTTTTTCTAAATTTATTTTCAACCCCCAGTTATCGTATTCGTCCAATAGTTTTCTGAACATAAACTCCATGTCTTCATATTATTGAGCAATTATTATCTGGTCATCCGCAAATAATTTCAATTTCTCTACAGTACAGTAGTTTTCCTAGAACCCAATGTAAATTTTACTCCTCCGTAAATCTCTATTTTCTATATTACTCTCTGTTAATCCTCTCTAGACTATATTCAAGCTACTTGACTTGCCATCTTAATCTCCTAGACTTCATTATCCTAACAACTAGGATACTGATATAAACTATGAATACTCCATTCCAAGCACCGGAATAAATTATAGAACTTTTCATTATAAAATATATTACATTATTATTACTTATAACTTGTTTTTCATTCTTAATGTTTTTTTTCCGAAATGCCTCAGGTTGTCATTTCTGGTGTTCTCTCCTGACATGGAGTACTTATAACCCACTCATGAGGTTGGGGCACCTGGAAGGCGGGGTTACCTTGCCTCGATGATATGAGAGTTGATGGTAATGATGCGCCAGGAGAGGCCTTAAACTAAACTTAAGCTAATTAGGCGAATATGATATTGATGATAATGATGGCCAGATGGTGTTCGGGGACCGTTTGGCTCTAACGTTTCCTGACATTTATCTTACAGGTTAGGAAAAATCCCGGAAAACCTCACCCTGGAAACTAGTCCCGACCGGGGACGAACCCGGGCCCGCTGCTAGACAAGGCAGAACGCTACCTCGAGACCACAGCGGTGGACTCGTTCTTAATGTTAACGATAACTTTTCGCATCAAGATAGTACCATAAACAGGATTTTATATATATATATATATATATATATATATAGTCCACCGCTGTGATCTCGAGGTAGCGTGCTGCCTTGTCACGCAGCGGGCCCGGGTTCGATCCCCGGTCGGAGCAGTTTTTCTGGGTGAGGTTTTTATCGGGGTTTTTCCTCACCTGTAAGACAAATGTCAGGAAAACTTTAAGGCCCAAACGATTCCCGAAATCATATGGCCATCATCATCATGATCATCCTTATCATTATCATCATCATCCTTCACCGGTGTGGAAAGCAACGGGAAGCTACCACACCTACACAATTCCCTAGTAAAGCTGCAAGCATAGCATGAAAATGCTATGATTGTAGTGAAGGACCTGCCTTCGGGCAGAATTACTATGGATATATATATATATATATATATATATATATATAATTCTTCTAATTCTTCTGTACGTGTGTTTGTTACTAAACTCCTCCTGAACGACTGGTCTGATTTTGATGATTTTTTTGTGTGTTTGAGTATGTCCCTGGATGGTGTAGATTCACAATTGGACCCTCTAAAACCATTAGGTGTAGGAGTTCACCTGAAGTGAAAATTTAAAAATCGCTCTAGCGGGTCACAATTTTCTATGTTTCGCAACGAAACTCATTATATCCTATTAAAATAAATCGAATTAGAAATGATCCAAAAATTAGCAAAATCCGACAGTTAGAAGTGGAGGTTTATCTGAAATCCGAAATTAAAAACTGATTAGCGCACGCCATGTTTGGTTCGTCTTAGCGTATACCATACAATTTAATTAGCATTTAATATTTCATTTAGGACGTAACAACGCACGCCGGGTATTACGCAGTCGTTTTATAAATTTTAATCTTTGTATTTTTAGCCAAAAACATGTAAGATGAAGAAAATTAAAATTAATAATATCGCGAATTTCATTTTTGTTGCTAATCAATAAATTTTACTCTTGTATTTTAATTTGTTACTAGCTAATATCCGATGTGTGTTGCTACGCCTAAATTAATTGAATGCACTTTTATGTTTAGTTGAATAAGTGAAAAGAAAAATAATTATAAATTTATATCGTAATTATTTTTAAATACCCCGTACCCCGTGTTCATTACCCGGCGTTACCCGGGAATCTATTTGTCTCGATCTTCTTGGCATGAATAAGCTAAAAGATTAAAATTGTTATTATGAGTTATCCGTAAAAGATAGATATGTGCTGTCGCGGACATTTTTTGTATAATTTTTTGAGTTATTCAATTTTGTGTACGCTAATTTGGTGTATTTGTATGATTTAGATAGCGTAAGCTATTTAAGCGAGCAAACAGCTATTTTTTTCAGTGCACTAGTGCACTTTTTTTATCTCCGATCCTATAGAACGTACTATCGATGTTATATACGTTATCAAAAACAAATATCTAAGTGATAGTAAAAACCCCATTCAAATCGGTCAAGTAGGCCTAGTTTTTGAGTTCATAAAGGGCATACAGACTCACATACATTCGTTTTTATATATAAAGCTACCACACCTACACAATTCCCTAGTAAAGCTGCAAGCATAGCATGAAAATGCTATTATTGCAGTAAAGGACCTGCCTTCGGGCAGAATTACTATGGATGGATGGATATAAAGATGATAGCAGAGAGCTTCCTTTTCTCACCTTCTAAAGAACTTAACTTTTATTTGACTTACAGAGAAGATGTATACATTTCAAATTTTAAAATATCCATAACAAGAAATGATTGTAGAACAAACAATAATAATGAGAATATAATCAACAAGTAGTATGGTGTGTTAAAGATTTTAACACAGAATAAATAATAAAATAATGTTAAAAAATTGAATGTTTTTGGAATGGATGATATAGCTGTTGGCTGGTTGTTCAGAATAGTCTATAAAGCTAGAGTGAAGATAAAAAGACAAAAGAGAGAGACAGAGAGAAGGAGAGAGAGATAAAAAAGAAAAGTGAACGTTTATGTAATATGCTTTTCTGTGTCAAGGTAGTCACTTTAGCGCATGCGTCCATCTATAGGAGACTGTGGTAGTGTACCACTGTAACCACTTACACTCATACTTTCATATATTCTTCAATATCATATTCAGAAATTCTTCATATAGGGGAAAATTACTATATGTATATGTCTGAAAACATAAATAATTTCTAATTGTATGTTAACAGTTGTTAACTTGTACATTTACTTAAAATGCCTATTAGAAATTTAGTAAAATCTAGATGTGCTTCTCATTTATAAATTTACTTACTCACCGGCACTATCTAACACGTAGGTTCATTGCCGCGTGGAAATAAACTCTCCATACATCCCTACATTGAGCTAATGCTCTCCAATCATTCCCTGTATAACTCACTTCCGTCAAATCATAGTTAATATTATTCTACCACCTCACTCTTGGTCTACCAACTGGGCGTTTTCCCCCTAGTTTCCCTACATGAAACTTCCACGCACGTCTTTCATTCCCCCATTCGTGCCACATGTCCTGCCAATAGCAGTTTACGAGACTTAACTGTTCTTATTATATCTGGCTTTTATAAAATCATGTAGTACACTGTTATGTAGTTTTCTACATTCACTTGTCTGTTCATCTCTCTTTGGTCAAGAGAGATTTATAAACTATTCCCATAAATAAGTTACTATACGCGAAATAGAAAATTTCTAACGACGCTCAGCTAAGGCTAACTAACGAACTAACTAACTCACTCACTCACTCACTGGCACTATCAAACCCGTAGGTTCATGTCGCGCGGAGATAAACTCTCCATAGATCTCTATCCTGAGCTAATATTTTCCAATCATTCCCTGTATAATTTAAAACCATCAAATCATGGTTAATGTTATTCTTCCGCCTCATTTTTTAGTCTACCAAACTGGGCGTTTTTCCTACAAGAAACTTCCATGCACGTCTTTCATTCCCCATTCGTGCCACATGTCCTACCCATGTACTCTACGAGACTTGACTGTTGTTATATCTGCTTTCCTATAAAGACTGATACGTAGTCTTCTCAATTCCAGACAGGTGTGTCTGTTCATCTCTCGTAGGTCCAAAAAAATTCCCAAGAACTTTATTCTCAAGTATTCGTAATCTCCTTTCCTCCATTAAAATAAAAGTCTATAAAAAATGGCATAAAACAATAGGCCATAGTATTTTTTCAATAATTTACTTTTTGAAACACATACAGTAAATTTTACTATATTTGTGTGTGTTCTAATGTCACCCACTGCACTTTTACATCCATGCTGGGCTGATAGATGACGTTAATGTGGTCTATTTACGCACCACTTCGGCAGACCACTTTATGTAGAAGATGTATTCTTGTATTGTGTACAGAAAGAAGTATAGGTTGAGTGTATGTTTATGTTTGTGTAACATATATATATATATATATATATATATATATATATATATATTTTTGCAAATGCCCCAGGTTGTCTTTCGACATTCCTGGTGTTCTCTCCTGGCGTGGCGTACTTGTAACCCACCTGAGGTTGGGGCGCCTGGAAGGCGGGGTTATGTTGCCCCGATGATATGATGGGCGATGATAGAGGTGCGCCAGGTGAGTCCCTCCCTAATCCTAAGCTTAATCTAAGATGAATATGAAAGATGATTATTGCGATGGCCATATGATTTCGGAGACCGTTTGGGCCTTAAAGTTGTCCTGACATTTGTTTTACAGGTGAGGAAAAACCCCGATAAAACCTCACCCAGAAAAACTGTCCGCTGGATGACAAGGCAGCACGCTACCTCGAGATCACAGCGGTGGACTGTTTGTGTAATATAAAGTGTGTTATATGAGGGATGATGATGAGTAGAAGGGAGAAGGTGAAGCCAAGTGCCGGCACTTAGCCTATTCCTATCGAAAAGCACCAAGGGGGTCGTCAGGCTTAACGTCTCCATCCGACGGACATCAACAGTAACATATTCCTTCTCAACATATGTACTGCTGAGAGGTTTGCTATTTAATGCAGGATTCTGGTGACAAATAGCGATTAAAAATTGTACATCACAACCAAAACTGTATACATTATTTTTTCTTATACTCTCTTTTATAGTGTGATTAAATTTTTATATTTGCCGGTAATTAATATTATATTTCAGTATTTTTGTATGTGCGTTTTGACGATTCCTATTGAATTGTACGTACATTGTAATAAAATCTACAATTAAAACATTACTCATTTGTAAAAAGAAGAAGTGATATTTTAATCTAAAATTAGACAAATTCTTTTAATTAATTTTGTGTATAAGGGGCCTTAAAAATTAACGATTTTTAGTATTAGAATATTTTAGTATGTCTTGAATATTGTTTTGCACTTTACTCTGTCCGATTGTTCCAGATTCTAACTTAGTTGTCTTTTATTTAACGATAATCGGATTATTAACTTTGCAAGTAAAATATGAAAGTGAACGGACCGATTATTTTTTTTTTCAAATGCCCCAGGTTTGTCTTTCGATATTCCTAGTTTCTCTCCTGGCATGGCGTACTTGTAACCCACTTCTGAGGTTGGGGCGCTTGGAAGGCGGGGTTGCGTTGCCCCGATGATATGATAGGTGATGATGATAATGGTGCGCCAGGAGAGTCCCTAATCCTAAGCTTAACCTAAGATGAATATGAATAATGATGATTGCGATGGCCATGTGATTTCGGGGACCGTTTGGGCCTTAAAGTTTTCTTGACATTTGTCTTACAGGTAAGGAAAAACCCCGATTAAAACCTCATCCAGAAAAACTGTCCCGACCGGGATCGAACCCGGGCCCGCTGCGTGACAAGGCAGCACGCTACCCCGAGACCACAGCGGTGGACGATTACTTATTTATAGACCTCTCATTTCATGCTTGAGGATCTTACACGTGTCATATATCTACAACAATAGGCCTCGGTGGTCTAGATATTAAGTTTTTTGCCTGTGGTCCCCAGGGTTGCGAGTTTAAATCCAATAAGAGTCTTTTTTTTAGGATAAAAAATCCAAGGGAGGAATTTAAGGTATGAATCCCGATTGTGAAGATTTTCGGGCTCAAGCCTATATTAGAGTATCTGAGCAAAATTTAATAGTCATTCCCCATCCAAGTAATACCTTAGTTGCCTACTAGATGTCTCTTTGAATATTCTTAATATTAATCACGTTAAAATGAATAACCACACGCTGTATTTTAGTTTTTATGTTGGATAAAGTTATATGTGGTAAAGTGTTTGAGAACTATAATAGTAAATTTTCTACGCCCATTTTAATAATGTAAACATGTCAAATTCGCCATAGTATGAAATAAAACATAACTAGAATATCAAGTAATACTGATAAAGTTCCATTTTTTTACTGCGAAAAAGATGTATAATTTTTGCAAAATGGTTGAGAAAGTCTCCAGTTTGGGACGTGTTCCTGGTGGGTTGATTGCGAGTTAGCAACATTGCACGCACTCTATTCCTGGAAAGCCGGAAGTGGATGTGCAGGAATGCTGGAATTGCCAGTGTGGGACAGATATTCAAGTTTCAGGAAGATGGTAGAGTGACAATAATAATGAGCTTGAGGCTTCAAGTACAATAGGACTATTTTTTCTTAGCTTTGATCACTAAAGTAGTTTTCTTCAATAATCTTAATTTTAATCAATTTCTCTAGAATCAGATTCAAATATAGTACAAGCTCCTTATTCGCGGTTTCATTATTCGAGGGTTAACAAATTGCAACACAGTTCCTGTATTCGCAACTAAAAATTTCTTTATTCGCGGATCTAGTCGGTACATTAGAAGGATTAGTGTCTTTTATTAACCATCAGCAGATTTTTATACTGCAGGCAGGTGCCAAGGTGGCTTTTACAAATAGTGATTCAAACTAAATGGACAAATATGAAATATCAAAACAAAACAAACCTTGTTGTTATTAACCCTAAAGTTCATTGTTAAAAGCTGTTATCGTATTTGCGTGCCGATATGTACTTTGATAAATGTATATTATTGTTTCAACTTATCATTTGTTGCAATAATATTTAATTGAATAACACCTGTCTCTTGTGCTTTGTTCCCAGTTTATAATGTCGAGTAAAAGGAAAGAAAAATTAATACCATAGAGAATAAATAATAGTTTTAAAAAACTAAAAGAACACGCTTTATTAGAAAACTAAAAAATGAAAAATAATTTTAATTTCCAATACGCTTGGGATAAAATTAAAGTGGTCAACAAAAAAATCATCTCCAACACATATAGAATAAAACTAGAGTTATCAACAAAAAGAAAATAATTTTACCATCAAAAGCGTGGGGTGCTCTATATCAATTAATATATTTGATAATAAACAGATATTGGTAAAAGTAAGCTCTCTAAGAAGAAAATGTAAAAATCATAAAAAGCACCCCACACTTTTGATGGTAAAATTATTTTCTTTTTGTTGATAACTCTAGTTTTATTCTATATGTGTTGGAGATGATTTTTTTGTTGACCACTTTAATTTTATCCCAAGCGTGTTGGAAATTAAAATTATTTTTCATTTTTTTAGTTCGATTTTTCTAATAAAGCGTGTTGTTTTAGTTTTTTTAAACTATTATTTATTTTTCATTTTTTAGTTTTAATATTTTACAGAATAAGATAAAAATGTAAATATCTTTAAATTCGATACTATTGTAGTATGAGCTAAAAGTAATACTCTTCTATAAAAAAACCCTCCCAGCCGGATTTGAACCAGCGACGTATGGATTACTGAAATTATATACCACTAAGAGTTCACTGCTCTACCAACTGAGCTCTTACAACGATTGACTAAAAAGTCGACAAGTCCGCAACCTATTATACCAGTTTTCATTTTTTTGATTTTCGGATGATTCTGGCCAGGATTTTAGAAACAAAATATGAAATTATTGTATTGTCACGGGTCCTCTACACGTATACAAAGTTTCAAGTCGATCCAATGTTTCTAAGTGGGTGAAAATCGCGTTGAAAGATTCCGTTACATTGATACAAAAACACTTTTTTTTTGATTTTCTGATGATTATGGCCAGGATTTTAGAAAATAAATATGAAATTATTGTATTGTCACGGGTCCTCTACAAGTATACAAAGTTTCAAGTCGATCCAATGTTTCTAAGTGGGTGAAAATCGCGTTGAAAGATTCCGTTACATTGATACAAAAACACTTTTTTTTTGATTTTCTGATGATTATGGCCAGGATTTTAGAAAATAAATATGAAATTATTGTATTGTCACGGGTCCTCTACAAGTATACAAAGTTTCAAGTCGATCCAATGATTTTAAGTGGGTGAAAATCGCGTTGAAAGATTCCGTTACATAGATAGATAGATAGATAGATACAGGTCAAGCTAATATAAAGCGTGTATAAAAATAGTGTTGCCGCTTAAAGTAAAAGTAGAAATGCTTGACCATTTATTCGCTTTGGCGAGTCGTTTGCGTCTATATCACGCTGTTTCAATGTTAATGAATCAAGAAATCCAAAGGCAAAATAAGGAATTCTATCGCAAAATTCACCGCTGAATATCAATATTAATTGAAAGACCTTTTAAAAGCGATAAAACAGGAAAAAAATTATTAAAGTCCTTTAAGTCCTTACCTAAACCTGACAGCAATAATTAATGGAAATTGTTCAAAATCTCTCATTAATTTATTATATTTTCATCATTTTAATTTTATTCTGTAAACTTGGAACCCATCCCCTATATACCCATACAAATTACCATTCCATATTCGCGGTTTCTGTATTCGCGGCATATTTGCGGAACATACCCCCCTGCGAATAAGGAGCTTTTACAGATTCAAAAGATTCCACACACAATTTAAAGAGTTGTAGAAGGGTTGAAATACTACAACTTTAGAAAAGGAATTTGTAGTCTAGGAAATAATCACGAATCAGTGCAAGCTTGGAAATGCCAGGAACTACATTGCGGACTTACCTACTCACTGGCACTATTGAACCCGTAGGCTCATGGCCGCGCGGACATAAGCTTTCCATACATCTCTATCCTGAGCTAATGCTTTCCGATCATTCCCTATATAATCTACTTCCTCAAATCATAGCTAATGTTATTCTTCCACCTCATTCTTGGTCTGTCAAGTGGGCGTTTTCCCTCTGGTTTTCCTACAAGAAGCTTCCATGCACGTCTTTGATTCCCCATTCGTGCCACATGTTTTTCGTCTTTGGCATGGGCTCCCTGAAGTAGACCCAGCCCGGAGAACCGAATTGGGACAATTTGACCTCCGGAAAATTTTACCCCAGTGGAACCCATGTCCGCATTTGACGGTTGTATTTTTACAGTGAAAGATCGCCATTCTTTCGACTATGGTAGTTTTTTCATCTGGCTTATCGCCTTCGACCAGTCCGGCCTATTGTTATTATTAATTAATTTGAAGTTGAGTTTAATATAAATAGGGATGAGCTTATTTTTCTTTAAGACACTTGTTTCGACACACTGCGAATTTATTAATGCGCTCAGTCTGTTGTCTTATCTTCTCGTCAGGCCACTTGTATCTGATGTGCAGGTCTACAAGTTAGGTACTGCGCGGAGTAGTGAGAGGGGTGGGGAGTAGTATGCGGTCCTGTGCAGTACGTTCCGATTACTATACAAACGCTTATAGGTTCAGGAAGTAATATTCATAACAGTTCTAGTATACGTATTATAGGTATTGCTCATATTTTTACTATTCGTTTTCAGCTTATAAGTATATACGTATTATATAATAAAAGAAAAAGTAACATTTCAAAAGTGTGCATCCAAAATCCCTCAGGATGGTAGTATTTGAAGGACTAGTCAGGATATGTTTAATTCAATATTTTTACTAATTTTAGAGGAGTTACGATTGTAAAAAAGTTCAAAATTTGTTTCATGAGAAAGGCACAGTAGGCTTCATTCCTTTAAAATTAATAAAAAAATAGCAAGGTCTCTTTTAAAATTTGTGGACCAAAGAGAGATGTACAGGGTAGATGAATGGTGAAGACTAGATAACAGTGATATATAACTAATTCACTGTCACTATCGAACCCATAGGTTTATGGCCACGCGGACATAAGCTCTCTATACATCCCTATCCTGATCTAATATTTTCCAATCATCCTCTGTATAATTTACTTTAATAGTGAGGTATATGATCACAAATCTTCAATATGTGATATCTTACTCACATGTCACACATCAAGGCGATAATATCCTATGATACCATACCTGCAAGGTAGATCGGAAGAGGATTATCGTACATCGCATGGACTGACAGATCACCTGAATGACATTACAGGACTTTTCCTGTGTAATTTGGCGGACACAATAAATAATTTATTCCGCTGTCAACAATGTAACATCACAGATGCTTTATAAGCACATGGGTCGAGGTTGAATATCGGTCGGCCACGCTGGCCCACAACAGCAACAGGACACGACCTTGGGGGCAGACCAGGGCACGGCTCGGACCAGCGCAGGGGGGATCAACTGTGCTGGTTCCCGGCTAAGCATACGGGCTCGTGGACAAACTGTGGGGTCACCAGGAGATGACCACCTGGACGCACTAAAGTCTCACACTGTGGGGCTTGAGGATTCAAGCCCCTAGCCGGTCTCACAACGGCTGCAGGATGCTACCCTGGAGGTAGAACAGGTGAACGGTCGGTGGATCTGCGACAGCAGTCCTCCCGGCTAGGCTCGAGGAGCCCCGTGGACCAACTGTGGGGTCGTCAGGAATGAGCGACCTGACGTACTATGTAGCTCAGCAATTTTCCTGAATTTGCGACTCAACACCTTCTCCCTGAGGTGTTGGTTTAAGGCCTAGAACTTGAACATGGACGAGAGATAGAGAAGGAGGACAAGATTCTGGAACTTGGGAGCATGGTCTTTGACCTAGGTATCCCAAGGGCTGGAGGCATGGGTCCAGATGGTCCAGATGACCTTTTTTTCTGCCACTAATGGAAGCAATGTTTAGGTTTGTGGAACTTAATATAAAACATCAAAGGGGATTGTATGCCACCATGCTACAAACATTAATTAAAAACGGAAAACATACAATTTAGTGTTGCAATATTTGAATAATTATCAGAGAAAAATGTAATGTAAAAGCTGCCTTAAAATAAAGTGAGAAGTTGAGCTCAAAGTTACCTAAAATCAACATATTTACAATGTAATATGTGTGTTTGCAATTGTTTAGACAGTGTAGCTAACTTATCGCAAAATCCTGCTAACAAACGTAACGTAAAGTGATCTGGTGTATTAATATGCCCATTTTCTCCCCCTAACTTGCCCAAACTAACACTAACTTACCTATCTTACAATATGTTGCCCATTTTCTCACTTTAACTTGGTCACTAATGCAGGTGCATCCTTGGGATAGAATTCCCTTATATGTGGGCAAACATGTTGGCAATTGGCTCTAGTGAAAACGTGTGTTATAACATTGTCCAAAACGACACTAGCAGTCACTTGTTCTCCGATCGAATATTCACAGGTGGCATAATATAGCCAAATCCAAGTTTTCATTTCTTAGCAATCGGTTCCATCTATCAATTTGTATTAGTTGAAAGATTATAGCTATTTATTTTATTATAAATATTATTGGAACATCCGGTATGTTATTAATTTTTAATTTTAACATAGCTGGGTTTAATGAAGTTTATTATAACTATTCCTAAGCCTGTTTTAAGAATAAAAATGGGGTTTAATGAAGTTTATTATAACTATTCCTAAGCCTGTTTTAAGAATAAAAATGGTAGTTCATGGTTAATCCACCAGATGTAGATACTCTACGCTGTATAAATAGCTTTATAGAAGTTTTGAGATGTGCATTAATTTTGCACATTTTTATGTTCCAATGTTTGAGATAACTTCAAAGTAGAATTATTTTGTGTAAATGCTTCTGCGTCTGAAGTGCACGTGTAACTTGATGAAGATTTTTATTGCTGTCCTAAAGATGTAACCTATAATAAAATTGATTTTTTACGAGCACTGTACAATGCTAACATAAAATGCATATCCTGTCATTCCGAATCAAATAAATCTTTGCATTACTGTCCTTGAGATTTTCATCTTAGCTTCTTTTAGTTTAATAGTGTATTTACCATTATTGATTATAAGGCGGCAGATGATAAATTGGGAATATAAGTTCTCAACATTTAAATTGGCGAAGAACTAATTTTTCATACCATTTATTTAAACGTGTCGGACGCAGTGAAAACAAAATCATATATGACTGTAAGTTATATACTGCATAATGTGTAATTCGACATACCTTATTTTACGGATTATGAGACGCATTTTTTTCTTCGAAAAATTGTCTATAAAATTCAGGTGCATCTTATACTTGAAATTAATATAAAGATGTCCAGTGTTCGATTTAAAATTCCCGCCAGTCTTAAAAATAGCTGTATATATTCGATGCCGCAGGAAATCTATTTATCTGGGAACATTGGATTCAACTGGCAGCAACAATGCACCGATGGGACGAACATGAGTTGCGGGGATTCACAAGATTGCTAACGTAGCTACTCTCGCTACCTACCCGCCATCGCAAACCCAGAACAAAAGTAACAGTAATTAACAATATATTTATTGATCCACTTAAACACTACTTAAATGCAACAAACATACTTAAAAGGGTGTATTTAGCCCTGAAATGTTATTATTTTAAACTCATTTTACTCGTAAATATGAAATAAAAAGAGACTGATTTCCTGTTAACATGTTTATGTCAGTCTTCAATCGGATTTTATAAACTATGATTTTTCTAGTCTGGCTTTGCAATATAATAATAAAAATGGTAAAAATGATACTTTAATTTAAAAAAAATGCTTAGAAATTAAGGCGCGTCTTATAGTCCGTACAATACGGAACATATATACATTTAAGTAATTTCTAAGTTTTTCTACTGTTTTATTAAAACCATTAAATAAATTAAACCAATGTATCTTACAGGATACAGTACATTGCCAATTTAAGAGTTACTGTATATCTATTGGTTGATATTAATGCAGAGAAGAAAGAAAATATTACCCTTAACAATGTGTGAGTATTTATATTTAAACCATGTTTTCTGAATTTAAATTGCTTAATATTTAACAAATACAGGATGCAGCATACTAAAAAACTGGGGCTGGAAGTAAACAACAATGAAACTAAATATACGGCCATTCCATTCCATAGTGTTCTGTCCGAGGGGGCAGGTCTTTCCCTGCAATCATAGCATTGTTATGCTATGCTTTGCAGATTTGCTAGAGAATTATAGGTGTGGTAGCTCCCTGTTTCTTTCCACACCGGTGAAGGAGTTGATGATAATGATAAGGATGATAATGATGGCCGGATGATTTTCGGGGACCGTTGGGCCCTAAGCTTCCTGACATTAATCTTACAGGTGAGGAAAAACCCTGAAAAAACCTCACCAAGGAGCCTGTCACTACCGGGAATCGAACCTGGGCCCGCTGCGTGATAAGGCAGCACACTACACGTAAAAATATATTATATTTATGTATTTAACAGGTTTTAAACATATGCAACGTCTTCCTGTGCCCAACATTAAGTTATGATTCTCTTGCTCCATTCAGCTCTATCCTTCCAGTCACCATCCTGCAGTCCCCTCCTTTACTATACGGTAATTCCCTCTAGCCATGTCTCCTTAGGTCTTCTTTTCCTCCGATTTGGAATACACTTCAACTGGCAATCTATCTTAATTCATCCTCTTCATGTGTCTAAACCATATGCATTATATAATGGGCAAATTAATTAAAAATAAGGGAAATTCTGAAATAGCGGACGAATTAAATTACCTAGGAACAATAATTACAAAACAGGAATGAGGTGCAGAAATAAATTAAACATACGCTCTCATCTCTTAAAACGCTAAACTATTTCAGATTACAGGGACTCTTATCATCCCAATTTCTCTCAAACAGTGCTAAACTAGAATGCATACAATAGTTAACATTCCAGATATTGTATTATAAGGATGCGGAAAATGGTCTCTTATTTTAACGGAGGATAAAATTTTACGAGTATTTGAGGATGAAGTTCTTTGGAATATTTTTGGACCAAAGAGAGTTTCTAACAGATTGAATAGAGAATACTACACAACAGTGAGCTACATGAACTTTATGGAAACTAGTATCAAGAACAGCTAAAACTCATAGACTGCGATGGACAGGACATGTGGTATGAATGGGGAATGCGAGAGACATAGAAACTTCTTCTAGGAAAACCAGAAGGAAAGCGCCCAGTAGTAGGCCGAGAATAAGGTAGGAGAATAACATTAACCACGATTAGAGGGGATAAATAATAGGGGGATGATTGGAAAACATTGACCCAGGATATGGATGTATGAATAGCTTATGTCCAAGCGGCCATGAACCTCTGTATTCGATGGTGCCGATGAGTTAGTTAGATTTTTGAATTTTGCCTCTTCAAATTTTCCCTCGATACCATGTTAATACATTTCATTAGACACGCACGTATATAATTTCTGTATGGATAATTTAATGTTGAAGTTTCGCTGCTTTGCAATATTAATGTGAAATTAATTCAGTGTGCGTTGACAACGATATAAATTATTTTATAACATTCATAAAAATCATAGCAGAAGTAAAATACCAATTATAATAATAAAGTCATGGTTTATATTTTTATGGTTACGGTACATTAGTTATACAGAAGCAAGTCAAATTAAATCTGCTAACATTAATTAGCTGGCTTCGTTATTGCCAGTAGTGAATACTTTAATGATTACGAAAACAAAGGGACATTTAAATATAAAATGCTTTAAAGGTTACTGATGCTAATTGGATTTTTAAAGCTTTCTTATCTTACCGTAAAATTAAGATCATGTTAAACTTACTGAATATAACACTATCTTCCTAATTCTTGTTATTTCATCATCCATCCATAGTAATTTTGCCCGAGGGTAGGATTTTCACTGCAATTATAGTATTTTCATGCTATGCTTTGCAGCTTTACTATGGAATTGTAGGTGTGGTAGCTTCCCGTTGCTTTCCACACCGGTGAAGGATGATTATGATAATGATGATGGCCATATTATTTCGGGGACCGTTTGGGCCTTAAAGTTTTCCTGACATTTATCTTACAGGTGAGGAAAAACCCCGATAAAAACCTCACCCAGAAAAACTCCCGACCGGGGATCGAACCCGGACCCACTGCGTGACAAGGCAGCACGCTAGGAGCTCATTACTATTCAGTCTACTCCATTCATCTAACTGTTCGTCTCTTTTTGGTCCAAACATTTTGAAAGAGCCATTGCAGAAGTTTTTGCGCTTTTCTTCATCGAATTCCGAAGGAATGAAACTACTGAAGCTGTTTTCATGAAAATAATTTTTTTTTAATTATAAGTGTGACGTTTCTAAAATTAACATTAACATTGATTTAAAACATCCCAACCTCATTTTTTAAATATATATTTTAGTTTTATGACCAGTTAACCCTGTTCCTATATATCTCAAGATTTTCTTGATATCACTAGCGTTGTTTAGGTCTTCCTCTGCCTCTGTGATACTGGATACTGGAATACCTGATTTGACGAACGATTTGAATCCATTCTGTGGAAGAGATTTGGCCAGTTATTTTTATATGTTTGGATATCTTCTATCATGTTTTGAACTTTTTTCTTTCACGAAAGTCAACATTTCTCTTAATATCCAACCTACTTAGACCTAAAAGAGGACGAAAACATTTCTTGTATTTTGGTTTTTTTTTGTCTAGAATTCAAAAACTGGTTTTCACTGCAAAGGGAGGCTTTTGCTGTTAAATTGTGTAAATATAATTTAGTTTCGGTCATTTTTTTCTCAAACTACCGTTTAATGATTCTATTTATCACATTATATTTCTATATATATTTTTTCCTCATCTTTATTATGATTTCTCTACAATACAGTAGTTTTCCTAAAGCCCATTGTAAATTTTAGTCCTCCATAAATCCCTATTCTCTGCATCACATTTGTTAATCCTCTCGACACCATAATCCTGTGCACTCCTTGAATCCACTGTTCTTTAGGTCTTTCCTTTATATTATTGCGCTCCGCTTCAAAATTTAATATCATGTTAAGTATCCTGTCAGCTGACATTCCTCTTTACGTGGCCAAACCATTTCAGTCTTCTTTCTTCAATAACTTGTAGAACATATTTTTGAACATCCACTATTTTCTGATTTTAGTATTTCAAATTTTATCTCTTTTTGAATTTCTAAGAGCCCTCCTCCAAAAGTCTATCTCTGTCATCAGTAGTTTATGTGATTGCTCTCTGCTTAATGTCCACGTTTCCGCACCATAAAATGTTTAATTTTAACTTAATATAAACTTTTTGTTTCAGAAATTATATGTACAAGGTAATTAAATTCGTGAATTTTTTCAATAATATTTCCGTGCAATTTCATTTTAACCCTCGTTACTTTTTTCCCCTACCCATTGCCATTTTTTATTTGTTTTGCTAACAGAGATTTTCATCTTATAAAACAATTGGCTACTTGGAATATCATAGATCTTCTTCTTCTACTACAAGGTTTAGGCTATGCAGCCTGTTCCGGCGAAGTTAAAAGTGGAGTCCATCTTCTACGTGGTCGGCCAACATCTCTTGTTCCTCTGGGATTATACAGGAAGGTTCTTTTTGGTATTCTTTCGTTGTTCATTCTCATTAAGTGTTCTGTCCATTTCTTATTATTTTCGCTGATTTTATCTTCAATTTTATATATATTTAATTCTTCTCGTATAGTTTCATTCCTTATTCTATCCGCTCTTGTGCATCCTTTCACATTACGTAAAAACAGCATTTCCGCAGTCTGTATTCTGCTTTTATCCCTTGATTTCATTATCCAATTTTACTTCCATACAACAACAAAGGAACAGCCATTGTTTTATATAATTTAAGTTTCGTATCTTTCCTTGTTTTCCGACCTAAGGTTATTTTTATGGTTCCACAAATAGCCTGAAATTGATTTACTTTATATCATAGATATTAACCACAAAACAGAGAAATAAAACAGGCAATTTATAAAAACGATTAATGAATGACCATGTTCACTGAGAGTTAATCATATTTCTGATATACTGTACGTCTGCTTGAATATTGTAAATAGACTAACTAGTGAAGTGAAGTCTATCGAAAGCAGACTCTTTTAAGTCCAAAGTTCGTTTAGATGTCGCATCTTTTTGACATAGTGTTATAACATTGTTATTATTTTATATAATAAAGCTTTTTTTTTAAACCAAGGTTATTGACGTCGCAATAAAAATTTGGACGTGAAACGGACGGAACATTTTTGGAGTATTTATTTTATTATAAACTAGCTAATACCTGACGTAAGCTGCTACGTCTAAATAAATTAAAATTAATGTGATTTTATGTTTAGTTGGATAAGTAAAAGGAAAAATAATTATACATTTATATCGTAATTATTTTTAAATACCCCGTGCTGATTGCCACGGCGTTGTTCGGGAATCTACTTATCCCGAACTTCTTGGCATCAATGAAATACAAAAAAAAGGTTATTGTGAATTATCCGTAAAAGATGAATATATGCTGTTGGGACCTTTTGTAGAGTTTTTTTTTTTTTTTTTTGAGATATTCAATTCTGTGTTCATTGATTTGATGTATTTCTTATGGTTTAGGCAGCGTAAGCCATTTAGCGTCCAAAAGCTACATTCTTCACGTTTTCGCTACAAAGAGTGATTTTTGAGGGTGAAGGGGTTGAGTATTACAACTCTCTTATAAACCTAAAACCCTACCGAGAAACTCCTGAACATTTTGCAAAAAGCCCCAACACAATCGGATGAACGGTATGGCAGCGCACGAAGAACAAACAGACAGACAGACATAAATTCGTTTATATATATATATATATATATATATATTAATCATCATCAACAACAACAATCACAGATTAAGCCCATGTAGCTTGTTCCGGTCTCATAGATTCTCATTCAAAAAGTTGAATCCATCTGTTTTTCGGTCTACCAACATTCCTGTCACCTTTTGGTTTGTAATTAAGTATAATTTTTGGTATACGTTCATCTTTCATTCTTTGAACGCGTTCTGTCCAGTTTTTTTCTAGATTCTTGTATTTTATCTAAAAGTTTAAAAAGATTTAGCTCATTTCTAATATCTTCACTTCTTCTTTTGTCTAGAAATTTGCAACCAGGTATACTTCTCAGAAATCTCATTTCAGCTGCTTCTTTGATCTTTTCTTCTCTTTTAGTTAAAACCCAATATTAATTAGTTTATTTTAATGAATACAGAGGGTCCAATTCAAGCTTGAGTTTTTTATGAGCCAGAAAATCTTCAGACCGGGGTCCCATCCTGCAGGATTTGTCTCTTAGGTTTTCCTTTATATACATAAAAAAAAAGGATCGATCGGACGAATTTGAATCTGCTCTCTTCGTGACCATACAAAAGTAACTAAGTCCCAGAGGTCGATATTACCAGATGAAGACATTTAAAAATTGAAATTCTTAAAAAAAAAAAAGGGTTGTCAGCTAAAAGTAGACCGACATTTAGCATAGACTGACTTTGAACTTGGGAAGAAATTATATTTGCGTGTGTGGTGGTGATTCAGACACCTTGGCACAACATTGGCATAGAGAAGACTCTCCGTCTAAAGGCAACGTGTGGGAGACTCATTATGTCATATGCCATTTTCACAGTTAACTGAGGTAAGATCATTAAAATACTCGCGTAAGAACAATTTGCCAAGTTAAAAGTGAAAAATTGATTTGACTCTGTCAAATTCAAGAGTTCCTCTTAAAATAGATTGTGTGGATTTTTCTATAGAATTCACGAGGACGACCTTACTAACACTCTCTGTAGCAATAACTTCTCTGCGATAAGTAAAACAGACCTACGACTTAATATCTATTGAAGTGTCAGGTTTGATAGGAGAAAGAGTCGCATCTCCTTCTCCTACATTATCATCATCAAAACTAACAAGAATTGACCCCTTCAAAGGCCCGTTCCGAGACTTAAAAAATAGTCCAACCATTTTGTCAATGGGCTCCCAACTTCCCTCCTACCATCTGGTTTATAATTCAGCGCACTTCTAGAAAATCTCTCAAATGTCATTCGATATAAACCACACTTGTAGTACAACCCCTAGAAGTATATAATATTATTCTGAAACACAAGACACAAGATATTAGCCCATTGTGTTTCGATCTTCAAACATATTTTACATCGAAATAATGTTTCCGGACATGGGTTCCTTATCAAAACTTTATGTACTAAGTCCTCTCTACAACCTCTAGAACTCTGTAATACTTATTCTGAAACACCCTGTACAATTATCTTTGTGTTTTATCGGTAATACTGTGACTTGTTCTAGGTTTTGAATTTTGCGGACGCCGACGAAAGTCGGGTTCTCGGCTTATATGGTAGAGAAGGATTCGTGATCTGTCGACTCACGTTGTTGTTTATTACATTGTTGATGTTTATTGTTTGAGACATGAAGATTTGGTGCAGAACTTCGGGAGTTGGGTTGATTCGAGTCCCCATTGGGGAGTACATTTTCTCATGAAATTTCGGCTTGTACACAGCACCTTGAGAAATTTCATCATCATCATCATCATCATCATCATCACTCCAGGGATTAGGCAATTGCCCGTTCCGACTTCATAATGCATCAGCCCAACGTCTTCTAGGTCTTCCTACATCACGTCTTCCTCTTGCTTGATAATTTCTTGCTAACAATGGATATCTCTCCTTACTCATTCCATCCATGTGATCAATCCATTTCTGTCTGTAATTCGTGACTTTTCCTTGAGAGATTTGCATAGCTAAAATTAGTAGGGCTCCATGTTGAGAAAAACCACATACAGCTGCGAGGACCTAATATGCTGATCACATTTCATCCCAATACTGGCAAGATTATCGTCCTACTCTGTGATTAATACATGTGAATGTAAGGTCAGCATCTGGCTGGTATGATAAGGGCCTAATTAGCCTATTGCGCCATTGGAGTTGTACATGTATTGAATTGGTGGTGACTTGTATCTATTATATGTTTTTATATAATTTAATTTCCCTTCATTGTATTTAAATTCTTTGAAATGTTCGTTTAATCATGTATTAAAATTCTAACTATCTATTGGCAGAAACATCTTCGGGCAATTAGCTAGTACTAATATACATTTAATCAATGTTTATATTAAAAAATAAGTAGTTTTGTTTGGATTAAGATAAACATAATAAGATAAATACAATATTATAGATTATAATTAAGGTCAAATCGAATGTTAATGACTTTATATTGATTGTTTTATAGGCTTATATTGTAGTTATTTTATTTTTATATTAATTATATTAGTAATGAATTGATAATTTCGCGCGCAAATATTCCGATGGTCGGCAGTAAAATGGGAATACGTCCAAAATTGTGAAAAAATGACGTAAGAGTACTTTACCATTAATTGCGGATTGTCTAACATTTTAGTCACAAATGGGACAGATAAACATTTTAAAAGGTATACTTTACGTGAATAAAGTTTTTATAAAACAATTTGTGATCTTAAATACGCCTAAGTATGGCCTGTATGTTCATAACATGTTTCTTCTAATATAATTATGAAATTGAACCTGAGATTTCAATCGTTTTCAACTAAAACTTTGGTTAAAAACTTCGTTGAAGGCCTTTCGGAACATGTCCCATGCTGATAAAACTAAAGTTTGAGTTGAGGATGACTGAGATCTCAGATACAATTTTCTAATTTAGGAATTTAAATACAGTATAACTTGTTCAAAGCGGAATCGCATGGGACCAATTTTTTCCCACATTAGACATTCCGCATTATAAAAAACAAAAAAATATTAAACAATATTAGATTATAGATCACCGTATGTCTTTTTATGTACCTTGGATTAATTGTAGTTCGGCTGCCGTTGGATAATGATGTAGGCCTATAGTATTTACGAGCGACTTCGACAGTAACGCACGAAACAACTGTCCCGTTTCGTCAGCGTTAAAAATGTCTCTTAGGCGCGTATCCTGAAATTAAAGTATGCAATTTCGGTTTCCGCTCACTAACTATAATTTCATCCACATCCTTTGATTCCCCGCAAATTTCGTTCCACACTACATTGCGTCTTTTAAAACTGTCCACAACCAACCTGAATATGCCTTGAAATCGTTATTCTCTGGGGATATAGCAACAGCTAGAGCTTGACTTTGGAGCATCGGTCCGGAAATTTGGAGATTTTTTTTAATCATGGACTTGCAAAACACACCTCGATGATTTTTTTCTAATCACGAACTTTGGTTTTACCACATTTAAATTTAGTCATTATTTCTCGTACTGATAGCTTTTTCTTTATCTTCAATCACATTCACTTTTTCGTTTAATGATAATGATGCATATGATTTAGCCATCTTTGTTCTGTAAATTTAAAACGCTACTTGTGAAAGATACGCACATAATCAGTCTCAGATCTTAAACTGATTTAAGATTTTACAGTGTACTGGTTATTTGTAAGACAGATGTCACATGCCAAATATTTGTTAAACGAACCTGTATTTCGCAAAACGGGTATGCAATGAGGCCGAAAGAAAATTCCAGATACAGACAGAAACTCTACTTCACCCGGCGCGGGCGGCAGGAATCATCACTTATTGTTAATTCGCCTAACGGAATTCAATGAAGTAGAAACTAATTTATTTCTCTCTCTTTCTCTTTCCGCCTTATAAACATTTTTTTCATGAATTGTGTAGAAATATCTTTCCGTTTCCGCATTGGACGAATTCCGTTTTATACAAAATAAATAATGTAAAATTACTATTATTTTGCCGGGACTAATACATGTGTTCACATTGGACAGATTTCCGCATTATTCACTTTCCGGATTAAATAAGTTTTACTGTATAAGAAGAGAAATGTACAGTAGTTATATTTTAGTATATAGAGGAAGGTATTTCAGAGCTAGATCAAGATTCCGCAAAAAAATCTATTTACTACAGCAGTGGATTGTTAATGGTACCAACTTTTCAACTGATTGTAAGATCCTTTTTTGTTAAGTTTGTTTTAATTTACCTTTATCGGTTATTTGTTTACTCATAATTATGTCATACTTCTGTCAAGTATCCAGCATTTGTATAATTTTTTATATAATGTTCTCTGTTTGACTCTCTTACACTTGAAAGCGCGGAAAATTCCTCATAGATAAAAAAAAATCCGCATGTCCAAGGCCAGAATTAAAATCCGGTAACTTTTTCTCTGTAGAAGGGACGTATCCAGCTTCTAATAGTAAAACAATTCTTATAAATATTTGAAGTTTCTGATAAATAAATTGCAATTATTAACTAAGTAAAAATAAATAGGCTGTACATTTGTAAGGTATTTAAAGATGTTTAATATGGAGATTGTATTTACACGTAATACTCACCCTTGACATATTTCCTAATCTATTTTAGTTCACCGCGCGATGCACGCACATGTCAAGCAAGGGGACCAATCTACTCGGTTATGGGATCACGGCGATAATGGATTATAATGACATCGTGAAAGTTTTCAAGACTTTATTCATATAGTCCAAGATCCGGCTGCAAGATTACTGCGTTCATCGAGTATATGAACAAAATCAATTTGTTTCATAAGATAGTGAATTACTGAATACATTTTTGCCGAGTTGCCTATTAAAATTCAGTCGTCAGTATGTTTAATTAAAATAGTATTTATTTATTTGAAATAATTTGATTCACTTGTTATTAAAATAAATTATAATCCAGTTCGCAGAAATCGATATATAGAGCTTGAAAAGTTTTGGTTGTCTTTGCACACTTGGCCGTAAACCTCGTCGCGGCTACAGCAGGCCGTGACACCAATCAATAATAAAATGGCAATAAGTACGTATTTATTGGTTTTATATTGTTTCAAATAAAGTTCAGTTCATTTAAAATGCTGTGATTTGTTTTGTATAATGTATATTAACACTACCTTTTGGATATATTGTACGTAATATACATAAAGGGCAGTGATTTTACTTCCCGCTGCGAGGGAACAATATAAAACAATAAATACGTACTTACCGCCATTTTATTACTGACTGGTGTCACAGCCTGCTGTAGCCACGAGGAGGTTTACGGCCAAGTGTGCAATGGCAACCAAAATTTTTCAAGCTCTATACATCGATTTCTGCGAACTGGATTATAATTTATTTTAATAACAAGTGAATCAAATTATTTAGAATAAATAAACTAACTATATTTTTAATTAACATACTGTCGGCCGAATTTTAATAGGCAACTCGGCAAAAATGTATTCAGTCATTTACAATTTTATGAAAAAATTGATTTTGTTCATACACTCGAACGTAGTAATCTTGCAGCCGGATCTCGGACTAATAGACTATATTCATGCAGAATAACGAATTGATGGGCCTAATAATTTTTATAATCATGCACAATCAAAGGGTGTAAAGGGAACGTTTTGTTCCATGTCGTCTTTCATCAACATTGAAATTAAGTAAGTTCGGTCTTTATTATTCTTACCTCATATCCTTGTTTCTATTAGACATGTGTTTCAAAGCATTGTTTGCTACATCTTCAGTTGGTACAGACTGATTTTTCTCAAGTTATCGGCCCTGGATCTCGACTCTTGCTTCCTCTTTCAGTGGTCCAAAGAACTTGCTAATTAAGTTCCTCTCCCCGGGAATTTCAAAATTCATATTCTCTCCTTGATCTTCTGTATGTAGATTTTTATGTGGAGGGAAAAAGGGGACAATAGTCGAGATCCAGGGCCGACAACTTGGGGAAAATCAGTTTGTACCATCTGAAGATGAAGCAAACATGCTTTGAAACATATGTCTAATATAAACAACGATATGAGGTAAGAATGATACAGAATGAACTTATTTAATAAGTAAAACGTCATAATGTTACTTCCTGTTGTATTTTTAATTAAAATTAAGGTTTATCAGCAATAATGACTAAGTTATAGAATAACGAGTCCGTCTTTAGGCTCAAACATGATGGAAATTTTCTGCTTAATCAAGGACTCGGTTTTCCTTGGTCCCATATCATGGAGTTGTATGACGCCTTAAAAAAAGTTTCGGATAAGAAATATCTATCTTGGAAAACGTTCCAGTTGTGAAAATTATCTCTTATGTCACGATAGTCTTTTAGCAGATATAGACTACGTTAAATTAAACTCAAACAAACATACCTCGGGTTTATGACTGTTTATTCAGTACTTTCAGGTCCTCAGAGTAGTTTTTTAGAAGTAATAGATCACACAAGCGTGGAATTTAAATAGGCCTACCTACCTGACTAACTAGCTTACATTATCAAACACCTAGGTTCATTGTCTCGCGGACATACGCTCTCCATATATCCCTATCCTGAGATAATGTATTCCAATCATCTCCTGTATAATCTATTTCTTTCGAATAATGATTAATTTTATTCTCCCGCCATCTGGACGTTTTCCTTCTAGTTTTCCTACAAAAAATGTCCATGTCCGTCATTCATTTCCCATTCATGCCACATGTCCTGCCCATCTCAGTCTACGAGACTTTACTGTTCTTATTATATTTTGTTTCCCATGAAGATCATGTAGCTCACTGTTTAGTAGTCTTCTCCATTCATCTGTCCATTCACCTCTTTGCTCCAAAAAAAAAAATCCGAAGAATTATTCTCAAATACTCGTAATAGTTTCTGCTCCCTTAAATAGGCCTGCCTAGAAACAACACTTACAAACAGGTTTGATATAATTAACCCAATGGCGCTATCGAATTGCAGGTTCATGACCTGTCGGATATACATTCCTATTCTGAGCTAATGATTTCCAATCATCCCCTATATAATTTACCTCCCTGAATTAATGATTAATGTAATACTCTCACCTCATTTTTTGCCTACCTACTGTGCGTTTTCTTTCTGATCTTCCTCTTTCATCTCACTCATATGTTATCTTTAAGTACATTGCTGTGGTCTTGGAGTAGCATAGCTGCCTCATACACAGCAGTCCTGGGCGCTTTCCCCCTGGTTTTCCTACAAGGAGTTTCCATGCCTCTCTTACATTCCCCCATTCGTGCCACATGTCCTGCCCTACGAGACATAGCTGTTCTTATTATATCCTGTTTTCATAAAGTTCATGTAGTTCATTGTGGAATGCAGGCTTTTACGGCCGGTAATCATAATATTAAAAGATTCCGGGCTATGTGGCCGTGGTCTGTAACCGGTGTTTCTTCCAGACGTTTCTCCCTCAACTGCAGAGGGCATCTTCAGTGGTGAGTGCTGTGAGTCACAGTCGAGTCTACGGCAAGGGAACACCACCTAGAAGTACTCGCCACTGAAGATGCCCTCCGCAGTTGAGGGAGAAACGTCTGGAAGAAACACCAGTTATAGACCACGGCCACATAGCCCGGAATCTTTTAATACCATGTAGCTCATTGTTATGCAATAAGCTATATTCGCCTGGCTGTTCATCTCTCTCTGGTCCAAAACATTTTCTAGTAGCTTTATTCTCAGATATCTGTAAATTTTTCTCCTCCCTTAAGGTACAAGGTTTAACATAACTGGGAGATTGACAGTTTTATATACAGGATGCAGCCTATACCAGTTCACCGAAATTGCAAATATGTTATTTTCTGTAGCTTACAACATCTATAAAAAAACAACTACCGAAATTGTTCATAGTGACCTCTATTGTTGTTTAAGCATTTATAACATCGTTTTAACACTGATTTTCAAATCTTATCACACAATTCCATATTATTTCCAAAAGTGTCTTAAAATTCCTGTTCAATCAAATCCCGTAAATGTTGCTTGCTAGTGGTTTTGTACTGAAAAATTTGCACTTAAAAATTCTCCACATTGAAAAATCACATGAGGTCGCGTGAGGTCTGGTGGCCAATAGATTTACCACACCTTCCAATCCACTCTTCAATATTTATACTGGACACGATGTATTCCCAGTTAAACAAATTACCTCAAGTAATGGTATTTGTGATTATATTCTGAAGGTTCCGTATTCAAACCCGAGTTTCAACATATTTAATTTTTTTTTCGTTGCAACCATGTGCAGTGGTTAACTGACTTACGCATTCTGTATTTTCAATTTATTTATTTTAATAATAGGAAGAAGCGCGCACAAATGTGCATTAGATTTGGTCTCTGCTGTATGTCAGCAACGATTTTGTTGTCTTTAAACATACATTGAAATGGTATCTTGCACACGGTCTATCTCAGAGCTTACACACGCAGTATATTGACGGATCATGATGGCTTGAAATGTTTCAATGTGTGGTGATATCCATGCACTGCCAGTCTTGTTACTACCCTGCGTATCTTGTTGTTTGATCCAGTACAGTCTCGATTGATCATTGCATCTGTTGCGTAAAAAAATATCTGGTATTTCTTTTCTCTTCTTTTATCTGATCTCCTTCAATGTACGAGTAGTTTTCTGTCTAGTAGCTGGAACTTTGTGCGTAGATCTTCCACGAGGAAAGTTTCCCGTGCTAACTCATATGCAAGTCTAGATGGAGCAAATTTGGAGATCCACGTAGCGGCTTTTAGGAATCTTGCTTTCACTTCTTCTAAGGTGTTTAAGTCTCCGTAGCTGAGGTCAGTCCATGCTTGCTCTCTGCGCCATACAACAATAAATAATATAATAATAATAATAATAATAATAATAATAATAATAATAATAATAATAATAATAATAATAATAATAATAATAATAGTAATAGTAATAGTAATAGTAATAGTAATAGTAATAGTAATAGTAATAGTAATAGTAATAGTAATAGTAATAGTAATAGTAATAGTAATAGTAATAGTAATAGTAATAGTAATAGTAATAGTAATAGTAATAGTAATAGTAATGTAATAGTAATAGTAATAGTAATAGTAATAATAATAATAATAATAATAATAATAATAATAATAATGATAAATAATAATAATAATGATAATAAAAAATAACAGTGGCAATAATAGTAATAATAATAATAATAATAATAATAATAATAATAATAATAATGATATTCAGATTCAAATTAAAATATATAGCAACTATGTTTTTTTTTTAATACAATGCTTCTTAAGAATACAATACTTCTTATGTAAGAAAATGTCGAAAACACAAAGAATGAGTGCCAGTTATTAATGTTTTTCAGATTATCAGAGTGAAGTTGTAATTTCAATATAATTCTTGATGAAAATATTGCTGAATTCGTGATGGTATAAATGTCATGGCTGAGAGGAAGAAGAAATATTTTGATGAAATTAGAAACAATTACACCGTATTGATGGAAATTTTAGTGTGTATTGTTTATTTGGAAGAAGAAGAAACGACGCATTATGTTGGGAGGCACGACTTTGTTACATGATTTGCAGCAGGAGCCGCACGATCAGCTGATCTTAAACTACGTGGAGTGTTACGTCAGAGCTTTTTTTTTTTCCTGCCGTTGAATTAAGATCCTGGACTCATTTGACGCATATTCAGGACTTGAATGACGTCACGCATCGCACCAGACACCGTATTTATACCGTGAATAGTACACCCCCATCTTTGAAGTCACGTATCTTTCTGTGAATGGCAGGATGTTCAAAATACAGAGTGATTCAAGTTAAGATTATTAACATGAGTTTTATATTCCCTTATTCCCCACCCTAATCGCAAGTCGGTTCTAGTGGATCGGTAGTTTCTATATGGCTGGAAGCAAGTAATGGTCTCATAAACCAATTAATAGAATTTAGCACTTAGTAACTAACTAATTAACTAACTCACTTGCACTATCTAACCACATAGGTTCATAGCCGCGCGGACGTAAGCTCTCCACACATCCCTATTCTCAACCAATGCTTTCCAATCATTCCCTGTATAATCTACTTCCCTCAAATCATATTTAATGTTATTTTCCCACCTCATTCTTGACCTACCAACTGGGCGTTTTCCCTCTGGTTTTCCTGCAAGAAGCTTCCACGCACCTCTTTCATTCCCATTCGTGCCACATGTCCTGCCGATCGCAGTCTACGAGACTTAACCGTTCTCATTATATCTGGCTTTCTATAAAGACCATGTAATTCATTGTTATGCAGTCTTCTCCATTCACCTGTCTGTGTTCATCTCTCTTTGGTCCAAAAAGTTTCCTAAGAACTTTATTCTCTAATACTCGTAATCTTTTTCCTACCTTAAAATAAGAGTCCATGTTTCGCACCCATATGATATAACTGGTAGAATAATAGTTTTATATATTTTCAGTTCAATGTTTTTTTGAAAGGAGTTGGGACGTCAAAAGTCTCTGCAATGCATAATAGCACGCATTTCCAGAATTGAGCCTATGTTTAATTTCTTTGTACATCTCATTCCTATTTGTGATTATTGTTCCTAGGTATTTGAATTCAGTCACTTCCTCAAAATTTCCCTCATTTGTCATTAGCTGTCCATTTCCATTATATTAATGCATTTTTATCTGTGACCATATAATTAGTTTTTTATATTTACTTCCAGTCCCAATTTCTTGGCGTTACTCAATACTGACGAAAATTGAATAATTAGCTCGCCTCTAGTTCCGAGGTTCATAAAAATCTTGAGTATGGTTTATTTTAGAAGGGAATAAAAGCCGTGTCGCAGATTTATGGTATAAATTCTAAAACGAGGTATCTGAAAAAAAAATTGTTGAACTACAGTAAAAATAAATCATGCATAAGCGTAAGTTATTACCTATTTGCATATTGTTGTATAATTATGTATATATAAATAGGTAAATACTAAACACTTAGGTACCATTTTCTCCTCTGTTTGTAAACCTATTTTCTTCTTCTTCTTCTTCTTTTTGTTTTGTATTAGCTATTGACGAGCTTTAGTGTTATCAATAAAAAATTGGAAACAGTTCTGCCGTTTTTAACTGCAAGGCAGTGTTCATGGAAAATCTCCACGGTGCAAGAGTTACATTTCTTCTAGACAAGAATGCGATGTACAAAGCCCATGTCCAAAAAATTATCTGCCTTTTTTAACTGCAAAGCACTAAAATCCAGAGCCAAAGTTGCCATTTAAACTATAGGGTAGTAATACATCTACATGTGTTAATCACAGAAGTAGAGGAGCATCCTGGCACTATAATAATAATAATAATAATAATAATAATAATAATAATAATAATAATAATAATAATAATAGCTTTATTTTACCTGGCAGAGTTAAGGCCTTAAGGCCTTGTCTACCACTCAACCAGGTTTAAAAAAAAATACAAACAAAAAAATAGTCTTAAATCTAAATTACAATATATATCTATAAATATAAACGATTACAAGTTATGAATACAATACAATTAATATTTATAATGTATTTTGATTTACTCTAAATTTAACGAATTAAATATATATGTACAATATATATAAAAAAAACAGGAAAAGATTAATGACATAGTATAAAATTAAATAAATAGAGAAAAATTAATTATTAGACAACAGGTAACTGTATAAGCGTGACTTAAAGGTACCAAGTGTGCGGCAACCCCTGATATCTTGAGGAAGGAGATTCCAGGAGCGGACAGAGGCTACTGTGAAGGAAGTAGAATAGGAGGAAGTGCTATGAAGAGGAATTGTTAGCAGACTGCTATCTTGTGATCTAGTGTCAATATTGTGGTAAGAGGATAACTTCTCAAATCTAGACGCCAGGTAAGTAGGGATGTAGGAATTCAGAAGCTTGAAAAGTAGTGAAAGAGAGTGCAATTTACGTCTGTCAGTAAGACGGAGCCAAGAGAGGTTATTAAAGTGTTCTGAAATATGGTCATAACGGCGGATATTGAAAATGAATCGAACGCAAGCATTATGAACACGCTGCAGTCTCTGCGACAAGTCATAGTTTAGATCATTATATATAATGTCACAATAATCGAAGTGTGGTAACACATAGGGAGGCATGTGGTCAGCATGTCGGGTAGCTGATTTTCTCAACCTCAAGCCGCTACTTATTGTGGCTACCGCACGATGCTGGGCGATTTACAGCACTACACCCCCCCTCATCAGTTACACTCCAACATAGGCCTAAGTATACGTATTTTGTTAGGTATAACAATTTTTGATTCAGTTATGATTATGGTCGTATTTCGACCACTTGTCGAATACTAGTATTAATAAATAAATGAATAAACATGAATAATTTGAGATTAATTAAAATAATATCAATCGATTAATTTTTTCATAAAATAACTCCATGGCATGACAGACTTACAAAACCCTTGGCCTACCATCCGGCTGTTGGCCTCACATCTACATGTGGTAACCACAGAGGTATATGATGATCTAGCCAGTGTATGGGTGACATGTGGTCAGCAGGTCGGGTCTCCCAGCCGTTATAGCTGGTTTTTTCAACCTGGAGCCACTACTTATTGTATCTACCTAAATGCCTCATGATGCTGGGTGGGTCCCATACTGGCCGAAATTCCACGAGAAAATGTCTTCCCCCATGGAGACTCGAACCGCGAATGTCCCAATACATATTGCCTTAACTACTCGCGGGACTAATTTTTCATTACTTTATTTAAACTATTTTATAATCTAAATAAATTTTTCTTACAGGATACGTTGTCAATGCAAGGGTTAATTAAATTATACTGTATGCATTGCGACGAACCAAAAAGGGTTGCCATATGCCAAATTTGGCTTCGATGGAAAAAAAATTGCGGCCACTTAAACTGGATAGGATCGGTGAAAAACAATTTTTTTTCAAAAATCTTTTCAGAATGACAATCTTAACTGCTTCATTCCTTCAAAATTCGCTAAAAGAGGGGTAGATTTGATTGGTTCGAATGTTTGCCATTTATGATTCTGTGGGTTTCTATTAAAATTAAAATATAAAATTATAAAACATTTACCTAAAAGGCCCGTCTTCTCAACTTAAAGTTTATTAATTATCTGTAGCGCTTTCGGGACTAGTTCCATCATCGGCAGAAGCATTATCGCCTCACTATGATGCTTAACAAGCGGCTCGCTGTGTTTCCCCGCAGCTGTTATATGTTATTAAAATACAAAGATCTCGACTGCCGCGATTACGACGATGTTGCCACATTGCTATTCTTCCCTCAGTTTCAATTAAAACTCGGAACGATGTGGAACATTCGATCCAGTTATAATATTGTATAGCGTAATTAATTGTATAATTATCAATGATGTATTCTGATATGTAGCTAGAATAATAATACCATATCTACATATTATATTAGTTTATATATAAGTGATTTCAACATGTGGCGGCCATGGGAAAAAATTCAGACCGAACAGTTAGTAATAATAATAATAATAATAATAATAATAATAATAATAATAATAATAATAATAATAATAATAATAATAATAATAAATATAATAATGTTTTCAGCATGATTTTGTATGGATATTAAAATTATGTAATAATGTTGGAATTAAATTATTTAATAAATAAATACGTATATAATTTTAATTTTAAAACTTAAACAATACCAAATAATAACATAAAAATTAAATAGTAACATAAATAATCAGTAATAAACGCCCATAGCGCTATGAGAAACGTGACAACACCGCATGTCAAGTATTGCCGCGCGGCACCCGCTTTTATATAAACTGTTAACCATCAGAGTGAGGCAATAATAACATGATATGGATTCTTACCTGTCGACCCCTGATTCAATACTGGTGTTCTACTGAAAATCTGGTAGAGGGGATTACACGTATTGGTTGCGTTTTCATTTAGCAGGTGGTCGTTGTTGATAACTGCCTTCAAAATTTACAAATTTCCTTAAAACAATTGAAGGCAGTTAACAACAACAACGACCATCTGATAAATGAAAACGCAACCAGTATGTGTAATCCCCTCTACCAGATTTTCAATGAAACACCAGTATCGAATCAGGGGTCGACAGATAAGAACCCATATCCTGTTATTTCTGCTGATGATGGGATTAATCCCGAAAGCGCTGTATATAATCTTTAAGTTGAGGAGACGGACTTTTTAGATAAATATTTCATAATTTTATATTTTAATTTTGAATAATAGTACCTCAGCAGAAATTTATTATGAATTTTATTAATGTTGGTTTCTATTAAGTTTTTATGGTTTTTACAGTGATACAACATTAACAAGCAGAAATAAAGTAAAAATACGAGCATGAAACACATTTAAGTAACATAAGTATGGGATGTAAACCCAACATTAGCAATATTGAGTTATTTGTAGAACGAGAGAAAAATTTCAACCTCTTATATATAATTTCTTTCTTTCTTTCTTTCTTTTTTCCAAATGCCCCAGGTTTGTCTTTCGACATTCCTGGTTTCTGTCATGGCATGGCGTACGTATAACCCACTTCTGAAGTTGGGGCGCCTGGAAGGCGGGTTTACGTTGCCCCGATGATATGATGGGTGATGATGATAATGGTGCGCCAGGAGAGTCCCTAATCCTAAGATGAATATGAATGATGATGATTGCGATGGCCATATGATTTCGGGGACCGTTTGAGCCTCTAAGTTTTCCAGACATTTGTCTTACAGGTGAGGAAAAACCCCGATAAAAACCTCACCCAGAAAAACTGTCCCGGCCGGGGATCGAACCCGGGCCCGCTGCGTGACAAGGCAGCACGCTACCCCGAGACCACAGCGGTGAATACAAAATAACTGTAGAAGCTATTTTTACAAATGGCATTATGGAAGAAAAACAAAATTATTGGAACTGAAACATGATGTAATATGAAAATGTTGATCTAAAACAGTGGTTGATTTAATTTGAAGGTCTAGGCTGTATCAATAAATATAAATAAATAAATAAATAAAATAAATAAATAAACAAACACACACGCACACACACACACACACACACACACACACACATATATATATATATATATAATTATATTCCCCGCACGTACAGTGATGGGAATTAGGTGCTCCCTAACGGATGTATCTTCACCAAGCTAATTTACGTACTCTTAATCCATACAAATGTCAGTGAGTGATAGGTGATAAGCACGTTGCCTCATTGACATCCAGTAGGCAACTAAGGTAGGCCTATTACTTGTGTGGAGAAAGTCATTTAAATTTTGCTCAGATGCACTAATTTAGGCTTGAAGTTCTTTTTCGACGCTCGGGATCAGAGATAAGAAATATAACCACTAGACCACCGAGGAAGAACCAATTAAATTTAGTTAAAATAAAGTATATATCTGGATTATAAATATTGATTGAAATGTTTTTATCCCTTAAATTGGCGAAACAGTAATTTTTCCGGTCATTTATTCAAATGTTTCAATGAAACTACAGTAATTACTGTTAAACTCTATAAGTTATTATTGTACAATATTGTGTAATTTGACACAAATTTAAGTAATTTATACTCGTTTGTTTTTCTATTTTTTCTAAACTGTATAATATAAATGCAATACATGTATCTTGCCAATTTAATGGTTAACAATGCGTACATTTTATAAATACCAGTGAAAGTTTTCACTTTCAAATTTTTGTAAAGATGTTATTTTTAATACGTGTGATTGTTTCGAAAAATTTTTTAGGGGAATTTACGCGACATGCGGACACCACAAACACACACACACACACGCACGCACGCACGCACACGCACACACTCACGCACACGCACGCGCACGCACGCACACGCAGACGCACGCACGCACACACACACGTATATATATATATATATATATATATATATATATATAAATTTCAGACTTCTATGGATTTTTTGGAAAACACACACATAGGCATATATTCCTCTGATAATTATTCACATGTTGCAGCAATTATATATATATATATATATATATATATATATATATATATATATATATATATATATATTAAAAGTCCGAGGTAGCGTACTGCGTTTTCACGCAGCGGGCCCGGGTTCGATTCCCGGTCGGGACAGTTTTTCTGGGTGAGGGATTTATCGGGGTTTTTCTTCACCTATAAGACAAATGTCAGGAAAACTTTAAGGCCCAAACGGTCCCCGAAATCATATGGCCATCATCATCATTATCATAAGTAATGCCACGAGTGATTTCCAAATTATCGATAAATTCACGACTCACGAAGTGAGGAGTGAATTTATCTAGAGAATTTGGAAATCAAGAGTGGCATTTGTTAGGACTATTTAACGAATAAAATTAAGCTGTTTACTCACAAATCATTATTTAACTGTAGTTATTTCAAAATATTTATATATTTAATGCAAACGGCGATGTTTGAAAACAAATGAGAAACGATAGGTACGCTTCTACTGCTTCTTTGTTTATCACTGCAACCAGATCATACTATTTATTGCCAAAGGAACGCAATATTGTAAGAATGCTCTCTAGTGGAGAAAAATGAAACATCAATCTGTATATTAATTCATTTCTGATGTCGTATGATGTAAATATTACAATTATATTTTTCTGGATTATTACCTGGGAAAAAATACATTTAAGAAAGTCAAACAGTGGTTTCTTTTTTTGGTGGTATAATAAATTGCTACAAATGTTGACATGTATGCACTATATATACAATCTGGTAGCCGTATTTCTTATAGGCTCAGTCACTGCAAAATAACGGTGAGACCTGTTCAGAATATTAAAAACGAGGAGCTTTGTTTAATATATGGTAATTATAACACTGATAAATATTTCGTGAAACACGACTCTGATTGGTTGTAAAACAGAAATCATTGAAACGTGATTGGTCATTGACTCCCATTTGGGGCATGAGTTAAATAGTCATCATAATCCTTCACCGGTGTGGAAAGCAACGGGAAGCTACCACACCTACAATTCTCTAGTAAAGCTGCAAGCATCGCATGAAAATGCTATACTATGATTGCAGTGAAGGACCTGCTTTCGTGCAGAATTACTATGGATGGATATTAAAAGTCTGAAAATTGAATGAGCACTTCGAGTAATAACCTAAAATACGCCATACTAACAATAGAAGATGTCCAATGTCCATTAGTCATTGCTGAAACAGCATTGCTAACTTATGAGAAACATGTTAAAAGAAAGAAGGTGCTAAATACCTACTTCGTCTAATTTAATTTACCTAACTAATCTAACCTAACCTACTTAATCTTCTTTTTTCATCTCCTTTCTCCAAAATTATTATGTCAGACTTACAACTGTTCAGCCCAGAAACCAAGAATATTTCCGACATTTCTTTGATCTTCCAGGTGACCTCCTTCCATCTGACAGTACATTATCTCAGAAAATATGTCTAATAGGAGTGATGTAATTAATTTTGTCTAGCTAGACCGTACATTTTTGCTCACACAATCATTGCCGCACTGACTACAGATAGGATTAAGTTCAAACCAGTTCAGTGTTGTGTTTTTCAATATGCGTATTCTGTAGTAGAAATATACTGGTGACGTAAAATACATTGTACCCCACAGATCAGACTTCAAACCGGTTATGTATGCAATAAGGGATCAGAAACTGTACACAAAAATAGGCGTGCTCACACTGAGGATCTAGACGCCCGGGCCTGGTTTATCCGGATAAATTTAAGTCCATGACAAAATATATTTTCTAATTTGTTGCACTTTTAAATGCATACTATTTAAGTTCCTTAAAAGCCAAGGATGAAAAATAGCTAATTTTGGAGTTAAGTATAGATGTTTAGTAGTTAAAGCAGATACTAATCTGAGTGGCCACTGAATAAACAAAATCTATCTGGTGCTGGAATCTAGTGGCTGAAAAGAAAATTGGGTGGGTGTTTACTTACGCGACTTAAAGACATTTTTAATGCAATTTATCCCATGACTAGGTGATATTTGTAACATTTATCCCCGGAAAATTTCCATCGTGAAAGTATATTAATGTAATGTGAAATTTACTGGTGGAATATGTTTTTTTCATTGTAACCGTCGGCTATTTTGAATTTCCATAGAAGAGATACTTTCTTACGTATTTAAACGCATTTAAAATGTAACAAACCTAAAAGCTAACCTAATCTAATTCAATTACTCTAACCTAGGTGAATATCATGAAACGTTCCCCCTCCCTTTTTTTTGTTTGTTTTACGCGGTTAAACTTGAACATTTGTTTGTATTTTACGCGGATAAATTCGGACATAAATCAGTTATTATCGACGGAGATGCTGCGTTATCGACAGAGGCTTGGGTTTATCACTGGTTATTAGTGTGGTTATCGCTGCTTATTAATGTGGTTGTCGGTGGTTCATAGAATAACTGCTGTAACCAGAGTGGTCATGACAGGGAATAGTCCCATTTTTTTTTCATATTTACGAATAAAATGAGGAAAATATATAATTAAATTCCGGGTCTAAATGTTTTTAATATATCATTTTATAATTATTTAATGCATTTAAGTGATGTTTAAGCGCGTAATTAATTGCCGTGTTAGCTTCCATGACGCCGAAAATTGCAAAGACAGTCACACACGGAGTGTCACAACATTGAACATCATTTACTCAAAACTGACCTTTTATTATTTATACTCCTTGGCTTTTAAAGGTCTCATTTGTGGGCAAGAAAAAGAATATTTATGAATTAACATTGAGGAAAATACTACAGATCATATTACAAGAATTGCTACCGATTGACGTCAACAGAAACATTTGAGGGTACAAATAGCGTTGATTAATTCTTCTCAGATATTTAACTAGACTTCTCTACAATATGTGTGTGGTTAATTGAAAATGACGTAAGGCATTGAAGATAACAAAGGCACACCCACTCCATGCCTAAATAAAACAGTCTGCAGGATAAAAATAACTTGTTATTTAATGGTTTCCCTATTGTATTGCGATTTATCATGAAACAAATTCCCATATTGCTGCATGTTAAACGAATGTAGTGGTTTGACAGATGTTTTTACTCAAAAAGGAAAAATGAAAAATCTTAAAAAATGAATGCAATCATTCAAGTGATAACCACTCCATTCTCATTATCAACTATTTTAGGCTATATGCATCTAACCTGAAGATTTTCGGGCTCTTAAAGAATCTGAAGCCTGGATTAGAGCCTCTGAGCAAAATTTAATTGATCTTTCCCATTTAAGTATCAATTATTTTAGGCGTCTCTTTGAAGCGATGAGCTAACCACTTGTTACTAGAGCTCATTTGAAGAGAAATAAGCGAAAATAAATTTGCCTTGGTTGAATAATTTCCACAATGTTTCATCCTCACAATAATAATAATAATAATAATAATAATAATAATAATAATAATAATAATAATAATAATAATAATAATAATAATAATAATAGCCTTGTCTACCTCTCAAAACAAGTTAAAAAATACAAAAATTATTCTTACATCTAAATTACAATAAACAAAAATAGTACATAGTATATCTACAATCCATCCATGGTAATTCTGCCCGAGGGCAGGTCTTTCACTGCAATCATAGCATTTTCATTCTGTGCTTTGCACCTTTAATAGTGACTTGTAGGTGTGCTAGCTTCCCGTTGCTTTCCACACCGGTGAAGGATGATGATGATAATGATAAGGATGATGATGTTGGCCGGAAGATTTTCGGGGACCGTTGGGCCGTAGGCTTCCTGTCATTTGTCTTACAGGCGAGAAAAAATCCCGAAAAAAGCCTCACCCAGGAGCCTGTACCGACCGGGAGTCGAACCCGGACCCGCTGCGTGGCAAGGAGCACACTACTTCGAGATCACAGCGATGGACATATCTACAATATAATTATTATTTACAATATATTTTGATTTAATCTAGATTTAACGAATGAAATATAAAATGTACAAGCTAGAAAAATGAGAAAAATACTATTAATGACATAGAATCAATTTAATTCTCGAGAAAAAATAGTTATTTAGCAGCAAATAATTGTTTAAGCGTGACTTAAAAGTGTTATGTGTGCAGTAACCTCTGATATCTTGAGGGAGAGAATTGCAGGAGCGGACAGAGGCTACTGTGAAAAAAATTGAATAAGAGGAAGTGCTATGGAGAGGGATTGTTAGCTGACTGTTATCTTGTGTCCTAGTCAGCATTGTGGTTAGAGGATAACTTCTGAAATCTGGTAGCTAGGAGTGTAGGAATTCAGAAGCTTGAAAAGATGTGAAAGAGAGTGCAATTTACGTCTGTAACTAAGACAGAGAGCCAAGAGAGGTTACTGAAGTGTTCGGAAATATGATCATAACGGCGGATATTGAAAATTAATTGAACACAATTATGAACACGCTGCAGTCTTTACGACAAGTCACAGTTTAGGTCATTATTGGAGACTGGATTATATGCAACGTAACAATCTCGAAATATGCATGCAAATATGCATGAAAATGCTTAAAATATGCACGAAAAAGTCAATATATGGAACATCAAATAATAAAAAAATTACTTTATTAGATATATAATTTCTAAATTAACAAAATAATTACTATTGAATTATCTATTTATTAATATTATCATTTATGACTGATAAATGATAAATTATCAATCAGTATCAGGCAAAAGTATTCTTCGCAAATTAAAATATTCTACATTTTGCTACTATTGTAAACAGAAACGATCAGGTACTGTTCCAAATGTTCGGTAGCAATGTTGTGTCTTCGATCGCTCAAAATATATTTATAAATAGAAAAGGACCGTTCTACGTCAACTGAAGTAATTAGGCAGTATTTGAATTTGGATGCTATTTTGGCACTTATTATTTCTGGCAAAAGCTCGCCCGTCCCATTAATAAAACTATTAATTTGACACAAAGGTTCAATCAAAGCCTGCGTTATCGTTCAAAATGTTTTCAAACTTTCCTTTAAGTTACTTCCGGTAATATGGAGTTCAGTTGACGGATTTTATCCATTAATTGGATGGATTCAATCAACGCCAAACCTTGAGTTTCAAGCTTTTTAATAGTTGCAAGTAGATGAGAAAAATGAGTGCAAATCACAGAAATATGTTTTTTTAATACTGGAATCATTAAATGCTTCATGCACTAACAAACTACCAAGGCCTCTGCACTGTCGAAATCGTTTACTGCAATTTTGATTGGCTTCGAAATGTTCATTGTAAAACACCACCGATTTTTAAAATGTTATAAATTTAACGCGAAAATATGCGTTATCACTAATTTTTAGTTAAAATATGCAATAATAGGCGAAAAAAGTTGTAAATATGCAAATGCATATGCAACATGCAAATGCATATGATCCGGCCTCTAGTCATTACATATAATGTCACAGTAATCGAAGTATGTAAACACAAGATTCTGCAAAAGTGTTTGAGGATATAGACAGAGACTAATAGTTAGACCTATTTTGCTTGACTCTAATTATAGAGTTCACGTGTTAAAACCCGGCCGGGTTAGATGAATTCTTCATACATATGCTAAGCAGGAAGGAAAATATGGCCGTGGATAGTGTGTCGTAGATTTACGGCACGTAAAGTCGGTAAAAAATAACCCCTTGAGCAAAACGTGTTGGCAATTTTATGACGAGATTTGAATTGTGCAGCTACTTATGATCTTACTTGTTAAAAAGGGTCATTAAATAAATTATTAGGATAGCTTCTTCTTCTTCTTATTCTTAATTTGTAGGATTATCATCCTGTTTAGTTCCAAAATCACTCCTTGGAGGAAGACGTATTGAATGTGCATCCACTATTTATCCATCTCTTGGCTAGTCTTCCTCTTGTCCATGTTCTTAAATTCTTTTTGCAAGTCGGTTGTCTTCCATTCTTTCTATATGACCTTTCCAATATTTTCGTCTTTCTATAATAAATTTGGTTATGTCTTGAATATGACATTTGTCCCTAATTTCTGTGTTGTGTATCTTATCAAATAAGTTTTTCCCTAAATAGTTCTTAAGATCTAGGATAATATCTATAATAATTACATATTTTTTGTGTGGATCAGGAAATTGGATGCCAAGAACCACACAGAAAAATAGTAACAGCAGAAATGCAATTGTTTAGTCTCTAGCTGAGTACACTCTTTGGAATTAAAAAACCGATTTGAAATTACACGTTAGAATTTAAAACAAATCAGGAATTTAAAAAGTCCTTACACAATAACTGCGGAATACACATTTCTTTTGTTAATTATATCGTATATATCCAATTATGTTGCGAGAAAACAAACATTGCTGCCACTAGCGATTTTCAAATTACAGGATGCAGATAAATCCCCGCTCCTAAACGGACACTTTTCGCTGCTTTTTTTTAACATCCTTATAATTTTATTTCTATGTCATATACTGAGTTTATTTAGTAAAAACAGAAAATTGCGGCCACATTTTCGATTCAGGTGAACCCCCACTATTATTGATTCGATTTTTCTGGTTAAGAACGCGACCATAAGTCTACGTTTCTTAATTGACTACTGTATGCAAGTTTGGTTCCGTAAAAATTAGAATTGTGGCCTCTAGAACGATATCACACACGTATGCACATGATCATTTATTCGCATACTAACAACCATTTGCTAATTTTTTTCTGCAGATCTTAATTGAATTATGTATACTACCCAATTCACAATGAAAGCACTGTTTTAAGGAAGTGGGTCCAACTCTTTTCAACCATAAAATGTATAATTTTATGTGTCAAATAGATTCAAAAGAGGAGAAAGATCATCATGGATACAAAAAAAAAAACATATTTGTAATGTGTATTTAGAAAAACCTGGTGCGTAGCAGATGCTCGCTCACACACACACACACACACACACACACACACACACACACACACACACACACACACACACACACACGCACTCACACGCACTCACACACACTTCACACACACTTCACACACACTTCACACACACTTCACACACACTCACACACTCCACACTCACACACTTCACACACACTTCACACACACTTCACACACACTTCACACACACGCTTCACACACACGCTTCACACACACGCTTCACACACACGCTTCACACACACTTCACACACACTCACACACACACACACACACACTTCACACACACTTCACACACACTTCACACACACTTCACACACACTTCACACACACTTCACACACACTTCACACACACTTCACACACACTTCACACACACTTCACACACACTTCACACACACTTCACACACACTTCACACACACTTCACACACACTTCACACACACTTCACACACACTTCACACACACTTCACACACACTTCACACACACTTCACACACACTCACACACTCACACACTTCACACACACTTCACACACACTTCACACACACTCACACACTTCACACACACTCACACACTTCACACACACTTCACACACACTTCACACACACACACTTCACACACACACTTCACACACACACTTCACACACACTTCACACACATTCACACACACTTCACACACACTCACACACTTCACACACACTTCACACACACTTCACACACACTTCACACATACTTCACACACACTTCACACACACTTCACACACACTTCACACACACTTCACACACACTTCACACACACTCACACACTTCACACACACACGCACTCACACACACGCACTCACACACACGCACTCACACACACTCACACACACTCACACGCACTCACACACACTTCACACACACTTCACACACACTCACACACACACTCACTCACACACTCACACTCACACTCACACTCACTCACACTCACACACACTCACACTCACACACTCACACACACTCACTCACACACTCACACACACACTCACCCACTCACACACTCACACACTCACACACTCACACATACACACACATACACACACATTTTTGTTATGGTAATTTTTTATTCCTGCTGGATAGCACCGACGAATATTTGTAAAGAATTTAAAAATAGTTTCATGAAAATAACATCAATAACTTCATTCTCTCGGAATTAGTTAATTTTTATTATTTCTGGACTCCTGTCGTCCCAATTTCACCCAAAAACGTTAAACAGAATATACCAAAACTGTTATTCTCCCGGTTATATGGTTGCGAAACATGGACTTTTTCTATAAGGTAAGAGAATAGATTACAGGTATTTGAGAATTAAGTTATTAGGAACAATTATGGACAAGGAGAGATGAACAGACAGGTGAATGGAAAAGTCTACTAAACAGTGAGCTACATGATCTTTATAGGAAACCAGATATAATAAGAACAGTTAAGTCTCATAGACTGCAATGGGCAGGACATGTGACACAAATGGGAATGAAAAAGGGGCTTGGAAACTTATTGTAAGAAAACCAGAAGGAAAACGCCTGGTTGTTAGACCAAAAATGGGGTGGGAGAATTCATTAACCATGATTTGAGGGAAATAAATTATTTAAGTATTGTTTGGAAAACATTAGCTCAGTGTAAGGATGTATGGAGAGCTTATGTCCTCGAGGCCATGAACATACGGGTTCAACAGGGCCAGTGAGATAGTTAGTGTAAATTTTGGGACTATCCTCTTCCGTTAAAGGAATGAATGAATCTGAACATTGTTACGTTAGAGATTTCAGCAGTAGAGGGAATCGATTCGAGTGCTACGAATTGGCATTGCATAATACTTAAGTGTATGTTACCTACTTTCATCAACATTTGTTCAGCGAAAGTGGGTTTCGCATTTGGTTTTCTTTTTTTTATGTTTGTTTCTGTTGTTTTCCTGTGAGAGCAAAAGAGTGAGAGAAAGACAACAAAACTTGGATAGTGGGGGAAAAACATACTCTCTGTTCTAATTTCCACCCACAACTTCCCCTCTCCTCTTCAGTACTCCCACTCCTTTGAGAGTCATGTTCCGCTGATGAGAAGCCATGCAATAAAATGACGTGAATTTTTTTTTAGTTCCTGCTTCTTTTTAGTCTATTAAACAATTAAATTGTATAATAGATACAAAAAGACTACATACTTATTTCTGAAACTATGTAGTATATTTGTCTTATAGAAACACAATAGTAGTGTCTGACTTCATGAGATAGAGAGAGATAGAGATATAGATAATTAACTTTCCATTCGCCAGTGATTCGCGATTTCCTAAAACGACCTTTGAAGGTAGACTGGTAAGCGAAGCGAAAAGAATAATAAAAAAAGTTGTAATACTGGATGATGCTTTTAAAGTACTCTGTACGGAATATTAATTATCTCATTTCGTGAGAACTGGAATAAATTGTTAGTGCTATTTCAAGGAGATGCATATTGCTGATTGAAGTTGTTTATAAAATGAATAAATAGTTATGGAGCTCAGACTTGGCAACTCCATTAAAATTATTATATTAAAATAGAATTAAGTTACTGCCAACAGAAATGGATTATTTAGGAAGAATAGTTAGGTTCATAACTAACTAACTGACTAACTGAAACTAAGTGACTAACTAACTAGGTAACTGACTAACAAATTAACAACTAACTCACTGGCACTATCGAAACCGTAGGCTCATGACCGCGCGGACATAAGCTCTCCGCCATTCCTATCCTAGGCTAAAGTTTTCAAAAATCCTCTGTATAATCTACTTCCCTCAAATCATGGTTAATGTTATTCTCCCACCTCGTTCTTTGTCGACCAACTGGGCGTTATCCCTCTGGTTTTCCTACAAGAAGCTTCCATACAACTCTTTCACTCCCTATTCATGCCACATGTCCTGCCCATCGTAGTATACGAGACTTAACTGTTCTTATGAAATCTGGCTTTCCATAAATATCATGTAGTTTACTGCTTTGTAGCCTTCTCCATTCACCTGTCTGTTCATCTCTCCTTGGACCAAATTTTTTCCTAAGAACTTTATTCTCAAATGCTCGTAATCTCCTTTCCTCCCTTAAAGTAAGACTCCATGTTTTGCATCCATATAATATAACTGGTAGAATAACAGTTCTACACATCTTGAGTTTAACGTTTTTTGAAAGGAGTTGGGACGACAAGAGTCCCTGTAATGCATAGTTACACAATGTAAAAAATTAGGAACACTGCAATGAGGTAACAAATGAAAGTTCAAAATATATATTATAATTGATTAAATACTAGCAAATACCCGGAGTGCGCTGCTACGCTTAAATACATGAAATAGGTGTTAACATTTTTAGTTGAATAAGTTAAAATAAAATTACAGGTTAATTAAATTGCGTGATATACATTGCGATAAACCAAACATGGTAGTTATTAGAATCACTTTTTAATTTACTATTATTATTATTATTATTATTATTATTATTATTATTATTATTATTATTATTATTATTATTATTATTATTAATATTATTATTATTATTATTATTATCATCAGGCACTTTGATTGGTTAATAAACCTAACGAATCATCAAGGCATTCTATTAACGCAGTTTGAATTCTTACCTTATACGAGGTATTCTGACGTGTCTCGCGGGCTTACAGTGGCACGACATGTGGGGAGAGAGATTTTAATTATGGATCACATAATACAATTTTGACCAAACAAGGATATGGAGAGCCTCCCCGAATGAGTAAAAAAGTAAAGTGATCCCACAACAGGCCCGGAGGGCCTTGGGGTAGTAGGAGGTTAAGGCTCCAACTTTTTCTAGACAATCGGCACTTTATGTCAGCCGGGTTGTCAGCCCTGCGTGACGGCCGCCTTTACCCCCAGAACAAGTGTCCGGTACTCATTTCCGTTAGAGGCTGAGTCGACCCCAGGGCCATAGTGCCGCCAGAGGGTTTGGGTCAGTTTAAAAATCCTGACCCCAACGGGACTTGAACCCTCGACCCTCCGGCTTGTAGCTCAGTGCCTTAACCACTGCGCTACGGCGTGCCCCCCCCCGAATGAGTGATCAGCGCAATATTCGGGCCTCCTCCGAGAAAGCTCAGCATTAAGACGGAACACTCCATTAACACACTCATTCATATTGAACATGGCGAATGTGATATTGATGATTATGATGGCTAGATGATGTTTGGTGACCTTTAGGCTTTCAAAATTCCTGACATTTGTCTTACAGGTGACAAAAATCTTCAAAAAAAAAAAAGAACCAACCAACCAGAAAACTTATCCTGACCGGGAATTGAACCCAAGGCCACTGCATACGAGGCATCGACGCTACCCCAGGTCACAGCGATCGTCAAGAGATACAATTCAAATTTATTTTAAAACTTTGGACTCTGGGGTACTTGTGGGATTATATGACTTGGATGCATGCATTGTTTCACTTTTAATGCTGGAATTTACACTGTGTCTTGATTATAAAAAAAAAAAACTAATCACAAAATAAAATAAAATAAGTTAAAACACCTTCTTACGTAAAATCCGTCGTCCTCAACTTTTAAAATATGTGATCTTTATGCCTGTAGGCCTTTCAGGACATCCGTCCCACCTTCAGCAGTTCATTCTTCGCTACATCATCAAACATCAACCTGGATGCTGTAGCGAAGAATGAACTGCTGAACATGGGACGGGTGTCCTGAAAGGACTACAGGCATGAAGATCACATATTTTAAAAGTTGAGGACGACGGATTTTACCTAAGAAGGTATTTTAACTTATTTTATTTTATGACTCTCCACCTCAACGGTTTTAACAATGCATCTTATTAGTATTAATCTTATTATATTGACATTAACGATTTCTCCAAGGAGAGGAAATTTCCTAAATGAATATAGTGTGTTCTTGTAATGAAGAATCTTGAGGTCGCTAATCAAATTAACTCAAAATAGATAGTGTTAATAACTAGCCTATTAGTTATGATATATCATATTACAATGATCCTGCCGAAGGAAGACATCTTCTTTTTTGAAACTGTTTATATATACAATTTATTGATTTATTTGTATACAGATTTTCAATGTTTACACATCTCTCTGCATTTAAAGTTTTGTTTTCCTTCTCCACTCGACCCTATCCATCTACTCCATGTCCTGCAGTCCTCTTGTTCTCATTCCATTACTCATTTCTAGCAACCACGAGTTTCGAGGTCTTTGTTTCTTTCTTCTTCCAGATGGATATCATTTCAATATTTTTCTGTGTAACCTTTCTTCTTGCATTCGTCGTACATGCACATACCAAGTTAATTTCATATATCTTATATAATCTTTAAAATGTTTAATATTCATTTTTTCGTATGATTTTACTTATTTTTTCCAATTTTGAACATCTTGATGCTCTCCTCAAGAAATCCATTTCCATCGATATTAGTTTTTGTTGAATTTCCGTACTTCAGCTCCATATGTGACAGTAGTTGTCACTATTGAATTATGTATTTATAAGTTATAACTAACTAACTAACTCACCCGTAGGTTCATGACCGCTCAGACATAAGCTCTCCATACATCCCTATCCTGAGCTAATGTTTTCTAAACATCACTATATAATCTATTTCCCTCAAATCATGGGTAATATTATTCTCCCACCTTTCCTGGTATATATATATATATATATATATATTTAAAAACTAAAAGAAGAATATGACAAATGGGGACTTTATATACAATTGAGAAAACTAAATATCTGTGTATGGGAGAAGAAATGGAAAATATAAATTTCAACAATGGAGAAGAACTAAAACCTAGTATTGAATGCACTTATTTAGGAACAAAATTAGACCATTCAGGCGATAACACAGTGGAAATTAAAAATAGAGTTGCACAAACAAAACAAGCAATAAATGCTTTAAACTCTGCTTGGTCGACCAAAAATATTACAAAAAATAAAAAATTACAAACATATCAAACCATAATTCAGAGCATTTTAACATATGGTGCTGAAGTTTGGCAAATTCCTACCAGGGAAATGAAAATAATTTTAAGTACAGAAATTGATGTTTTAAGAAGATCAGCTGCAAAATCTAGAATGGATAGAATACGAAATAAAGAAATAAGGGAAATTATGGGTGTACAAGAGGAGCCAGACATCATAGACATTATAGAAAAGAAAAGATTACAGTGGTATGGCCATGTCAAAAGAATGCCAGAGCAAAGATTGCCTAAAATTGTTATGGAATGGATCCCAATAGAAAGGAAGAAGAGAGGAAGACCCAAGAAAACTTGGATAGAAGGGGTACAAACAGCTATGAATATCAGAGGATTGGAAGAAGATCAATGGATGGACAGAGAGGAATGGCGTTTGGTTTCCGGAAGACGGCGGCAGCTGCCATGATACCGGATGATGATGATGATGATGATATATATATATAGTTATTTATTTGTTTTATATTTATTCAAACACAAATTATGTTATGGCAGCAAATACTGATACGTATTAAAAAAGACGCACAACGTCTACCGAAGTGAAAATTTTGAGACGAGCGGGCGGATGTAGATTTTTAGACCACCAGAGATTTCTTCCCTGTTGCACAATGACGAATTTTGGAATTCTTTGGGAATTCTATCTGAACTCATTCGTCGCAAATGATTCATCCAGTTGTGGTATTTATGTATGTATTTAATGACAGGTTCTAAACGTAGTTCCTTCAATACATCACCATTGCGTTTGTAATCCCATTTGATGTACCTTGCTATATATCTCATGAATCTCATTTCAATAGAAGTTATCCTGCTCTCTTCTTTCTCCAAAGTCCATGCCTCACTGCCGTAGCAAAGTGCGGGTCTTGCTACGGTTTTGTATAATCGTACTCTGGTACTTCTCTGTACTAGCGAAGGTTTCATTACGGAATTTATTATTACCATCAGCTATAGTAACCAGTGCCTCATCATAAATTGCAACAAAATTGACTTTATATTACTTCTTATCGACTTTCTTTAGTGTTAAAAACGTACAAATAGCATACAGAACTATTAACAAATTAAATAACATAATAAGCAATAACATTGAAGAAAATAACGTTTTCAACAGCAAAGAAGTATATAAATTGACATGCAAGGACTGCAACAAATTTTATATAGGAAGAACAAACAGAAGTTTTAACATCAGATTAAAAAAAAATATTTTTGAGACTTTATTCACGCAGAAGGAAAGACAAGCTATGCAAAACACGTTATCCAAGAAGGACATCGCATGTTAAATATTGAAAACACCCTAACAGTAATGCACAGAGAAAATAATCCAGCGAAGATAAACGTACTCGAGGAGATGGAAATTATGAAAGCAGTTCACAACAACGACCATCTGATAAACGAAAACGAACCCAGTGCACGTAACCCCTTCTACCAGATCTTCAGTGAAACACCAGTTTTGAATCCTGCCGATGGTGGGACTAGTCCCGAAAGCGCTACAGTTAAATAACTATTAAAGTTGAGGAGACGGACCTTTCAGATGAATATTCCATAATTTTATATTATAATTTTGAATAATACCTCAACGGAACATATCATGAATCTTATAAAAGGTAATTAAAAGAACATTTAAAACACAAGGAAGGAAATAACACTAAAATGTTATATAGCAGTGGCAGTCCCCTTATTGATGGTAGCGAATTTTGGGTTTTAATTAAAAGAGAAGAGAAGATCATAGAAGCAGCAGAAATGAGATTTCTAGAAGTGTAGCTGGTTGCAAACTTCTAGATAAAAGAAGTGAAGATATTAGAAATGAGCTAAATATTTTTAAACTTTTAGATAAAATAAAACAATCTAGAAAAAAACTGGAAAGAACATGTTCAAAGAATGAAAGATGAACGCATAGGCCTACCAAAAATTATACTTAATTACGAACAAAAGGAGACAGGAATATTGGTACAACGAAAAAGAGGTGGATTCAACTTTTTGAATGAGAATCTATGAGACCGTAACAAGCCACGTGGGCTTAATCCGTGATTGTTGTTGTTGTTGTTATTGACGATGATGAGCTTGTACAAAAAAACATTCTAGACTCAAATTATATAAAACTCTCGCCCTCCCGACTTTCCTGCATGGAAATGCAATGTGGGTTCTAAAAAAGACATCACCAGATTAAGAGCTGCAGAAATGAGATTAATTCGCCGAACTGCTGCTACTCTTGGCCACCAGAGGAATGAAGATATTTTAAAGGAATTCCACATGCAACCTTTAAAAGAAATATAATCTTTCTTTTATTATTTTTTATTTCTTTATTTCTTATTAGGAATATTCCACAATACAGTGTTTCTCCTTCAACCCAAAGTGATTTGTCTCCAGAGGTTCCTGTCTAGAGCATCTTCTACCCTCAAATCTCTAGCTTCCATACTTCTCCTCACTCCATCTATCCAATGTTCTCTAGGTCTGCCTCTTCCACTTCTTCCATTAACTTTTCAATTAAGGACCTTCTTTGGTATTCTCTCTTCTTCCATTCTCATGAGGTGTCCATACCATTTCAAACGTTTTCTCCTATTTTTTGTAATATTTTTTTTTTTCAACTTGCATATTTTCCCTTATTGTGTTGTTTCTGATCTTATCCCTTCCTGAAATTCTTGTCGATCGCCTCCAAAAATCAATTTCCACTGCTAACAGCTTGTTGGCTAGTTTTCTACTTACTCCCAAGGTTTGGGACCCAAATAATAAAATACTCTGTAACAGAACTTGAAATATAGTTTTCTTCTTTCTGTATAAAATACAATCTTAAAATGTATATTATTTCTTTTAAAAAGTCCAATGAAAATAAGATTTTCTAAAAGTGCTTAAATCTGAAATGTATGTTAAGATTTCCAGTGCAATTAAGCGATGTTTCTTGATTTCGAGTGTTTAATCTTGATAATGGTGGTGAGTGTAATTGCTGTGGTGTGTTTGTGATAACAGGAACACCCACTTTTAATGGACTAGCGATGACTATTACGTGCCTTTCAGTTTCCCGGAAATGACAGAACAGCTGTATAACTGATAAAACAAGTCTTCCGCTTCTCATTGGGTCAGTTTTACTTTCTGATGCAAATTAGCAAAACAATTCGTAATCAATTAGTCATTAACGCTGAATGGTTTTCGGGAATCACCACAAAAATATTACGCGTATATTTTCTTAGTCAATTCTCACATTTGTTGCACGTCAAACATTTAACGAATTTTCCATAACAAGGAATGTCTTGGTATATTGACCTCGTTTTTGTCTCTCTTATAGTTGAAACATACAAAGGAACACGTGAACAAAATGCCTCTTAGCTTCCTATGATACTGTAATAGGAAATTAATCTTTCAACTTTATGATGCTATTAAGGTTAAAGAGAAGATAGCTTATTGAGGTTTTTCCATTTCATGATTCATATTATAAAGCTCAGCTAAACAACTGGGCCAGCTTAAATCATTCTGTAAGCCAGGACAGTTTGGGGTAAAGTTTCTCCCCCGCACAAAGGTAAAAGTTCTCAAGATTTTATTTCTAAATCGATAAGAATTCGCCCTTCCCAAAGTAACAATCTTAAATTCAATCAGTAATTTACATTTTATAGATTTCTCATAAAAAAAGTATCTGTTAGTTCATTCTGGTGCACTAGTGCTTAGTTTGCTCACCTCTGGTTCCCAAGTTCACGCGTTCGAATCTGGCCGGTTCGAAGGATTCTTCTGCCAGTTTAAATTCTAAATATGGCTTTCGTGGGAAGAAAGGTAAAACCGTGTATCTTGAATTGTACATTTTGTGGAATGAAGGAAGCTACTGATTGCCATATAATTCATGAAGGAACATTAATTAAAATAAATAGTGTCCAAATATAAAGACCTTTGCTATAAAATGTTATTTTTTCTGGATATTCCATTTTAAAAATGGGCAATAAGAATTTGGATAATTTATATTAGAAAATCAATTTTGTGGAATTATTATTACGGTATTTTTTAAATTTGGGATTACTATATCGAGAAAATTTGGCCTATCTGCATTCTGAGCAAACTTCCATTTTTTCTTATATCAAACATATGTAAGGGATAAACCAGGTATTAATTCGAATATTTGTCTGTGAGTATCGTAAACTCTCTCTCTCTCTCTCTCTCTCTCTCTCTCTCTCTCTATATATATATATATATATATATATATATAGTAAAGTAAGTAAGTAAAGTGATCCCACTACAGGCCTCGGGAGGCCCTTGGGGTAGTGGGAGGTTAAGGCTCCCACTTTTCTAGACAATCGACTCTTGATGTCAGCTGAGTTGTCAGCCCTGCGTGACGGCCGCCTTTACCCCCAGAACAAGCTTCTGATACTCTTTTCCGTTAGAGGCTGAGTCGACCCCAGGGCCATAGTGCCGCCAGAAGGTTTGGGTCAGTTTAAAAATCCTGACCCCACCGAGACTCGAACCCTCAACCTTCCGGCTTGTAGCGCAGTGCCTCAACCACTACGCTACGGCGTGCCCCCATATATATGTATATATATATATATATATGATATGAAAAGAAAAATGAATGCTTGAGTTGGGATTTGAACCCGAGTCTCTAAACTCTGTACGTTTAGCGCTCTAACGACCTGAGCTACCAAAGTATTCCAACACAAACATTCATATTTCTTATATATGTAGTATTCTCAATTCACACAAGAGGTAGCGGAAAATCGTTCCGACTGACGTCTAGTGGCTAACATAACAGTTAAGCAAATTTTTAAAGAGAATATTTACTTTATAGCAGTAACGCTTGTATATTTAGATGTTACAACTATATTTTTTACATTTGGCAATGAAGGCAAATGTCAAAAATATAGTTATAACATCTAAATATATATACACACCAGGGAAATGTATCACAACTTCTTGAACGTTATGTTCTTCCACAGGGTTTTAAACAATTAGAAAAAAAACTTGTAAATTAATATGCCTAAATAGAGTACATTTTACTTATCAGTTCATCCATCTCTAGAAAGTAACAATTATTTTAATGGGTTTGGGAATCGTTAAAATCAAAACCAACTGTTTTAAAAGCTAACAAGGAAAAGCCGCTGTTTGTTGACAAGGAAAAGAGAATACTTTTTTTTTTCATCCACAGGACACAAAGGTTTAAATGAAAACTTATAATAACCACCATGGAAGCGAAGCGAAGTTACGTTAAAATATGAAGATGTGTAAATGTTTTCAGATATAATAATATTATTGATTTGAAGAAGAATTATATATAATTTGCTCATAAAATCATAGCAGTCTGGCCACATCTGTTACTCTCGGCTTCAACATTTTATATCGCCTTAGGTCTCCTGTCATCCGACATTCTCTTTATGTGGACAAACCATTTCAGTCTTCTTTCTTCAATAACTTGTAGAAATATTTTTGAACATCCATTATTTCTCTGATTTTAGTATTTCTAATTTTGTCTCTTCTTGACTTCTAGAAGGCCTCCTCCAGAAGTCCATCTCTGTCACCAATAGTTTATGTTTAATAATAATAATAATAATAATAATAATAATAATAATAATAATGATGATGATGATGATAGATAGATAGATAGATAGATAGATAGATAGATAGATCATCGGTTGTTTAATGTCTTTGACATCGTCCGATTCCTAATAACCAATTCTGTCGGTCCATCCAATCTCCTGGTTGTAGGTGTTTTTTCTTCTACGTCTTTCTCTGCTTCGTCTTCCCTCAGGTTTCCATTCCAAAACACACTTTGGTAGCCGATACTCTTCCATTCGCTGGACATGTCCTTACCATCTTAATTGCTGAGTTTTAATGTAAGTTAATCTAAAATAGTGTCTTCAATCTATATTTTCTTCCTTATAACTGAGTTTCTAATTTTTTCTCTTCTTGAAATTCTTGCTACCCTTCGCATAAAATCCATTTCAGTTTCCAAAAGATACTTATTTGTTCTTGTTGTTAATAGCCAAAGTCTTGCTCCATAAGTAATTACCGGTATGCTCTAACAATTGTATGATGTACATTAATTTTATTTTGATCACTTATTTTGTATCCTACAATATTCCATTGAGGCAAGCAATTGCAAATTTTCCTTTATTATTTATATTTCTTATTTCCTCTTCATAACTTCCATTTTTATTTATTTAAATTCCTAAATTCGTGATTTCACTGCAAGTTTTTATTGTTTCTCCAGTCTCCAAAATTAAATTTAGTTCTGGTTTACTAATTGATACATATTTTGTTTTCTTAATTAATAATAATAATAATAATAATAATAATAATAATAATAATAATAATAATAATAATAATAATAATAATAATAATAATAATAATAATAATAATAATAATAATAATAATAATAAATATTTATTAATAATAACAATAATAATTTCTATTTATTATTATTATTATTATTATTATTATTATTATTATTATTATTATTATTGACCTCAGGGGTCCTCATCTAGGGGATATGTGGATGGCGACCACAAGGTGCTCAAGGTGAGCAAAACATTTCTTCCACTTACTTGTGTTTTGCACTCTTTTAACTTTACTATCTAACCTCTCTTGGTTAACTCTTGTTTTTTTCGACCCCGACGCTATTAGGGCATCCGAGGGCTAGGGAGTCTTTCCTTTCTTCCATTTCTTCTTTCCTTTATTTTCTTTTCTTCTCCAGAAAAGCCTGACCAGAGGCTATAAGATGGCAGCCCCATCACTGGTCTTGCCTTCCTTTGGCCGGCAACCAATCGAAGGGACTATTATTATGCTTTCAAGTCTTATACGAGAATTTCCCGGAAGGATCAAACTAATGACGACCAAAGCATGAAAAAGGACAACTCTTGGAAGAAAAAAAAAATTTGCTTTTTAGCACATGGAATGTACAAGGGATTAACTATAAAGTTATAGGATCGTAACAGGCCTTGGCCTAATACTTGGAAGGAAGAAGATTATTATTATTATTATTATTATTATTATTATATTTATTATTATTATTATTATTATTATTATTATTATATACCAAAACTTTTAGTATAGAGATACAATTCAGCTTATATTTTTAGTCAAAATATCTACAGAATAAGACAGACAAATAAAAAAATCAACAACAAAAGAAGAAGTCCTTCAGAAACGAATTTGGCGAATAATTCTTAAGAAATCGCTGAATCGTCCAAGCGTGTTGACACGATCAAATTACTTATATAGAAATGGAACATCGGTATTATTTGTTAATCAGATAGATTGCTGAGTCGGTATCTACTTCAGCATTGTCCCAGTCTCACGACCTAAAATTGCCTTGCACAATGTTTTTCAAACTTCATGCACGTTTTCTGCAGTGTTATGGACTATAAGGTGTAAATCCGTGAAAAAACATTTGATATCTCATTTATTCTTATCTCCTAAAAACAATAAGAAACGCCTCCTCAATAATATGTCGATGTATAAATTAACACTTTTATGGTCATTGCTATTGGAGTTTTCTGTCTTCTTGCACGTCAAATATTAGATGTTAAATACAAAATTGGTACCTGATAAATAAGCCGTCCTTAACCAAATTATTAGACTTCAACAAGTAGTACCAATATGGAGGCATGGTGCAGTTAAAATGCAGAAGATGAAACATTGTTTTTGAAAGGCCTCCATATTGGAACTACTTGATGAAGTTTAATAGTATAGTTGAGGATTCATTTACCAGGTACCAATTTTGTATTTAATATCTTGGGCTACTGCATAACCTCAAAGGTACTTTAAAATGAATTTTAAAAAGTGTTGAAATATTAGTTGGTTAGATTTGTTATATTCGTTAATATTCTCCCCGTAAACATACTTCTGTTGCGTTCAGTCACTTTTGGTCACTTTTTGTCAGGATCCTACTTGCATAGGCAAGTTACATCAACTACAAACATACTTACTTAATACAGGCTTTCCACTTTACAGCAGTTCGCTCTTAATTCCTGCTTTCCAGAGATTCCTATCTTACCATTGTCCTTCTTCCATACTCCTCTTCATCATGGAAACATATATTCCCTCATATCATGATCTTCTGCTTCTGCCCTCTTCCTTCAGCCTGGTACCTTCCAATCTAACAATCGTTTAGGCCACTGTTCTTTCGACATCCGTTGTACATGTTCATACCACGTAAAACTCTTTTTTGCTATCCTATCGATAACAGTTTTTTGTGCATCCATTTCTGGTCTAATATATGTATTTCTCAGATGATCAAGTGTTGACAGCTCAGAGTCGTGAGGATGTGAAATACATGATGAGAAAACTTCTAAATGCTTTTGAAATAGGAGGATTAAGAGTAAACATGGAAAAAAAAAACTGAGTATCTTGTAGTAGGAGGAAGTGGACGAGATATATCCCTATCCCAAGGAATTATTAGAGCTGTTAAAAAATTTAAATATTTGGGATCACTTATTGATGAATCAGGGAGTTGTAAAGCTGAAGTAGATAGCATGTTAGTACAAGCACGAAGAGCCATAACAATGTTGAATGGAGTACTGTGGAGTAGGACCATGTCAAACCACACGAAGAAGAGGATTTTGAAGTCTGTTGTGGAAAGCATAATGACTTATGGTGCTGAGGGATGGACTTTGGTAGAGGGACAAAAAACTAAGATCTTGGCAGTGGAGATGGATAGAATAAGACGCAGTGCCAGGGTGTCCAGGTTGGAAAGAAGAAGAAATGAAGAAGTGAGGCAGATGAATGATATGGAGGAGACAGTGGTGGAAAGGATCGAAAGACGAGTTCTTCAGTGGTATGGCCATGTCAGGAGAATGGAGGATGATAGGTGACCCACAACTCTTTTGGAATGGTCACCTTCTGGTAGAAGGAAACGAGGTAGGCCAAGAACAACTTGGAGAGGAGAGATCCATAGATTGATGAACGACCGAGGTCTGGAGGAGGATGAATAGCGTGATCGGCAAGAATGGCGAATGGGAATACAGGGTAACCGCTGAAAAGTGGAGAGGCCCTCAAAAGTTAAAGTAAGTATATATGTATTTCTAATATGTTGTAGCCTGGATATTGTTATATTTCTCCGTAATCCATCCATTTCCACTACAAACATAATATTTTATAAATTGTTTCTTATTATATATCCATGGCGCGACAGACCTAGAAGGTCCTTAGCCTAACAGTCGGCTACTGATCTCACATTTACCTAGGATAATCAGTTCTGCCCATATTTACTTTGTCCTTCCATTAAGAATGTGGTGATTACTATGCTAGTGTCTTGATTTAAAGTCTGCCGGTTCAAAGATAGGTACGGTCAACAGATTTTTAATGGCGTAAAAGTCCTGAATATGTATTCATTAGGATGTTAAGTAAGGATGTGGTTCCATGTCCTAAATTAACGGTACGTAAAATAACCTCCAAGGAAAATGTGTTGACTCTTTTAAAGTCAAATTTCGATTGCGGCCATAATGAATTGACTGTTAAAGAGCTTTGTTAAATATAGGCTAAATATTATTGAAAACTTAAACAAGACTCCGTGAATCAACGTCTAATTCTTTTCTGCAAATATTTTGCATATCGCTAAAAAAAAAAACTTTGTATAGTTAACTTTTACAACTTTTATAAAATATGGCTTGGTGTTTACCCTCAGTACATGATTACTTAGTGTTCTGCCCAAGAGCAGGTCTTTCACTGCAAACTCAGCATTCTCCACTCATTCCTTAACTTAGCTTTACTTTTTGTATCCGTACACAAACCTGATGTCTTTTTCTGCCTCTAACTTTCTTTCCCTTGACCATTCCTTCTAGGGCATCCGTCAGCAGATAGTTTTTTCTTCGCCAGTGGCCAATCCAATTTATTTTCCTCTTCTTTAAGATTTCCAGCATTGTTCTTTCTTCACTCACTCTGTCTAGCACATCTTCGTTTTCTATGTTGTCTGTCCATTTTATACGTTCCATCCTTCTCCATATCCACATCTCAAAAACTTGTTTACCGGTAGTATTGGAATTTTTTTGATAATCGAGAAAAATTCAACCAGATTGTATTTTTCCAGTTTAAGTAATATTGTTGGACATCTAAGTAAGAAGTGAATGGGTTAACAGAGGTTGGTGATTACTTAGCCAGTATAAGGGTGACCTATGGTCACAATTTCGGAACCTCTAGTTGTTATAGCTGTTTTTTATATGAAGTCGTTACTTATTATAGTTATCCAAATTCATCACGATACTGGGTGGGCACCGGTCCCAAATTCATCACGATACTGGGTGGGCACCGGTCCCAAATTCATCACAATACTGGGTGGGCACCGGTCCCAAATTCATCACGATTCTGGGTGGGCACCGGTCCCAAATTCGTCGAAATTTCATGAGAAATTGTATTCCCTCATGGGGACTCGAACCAATGCAAGTCCCATAGTGCTGCACCAAGGCATAATGCCTTAAACCACTCGGCTATCCATAACGCTTAATTCCGTGTTTTTTCAGTGATATAATATATGCATCAACCGCTTTGGCCTAAAGCCGCAAATTTTAGGAAACTTTATGGACCATATAGCCCCGAACACCATCGGGACATATAATCATGCATATCATATTCGCCTTCTATAGTATGAATGCATGAGTGACTCGAGTATCTTGCATTAAATGTATGTGCTGTATAGGAGGTAGCTCTGGCATTGAGCTGATCATTCATCCGGGAGGCTTTCCATGTTCTGTGTATGTGATCCTCTTCCTACATGTTGTGTCCTATAAGGTCCGGGTGGTATGAGACACATATAACCACATAAAAAGAAAGAGATTAATCTAAGGAATAAACTAAAATATTAAAATAATAAACATCTTGGCAGGTGTCAACGTCCTCAATTAGATTATTTTTTTTTTTACTGTAGACCTTTTAGAAACCGGTTTCCATCTTCAGCGGAAGAATGTGCGTTATGAAACCTGCTTCCAGATTCAGCAGAAGGGTGTGATTTACTGACTCAGTAGCTGAAGATGAAAATCGGTTTCTGAAAGGCCTGCAGTTTAAAAAGGAAATGTTAAACTAGATGAGGACGGCGGTACATGCCAAAGGTATTTATTTTATATTTTACTTTCATCTCAACGTAATTTTGTTATGGATTTTAGTTAATATTTAATGTAACAAGAAATTCTGTCAACCATTGCATGCCAAAAGCTACCTTGTAATTCCTTCCAGAGAAGCGTTGTGAAATGCAAAGGCGTGTCCAAAAAAATGATCTGCCTTTTTAACTTTAGGGCACTAAAATCTAGGGCAAAATCTCTCATTTAAACTACCGGTATAAGGAAATAATAAAACAGCTGAGTTGGTAGATTGGTTAACCCTCACTACCTACTGTCTGCGCCGCTTCTCACCTCACTTTACCACGCTGTTACTCATGCAGGGAGTCCATCTGATCCGTACATTGGTTTTCCATTGCTGGATTCTGGCTTCTATTTATGTGTCTTACGTTTAAAACAGGCAGATTTTTTTTGACACGGCCTTGGTGCATCACAACGCTTCTTTGGAAGAGATTTCACAGTAGGTTTCGGCATGCAATGGTTGACAGTTCTCTTGTAAAGAAAATATAAAACAAGTTGGGAAATACTTTACAACATGTGACGCGAAAAAAAAAATTCTAAGTTCCAATCATACACCATTGTAATCAGATGGAGGCGTATTTTACATACAAGTCGGCCGGAAATAATATCAAATGAAGTACTGTGGAGGAAAACCAACCAATCTCCAATATGTCACCAAATAAAACAGTAAGAGGAATTGGTAGGCCATACATTGAGAAAACCAGACGGAGCCATCGAGAAGACTGCACTAGATTGGAATTCGCAAGGGTAGAAAGAGAGGACGACCTAGGAAAACTTGGAAGCGATCAGTAGAGGAAGAAGCAAAGGAAAGAGGGGAAAGTTTGGAAACAAGTTGAAATGGCTGGCTGGAAGCAGAGTAGACTGGGGGAACTTTACTGCTGCCCTATGTTCCATTTAAGAATTACAAGAAATAAATAAAATAATAACAAATCATACACCATGCGCATGCGCGAACAAACGCGAAGCCAACATATATACGATATTTATATCGGGTATATAAACGGGGTATAGCCAACATATATACGATATTTAACGAACCTAAAAGGTTACCTAACGCAATTTAAATAATCAAACCTGTGAAAGACCAAGTTAAAAGCCAACCTAACGCAATTTAAGCACTCTAACCTGTGAAAGAATGCAACGTCCAAAGTTCTGAAATTCTGATATATATATGTGTACAGTTAATTAGTACATAACTCTATATCGGCTGCACTGGAACAGTGCATAGAATATTCATTAAAATCAATATGGCTGCCACGTCCTCATACTAAGTAGTTCTATGTAGTTAAATATTGTAGAAAAATCACTAAAACGATCACTAAAAGACAAGAACAAAGATTGGAAATAATTCAGGTGAGATTTTTAAGAAATATAGCAGGATGTACTTTTCTCGATAAGAAAAGAAATGAAGATATAAGAAACTTACAGATCGAATAATTAAATAAAATAAATGAGGAAATTATGGAAGAGTTGGATGTAGAACCCATTCTCCACCATATACAAAACTACCAGAACCACTGGAAAACCCATCTGCAACGAATGCCATCTCATAGAATTCCAAAACTCATGCTTCGTTACTGCCCCCAAGGCAAAATATCGCTGGGACGTCCAAAAAAAGCGCTGGATAGAAAATTTCTCTTTGAGACCGTAACAGACCACATGACCTAATACTTGCATTGATGATTATTATTATTATTAAATATAGGAACTCCTGGAAATAACATGCTGATAGAATGCCAGAAGAAATATTTCCAAAATTATTGCTGAATTATAAACAACACAGAAGATGATCTGAACAATTTTAACTATTCTAGTTTTCATGACACCGAAACGAGCAACAGGCTTAAACCCTGGATGAAAGAAGAAGAAAAAAAAAACATTGAAATAATCGTTAGAAAAAATGTAGAAATCATTATAAATGGTAGGAAATAATTTGGAAAAGAAACTCTTCTTCTTCTTCTTCTACGGCTTTCCCCACTCATAGGTTTTCCGTCTTCAGTTTCCATTTATTTATATCATTCCAATCTCCTTCTTCCAATTTATATTATCCATTATAGTTCTGACATAGGTTTTCCATTTCCATCTTGGTCTGCTACGTTTATTTCTTCCAGAGAGTGTCCATTGGTATGTGTATATATATATATAATATAATATATATATATATATATATATATATATAATTTGGTCATATTTCATTTTCCATTCTTTGTACATGGTCATAACATTTAAGAGTTTTCATTTTCAATCCGTCCCGCGCCGTAGCCGAGCGGTTAAGGTAGGAAGCCTTGGCGCAGAGCTACGGGACTTGCGCTGGTTCGAGTCTCCATGGGGGAAGGAAATTTTCTCATGGTGGTTCGGCCAGTATGGGACCGGTGCCCACCCAGCATCGTGAGGCAATTGGGTAGCTACAATAAGTAGCGCCTCCAGGTTGAGGAGGAACCAGCTATAACGGCTGGGGGACTCGACATGCTAACCACATGTCACCCCTACACTGGCTGTTGATCATCTACTTCTGTGATTGACACATGTGGATGTGAAGGGCCAGCAGCCGGCTGGTAAAAGGGCAACCGCTGAAAAGTGGAAAGACCCTCAATCGGATTTTCAATCCTCTTAACAACAGATGTGGTGACATATATTTCTCACCAGAGGAATTAAAATGAAACTCTAAGAATAAAATTTAACAGGAGTTTACGATGGAATTAATAAAGTCGCATAACAGGTTGTAAAGTTTAGCCAAAAATTGTTATGTACGCAGGTAGTAGCATGTTTAAGCGAGGAGAATGATAACTTTCATAACAATATAATGTACTGCCTTACCGGAAATTCGTATCTAATTTGTTTATGTTTGTTAGTATAGCCTGTGTACTAATTACCATGGTAATGAAGCGTAAAAGGTCGGGCAGGAATGTGTTAACTTGAAAATGTCACTGTGCTGTTGTGTGAGACGGTTTAAGTGGTAGATCTAACAAAACAACTTTGCAGACAGCACAACTGTGCGAAAGTGAAAGTGAGAAATGAATCTTCCTCTCGTTTCATGTTGTTTGTAATGATTCCCACGTAACTACTGCTGTTTTGATAATGAGCAGTACCGTCATTTTACATAATACAGAGTGACCCATCAAATAATTAACTCACTGGCTCTATCGAACCTGTAGGTTCATGACAGCGCGGACATAAGCTCTCCATATATCTCTACATGAGCTAATATTTTCCAAACATCCCCTGTATAATCTTCTCCTTCCTCTTATTATTCTTTACTTCTAGGATTTTCATCCTGTTTATTTCCCAAATCGCTCCTGGGAGGAAGACGTATTGGTTGTGCATCCACTGTGTATCCATCTCTTGGCTGGTCTTCCTCTTCCTCTTGCTCTTCTCCTGTCCATAAGGCATATTTTCTTTAGCTTTTTTTTTGTAAGTCTGTTGTCTTCCATTCTTTCCATATCATTTTTCCAAATTTTCATGTGTCTATAATAAATTCGGTTATGTCTTGAATTTGACATAATAATCCACTTCCCTCAAATCATTGTTAATATTATTATCCCACCTCATTCTTGAGCTACCAACTGGGTGTTTTCTTTCTGATTTTCCTATAAAAAGCTTCCATACACCTGTTTCATTCCGCATTCGTGCCACATGTCCTGTCCATCGTAGTATATGAGACTTAACTGTTCTTATTATATCTGGCTTCCTATAAAGACTATGTAGCTCACTATTATCTAGTTTTCTCCATTCACCTGTCTGTTCATCTCTCTTTGGTCCAAACATTTTTCTAAGAGCTTTATTCTCAAATACTTGTAATCTTCTTTCCTCCCTTAAAGTAAGAGTCTATGTTTCGCATCCATATAACTGCGAGAATAACTGTTCTATATAGTTTCAGTTTAACGTTTTTTTTAAGGAGTTGGTGGTTGGGAAAGTTGCTGTAATGTATAATACGTCCAGCACGCATATTCACAATTTAGCCAATGTTTAATTTATTCGTGCATCTCATTCCTATTTGTAATTATTTTTTCTCGGTATTTGAATTCAGTCACTGCTTGGTTCATGAAGTAGGTAACCGAAATATTTATGTAACAGGATATGATTATCGTACAACTAAATGTTCTACATTGGCCATGACTTCTCCCATATATATATAGTCCCACGCCGTAGCCGAGTAGTTAAGGCAAGATACTTTGGCGCAGAGCTAAGGGACTTGAGTTGGTTCATGTCCCCATGGGAGAAGAATTTTTCTCATGGAATTTCGACCAGTGTGGGACCGGTGCCCTCTTAGCATCGTGAGACACTTGAGTAGCTACAATAAGTAGCGGCTCCAGGTTGAGAAAACCAGCTATAACGGCTGGGGGCCCGACTTGTTAATTACATGTCACCCCTGTTATCCTATATCTGGATGATCATATACCTCTGTGATTTACACATCTGGATATGAAACCAGCAGTTGGCTGATAGGTCAAGGGCCATTTAAGCCTATCGCGCCGTGGAGATATATATCCTACTTAATTTTCTGTAAAGGAAATAGAAATATATGTTTCAAGCAAAAGGTAATTTCTGTTACCTCTTTTATGGACCACCCCACATTTGAATATGAAGCTTATTAAATACAGCTTTCAAACTTAATTCGATAGCTGTGTTATATGAGAAAATCACAGTGAGTGTAAATCTGTAAAAATTGATTTTACAGTGGGTAATTTTATCAATTCATTTATTTACTTTTCTTTAATTGACAAACGTGAAAAACCAAGTTCGTACTTGAGATCTCAGTCGTATTCAACTAGGTGATTTCCTAGTCAAATATATTTTTTATTTTTATTTTTTATGGTCTACCGCTGAAGTCTTAGGGTAGCATCGCTGCCTTGTACGCAGCGGACACGGATTCGAGATCCGGTTAGGGCAAGTTTCTTGGATGCTATCTTTTAGATTTTTTTTCTCACCTATAAGACAAATATCAGGCCGAAACGGTTCCCGAACCTCATCTGGCCATCATAATCATATATATATATATATATATATATATTAGCCATATTTAGTATCAATGTGCTTGCGTGAAGAAACTCTGCCAGTTTAATAAATTATTAATATTGTTAAATTTTTTTTATTGCGGATGAGCCCATGTAGGACTACGCAAAGTACTTAGAGCGTTTCCTTTGAGCCCAAATTTCTTTCATTATTTTGCTATGAGCTTGTTTTCTATCATCTGTCCAAGTTGTTCCAGTTTTTTTTTCTGGGGTTTGTCTTCTTGGTCAACTTGCCACTTATTCACCTTAATTCTAAATATATCTCTGTTTGGGATATCTTCTTTAGTAATTCCTGTCAATTTTAAGTCCTTTTCGACTTCATCAATCCACTTCATAGTATCCACTGGAGCTTTACATCTGTTTTCGTAGAATTCCATTATCTGTTTTGTAAGCCTATTTGAGTTCATTCGTTTAATATGGCCATAAAATGTTAACCTTCGTTTTTCTATTATCACTATGAATGTCTGTATATATTTTTATTTCCTTTTTACTTCTGAGTTTAAATGCTTCACCTATGACTTGTGGACCTAAAATTTTTCTTATAATTTTGCATTCTTTTTTCACTATATTTTCGATATCTTTTTTTCTGTTCAAAATTAATGTTTCTGCTCCATAGAGGCACTCTGGTTTAATTACAGTGTTATAGTGTCGTAATTTTTTATGTAAAGATATACTTTTTTACTATAAGTGTTGTGAGTAAGCCGAAATGCTGTTTCCATTTTTTGGCATCTGCTTTTAATGGCTTTAGTTTCAATTCCATTTTCCTGAATTATTTGACCAAGATATTTAAATTGTGACACTCATTTAATTTAAGAATATAATCAATTAAAGGAAATAATACATTCGGCAGCAAAAAGAAGCATTAGGCACCATAAATAAAAAACAAAATACACAAGATTGGTGGAATGATGATATCGAAGAATTAACCAAAAAAGAAGAAAAAATACTACTTAGAATTGTTGGTAAATAAAACAACAGAGAATTGGATAGAATACAAGAGAACAAACGCCAAAGTTAAAAGGAAAGTGATAGAAGAAAAAAACAAATTATGGAAAAGCAAATGCCAAGAAATAGAAAGTTATATAGGAGGATCACAATCATCGGAAGTATGGAGATTTCTAAAAACACTGAAAACCAACCAAGGATCCAGCAAGATAAATTTGTTAGTAAAATTTGACGCAGAAGAACATTACAAAGCTTTACTGTCAGAAACTAGAAATGAGTTTATGGAAGCAATAGAAAATCCAACTATAGAAATGAACGTCCTGGAATTTGATACAATAGATATAGAATTAGAAATTCAAATCCTAAAGAATAAAATGGCACCAGGGCCGGGAAACATACCCAATGAGTTAATTAAATATGGCCCAACAAATTTAATAGGTAGATTGAGGGACTTGTTTAATAAGTGCATTGCAATACAGAAGATTCCCGATGAATGGAAAATAAGCTACATTGTACCAATATACAAGAAGGGCGATAGAAGAGACGCAAAAAACTACAGAGGACTAAGTATAAATAACACATTATATAGAATATTTACGAAGTTATTAAAAACGAAGTTACAAAAAGATATTAAAGACAAATTAGGAGAAGATCAAAATGGATTCAGACCAGGAAGGTCATGTGTTGACAATATATCTGCAATACAACAATTAATTGAAAAACGGACTGCAGTTGGAGAAGAAACCCATTTGACAATGATTTTTAGAGAAAGCTTATGACTCAATTCCGAGGAACAAATTATGGGAAGTATTGGAGAAAATTGATAGAAACCTAATAGAAATTATTAAACAAATCTATAAAGATAACTCCGCTTATGTTAAAATTGGAAATATAATGTTTAATCCTATAAAAACCACAAAGGGATTGAAACAAGGGTGCAGTCTTTCACCAATTTTATTTAATATTTATGTAGAATCCATATTAATGAAATGGAAACAAAGCTGCAAAGGTATGAGCATCCTAATAGGTAACAGATTTTTGCTGACATTACAATTTGCCGATGATCAACTGGTTTTAGCGCAAGACAAATTTGATATGGAATTCATGATAAAAAGGTTGAAAAACACATATGAATCATGGGGTCTCACAGTAAATTTACAAAAAACAGAATATCTGGCAATAAATAGCAACGAACGAGAAAATTTAATATTGGAAGAAGGAATCCAAATAAAGCAAGTGAAACAAACTAAATACTTGGGAATAATAATGGATAACATTGAAGGTATAGGCAAAGAGAACATAAAACATAGAATTGAATTGAGTAGCAAAATAATATCATCGTTAAATTCCATATGGTGGGATAAGCATATTTGGAAAGACACAAAAAAATATATTGGTAAAACATTGGTGGAATCTGTTGCAATGTATGGAAGTGAGGTATGGACAATCAACAAGTACTACAAGAATAGACTAATAGCTCTAGAAATGGATTATTTACGGATAAGTGCCAGAAAGTCTAGATTAGAACATGTCACAAATAAGGAAATTAGAAACATAATGGAAGCAGAAGAAAGCATAATTGAAAGAATTGAGGAGAAGGAATTAAAGTGGTTAGGACATGTCTTAAGAATGGAAGATGAGCGATGGCCGAAGCAAATATATGAATAGCATCCGAACAGAAAGAAGAAAAGAGGGAGACCAAGGTTAACATGGAAGGAAAACATGAAGACAGTAATGCAAGCTAGAGGGCTAAAGCATCGAAGATTCCCAAGACCGTAGGCTTTGGAGGTTTGGCACGGGAAGACGGCAGCAGCTGTAAAAACTCGAAGATAGATAGATAGATTATTATTATTATTATTATTATTATTATTATTATTATTATTATTATTATTATTATTATTAGGCTACTAGTCCACCACTGTGTTCTCGTGGTAACGTCGTTATCTTGTACGCAGTGACCGCGGATTCGAATCTCTTTGGGACAAGCTTCCTGGGTGAGGTTTCTCACGTGTAGGACAAATGTTAGGAAACTTTGAAACCCAAATGGTACCCTAACATCATCTAGGCATCACAGCCATCCATATCAGATTCGTCATGTTTAGTATGAATTAATAATTAAATTATGTGTCTTCTCTTAAATGTTCGTGTTGCCTCGGAGATGACCTCTCTTCCAGAGAGGTTAATAAAAGTATGTGTGCGATCCAGAGTTAAAAATCCACACTCGACAGGCTGTTTCCCTATAAGTACCGGATGAATGTAGTCTGATTGGGTTCATAAAAAATATTTTAGTAATGAGGACATTTTTTAACATTCGTCATATTCTTGACGTTTATAATATTTTATCAGTTATTCTTTAATAAAAATATATCATTGGAATGTGTTTATCTACAATAAAGTAACTTATGTAGGCCTGTTTTTCTGCGAAACTCTAAGGAAAAATTGGCTTGTTTTCAACTTATTCATTCAATTCCGCGAATTCAACATTGTATTTTCAACACTTCTAATAAGAAACTTTCACATAATCAATAATTTTGATCACGTAAATGATTACTCATTATAAATCTGATACGCAACAAAAAGATAAAAATCACTTGAGTAAAAGATGACGAATGGGTAACAACACTAGAGAATGGTAATGTGCTACAGAAAGATTTATTATTTAATACAGCCATAAACGTACGTATTCATATTACATGGATTGTGAGTGCCTCATTGTATAAGTATACAAGTTTATACGATTAAAACATAATAAATTTGGTTGAGAATATGTTCATTTGTATTTTTATCTCAGTATCGGCCGCGGTGGACTAGTGGTTATGCTCCTTTCCTCTGGTCCCGAGAGTCGTGGGTTCAAACCCGGCCGGGGTAGATGGACTTTTTTAGGACGGAAAAATCCAAGGAGCAAGTCCTCCGGGAGGGACTTCAAGCCGTGGGTCCCGAGTCTGAAGATTTTCAGGCTCGTAAAAAATCCTTAAGCCTAAATAAAAAGGCCTCTAAGCAAAATTTACCGAATATTCCCATTCCTAGTACTACCTTGGTTTCCTAGATGTCAGTATGAGGCGGAACGCTGACCACGAACCACTCAAAAAGACATCTATACGAAAACAAGTGTAACTAAATTAGTATGGTTCAAATTCTTCCCTGTAGGGGAAGAGCGCCTAAATCTCTGTAAAGGAAAAACATAGGCTTACAATACAATACAAATCTTTCTCTTAGTTTTATCTCTTCCTTAGTATGTATTTTCATGTGCTGCATGTCATGCAGACTTTAGAGGAACACGATATATCAGCAGACAATTTTAAACTCGAAATCGCACATACGCTTGAACACACACATACACACACACACACACACACACACGAACACATATATATATATATATATATATATATATATAGTAATTTTGCCCGAAGGCAGGTCCTTCAGTGCAATAATAGCATTTTCATGCTATGCTTGCAGCTTTACTAGGGAATTGTAGGTGTGGTAGCTTCCCGTTGCTTTGCACACCGGTGAAGGAAGATGATGATGATGATAAGGATGATGATGATGGCCATATGATTTCGGGGACCGTTCGTTTGAGCCTTAACGTTTTCCTGACATTTGTCTTACATATGAGGAAAAACCCCGATAAGAACCTCACCCAGAAAACTGCCCCGACCGGGGATCGAACCCGGGCCCGCTGCGTGATAAGGCAGCATGCTACCTCGAGACCACAACGGTGGACGTTATATATGCAGTCCACAGCTCAGAAGAAAGCAACAACAAGGAATGTCTTACACAGCATATTACGTCATGAAGAATTGTACTTTCTGAACTTTTTAGTCTCTCAGCTGGCGTAGGCCCTACTACTTCCAAGTCGGAATTAGTAGAAAACGTCTGAAATAAACCTCGCCGATACGTGACATATGATTGTTCCATTATTTGTGGGAGTGTTTGGTTGAATTTGCCCTCTCGTACCACGTCCCTTTCACTTCAAATATGGACTGTAGGATGGAAAAAGTCTTTTGGGTCAAATTTTAAGCCTTAAAACCCGAGTTTGAAGTAAAAAAAAGCTTAAATAATTGTATGGGACGAGAAGACCCTATAGAGTCAATTTTATAAAAAAAATGATTGAAAATCGAGAAAAATCCTCCCCTTTCGAATGTGGGTTTGACCCCAAAGATTCTGCTCGTAAAAAACCTCAATCCTAAATTAGTGTTTCTGAGCAAAATTGAATCGGTTTTCACCATCCAGGTCTTACCTTAGTTTTCATCTAGATGTCTCTTTGAGGCGATGCACTAACCACATATTATTCAATTACATCTATCCTACTAAGCCAAAAAGTCGAATCCCAAAATCTTTAAGCATTCGGTAAATGAGCAATGTTAAATCGTATGCATTCCGTATCTTTTTGTTTATCATAATATTATTTTATGAAATATACTAATATAAATAATACCGTTTTAACTAACGATAGAAATGGCTATTTATCCCAGAATAATAAACAATTTTGGAAACAAATGATACTGCTATTTTACTAAGGATTTTAATATAAAATGTTATTTATAATTCATTAGCGTTTTTCGTGACTTTCTGTACAGATATGAGTATTTAGCTTACAACGGAACTGTCAAACATTGATGCCGAAATCTATCTCGAAATTTCTCCCAGAGAAGCGTTGTGATATACCAAAGCCGTGCCCAAATAAAATATCTGCCGCTTTTAACTACAAGGCACTGAAATCCAGCGCCAGATCTCTTATTTAAACTACAGGAAATAAAACTCCTAACGTCGGTGGATTGGATAATCCTCATAACCTGTCGTCCGCGCCCGTTTCACCTGAGTCCGCACCTCTCTACTCAACCATGAAGTCCACTTGCTTCGCACAGTGGGTTGCCATTGTTGGATTCTGGCTTCGATTTCTGTTCCTTACAGATGAGGTAAATTCTTCTCTGGCGTGACAGACCTAGATTGCCCTTGGCCTCCAACCGGCAACTGGCCTCACTTCCACATGTGTAAATCATGGAAGTGGACGATCATCCAGACAGTATCTGAGTGGCATGTGATCAGCATGTTATAACTAGTTTTTTTGAGAGATAGTATCTGAGTGGCATGTGATCAGCATGTTATAGCTAGTTTTTTTTAAACCTGGAGCCGCTAATTGTTGATGTTATCCAAATTAATCACGATACTGGGCGGGCACCGGTCTCACACTGCCCGAAATTTCACGAGAAAAATTCTTCTCATATGAGAACTTGAAAGAGCACACGTTCCATTGCTCTGAACCAAGGCATCATGCTTTAAACTGCTCGACAACGGCGCGGGACAGATGAGGAAAAACTTTGGAAAATACGTCACACAGAAAACTTGTCTCGACCGGAGATCGAACCATCGTCCGCTGCATATGAGCCAACGACGTTACCCCAAGATCACACTGGTTGACTGAAGTTCGATATTAATTTTAGGAATTGATTGAAATAAGATTATCTAGAACATTATGTTTCGTATGATGGTAACATGAGATCTTGGCACAAAATATTCTGCTGGTTTTATTGATAATAAAACATTAGTGCGTATATTACGATGCGAGGTTGGGAAGTGGTTCTCAAAGAAGCGAGGAAATGTTTAAAAACCGAGCGATAGCGAGGTTTTTAATTTTCCAGATTCTGTAAAACACTTCACAAACGTGCGTTGTGTATTATATTTTGCGCGATGGTGTTTTCAAAATAATAAATATAGTAAAATTGTAACATCTTTGTTGGAAATATTTGCGTTCATTATAAACAACTGACTAACGTTAACAGTGTGGGCAATGTATTAGTTGAGACTACAGCAGGCCGTGACACCAGTCACTCATAAAATGGCGGCAAGTACGTATTTATTGTTTAATATTGTAAAGTAAGTAAAAAGTAAAGTGATCCCACAACAGACCCGGAGGCCCTTGGGGTAGTAGGAGGTTAAGGTTCCCACTTTTTCTAGACAATCGGCACTTTATGTCAGCCGGGTTGTCAGCCCTGCGTGACGGCCGCCTTTACCCCCAGAACAAGCGTCTGGTACTCATTTCCGTTAGAGGCTGAGTCGACCCCAGGGCCATAGTGCCGCCAGAGGGTTTTGGTCAGTTTAAAATCCTTACCCCAACGGGACTTGAACCCTCGACCCTCCGGCTTGTAGCTCAGTGCCTTAACCACTACGCTAGTTTCAAATAAATTTCAGTTTATTTAAAATGCAGTGATTTGTTTTGTATAATGTATATTAACAATAGCTTTTGGATATATTTTTGTATATACATTCTACGTAGTATACATAAAGGGCAGTAGTTTTACTTCCCATACGTGGTTTGTAATATGTAATATTACAGTATAGTTATTTAGGTTGGCAACCCCGAAATGTAGGAAGTTGAACTTTCAGTCATAGTCGCCATTGCTGTAAATACGACGAAACTCACTATCGCGCAAAAAATATATGATTGCATGTAGAGATAAAAATAGATGGGCACATTGTGCTAATATTTCAATACAGAATAAAACTTTCGATATAATTCAGAGTTTTAAATATTAGGGCTTTATAATTACAGAAAAATAATACAATAGAAGAATAAATAAATAAAATACTACAAATGTGTAATAGATGTTATTGGACTTTACTACCTCTTCTGAAATCCAAGAAATCTGAAAAGTTGGAAACAAGGAAATATATACAACAGTAATTAAACCAATGGTAAAATACAGAGCAGAAACTTGGTGTTTGTTTAGGTGTGATGAATTAGCAAGAAGGGAAAGGAAGATATAACGAAGGATTTATGGACCTACATATGTAAATGGAGAGTGAAAAATTAGAACTAACGGAGAGCTCTACGAATTACATGGAAGTCCCCAAATTATGAAAACGATTAAAATTACAAGACTTAAGTGGGCGGACATGTAGAAAGAAGTGAGGAGGGATCTATAATACAAAAAATAAGCAAAGGGATACCAGGTGAAAGAAGATCTGTGGGAAGACCGAAAAAGAAATGGTTGGAGAACATAGAGGATGGAATGAGAGAGTAGGGAATAAGAGGATGGAGGAGAAAGATGCAAGATAGAAGATAATGGGTTTAATAGTACAACATGCTCTGGGCCTACATGGATCGTAACGACATGGAGAATGATACATTACTGATAACATTGTGCAATAAATCGCAAGGTCACAAACACGTTTTTCGAAAATGTAGGAGTTATTTATGTATTTCGACCTCTTGAATTCGAAAATGATACTCAAAACTTCGTATCACCCACAGTTTTTGCACAAATCGCATATTTTACAGTAATTATATCACAGAAGGAAGTAGTACATATATATATAGGGCACATGAATAATGTATAAGTAGAATACAACCTTAAACAACAACATATTGAAATATACACACAGTAAACAGACGCATACAGAGAATGTGGTACAAAAGAAACACTAAAATAAATCATTCCATGCTTTCTTAGTTGTCATGGCGTGGCTCCTGCTTTTCCTCTTATGAGGAACATCCATGTGCTCACGGTGAAGCATCCAGCAGTAGTCGCCCATCATCCGATCATCCCAAATTCCCTGGCATCGTCATTCTATGTCCTTGATATCCTGATGGAATCTTTCACCCTGTTCCTCACTTACAGCATCCAGGTTTGGAGGAAAAAAGTCAATATATTTATTTAAAAATGTAGCTTTAAACTCATTGAGAATCCCAGCATTTGAATGTCGTCAGAGTGTTCTCAACTATGTCATTATAATCTGGAATACGATTGTTTCCAGGAAGTTTTTGAACCACACACTTAAAGGATTCCAGGCTTCTCGCCCCACGGCATTCATTGGATGAAGGAAATCTTCATCTAGCATTAATTTCCGAATATAGAATATCTTTCAACTTAGCATCTGGCAGTTTGGGAAACTAGTTACATAAATATTTAAAACAGTGCCATACTTAGGTAATGCCTTGACAAACTACTTCATCATGCACAGTTTGATGTGCAGAGGGGCAAGAATATTCTGTCTCATTCCACTAGAGAGTCACACTTGATATTTTTGTCCCCTAGAACCAATTTCAACCTACGGAGCCACTGTTTTTCTCCCAATGTTTGTCACGAGCCCGACTGGCCCTTTCACAGATGAAAGAGGGACATTTTGCACATCCTGATTGTTTTCCTAGAATCATTTCCAAACTTCCAAATCACCACACACCATCCAATTATTGTGATCCTCATATTGATCTGTGCAAAAAATATGGGTGATACGATGTTTTGAATATCATTTTCGAATTCAGGAAGTCGAAATACATAAAGAATGCCTATATTTTTGAAGTAGTATATTACGATGCAAGGTTGGGAAGTGGTATTTACAGAATGGAGGAGAATGTTTAAAAACCGAGCGATAGCTCGGTTTTTAATTTCCGATATTCTGTAAAACACTTCACAAACGTGCATTGTACATTTTTTTTTCGCGATGGTGCTTTCAAAATAATAAATAGTAGTCAAATAATATCATATTTGTTGGAAATATGTGCGTTCATTATAAATAATTGAGTAACGTTAAACAGAGTGGGCAATATTTATTAGTTGAAAGTACAGGAGGCCATGAGACCATTATTATTGATAAAATGACCACAAGTACGTATTTATTGTTTTATATTGTTTCAAATAAAGTTCAGTTAATTTAAAATGCAGTGATTTGTTTCGTATAATGTATATTAACTCTACCTTGGGATGTAGGGCCTATATATAGTACGTAGTATACATAGAGGGCAGTGGTTTTTATTCCCGCACGTGGGTGTAAATGTAATATTACAGTATAGTTATTTAGGTTGGCAATCCCGAAATGTAGGAACTTGAATTTTCAATCAATGGTCGCCATTGCTGTAAGTACGACAAAACGCACTATCGCGCAAAAAAAAGTTTTATCACTGTTACATTGTGTAATTATTGGAAAAATAATATGATCTGATAATAATAAGAATTGAACTAGAAATGAGTTAGACATTAAACTTACAAGTTAGTTGCACAAAGAACAATTTGCGTTGATAATAAACTGAATCCTGTTGCTTCCTATAACACGCAAGACATTTTACAGCATAACGAACAATACAAAACATAATAGCATTATTACGTAATAATGCACAATCAGCATTGTCCTCAATTTTTGCTTTACGCATGCTCATATCTGGGTCACCTGAGAACTAAACCATGTACCACGTTTTTTACGGATTCTTTAAAATATATACGTGAGTATATGTAGAAAGGGAAACTAAATTTACTTGTGTTATTTATAGCGAAGGAAATAGCAATAAAAAAAAGTGAAACTCTGGCGTGCGTACTTAGTGCGTGTAAGTGAAAGTGACTTTACTAGACAATGAATAGTATTGTTATGGAAACCATGCAGGCACTTTAAAAGGAGCCCTACTTCTCAAAGTATTTCAATGACAGCACCTTGCCTCATAAAATGAGTATACCATAGTTATTTTCTGTATCATTATTATTTTTCTGGTTTGTAGCTTGTAATTCGCCAATATATTCATGCTACATGTCAAATAGAATGATAGAGATTGGTTTGGGAGAATATCCTAAACTGACTCACCGCACGTTTATGGTCGCACGGACATTAGCTCTCCATATATCCCTACATTGAGGTAATGTTTTCCCATCATCCTCTGTATAATTAAGCTCCTTCAAATTATGATTAGTGTTACCGTATTCTCCCATCTCATTCTTGGCCTACCTACTGGTAATTTTCTCTCTGGGGTTTCTACAAGAAGTTTTAGGTGCCTCTTTCATTACCCACTTGTGCCACATGCACTGCCAATCGTAGTCTTCGAGACTTGAGTGTTATTTTATGTCTGGTTTCCCATAAAGATCATACAGCGCCCCGTAGAGTGTGGGCAGGCAAAGAATTTCAGATGCTTTTGAAATTCACAATGAGTTAAAACAAGGAGAAACACTGCTTTTAGTAATTAGTTGTTATTAAATATCAAATAGCTTATTAATGAAACATTTTAAGTGAAATTTAAATTTTAGTTGTATAGTTATTTCATTTTATTATGAAGCTATGAAATCTAATTGGTAGACTGGATTAGATACCCCATAAGCATAATGAATTAAAATAAATTATCTATGTTGCTATTCGTTTTTGTACTAGAGAATTTCATCAAAATGTTGGATGATAAAGAAGATGTGCAACTCAATGGTATTAATAAAGTGTTGGTATAAGCTGATGAGAAGATATCCAACAGTGGAAATTTTATAGTTAAATGCATGATTTTCTTGTAGTACTCAGATATAATTGAGTTTACCTCTGTGGTCTAGTGATAACGTCGTTGCCTCAGACTCAGTGGGCCTATATTCGATCCCCACATGAGGCAAGTTTCCTAGGTGATGTTTTTTTCGGGGTTTCTTCACCTGTAAGACAAATGTCAGGAAAATTCAAAGCCTAAATAGTTCCCGAAGACTATCTGGCCATCAAAATGATCCATATCATATTCGTCTTGTTTAATATAAATATATTGAACGACTGATAAGTGATCCCACAATGGACCCGGAGGCCCTTGGGGTAGTGGGAGGTTAAGGCTCCCACTTTTTCTAGACAATCGGCACTTTGTCAGCCGGGTTGTCAGCCCTGCGTAACGGCTGCATTTACCCCCAGAACAAGCGTCTGGTACTCATTTCCGTTAGAGGCTGAGTCTACCCCAGGACCATAGTGCCGCCAGAGGGTTTGGGTCAGTTTAAAAATCCTGACCCCAACAGGACTTGAACCCTCGACCTTCCGGCTTGTAGCTCAGTGCCTTAACCACTACGCTACGGCGTGCCCCCATTGAACGACTGATAGAATCCCTAAGAAGATCTTGGAATGGAAAATAACTAGGAAGGATGGATGGACGGTATGAGAAGAAGTATGAGTAAACTAGGACTTACAGATGAAGATGTTCGGGACCGCTACAACTGGAGAAAGCGAGTTTCTTGAGGACATTTGAGTAGAGACGGTTAGGTGGTATGGACATCTGATAGAATGGCTAAGAAGATCTTGGAGTAGAAACTAGATAGGAAAAGAAGAAAGGAAGACCTAAAATAAGGTTGGATAGACGGTCCATCCATAGTAATTCTGCCCGAAGGCAGGTCCTTCACTGCAATCACAGCATTTTCATGCTATGCTTGTAGCTTTACTAGGGAATTGTGTAGGTGTGGTAGCTTCCCGTTGCTTTCCACACCGGTGAAGGATGTTGATGATGATGATGATAATGATAAGGATGATCATGATGATGATGGCCATATGATTTCGGGGACCGTTTGGGCCTTAAAGTTTTCCTGACATTTGTCTTACAGGTGAGGAAAAACCCCGATAAAAACCTCACCCAGAAAAACTGCCCCGACCGGGGATCGAACCCGGGCCCGCTGCGTGACAAGGCAGCACGCTACCTCGAGACCACAGCGGTGGACGGGTAGACGGTATGGGAAGAATTATTAACAGATGAAGATGTTAAGGACCGCTGCAACTGGAGAAGGGGAATTTCTTGATGGTGACGGGAAATCGCTATATTATGGATGAATTCCGAAATATAAATTTTTTTTTAAATTTCCGGATTGTTTATGTTATATACACAGGTATTCTCAACCAAAATGCTATAAATTTAGGTTCTTTAGCATTAAGTTTTTTTTTACAATGTATGAGAAGCTAGCCCATAGCTTCAACTCCCAACCTGGAAGACCAGAGACTTTTTCTGGAGTCAACCATAGATCAGTTGCTTTCACTGCAGCTAAGAGTCTGATCCACTCTTTACTGCCTCATCCGCCGTCTGCACCATACCGTAGGTCTCTTACCCAGCTGCATCCGCCATTGGGGTCTTCACCGTAACCCTGGCTAGGGACCCTTACAAGGTACTATCAGCCGGGTCAGCTCTGAACCCAGGTTTTTTAACGAGGTGTTGCTCCTCCTCCTCCTCCTTTTTCATCCGGACTCGGGACGAGTAATGATGGAGTTATATATATATTGGATATTATGTCTTATGTTAAATGCTGCGTTTTCAGTTTTCTATCAGTTGAGGTGACTGCAATCACAAGATGTTCAATTTTATAATTCCATATTATTGTTATTTATATTGCAACTCAATACATCAATGGAATTTTACCATGAATTTTGTCAGTATTAATTAAAAAAATATAATAAAATGAATACCGGAAACAATTACGATACCATATTGAAGTTCTCATTGTTATTAATAAAATTTTCTTAACTGAGGCTCAATTTTTCCCTCATTCATTTTCCTTATACGATAAAATTTCGGGTACAAATTATATTAGCTCACAAAATGAACATAAATATTAGAGGAGAATTAAATATAAAAACAATATTATATCTACAGTTTGAGAGTACATAACACACGGGACAGATTATATTCAACGAATGCCGGACTCGAAGATATCGAAAACTGCTCTACCCTATAATCTATAAGGAAAATAGATAAATAAATAAATAAATAAAGTTGACCTCTGAGGATATGGCGTGAACAACTATTTTGAGCCAGAAGCCTTTAATCCCTGATGCGATGATGATGATGATGATATATCATCGTGATCATTTTCGGTATAAGTACATAACCGTTACGATTTCAAGCGGGATTTTCAATCTCCGTCTTTTCTGACTAGTGAAGCGTTGTTTTAGGATTATATGCCGTAGCTTAGTGGTTAAGGCACTGTTCTACAAGCTGGAATGTCGAGGGTTCGAGTCCCGGTGGGGGTCAGGATTTTTAAACTGACCCAAACCCTCTGGCGGCACTATGGCCCTGGGGCCGACTCAGCCTCTAACGAAAATGAGTACCATACACTTGATCTGGGGTAAAGGCGGCCGTCACGCAGGGCTGACAACCCGGTTAACATCAAGTGCTGATTGTCCAGAAAAGTGGGAGCCTTAACCTCCTATTACCCCAAGGGCCTCCTGAGGCCTGTAGTGGAAATATTTACTTTACATGGACATGACTACCGGTTTTCGGAAGGCCTGCAGGTTAAAAATATTTTAACCAAATTGAGGAACATGACGCCAATTAGGTTCTAATTTTATTATTTCATTTTATGAGAATATGTGATTGCAAGAATACTTAGATTGTATACTCGGAATAGCAAAGAATATAATGAATTTAAGTATATGGAAAAAACGAAGATATAAGAACAGAACTAATATATTTAATCTCTGTGAAAGAATAACATATTACCAAAATGCTTATCTTCAGCACGTATTACGAATGAATGAACAGCGCATACCAAGAAGAATGTATAATTATAAACCAAAAACGAGAAGAACGTTGGGAAGATCATTGAAGAGATGGAAGGACCAATTCGACCTACAATGAGATCGGAACAGGCCATTGGGCCTAATCCTTGTTGTTGATGATGAAGTATGTGGCAAACATTATATAAGCAGAGGCAACAATCCGGAAGGACGTAGACAATCGAGTACAATAAGGTAAGAAAGCGATTTGTCTTTTAAATAAGTTTGTTATGGACGAATATAATGAACATTAATACTAAGATGAGGATATATAGTTATATAGTGAACCAATATCATTATATGGATCTGAGTTTTGTAACTTTTGGGGAAAGCTAAAAGAGTAATTGATAAAGTGGAATTTTTTCTTCCTAAGGAGAGTATGCAGATCTCTAAATTGCAACATGTGCCGAATGCAATAATTCCAAGACGAACTGGAAGGATTTTAACAAGTGTTGAGAGGATAGCAACTTGGCGGTTATTGTGATATGGTCATGTGAAAAAGGGGCAGCGAGACTTACTTCGATCACAATGCGATCTGACGGCTTTTATAACAATAAAATATTTTTAACGAGAATATTTACTTTATATTAGTAATACATTGATGTATCGAGAGCCTAAATATCGTAAGTGGTAGCATACTAGCTAGAGGTCTCGAGTTCAAATCCCAGTTCAGACGTTAATTTTTCTTTTCAAATAATATTTGGCCTTTATTGTTAAATGTCAAAATTTAAATTATAAAGACGATATATATATGGAGAATATAATACATATATAAGAAAAATAAGTGTTTGAATTGGATTCGCCTGGTGGTGTAATGGATAACACGCTGAGGTACAGACTCAGAGTTCCAGGTTCGAATCCCGTCCAGGCATTTATTTTTCTTATCATACCATATATATATGTGTGTGTGTGTGTGTGTGTGTGTGTGACATGATAATACAAATCATAAGAGGCAATATTTAAGAAAACTATTTTGTATATTATTTTGAGTTACTCACTACTTGTTAGTTATTAAAGAAATATGTAAAAATGCACACGTGTTCATATAATTACTGTTACTGAGAATCTTGAGAATGTCACGTGTGATTGATGTCTGTACTTACACTTTCATAAGACGTAAAATCTATTAAATACTATTTTTAACGGAATATCATATTGTATGTTTTATGATACAATAGAGTAATTATAAATAACGTATTAGATTTATTAACGTTCAATCTTTGACATTTACTGTCATTATACAAAAAAGCTAAAATGAAACAAGAAAAGCATATAATGTTAATTACATAATTACATTCATAAACCGACTTAAAACCTTGTGCCGGTTCAACACAGCCAATATTTTCTCCTTCATTTCTTGATCTCTTATTGTTCTGTCAAGAACATCATTAAACAATCAATTTTATATCTCGAGACCATCATCATCACCATCAGGAATACAATCATCATCAACTTTCTTACAAGGGTTAGGAAATCTTGCTTGTTCCGTCTTCACATTTCTTCTCGGCCGCCTAAAGTTTGATTTTCCCTTTAGGAAGGTATATACGGATTGTAACTAAATTCCCATTACATACATTGAGGACGTGTAGTGGGGACCAAGACGGTAATGTTTAGCATGAGAACACATGTCCGGAAACGAGCCGTTTTCCCGCTATACGCACGCAAAAGAAATCACTGCACACGTTCAACTCTCCCGCATTTTCAGCTCCAAAGACGCACACGTTTTCTCGACTTGACCCTCTTGTAATGAGTTGATGGTATTATAAAGGATAGGGAGAAAACTTGTAGGCCTACAGAAAATCCTGGTACCTCAGTCTGAGGGTTGGATCAACGGGCCAGCTTCTCGTTATCTGTAAAAAAGTTATCTTCTAAAAATAATGCGTCTCGAAATCAGAATGAATGTAAACAAAGACTACAAAAGCTACGAAAATTGACATTGAAATGTGCAGTAAGTAATTCGAAGACGAACTGTAAGGATTTTTACAAGTATAGAGGTATTCAGAAAGAAGGAACAGAATTCAAACATTTATTTCTTCCAAACTACAAAAAATAGAAACACAGTTCCAGCGTTCCTGGAAAGAGAAAAGTCTGAAGTTCTGATCACGGCCGCATTGGCGCTGTTGTTTGTCATATTGATTGTTTGTATCAAAATGGCGACACAATAGGACGTTGGATTGGAAGAGGAGGAGCAGAAAATCAACTTCATTGCCGGTAGCCTCCCAGATCACCAGACCTAAGCCCGTGTGATTTTTATCTGTGGGAATACGTAAAAGGCCGTGTATTTTAACCCCTCTAAGCTTGACACTCTTAAAAATCTGCGACATCGAATTGTTGAAGCTGTGAATTCGATGACTAGAGACCAGCTGATTCGTGTGTGGCAAACAATGAGCCACTGTTTTGACATTTGTCGCGTAACACGTGGTGCTCATATTGAATGCATAAAATAGTGAAATTTGAACTTTTCTCTTTCCAGGAACGTTGGAATTGTGTTTCTATTATTTGTAGTTTGTGAGAAATAAATGTTTGAAATATGTTCTTTCTTTCTGAAAAGCCGTGTATTAAGAGGATAGAAATTAAGCATTTATTATGAAATGGTCATGTGAAGAGGATAGAAGAGGAAATATGACCAAAAGAGCTTTGAATTACAATCCAGAGAATAGAATGAGAAGTGGAGAGAAGGAATTTGAATGTTCGACATGTCAATTGATGAAAATGAATGGAATAACAGAGAGGCATGTCGATCGAAATTCAGAATGCTAAAAAGATTGTAAACTTCTGCTTGATTGATTGAAAAATAATATAAATTTATAAATAGCCATAAACTATTACTGATAACGACCTAAAGTTTTTTTTAAATAACGAATAAAAGATAATCAATTTTCAAATATGTGAATAGCGTCTAAAGTTAAATAGAATGATCTAATATTATACGCAAGGAGATGTTTTGTTTCGTTTTGTGAAACTTGATTGTGATATATGGCATTTGCCACTTTCAGAATAGATTATAATTCAATTTCACCGACCTTGGATACTTAATACTGATCTATCTTGTGAGAAAGGATGTTTGATGTTCATCTTTAATGTATATTGTAATTATATTTATCACTACATTAATTGCTAGTCACAGAATTTCAAGGCAATCTATCAATAAGTCCAACACATCGTGTCGTCAGCTACCATAACATACTGTCATTTACTAGAAAAGCAGCTTATAAAATGATTTATGAAGGTTGGAGATCCGCAATGGCTCTCATACTCTTATTTATTTACAATCTACTGAATGGATTTATTTCAGATTTTCAGTTTCGTCTTCGTTGTTTTTGTATTATTATTATTATTATTATTATTATTATTATTATTATTATTATTATTATTATTGTATGGGTTCGAAACCTGGACAGTAGGTAGAAAACAAGCCAAAAAGCTGTTAGCAGTAGAAATGTATTTTTGGAGGCGATGGACAAGAATTTCAAGAAGGGATAGGGTCAGAAACAGCACAATAAGGGAAATTATGCAAATTGAAAAAAAAGACAAACGTTTAAAATGGTATGGACACCTCATAAGAATGGAAGAAGAGAGAATACCAAACAATATCCTTAATTGGAAAGCTAATGGAAGAAATGGAGGCAGATCTAGTGAACGTTGGATAGATGGAGTGAGAAGAAGTATGGAAACTAGAGATTTGAGGGAGGGAGATGCTTTAGACAGTAACCTCTGGCGACAAATCACTTTGGGTTGAAGGAGAAACGCTGTATTGTTGAATATTCCTAATAAAAAATACTATTATTATTTATGAGTGTCAAATATTAGATCTTAAGGTCTGTTCCGAACTCATATTAAAATTGGTCTTCCCGTCTTTTGCTCGGTCGTTCTATATTTCTTTATTCTAGTGGTCTGACCACGTTTCGGAATTCTATTGTAATCAGTTCTATTGATGTGGTCCATCCATTCGTCTCTGTACAGTGCAATCCTGTCTAATAACATGAATATGTTTAATTATGTTCGCATAAATTCTCTACATTACCGATCGGCTATTGTATAAACAGCCACACCCCTCAAGAACCTCATTTCTGAAGTTTCTATTCTTTGTTCCTGGTTTTTGGTTAAGACCCAGTACCGTCAAGAAATGCGGACATGGGTTCAACTGGGGTAAAATTTTCCAGAGGTCAAATAGTCCCCCATTGGGTTCTCCGGGCAGGGACTACTTCAGGGAACCCATACCTAATGGAGAGCTTATGTCCGCGCGGCCATGAACCTACGGGTTCGATAGTGCCAGTGAGTAAGTAAGTAAGTATTCCATTCACTTAGTAGAGTTGGAATCTCCGTTGTTTTATAAAATGTTAGAAGTATTTCTTTATTATTATTATTATTATTATTATTATTATTATTATTATTATTATTATTATTATTATTATTATTATTATTATTATTATTATTATTATTATTATTATTATTATTATTTATTTATTTTGAGAATTTTTCTCATCATTTAGGGTTTTCTCCAACCAATCTTAGTGATTAACATGAATTAAAAAAAATAAAAAATAAAAATGACTACTGACTTATAGACTATCAGTTTACAACAAACATTCACAAATTTCCCTTAATTGAAGTTCTGCATCGTTCTTTTCCTCTGTGTCTTCATCTGTTACACCAAATTTCCTCATTGAATTTTGAATGTTATTATTATTATTATTATTATTATTATTATTATTATTATTATTGTTGTTGTTGTTATCATCATCATTATTTTTCGCATTCCATCTTCCAATGTGAAACTAAGTAATTTTACTCTAAGTTGATCTGTATAAATGCAACTTATCTTTTAACGGATTCGGAAGGAACGTAGCTATTGAGGTTGTTCTCATTAAAATATTTTTCGAAAAAATACAAATAAATAGGTTTATGATTGAAATAATTCAATATTTTTACAATGAAAATGTAATGTTTTAATTAAACTTACTTAGTAGATACCGAAAAAAAAAAACCAAGATAATGTTTTCTATGTGCCTGTTAACGCTTTAGCAGCTTGCATTTTTTGGGAGGTAAAATGCCATATAGTAATCAATTAAGAATAGTAAGGTCCAGTTTTTAACCAGCAAAATCGGATAGGATTCACCTAAAATAAAAGTTATATCGCTCTAGCGGCCGCAATTTTCTACTTTTCGCAACGAAACTAGGTTATGCCATTCAAGTAAAACGAGAAAGGCATTCTTAAAAATTATTAAAATTCGACAATTAGGAGAGGAGTTGGATCAGCTATAGTCATATAATACGTTTTTACATGTTAACAGTCAAACCTCATTTTGTGTATGTGTAACTCACATATCCACATGTGGGGCAAGAGGGCTTCCTTGCGAGAGTAACTTAACCAAGCTAATTTAGTTACGCTTATTTCACTACAGATATCACAGAATAATAAGTGGTTAGCTCATCATCTCAAAGAGACACCCAGTAGGCAATTAAGATATTGCTTAGATGGGAAATGCCAATTAAATTTTCCTCAGAGCTTCTAATTATAGTCTGAGGTTAGTTTAGAACCCAAAAATCATCTGAAACGGGAAACGCGTGTTAAAGTCCCTCACGGAAGACTTGTCCTCAGATTTTTTCATTCTAAAAAAAGCCGTCAACCTTGGCCGGGTTTGAACCCGCAACCCTCATGACTAGATGAAATAACATAACCACTGTACTACTGGCATGTATATATCTTGTCTCTGTAAGACCCGGGTGATTTGTAGCACATGATCATACCTAAAAGACGAAAGATTAATAGAATAGAATGGAATGGATTTAAATAAATAATAGTTTTAAAAAACTAAAACAACACGCTTTATTTGAAGACCGAACTAAAAAATGAAAAATAATTTTAATTTCCAACACGCTTGGGATAAAATTAAAATGGTCAACAAAAAAATCATCTCCAACACATATAGTATACAACTAGAGTTATCAACAAAAAGAAAATCATTTTACCATCAAAAGCGTGGGGTGCTGTTTATGATTTTTACATTTTCGTCTTAGAGACTTTACGTTTACCAATATCTGTTTATTATCAAATACATTAATTGATATAGAGTACCCCACGCTTTTGATGGTAAAATTATTTTCTTTTTGTTGATAACTCTAGTTTTATTCTATATGTGTTGGAGATGATTTTTTTTGTTGATCACTTTAATTTTATCCCAAGCGTGTTGGAAATTAAAATTATTTTTCATTTTTTAGTTCGGTTTTCAAATAAAGCGTGTTGTTTTAGTTTTTTAAAACTATTATTTATTTTATTTTCTGATTATTCTGGCCAGGATTTTAGAAAAAAATATGAAATTATTGTATTGTCACGGATCCTTTACAAGTATTCAAAGTTTCAAGTCGATCCAATGATTTTAAGTGGGTGAAAATCGCGTTGAAAGATTCCATTACGTAGATAGATAGATAGATACAGGTCAAGCTAATATAAAGCGTGTAAAAATAGAAGTAGAGATATAATTATTAATTACACATACAAGTTACTTTTTTACTCCCCTTAAATTTTAAATTTAAATTTATTTTCATAATCATTACTCGATCCTTGTGGTATAAAGCACATTAATTCTGGCAATATCATGTAAATATAGTCCTTATAGATACTGTAAGCACCCACGTATGTAATATAGCTCCAAGGAAGAGCTGTTTGATGAAATAAGATGAATAGTCAAATTAAAGATATTTACTCTTATGAGACGTTAGTAGTGCTGCAGGAATATCAAAGCAGATTTACTGGTTTACCGGGCTGCACAATTGCTCTAAGCTATAATTGACCTTTGTATGAAAGAAAGAAATTATTGAGGTATAGGCGATCTACATTGCTGACATTTGAACATGGCCGGACGTCGAACCTGGTAATATTTCACACACCCAACGTAGGAAGAACATTAAAACTACTTTAATATTATGTCACAACTATCTAGGCCTGTCGAGCTATGGAGTTCAGTTTTTATACAAATACGGATTTTTTAAAAAAAATACAGAGGATTTTCAGTAACGATTTACAAAATCAGCGAACTAACAAGCGAACGCTAAACTACTCTGGGGTACTAACTCGTCCATTTTGACACCCTAACTTGCCCAAACTAACACTAACTTGCCCATTTTAACACCCAAACTTGCCTACTAACATAGGTGGACTCCTGGAATAGAATCCCCTTATAGAGGAACTTCGGGTAATTGGATACTTATTTTGAATTTGCTATTTTTTCTTCTTTTAATTAAGGGATTTGAATTTTGTCTAATTACAGTGATTATCATTAGTGTTATAACTATACAATAGCATTGTTATTTTATTCAAATTTGGAAACATCTTCATAATTTATAAACTTTTTTTACATTACAAGAAAGGTCCACTTTAACCTTCATTCTAGCCTTTCTAGACTATTTTAAGTTTATTTACTCTATTAATGTATACAGACTTTCTTGAATATTGATAAAATATGTGTCAGTAGTCGCGGTTGTACATAGAATGTAAGTAAATTAATCAAATTAATCTGAAAGTATTTATGGCTGATCGTAATTAAAAGCGTTGACATTATTTAAGTTTTTAAAAAAATATCATTGAATATAACATTTACACGTCTTCATCTGCGGGCAGCGACGGTCTTTGGGTTTAGATAAAATTACAAGAGTATTAAATAAAATTAATTAAGTGTATGGCTTTTACATGTAACACCCTTAATGATAAAATATATGTATCCATGTAAAGTAGACCCAAGTCAATTTTAACTGCCATCTGGAGGGTACCGGTACCGTATACCTTAACTGAATTTCTTTGTTACAGAATATCAAACCAAATCCGTCAGGATATTAAAACAACATCTAACTAATATAGGCATTATATATTTAGGAGTTTTTTCAACATTTGTAATATTCAATAGCAAAATTAAGAATTAGTTCTTGGTTTGAAAAACTTTTTAAATGGTCGTTTTCATAAATATATATGGCAAATAAATCCTTCTTCGCACAAATAATAAAAGAAACTGGTCTTGAACTCATTAAAATTGATGAGAGGAAGAAATTAAAATATTTTCTGTTCCAGGACAACACCAATTAAAAACGATATTAATAGGGTCCACTCAAACAGAAGGGTCCACATTATCCGAACTTCCCCTAGTGGGAACATAAGTTATCACATGGACCAACATTACGTTAGCAGTCATTTGTTCTCCTATCAAATATTGACAGGTAGCACGATGGCATAGAATAGCCTGTCTGGATACTTTCTTCAGATCAAATGTCTTTCAGTTGGATTTGTTTTTTACTCTTAAATAGAATGGTAAATGTGGAAGGGCAAGAATACTTGAGACTCACTAAGATAAGAACAAAGAAGAAATCCATTAGTGTGTGATCGAGACAATTTATAGAAAGTCAGTTAAGACGTCATAAATAATTATACCAACAGATGGAAATATCCCTGCTAGAAAGAAAGTTACGATTTAAAATCCGGTATTCAACACTGAGAATTAGACGCAGTGGTCTAGTGGTTATGCTCCTTGCCTCTAGCCCCAGGGGTCGCGGGTTCAAACCCAACCGAGGTCGATGTATTTTTAGGATGGAAAAATCCAAGGAACATGTTCTCCGAAAAGGACTTCAAAGCTATCGGTCCTTAGTCTGAAATTTTCAGGCTTGCAAATAAAAAAAACCTATAAGAAACATGTACCGATTTTTTTACCGTCAAAGTAATACCTTAGTTGCATACTATGTATCTCTTGAGATGACATCTAACTCACGACATCTGTAGGGAAATAAGCGTATCTAAAATCAGAATAATCCCCAAAAGGGAGGCCAGGTCCCAACTTGAGCTGTAAGAATAATTGATGGAGAATTCAACATACAGACTATAGAAAACTGAAAGAAATTGTCGGAATATCCGGGTTCGGAGTTTGAACATTATACCTCTGAAATAAAAAAAAAATAAAAACATGTCAGTATTCCATGCAGGCGTATGCTGTATAGGAAACCAGATGTGATAACAATTACGTTTCGTAGGCTGTGAAGGGCAGGACATACGTCACGAATGGGGATTTAAAGAGGAGCTTTATGAAAATCGAAAAGTGTACCCGAGTGATTTTTAAAAGGTTGACCCCCCCACTTCTAATAGTCCGATATTGCTGATTAACAAACTCTATTTCACTTATCTTAATTCAGTGTTATGTGCCGAGCTTAGTTCAAGAAAAATGTGGCAGCTAGATCGTTAACAGTACATCACTAATATCTTTCTTTTAGCAATTAATAATTATACAATTAAATTATAATACTAGTAAATGAGGGAAATTTTGAAGAAGTGGCTGATTTCAAATTGGGAACAATAGTTGCAAATAGAAATGAGATGCACGAAGAAATTTAACATAGGCTCAATTATTGAAATGTATGCTATTATGCATTACAGGGACTGTTGTCGTCCCGACTCCTTTCAAAATATATTATAAAACAGGTATTCTCTAGGTTATATTATATGGATGAGAAACACGGGCTCTTACTTTAAGAGAGGAAAGAAGATTACGAGTACTTGAGAATAAAGTTCTTAGAAAAAATTTTGGATCAAAAAGAGATGAGCAGACAGGTGAATGGAACAAACTACATAATAGTGAGCTATATGATATGTAGCATATAGGAAGCCAGATATAATAAGAACAGTTAAGTCTCGTAGACTGCGATGGGCAGGACATGTGGCACGAATGGGAATGAAATAGGTGCATGGAAGCTTCTTGCAGGAAAACCAGAGAAAAACACCCAGTTGGTAGACCAAGAATGGGGTGGGAGAATGACATTTTCCATGATTTGTGGGAAGTAGATTATACAGGGGATGATTGGAAAACACTAGCTCAGGATAGGGATGTATGGAGAGCTTATGTCTGTGCGGCTATGAACCTACGAGTTCGATAGAACCAGCGAGTTAGTTAGTATTAAGATTAACAACTATTTTTAGTTGGTATTTTAAATATTGATGATGGACAAGTAAGTTTATTATATCTCATTATTTTTATTTATACTCTCCTTCATGTACATAATATAGGGACTGTGTACCGAACAATTTAACTTGTCTTGTTTGTGTATACATTTTATTATTAGTTTCATATCTAATTTTAACTTTCATTATAATTATTGTGTTATCGATATTACTCTTATAGATATTAATAGTCACATTTTTATTTACGTTTCAATATCATAATTAATTGGACGTTGATATGCAACAACCGGCTATGCGCCATTTAAAAAATGAACTTTTTAGCCATCTGTAGCACTGGCTCATGAAGTAAGTGTATGCACACTTTTAGCGTAAATCTTTTTTAAAAAGTAGCCTTATTATTTATTAAGGAAAAATGTAAGCGCCATCAGTCTTTTGAAACAAACAGCTATGAAACCAGATCTTCATAAATGCTAATCTAAGCTTTGCATCACGCAGCTAAGCGCCAAATGTTCCCGCTCTTAGATTGTTGTTGCTTAACTGACGAACAAGGAAAATAACTTGCAATGTCCAGTATACTTAGTGTGGCGCTACAATAAAGAGTGAAGATTGACTTAAACTTTAAACGCATTTTTCTCGAAACTTATATAATGGCGCATAGCCGGTTGATGCATAATGCCTCCTAATGTGATTGCTTTATTCTAATGTAACATGTGGTGAGTGAAAGGCCACATGGTCTTAAATCCACTTAACTCTAAACTAATTAACTCACTGGCACTATTGAACCCGTAGGTTCATGACCACGCGGACATAAGTTCTCCATACATCCCTATCCTGAGCTAATGTTTTCCAGTCATCCCCTGTATAATCTACTTCCCTCAAATCATAGTTAATGTTATTCTCCCACCTCATTCTTGCTCTATAAAACTGGGCTTTTCCTTATGGTTTTCCTACAAGAAGCTTCCATGCACGTCTTTCATTCCCCATTCGTGCCACATGTCCTGCCCATCGCAGTCTACGAGACTTAACTCTGCTCACTATATCTGACTTCCTATAAAGACCATGTAGTTCACTGTTATGTAAGTCTTCTCCATTCGCCTGTCTGTTCATATCTCTTTGGTCTAAAAATTTTCCTAATAACTTTATTCTCAAATGCTCGTAATCTCCTTTCCTCCCTTAAAGTAAGAGTCCATGTTTCGCATTCATATAATATAACTAGTAGAATAGTAGTTTTATATATTTTCGGTTTAACGTTTTTTTTAAGAGTTGGCACGTCAAGAGGCTCTGAAATGCATAATAGCACGGATTTGCATTACAGAGACTCTAACTCCACCAGGCTAAATAAATAAATAAATAAATAAATATTCGTTGTCTTGTAAGGGGGAACAAAGTCATTAGGAGCATCGAATCCGGGGGTTGATGGTCGCGCGAACACACGTCCCTATCTTGAGCTAATATTTTCCAATCATTCTCTGTATAAGTTACCTTCCTCCTTATGGTTAATGATATTCTCCACCTCATTATTATCCTACTTCAGGGAATTTTCCCTCTGGTTTTCCTACAAGAAGTTTCCATGGACCTCTTTCATTCACCATTTGTGTCACATGTCCTGCCCACTAGAGTATACAGGACTTAACTGTTCTTATTACATCTGCCCTTTATTAAATAACCCTCACTTTCTGATACTGGTAATTTAATCATCATCATCATTCAGTATCATGGAAGCTTCCGCCGTCTTCCGGAAACCAAACGCTATTCCTCTCTGTCCATCCATTGATCTTCCTCCAATCCTCTGATATTCATAGCCACTTGTACCCCTTCTATCCAAGTTTTCTTCGGTCTTTCTCTCTTCCTCATTTCCATTGGGATCAATTCCATAACAATTTTAGGTAATCTTTGCTCTTTCATTCTTTTGAGATGGCCATACCACTGTAATCTTTAATTTTCTATAATGTCTATGATATTTAACATTTTGCAATATTGTTATTTTAACACAGTTCCAATAATTGATCATATTATAATATTATAATTATATTGTGAAAAGAAAAAATAATGTCTGAACCAGGAATCGAACCGTGGAAAGAATTTTTAATGTTTGTGCCAGGTCTGGAATGGTGTAGTGGGCTGCACACTAGTCTTGGAGAACTAGAGGTCCACGGTTCGATTTCTGGTTCAGGCATTAATTTTTCTTTTCACAATATCATTATAATATTATAATGTCTATGATGTCCGGCTCCTCTTGTACATCCATAATTTCCTTTATTTCTTTATTTGGTATTCTCTCCATTCTAGATTTTCCAGCTGATCTTCTTAAAACATCCATTCCTCTACTTAAAATTCTTTTCATTTCCCTGGTAGGAATTTGCCAATCTTCAGCATCATATGTTAAAATGCTCGGAATTATGGTTTGATATATTTGTAATTTTCTATTTTTTGTAATATCCTTGCTGGTAATTTAATATTATCTCTTATAGTCTTCCATTCTCTATTTATATCAGTTTCTTCTTCATGTTTCATTTGTTATAGAATTTAAAAAATAAATTAGAGCAGTGTCAATCGATCTATTCCTTCGATTTATCTAACACAGTATTGAAAGAGAGTTATTAATGTAATTTATCTTCATTATGAAGTGATTTAACATAACTGAATGCTCAGAATAGTTTTAGTGGGAAACACTAGATGTGAAGTTCCTCGCGAACTGCGCATTTCTATTTCTCTAAAAGTAGCATCGTCATGCGCTATATACAGTATACTGTTTGGAAGACAAGCATGTCCCGATCAACAAACAATATTATATATATATATATATATATATATAAACTCTTCTGGAAAATACCGAAATATTTACCCGTTTATCTGTTTAGCGAAATCCGAATGAATATACCTATTGAGGTTGTTCTGATCGAGAGGTTATATTTTTACCAATCTTGATTAATCCAACTAAGTAAACACCGGTAATGACTATAACAACAATTATATATAGGCCTATACATTTTTTCATATTTATTTATTTAGCAGGTTTCACAACATATTTCTGTGTCTAAATATTCTACTGTCATTCTTCTCCACATCTCCCTGTCATTCCAGTTTCCATCATCCAATCCTCTTCTTCTCGATCTTATATATACCATGTGTTTTCAGTTCTGCAAAAACTTGCACTTCCACCTCTTTACTTCTAACAGCTTCAATTCTTTTGTTTCTTCTTTAATAATAATAGCTTTATTTTACTGGCAGAGTTAAGCCTTAAGACCTTATCTACCACTCAACCAGATTAAAAAAATATGAAGAAGGTTGAACCATAAACTGAATCTGCAATTGTAAATGGGGCTTCTAAATATTCGAAAGCTTGGAGAGCTGTAAAATATAGACCTAATATAACTGTTAAGAATAGTCCTTGGAGAGATTGATTATAGTTATTTTCTAACTATTCTTACATCTAATTTACAATAAACATAAATATTACATGCTATATTTAATTTAGGAAGTTATATTTTGAGGTTATTTTAATTATATTATTTTTGGTCTGGACATCTTACCTCAATATTAATGTTGATTTGTTCTTGGACATGTTTCAAAACAATTCTCTGTTTTTATTTCAGCTTTCCCAGACTAGTCTGGAAAGCTGAAGATAAAACAGAGAATTGTTTTGAAACCATGTCCAAGAACAAATCAACATTAATATTGAGGTAAGATGTCCAGACCAAAAATAATATAATTACATGCTATGTCTACAATATAATTATTTTTACAAAATATTTTGATTTAATCTAGATGTAACGAATGAAATATAAAATGTACAAGATAGAAATATGAGAAGAAAAAAATTAGTTCTCGTGAAATAGTATATTACGATGCCGGTTGGGAAGTGCGTTTCTTCAGAAGGGAGGAAAATGTTTAAAAACCGAGCGACAGCTCGGTTTTTAATTTCCGAGATTCTGTATAACATTTCAGAAGCGTGCGTTGTACATAATCTTTTGCGCGATGGTGTTTTCAAAATAATAAATAATAGTAAAATAATAACATGTTTGTTGGAAATATTTGCATTCATTATAAACAACTGACTAGCGTTAACAGTGTGGGCAATGTTTATTAGTTGAAACAAGAGGATGCCTTGAGACCAATTATTGATAATAAAGATAATAAAGTTCGTATTTATTGTTTTATATTGTTTCAAATAAAGTTCAGTTCATTTAAAATGCAGTGATTTGTTTCGTATAATATACATTAACACTACCTTTTGAATATATGTTAGTATAGGCCTGTGCATTGTACATAGTATATATAAAGGGCAGTGGTTTTACTTCCCACACGTGGTTTGTAACATGTAATATTACAAGTACAGTATGGTTATTTAGGTTGACAACCCCAAAATGTAGGAAATTGAACTTTTAATCATGGTCGCCATTGCTGTAAGTACGAGAAAACGCACTATCACCCAAAAAAAAAAATAACTACAGGATAGTAATGTAAACCTTACTGTGTGTTAAATTAAAAATTAATTAATTAAAATATAGTTTATAGACCCTCAGGATAGAAATTAACTCTGCTAAAAATATTCAGATGAATATTAAATGAGTGTTTTGTTGTATGTTAAAGAAGCAATTCGTTCTTTAATATCCTAAGCTACCTTTTGAAGCAGATACAGTAACTTTTATTTAAAGCTGTAATACATTTTTTTTCATGCCTTCTGTCCAGGGAAACTTAATTGAAACTTTCAAACTTTATAAAACAGTGGTGAGACCAGTTGTAACATACGCAGCTGAAACATGGACACTGAACACAGAAGATGAAATTTAAATGAGGGTAATTGAGGGAAGAACTATTAATAAAAACTTTGAAACCAGTAGATAACGTGAAATATGGAGAATAAGAATTAATGAAAAAATACAACATATCTTTATAGTGCAAGATATTGTATAATTTATAACATAGCTTAGAGTCAATTGGCTAGGACTTTTTATGGAATGGATGGAAATAGATAGCCCAAAAATATCTTAAGTGGTGTGTTGCTAAGAAGTAAAATAAGAGGTAGAGCAAGGAAAATATGGGTACAAGAATTAGAGAGTGACCTTGGTGAAATTAAAATTAGAGAATGGAAAATGAAAGTTATGAAGAGAGATGAGTAGAGGAGGATTGTAAGGAAACCAAAGCCTATCGTGAACTAAGAAAGGAGAAGACTTTTTTTTTCTTGACACTCCATTTTATATTGTGAATGAATGTATTTCTTTGCCTGCAATTAATGTTGTATATACTAGTGTTTTTACAGTGTATACCGACGTTTGAATTAATTTATTAATGATATCTATTCCGTTGTACATTATGCTAAATAATTATAAAATAATAATAATAATAATAATAATTATTATTATTATTATTATAAACTATATTTTTTCTATGTTATATAACCTGTTTGAATGTTCAATATGTACATTTATTGATAATCAATTAGAAGGCCAAACAATTCCGATTTTTAAATTTAACCTTATACTTTGATAGTTTGATGTTCAAGGTAAATTTAATAATACTTTTTATCTATATTTTTAAAATATTATTTACCTTGAAATTATCAGTATAAGTTCATAAAGAAATCCTGAAAATAGAAATAATGGTAGATATGATCTTAAAATTTCTATATTGAATCGTTTGGTATTTGGATTTTGCATTCAGTTTTAGTTTTACTCTCTATCATACAAGCAATAAAAGGATTTTCAACTTAATATAATAATAATAATAATAATAATAATAATAATAATAATAATAATAATAATAATAATAATAATAATAATAATAATAATAATAATAATAATAATAATAATAATAATAATAATAATAAAAATGATAATAATAATAACAATGATAATGTTAATGATAATAATGATGATGATGATAATAACAATAATAATAATAATAATAATAATAATAATAATTATTATTATTATTATTATTATTATGACTGAAGAATTAAGGCTTTAAAGCATTGTTACCATTCAACCATGCTTAAAAAGTAGCCTATATTTAGTCTCATACTATAAATACAATAAACATAAACGTAATTACACGGTATATCTACAATAAATTATTATCTACAACATGTGTTGATTTACTCTTGATTTAATGAATAAAATATAAAACGTACTAACTAACTCACTGGCATTATCGAACCCGTAGGTTCATGGCCGCGCAGACATAAGCTCTCCAAACATCCCTATCCTGAGCTAATGTTTTCCAATCATCCCCTGTATAATCTACTTCCTTCAAATCTTAGTTAATATTATTCTTCCACCTCATTCTTGATCTACCTACTGGGGTTTTCCTTCTGGTTTTCCTACAAGAAGATTCCATGCACGTTGCTCATTCCCCATTCGTGTCACATATCCTGCCCATCTCAGTCTACGAGACTTAACTGTTCTTATTACATTTGACTTTCTATAAAGACCATGTAGTTCACCGTTAATAAGTCTTCTCCATTCACCTGTTTGTTGTTCATCTCTCTTTGCTCCAAAAATTTTCCTAAGAACTTTGTTCTCAAACACTCATAATCTCCTTTCATTCCTTAAAGTAAAAGTCCATGTTACGCATCCATATAGTATAACTGGTAGAGTAACAGTTTTGTATATTTTCAGTTTAACATTTTTTTGAAAAGAGTTGGGACGTCAAGATTCTCTGTAATGCATAATAGCACGAATTTCCAAAATTGAGCCTACGTTTAATTCCTTTGTGCATCTCATTCCTATTTGTGATTATTGTTCCTAGGTATTTGAATTCAGCCATTTTCTCAAAATTTCCCTCATTTGTCATTAGCTGTTCATTTCCATTATGTAATGTATTTCTATGTGTGACCATATACTTAGTTTTTTTATATTTACTTCCAGTCCCAATTTATTAGTGTTACTCAATAGTGTGTGCGTGTTGGCCTTTAGTATCTCCTCGCTATCACCCAATAGTACTACCTCATCAGCATAAGCTAACATAAATTGAGTTGTAGGTCTTCTTCATCCTCTAAAGATTTCATGGCATGCTCTAGTATAAAATTAAGTAGTAGAGAAGATAGTGCACCTCCTTTCTTCAACCCATTGTGAATTTCAAAAGTATCCGAAAACTGTTTGCCTACACGCACCCTACTCTTTGTGCCATTTTGACACATTCGTATAAGCTAACTAACTTTTTAGGAATTCCGAACTCCAGCAGGATACTATATAACTTCTCCCTCTTAATTGAATTGTATGCCTTTTTGAAGTCTACGTATAGTTGATGTACAGTACCATTATATTCCCATTTCTTTTCTAAAATCTGCCTTAAACTAAAAATCTGATCTGTTGTAGACTGTTTCTTCTAAATCCACATTGATGATCTCCTAGAATATCATCCATATAAGGAGTAATTCTGCATACTAATATATTTATTAGAATTTTGTATGAAGTTGAAGGTAATGATATTCTCTGTAATTGCTGCAATCAGTTTTATCTCCTTTCTTATAAATTGGTACGATAATCGATTGTTTCCATTCATCTGAAAGAGCTTCTCTTTCGCAAATCATATTAAGCAACCGGCGTATCTTCTCCATCAATTTTTCTCCTCCTGATTTTATCAGTTCTGCTGGGACCTCATATGAACCTGATGCTTTATACATATTCAATTTTTCTATCGCCATTTCAACCTCTATTGCACTTGGTTCTGCGACTAGCAGTTCTGCTGTCTGAAAATTATCCTCGTCAGTACCTTGTTCTGTATGTACATTTAATAACTGATTAAAGTAACTTTTCCATCTATTTAATATACTCTTCGAATCTGCAATCATATCCCCAATTTCATTCCTAATTATGTTTGTTATAGCCTGAAACCCTTTCTTCTCTATCCTAATTCCCTGATATAATTCTCTTTTGTTCCTATTAATTTCAAGATCATTAATCTTCTCTCTCAAATATTCCCTCTTTTTACTCTTTAGTAACTTCGTGGTTTCCCATATAATACTGATCAATTGCTCTAAATTTACCTCATTTGGCTCGTGTAGCCATTTCATTTTTGATAAAATGTACAAAAAAGAAAAATGAAAATAAAACCAGTATCGACATAGAATAAATTTAGTTGTGGAGAACATTTAATTATTTAACAAGTAAATTAATGGTATATTATTGTCTTAAAAGATCAAGTGTGCGTCAACCTCTCATATCTTGAGGGAGGCAATTCCAGGAGCGAGCAGAAGCTACTGTCAAAGAAGTAGAATAAGGGATTATTAGCAGACTGTTATCTTGTGACCAAGTGTCAATGGGAAACCGGATGTAATAAGAAGAGTTAAGTCTCATAGACTTTGATGGGTAGGACTTCGGGGCACGAACAGAGAATGTAAGAGGGGGGATGGAACTTCTTGCAGGAAACCTGAGGGAAAGTACCCAGTAGCTAGACCAAGAATGTGGTGGGAGAATAACATTAATCATGGTTTGAGGAAGATAAATTATACAACGAACTATTGGAAAACATTAGCTCAGGAGAGGGATGTGCTGAAAGCTTAATTCCGCTCGGCCGTGAACTCCGGGTTTAGTAATGTCAATGAGTTATTTAATAATAATAATAATAATAATAATAATAATAATAATAATAATAATAATAATAATAATAATAGCATTATCAAACCCGTAGGAGTATGGCCGAGCGGATTAATCTCTCCATACATCTCTATCCTGAACTAAAGTTTTCCAATCGTCCGTTGCATAATTCACCTCCCTCAAATAATGGTTAATGTTATTATTCCGCCTCATTCTTGGTCTACCAACTGGGCGCTTTCCCTCTGGTTTTCCTACAAGAAGTTGCCATCCCCTCTTTCATTCCCCATTCATGCCAAAAGTCCTGCCCATCGCAGTCTACGAGATTTAACTGTTCTTATATCTGTATTCCCATAAATTTCATGTAGTTTAGTGTTGTATAGTTATCTCTATTTGCTTCTCTGTTCCCTCTCTTTTTGGTACAAACATTTTACTAAGAACTTTATTCTGAAATATTTATTATTATTATTATTATTATTATTATTATTATTATTATTATTATTATTATTATTATTATTATTATTGTTGTTGTCTTCTTGTCTACCGCTGTGGTCTCGAGGTAGCGTGCTGCCTTGTCACGCAGCAGGCCCGGGTTCGATTCGCGGTCGGGATAGGCTCCTGGGTGAGGTTTTTTTTTCGAGGTTTTTCCTAATCTGTAAGACAAATGTCAGGAAGTTTAGAGCCCAACAGTCCCCAAAAATCATCCGTCCATCATCATCATCCTTATCATTATCATCAACATCCTTCACCAGTGTGGAAAGCAACGGGAAGCTACCACACCTATAATTTCTTAGTAAAGCTGCAAAGCATAGCATGAGAATGCTATGATTGCAGTAAAAGACCTGCCCTCGGGCAGAATTACCATGGATGGATTGTCTTCTTCTACTCTTTCTTCTTCATCCGTACAAGTCGTAGGCCTAGAGGCCTGTTTTGATCTCACTGACGAATTTTGATCCAGCGCTTCCTTGTATAGCCCAGAGATGTCCTCCCTTTTGGACAATAACAAATCAGGGCTGTTAAAACATCTAAACTCATTCGTCGCAAATGATTCATCAAGTTGTTTTGGTATTCTTATATGTTCTGCCTTTGAAAAAATTGATGGCGCAACTCTTGATGATGGAAAATTAAGAGTTTTGAAGAGCGATTCACACCAATACGTTGTTATATGTTCTGACTCGTTTGAGTATAAAGAGGATGGCGTAAGTCTCCCTTCATGCAGTATTCGTATCGTTCGCTTAAGTGGGGCAGTCGGTAAGATGCTCTTTTTCGGACGACGCGGGTCCTTTTTCGATTTCGGTCAGGTAGATTTTTTATTATTTATTATTTAATAACGTCGTTAGTTTTCATAATGCCTACATGTTACCAGGCTTCGTTATATAAATAAATTTGTGTATATATGGAAATGTTCTCGGTCAGGACAGGCTCCTGGGTGAGATTTTTTTCGGGTTTTTTCCTCACCTGTAAGAGATAAATGTCAGGAAGCTTAGGGCCCAACGGTCCCCGAAAATCATCCGGTCATCTTCATCGTTCTTATCATTATCATCATCATTCTTCACCGGTGTGGAAAGAAACGGGGAGCTACCACATCTACAGTTCCCTAGTAAAACTGCAAAGCATACCATGAAAATGCTATGATTGTAGTGAAAGACCTGCCCTCGGGCAGAATTACTATGGAATGGAATATATCGAAATAAATAAATTAAAGGAAACAGTTCATTTATATATATAGAAAATGAATAACGATTGTAACGTCTCATTACTTTGTGTACAAAACACATGGCATAATACAATTATTTATTTCCATTACTAAAACAAAATGCGTCTGATTAATTTAAAATAAGTTAATATCTAATTTAATTAAACAAGTAAGTCCAGAAGTACTGCATCGCTTCATACAGACAATTTCTAGGAAAGATGGTTGTGGTCTGTGGAGGGAGTTTCTGTTTTCTGTGCTTGAGGTCGCGAGTTCGATCCTGCTGTCATGCCTTTTTTCCTCTCTCTCTCTCTCTCTTCTCTCTCTCCTCTCTCTCCTCTCTCTCCTCTCTCTCCTCTCTCTCCTCCCTCTCGTCCTTATTTCAATTAATCTTCTTTCTTTTGTTTCATTTCTTTTGCTTTGTTTTATTTTCAGTATTTACCGCACTACTTATTTACACGAAATTGTTTTCCATTGCACGACACAAAACGGAATAGAACGGATTTAGTTTCTCAAATAGTTGTATACTTGTGAACCAAATAGCTGATCTCTGATCACCCGCAGTGGCTTCGTTCTGAGACTTGAAAATTACCTGTGCGCCATCAATTATTTCAAAGGCTATACTTAATGAATGATTCTAAACGTAGTTCCTTCAATACATCATCATTGCGTTTGTAATCCTGCTGTATATCTCATGAATCTCGTTTCACTAGAAGTTATCCTGCTCTCCTTTCCTGTCTTCGAAGTCCATGCCTCACTGCCGTAGCAAAGTACAGGTCTTGATTATTATTATCTTATTGTTATAGTTATGTTTATTAATATCATTATTATGTCTATTATTTTAATAATTATTGGTTGAATGGTATTATTTACCACCCTGCCATGATTTTAATTATCTGTCTATATACTCCATACTTCCCCGCGTGGGAAGTAGGGTGCTTCGGGGTGGGAGCGTTTTAACCAATCTAATTTATTTAAGCTTATTTGCCGATAGACGTCATCGAGTGATATGGAGTCGACATATCGCCTCAGTGAGACACCTAATGGATGACTAAGGTATTACTTGGATGGATAACGATCGGTCAATTTTGCTAAAAGGCCTCTTTATTCAGGCTTGCGGATCTTTTACGTGTCTGAAAATCTTGAGACTCGGGACATACGGCTTAAAGTCTCTCCCGGAGATGTCCCGTGGATTTTTCCATTCTAAAAATTCATCATCGCTGGTCGGGTTTGAGCCCTGGAAACTAGAAGCAAGGAACATGACCACTAGTCCACCGAGACCAACATTACAATTATTATGTAATACTATATCTAGTATACATTAAAATAATCTATTATACGTACCTATTTCTTGGTTTGTTGTATACATTTGTAGGACTGATGTTATAAAAAAACCTAAATTTTAGAGAGTTCCTGCATCCTGGTTGACAGCAATGTATCCTGGTTCGACTCATACCTGCACGGTCGTCAACAATACGTTTCATTAAACTCTAGATCTTCGTCTTGGCGTAACGTGCCAGCTGGAGTCCCCCAGGGCAGTGTTCTCGGACCTCTTATTTTCTCAATCTACATAAATGATTTGCCAACTGTACTAAAGCACTGCCGTTATCACCTCTATGCTGATGATCTCCAAATTTACCTACATTCACCTCCTCAGTCTCTCTATAACAGCTTGATGAAAATGAATGACGATCTCATATCCATCTTTAACTGGTCTTCAAGTATCGGTCTAAATCTAAATCCTAACAAGTCACAAGTAATTCTAATGGGGCAACAAAGACTGCTTACAACCTTTGACATATCTACACTTCCAAACATTACTATAAATAATATAATTATCCCTTATTCTTCTTCAGTAATAGATCTTGGACTACATCTAGACGCAAATTTAACCTGGCAAACACAAGTGAAACACATATGTAAAAAGATTTTCTCCATCTTACATTATCTTAGACGTTTAAAGAATTTTCTCCCAGTTTCGTTAAAACAAATCCTAGTGCAGAATCTTGTGTTGCCACACTTCGATTATTGTGACATTATATATAATGATCTAAACTATGCCTTGTCGCAGAGACTGCAGCGTGTTCATAATGCTTGCGTTCGATTCATTTTCAATATCCGCCGTTATGACCATATTTCCGAACACTTTAATAACCTCTCTTGGCTCCGTCTTACTGACAGACGTAAATTGCACTCTCTTTCACTACTTTTCAAGCTTCTGAATTCCTATATTCCTACTTACCTGGCGTCCAGATTTGAGAAGTTATCCTCCTACCACAATATTGACACTAGGTCACAAGATAGCAGTCTGCTAACAATTCCTCTTCATAGCACTTCCTCCTATTCTACTTCCTTCACAGTAGCCTCTGCCCGCTCCTGGAATCTCCTTCCTCAAGATATCAGGGGTTGCCGCACACTTGGTACCTTTAAGTCACGCTTATACAGTTACCTGTTGTCTAATAATTAATTTGTCTCTATTTATTTAATTTTATACTATGTCATTAATCTTTTCCTCGTTTTTTTATATATCTTGTACATATTATATATTTAATTCGTTAAATTTAGAGTAAATCAAAATACATTATAAATATTAATTGTATTGTATTCATAACTTGTAATCGTTTATATATATATATATATATATATATATATATATATATATATATATATGTAATTTAGATTTAAGACTTCTCTTTTGTATTTTTTTAAACCTGGTTGAGTGGTAGACAAGGCCTTAAGGCCTTAACTCTGCCAGGTAAAATAAAGCTATTATTATTATTATGTAATATGTTTCTACTAGTTAATATCCAGTGTGTGCTGCTACGCCTAAATAAATTAAATATTGAGGATTAATTAATTGTATGGTACACACTACGACGAACGAAATATGGCGGTTGCTAGAGTAAATTTTTAATTTCAAATTTCTAGCAGTCGGATTTCGCTGATTTTTAGATAATTATGTATACCTCGGTTTATTTTAATACGATATTCCGAGTTTTGTTATGACACATAGAAAATTACGACCGCTAGAGCGGTTTTATGCCGTAGCCGAGTGATTAAGACGAGAAGCCTTGGCGCAGAGCTACGGGACTTGCGCTGATTCGAGTCCCCCATGGGGAAATACATTTTTCCCATGGAAATTCGTCCAGTATGGGATTAGGCATTTGGGTAGCTACAATAAGTAGCGACTCCAGGTTGAGAAGACCAGCTATAACGGCTGGAGGACTCGACATGCTGACCACATGTTACACGTACATTGGCTGGTGGATTGTATACCTCTGTGATTAACACATGTGGATGTGAGGCCCCCTCCATGGTATCTTTACCTTATCGTGGTGGAGTGGCTTGCGTGCTTAAATTATCCCGAGAGTTATGCCAGCGGTAGCATTACTGCTGATTAGGGTTACCCATGCCGGACTGGTCGAAGGTGACAAGCCAGACGAAAAAAAGTATCTTGGCCGAAAGAGTGACGATCTTTCACCGTAAAAATACAACCATCAAGAAATGCGGACATGGGTTCAACTGGGGTAAAATTTCCCGGAGGTCAAATAGTCCCCATTGGGTTCTCCGGGCGGGGTTCAAAAACATTAGCTCAGGATAGGGATGCATGAAGAGCTTATGTCCGCGCGGCCATGACCTACGGGTTTGATAGTGCCAGTGAGTTAGTTAGGATGTGAGGTCAGCAGCCGGTTGGTAGGCCAAGGGCCTTCTAGGCCTGTCGCGCTTGGAGGCGGTTTTAAATGTTTGTTTCAGGTGAACTCCTACACCTAATGATTTTAGAACATAATAGACAATTGCCAAACACTCGCCGCATCTATAAACCTGTATATACATATTTTAACGAAGATCGGTTAGAAGTATATTAAGGACAAACAAACAGGCATACACACATTCGTTTTTATATATAGGCTTATAGGTAAATATTTGAAGCTAAAGTCATGAGATTTTTATTCATGCTAGATTTTAATAACCTGCATATTTAGTTAGATAAGTCACGCTTTCCTGGAAGCAACTTGTGGGGAAACACTATTTGGCATGAAATCCTTGACCCAATTATTTGAAGACTGAACAACATTGAAAGTTACGTGGCAATAGCAGGAACTACACTAAATAAATTACTATCAGATATTATTTTCATTCTTATCTATAGTCAGTTTAACACCTAAAGATATACTGCAGGATTTTTAGTGCATCAATAGGCAGTGTGTTTTCTTTGAATATTTAACTCATGCCCCAAATGTTATCAATGACCAATCACGTTTCAATGAATTTTGTTTTATAACCAATGACAGTCGTGCTTCACCTCGCTCTTTATCGTTTTATTTTTATCAGCTCCTGCTTTTGTGTTAAAGATAGCTCCTCCTTTTTAATATTCTGAACAGCTCAGAACATTATTTTTCTCCAACAAATACATTGAATAAAGCAAATAATGAACACTTTCCTTGATTTTACTGAGTTGTTTACTAAAAAAGTAATTAATAACCTAAAATGTTGATTATAATATACAGTTTGATGTGTTCCATTATTTCACCACTAGGGTGCATTCTTACAATATTGCGATCATATTTGGCAATAAATTATATAGGCCTAATCAAGTTGCAGTGAATATAGGCCTACATAACCTCACATTTCTGATTTGTTTTCAAACATTAATATATAAATAAAACATTAATATATAAATATTTTAAAATACCGGTAACTATATTTAAATAATGGCTTTTGAGTGAACAGCTTAATTGTATTCGTTAAACAGTCCTAACAAATGCCACTCTTGATTTCCAAATCCTCTAGAACAATTCACTCATCACTTAATTTGGAAATCACTCGTAGCATTACTTATGAAGAAATTATATATGTCTTCGGTTTTTTTACAGCTGCTGCCATCTTCCCCGTGCCAAACTTCCAAAGCTTATGCTCTTGGGCATCTTCAATGCTTAACCCTCTTGCTTGCATTGTTATCCTCATGCTTTCCTTCCACCTTAACTTATTCCTCGTATATTGCACCTACCTATATCCGGTCTCCGTTTTCGTTGCTATTTTCGTTCATACTTTGATTAGTTCGTTCTTTTAGCATTGTGCGATTTTTCCAATGTGTGGGGAGCTAGCCCACAGCATAAACCCTCAACCTGGAGGACCAGGAAATGTCCTGTCTCGGTTTTCCTCCTATAACCTTTGAAGATCCCTCTTCACAGCAAGGCAACGTTTCTCTATTTCCTTAGAGATAGGGTTGCCTCTTCTGCCAGATGCGCCGTGTTGAAGGACTCCTTCTGCGCCGACCCTGTCATTGAGGACTGAATTGAATTGAAGAAATTACGTGTTACCAATAATTCAATCATATGAAATAATGTTTATGATGAAATGAATTCTCTTGAATGCGAATCTCAACATTTATCAGACATATGCCCTTTTGATATAAGTTATCAAATTTTGTCACGATCTTTTTCGGTGTCAGCTAAGTAGAATCGATTAAAATTTTTAAATTAAAAAATATATATATATATATATGAGAAGAACCTCTAGCATTCTTCATTATGGGAACTAATATTAGACTTAAGGTTCTATTTTAATCAGATAAATGGAAAATATAAGTAGCAGAAATGAAATGATTACGCCCGTAGCAGGATATACATATACATTGTTAGATAATAATAATAATAATAATAATAATAATAATAATAATAATAATAATAATAATAATAATAATAATAAATTATTATTAATAATATATTTATTTATTTTACCTGACAGAGTTTAGGCCTTAAGGTCTTGTCTACCACTCAACCGGGTTAAAAAACACAAAAAAATATTCTTACGTCTAATTACAATAAAATAAATATTACATGGTATGTCTACAATACAATTATAGGGAAGTTCGGATAATGTGAACCCTTCTGTTTGAGTGGACCCTGTTAATATATTCTTTAATTGAGGACGACGATAGTATATAAGGTATATAATATATAATTTAACATTGTTAGGCCTATATCCTCAACTGTATAGAAAAAACAATTATGAACTTAAAAAGTATAGATTGTGATATTTATAAAAATGACCACTTAAAAAGTTTTTTAAGCTAAGAATCAATTCTTAATTTCTGCTATTGAATAATTACAAATGTTGAAAAAAACTCCTAAATATGTTATATTATGTAGATGTTGTTTTAATATACTGACGTTATTGGTTTGATATTATGTGACATGGTGACTGTATAAAATAATTAAACGTAACAAAGGAATTCGGTTAATGTGGACCCTCCACGAGGACATGGGTCTACTTTACACGATTACGTATATTTTATCAATGAGGATGCTATCTGTAAAAACCATTCACTTAATTAATTTTATTTAATATCCTTGTAATTTTACTAAACCCAAAGACCGTCGCTTTCTGCAGTTGAATAACGTGTGAATGTTATAATCAACAATAATTTTTTAAAACATAAAATAAATATCAATGCTTTTTAATTACGATCAGTCATAAATATATTCAGATTAATCTGTGCCTGTCTGTATAAATTAATAGGGTAACTAAACTTAAAATAGCCTATAGGCTAGGATGGACTCTGGGGTCCACTTTACCGCAATAAGGAGGTTAAAGTAGGCCTTTCTTGTAATGTAAAAAAGTTTATAAATTATGAAGATGTTTCCATATTTGAATAAAATATCAATGCTATTTCGTAGTTAAAATACTAATGATAATCACTGTAATTAGACAAAATTCAAATCCCTTAATTAAATGAAGAAAAACAACAAATTGAAAACAAGGGTCGAAATTACCCAAAGTTCCTCTACAAGAAATATAATGAAATAAGAACCGAACTAAACATCTACAGTGTTATAGATAAAATTCAAAATATAAGATCTAACTGGCTCGAACATAAAGAAAAATGTCAACCAATAGACTTACACAAATTTTGCTTCAGTACCAACCTTGGTGAAGTGGAAGAGAAGACCAAACGGTCTTAACTCCATCAGGTAAATAAATAAATAAATAAAACCCAAACGAAAAAGAAATGTTGGGCGTCCCATTACTAGATGTAGGGATAATGCCTCTTGATGTGGAAACAGGTCTATGGCCTAACTCCATGACGTAGAAGAAGGAGGTTCTATTTTCGAATACTGTACTTTTAGGTAGCTGTTCAGATTATATTAGCAAAGATGAGTTCGGGTAATAAGATTCTAACACGCTATCCTTGTTTGTGGCGCATTGTATTACCCATCTTTACTTTATGGAATGAATGAGACGTAATATACTCTATGGTGATATGTAACCTGTTATGGTGTTCTGGTTCGAGACACATCAAACTTTCATACATGACTCATACCACCATTTACATTATCAAGACTTAATACTGACTGCCGAGAGTCAATATTAAGTCTTGATAATGATGTCGCTACTGAAACGCGATGACTCATTTAACTTTTTTATTTGGTGATTTGGGATTTTATTGACCTTGTTTAATACCATCATTCATATTCGCCTTAGATTAAGTTTAGGATTAAGGACTCTCCTGGAGCACCTCTATCATGATCACCCATCATATCGGAGCAGCCTAACCCCGCCTTCCAGGCAGTGGGTTACAATTACCCCAATGCCAGGAGAGAACACTAGAGATGTCGAAATGACAATTTGGAGCAATGAATAAAACAAATATTTTAATCAATAACCTCAACGATGGCTTACCATGTATTTTAAAATTATTGATTCATTCTAGTTTTGAAATTCATATTAAAGCACCGTTGAGGTTATGTAATAAGATATTAATTATGAAATTGATACCTGGTAAGTCAGTAGTCCTCAACTTCAGTTAAAATTCAAAAGATGAAACATTGTTTTTGAAAAGCCTCCATATTGGAATAACTTGAAGTTTAATAATTTAGTTGAGGACGACTGACTTACCAGGTACTAATTTTATAATTAACATCTTGATTCTAGTTTTTAAAAAAAATAGTCATAAGTGGGTATCGAACCGAGCCTTCGTGTTCCCAGCTAGATATTCTACTGACTGCCCTAAGAAAGCAGACGAGGTACTAAATGCAGAATGCTATATGCTAGTCCAAACAGGAGATCGAATGTCAGGTCTCGGCCAAACCAAACTGTAATTAATTACTCGAAAATGATAGAATTGTGGCCCTATGTTTAACCCCTAAATTGACAAGATGGCGGGATTAGTTTTGATTGGAGCTGGAACGAACCTTAAGCCCATACTGTAATGTAGATGTTGATGACTATATTTTATTATTTCAACCGCTTATATTTATATAGATACGATATTTGTTACATAGCATGTAGCAAATGTAGGCATAATAGTGTAGTTTCCTCAACATAGAGCGTAGGTAGGCGTAAAGAATGTTTTGAATGTCTTTAATCGCTCCGGTATCCTTGAATTGGTGCTAGGCACGTCCATCCTCTGTCTTGTCATTAGTAAGATATTAAATATTCACCTGTTTGTTTTCCGGCACTAAAATATTTCCGTAGAAAAACAAGTTATTACTGCTTATTTGTAGATGGCACCAAAACTTTGTTGAATGAATGATTCAGCATGAAAATGGCTACTACAATGTCATTCATTCCACTGTACCGAGATATAATGGCTTAATCAGGACTGCCTAACACTTATTTTCATTAAAACACTTGTTTTTCCGGTCCATAACAAGTTCTAACGAAACTCACAAATAAGTTCTTAGAAAAAATTATATTGCGTGCAAATTTTACACCATATTGAAACAAATTTCTCGAAAATTTTAATTGGTGGTAATGCTCAGACTTATGCCGATGGCTGAATGGGAAAATTGAAAAAAAAAAGTAATGAGGATTCAGGTAGCCACATGTCACATTTCGTGCATACGTAGACGTAAATTCAGCTTAATTTTGTTTATCGTGAATCGTGCAGAAATCTTGGAACTATTGTCGATGGCAACGCCCTGACTCCAATTCGCCACAGCTCTTTATTGTGTAACATGTTGACAATTAGAGTGGAGAATATTTATCATAAGTAATGCCAGGAGTAATTTCCAAAATATCGATAAATTCAGAGTTACAAAGTGATGAGTGAATTTATCTAGAGGATTTGGAAATCAAGAGTGGCATTTGTTAGGACTATTTAACGAATAAAATTAAGCTGTTTACTCAAAAATTATTATTTAAATATAGTTACTGGTATTTTAAAATATCCATATGCTTAATGTAAACGGCAATGTTTGAAAACAAATCAGAAATGTGAGGTTATGTATATTCACTGCAACTTGATCATATTATTTATTGCTAAATAGGATCGTATTATTGTAAGAATGAACTCTAGTGGAGAAGTAACGAAACACATCAAACTATATCTGATAACCAACATTATAGACTATTTATTTCTTTTTAGTAAACAACTCAGTAAAACCAAGGAAACTGTTCATTATTTGCTATATTCAATGTATTTGTTGGAAAATCAGTCCTTGCAAAATCATATTTTGACCTGTCCAGAACATTAAAAAGGAGTTTTCTTTATCACAAAAGCAGGAGCTGATAGAGAAATTGATAAAGAGCGAAGTGTAACACGACTGCCATTGGTTGTAAAACAAAATTCAATGAAACGTAATTGGTCATTCATTACCATTCGGGCATTGGTTAAATAGTCATAAGTAATGCCACGAGTGATTTCCAATTTATCTGGAGGATTTGGAAATCAAGAGTGGCATTTGTTAGGACTATTTAACGAATAAAATTAAGCTGTTTACTAAAAAATCACTATTTACATGTAGTTACGGTATTTTAAAAAATGTATATATTTAATGTAAACGGCGATGTTTGAAAATAAATATGTGACTATGTTTATTAACTGCAACTTGATCATATTATTTATTGCCCAAATAGGATCGCAATCAGCGATAGCACACAAAGATCGCAATATTGTAAGATTGCACCCTAGTGGAGAAAAAATGAAGCACATCAAAGTGTATATTATAACTAAAATTTTAGGCTATTAATCAATTTTTTAAGAAACAACTCAGTAACATCATTATTTAAAAGCACATTTACTGAAAACACAATTATCAAATGTGTAGTTCGAAGGAATCTTAATTATTTGCTATATTCAACGTATTTGTTGGAGAGTCAGTCACTGCAAAATAATGCTCCGACTTGTTTAGAATATTAAAAAAGGAAGAACTTTCTTTATTTTGGTAAACGTAATTCGATAAATAGCGAGGTGAAACACGATTGTCATTGGTTGTAAAACAAATTTCATTGAAACGTGATTGGTCATTGACTCCTATTTGGGGCATGAGTTAAACAGTGAATTTAATAAAAAAAACTGTCTCACTAATAACGACCGCGGTGGACTGATGGTTATGTTCTTTGCCTCAGCTCCGGAGGGTCGGGGAAGGAGTTACAACCTCTTTAAAAAAACAGGGTTCAGTATGCCCGGCTGATAGTACCCTGTGAGGACCCATTATCTAGGGTGCAGCTACTGTTGCCTTGCAGTTCGTCATTGGTTTGATAAAGGCTGGAGGAAGAAAATCTTGACCAAAAATTACCTGATCCTCCAGGTGCATCAGGCAAGCTCCCTGTTCATCACAAAAAACATAACATTGCTAAAAAAGCTTAAAGATTTAAAAGAGGACTGGAGGACATAGAATGGATGGATAGGAACGAGCGGAGAAGGAAATAAAACCTTAGGCACAGAAGGATGTGTAAACATTGAAAAGTGTGTGTGTGTATATGTGTGTATATATATATATATATATATATTAGTTAAATGACTGGAGAGGTATATTGCACTTAAGCAATTACTGTGTTTAGTGACGAATTTCAAAGTATATAAATCAATTTAATTCTTCCCACGATTTAATATAATTGTGACAAGATGTATTTTGATCCACTGGCAGTGGACTATGTATTTTAATTTCTTACCCACGAGGATAAATATTTGACGGCTGATTGATAGCCGAAGACAAACAACTATGTTTTATTTACACCCTGTTTATTTATATGTTTGGAGCATTTAAAATATAAGTTATTGATTTCAGGTACTTTATAATAACAGATACATGGAGATCGAAGTACGAATTAATATAAGAACATTGTTAATCCATTACAAGAGGAACAGAAAAATTAAACTAATAATAATAAATAATCCCCAAAAATAACGATTGTAATGATTATTATTTTAACTATAAATATCCTACTTATTTAATATCTTAACTATAGTAATAATAATAATAATAGTAATAATAATAGTAATAGTAATAATAACAGGTATGAGGTGCAAAAAGAAATTGAACATGGGCTAATTTCTGGAAAAACATGTTATTGTGCATTACAGAGACTCTTGTCATTCTATTGTCTCACAAAAAACGTTAAACTGAAAATATATAAAACGATTATTATCCTAGTTAAATTATTTGGATGCGAAACGTGGACTCTTACTTTAAGGAAAGAGAAAAGATAAACGAATATTTCAGAATAAAGTTCTTAGGAACATTTTTGGACAAACAGAGACGAACAGGGATAAGAGTAGGCCTACACAGTAATTAGCTACATGATCTCTATGGGAAGCAGGATGTAATAAGAACACTTACCGGTAAGTCTGGTAGACAGTTGGGCAGGACATGTTATGCGAATGGAGAATGAAAGAGGGGTTGAATCTCCTTATAGCAAATCAGAAGGAAGATGGCCCATTTTTGAATGTGATCCTTGATCGTGATGAGGAGAATGGAGAGTATTGATGGGATGAAATTCGGAAACGGGAGAATCCCCAAGAAAAACTCGAAAAATCCCGGTATGGCCCACAATTAATAACCCTTTGGAACCGCCAGGATCTGAAATTGGGATTCCAATCGCGCGCATACTGAGACGGCCTTGTCATAAGTAATGCCACGAGTGATTTCCAAATTATCTAGATAATTTGGAAATCAAGAGTGGCATTTGTTAGGACTATTTAACGAATAAAATTAAGCTGTTTACTCACAAATCATTATTTAACTATAGCTATTTTAAAATATTTACATATTTAATGTAAACGGCGATGTTTGAAAACAAATGAGAAACGATAGGTACGCTTCATCTGCTTCTTTTGTTTATCACTGCAACCAGATCATACTATTTATTGCCAAAGGAACGCAATATTGTAAGAATGCTCTCTAGTGGAGAGAAAATGAAACACATCAAACTGTATATTAATTCATTTCTGATGTCGTATGATGTAAATATGACAATTATATTTTTCTGGATTGTTACCTGGGAAAAATGCATTTAAGAAAGTGCAAACAGTGGTTTATTTTTTTTTGGTGGTATAATAAATTGCTACAAATGTTTTTATATTAACTCCTGCAAGCGCTATGTGTTGACATCTATGCACTATATATACAATCTGGTAGCGGTATTTCTTAGAGGCTCAGTCACTGCAAAATAATGGTCAGACCAGTTCAGAATATTAAAAAGGAGGAGCTTTCTTTAATATGGTAAATTTAACACTGATAAATATTTCGTGAAACACGACTCTGATTGGTTGTAAAACAGAAATCATTGAAACGTGACTGGTCATTGACTCCCATTTCGGGCATGAGTTAAATAGTCATGGTAATTTTCGCCGTCTGCTAACCAGAATCGATGAAGATATATAAACATTTAAAAAAATATCATCAGAACAACCTCACTAGCTTCGCTCCCACTTTTTTAGACGAGATATCAGCCGGGTTGTCAGCTCTGCGTGATGACCACCTTTATCCCCAGAATTAGCGCGTTATAGGGGCCTACTTCCGTTAGAAGCTGAGTCGACCCCTGGGTCATAGAGCCCAAAGAAGGTTTAAAACTAACTACCTAACTCACTGGCACTATCGAACCCATAGGTTCATGGCTGCGCGTATATAAAATTCTTCATACTTACCTATCCTGAGCTAATGTTTTCCAGTCATTCTCTGTATAATCTACTTCCTTCAAATTATGGTTAATGTTATTCTCCCACATCATTCTTGGTCTACCAACTGGGCATTTTACATCTGGTTTTTCTACAAGAAACTTCCATTCATGTCTTTCATTCTCCATTCGTGCTACATGTCCTCGTCATCGCAGTCTACGAGACTTAACTGTTCTTATTATATCTGGTTTCCTATAAAGACCATGTAGTTCACTGTTATGTAGTTTTCTCCTTTCACCTGTCTGTTCATCTTTCTTTGGTCGAAACATTTTCCTAAGTACTTTATTCTCAAATACTCGATATCTCCTTTCCTCCCTTAAAGTAAGAGTCAGTGTTTCGCATCCGTATAATATAACTGGTAGGATAATAGTATTATATATTTTCAGTTTAACGTTTTTTGAATGGAGTTGGGACGACAAAAGACACTGTAATGCATAATTGCACGTATCCCCAGAATGTTTAGGTCAGTTTAAAAATCTTTACCCCACCGGGACTTGAACTCCTGCCCTTCAGGCTTGTAGCGTATTGCCTTAACCACCTGCGTTATGACGTGCCCCCACTTATGTATTAAAATATTAATGAAAAATTGTTTGAATATTTTTTTTTGTTAGGTGATTAAAACAAATATTCAAACATAAAAATATTTTGTACGTAGAAACGTAGATATAGATGACTCTTACCTTTTCTGATAATTCAGGAAATAACAAGACGATCAATTCACGATTCGGCTTGATTTCTTTATCAGAAACGAGATATAATGTGTTTATTATTACTGATAACCGCATAGGATCAAGGTATTCCATATCTATTATTTGTTTAATCATATCGCTAGTGTTGTCGCCTTTTTTAAAGATGTTTTTCAGGAGAATAACTGACTAAGTACTTCCTTGTCTTGTAATCATTGATCACTGTAAATATAATTTGATTTATATAAGTGAAGATGACAGAAGGTTACGAAGATTTAGAGTACATGACATGAAAACTAAAGGAGGAATGTGAAAAATGGGGATTAAAGATAAATTCTTACATTAGGAGATAAATCAAAAGATCTCTGATTTTGGAACACGGACATATCATTATAAAAGCATGTAACAAATATGTATATTTGGGGACAAAAATTAGTACAGATAGAAGCCATGATTCAATAAAACTAAATATATGATCACACATATAAATACATTATATAATGGTAATGGACAGCTAATGATAAATGAGGGAAATTTTGAAGAAGTGGCTGAATTCAAATACCTAGGAACAATAATCACAAATAGGAATTGGATGCACAAAGAAATTAAACATAGGCTCAGTTCTGTCGTCCCAACTCCTTTCAAAAAACATTAAACTGAAAAATATATAAAACTATTATTCTACCAGTTATATTATATTGATGAAAAACATGGACTCTTATTTTAAGGGAGGAAATGAGATTACGAGTATTTGAGAATAAAGTTCGTAGGAAGATTTTTGGACCAAAGAGAGATGAACAGACAGGTGAATGGAGAAGACTTCATAACGGTGAACTACATGATCTTTATAGGAAGCTAGATATAATACGAACAGTTAAGTATTGTTGACTGCAATCGGCAGGACATGTTGCACGAATGGGGAATGAAATACGTGCATGGATGCTTCTTGTAGGAAAACCAGAAGGAAAAAGCACAGTTGGTAGACCAAGAATGAGATGAGAGAACAGCATTAACTATGATTTGAGGGAAGTAGATTATACAGGTAATGATTGGAAAACATTAGTTCGACATAGGGATGTATGGAGAGCTTATGTCCGCGCGAACATAAGCCTATGGATTCGATAGTGCCAGTGAGATAGTTGTTTTGTTAGTTAGAAGTTACGATGCTGAAATCAATGAGAAGATAAATAAGGGCAAATCTCCAATATCAAAATTAAATGCTGTTTTATGGGATCAGAATATAAGTTCTAAAACAAAAAACAATAATTTTAATAGGCCAACAGTAATGTGTACAGTGACATACTGTACTCAAACCTTAGGATTAAAATCTGGAATAATAAATAAATTACATTCTGCAGAAATTAATATTTGGAGGCGTTCAGCTGGAATTTCTACAAGAGATACAATAAGAATTAAAAAGTATGAATGTTCAAACTTTAATTGTGGATTTGATAAGAAACAAACAATAACATGGTATAGTCATGTAAAAAAAATATAGAAGACAAACTCCCAAGAAAAATTCTAGAATGGGCGCCACTTAGTAGAAGAAGAAGAAGAAGAAGAAGAAGGAGAAGAAGATGCCAAAAATAACGTGATTTAATGGGTTTTGAGCAGCATTAAGGAAAAAGAATTGGAAGGTGGAGATTGGAATGACAGAGAGATGTGGAGGAGAATGATTATAGATTAATTGGGCGCAGGAAGATGTGAAACATTGTGAATCCTGTAAAATAAATAATTTTATACACGTGATAATATAAAAAGGTAAATTCACCCTCTACAAGCCTTAAGAGGTAACTTAGGGTAGTAGGACAATAGTTTCTCAATCCTGTGAGAATATTTTCTGGTACTTATTTCAGTTAAAGGCTAAATATTCTCCAGAGCTATGGTACTGCCAAAATATTTAAGTCAGTTTGAAAGTTGTTATCCAATCGGGACTCGAACATCAACCTTCCGGTTCGTAGCTTATTTTTTTAGGGCGTGCTTCAAAGTAATATTTGTTTTGTTTTTTTTTTACCAATGCCAATGTCTTTTGAAATTTCTGGTAGTTTTTTCTGATATGGCGGAATTGTTACCACGCAAGTTGGGCGTCTGGAAGGCGTAGTTACGTTACCCTGATGGTTTGATAGGTGATGAATGACAATGAACCACCAGGATAGTTCTAAAAAACTTAAACTTAACCTAAATCCAGACCATACAAATAGTTCCCTTCAAGAAAAAAATCCTATAGTCTGATCGGAAATCGAACCCGACCCCCATGAACTGTAGTCAGAAGCTCTGACCACTAGCCTATGAGGCAGCCTTTAAAATATTATTGTTCATTTTACGTGCACTTTTCACTTAAGAGAGGAGAAAATATTACTACTATTCAAGAACAAAGGTCTTAAGAGAACATTTGGAACAATGAAAGATGAACGGAAATGAATGAAAAAAAAACGTTATAGGCCTAACAGAGAACTGCAAGATGTTTGTTAAAAAATCAACTGTAATTCTCCTGGACAGCGATGGGAAGGACATGTGGCATGGATGGAAAATAAAAAATCTGTCACGCAGGAACTGCTTAAACTAAGCGAAATTTATGGTCCAATTTTGTTTACGGAATATAGGTCTATATTTCTTTCGTTAAATTGGAGAAACTCAATTTCTGATGTCAGTTTATTAAAAATTTCGAACTGCAGTAAACAAATTATGCATACCTAAGAGTATCTATTGCATATGTTTGTATAATTTTACAAAATTTAAATACTATTTACTGATTCATTTTTCATTAATTTATTAAAATATAAAATAAATTAAATCAAAGTATCTCATATGATACATTATCAATTTGAGGACCAGTTTAATTGTACGGTGTACATTGTGTCAAAGTTAAGATAGTAGTTGTTAGAGCGAATTTTTAATTTTGACTTTTAGGTAAATACCCGCTTTGAATGGTGATTTTAGGTGAATATTTTCCGCGATTTATTTTAATAGCGTATAGGCCTGCTGAGTTACGTTGTGAAATAATGAAAATTGTGACCGCTAGAGCGATTTTTAAATCTTCGTTTCAGGTGCACTCCTACATCTTATAGTCCGATTTACTTTTTTTGTTATCGAACTCGACTGGACTTTTTAAAATGTATTTTTATATTCCAAGTTTGGTTGTGATAAAACAGAAATTGCGGCAGCAAGAGCGTTAACGGACACACACACACACACATTATATATATAAATTTTGGTCATGCTTATTTTTCAATGTCTAAAAGATAGGATAAGAGAAGATCTATAGTTTTTTCTACATTTTTATGAGAACAACCTCGATAGCTTCGTCCGTTCGGAATCCGCTAATAAAAGAGGAAAAACCAGAGGGAAAGTAAATATAGGCAGGGGAAAATAATGAGTTTAGAAAATAACATTAACCATGTTCTGAAGGAGATGAATAGGAAATTATTAGAAAATATTAACTCAGGATGGGGATGTACGGAAAGCTTAGGTCCACATTATGGGTTTGATAGATTCAATGACTTAGTTCGAAAAAATATTTTTTCTTTGATTCACTATCGCTAGTATAGTCGCCTTTTTTTTTAAGATAACCTTCAGGAGAATAACTGGCTAAGTGACTTCCGTGTCGTGTAATTCCGTCGCAAAATAACTATGGTTTCATTTATTCGAACGTAGTTAAGTAACGTATTAATAGAGACTATTTAACTCATGCTCCAAATGGGAGTCAATGACCAATCACGTTACAATAATTTTTTATTTACAACCAATCACAGTCGTGTTTCGCCTAGAATTTATCAATTAAAGTTTATCATAATAAAGAAAGCACCTCCTTTTTAACATTCTGAATAGGTCATAGCATTATTTTGCAGTGACTGACTCTCTAAAAAATACGGCTACCAGATTGTATATATAGTGCATGAATGTCAACACAAACGGCATGCGGGAGTTAATATAAAAACATTTGTAGCAATTTATTATACCACCAAAAAAAGAAACCGTTTGCACTTTCTTAAATGTATTTTTCCCAGAAAAATATAATTGTCATATTTACATGATAGGACATCAGAGATTAATTAATATACAGTTTCATGTGTTTCATTTTTTCTCCACTTGGGTGCATTCTTACAATATTGCGTTCCTTTGGCAATGAATAATATATGTTGCAGTGACGAACAAAAGAAGCAAATGAAGCGTACCAATCGTGTCTCATTTGTTTTCAAACATCGCCGTTTACATTAAATATATAAATAGTTTAAAATAACTATATTTAAATAATGATTTGTGAGTAAACAGCTTAATTTTATTCGTTAAATGGTCCTAACAAATGCCACTCTTGATTTCCAAATTATCTCACTTCGTGAGTCGTGAATTTATCAATAATTTGGAAATCACTCGTGGCATTACTTATGATGAATAGACAGGTGAATGGAGAAAACTTTTGTGAAACCAGACGTAATACGAACAGTTAAGCCTTAATTTCTTCAAAAGTCCTCTCATTTGTCATTAACTGTCCATTTCCATTATATAATGTAGGTCTATTTCTATGTATGACCATATATTTAGTTATATTTATGTTTACTTCCCTCCCCAATTTCTTACCGTTACTCAATGGAGTATTTGTGTTGACCCTTAGTATCTTCCGGATGCCTTGGGAACATGAGGAACGTAAAAGTACCTAAAATGGAGAAGTTAAAGCAAACATTTGAAAGAAAAGTTAATACAATACACTATGTCCTACAAAATTAATAAAATTTCATACTCATATATATATATATATATATATATATATTAAATTAAGATATGACCATATTTATTAAAAGAGTGGCGACTCCATGGAGCAAGCGGTTAGACGCTCGCCTCTCACCGCTGGTGTCTCGAGTCAATTCTCGGTCACTCCATGTGGGTTTCATGGTGGACGAAACGAAACTTGGGCAGGTTTTTCTCGGGGGTTTTCTCTCGTTTTCCCCTGCCGCAATTTCATTCCACCTTTTCTCCATACTCATCTCATCCATTTCATTTGATTTCTTTCATCTGCCCATGCGATGGTGCGTCAGGCGTGGTCGGCCGGCACCCTTGTTAATCACAGACCTCTATATAGGGGCTTCATCTCATCTCATTCCTCGACCCGACCCTGAGTTGGACACAAGTTGAGGATATTATTATATATTTTATATTATGTTAAAGGAGCGTCGTAAGTAAGGACGCTTAAATTAATAATGAAATTAATATCTTCAGAGTGATGAAAAATATGTCTCCCAGAAATATTTTGTTGTAAGAAGTCAAGAGGTTATTGAATCTAGAGCCCTACAGGAGAACCACTGTCATTTTATAATAAATTAAAAATAAAATTAGTTGAAGATATAATATATATATATTAAAAAATAATGGTTTCATTTTTATTGATAAATGTGCCGAATATTTAGAAATCATTCAACAATAAACCAAGAAAGAAAGCGGTAGTAAATTTCTATTTACAACCGGCCATAATAACTTGCTTTAGCATGGGCACAAAATAGGAGAATAAACAAATAAATAACATCTCTGTAGTGCCCCTGTCACCTTCTCGTGCCTCTGGTTTACACAAGGTCTCACAAAAGGAGAGTAATACAAATAGTGCTGGGATAGAGGAATTATTTGAATTAAATTTTAGTAATTCATATTGCGATTTTTAAATTAATATTTTTTTATATTGTAAGTCAACTCCTTGCACGGGCTTCCAATATAAACCCGGACCGGCCTCACGGGGTTTCACCCGTCAGGCAGCGCTCTCTCCTCGTCCGCATTTCACTCTGCCAGCCGCTCGTCCTTGAACTAGTCAGTTTACTATCGTTCGACAAGATGACACGTCAGCTGACATTAGAGCAGCGCATTTATGTGTGTAAATGTTGTTATAAATACGAATCAGCTCGTTGCGTTCGCGAGGAATTTATTCGGAACTTCCCTGGACAATTACCTCCTTCCAGATCGACAATCCACGATCTTGTGACTAAATTTGAGACCACTGGTTCAGTACAAAATAAGAAACACACACGAAGGCGTACGGTTCTCACCGAAGAAAAATTAGACGAAATTGGCGAAAATTTGGAACGTTCACCACAAAAATCATTACCGAAATTAGCACAACAAGTTGCGATTTCAGTATCTTGTAGTGTACAAAACAAATCCGCACACATTGGAAGAACTGAAGAACAACATAAGAAATGAAATCAGAAACTTGACAGTGCCCGAACTACAGCGTGTCAATCTAAATGTGTTTACTCGGTATAATGCCTGTTTAACTGCGGGAGGACAACATTTCCAGCATTTTCTATAAGGTAAGAAACAGTTCAAGGACGGGTGGCAGGTAGGGTGAATTGCGGGAGGAAGAGACAGCACTGCGTGCCGGGTGAAACTCCGTGAGGCCGGTCCGGTTTTATATTGGAAGCTCTGTATATACAATATATATATATATATATATATATATATATATATATATATACTTTTTCATTTCATGTCATATTTGCCTTCACTGCTAAATGTCAAAAATATAGCTAACATCTAAATATAACAAGCGTTACTGCATTAAAGTAAAATATTCTATTTAAATGCGCTTACTAGTTATAGTGGCCACAATGTAGCAGTTGGAACGATATCCCGCTACCTCTCGTGTAAATTGAGAATACTATATGTACAGTGGAGGAAATTGGTATAAAGGCACTTGTTAAAAGGGTTAACACAAATTTATTTACTCTTTCTTTGGCATTTTTTCTATATTAACTTAATTGCGCCAATGTCAGGAGAGAATACCAAAAATGTCATAAAGACAACCTGGAGGCATTATTAAGGAATATGTTGTTAGGGTAGTTTTTACAGGCTGCTTGTTTCATCTCCATTGAAGTAACCTGGAATAATATTGGAATATTATGAGTCAGTTGCAGGTATCGGTTTAGGCCTATAGTGAAAGCCTAAAACCGATTTAAAAAATTATTACGTATTGGCGTATTATCCAGTGTCGGAGGTGATTGAGTATAAAACACACAAATAATGTCAAAATAAATATTATCCATTTCCGTCCAAAAAAGTACATGAAAACTGAAACCACTATCACATATGGGTGGAAATTAGAATAAAGGCATTCTGTGTATTTCACAGATTAAACCAAAAAGACTGAGCGCAAAGTTTACAACAAAGTTCTAAAATTTAGTTGAACCTCCATTGTTGTTAATTACTTGGAAGATTTTCTTTGGCATTGACTTGATGAGGATGTTTATTTCTTCCACTGAGATTGAAGCCCACTCTTCCTGAATAATATTTTTCTGCTCAGTCACTGTCCCAAACTGCCGTCCATTGCGATACACACGCCTTGCCAGGATCCCCCATAAGTTCTCAATCGGGTTTAAATCAGGACTTCTGACAAGCCACGTCAAAAGTGGTATTTCTTTCTTCCTGAACCACTCCTTTGATTTGGCAGACACGTGAATGGAAGCATTATCTGGCTGAAAAATTAGATCTTCGCCAAATTCCTCATACATTCGTATCAATTAGGACTCCAGAAGCACCTCAGTGTAGGACTCAGAATTAATCTTAGTGCGTATCCATGCTATTTTTTGATCTTCCTTGAATGCTGCCTAAATCATAACGCCTCCACCACCGAAGTTTCTACTCATTCTAACTTGCTCTTCAGTATGGAGGTCGTTCCAGTAATACTGAAGGCCATCAGGCCCGTTATGTGCATCGTTCAGAGGTGTTTTTTTTTTTTTTTTTTTTAATTTTAGGTTCTTGTCTTCTGACAGAATTTGTCTTACTCGTCTGGCTGTTACTGGCAACTTCAAATTAGCTTGGATTTGAGAAGAAAAACATACTCTTACCCTTTGCTTTACGTAAAATGAGACGTTTAGTGCGCTCAGACAATTTTCTTGTCCGTCCATATTTCCCGTTTTATTCATATTGTGAGCCCAGTTTGACAAAAATTATCAATGACACATCTTGAAGCCCCAATTTCGTAGGTATTTGTCTATTGGAAAGGCCCATCTCCTTGAAGGCACTAACTCTTGATTTCTCTTCATTTGATAGAGGCTTTCCACGTGGCATTGTACGTACTGCTGACTTGTAACTGATGAACGATGCTCACATACACGTCGTCTCCATGTATTTGCAGTGTTTTGTTTACATTTATGTCTCTGTAAGAGCCAGAAGTTGACCTGCCTTAATACCGATTTCCATTTCTAGGACAGCGTTTTTCTTAAATTTTACGTATTATTTACATATATATATAATAAATACAAAATGAGGAGACCTGTATGAAATTATGTCCAAGATAATTATATGTAATCTATGACACACATACGGTATTTGCATAAATATTTCAGGTTGTTTTACTACTAAAAGTTAGTGGCTTTATACCAATTTCCTCCACTGTATAAGAAAAAAATTAAATGTTTGTGTTAGGAGTCCTGAGTAGCTCAGATGTTAGAGCGCTAAACGTGCATAGTTTAGAAACTCTGGTTCAAATCCCGACTCAGGTATTTATTTTTCTTTTCATGTAATATTTGCCTGCATTGCTAAATATAAACAAATATAGTTCGGCCTATAACATCTAAATATACAAGCATTACTGCTATAAAGTAAATATTCTCTTTAAATATGTTTACTTGTTGTAGTGGTCACTAGATGGCATATATATATAAGAAAAATAAATGTTTGTGTTAGGATTCCTGAGTAGCTCAGATGGTTAGAGCACTAAACTTACAGAGTTTAGAAACTTAGGTTGAAATCCCAACTCCGGCATTTATTTTTCTTTTCATGTCGTGTATATATATATATATATATATACACGAGTCCACCGCTGTGGTCTCGAGGTAGCGTGCTGCCTTGTCACGCAGCGGGCCCGGGTTCTATCCCCGGTCGGGGCAGATTTTCTGGGTGAGGTTTTTATCGGGGTTTTTCCTCATCTGTAAGACAAATGTCAGGAAAACTTTAAGGCCCAAACGGTCCCCGAAATCATATGGCCACCATCTTCATCATCATCACCTTCACCGGTGTGGAAAGCTACCACACCAACACAATTCCCTAGTAAAGCTGCAAGCATAGCATGAAAATGCTATGATTGCAGTGAAGGACCTGCCTTCGGGCAGAATTACTATGGATGGATATATATACACGACATGAAAAGAAAAATAAATGCCGGATACATATATTCATTCCACCATTTTTTCATACTCATCCATGTTGATGTAATACTGACATGAGTGAAGGTAAGATGATCCCACTTCGGGTCTTAGATCTTTTCGGTAGTAGAATGTTAAGGCTCCACTTTTACAAACAGTCGATACTTGTGGACTAACGGTACCCATGGATCCTAGTTCACGGGTTCGAACAAAGCTCAATGGATTTTTCGATACGTAAAAATCCTGAGTATGGTTTCCTATGGATGAAATCTAAAGCCGTGTCGTAGATTTACTGGCCGTAAAAGAACCTCAATCCTGAAAAATATATATCTGAGCAACATTTCTCGGTTCTTTCACGCCATATTTGATTTGGGACGATGAACTGTTACATAGTGTACGCCTTATTAAAAAAATACTGTAAACTAATTTCGACCATAAAGTCATGGCGCCATTAGAATGTTGAGAACAATTAAAAAATTCCGACGCTATCTGAAATCAAAGCTGCGACCTTCCGGCTTGTAACTTATTGTCTTGACCAACCACGCTATAACATGTCCCCCATGACATAAATATTCATGGTATGTAAGTTGGTAGTCATGTCATAGAAGGTTTTTCCAGTGTTATTTACAATATATGATAATTTATTATTTACTTTTGTTTAACTCACCCGTCCGATTAATATAAATAATTACAAACCGGAATGAGGTGCAGAATTAAATTAAACATGGTTGAAGTTTCGAAAGTCATGCTGTTATTCATTACATCTAATTTTATCGTCCCAACTTCTGTAAAAAAATATTAAACTGAAAATAGGGCGTACTGCATATAATAAGGTTATACGTACTTCCAGTTTCAGAATATCTTACTTTAAAAGAGGGGAAAAAAATATTAGGAGTATTTAAGAATAAAATTCTTTACAACAATTTTGGACCAAAAATAAACGATCGGACTAAATAATAGTGCGTTGCATGGTCTTTATGGAAAACAGATATAATAAGAACAGTTAAATCTTCTAGACTCAGATGGGTAAGACATGCGAATGAATGGGAAATGAAAGAAGGAAAATCAAAGGGAAAGGACCCAGTATGTGGATCAAGAATGATATTGGAGAATAAAATTAATTTTGATTTGAAGGAGATGAATTATGCAAGGAAGATTTGGAAAACATTAGCTGAGGATAAAGATGTATGGAGAGCTTATGTTCACGATGTATTGAATATCCGGGTTATTAGTGCTAGTTTGTTATTTAGATAGTTATATGGGTGGTCAGATCTAAAAATTGTAATTTAAATTGTGTATTTGTAAAAATATTATATCCCATCATCAGCCAATAGGAGTAGAGTATTTTCGAACGTCGAAATTTTACGTTTGACTTTCCGACTTGTAACAGTGAGTGTAAAATGTGATCATTCATTCGGTAATTTAATCTATTTATTTATTTACTAACGAATACCCGGTGTGACATGCTACGTCTAAATAAATACATGAATATAATAATAATAATAATAATAATAATAATAATAATAATAATAATAATAATAATAATAATAATAATAATGCTTTGTTTTAGCTGGCAGAATTAAGCCCATAAGGCTTCCTCTTCCACTCAACCAGCGACTAGTAAAATTATACAAAAATTACATAGGCTTTTTATTACAATTTTAAGATGTTATTAAATACAGACCAAACAAAAGACAATAGTGATGTGATCTAATACTAACTATTACTAACAAAAACATGGATGTTTTTAACAAAAATATGTTTCTATTTTTAATTCAGTAAGTTAAAAGAAAATTACGGGTCAAATAAACTATATGGTATGCATTGTGACCACCAAACATAGTGGTTGCTAGAATACATTTTTAATTTCGCATTTTAAGTAAATCCCCACTTGTAATGATCGGATTTCACTGATTCTTGCACATTATGTACTTAGTTTTATTTCAATAGTATATACTGTGGTACATTTCTCCCTGGATTTTAAATGTCGGTATAAAATGCTCAACTATAAAGGTACGTACACACTAGTGCGCTGCGCCGCGAATGCGCCGCGCGTGCACCATGTTCTTTAGATTTGTACGGGGTTTCAAGCTGCGCGCGCGCCAACGCACCACGATCCACTCATTGTCGGTTTTTCCACGAACACTTTAAGTAATCGCTGCTCAGATTTGGACGGGAGCGTGAGAGGTTCGTTGTTTTCCGCGCGCATGTGTAGGTTTTATTATTTGAGTATGGAGTGGTCAGAAGGAAACATGTTAAAACTTATAGATATTTATAGAAACAAGCCATTATTGTGGGATCCTCAACATAAGGATAATTTTAGAAAACCAATGAAAGGAGATGTCTGGAAGTCAATAGATCAGTTGGATATATCTCCGGATATATGCAGGAAGAAATTGATTAGGCCTACTTTACTTTCTTCCTACCGGCGTGAGAAAAGTAAAATAAAAAGTAGCCAAGGTACATCTAGGCCCTGCCACCACCCCTTGGGATACCTCGGTCGTCATGACCATACTCCCAAGTCCTAGTTCTAGTCCTCCCTAATCTAAATCTCGCGTCCACGTTCAAGGTCTCGGTCCTATAAAACCAACACTCCAGGGAGAGAGTGTTGGAGTTTTGCACTTCTGGGCAATTGATGAGCTACATAGTACATCAGGTCACTCAATCCTGATGACCCCACAGTTGGTCCACGGGCTCCATGAGCCTAGCCGGGAGGACTGCTGTCGCAGATCCACCGACCATTCCCCTGTTCTGCCTCCAGGGACGTGTCCTGCAGCCGTTGTGAGACCGGCTAGGGCTACAAGCCCAACAGTGTGAGACTTTTAGTACGTCCAGGTGCTCATCTCCTGGCGACCCCACAGTTTGTCGACGGGCCCGTAGGCCAAGCCAGGAACCAGTACAGTAGCTCCCCGCTGGACTGGTCCGAGCCGAGCCCTGGTGTGCCCCCAGGGACGCCTTCTGCAGCTGTTGTGGTCCAGCACGGAGCTCGCAAGCTCCAACAGATGAGCAATAGTACGACAAGGCGCTCAACTCTTGCCTACCCCACTAATGGTTCACGAGTCCCTTGGACTTAACCGGGAGGACTGTCTAGCAGATCCACCGATCTTTCCCCCAGTGCACCAGCTGGGGACGTGTTTGGTTGCTGAAGTGGGTCCAGCCTGAGCTTTTAGTACGTCAGGTCGCTCAACTCCTGACGACCTCACAGATTGTCCTTTGGGTCACTCGGTTCCAGAGTCGGCGCTAAGCCCTCCTCCAAAGACCGCGCTTCCTCCTTTCCCGAGATTGACCTGGTGGTAATTCCCAGCATTACGCCCGGTATTGTCCCATCCAGCCCGTTCGCAAGACTAGGCCTAGTCGTGTAGCTGCTGTGAGGCAGCCCACTGAGCAATGTAGGCATCCAGGGTGCTCATCTCCCATGGTGCCCCCACAGATGGTCTCAGGTTCAATGAACCAGGAGATAGGGCCACGAACCCCTAGTCTCCCACCACCCCACCAACGGTGGCACAGGCCCCCGCTGTGGGCCGGGGTCGTTCAGGCTTGGCAGCAGGCTCCTATAACCAATAAAAATTCTCCTGCTGACCCCACTCAGTAGCCAAGGTACAGGAAAAGGTAAGTTGTAATATATAATACTTTTTCAACGTTTTATTATTATAATTCGTAAATACAATTGGATCAATCGACTAAGCGCCATTTAAAAATAAATGTTTGATGTCATCTATTGAACTGACGCATGAAGTACCCACTTTTAGCGCCAGATCTTTAAGTATAACCTTATTATTATATAAAAATGTAAACACCATCAGTCCAATCAGAGATTCTCTCTTGCAACAAACGCGATAGAGACATGATTGGTTACACCTGCTCTGCAAAATGTCTACTGAAGGTTTGTGGGTTTCCTATGGATCGCAGGAGGTTCGTTGTGCGGCGCGCAAGTGTATACGAACCTTATCGTTAGCTCCGGATGAACTCATCTGAAAACAGAAATTGTAATTTATGATTTTTTGGGAAAATTTTTTGAATCATCAGTAATAATTTCATTTAACAAACTTTAACGATTGATTAAGCACACAAATGTGAACGATAACATTGACTCTTCTATTCCCAATCTACTCGTAAAAAAACACACACACACAAACCACTATTACCTATGTTGCGTCATATATAAAAACACGGTTATTCGAATGCAACGTTGTGTCAAAATCTCAAGTCAGTCAACCGAATACTTCGCGAGCACAAACATAAGCAGGCTAGATTTTTATATGTAAATATTTTGTTTTTAAATTGACAAAATACTTCCTTCAGGGCACTCTTCAATGGCGAGCATTTTCTTCTTATTTTTCTTCTTCCTTTCCAGAATTAGGTCAATGCGACCTGTTCCGGTCTCAAGTTCATCGTTGTTGTATTTGCACTTAAGATTTCTGAGTAATATATTTTTTTATTTTGGTGGGTTATCAGCCCAACTGCAAAACTCCCAACTTGGAGGACCAGAGTTTAATTTCGGAGTTCTCTTTTTCCTAAACAGACTGCCTCACAAGACTACAGAGCTCTGTCTGTCCTGAACATCTGGTTTTATGTTGCCAGAAACTCGTCATTCACCCTCCATCTTCAGTAAAAACAGTCCCAGCACGTGAAGGTAGATGGAAGGGTTTGGTAGAGAGAGGCTATGTTTTGCGCTGAATATTTGGAGCATTTTATAGAGTCTGAGAGCTTATCCTCAGATTCGCCCCAGTCATTCTCTACCATTTAGGGTACATATTTTAAGTTTTTATCTTATACCCTTTAGGGACCGGTAAACTTGTTGTCTTAAGAAATTACGTAATATGGAATCATTTTGGATATTTGTGAATCTGATTTTCATATATTATGCAACCGAGCAATGATTTAAGTTTTTTTTTTAAACTTATCGCGTCAGTTTAGCCGTTTCGATGGACGCGTGGTAGCGCATGCGGCTGCCCCGACAGGCATCTCAGGTTCGAACCCTACCGATTCCGAGGGGAGTTTTCCGTGAGAAACATTGGGATTTTTGGGGTTTCGTCAGGGTTCTCCCATTTTTCCAAATTTCATCCGCCAATACACTCCACTCTTCTTCTATCCCCTTCATGCCATTTCCTCTCCATTCATTCATTTCATATCACCTTTCACCTCATCTCATTTTAGGTGAAAAATAATCAGGTTTAAGAAACCACAGGCGTGCGTTTAAAATATGTGATTGTTGTGATCTAATGGAGCACAATCATTACTTCGAGCCCATGTGCCAACTCAGATGTCAAATAGAGTGTTGTGGCACCTCCTTGAGGCCTTGGACCCAGCCCAAATAAATGTTGGTTTGAATTATGTGTGTGAATGCTTGATGTGTGTCGAACCAGGATCATCATAACCTGACTACACGTCACTATAGAGTCGATTTCATCACATTCGTTCCTTAAATATGTGTAATAGGCACTGAAATTAACGAAAGTAAGCCTGCTGTGTTGGGGGTATTAAATATAGAACCCATCTTTACTAACCTAATCTAAATCTATCATCATTATCACCATAGCACATTCACGAATTTAGGCCATTTGTTGACCTGTTTCGGCCTCAAGAGAAACACAATCCAAAAGTCTGAGTGGATGTCCTGGTCTTCTTCTAATTATAGGTTATTATTAGACAAAGGATTTATTGCAAATACAGGACAATGCATTATAAAATGCAATAATGCACTAACAATTACCAAAAATGCACTAAAATTAAAAATAATGTAATATGGTATTTATAAAATTCACATTTGTATGTAAATATAAGGTGTTAACTTTTTTAGTCCTGCGTTGCAATGTACAACAAACAACTGCTGTAGGTTGTCGAAGGAGAACAAAATTTCTCTTAATGACTTGTACATCGAGAAATTCCTTTCCACTTCTGGCGATACTAAAGATGAATATTTAAAATAAACTAATCACTGGATTGTAAGCCCCTGATAGTAATCCTACATAATAATTTTCACCTGACAACAGAATATCAGCTATTGTTGACAGCATATCAAATCTTTAATTTTTACTCAAAATCATTATAATTTTCTTCAATACATCCTTTCCCATTTCCCCACTTACTTTTTCTAGATAATTTACTACAGTTTTCACTTGGTTCCTTTGCTCCACTAATTTAACTCCTGATTTCAATAAACGAGTCTTGTATACAATTAGTTGGAATGCGGGAAGCTAGAACCTCTTCTAGTTTCATAAAATGTAAGTTCAAGTCAATTTTTATACTGGTAGAGACAGTAAAAGTAAACCATGTTTAAAAATGCACATTTCCTCGTGAAAGCGCATAAAACTGCCAAAATGTATGTTTGAATGATTGAAATAAGCACTAATGTGCTATAAAATCCACTAAAAATGCCAAAAAAGTGACAAGATATGCAAATAAATGCAACCACAAAGTTGCCTATTTAAGATCCTTTTCCGCCAAAACGCATTTATATCTGACTGATCATTGTATAGTTCTCATAGAAAAAAATGCAAATGCATCAAAATCCTTGCCCTAGTTATTATTATTATTATTATTATTATTATTATTATTATTATTATTATTATTATTAAGTTATTAATATTTATATGGACGATATCCTAAAAGAATGGAAGAAGGTTTTAACTAATGAAGGAATATTAATTGATAATAAAGATAAAATAAATGCTTTATTATTCGCTGACAATGTTGTACTTTTAGCAGAATCTGAAAATTAGCTCCAAATGTTAGCATATAAATTTAAATTAATAGCCAATAGATATAATTGTACAATATCAATAAATAAGTCAAAAGTAATGGCGTTTATTGGTAACTATGGAATTAGGTCAAAAATTGTACTGGATAACAAAATAATAGAAGTATCACATTTCCAATATTTAGGATGTGATATAACTTATAGAGAAAATAAAGATATATAAAATAAAGTAAATAAATTTCAGGCTATTTGTGGAACCATAAAAAGAACCTTAGGTCAGAAAACAAGGAAAGATACGAAACTTAAATTATATAAAACAATGGCTGTTCCTTTCTTGTTGTATGGAAGTGAAAATTGGATAATGAAATCAAGGGATAAAAGCAGGATACAGACAGCGGAAATGCTGTTTTTACGTAATGTGAAAGGATGCACAAGAGCGGATAGAATAAGGAATGAAACTACACGAGAATAATTAAATATATATAAAATTGAAGATAAAATCAGCGAAAATAATAAGAAGTGGACAGAACACTTAATGAGAATGAACAACGAAAGAATACCAAAAAGAACCTTCCTGTATAATCCCAGAGGAACAAGAGATGTTGGCCGACCACGTAGAAGATGGACTCCACTTTTAACTTCGCCGGAACAGGCTGCATTGCCTAAACCTTGTAGTAGAAGAAGGAGAAGATTAAGTTATTATTATTTTAATATTTTTGTTCTTTCCTTGTCATCTGTATATTTTGTATTTTATGCTTATTAGTCCACCGCTGTGGCGTCGAGGTAGCGTGCTGCCTTGTCACGCAGCGGGCCCGGGTTCGATTCCCGGTCGGGACAGGCTCCTGTGTGACTTTTTCGGTGTTTTTCCTCACCTGTAAGACAAATGTCCAACGGTCCCCGAAAATCATCCGGCCATCATCATCATCATCACCATCCTTCACCGGTGTGGAGATCAACGGGAAGCTACCACACCTATAATTTTCTAGTAAAGCTGCAAAGCATAGCATGAAAATGCTATGATTGCAGTGAAAGACCTGCCCTCGAGCAGAATTACTATGGATGGATCTATATAGGCCTATATTACGTAGCCTATTAGTAATTAAGTTTTAGATAATTCATAATTATTAATCTCTGTATAATTTAACCTTGGTGAAGTGGAAGAGAATACCTTATGGTTTTAACTCTATCAGGTAAAATAAATCATTATTATTAATTTTTTATTAAGGATTTTCTCTACATTACAGTAGTTTTCCTTCAGCTCAAATGCATTTTTGTTCCGCCACAGATTTCTGTCCTCAGCATCTCCGATTGAGGGTCTTTCCACTTTACAGCGGTTGCCCTTTTACCAGCCGGCTGCTGGCCCTTCACATCCACATGTGTCAATCACAGAGGTAGATGATCAACAGCCAGTGTAGGGGTGACATGTGGTTAGCATGTCGAGTCCCCCAGCCGTTATAGCTGGTTCCTCAACCTGGAGCCGCTACTTATTGTAGCTACCCAATTGCCTCACGATGCTGGGTGGGCACCGGTCCCATACTGGCCGAAATACCATGAGAAAATGTCTTCCCCCATGGATCTTCTTCTTTGAAATCTCTGCTCATCATGTTTCTTCTCACTTCATCCATCCACTATTCCCTGAGTTTTCCTCTCCTCCTCCTGTCTTCAGCATTCCAATCCAACACAATTCTTGGGATTCTATTATTCTCCATCCTTTTCAGATGCCCATACTACTTCGATCTTCGTTCTTCTATTACTTTTATAATATTAGGTTTAACATTCATTATTTCTCTATTTATGTATTATTATTATTGTTATTATTATTATTATCATCATCATCATCATCAACAACAATCACGGATTAAGCCCATGTGGCTTGTTCCGGTCTCATAGATTCTCATTCAAAAGTTGGATCCATCTCTTCTTCGGTCTACCAATATTCCTGCTTCCTTTTGGTTTGTATTTAAGTATAACTTTGAGAATGCGTTCATCTTCCATTCTTTGAACATGTTCTTTCCATTTTTTTCTAGATTCTTTTGTTCTATCTAAGAGTTTAAAGATATTTAGCTCATTTCTAATATCTTAACTTCTTCCCTTATCTAGAAGTTTGCAACCAGCCACACTTCTCAGAAATTATTATTATTATTATTATTATTATTATTATTATTATTATTATTATTATTATTTTACAGTTTTATGGATTCTAGACAGCTGTACTGAGAGTTAATGTTAGTTTATTCTGTTGTTTGTATTCTCCTCAAAGTCACTTAACTGTTTAGTGTATTTTGCACAACTTAACTGGTTACACTGCTGGGGTTGGTACTGTGCATCTTGTGACGTCTCCAATACTAATTATGTTTATCGATAGTCAATATTTTGGACGTTTGGTAAAAAAAAGTTTAACAGTATATCGGTCACTTTATACACTTGCTGTATAAGTTACAAGTCATGTTATAAAAGGTTTTTTCCAGTATTATTTACAAATATTTGATAATTCACTATTTACAGTGCTTTAACACACCCATACGATTAAATATCGTAATAGTTAAAAGGAAAACACGTTATTTCATTGCACATCATTTATCAAATTGAAGATTGCTATTTGGATATTCGCAGCATTTTATATAACTTAATATCGTGTTGACAACTGGACCAAGGGCGGGACCTCTAATGACGTCAGAATCAGATTATCAACGTTGTTATTCTTCTGTTCTACCTGTTTGCGTCAGAGAGAGGCTACGTGTCGGCGACGTACAGTATGTACGGATGGACTTTGTGACCTGGACCCGATCTCTCAGCTGACTAGTTGAAATTCCTCTCTCTGTTGATTGGCTGGATTCCAAGACTAATACAGCTTATTGGTTCGTGGATAAGACGAGCCCATTTCAAATGACGTCATTCCTCTTGTTTTGTAGTTGATAAATGGAAAATCCCAGGAAACCATTAACTGTTAAGAATGGAAAATATGTGTAATGTGTAACCATTATCAGTTTCCTCGAATCCAAACCGAAAACAGATAAGATGTTTACTTTTTTGTTAAACAGGAAAAAGGGCTTAACGTCCGCTAAATCGAATGGGAGTGATAATATAATCAACGGATTATTTCTGAAAACGAAATCATTAATTATTTATTTCTCAAGGATTGAAAGTGAAGATTAACAAATTCGATAAACCAACTCTAACTCGATGCAATATTGAACCCATAGGTTTATGGCCGCCGGACATAAGTTCTCCAAACAACCATATCCTGAAGTAATGTTTTCCAATCATCACATGTATAATAATATACTTCCCTCCAATCATGATTAATATTATGCTCCCACCTCATTCTTGGCCTGCCTACTGTGCGCTTTTCGTCTGCTTTTCCTACAAGGCGTTTCCATGCACTTCTTTCATTCCCCCATTCATGCCATATGTCCTGCCTATCGCAATCTACGAGACTTAACTGTTCTTATTATATCTGGTTTTCCAAGAAGAAACACATATGGGAATAACACTAGAAGTTCTTCTTCTTTTTCTTCTTCTTCTTCACTTCACGGGCTAGGCAAATTGCCTGTTCCGCCTCACAGTTGTTCTGTCCATCTTTTCACTGGTCTTCCTATATTCCTTGAACCTCTTGGCTTGTAGTTGAATGCTGCTCTTGGTAATCTTGATACATTCATTCTTTCCACGTGTGTAAACCATTTCTCTCTATATTCTCTGATTTTGTCATCCAATGGATATATATATTTAAATCTGTTCTTATATCTTCATTCCTTATCCGATCCAATCTTGTGCACCCTTTTGTTCTTCTAAGGAATTTCATTTTCTGCGCTTTGTATTCTACTTTGCAGTTTTTTTGGTCATTACCCACGTTTCGCTCCCATAAAGTAATGCAGGACCAGCCAATGTTTTATAAAACTTCAATCTAGTATCTCTTCTTGTTTTATTCTTTAATGTTTTATGTATAGTTCCGCATATCATTTGAAAGTTCGACAGTTTCATATGTATGTCTCTTTCAGTTTTTGTGTTTATAGTAAAATTACAACCCAAATAATTAAAATGTGTTACTTGTTCCAGAGGTTTGTTGTCTATTACAATTTTTGATCTTATATGATCGTTTCCCCAAAATGCCATTATTTTTGTTTTTCCTTTCGATAGCACTAAAAGTTATTAAACATAATAACTAAATAATTAGATAAAGATAAATGTTCTTAATTTATTAATGTTCTTATAACCAATTAGTGTCTTATATTCTTTATGAAGGGCTAATAAAACCGTGTTTCATAAAATGAAATTTCGTGAGAGAATTTGCCAAAATTTTGAGGGGATTAAATAACATGTAGCACACTGTTAGGCGATCTTCCCCATTCTTCTGTCTGTTCACTTCTCTTTGGTATAAACATTTTTCTAAAAATGTTATTCTCAAATACTCGTAATCCCGCGGGCCATTTGTGGGTTCGTCAGGACTCGAGCGACCTGACGTACTATATAGCTCGTGCTGCGCCCACTCCAGCAGCAAAACGCGTCCCCTCGCTGGCGTAGTGGGGAAAAGGTCGGTGGATCTGCTAGTCAGTCCTCCCTTCCAAGTCCGATGGACTCGCGGACCATGAGTGGGGTCAGCAGGGAAATTTATAAGAGAGGGGCCTGCTGTCAAGCCTGAACGTCCCGGCCCACAAGCGGGAGCATGGGTCGCTGTTGGTGGAGCGGTGGGAGACTGGGGATCAGAAGCCCCTTTCTCTTGGTTCAATGGAACCGAGACCATGGGAGATGAGCACCCTGGATGCCTACATTGCTCAGTGGGCTGCTCACAGCAGCTACACGACTAGGCTTAGTCTTGCGAACGGGCTGGTTGGGACAATACCGGGCGTAATTCTGGGAATTACCACCAGGTCAATAAGCTCGGGAAAGGAGGAAGCGCGGTCTTTGTTGGTGGGATTTAGCGCCGACTCTGGGACCGAGTGACCCATGGAGAATCTGTGAGGTCGTCAGGAGTTGAGCGACCTGACGTACTATAGCTCAGGCTGGACCCACTTCAGCAACCAAAACACGTCCCCAGCTGGTGCACTGGGGGAAAGGTCGGTGGATCTGCTAGACAGTCCTCCCGGTCAAGTCCTAGGGACTCGTGAACCATTAGTGGGGTAGGCAAGAGATGAGCGCCTTGCCGTACTATTTGCTCATCTGTTGGAGCTTGCGGTCTCCGTGCTGGCCCACAACAGCTGCAGAAGGCGTCCCTGGGGGCACACCAGGGCTCGGCTCGGATCAGTGCAGAGGGGAGCAACTGTACTGGTTCCTGGCTCGGCCTACGGGCCCGTCGACAGGAGATGAGCACCTGGATGTACTAAAAGTCTCACACTGTTGGGCTTGTAGCCCTAGCCGGTCTCACAACGGCTGCAGGACACGTCCCTGGAGGCAGAATAGGGGAATGGTCGGTGGATCTGCGACAGCAGTCCTCCCGGCTAGGCTCATGGAGCCCGTGGACCAACTGTGGGGTCGTCAGGAATGAGCGACCTGATGTACTATGTAGCTCAGCAATTCCCAAGAACTGCAAACTCCAACACCCTCTCCCTGGGATGTTGGTTTAAGGACCGTGAACTTGAACGTGGACGTGAACATAGGATAGGGAGGACTTGAACTAGGACTTGGGAGTATGGTCATGACGACCGAGGTATCCCAAGGGGTGGACGGATGGGCCTAGATGTCCTCCCATGTTTTGCATCCATATAAAATAATTGGGAGAATAACAGTTGCATATATTTTAAGTTAAAGTTTATTGACAGAAGTTGGGACTACAACAGTCCCTGTAATGCATAGTAGCATGTATTTTTAGAATTGAGCCTTACTTACTTACTCACTGGCACTATCGAACCCGTAGGTTCATGGCCGCACGGACATAAGCTCTCCATACATCCCTATCCTGAGCTAATGTTTTCCAATCATTCCCTGTATAATCTACTTCCCTCAAATCATAGTTAATGTTGTTCTCTCACCTCATTCTTGGTCTACCAACTGGGCGTTTTCCTTCTGGCTTTCCTATAAGAAGTTTCCATGCACGTCTTTCATTCCCCATACGTGCAACATGTCCTGCCCATCGCAGTCTACGGGACTTAACTGTTCTTATTATATCTGGCTTCCTATAAAGACCATGTAGTTCATTGTTATGTAGTCTTCTCCATTCACCTGTCTGTTCATCTCTCTTTGGTCCAAAAATTTTCCTAAGAACTTTATTCTCAAATACTCGTAATCTCCTTTCCTCCCTTAAAGTAAGAGTCCATGTTTCGCACCCATATAATATAACTGGTAGAACAATAGTTTTTATATATTTTCAGCTTAACGTTTTTTGAAAGTAGTTGGGACATCAAAAGTCTCTGCAATGCATAATAGCATGCATTTCCAGAATTGAGCCTATGTTTAATTTCTTTGTGCATCTCATTCCTATTTGTGATTATTGTTCCTAGGTATTTGAATTCAGCCACTTCCTCAAAATTTCCCTCATTTGTCATTAGCTGTCCAGTTCCATTATATAATGTATTTCTACGTGTGACCATATATTTAGTTTTACTGATATTTACTTCCAGTCCTAATTTCTTAGTGTTACTCAATAGTGTGTGCGTGTTGGCCTTTAGTATCTCCTCGCTATCGGCCAGTAGTACTACATCATCAGCATAAACTAACAGCTTATTAATACCATTGAGTTGTAAGCCTTCCTCATTCTCTAAAGATTTAATGGCATGCTCTAGTACAAAATTAAATAGTAGAGGAGATAGTGCATCTCCTTGCTTTAACCCATTCTGGATTTCAAAAGTGTCTGAAAACTGTTTGCCTACACGCACCCTACTCGTTGAGCCATTTAGACACATTCGAATAAGTCTAACTAACTTTTTAGGAATTCCAAACTCCAGCAGGATACTATATAACTTCTCCCTCTTAATTGAATCATATGCTTTTTTGAAGTCTACATATAGTTGATGTACAGTACCATTATATTCCCATTTCTTTTCTAAAATCTGTCTTATACTAAAAATCTGATCTGTTGTAGGCCTGTTTCTTCTAAATGCACATTGATGATCTCCTAGAATGTCATCAATATAGGGAGTAAGTCTGCTTACTAATATATTTGTTAGAATTTTGTACGAAGTTGAAAGTAATGAGATGCCCCTATAGTTGTTACAATCAGTTTATCATCTTTCTTATGAATTGGTACGATAATTGATTCCTTCCATTCGTCTGGAAGAGCTTCTTTTTCCCAAATCATACTAAGCAACCAGCGTATCTTGTCCATATGTACAATTTATTTCTGCACCTCAATATTGTTTGTAATTATTGTTCCTAGAATTTGAATTGAGCCACTTCTTCAAAATTTCCCTTATTTGCCATTAACTGCCCATTTTAAATTATAATGCATTTCTAAGCGTGACTATATATATATATTTAATTTTATTGATGTTTACTTCCAGTTCCAATTTTTTAGTGTTACTCAATACAGTGTGCATGTATCTCCTTGCTATCGCCTAATAATACTAAATTATCGGCATAAACTAAACAACTTATTAACACAATTGTGTTATAGACCTTCTTCAGCCTTTAGAAATTTGATGGCACATTCTAATGAAAAATTGAATAGTAGAGGAGATAGTGCATCTCTTTGCTTCAACCCATTGAGAATTTCAAAAGTATCTGAATAATGTTTTATTCGAAAAATATTTAATATTTAAAACATAATCTAATTTCACATTAGGTCGAATTTAATTATTTTTAGTACATAAAATAAACACGTTCCATACGTTTTCGAGAATCATACAAAAAACAACCCCTAAAATATGATCAGAATGAATTATCTTATACAAGGTAACATTTCGTCACCCAGGAACTGAGTTAACCATGTGATTTCTCAGAAAGTCAAATTTATAGTCCGATTTTGTTGGTTTACCCAATTTTTTTATTTTGTTGATCTTTAAATTGTAATAAAAAAACTGGATTTCTTTTTTTTCTTCTTCTTCACATCACGGGTTAGGCAAGTTGCCAGTTCCGCCTCACAGGTGTTCTGTCCATCTTTTCACTGGCCTTCGTACATTCCTTGAAACTTTTGGCTTATAGTTAAATGCTGCTTTTGGTAACCTTGTTACATTCATTCTTTCTACATGTCTAAACCATTTATCTCTATATTCTTCGATTTTATCATTCAGTGGATATATATTTAACTCTGTTCTTATATCTTCATTCTTTATCCGATCCAACATTGTGCAGCCTTTTGTTCTTGTAACGAAGTTCGTTTCTACGCTTTGTATTCTACTTTGTAATTTTTTGGTCATTACCCAAGTTTCTCTCCCATAAAGTAATGCAGGAACTGCCAATGTTTTATAAAAATTCAATCTAGTATCTCTTCTTGTTTTGTTCTTTAATGTTTTATGTATAGTTCCGCATATCATTTGAAATTTCGACAGTCTCATATGTATGTCTCTTTCAGTTTTTGTGTTTATAGTAAAATCATAACCCAAATAATTAAAATGTGTTACTTGTTCTAAAGGTTTGTTTTCTATTTTGATTTTTGATCTTATATGTTTTTTTTAAATGCCCTAGGTTGTCTTTCGACATTCCTGGTGTTCTCTCCTGGCATGGCGTACTTGTAACCCACATCTGAGGTTGGGGTGCCTGGAAGGCGGGGTTACGTTGCCCCGATGATACGATGAGCGATGGTGATGATAGTTGTGCGCCAGGAGAGTCCCTAATCCTAAGCTTCATCTAAGATGAATATGAATGATGATGATTGCGAAGGCCATATGATTTCGGAGACCGTTTGGGCCTTAACGTTTTCCTGACATTTGTTTTACAGGTGAGGAAAAACCACGATAAAAACCTCACCCAGAAAAAAATGTCCCGACCGGGGATCGAACCCGGGCCCGCTGCGTGACAAGGCAGCACGCTACCTCGAGACCACAGCTGTGGACTGGTCTTATATGTTATTTTCCCCAAAATGCCATAATTTTTGTTTTTTCTTTTGATATTTTAAAATTATATTCTTGGCATAACTGATTTAATTGATGTAATTACGACTGCAAATTATTTTCATTTTCTTGAATAATAACCATATCATCAGCATATATTAAAATGTTTAATATTTTAAAACGGTCCATTCTTATATCTATATTAATATTTCTTTTCCGATTTTGGATGATGTCATTAATATATAAATTAAAAAGAGTAGGTGATAAACTACACCCTTGACTTAAACCCTGGATTTCTTATAACAGCTTATTTAAATGTTGCACTCCAACGAAAACAAACCAAGAATATGATTCCTTATGTTAACCCGTAAATAGGAACATAACTTTCAGCTATATGGCTGCACCTGTATATTCCTTCTGAATTCGATAAAATTGAAGGTCCTGAAGTGCTTAGATAAAGCCTGGATGGACATTATACGATATTAAAGTGGATTAAGACAAGAGCAACTGAATAATATTTCATTTTTAATAGTATTTCGTATTATTAGGTCCACTTGTTCAAAAACAAGTAGAATACAAAGTGCAGGAATGACTTTCCTAAGAAGGATCAAAGGATGCACAAAATTGGACCACATAAGAAATGAGAAAATAAGAAGTGAATTAGACATATGAATCATGGGTCTCACAGTAAATTTACAAAAAAACAGAATATCTGGCAGTAAATAGCAATAAAAGAGAAAATTTAATATTGGAAGAAGGAATCCAAATAAAGCAAGTGAAACAAACTAAATATTTGGGAATAATTATGGATAACGTTGAAGTTATGGGCAAAGAGAATATAAAACGTAGAATTGAATTGAGTAGCAAAATAATATCATCGTTAAATTCCATATGGTGGGATAAGCATATTTGGAAAGACACAAAAAAATATATTGGTAAAACATTGGTGGAATCTGTTGCAATGTATGGAAGTGAGGTATGGACAATCAATAAGTACTACAAGAATAGACTAATAGCTCTAGAAATGGATTATTTACGCAGAAGTGCCAGAAAGTCAAAATTAGAACATTTCACAAATAAGGAAATTGGAAATATAATGGAAGCAGAAGAAAGCATAATTGAAAGAATTGAGGAGAAGGAATTAAAGTGGTTAGGACATGTTTTAAGAATGGATGATGAACGATGGCGAAAGCAACTATATCAATGGCATCCGACCAGAAGGAGGAAGAGAGGGAGACCGAAGTTAACATGGAAGGAAAACATGAAAACATTAATGGAAGCAAGAGGGTTAAGCATTGAAGATGCCCAAGATCGTAGGCTTTGGATGTTTGGCACGGGAATACGGCAGCAGCTGTAAAAACCCTAAGATAGATAGATAGATAAGAAGAAGTGAATTAGAAATATATTCAATAAATTATATAATGCAACAACACCGCGTCGGCTGGGAACAGCATTTTAGAGAATCGAAGAAACAAGATTGCCTAAGATAGTACATGATTGTAAATCAAAGGAGTTAAGGGATGTAGGAAGACCTAGGATGAGTTGGAAAGGATCATTGTGAATTCGGAACAGGGGAATCGCCTAAACCTTGAAGTGAGAATGATGATGACTTGTTCAGAAACACATTAAGTAATAATTCCTTTCACGACAGTTCTAAGATTTTAGAGTTCAAACCCGGGTGGGTCGAAGGATTTTTCAGGACGTAAAAGTCCTGAGTAAAGAGTTCCTTCGGAAGGAAATTAAAGCCGTGAGTCCTGTGTCGTAGATTTACATAATGGAAAAGATCTTGAAGCCTGAAAAAATATACCTCTGAACAAAATTTTTTGGACATTTTTTCCCCCAGATTTGAATTTCGACACTAATTGCCTTAACCGAATTACGCTTTAGAGGGACTCAACTCATCTAAAAATACGCTATCATCATAAACAGATTTATGTAGTATCACATTTTCTTGTGACCAATGTACACTCTTATTCTTTTCCTAGAAAAATGAAAGTAAGTGATAAATGGATTAATATTGTTAGGAGGATCTATAGTAATACAAAAGCTAAAGTAAAAATACAGAATAATTTAACAGAGGAATTCACAGTGAATAAAGGCCTTATGCAGGGATGCAGTTTGTCACCAATTCGTTTTAACATTTATTTAGACCAGGCTCTTAACTTGTGGTATAAAAAATGTTCTGAAATGGGTATTCCTATAGGAGGAAAAGTACTGCATTCATTGTTATTTGCAGATGATCAAATAATTTTTGCAGGGGATGAAGATGATACGAAATATATGATAAATAAACAAACGGAAGAATATAAAAAATGGGGACTGAATATAAATTTACAGAAAACAGAATATATGTGTTTGGGAAAGGATGTGGATGACCTCATACTCGAAACAAGGAAAAAAAAAAAGTGAATTTTTTAAATATCTTGGGTCAATAATTACAAGTTTAGGTACCTGTGAGAGAGATGCACAGACTAAAATTGCAATGGCAAAAAAGCATTACTTGGAATAATTTGGAACAAAAATATCACAAAGGAAACTAACATGAAAATTTATGAGAGCATAATACAGAATATTTTGTCATATGGAAGTGAAACTTGGTATTTGACGGAAGTACAAAAAAATATAATTAGAACAGTTGAATTTGATTATTTTAGAAGAAGCCTCCAAAAAACAAGACAGGATAAAATAAGAAATGAATTCTTTTGGAGAGAAATGAATGTCACACATCGGTTGTTAAGAGGATTGAAAATCAAACACTTAAATGGTACAAAGAATGGAAAATGAAAGATGGCCAAAAATATATATACCAATGGAAGAAATAAACGTGGCAGGCCAAAATGGAAATGGAAAAACCGACGTCAGAACTATAATGGATGATAGGAATTTGGAATAGGGAGATTGGAATGATAGAGATAAATGTAAACTGAAGACGGCACACCTATAAATGGGGGAAAGCCGAAGAAGAGGAAGAAGATTCTTTCCTTTGAATCTCTTTGGATGGATTCTCAACCGAAATATAAACCACGGCCCCGGTTTTCCTATTTTTTATTGTTTCCATAACAGCTATAATAATGACTGAAAATTCACAGAAATTGTTATGAAACCATTAACATGATTCAGACATTTGTTTATGTAATTAACAACCGTAGATTTTCATTTTTTATGGTTGTTATGGAAACAATAAAAAAATCGGAAAACCGTGGTCGTGGTTCAGACTTCGATTGAGAAATCCACCCTTTATCTTCCAAGTCCCAGTTTTTCAACACTTTTTCATTCATCGCTTTCTTTATGTGCTACAGTCAGTTTTTTTTTCAACCTCTCTAACCGCTGAAATTCAATCAAAAACTCTTCTTGGTAATCTTTCATCATCCGTTGTTTTACATGTAAATACTATTACAATTGTCTGTACTTTACAAAATATATAATCTTACTTTATTTCTTACTCTGTCCGGTTTAGAATGTCTGGCTGAACGTCGTAAGAAAACCATTTCCAATGCTAATAATTTAACCGAACATTTTGATATATTGTCCAGGTTTCCGATCCATATATATATATATATCCATCTAACCATAGTAATTCTGCCCGAAGGCAGGTCCTTCACTGCAATCATAGCATTTTCATGCTATGCTTGCAGCTTTACTAGGGAATTGTAGGTGTGGTAGCTTCCCGTTGCTTTCCACACCGGTGATGGATGATGATGATAATGATAAGGATGATGATGATGGCCATATGATTTCGGGGCCTTAAAAGTTTCCTGACATTTGTCTTACAGGTGAGGAAAAACCCCGATAAAAACCTCACCCAGAAAAACTGTCCCGACCGGGGATCAAACCCGGGTCCGCTGAGTGACAAGGCAGCACGCTACCTCGAGACCACAGCGGTGTATATATATATATATACACACACACACACACACACACACACACCACATTAGTTCCTTTAAAATATTCGTTTTCATTATATTTCATTGAGCATTGCTGTTGCTGATCTTCTTTTGCTGGTCTATGTTTAGTGTCATCATCTTACAAATAATTTTTAATAGTTTTGACGTTTAAGTAATAGAAATTCATTGCACGCTTTATGGTGTATTTCCCATCTTCTCCTTTGTTAAACTTTAAACTGAAAATGTGTGTAAAACTCTTATTCTCCTATTTATGCCTATATTATGTGGTGTGAAATGTAACCCTTATTTTAAGGGAGGAGAAAGATTACGAGTATTTGAGAATAAAGCTTTTAGGAAAAGTTTTGGACCCAAGAGAGATGAACAGACAGGTGGATGGAGAAGACTACATAATCGTGAGCCACTTGATATTAATGGGAAACCAGATATAATAAGAGCAATTGAGCCTCGTAGATTGCGATGGGTAGGTAATGCGGCACGAATAGAAAATGAAAGAGGAGCATAGAAACTCTTTTTAGGAAAATTAGGGAAATGCGACCAGTCGGTAGGCCAAAATGAGGTGGGGAATTTAACATTGACCATGATTTGAGGGAAGTAAAATATACAGTAAATGACTGGAAAAAAAAATAGCTCAGGATATGGATGTATGGAGATGTTATATCCTTGCAGGGATGAACATATGGCTTCGATAGTTCCAGTGAGTTATTTTAATTGCCTTTGAAACAGCGTCATTATACAAAATGACAATAAGATCCAAAGCACCAAGGCCGTCGTAATCAGTTGTGGTTACTAATGGAGAAGAAAAGTGCAGGGAGTCACGTGGTTATAATGACGTATTTCTTGGATCTTAATTTCCAGTTTTCTTAATAGGAGTTAAAGTATAGATTATATGTGATTTATGACTTTAAAAAAATTGAAAGCTGGATCCTAATTAAAATTTAAATACGTTTCTCCATTTCCGCCACTTTTACATTGACGTACTTTCCAAAGAGAATATTTACATTAGAATCTGTAATTAGGATTTAGGACGCCAGCAGAGATAACAGCAGGCAGACGGTCATTATAATGTATCATTTTCATAGTTTGATATGTTACTTTCAGCTTATTATCTATATTTTTCTAATGAAATTATACAGTGTGTCATTATACGCATACGTTATAGTGAATTCCGAAGGAAATAAGGTATTGAGGTAGTTCTCATGAAAATATAAAAAAAATACAAATCCTCACCGATTTTAATAATGTAAATGATCATGACCAATATGCATGTGTGTGGTGTGTGTTGTATATATATTTATATATATATATATATATATATATATATATATATATATATATGTGGTATGATAAGAAAATTAAATGCCTGGACGGGATTCGAACTCGGAACTCTGAGTCTGTACCTCAGAGATCCGGGTTCGAATCCCGTCCAGGCATTTATGTTTCTTATCATACCATATTAAGCTTGCATTGCTCAATGTTAAACATTTAATTATAACATCTATAAAGCGTCACTGCTATAAGGTAAACATATTATCTTTAATTTGCTTACTTGTTATAGTCAGCTACTAGATGGCAGTGAAGACCGAGTTCTCGCGACATCTAGTAATAATGGAGAATATAATACATATATAAGAAAAATAAGTGTTTGAATTGGATTCGCCTGGTAGTGTAATGGATATCACGCTGAGGTACAGACTCAGAGATCCGGGTTCGAATCCCGTCCAGGCATTTATTTTTTCATATCATGCCATATATATATATATATATATATATATATATATATATATCTGTGTGTGTGTGTGCCAATACATACATTCTATTGAGTAACACTAACAAACTGAGACTGGAAGTAAACATCAATAAAACTAAAAATATGTTCACACATAAAAATACATTATATAATGCAAATGTTCAGCTAATGACAAATAAGGGAAATTTTGAAGAAGTGGCTGAATTCAAATACCAGGGAACAATAATTACAAATAGGAATGAGATGCTAAATGATATTAAACATAGGCTCAATTCTGTAAATGCGTGCTATTATGCATTTACAGGGACTCCTGTCGTCCCAATTCCTTTAAAAAAACAGCATTAAACTGAAAATATATAAAAGAGTTATTCTCCCAGTTAAATGGTAGCGAAACATGGACTCTTACTTTAAGGGAGGGAAGAAGATTAGAGTATTTGAGAATAAAGTTATTAGGTAAATTTTTGGACCAAAAAGAGATGAACAGACAGGTGAATGGAGAAGACTACATAACAGTGAGCTACATGGTCTTTATAAGAAGCCAGATATAATAAGAACAGTTAAGTCTCGTAGACTGCGATGGACAGGACACGTAGCACGATTGGGAACGAAAGAGGTGCTTTGGAAGCTTCTTGTAGAAGAAACCATAAGGAAAACACCCAGTTTGTACACCAAGAATGAGGTTGGAGAATATTATTAATCAAATTTTGAGGGACGTAGATTGTACAGGCGATGATTGGATGACATTGTCTTAGGATAGAAAAGTGTGGAACCTACGGTTCTGATTGTGCCAGCGATTATGAGTGTGTGTGTGTGTGTGTGTGTGTGTGTATGTCCGTTAAGGTCATGCAGCAAACATGACATTCATAGATTAATTAAAAAAGTAAAGTCGAATTCGTTAATCAGCGATTAGATGTAGAAGTTCACCTGAAACGAAAATTTAAAAATCGATCTAGTGCTCGCAGTTTTCGATGTTTCAGAACGAAACTCAATATTGCTAACAGCCAACTCCGAAATCAGAAATGTGTGGTTGTGTTTCATTTTTTATTCACTGCAACTTGATCACATTATTTATTGCCAAATAGGATCGCAATATTATAAGAATGCACCCTACTGGAGAAAAATTAAACACATCGAACTGTATATTAAAAACAATATTATAGGTAATGAATTTATTTTTAGTAAACAATTCAGTAAAATCATTATTTAAAAACACAACTATGAAATGTGTAGTTCGAAATAACCTGTTCATTATTTGCTATATTCAATGTATTTGTTGGAGAGTCAGTCAATGCAAAATAATGCTCTGACCTGTCAAGAATACTAAAAAAAGGAGAAGCTTTATTTATTACAAAAGCAGGAGGTGGTAAAAGATAATTCGGTAAAGAGCGAGGCGAAACACGACTGTCATTGTTTGTAAAACAAAATGCACTGAAACGTGATTGGTCATTAACTTCCACTTGGGTCATGAGTTAAATAGTCAAAGCAATTGGTTACAATATGTGCAAATAATGGACCCATCTCGCTTTCCTAAATTAGCATTGCAGTATCAACCTAAAGGACTTTGAGATAAAGTAAGACCAAAATTAAGATGGACTGACCAACCACATTTTGAGATCTCATAGGTTCAAACGACCTAAAACGTAAATAAGTTAAATGATAATGATGATGATGATGATGATATAATCTTTATATTGTGACTGACATTTGAACAGAATTTTACCATGAATTATATTAGCATTGAAATTGTTCTAACGATTGGAAAATCCTTGATGAATATAACTCAGATAATTCCGATAAAATATAGAAAATATATGGATATGTATCAAACTATAACGGTCATTACCAAGTTATACAACACTTTCTTTTAGCTATTTTATGTAAGTAGTGAAAGTGTAAATATATTTAGAAGAAAATACATCGAAAAGGGGTGTTACCATAACAATGAGTGAAAGTTTATATTTTTGAAAGCTATTTGTGTTATGTTTGGGGGATTTTGTTTATGCTTAAATGTATTGACAATGATAAATAAACATGAAGTATTCAAAAAATGCTGTTAATTATAGAATACTAGCTAAACCCGTGTGTGCGCTGCTACGCCTAATTAAATAAAATATGATTTTTTTTAAATTTTCGTTTCAGATCAACCAGAAATTTATTGATCTGCATTGTTTTCCCTCTTGCTCAAGATAACAGGTTGCTAACAATCCCTCTTTATAGCACTTCCTCTTATTCTTCTTCTTTCACAGCAGCCTCTGCCCGCTACTGAAATTTCCTTCCTCAAGATATTGCCGCACATTTGGCACTTTTAAGTCACGTTTATACAATTACCTGTTGTCAAATAATTAATTTTTCTCTAGAGTTAAATTTATTCTGTGTCATTAATAGTTTTTTATTTCATCATTTTTTAACTTTTATAAAGTCGGCCGCGGTGGACTAGTGGTTATGCTCCTTGCCTCTAGTCCCGAGGGTCGCGGGTTCAAACCCGGCCGGGGTCGATGGATTTTTTAGGATAGAAAAATCCAAGGAGCAAGTCCTCCGGGAGGGACTTTAAACCGTAGGTCCCGAGTCTGAAGATTTTCAGGCTTGTTAAATATCCCTAAGCCTGAATGAAAGGTCTCTAAGCAAAATTTACCGAATTTTCCCGTCTTAGTACTACCTTGGTTTCCTAGATGTCAGTATGAGGCGGAACGCTGACCATGGGGCCGTTCAAATGACATCTATACGGAAACAAGTGTAACTAAATTAATATGTTCAAATTCTTCCCTGTAGGGGGAGAGCGCCTAAATCTCTATTAAGGGAAACATGGGCTTACAAGATTACAATAAGAAATTTTATATTTCAACTAGAAGTCCCGGCCACGTTAAAAATTTAAATTAAGTTGCTGTCTTTCAGCCAGATTACTTAAAACTAATACTTACACACGAAATTAATAATATTGAAAATAAAACAAACACTGAACACACTTAAATTATGAAATAATCAATATTTGTAATTCAATTAAAATTCGCGGTTGCAACAAAAACCCACAACCATCTGGATCTCTGTTTGTTAAATAATAAACCAATTACCTTACACCGCCATCTGTTAGAATCGTATGGAACTCACAGATACCTACGCGCCGCCATCTGTTAGAATCGTATGGAACTCACAGATAATTATAACTCTTTGTTAAATAATAAATAAATAATTTGCAATAAAAAATAATGCGACTATAAATTTAGTTATAAACTACCCTAAGTCTCAAGTTGGATCAAACTGCACACAGTGTACAAAATTTTATTAAAATCGGTTCAGTAGTTTTGGATTCCATCGCGCACAAACAACGTGACACGATTTTTTTATATATTAAGATTGTTAAATCTAGATTAAGTCAAAATATTTAGTAAATAATAATTATATTGTAGACGTATTATATAATATTTATTGTAATTATATGTAAGAACCATTTTTGTATTTTTTAACCTGGTTAAGTGGTAGACAAGCCTTTATGGCCAGGTAAAATAAAGCTATTATTGTTATTATTATTATTAATTTTATTATTAATAAATTCATATTAATTCTTCACATTAATTAAGATGTTTTCTGTTCAATATTGCTTTTGAATCCTTATACATCGTGTATGCCTATTATTATAATCTTTCTTTCTTTCTTTTTATCAACTTAACATCTCATCTTATAGGTACTTTTCACACGTCACCCGAACTTTACAGTGGCACGACCTGTTTCGGGAGAGGTATTTTAAATTGTGTATCACACACATACTTTTATGACCACGCAAGGACTTTAAGGGTCCCCCTGAATGAGTGATCAGCTCATGTCAGAGACTCCTCCGAGACAACACAACATGAAAATGAAACACACTTCACACACACATCCATACTAAACATGGCGAATATGATAATGATTATGATGGCCAAAGATGTTCGGAGACAGTTTGGCCTAAAATGTTTCTGATGTTTGTCTTACAGGTGAGGAAAACCCCCGAAAAAAATCATTCAGGTAACTTATTCCAACGGGGAACGAACCTGAGATAGCGACGCTACTCCAAGACCACAGTGTCAGATCCGTCATTATTAAGACAGAATTTAGAAAATAAATGGAAATACAATGGCACTGTATATCAACTATATGTATACTTCAAAGATACATAAATTCAATTAAGAGGGAGAAAGAGATAAGTCGTAACAAAGTAGGTGTACCGGAAGGTGGCTATTATAAATTAAGGGGTGTTAATCTATCAAGTTATTCAAGTTATAAAGTACCCTGCGGGAGTTCGGAATTCCTAAAAAGTTAGACTTATTCGAATGTGTCAAAATGATACAAGGAGTAGGGTGCGTGTAGGCAAGCAGTTTTCAGATAGGCCTACTTTTGAAATTTACATTGAGTTAAAGCACAAGGAATTCAATATAGAAACTCATATCGCCTTCGTTGACTTCATAAAGGCTTTTGACAAAGTAGACAGAAACATATTACTACAAATTTTAGCTGATGATAACGTTCCACAACAATATATTACTAATATCTTCAACATATATAAAGATAATGAAATCTCTGTTAAACAAGATGGCAAATTATCTTCTTGGGAAAAGATCAACACTGGAGTAAGACAGGGATGTGGACTTTCACCGGTGCTTTTCATTATATACATGAATAAATTAATAAATGAATGGAGGAGAACACAACGAGGATATATACCCATCAATAGGAACCGCAAACTCGATGCTATTCTTTTTGCAGACGATTTAGCTCTTCTGGCACTTTCCGAAAATTATTTGCAACGATCAATTTATAATTTACAAAAAATAGGTGCCAAATTTAATATGGAAATATCAATTAACAAAACTAAAAATTATGGCATTTCATGGGAAGGACCCCATACAAAGTAAAATCTGTCTCCAGAATAAAATTTTAGAGAGATCTAATCAATTTAAATATCTTGGATATTATCTCTCCATCTGGGATGAAAAGGATATCCCTGAAAAAGTTACTAGTTATAATAAAAGTTTAGGAATTATTAATCAAGTTATGAAACCATCCCTTGTACAAAAAAAAACACCAGATTACGTTTATATAACACTTTGGCTAGACCAGTGTTGACCTATGGTAGTGAAGCATGGACACTAAAAAAACAACATGAAAGCAGAATAACGGCTTGTGAAATGAGATTCATGCGCAGAACAGCGGGTTACACCAGATGGGATCGGAAAGGAACACCGATATCTTAAAAGAATTGAAGACTACGCCAATTTTGGAATATATTAAACAGTACCAACTAAATTGGAAACACCATCTTGAAAGAATGAGTTCAAATCGGATCCCCAAAGCTGTTTATAATTATATACCAAGAGGACGAAGATCACTGGGCCGTCCTATGAAACGCTGGAGGGAAAATTTTCTATAGGATCGTAACAGGCCTTGGCCTAATACTTGGAAGGAAGAAGAAGACATTGAGTTAAAGCAAGGAGATGCACTATATCCTCTACTGTTCAATTTTTTACTCGAGGATACCATCAAATCTTTAGAGGAAGAAGACTATAAATATGGCATTAATAAAGGGGAACGTTTATATCGACGTAGTATTTTAAGCAATAGCGAGGTAGGTAATAGTAAGGGCTATTCAGTAACACTAAGAAATTGGGACTGGAAGTAAACATCAATAAATTAAATATATGTTCACATATAGAGAAATGGACATTTAATTATATATTAGGGGAATTTTGAATAAGTAGCTGAATTCAAATGCCTAAGAATAACAATTACAAACAGGAATGAAATGATTAAAGATATTAAACGTATCCTAAATTATTCTGGAAATGCATTTTATTATGCATTACAAGGACTATTGACATCCCAAATTCTCTAAAAAAAATCTTAGAGTAAAAAAAAATATTCGAGTATGTTTCAATAAAGTTCTTAGGACAAAATTTTTGGACCAAACAGAGACGAACAGACAGATGAAAGGAGAATATTACGCAAGAGTGAGCTGTATGGTCTTTATGGGATGCCAGGTGTAATAGAAACAGTTAAACCTCGTAGACTGCGATGAGCAGTGAATGTTGCGCGAATCAGGAATGAAAGAGGGGCTTGGAAACTTCTTGTTAGAAAACCAAAGGGACAGCAGCCAATGGGAAGCCTAAGAATGAGATGAGAGAATAACATTAACCATGATATGAACGGAGATAAATTATACAGGGGATGTATTCACGTAGACTTTCACGGCCGGAGTTGCTATGATGATCTTGAAGAAGATTTTTGGGCTGTAGGCCGTGGTCGTGAGGCTTGTAGTTCCCCGACGTTTCACCAGAGACTGCGTCTGGCATCCTCAAGGGTTGTCTCACGACCACGGCTCTCAAGACAACCCTTGAGGATGCCAGACGCAGTCTCTGGCGAAACGTCGGGGAACTACAAGCCTCACGACCACGGCCTACAGCCCGAAAATCTTCTTCAACATCATCATATACAGGGGATGTTTGGAAAACGTTAGCTCAGGATAGGGATGTATGGAAGCTTATACCCGCTCGGCCATGAATCAACGGGCTTGATGGTGCCAGTAATTTATTATTATTATTATTATTATTATTATTATTATTATTATTATTATTATTATTATTATCATCATCATAATCATCATCTATAAAACCGTCATGAAATCAGATAATTATATTACGTGGATGCGAAAAATAGCCTTATTTTAAAGTGCAGACTTAGCTGTTCTATTACATGTGGTTTCAATAAAATAAAGTATAGTTTATAGTTACATAGTTTTATCCTGTCTGTTCGTCTCTATTTGGTACATTTTTTTTTCTCCACCACTCGTAATGATAATGGTTACATTGTTGTTAAACGATAATATTTTCCTTATACTTCGTTGTATGGAAGCTTATACCCGCTGGGCCATGAACCAACGGGCTTGATTGTGCCAGTAAGTTTATTAACTAACCAACTAACTCACTGGCACTATCGAACCCGTAGGTTCATGACCGCTCGGTCATAAGCTCTCCAGACATACCTATCCTGAGCTAATGTTTTTCAATCATCCCCTGTATAATCTACTTCCCTCAAATCATAGTTAATGTTATTCTCACACCTCATTATTGGTCTACCAACTGGGCGTTTTCCTACAAGAAGCTCATGCACGTCTTTCATTACCCCGTTCGTGCCACATGTCCTGCCCATTGCAGTCTACGAGACGTAACTGTTCTTATTATATCTGGCTTCCTATAAAGACCATGTAGTTGACTGTTATGCAGTCTTCTCCATTCACCTGTCTGTTCTTCTTTCTTTGGTCCAAACATTTTCCTAAGAACCTTATTCTCAAGTACTCGTAATCTCCTTTCCTCCCTTAAAGTAAGAGTCCATGTTTTGCATCCATATAATATAACTGGCAGAATAATAGTTTTATATATTTTCAGTTTAACGTTTTTTGAAAGGAGTTGGGACGTCAAGAGTCTCTGTAATGTATAATAACACGCATTCCAGAATTGAGCCTATGTTTAATTTATTTGTGCATCTCATTCCTGTTTGTGATTATTGTTCCTAGATATTGGAATTCATCTAGGCCCTACTACCTCAAAGTTTCCCTCATTTGTCATTAGCTGTCCATTTCCATTATATAATGTATTTGTATGTGTGACCATATATTAGTTTCATTGATATTTACTTCCAGATCCAATTTCTTAGTGTTACTCAATAGTGTGTGGGTGTTGTCCTTTAGTACCTCTTCGCTATCGCCCAATAGTACTACATCATCAGCATAAACTAACAGCTTTATTAATACCATTGAGTTGTAGACCTTCTTCATCCTCAAAGATGGCATGCTGTAGTACAAAATTAAATAGTAGAGGAGATAGTGCATCTCCTTGCTTTAACTCATTGTGGATTTCGAAAGTATCCGAAAACTGTTTGCCTACACGCATCCTACTCTTTGTGCCATTCAGACACATTCGTATAAGTCTAACAAACTTTTTAGGAATTCCGAACTCTAGCAGGATACTATATAACTTCTCCCTCTTAATTGAATCGTATGTCTTTTTGAAGTCTGCATATAGTTGATGTACAGTACCATTATATTCCCATTTCTTTTCTAAAATCTGTCATAAGCTAAAAATCTGATCTGGTGTAGACCTGTTTCTTCTAAATCCACATTGATGATTTCCTACAATGTCATCAATATAGGGAGTATGTCTGCATATTAATATATTTCTTAGAATTTTGTACGAAGTTGAAAGTAATGAGATGCCCCTGTAGTTGTTGCTATCAGTTTTATCTCCTTTCTTATAAATTGGTACGATAATTGATTCTTTCCATTCATCTGAAAGAACTTCTTTTTCCCAAATCATACTAAGCAACGAGCGTATCTTGTCCATCATTTTTTCTTCCCCTGATTTTATCAGTTCTGCTGGGATCTGATCTGAACCTGATGCTTTATACATCTTCAATTTTTCTATCGCCATTTCAACCTCTAATGCACTTGGTTATGCGATTAGCACATCTGCTGTCTGTAAATTATCCTCTTCAATATCCCGTTCTGTTTCAAACCCGGCCGGGGTCGATGGATTTTTTAGGACGGAAAAATCCAAGGAGCAAGTCCTCCGGGAGGGACTTTAAGCTGTGGGTCCCGAGTCTGAAGATTTTCAGGCTCGTAAAAAATCCTTAAGCCTGAATGAAAAGGCCGCTAAGCAAAATTTACCGAATTTTCCCGTCCTAGTACTACCTTGGTTTCCTAGATGTCAGTATGAGGCGGAACGCTGACCACGGACCACTCAAAATGACATTTATATGAAAACAAGTGTAACTAAATTAGTATGGTTCAAATTTTCCCTGTAGGGGGAGAGTGCCTAAATCTCTGTAAAGGGAAAATATAGGCTTACAATATAATACAATACAATATACATTCAATAGCAGATGAAATTAATTTTTCCAACTATTTAATATACTCCTGGAATCTGCAATCAGCCAGTAAGTTTATTATTATTATTATTATTATTATTATTATTATTATTATTATTATTATTATTATTTCATCATCATCATCATCATAATCATCATCATCTATAAAACCGTCATGGAATCAAATATATTACGTGGATGCGAAAAAAAGTATCTTATTTTAAAAATAGCTAAGTCTAATAGATTAATAGGGTAGAATATGTGGCAGTAATGGGAAATGAAATACGGATATGGAAAATTGTAGGAAAACTAGAGGGAAAGAGCGACTGAATAAATCTAAGAAAAAGAAATCTGTCAGATTGGTCAGCAATGGGATTTGAACCCGGACGGGCCTCAAGCGCTAACGTCTGAGCCATCTCGCTTATTTGGTGGCGATTTTGTCTGCTAATATTTTTTTTACTGTGTATTATATAACCCATTTAAAAAATAAAGCATTTTCTTTCTTCTCGAATTCCGTTTGGAATCACAAACCAATGTCAGTTTATCTGTTTATATATCTGTAAATTCCCACATGAGAAAGGTTGCCCCTGCGGGAGTTACAGACGTATTTCCCTATAGATATCAGCAAGAGACAAGTCTTAGCTATCAAAGAGGCACCTACGCAGGCAACTAAGTTATTAATATAATCGCAAAGTTAAAAAGGGAAGAAACCCCAAGGACCCTACTTATGAGAATACCTTAAAAAAACTACATAACTTCTTATAGCTTATTCTGACAAAATTTTGACCTATTACAATATTGATCTTCTGCTTTCAGGGAATTCGAATACAACAAGAATTCATAATTGCTATACTATGTATGTGTTTTATCGCTCTTCGAAGGCAGTGAAGTTTCTTCGTTTTTTAAATCATCAAAAAATGATTCTAGCATTATTATATAAATACACTTTATTAGTAATTATAACACAAGAAAACTACATTCAAAACCTCAAAAACATCAAAAACACATTTTGTAGTATTACTTGCTTTACTTTGCCATCCTTTGAAAAATGATCATTAACCATATGCGATCTTAAACGAGCGAGACCTTTATCACGTTTTGCATAAAAAAGCAGAGGATGAATATTTTAATTGGTAAAAAAATTGTCAGAGTAATCTATAAGAAATTATGTAATTTTTAAGGTTTTCTCAAAATTAGCGTACATAGAGTTTCTTCCCTTTTCAACTCAACTATTCAATTTTAGGTGAAAACCTTAAATTTTACCCAGAGGCTCTAATTTAGACTTGAAGTTCTTTTACGAGCCCGAAAATCTTCATACTCAAGATCCATAGCCTAGAGTCCCTTTCAAAGGAGTGTTCCTTGGATTTTTTTCCTTCCTAAAGAAACCAACGACGTCGGCCAGATTTGAACCTTCGATGTTCGGGTCCAAAAGGATAGAACATATCCCCTAACCACCGAGCCCGATACTAAAATTCTTCTAATTCATAAAATTTCAAATTCTTCAGAAATGGACAGGCAGATATCTTAGCCTAAAAAAGCACTACAACACACCAGATGCAAATAGAAGATAATGATTATACTGTTGTTAAACGACGTATAAGGAAAATATTCTCGATCACTCAACTCAAACTCTGAACATCACAGTAACGATGAAACACCTCAAACTACCTGATTGCCCCAGGAAGAATTCTGAGTGCTTTTCCGTTTACATAAAGTAGGCCTACATAACTATTTAGGAAAACCTCTTCCTAGATTCGGAATAACGGAAGCTGCCTATTGCTTATGTCATCGACAACTATACATCGACCGGCAACACCTTACACAATGCTCTCATTTGAATAGAACTAGTGATTGCGAACGATACTGAGATGCAAATGGGATATTAACACCAATATTAATCTTTAATCAACTAAGTCGGAACTATCGAACCCGGAGGTTCATGACCGCACGGAAACAATTTTCTTACATCTCTCTCCCGAGTTAATGTTTTCCAATCATTCTCTTAAATCAAAGTTTGTATATTATTTATCCTTATTTTTCGCTTGCCTTCTGGGATCTTACTTTCTGGTTTTACTATATGAAATTTGCATAACCTTCTTTTATATCCCCAAAGTGCCACATGTCCTGTCCATCGGATTCGATGATATTTAATCGTTCTTATTATATCTGGTGTCCCATAAAGATCATGTAACTCGTTGTTAGGCGTGTTTTCTCCATTCGCCAGTCTGTTCGTCTCCATTCGCCTGTCTGTTCGTCTCGCTGTATTCTTAAACTTTATTCTCAATTACCCGAAATCTTTTCATTTTCTCTTAAAATAGGATATATTTCGCATCTAGATATATCACCGTTTTATATATGTTACATATTATCATCAATAAAACCCAAACACCAAACAGATTAGAAGCGTCGACCGTTTCGATAGCGAAGCTATCATTATCAAGACTAGATATTGGGTTATATTGACTATTTAACTCATAGACCGATAATTTGCCTCTTCCTGTTGATAAAATTGCCTCTTCCTGTTCGTAATGAGAGATATCTCCGCAAATTAACTTCTTTAACGAGGATATCGATTCAACGATGTACGATCGATGGTAAAGCAAGAAATGCCAAAAGAAAACAACTTAAAAAATTACAAAAAAAAAGGTTAGTTCTGCTGCTCTAAAAAACATTAAATGTTGTTTAATGAATCTGCATTATTGTTTGATAGCTACTCGTGTTTATCAAACAATCATATGCTATTGATTTTCCCCAAGCCCAAAGAGATTTAACAATAAATATATGCTATTTATAACTGTACTGTGATAATATATTTTATCATCAAGTAGATCCTGTATATTACCGTTTTATACATTTAAACATTTTGAGAGAACTTCGGATGACAAAAGTTCTAGAACTGCATAACAGCTTCCTTCTTTTAATTGTTTTGATGTTTTTTTGTACGATTCTCTCTTTTTTCTTTTGTCCACCCCTGTGGTCTCGAAGTAGCGTACTGCCTTATTACACAGTGGACCAGAGATCGACCCTTGGACGGGAAAAGTTTCCTGGATGAGTTTTTTCGGTGTTTTTCCTCACTTGTTGGACGTCAGGAAACTTTGACCAAAACGGTTCCCCAACATCATCTGGCTATTATAATCATCATGATTCATAATCGCCTTAGATTAAGTTTAGGATTAAGGACTCTCCTGGCGCACTACTATCATCGTCATCACCCATCATATCATTGGAGCAGCTTTCCAGACGCCCCAACCTCATAAATGGGGTTTAGTTACACTAATGCTAGAAGATAACACCAGCAATTTCGAAATGACAACCTGAGGATTTGAATAAAAAAATATTTCGATTGAGATTTTTTATTGTTATCAACATACCAGTCAATGGACGTAACTAAATGTTTCATAAAACTATGACGTGATTTTCTGGAAAATGCAACGCTATCTTATATGTTTTATCGTTGATTCTTGGTGGGCGTTAGCAGAATGTTCGGATTGTCATTAGTTAGTTTTACGATTTTTTAAGAATTGTTATTAGTTGACATAAATATATTGACAATACTATCTATAACGGATGCAGCCACCCTTCATCAATAAACACTTATCTTTAGAGGTGCAGGTGTTTCTCTATGCATGTTAACTTAACCATATTTCTCATGCATTGTTGGCCTACATATTGTATTGTCATTATCACAGTATGAACATAAAAGCTCCATTCCTTTTCCATTAAATTGCAGCCTAGACTCTTACAGCCCACATCGGAAATTGGCCTCCCCTTTTGGAGTTTTTTGACTAATCTCTTTTAAAATATTAAATGTATAAAATTCGTACTTGTACAAAAAAAATGACTGTCTTCTGAAAGGCCTACATTTTTATTTATTTATTTATTTATTTGTTTAAATGCAGTGGCCTTTGAAACTTCTCATTAGCCAACAATGACAGGGGATAACAAACAATAACAATAACAAACAATAACAAGAGAGATTATAAAAGGTTCATCATCTTTTCCCTGGCTTTGCCAGTATCTGTCCACGAAATTGCTGGTTGTTAGGGTTGGGCAAGTTGGGATGTGATCAGCATCCATATCTTCCATAGTGCTGCAGAGGATACATTGTTGAGTTGGTAGAAGACCGAGGTGATGAAGGTGTTTACCTAGGCAGTCGTGTCTTGTAGCAGTATGGAATGATGCAACGGCTACTCTTATAGGCCAATCTGGGAGTGTAATTTGAATGGATACTCTCCAAGGTTTGTCAGTCATTTGGAGCTCTAGAAAGGTTCTGAAGGCTTCTCTCACTCTGAAGCGGATGTTCATAGCTGCTCTAGAGTAAGATATAATGTTCGGTGATGTCTGAAGGATGTGGGTTCCTTTCTTGGCCAGCAAATCTGCCATTTCATTCCCTGTAATGCAACAATGGGATGGTATCCACTGCAGAGAAACATTTTTATCTATTATATTGAGATTTATGATGATCTGTCTATTGCCCTACATTTTTAATCTAATATATAAAAATGAATGTTTGTTTGTTCTTACTTTATGCGCGGCCATACCGTTGATCCGATTGTGATGGGGGTTTTTGCAAAATGTTCAGGAGAATCCCGGGATAAACACAGGCTATAAGATAGTTGAGATACTCAACTCCTACACCCTTAAAAACACCCTTTTGCAATGAAAAACGTGACAAATGTCCCTTTTTCACCCTTAAATGGCTTACGCTGTCTAAACCATAACAAATACACAAAATTAATACAACTTACACAGAATTGAATATCTCAATAACCTCTACAAAAAATCCCCGACAGCATATGTTTATCTTTTACAGATAACACACAATAGCCATTTTTGTCTTTCATTGATGCTAAGAAGATCGGGATAAGTAGATTCCCGGGCAAGCATGTGCTGCCATAGCATTCATCCGATTGTCATGTGGTTTTTTTCAAATGGTTCAGGATTTTGCCTGGAAAGTTATAGGTTACAAGGGAGTTTTAAATGCTCAAGTCCTTTACCCTTAAAAATTATCTTCTGTAGTGAAAAAACTTGAAAAAAATGTCGCTTTTTGTAAGCTTAAATGGCTTACGCTGCCTAAACCATATCAAATACACAAAATGATTGTACGCAGAATTGAATATCTAAAAAAAACTGTACAGAAAAGTCCGCGACAGCAAATGTTTATCTTTTAAGGATAACTCACAATAACCATTTTTGCCCTTCATTGATGCTAAGGAGATCGGGATAAGTAGATTCCCAGGCAAGCATAGCCAGGTATTCTTTTGTGGATAACTCAAAAATAACGAATTTTGTCTTTCAGCTCATTTATGCCAGGTACATCGAGGTGCGTAGATTCCCGGACAACGCCAGGTAATCAGCTCGGGGTATCTAAAATAATACTTACTTACTTACTCACTGGCACTATCGAACCCGTAGGTTCATGGCCGCGCGGACATAAGCTCTCCATACATCCCTATCCTGAGCCAATGTTTTCCAATCATTCTCTGTATAATCTACTTCCCTCAAATCATAGTTAATGTTATTCTCCCACCTCATTCTTGGTCTACCAACTGGGCGTTTTCCCTCTGGCTTTCCTACAAGAAGCTTCCATGCACGTCTTTCATTCCCCATACGTGCAACATGTCCTGCCCATCGCAGTCTACGAGACTTAACTGTTCTTATTATATCTGGCTTCCTATAAAGACCATGTAGTTCATTGTTATGTAGTCTTCTCCATTCACCTGTCTGTTCATCTCTCTTTGGTCCAAAAATTTTCCTAAGTACTTTATTCTCAAATACTTGTAACCTCCTTTCCTCCCTTAAAGTAAGAGTCCATGTTTCGCACCCATATAATATAACTGGTAGAATAATAGTTTTATATATTTCCAGTTTAACGTTTTTTGGAAGGAGTTGGGACATCAAGAGTCTCTGCAATGCATAATAACACGCATTTCCAGAATTGAGCCTATGTTTAATTTCTTTGTGCATCTCATTCCTGTTTGTGATTATTGTTCCTAGGTATTTGAATTCAGCCCCTTCCTCAAAATTTCCCTCATTTGTCATTAGCTGTCCATTTCCATTATATAACGTATTTTTATGTGTAAGAATATATTTAGTTTTATTGATATTTACTTCCAGTCCCAATTTCTTAGTATTACTCAATACAGTAGTGTGTGCGTGTAGGCCTTTAGTATCTCCTCGCTATCGACCAACAATACTACATCATCAGCATAAACTAACAGTTTATTAATACCATTGAGTTGTAAGCCTTCCTCATTCTCTAAAGATTTAATGACATGCTCTAGTACAAAATTAAATAGTAGAGGAGATAGTGCATCTCCTTGCTTCAACCCATTCTGGATTTCAAAAATGTCCGAAAATTCTTTGCCTACACGCACCCTACTCTTTGTGCCATTTAGACACGTTCGTATAAGTCTAACTAACTTTTTAGGAATTCCGAACTCCAGTAGGATACTATATAACTTCTCCCTCTTAATTGCCTTTTTTGAAGTCTACATATAGTTGATGTACAGACAGTACCATTATATTCCCATTTATTTTCTAAAATCTGTCTTATACTAAAAATCTGATCTGTTGTAGACCTGTATCTAAAATAATAACGATATAAATTTATATTTATTTTTTTAAATTTATTGAACAAAATAAAAAAACACATTATCATTTATTTAGGTGTAGCAACGCACGCCGGGTATTAGCTAGTGTTTTATAAACACAAGTTTGATTTATTTGCGGTCGACTGATACAACAGGTACAAGTTTTATACAGTGGTTTTAATATTTTAATTAATAACCTCTCATTGGTGGTTTACCATGAATTCAGAGTTAGTTACGTTTATTTTCCTACAGTTGTCATAGAGTGGCATGTGATTAGCATGTCGCCTCAAGGGACATCTAGTAGGGAACTAAAGTATTACTTTATGGAAGAGTCCATTAAGTTTGATCAACGGCTTTCTTTTTCAGGCTTGGGATTCTTTACGAGTCTGAAAATCTTCAGACTCGGGACTCACGGCTTGAAGTCCCTCTCGGAAGATGTATTCCTTTGATTTCTCCATTCTAAAAATACATCAACCTCTGCCGGGTTTGAATTCACGACCTTCGGGGCTATAGGCAAGGGAAAAACCACTATATTACCGCTGATTAACCATTATTTAATCTTCCACCTGATAAGTGATCTAGTTTTGCTACCTACATACATAAAATTGTTTTTACGCGCTAAATTACTCATGGGTCAAGTTTGAACCCGCGTACCTCGGATCCAGAGATGAGCATGTTTACTACTAGACCGCTAGGACATACACATATTCCTTTTTTATCAATGCCCTCCAGGTTGTTATTTCGACATTTCTGGTGTTCTCTTCTGGCATTGGCGTAATTTTAATCCACTTCTGAAGTTAAGACGTCGGGAAGGCGATGTTATCAAAGGTGAAGATGGTGGTATGATGTGCCAGGAGAGGCACACATACATTCCCATCACTAATAGTTTTATTTTCATTTTAATTATTTTATTACGTAGTTTTTATGTTCTTATTCGTTAAATTAAGACTAATTCAACACACATTTTATATAATACAAGCGGATCTGGCAGACGTTGTCTTACCTGAACGTTCAATTCTCGTGTTATGGTCGGACAATAAAAATATGTTACCTTTTTACCATAAAATTCACTAATTAATAAGTTCGCAAGAAAATCCTCACTGCCTTCTGTTGTGGCTCAAGAAGCGTACATTATGACGTCACATTGTTGTCGCGCGGAATGTCAGTATGCATATGACTACACATCTGACATAATACAAATTCATATTATCCGATCGTAGAGTCACCTACCGGGTCCAATTGTGAATTTAAATCATCCAGGGACCCACTCAAAAACACACAAAATTTAATCAAAATCGGTCTAGTCGTTTAGGCAGTTTTTAATTTCGGATTTGAAATAAACTTCCACTTCTAGTTGTCGGATATCGCTCATTTTTTTGACACTACCTACCTGGGTTTATTTTAATAGGTCATATCCGTGTTTCGTTGTGAAACATCGAAAATTGTGACCACTAGTGCTATTTTTAAATTTTCACTTCAGGTGAAATCCTACACCTAATGGTTTTAGAGGGTCCTAATGTGAATTTGAACCATCAAGAGACGCACTCAAACACACACAAAAAATTTCATCAAAATATGTCCAGTCGTATAGACATTTTTTAAATTTCGGATTTCATGTAAACCCCCAATTCTAACGGTCGGATTTCGCTAATTTTTGGATAATACATACTTCGGTTTATTTTAATAAGATATTCTGAGTTTTGTTGTGAAACATCGAAAATTGCGATCGCTAGAGCGATTTTTAAATTTTTGTTTCAAGTGAACTCCTACACTAAAAAATGTTAGACCATAGTAGATAACGTATAAACACTCGCCGCATCTGAAAACCTGCATATACAAATATTCACGAAAATCGGTTGAACGTTTTAGGAGTCTATATAGGACAAACAGACATACATACATACATTCGTTTTCTATATATATACAGACTAGTAGGCATATCTTCTACATAAGACGGGGTGTTCCCTTGCTGGTCTTATTTAACCAAGACTAATTATAATTTAGTTCCGCTTATTTACCAACAGATGCTCTACGGAATGACAAGTGGATAGCTTACGCCTCTTATAGGCGTATTGTTATATTAATTGGACAAGGAAGGCCTATTAAATTTTGTCAGTGTTTCTAATTTAGGTTCGAGGTTATTTTACGAACCAAAAATCTTCAGTCTCGGGACCTACAGTTTAAATTTCTTAAGACAAATGTCAGGAAACTTTAAGGCCCAAACGGTCCCCGAGCATCGTCGCCAAGTTTAGTACATTCATATTCGCCATGCTTAGTATGAATGTGTGTGAGCGTAAATTGTATGTTTCGTCTTAATATTGTGTTGTCTCGGAGGAGGCCCTGGCATTGAGCTGATCACTCATTGGCGAGATGCTCCATGTCATTGTGTGGTCAAGAAAAGTATGTAAGTGATCCATACTAAAATACCTCTACAGACAGGTCGTGCCATTGGAAGGCCCGGGTGGCATATGGAACATAAAAATACCCATATGGCGAGATGTTAAACAGAGTTAATGGAATTGAATATTTGTAAGTGCATAACAATGTCATATCATAAGGGAAAAGGCCAAAGAGTGTTGGATGTGATAAATCGAGAAGATTCTCTCGAGTCATTGGCAGTAAAGAACTTAGAAGTGCATCTTGTAGTAATTATTTCTCGATATGAGCTAAGTATTAATTACAAGTCTTTGTCGGCATGCTTACAGTGTTATCTTTGGATATAAACCTCTTGTTTACCTTGAAGTCTCTTATTGTCATCCGAACAACAACACTGCATTGTCAACAATAAACCCACGAGGAAAAGAACACAATAAAATGATTCATTAGAGGTTTCCACGGTCATTTAGCTATTACTTTGATTTATTATTGTTCTACTTTTAAATATACCCGGATCTATGCACGTGAGCAAGCGTTGCATGACCGATCCGGTGCCTTAGTGGTTACTATAACGGACTTTACTTAGAATTTCTATCACGTCAGAGAAGTTTTAAATGAAATAGGCCTATTTGGATTTTTATGGAATGATCTGGGTTTAATAGTGCTTTTCCTATTAGCCAATTTCTAAATAATGAAGCTATTGAGGTTGTTCTAATAAAAATCAGTTTGAAAATTCTTTACAAATCTTAATCCATTCTACAGTACCTAGTAGATACCAAAAAATATTAGTGAAAAACAAATTATAGATAGTCCACCGCTGTGGTCTCTAGGTAGCGTGCTGCCTTGTCACGCAACGGACCCGGGTTCGATTCCCGGTCGGGACAAACTCCTGGGAGAGGTTTTTTCGGGTTTTTTTCCTCACCTGTAAGACAAATTCAGGAAGCGTAGGGCCCAACGGTCCCCGAAAATCATCTGGCCATCATCATCATCATCCTTCACCGGTGTGGAAAGCAACGGGAAGCCACCACACCTATAACTCCCTAATAAAGCTGCAAAGCATAGCATGAAAATACCATGAATGCAGTGAAAGACCTGCTCTCGGGCAGAATTACTATGGATGGATATATATATATATATACTCGGGCAGAATTATTATATATATATATATATATATATATATATATATACATCCATCGATAGTAATTCTGCCCGAAGGCAGGTCCTTCACTGTAATCATAGCATTTCCATGCTATTTTTGCAGCTTTACTAGGGAATTGTAGGTGTGGTAGCTTCCCGTTGCTTTCCACACCGGTGAAGGATGATGATAATGACGATATGATTTCGGGGACTATTTGGGCCTTAAAGTTTTCCTGACATTTGTCTTACAGGCGAGGAAAAACCCCGATAAAAACCTCACCCAGAAAAACTGCCCCCACCGGGGATCGAACCCGGGCCCGCTGCGTGACAAGGTGGACATATATATATATCTCCGCTGTGGTCTCGGAATAGCGTCACTGCTTGCTACGCAGCGGGCCCGGGTTCGATTAGTTACCTAGGTGATGGTTATTTTTTTCGGAGCTTTCCTCACCTCTAAGACAAACGTCAGGAAACTTTAAATCATTGAGGTGATCACTCATTCGAAGAGGCTCTCAATGTCCTTGAGTGGTCAAAAAAAGTATTATGTGATCCATAGTTAGATTATACAAGAGATGGATTGGAAAACAGTTCGGGATAGGGATATATGGAGTGCTTATGTACAAGCGGCCATGAACCTAAGGGTTCGATAGTGCCAGTGAGTTAGTTTAATAATTTTACTTTAATAATATAACTAACGAACTCACAGGCACTATTGACCCCAAGGTTCATGGACGCGAGGACATAGGATCTCCATACATCCTATCCTGACCTAATTTTTTCCAATTCATCCCCTGTATAATTTACTTCCCTCAAATCATGGCTAATGTTACTCTGATACCTCATTCTTGGTCCACCAACTGGACGTTTTCCCTCCGGTTTTCCTACAAGAAGTTCCATGTTCCTCTTTCATTTCCCATTTGTGCCACATGTCCTACCCATCGCAATCTACGAGACATAACTGTTCTTATTACATCTGGCTTCCTATAAAGACCATGTAGCTCACTGTTAATTAGTCTTCTACATTCAGCTGTCCGATCATCTCTCTTTGTCTAAAATTTTTCCTAAGATAACGATTAACAATAATAATAATATCATTAAGTTATTAAAGCTTTTCACTGTGAAGCGTCCAACTATGTCCAATGAAAACTAGAGATATCATATTTACATCCTGGTCATGTAAATGTACTCTTAATCACGTTTTCATGTATTTTTAAAACAATAACACGTTTTTGCGATACCAGTCCTCCATTAGTAACACTGTCATCCGTAACTTGATATTGTTTGCTTTATATATCTTGTATTATTTGGTCAAAATAACGTGAGTACATAACTTATTGTGTATTTTACTTTTGTTCTTTTTCTTTATTTATTACCGTAAAAGCAGTCGTCCTTGAGCTGAGGCGCTTTCCTTTATTAACAATCATAGTCATAGATAATTGCATCCACTTTTCGTATGGAAGTTTTATAGTTTATTACAGTAGTTACAGCTGCTTCCTAACCAATCCATTGCAGCTATCGTGCCCGATCGCGCGAGCATAAGCTCGCCATATATCCCTATTTAGCTTTGGTTTGATTATTACTGTGACATGTAATGTACATTCATTAATTGGTGTTTCTCGTTCAATTTATTATATCATTGTTATAGAAGATGCACTATCTCCTCTACTATTCGATTTCGTACTAGAGCATGTCATCAAATCTTTAGAGGATGAAGAAGTCCTACACTCAATGGTATTAATAAGCTGTTAGTTTAAGATTAATATATTGTATTATTAGGCGATAATGAGAGGTACTAAAGCCCAACACGCCCACTGTTTTGACTAAAACTAAGAAATTGGGACTGGAAATAAATATTAATAAAATTGAATATATGTTCACTCTTATAAATACATTATATAATGGAAATGAACAGTTAATGGACAAATGACAATCGGCACAAGATGTTAGCCAAATTGCCAGCGTTTACTCCCAAAACATTATTAAGCTGATGTTTGATTGGAAATCGGAAGGGAGAAGAAAAGAGGGAAGACCGAGAAAAAAAACATGAATGGAAGATATTGCTGATGCCATGTAGGATTAAAAATAACTATGTGAACTGGATTATAATGATGGAGGAGAGTGGAAGAAGAAAATTAAATAAAAACAAATTTCGATATAGGAAGATGTAAGACCAGTTTAATAATACATTCCACAAAAGAAATGGTGTAGATGAAGTTATGTTGTTTGTTGATATTAGGTGAAAGATCGCTCATTATCTGGATTATCGGAATCACACGACCTAAATAAGTGGTCTACTCGTTAGATAACAGAAGATGAATGACCTTGAGCCTCTTAACCATTTTTGTGCATAAAAGGCTCAAACGACATTCGACGAGAAATGCGTTGCTCAGTAAATTATCTGTTAATGGAAGTAACATAACCTGCTAATGATCCGGTAGTTTGCACTTACATGGATTTGTCTTTTACTTTATGATGCAGCTGCAGAACAGGCCTTTTCAACATACAACTAGCCTCAACCACTCATCGATAATGGCAATGTCAACATCAACATAAACATAAACATTATTTTGCGAGGATAGTGCTGTATATCTCTGAAGGGACCTTGCGTTCTCTTCTTTCGGTTATTAATATGAAAAGGAGATACACAGCCAGGCAGAACATACAATTTTCTGCGATTTTTTAACCATTCTAATAGTGTTACTCTTTCAATAAAACTTTCGCAACTATTTTTACTTTTTTATTTCTATATGTATTTCTCTTCTTTCGGTTATTAATATGAAAAGGAGATACTCACACAGCCAGGCAGAACATACAATTTTCTGCGATTTTTTAACCATTCTAATAGTGTTACTCTTTCAATAAAACTTTCGCAACTATATTTATTTATTTTTATTTCTATATGTATTTCTCTTCTTTCGGTTATTAATATGAAAAGGAGATACTCATACAGCCAGGCAGAACATACAATTTTCTGCGATTTTTAACCATTCTAATAGTGTTACTCTTTCAATAAAACTTTCGCAACTATTTTTACTTTTTTTTTCTATATGTATGAGACAGATTTTAGAAAAAAATTAAATATAATGACGCTGTGATCATCTATATAAATTTCAAAAAAAAGCATACGGTTCAATTAAGAGGGAAAATTTATATAGTATCCTGATTGAGTTAGGGATTTCTAAAAAGTTAGATTTATTCGAATGCGTCTAAATTGTGTAAAAAGTAATATGTGTATAGGTAAACAGTTTTAGGATATTTTTTTTAAATTCACAATGGGTTAACACAAGGATATGCACTATCTCCTCTACTATTCAATTTTGTACTAGAGGATGCCATCAAATTTTTAGAGGAAGAAGAAGACCTACAACCCAATGGTATTAATAAGCTGTTAGTTTATGCTGTTGATGTAGTATTGTTAGGCTATAGCGAGGAGGTAGTAATGACCAACACACACACTCTATTGAGTTACACTGAGAAATTGCGACCGAAAGAAAACATTCATAAAACTAAATATTTGGTCACATATAAAAATACATTATAGGCCTATAACGGAAAAGGGTAGTTAACGACAAATGAGGGAAATTTTGAAGAAGTGGCTGAATTCAAATATCTAGGAACAATAGGCTAATTGTAAATAAGAATGAGATACATGAAGAAATAAAACATAAGCTCAATTCTGGAAATGCATGCTATTATGCATTACAGTTGTCCCAACTCCTCTCAAAAAACGTTAAAGTGGAAATATATAAAACGATTATATTCTCAGTTGTATTATATGGATGCGAAGCATGGACTCTTACTTTAAGGGAGGAGAAAATATTACAAGTAAATGAAGATAATAAAGTTATTAGGAACAATTTTTGGACCAAGAGAGGCGAACAGACAGGCGAATGGAGAAGACTATATTAACAGTAAGCTACATGATCTTTATAGGAAACCAGATATAATAAGAGTTATGTTAGGATGAAATAAATTTCGGAGTCTGAAATTGTCTCATTTGACAAAACGATTAATATGAAGGTTAACATGGCTGTCATGGATATGTGGATATTGCCGGTGTTACTAAATGGATGCAGTCTTGTTCGCTAACAAAAAGATAAATAACCACGATATAAATCTGCCAGAGGAGGAAAATGGAGCGGAAGGTACTCAACATCACGCGAAGAGACCGGACAAGAAAGGAAGACATCCGCAGGCCATCGAGCCTGAAGGACGCAGCAATCACAGCAATATATTCAAAATGGAGGTGGTGAAAACATATGATCAGAATGGACCCCAAAAAATGGACATACACAGTTACCGTGTGGAGATCTAGGTCATGAAAAAGTAGTGTGGGGAGGCAATGGATGCGATGGTGTGATGTTTTCATGTGTCAACTAGGGAGCGTGTGATAAACAATAGCAACAGACAGGCAGCAGTAAACATGGAGTGATCTGTGTGAAGAAATGTTTAGTTCCACGAAAATGGCTGGTCCGATGCACCCTCTGTAAGCCACCCTTATTCTAATTAAGTCATTAGCTACTAGATCGCTTGGAATAATAATAATAATAATAATAATAATAATAATAATAATAATAATAATAATAATAATAATCACAGTCATGAATTTGGCTATTATGCTATTCCGCTTCAAGATAGAAATTGTTCCCTCCATCGCTTCTTAGGTCTTCCTGGGTCTCTTCGTCCTGTGGGTCTGCAGTTGAATACATTATTATTATTACTATTATTATTATTATTATTTTATTATTATTATTTTATTATTATTATTTTATTATTATTATTATTATTATTAATCTCTCTTTACCCTGTTAGTTTAACCTGTCCTTTTATAAGCGAGAGTATGCAACTACCGCCAAATTCCTTACAGAAACACTACCTGTCGGTAGAGAGCCTAATTAGAAGAAATACATATGTAAATTACTTTAAAAAAAAGTAAATGTCTGGCAGCCCCTAATAACTGTGGTATAGATCCAGAGTATTGTCCAGCCCCATTGTCTTGTGGTCACAGCTTCTGGCTACAGTTCATGATTCCCGAATTCGATTCTCGCTCAGAACACAGGCATTTTTCTTAAAGGTATTTTTATTCCATGGTCGCCCATAGTCCGGAATTTGTGATATCATTTATCAATCATCTCACGCGTATCTTCCAGATAATGTAACTCCGTCTTTCAGGCGCCTTCACTTCGCCAAAGAGAGAAGGAATTCCAGAAATGTCGTAAGGTTGCCTGGCGGCATTTAACAAAAAAATTTTCCATAGTAACTGATTGCAACAACTACAGGGGCATCTCATTACTGTCAACTTCGTACAAAATTCTACCAAATATATTAGTATGCAGACTTACTCCCTATATTGATGACATTCTAGGAGATCATCAATGTGCATTTAGAAGAAACGGGTCTACAACAGATCAGATTTTTAGTATAAGACAGATTTTAGAAAAGAAATGGGAATATAATGGTACTGTACATCAACTATATGTAGACTTCAAAAAAACATATGATTCAATTAAGAGGGAGAAGTTATATAGTATCCTGCTGGAGTTCGGAATTCCTAAAAAGTTAGTTAGACTTATACGAATATGTCTAAATGGCACAAAGAGTAGGGTGCGTGTAGGCAAACAGTTTTCGGACACTTTTGAAATCCAGAATGGGTTGAAGCAGGGAGATGCACTATCTCCTCTACTATTTAATTTTGTACTAGAGCATGCCATTAAATCTTTAGAGAATGAAGAGGGCTTGCAACTCAATGGTATTAATAAGCTGTTAGTTTATGCTGACGATGTGGTATTATTGGCCGATAGCGAGAAGATACTAAAGGACAACATGCACACACAATTGAGTAACACTAAGGAATTTGGACTGGAAGTAAATATCAATAAAACTAAATATATGGTCACACGTAGAAATACATTATATAATGGAAATGGATAGCTAATGACAAATGAGGGAATTTTTGAGGAAGTGGCTGAATTCAAATACCTAGGAACAATAATCACAAATAGGAATGAGATGCACAAAGAAATTAAACATAGGCTCAATTCTGGAACTGCATGCTATTATGCATTGCAGAGACTTTTGATGTCCCAACTCCTTTCAAAAAATGTTAAGCTGAAAATATATAAAACTATTATTCTACCAGTTATATTATATGGATGCGAAACATGGACTCTTACTTTAGGGGAGGAAATGAGATTAAGAATTTTAGAGAATAAAGTTCTTAGGAAAATTTTTGGACTAAAGAGAGATGAACAGACAGGTGAATGGAGAATACTACATAACAATGAACTACATGGTCTTTATAGGAAGCCAGATATAATAACAGTTAAGTCTCGTAGATTGCGATGGGCAGGACATGTTGCACGTATGGGTAATGAGAGACTTGCATGGAGGCTTCTTGTTGGAAAGCCAGAGAGAAAACGCCCAGTTGGTGGACCAAGAATGAGGTGGGAGAATAACATTAATTATGATTTGAGGGAAGTAGATTATACAGGGAATGATTGGAAAGCATTAGCTCAGGATAGGGCTGTATGGAGAGCTTATGTCCGCGCGGCCATGAACCTACGGGTTCGATAGTGCCAGTGAGTAAGTAAGTAAGTCTAGCAGTCGTTATGGAATAATTAGAATTGCAGTACAAGAAAGAAAAAGAGCTTATTGACTAGAACCAAGAAGTGTAACTATTTGCATACATTTTTCCATTGGGTGTAAATAACTAGTGATTAATTTTCTTGACAAGTCATCAACATTTAAGCTTATTGCATCTTTTCTAATATTTTTACCTGACAGGTTTGAATTGTATACATCTTTCTGTATCCGATATTAAGTTATGATTATCTTTCCCCATTTATCTCTATTCTTCCAGTCACCATCCTGCAGTCCCCTGTCCTTTATCAAATTAATAATTCCCTCTATCCATGTATTCTTAGGTCTCCCTCTTATTTTTCTCCGATTTGGAATTCACTCCATGCTCCTAATTGCCAATTTATTTTCATTCATCCTCTTCATTCACCCTTATTACATGTATGTGCATAAATATGTATACTTCAGATTTTTATAAGTAAATTATGTTTAATTATAGATTTTTTTAATGCCCCAGGTTGTCCTTTCTGGACATTTCTGGTGTTTTCTTCTGGCATTGGCGTCATTGTAACCCACTTCTGAGGTTGAGGCGCCTGGAAGACGGGGTTACCTTGCCCCGATAATATGATGGGTGATGATGATGATAGTGGAGTGCAAGGAGAGTCCTTAATCCTAAGCTTAATCTAAGATGAATATGAATGATGATGATTGCGATGGCCATGTGATGTTCGGGGACGTTTGGGCCTTAAAGTTTCCAGACATTTGTCTTACAAGTGAGGAAAAACCCCGATATAAAAACCTCACCCAGAAAAACCGTCCTGACCGGGGATCGAACACAGGCCCGCTGCGTGACAAGGCATCACACGACCTCGAGACCACAGCGGTTATTATAGATATAGGCCTATTACTATTATATGTCGGCCGCGGTGGACTAGTGGTTGTGTTCCTTGCTTCTGGTCCCGAGGGCCGCGGATTCAAACCCGGCCGGGGTCGATGGATTTTTTTAGAAAGGAAAAAATCCAAGGAGCGTATCCTCCGGGAGGGACTTTGAGTCATGGGTCCCTAGTCTTAAGATTTTCAGGTTCCTAAAAGAACCGCAAGCCTGAATAAAAATATATCTGACCAAAATATACCGACCTTCTCATCTTAGTAATACCTTAGTTGCATACTAGACGTCTCATTGGGTCGGTATGTTGACCGCATGGCATCTCTAGTAACGTAAGTGTAACTAAAAATTAATTTGATCTAGTAACTTCTAACAAAGAAGAGGACAAGTCTCAACATTGGGCTGTTATGCCGTTGTAGATATATGGAGAGATTATTATGACATATTTTCACCTATATTCTCTCATTCATCTTGGAACACGATTTATGTCCATGTCTATTTTATCCATTGTGAAGATGAACAGTGGAAAGAACATGTAGAAAGAATGGAAGAAAGTAGATTACCAAATAAAATCTTCCATTATTTTCCAAGAGGAAGAAGATATGTCGGACGTTCTCGGAAGAGATGGTCTTAGATCTATTAGTGAAGACGGAACAGGCAACTCTTGCCTAAACCAGGAAGTGAAGATAAAGTCTATTTTATCCCCCACCCCAATTCAAAACATGAGCAAAGCTCGATATATATATATATATATATAGATATCTTTCTACTATACTTTGTATATCCCTTGAGAGGACGTTATGTTCTTAACATGTCGGTCTTATTGGATTAGTAATTATCGTGCTTGCCTCTGATTCTGACTTTCAGGGTATAAATCCTGCCGGGGTCAATGCAATTTTAATGGTAAAAAAATATTGATTATGACTTCATTCGGAAAGGAAGTAAAGTATAATAACGTGTCTCACTATCTCATTGGCTCTACCAAACCCATAGGTTCATGGCCACGCGGACATAAGCTCTACATACATCTCTATTCCTGAGCTAATATTTTCCAATCATCCCCTGCATAATCTACTTCCCTCCAATCATGGTTAATGTTATTCTCCCACCTCATTCTTGATTTACCAACTAGGCGTTTTCCCTCTGGTTTTCCTACAAGAAGCTTCCATGCACCTCTTTCATTCCAACATTTCTGTTAGCAAAGTTGTCGGCCTTTTCACCCGCAGATTTCAATCGGGACTCGATTGTTAAAATACCGTAGTTAAATAGAATATTTAGAATAAGATTACACTATTTGGCTTGATTTTTAAATTCTTATGTCAAAGTTTTATGTTCTGAAAATAGAGCAAACACATTTTTTTTGGTTTCAGAATAGAGATTCTTGAGGAATAAGTCTCAAGCGTATAGGTTAAAAATGTATTATTACTTTTTCTTTCTTCTTCGTTAGTTTAAGGACGATTAGTTATAAAGACATCTGAAAGATAACTCTCTCTCTCTCTCCTTACCTTAATTTAACCTCTCCCTTTAAGTTATAAGTATTTTTTACATCCCCCACGCTACCTAGGCTTTACAGTGACACGACCTTCGGGAGATAATTGTGGATTATACATATACTTTTTTGTTTACAAAAGGACATAGAGGATTATCCTGGATGAGTGATCGGCACAATGTGAGGGCCATTTCCGAGTCAACACGAACATAAGACGAAATACACAAATTCTTTCACATTAAACAAGGCGAATATGATAATGATGATTGTGTTCGTGGACCCTTTGGGCTTTAAAGTTTCCCTACATTTAAGTTAAAAGCGGGAATAAACACAGAAAAAAACAATCCAGAAAATTTGTCCAGACCGGGAATCGACCCCGGCCCGTTGCTTACGAGGCAACGACATTACTCCGAGATCACAGCAGTGGATTACATTTAAGTTTATTAATTTAATTTAAGTTGCATAAATTTGCATATTTAGATTTTTTATAAAGTATATTCTTTATTGATATATGTGTTATTAGGACATATTTATAGTATATTACGATGCGAGGTTGGGAAGTGGTTTTTACAGAATCCAGGAAAAATGTTTAAAACCGAGCGATAGCGAGGTTTTTAATTTCCGAGATTCTGTAAAACACTTCACAAACGTGCGTTGTACATTTTTTTTTTGCGCGATGGTGTTTTCAAAATAATAAATAATATAAAATAATATATTTGTTGGAAATATTTGCTTTCATTATAAACAATTGACTGACGTTAACAGTGTGGGCAATGTTTTTTAGTTGAAACACTTCACTCTCCTGGCCGCCAGTCCGTATTTTAGTGTTTTATATTGTTTCCCATCACGTTCTCTTAATATAAAGTGCAGTGATTTATTTCGTATCAGTGTGTATTCACACATTCCTTTTGGCTCTTTTTTGTATATCAATTGTACGCAATATACCTAGGAGGCAGTGGGTTTACTACTTCCCGCGCGTGGGTGTAATTTAAATATTACTGAAATAGTTATTTAGGTTGCCAACCCCTAAATGTAGGAAGTTGAACTTTCAATAATAGTTGCCATTGCTGGTATGTACGACAATACGGACTATTGCTAAAAAAAATGTAACATCTTAACATCGTTAAATCTGATTAAACTTATTCTTTCCTTTTTTTTTTAGTTTGAGGAGAGTGGGTTGTGACTAAAAGGTAAAATAAACTGTAGCCTATATCTGATTCTTATTACTTGACACTATTACAGTTTTGTTAAATAAAAATAGTTTACATTTCACGTAGACTTTCACGGCCGGAGTTGCTATGATAATCTTGAAGAAGATTTTCTGGCTGTAGGCCGTGGTCGTGAGCAAATATGCTTAGATTCGACATCTCTCAAACCCAAGATAAAAGGGGACTACAAGCCTCACGCCCACGGCCTACAGCCCGAAAATGTTCTTCAAGATCATCATAGTTTACATTTCGTTTTAAAAACGTCATTATAATTGTTTTATATGTTAATACATTGTCTGAATTAATGGTTTTAATCCGATCCGATTGAGGGTCTTTCCACTTTTCATGTCAAGTCCCCCAGCCGTTATAGCTGGTTCCTCAACTTGGAGTCGTTACTTATTGTAGCTACCCAATTGCATCACGATCTTGATGCTGGGTGGGTACCGGTCCCATACTGGCCGAAACACCACGAGAAAAGTTTTCCCCCAATGGAGACTCGAACCAGCGCAAGTCCCGTAGCTCTGCGCCAAGGCTTCCTACCTCAACCGCTCGGCTACGGCGCGGTTTTAATAATTCATGAAAAAATCTTCCTGTTCATACACTTTTCTCAGGAACTACTCGATTTAGAACTATGAAATATTCAGGACAATTTACTAACTATATTGTGAACCTTATCTAAACGATTCATTAAAATAGTCTTTCAAAACTATTTTTACCAATAGTTTATAAATAGAAAGAAAAAAAAACATACAATTTTTGTAAGTTAGAAATCTAATAGTTTCCCAAACTTATGAAACTCTATGACATGGATAGGTCTAGAAGGCCCTTAAAGTAACCAACTCACTACCACTATCTAACACAGACCTTCATAGTCACACGGACATAAACTACGAATATGATTATTTATTATTATTATTATTATTATTATTATTATTATTATTATTATCATTATTATTATAAATGCTTTAAACTCTGTTTGGTGGAGCAAAAATATTACAAAAAATAGAAAATTACAAATATATCAAACCATAATTGAGAGCATTTTAACATATGGTGCTGAAGTCTGGCAAATTCGTACCAGGGAAATGAAAAGAATTTTAAGCACAGAAATGGATGTTTTAAGAAGATCAGCTGGAAAATCTAGAATGGATAGAATACGAAATAAAGAAATAAGGGAAATTATGGGTGTACAAGAGGAGCCGGACATCATAGACATCATAGAAAAGAAAAGATTGCAGTGGTATGGTCATGTCAAACGAATGCCAGAGCAAAGATTGCCAAAAATTGTTATGGAATGGATCCCAATGGAAAGGAGGAAGAGAGGAAGACCGAAGAAAACTTGGATAGAAGGGGTACAAGCAGCTATGAATATCAGAGGAATAGAGGAAGATCAATGGATGGATAGAGAGGAATGGCGTTTGGTTTCCGGGAGACGGCGACAGCTGCCATGATACCGGATTATTATTATTATTATTATTATTATTATCATTATTATTATTTCAGTAATAAGGTTATTTTACTCCCGTAAATTTATGCCTTTTGATTGATGCTGCCATCTGAAGTCTGCAGTTGGAAAAGGAAAAAAAGTATATCTAATAGGCTATATAAAAATCAATGTTTGTTTGTTTGTTGGTTTCTTTGTTCGTATTCTATGCGCAGCCATACCTTTGATCCGATTTTGATGGGTTTTTTTGCAAAATCTTCAGGAGATTCCCGGAATGAACACAGGCTATAAGAGAGTTGTGATATTCAACCCCTTCACCCCTAAAAATCACCCTTTTTTAGTGAAAAACGTGAAATAAAAAGTCCCTATTTTGACGTTTAAGTGGCTTACGCTGTCTAATCCATAACAAATACACCAAATTAATGTACAGAGAATTGAACATCTCAAAAAAAAAACTCAACAAAAAAGTCCGCTACAGCACATGTTTATCTTCTACAGATAACTACGGATAACTCACAATAACCATTTTTGTCTTTCATTGATGCAAAGAAGATCGGGATAAGCGGATTCCGGGCAAGTACAACAACGCACGGATGGTGGTAAAAACACATTAATGATTGAAAATAGTGAAATAAAAATAAATGTTCTTCCTTTATTAATATTTTTATAGCCGATTAAAACATCTATTTAGGAGTACCAAGTTTAGGCAATCTTTGCTCTGGCATTCTTTTGACATGATCATATTATTATAATCTTTTCTTTTCTATAATGTCTATGATGTAGGCTATATAAAATAGATCATCGGTTGATTAATGTCTTTGAACATCGTCTGATTCCTAATAACCAAAATTGTCGATCCATCCAATATCCTGATTGTAGATGTTTCTCCTTCATGTATAAATATATTCCCTGGCTCCAGGAGGTTTTGGGTATTCCTCTGCCTCGTCTTCTCTCAGGTTTCCATTCCAAAACGCATTTTAGTAGCCAATCCCCTTCCATTCGCTGGATATGTCCGTACCATCTTAATTGCTGAGTTTTAATATAATCTAAAATAGTGTCTTCATTCTTCATTGTCTCCCTTATAACTGAGTTGCTATTTTTTGTTGTTAAAATTCTTGCTGCCCTTCGTATAAAATGCATTTCTGTTGTCAAAATATACTTATTTGCTTTTGTTGTTAATGACCAAAGGTATGCTCCATAAGTAATAATGCTTTTAACAATTGTATGATATATATTAATTTTATTTTTATTACTCATCATCTTCTTCAAGTATGGGCCTGTTGGCCCGTTCCGGTCCCCGGCGCACTATTTTTATTACTTATATTTTTATTCCACAATATTCCATTGAGGCAAGCAACATTTAGGGTTAATAAATTCTATTTTCAAGCCACAGTTATCCCAAAAACATTCAAGACTAAAAGTGTATAAAAAACTGGCTCATTCCAATTCTTTTGTATGATAGCGAAGTATGGAAGTTGAAACAGAAGGATATACAGAGACTTAGATCTGCTGAAATGTTAAGATCTCAATCTGCAGGAAAAAGAAGACCAGGACGTCCACTCAAAAGACTTCTGGATGGTGTTTCTCTAGAGGCCGAAACAGGTCAACAAATGGCCTAAATTCTGAATGTGGTATGATGATAATGATATATATATATATATATATATATATATATATATATATATATATTATTTATTTGTATATTTATTTATATGAGCTTGAAGCTCTGAAGGTTTCCAATATGATACCACCGGTCATAGTGAGTTGTATTTATTCCCGAAGCGAGAAAAAAAAAAAGCCAGAGGTATAATATGATACCTAGGAACTGAGGAGGATATTGCATAATTTTAATGTTAGGCTTAGATAATCCACGACAGCATTGGCATCATGGAGGTAGTGTTTACGTCGCCCCTCAGTAACGTATTGTGTAAAAGATGCACACTTCTGAACTATATAGGTATTCAAATTTGAAGTTAATTTCGATCTCTCTCTCTCTCTCTCTCTCTCTCTCTCTCTCTCTCTCTCTCTCTCTCTCTCTTTTCCCCTCCTCGTTTTCACCTCCTTCATTTATAAATACGTTTACATGCTCCAAGTATTCCGGGCCTTTTAACATTTTTTAATTCTATATCACATACTTTTTTTTTACCACATACAGACTTGGCGGCAGCACAGGGTGAGTAACCAGCTCAAAATCAGAAACATTTTCGAAACAACGCGAACATTTAAGACAATACACGCCATTCACTTTATTAAAATTGAATATATGGGTGATTATGATGGCAGATGGTGTTCGGAACAATTTGGGTCTTAAATCCGCTGACATTTGTTTTGCAGGTGAGCACATATTCCGAAAGACCTCATCCAGGAAACATGTCGCGATCGGTCTTCTAAACCTGGCCAGCTGAATCCCACTAAGTCACATCGATGCGATGGTAAGTTGAATTTGTAGTAGAGCCTAGTTGATGTTATGATAAATACCTTTAAAATCTATTACGAATCACCGTTGAGGTCACTATGTAAAAGATGAAGTATAAAATTAAATGTCTCAGTCGTCCTCAATAAATGAAAGTGCTGTAAAAAATTAGGAGGCATTTTGGAAACATATGTTCTATCTTTTGTATATAAAAACGGTACCATTTCAAAAGCAGATGATGCATTTTTTTGAAAGACCTCCTAAATATTTCCATCTTGTTGAGGACGACTGAAATTTCAGGTACTAATATAATGTTTGATTTTAAAATTGTCCATGATTTTATTACACCATTTAATATGAAAATATTCTTTGCACTACAGTAGAATCGTTATAAGGGTTACTCGTAATAAAAAATGCATATCTCTAATTTCAGTTACCAAACATTAGAATTTGTTTTGTTAAATAAACATAGGCTACATTCAGTTTTGAAAATATACATATACATATATCTTAAACCATACTGTGTGAATTAATTTTTAAATAACATGGTCAACATGATTTTTGTCTCATCAGTACCAATAGTTGTACTCAATGCAGTTTTTATCGTGTTTTCAAATAAGTATTCGGAATTTCTCCATTACCCACAGTTTTTTTATTTCAATTTCAATTAATGGATTTAAATAATTATTTTTTTAATAAACGATTTTTCGTCCATTTGTCCATTGTAAAATAAAACCAAATGAGCTAACTCAGGAGATTTCAGCTATCGAAAAGAGATATCAAGGCAAATGGGATCATCAAGAGGGATACTCCACAGGCGAAATATAGTAGAAAATCGTCATTTCTTACTTTCTAGGTGAGTCCGAATGTTCGAATATTGTGTAGTCACGAATGTAGAAAATATTAAAGTGTTTGGAATTATAAATTCCTGTCTCTCGGAAACCTTGGGTGATGGAGAAAAACCGATATCATATTTCAATTCAGGAGAAAAAAATACTATCAGAATCACATATTTTTCTTTCTGAGACAAAAAAAAAAGTTTATTTTTTGTTGCTCAGTGTAATTGAAGTTTGGCCATCGCATACCTATATTGAAGTACAGTTTTATTATCTTCTGTAAAAATGAGAAATTTTAACTAAATGTAATCACCATATATAAAAGTCTACCTTAGCAGTTACTCTAATGTATCTGTAATGTTTTGAAGTAATTATTCAATTTTAAATTAATTATTTTTATATGAAGTATTGATCTGTCGGGCTGTTGATTAAATAATATAACACATTTTAATATTTTACTATATGTTGACGATGTTGTTATAATGCAAATTACAGAAAACGATTAGCAGTTCGCTCTACACTGTTTAACTTAAATAAGTAAAGAGTACGATTTTAAAATAACTATAGAGAAGACAAAAATAATGGCCTTTTTAGGAAAGTCGCCCATAAGGTCGAAAATAATAATAGGAAATAAACCTCTATCACAAGTGTTAAATTTTAATTATCTAGGTTGTGAATTGTCTTCTGGATGTGGTACAAGAAATGACGTAGACAATAAATTATCAAAATTTCAAATGATATGTGGCACCATTCATAGAACACTAAAACATAAAACAAGGAAGAATACAAGATTGAAGTTCTACAAAACAATGACGATACCGGTACTTTTATACGATAGTGAGTCCTGGGTAACAAATAGGAGGAGTTCGAGTAGAATACTCCTCCTTCATCTTCTTCGTCACGGTTAAGGCTTATTTACTAGCTTGTTACGTCTCCAAATTGCTGTTGTTTCCATCTTCTCTTTTAGTCTTCCCAAACTTATTTTTTCTCGCGATGAATAGTTGCATGCTGCTCTTGGTATTCTATTCTAAGCAATCCTTGCTAAGTGTTCTTTCCAATTTACTCTGTAGAATACAGAGTGCAAAAATTAACTTTCTAAGATGGACCGAAGGATGCACAAAATTGGACCACGTAAGAAATGAAGAAATAAGAAGTGAATTAGAAGTATATTCAATAAATGATAGAATTCAACAACACCGTGTCGGCTGGGAACAGCATGTTCAAAGAATGGAACAAACAAGATTGCCCAAGATAGTATATCATTATAACCAAAAGGATTAAGGGATGTAGGGAGACCTAGAACAGATGGAAGGAATCATTGTGAATTCGGAACAGGCGAATCGCGTAAATCTTGAAGTGAAGATGATGATGAAGAATTGGCGAAATATGTTTTATTGAAATACTATTTTACTGAACCTGTTACAGGAGAGTTTTATCATATAGCCCTAGTGAGTAAACTGTCCAGAAAATTTCATAGCCCTATCTCAACTAATTCCTGCATTCACAATTTGAATACACGATCGCAACAAACCTCCTACTATACATCCCACAACACAGAAGTATCTATTATTCTAATTCCTATATAGTAACTGCAGCCATACACTTAGACTCCTTTATCACAAGAAATTCGGGATTGTCGAACATTTGTACCCGTTAAAAAATTTTAAATATATTTTTCTTTAATTGGTCTATAATTGGATTAATTGATGGTTTCTGTTTTTTCTCCAACAATATTATATTCACTTGATTAATTTTAATTTAATTTGTATAAATATTTACTTATAATTTGTCGGCGTTATGCATCAACCGACTATACGCCATTATGCAAGTTTGAAGTTTAAATCAGTCTTCACTTTTATTGTGGCGCCAAACTAAGAATACTGGCTATTGCAAGTTGTTTTCCTTCTTTAGCAGTTAAGCATCAACAATTTAAGAGCGGGAACATTTGACGCTTAGCTGCATGATGAAAGATTTAGAATATCATTTATGATGATCTAGTTTCATAGCCGTTTGTTGCAAAACATAGAAGCTATGATACGAATGATGGCGTTTACATTTTTCTTTAACAGTAATGCTATATTTAAAGGTTTTGGCGCTAAAAGTGTGCGTACACTTACTTCATGAGGCAGTGCAACAGATGACACCAAAATCTCAATTTTAAAAAAAATGGCGCTTAGCCGCTTAATGCAAAAGACAGTCCAATTGCATAAGTTATGATTTATGTAATTATTTTCCGTATTTAATATTTTTAAGTGGTTGAGTAGAAGGGAAGGCCTTATGTCTTAATTTTTCCAGTTTAAATAAATACATAATACTAATAATAATAATAATAATAATAATAATAATAATAATAATAATAATAATAATAATAATAATAATAATAATAATAATAATAATAATTATTAATAATAAATTATTAATATTAATAATTATTAATTATTAATAATAATAATAATAATAATAATAATAATAATTATTATTATTATTATTATTATTATTATTATTATTATTATTATTATTATTATTATTATTATTATTATTATTATTGAAATTATTTTGAAGATAAGTGCATCCAGAATTAATACTATATTTATTTATTACAAGCTATGTTTTACTTCGTTGAATCAATTAGGACTCTATTATAATCTTGAGATCTCAACTTAAATAAATAATAGTTTTAAAAAACTAAAACAGCACGCTTTATTAGAAAACCGAACTTAAAAAATGAAAAATAATTTTAATTTCCAACACGCTTGGGATAAATTTAAAGTGGTCAACAAAAATAATCTTCTCCAACACATATAGAATAAAACTAGAATTATCAACAAAAAGAAAATAATTTTACCATCAAAAGCGTGGGTGGGGTGCCTTTTATGATTTTTACATGTTTTTCTTAGAGATTTTACTTTTACCAATATCTGTTTATAATCAAATATATTAATTGATATAGAGCACCCCACGCTTTTGATGGTAAAATTATTTTCTTTTTGTTGATAATTCTAGTTTTATTCTATATGTGTTGGAGAAGATTATTTTTGTTGACCACTTTAAATTTATCCCAAGCGTGTTGGAAATTAAAATTATTTTTCATTTTTTAAGTTCGGTTTTCTAATAAAGCGTGCTGTTTTAGTTTTTTAAAACTATTATTTATTTTTTATTTTTAGTTTTAATATTTTACAGAATAAAATAAGAATGTAAATATATTTAAATTCCATACTACTGTAGTATGAGCTAAAATTATTACTCTTCTAAAAAAAAAATCCTCCCCAGCCGCATTCGAACCAGAGACCTATGGATTACTGAAACTATATACCACTAGTTCGCCGCTCTACCAACTGAGCTCTGACAACGATTGACTAAAAAGTCAACAAGTTCGTAACCTATTATACCAGTTTTAATGTTTTTTTTATTTTCTGATGATTCTGGCCAGAAATTTAGAAATAAAATATGAAATTATTATAGTGTCACGGGTCCTTTACAAGTATACAAAGTTGCAAGTCGATCCAATGCTTCTAAGTGGGTGAAAATCGTGTTCAATATTCCGTTACATAAATACAAAACACTTTTTTTGATTTCATGATGATTCTGGCCAGGATTTTAGAAAATAAATATGAAATTATTGTATTGTCACGGGTTCTTTACAAGTATACAAAGTTTCAAGTCGGTGCAATGTCTCTAAGTGGGTGAAAATCGGGTTCAAAAATTCCGTTACATAAATACAAAAACACTTTTTTTGATTTTCTGATGATTCTGGCCAGGATTTTAGAAAATGAATATGAAATTATTGTATTGTCACGGGTCCTTTACAAGTATACAAAGTTTCAAGTCTAGCCTATGTTTCTAAGTGGGTGAAAATCGGTTTAAAAATTCCGTTACATAAATACAAAAACACTTTTTTTGATTTTCTGATGATTCTGGCCAGGATTTTAGAAAACAAATATGAAAATTATTGTATTGTCACGGGTCCTTTACAAGTATACAAAATTTCAAGTCGAAACAATTATTTTAAGTGGGTGAAAAACGCGATGAAAGATTCAGTTACATAAATAGATAGATAGATAGATAGATAGATACAGGTCAAGCTAATATAAAGCGTGTAAAAAACTAAAGTTATGGCTTTTCAGGGCAAACTGCCAGTCAGAGCAAAAGTAGTAATAAATATTGAAACAATAGAACAGAGCACACTTTAACTATCTTGGTTCAGATGTAACATATAGCCATAATTGGGATATCTATATATTAATACGTGAAAGAAAACTTTGCACCCCTTTTTAAGCATATTGCGTGCACGGAGGAATGTGATGTATGGCATAATTAAAGTTCATATAGAGAAGGAGCGCAGGAAAAATAAAATTTATGTATAATATGTGTTACAATTGTATATTACGATGCGAGGTTGGGAAGTGGTTTTTACAGAATCCAGGAAAAATGTTTAAAAACCGAGCGATAGCGTGGTTTTTAATCTCCGAGATTCTGTAAAACAATTCACAAACGTGCGTTGTACATTACTTTTTTTTTGGGCGATGGTGTTTTCAAAATAATAAATAATAGTAAAATAATATATTTGTTGGAAATATTTGCGTTCATTATAAACAAGTGACTAACGGTAACAGTGTGGGCCATGTTTATTAGTTGAAACAACAGGAGGCCTTGAGAACAATTATTGATAAGTTGGCAGCAAATACGTATTTATTGTTTTAAATAAAGTTCAATTCATTTAAAATGCAGTGATTTGTTTCGTATAATGTATATTAACACTACCTTTTGGATATTTGTTGTATAGGCCTATACATTGTACGCAGTATACATAGAGGGCATTGGTTTTACTTTTCGCACGTGGGTGTAAATGTAATATTACAGTATAGTTATTTAGGTTGGCAACCTCGAAATGTAGGAAGTTGAACTTTCAATAATGGTCGCTATTGCTGGTATGTACGACAAAACGCACTATCGCGCAAAAAAAAAAAAAATTAAATTCAACAAAATAAAATTAATTGCCTCTAGGGAATTTATGTGTATTATTCATTTGTCTGTACATTCATTTGTTTATGTTTATACTGAGAGTGTATTGTTGTAAAGAAGAAACTTGTGCAGCAGAATTGTGAATTGACTTACTCTCGCGTGTTTATTATTAGTGGTTTATTATTATTATTATTATTATTATTATTATTATTATTATTATTATTATTATTATTATTATTATTATTATTATTAATATTATATATATATATATATATATACATTTTTTTTTTCCAAATGCCCCAGGTTTATCTTTCGACATTCCTGGTTTCTCTCCTGGCATGGCGTACTTGTAACCCACTTCTGAGCTTGGGGCGCCTGCAAGGCGGGGTTACGTTGCCCCGATGATATGATGGGTGATGATAATGATGCGCCAGGAGAATCCCTAATCCTAAGCTTAACGTAAGATGAATATGAATGATGATGATTGCGATGGCCATATGATTTCGGGGACCGTTTGGGCATTAAAGTTTTCCTGACATTTGTCTTACAGGTGAGGAAAAACCCCGATAAAAACCTCACCCAGAAAAACTGTCCCGACCGGGGATCGAACCCGGGCCCGCTGCGTGACAAGGCAGCACGCTACCCCGAGACCACTGCGGTGGACAGTGGTTTATTATTAGTAATTTAAAAAAGTGAGAACATTTTATCATTTAAATTAAACCCTGTCTAATCTTTGTTTCAGTATTTAATTACATATCTTTTTATATTCACATATTCACACCTACTTCCATTATGCCTCGACGTAGAACATTGACGAGTTGGAGTGAGGGACAAAGAAGGGATATAATATATTCTCCTACACATAATAATAGGCCAAATGCAAATTTAAATAGTATAAATGGTATACAAATGTCAAATGACGCGTTATTGTTTACTAAATATGGCTTATACAAACTATACCACATATTTCCTATCGTTCATATTTTAAATGAATAGAAAATTAATGCTTAAGGACGTATTTGTGACAAACTTAAAATTTTAATTAATTGTGGTCGAATTTCGACCGCTGGGCGACGAGTACATAATAAAGTAAACCGATATCAAATGGTGCGCGGCACCATAACAAGAAACCTTCGAAATACTCGAAGACAAACTCAGCTCAGGTTTTATCAAATTATGGCAGTTCCTGTTCTTTTATTTGGATCTGAATCTTGGGTACTTACAAAAAAAATCTCATACATTCAAGCCACTGAAATGATTTTTTTAAGATCTGTAAAAGGATGCACACGCATGGATAGAATTCATAATGAGTCAATAAGAAATTAACTGGACATATTTTCAATACTCGATAAACTAGAAGAGCACAAATACCGACGGAAAGTACATTTAGACAATGGACTATACAAGGTTATCCAAAACGATCAACACCTACAAACGGTATGGAAAAAGATCTTTGGAACGGCCAAGGAAACGATGGACCTAGACCGGAACAGGTCGCATTGACCTAATCCTGGAAAGAAAGAAAGAAAGAAAGAAGAAGAAGAAGAAGTTTTACTTCTCTACACAATCGTACACCCGTTAACATAAGTTTAAACGCTGCTGTGAAAAGTACGTTAACTAGAATGAATATTCGAAAGTCCGTGACGCAAGAACTGCGTAAACTAAATCAATTGCTCATCAAGTCAAAGTTATTGTCCGATTTGATTGGTTTACGGAATATTTATTTCGTTAATAAATTCGTAGGTATCTAATCACGCCTTTCATGTAAACCTCCACTTCCAAGCATCGGATCACTCTGATATTTGGAGAATACCTTTCTCGATTTATTTCACTAGAAAGTGCCGAGTTTTGTTGCGAAAATCTAAAATTGCGGCATCTATATTAATATATTTTCGCTTCAGGTAAGTCCCATGCTAATGGTCTGATTTTGATGGTTAACGAACTCCATCTTACCTATTTCAATTTATTACTAATTCAGAGTTTGGTTCCGAAAAAAAAAACAACAAGAATTGCGGCCGCTAGACCATTATGACACACACACACACACACACACATATATATATATATATATATATATATACTTTTCCTATGTATGGGCTGTTGGCCTATTACGGTCTCATGTTATCTTTTAAGTGATCTTTCGTAGATATTTCCTTCCTCTGGGATAATTCAAAATCGGAATGGTGTGGGTCCTATTCACGTGTTAAAGATGTTCTATTTGATCTGTTTTTAACTTAAATAACCTGTGTGTTCATCATTATATCTCATTGCATTAAACAATATTCTGTGATTGTATTGTCAAATTAATTTATTTTAATTGTTAATCTTTGTCACATTTATAGAACCAGTAGATGTATTAGTAATAAAATAAATAAATATCCTCAATTCGTGTCCAACTCACAAGTGGGCCGAGGGATGAGATGAGATGAAGCCCATATATTTATAGAGGTCTGTGAACAACAAGGGTTCCGGGGGACCATCCCTGACGCACCGTCACATGGGCGGATGAACGAAATGAAACGAAATGGATGAGATGAGTTTGGAGAAATGGTGGAATAAAATTTGTGGTGGGGAAAACGGGAGAAATCCCGAGAAAAATCTGCCCAAGCTCCATTTCGTCCACCATGAAACCAACAAGGGGTAACCGAGACTCGATCTCGGGACCCGAGCGCAGCGGTGAGAGGCGAGCGTTTAACCGCTCTGCGCAACGGAGCCGGCACATGTATTAGTAATAGGTATTAAATCAACAAAATGTATTAAACTTTTATTTCAGTACCTCAATCGTTAGAATTGGACACATGAGGTCAGGTTATAACATGGTGGTATCCATAAAGATTTGCAAACCTTAAGAACTTTTTCATGAGAACACCCATGAAATTTGTTAAAATGCATTTAACACTTAGCGTGACTTTATTCATTGCTGTCAAAAGTACGTTAATTAGAAGGCGGGCGATTGTGAAGACATTAAGAGAAACTTGAATTTCACCTCCTCTGTAGGGAAATTCTACTTGGATAACGGAAATAACTGATTGTACCCACATTTATATTTACACCGGGGCGGATGGGAGTGTCTCTGATCCAGACTGTTACATAGCTTTTACTTTCAAATACACGTTCAAAAGTGTTTTTCAGTGTACTTAGGAACAAGTTGTTCTGTCACTACAACTTTGTTGAAATTAGAGTTAGTAACACTAGTGAAGAGATTGTACACCTAATATTCTTTGTTTTACAGATTTGTCATTGATATTTTGTCAGCTCAAAATAAATATTATTGTTATTTAACATTAATAAAATTGTACTGGAAGTAAACTTCAATAAAACTAGATACGCATATGTGTTCACACACAGAATTACTTTATATAATGAAAAAAAAAGACAGTTCATGCCAATTAAGGGATATTTTAAACAAGTGGCTGAATTCCAATACCTAAGAACAATAATTACAAACATAATACTTTTTATGGTTTTTACGTTTTATTCTTAGAGACTACTGTTACCAATATATATTTATTATCAAATATAGGAATGGGAGATGAGCACAACCACAACGCTTTGGGTGGCAAAATCATTTTTTGTTGTTGTAGATAACTCTATTTTTAATCTAGATGTGTTGGAGATGATTTTTTTATTGACCACTTTAATTTTATTCCAAGCTAGTTGGAAATTAAAATTATTTTTTATTTTTTAGTTCTGTTTTCTAATAAAGCTTGTTGTTTTAGTTTTTTAAACTATTATTTATTTTTTATTTTTTAGTTTGGTTTTCTAAAAATGTAAAATCTCTAAATTCGATACTATTGTAGTATGAGCTAAAAGTAGCCAAAAATTCTTCTAAAAAAACATCCGGGCCGGATTTGAATGAGCGACCAATGGACTACTGAAATTATATACCACTACAGTCCACCACTCTACCAACTGAGCTACCAGAGGATATAATATTAATTTCTTACAACGATGGACTAAAAAGTCGATAAGTCTGCAACCTATTATATATATATATTATAATTTATGAAATTATTGTATTGTCATTGGTCCTTTACAAGTACACAACGTTTCAAGTCGATCCAATGTTTCTAAGTGGGTGAAAATCGTGTTGAAAGATTCCGTTACGTAGATAGATACAGGTCAATCTAATATAAAGCGTGTAAAAAGACAGTTAATGCCAATTAAGGGATATTTTTAAGAAGTGGCTGAATTCAAATACCTAGGAACAATAATTACAAATACGAATGAGATGCACAAAGAAATTAAACAATAGACTCAATTCTGCTACCACCTGAGAACGCGGCGAACCCGAGTAAAAGGAAATAATGTATAATATTTAAGTTGTCCACAAAGTTCTAATCAGTTTTAAGCAGATGACAAGGGCATGTTTGATGGAATGAATTGTTTTGGAGGGGTGATATGGGGACGGCCTCTTACATCCTCCCACAATTGCAGGTAAATTTTGCTTAGAGGCCTTTTTATTCAGGTTTAAGGATCTTATACGAGCCTGAAAATCCTCAGACTCGGGACCTTCGGCTTAAAGTCCCTCCCGAAGGACATGATCCTTGAATTTTTTCTTCCTAAAAATTCCATCAACTCCGGCCAGGGTTGTACCTGCGACCCTCGGACCAGAGGCAATGAGCATAACCACTAGTCTACCCCTACCTTATTGTAGCTACCCAAATTCTTCAAGATGTTGAATGTGCATCGGTCCTACACTGTCCGATATTCTAGGGGAAAATGTCTTCCCCGGAGAGAATTCGAACCACCGAGTACCCTGATTTCGACCCCATCCCGCATCCACCTAAATTTCAGAACCATTTTTCTTTACAAAATTAACCTTGCGGGCATTCTGTATCAATTACGGGATTGTCATAAATTGCCTAAACAGTTGTATTGTCACCGCTAAGATTGGAAAATGTACATCTTTTTTAAAACATCTGCAGCAGGGGCGGCCCGTCCTTATGGGCACGTGCCCCTCTTATAATTTATTTATTTACTTACATTATATAAAATACTCTTGCAGATGATCTAGTGTATCTTTATATATACATACAATATTCTTCTGTACTTGTGTATATCACTCAACTCCTAAACGACTGAACCGATTTTGATGAAATTTTTTGTGTGTGTTTGAGTGGGTCCTTAGATGATTTAGGTCACAATTGGACCCTCTAAAACCATTAAGTATAGGAGTTCACCTGAATTTAAAAATAGCTCTGGTGGTCACAATTGTTGATGTTTCACAACGAAACTCAGTATATCCTATTAAAATAAACCGATGTAGGTATTATCAAAAAATGAGCGAAATCGACTTTTAGACTTGGAGGTTTGCCTGAAATCCTAAATTAAAAACTGCCTAGACGATTAGACTGATTTTGATAAAAAAAATTGTGTGTGTGTTTGAGTGAGTCCCTGGATTTTTTAAATTCTGAATTAGACCCTCTCAAAGTTAAAATTTAAAAATCGCTTTAGTGGTCACAATTTTATATGTTTCACAACGAAGCTCAGTATATCGTATTAAAATAAACCGAGGTAGGTATTAACAAAAAAAAAGAGCAAAATCTGATAAATAGAAGTGGAGGTTTACCTGAAGTCCGAAATTAAAAACTGCCTAAACGACTGAACCGATTTTGATGAACTTTTTTGTGTATGTTTGAGTGGGTCCCTGGATTGTTTAGATTCACAATTAGAGCCTCTAAAACCATTAAATGTAGGAATTCACCACAAGTTATAATTTAAAAATCGTTCTAGCGGTCACAGTTTTCGATGTTTGACAACGAAACTCAATACATCCTATTACAATAAACCGATATAAGTATTATAAAAAAATGAGCGAAGTTCGACAATTAGAAGTGGATCTTTACCTGAAATCCGAAATTGAAAACTTACCGGCAACCGCCATGTTTGGTTCGTCTCAGCATATACCATACGATTTAATTAACTTTTAATATTTAATTTATTTAGGCGTAGCAACGCACACCGAGTATTAGCTAATATTAAATTAATTAAACCAAATGTTGTATCCTATGGGATACATTCCCAATTTAAGGGTAAAAATGATTGATTTATTATTTTATTTTTTAAAATAATAAATATATTCACTAGTTTATTATCTTTATTGAATCTCCAAAAAAGGGAACCCTATTTGAAATCCGGAATGTTAGGGGCTAATTTATTATCCAACTTATGCTAATGACAATGTATATGTTTCTAAGATATCGATTGTGGTGTCTAATAATACATTCTCGTAAAAAAAACTAAATTAGTATTATAGTGTTATCAAAAATATATTAGCGAAGTATGTGGTGGATTTTTGTATTGTTTTCCCTGGTTCTATAAAAGTCAGAAAAAATTAATAATCCATCCGTCTCAATCATAAATATTGAAAATACAATTAAGTAAGTGTCATGTACTTCGTGTGTTGTCCGTAATGATAGAAAATTACATTATGAAATATTCATGCACCATTAAGTTTACGATTCTGAAAACTGCACATGTAATCGACCCTTGTAATTACATGCTTTATTGTCATAGGAAAGCTATCATCCAATATTTTTATAATTTAGGCTAATCAGTAAGAACTTTAGTAAAAGTTTCTTTGATATAGGCTCTTTTTTACTTAATGGTTAATTTTATAGATGCTTTAATATTTATTTATCTCGAAGAAGTTTTCACCAAAAACCAAACCAAACTGACAAGTAAACCTTAAGGCTCGCGGCCCTCGAGACCATTAACACCAAATACCCAAGAACAGACTGGCTACATATCTACACTGATGGGTCTAAAATAACTGGTCATATGCTAACACAACGAGAAGCTACCACATCTACAATTCCCTAGTAAAGCTGCAAGCATAGAATGAAAATGCTATGATTGCAGTGAAAGACCTGCCTTCGGGCAGAATTATTATGGATGGATGAATGCAGGAGTTGGTATTTTCAGCACTGTCTTCTCATGTTATATCCCTGTCGGGCGAAACACATCATACGATTGAGAAGTTTATGTACCGCTAATTAAAGTGACACTACAATAACTAGACACATTTAATATTGCGGCTATCCAATCACTTGGTGAAACCTTTCGGCCCTATTCTATAGAAATAAAACCTAGCGAAGATCTTCTGAAAGAACTTACAGGACACAGCAAAATAGTAGCTCTACAATGGATACCTGGACATTGTCCTAAATATGGAAATGAACAAGCAGATTTTTGGCTAAGAAGAGTGCTGTGGTCCCACTTACCTTCCAAAAACCAATAGCATTCCAGATTGTAAAAATAACAATAAAAGGAATATACAATGCACAACACCTAAATGAAATAGCTACCAGAACAGCTAATAAACCCTGGAGAAAAACAATTCTAGAAACACCAGACCATCCTAGAAGAACTGCAGTTGCATTTTTCCGTCAGCAACGGGGCACGACTAGCTGGGAAAACACCTTTTTCATCGTGGGATAATGCAAACACCATCCTATGTACTATGCAACAACAACATAGATTTGGACCAACATCATCTTACAACATGCCCTGACCTGCTGTCACACACATACAGTATTTTACGGACTATAAGACACTATGTACTACAAGACGCATCTCTATTTTTCAAGCAATTAAAAAAAACATTTTTACCATTTTTATTATTAGATTGCAAAGCCAGGCTAAAAAATCTTAGTTTACAATAACGTTCTGATATTTAAAATTCCTGAAAATCGTCTTCTGAACTTTCTTATTATTATTCCTCTTTGTCGTCATTGTCGTCCTCTTCATATTTTATAAGATGGTCTTCACTACCATCGAGAGCGTTACTTACGCCGCACTTCTTGAAAGATTTAATAATAATTTCTTCTCTCACTCTAGACCACGACTGTTTTATTCACTAACACACTTGTTTGATTGTATGACTTTTAAAGCTCCTTCGGCGTGAATTTATGTTGGGTTTCATCCATTCGTTCAAGCTCACTGACATTGTAGACTGCAATGATGCATGATAGACTAGAGAGTGTTCTGGGTTTGAAATGGCGGGGCGGGAGGGAGACAGTGTTAGCAAGCTTGTGAATTCCCGCAACTCATGTTCGTCGCTTCGGTGTACTGCTGCTACCAGTTGAATTAAATGTTGCCAGATAGAGATAATTCCCGCGGCTTCGAATATATGGCCATTTTGCGGGAATTTTAAATCAAACACTAGACATATTTATATTAATTTCGAGTATAAGACGCCTGAATTTTAGGGGCAATTTTTTTAAAAAAAGTGTGTTTTATAGTCCATAAAATACGGTAAGTAGAACGCTACTATGAGGCTAGGAGGAAGATGTCAAACTTCGACCATAATTGATTTTATGTTGTTTGTTTGCTGTTTGTTATGGTCTTTGTATGACCACAATACTACCATTAGATAAATAAAATATATATTTTTGGTCAAATCATGTCTGGATTTTTTTTATTGCATTCAGTTTGTTATATGGTGTAGTAAGGATATATATACAAGAGAACACATTCTATTAAATAACACTGAATAAATGGGGTTGGAAGTTAATATCAATAAAAATAGACATATGCTCACACGTATAAATACTTTGTATTAGGAAATGGACAGTTGATAACAAATGAGGGTAATTTTGAAGAAGTGGCTGAATTTATTTTCCATTCCATTAACGCAGTTTAACCTCTCACCATATAGGTACCTTTACGTGTCACATGCCACCTGTACCTTAAAGTGACATGACCTGTCGAGAGATGGATTTCAACTATGGATCATATATATATATATATATATATATAATATATATATATATATACACACTTTTTATCAAAAGTAATGCCACGAGTGATTTCCAATTTATCTAGAGAATTTGAAAATCAAGAGTGGCATTTATTAGGATTATTTAACGAATAAAATTAAGCTGTTTACTCACAAATCATTATTTAAATATAGTTATTTTAAAATATTTATATATTTAATGTAATTGGCGATGTTTGAAAACAAATGAGAAACGATTGTTATGATTCATTTTTTTCATCACTGCAACCAGAAAGGATCGCAATATTGTAAGAATGCACCCTAGTGGAGACATTTACAACCAATATTATACGTTATTAATTAATCTATGTCATATGATGTAAATATGCCAATTATATTTTTCTAGAACGTAAATTCCTGGGAAATAATACGTTTAAGAAAGTGCAAACAGTGGTTTATTTTTTTTGTGGTATAATCAATTGCTACAAATGTTTTTATATTATCTCCCGCAAGTACTATCTGGTTACATTCGTGCACTATATATATATACAATATGGTAGCCACATGCATTCTCCAATTATTATATCTTAATATATAAATTGCTATATTCAACATATTTCATAGAGAGTCAGTCACTACAAAATAATGCTATGACCTATTCAGAATGTTGAAAAGGAGGAGCTTGATTTTAAAGTGATGAAATTAAATTGATAAAATTGAAGTGAAAAATGACTGTGATTGGTTGTAAATCAAAATTAAGTGAAATGTGATTGGTCATTGACTCCCATTTGGGGCATGAGTTAAATGGTCACAGTAACATCACTATTCTAATTTTTTGTATTCATATAAACTTTATCGGTGGTCTAGTGGTTAAATTCCATGCCTCTAGTCCCGAGGGTCGCGAATTTAAACCCGGCCGGGGTCGATGGATTTTTAGGATGGAAAAATCCAAGGGACAAGTCCTCCGGGAGGACTCTCGGCCGTGGCTCCCTAGTCTGAACATTTTCAAGCTCGTAAAAGAACCGCAAGTCTGAATAAAAATGCCTTTGTGCAAAATTAATCGATCTTCATCCATCCAAGTAATGCCTTAGTTGCCTACTAGATGTGTCACTGAGGCGATATGCTAACCACATGTCATTCGTTGACATCTGTTGGTAAATAAGCGTAACTAAATTAGCTTGGTTAAGAAACTCCAGCTAGGGAGCACCCATGTCTCCACGTAGGACATATGGGGTATACACGTACGCATATAAAGTTTGGTCAATCGTTGTTCTTTCTTACTTAATCATTATCATAATTACATGGCGCTACAGCCAATTTCGAGCCCTGGCCTCTCCTTTCCTATTCCGTCACACTTATCTATCCATCGCAGTCGACTTCCAGTTTCTCACACCAAGCATTTGCTTAGCGTCCTTTCTCACTACATCCTCTCACCTGTTTTTTTGGTCTTCCTTGATATCTTTTCCCGTCAAATGTTGCGTTCAGTACCTTCTTCGGAATTCTTCGATCCTGCATTCTAGGCATGTGTCCTGCCCATTGTAACCTTTTAAGGCGGATTATGGTGTCTGAATTGGTCATTCCGAATAGTTTTTTAAGTTCTAAATTATTTGAAATTTGAGACCATCAAACATTTTTTATTTAATTTTTGATTCAGCATTCTTCTGTCATGGAATCATAAGACATAAATTTATGAAAAAATATAACTATTATCTAATATAAAAAAATGTCTGACTGTCTGTTTGTCCTTTATGCGCTGCTATATGCGATTGTGATAGGGCTATTTGCAAAATGTTCAGGAGTTTTCCGGGAAGGTTTCAGGCTAAAGAGAGTTGTAATAATCAACCCCTTCGCCCTTAAAAACCACCCTTTGTAGCGAAAAAGTGTTTGTCGGAACTTTGTGGACGCTTAAATGGCCTACGCTGCCTAAACCATACCATATACGTCAAATTAATGTACATAGAATTGAATATCTAAAAAATCTACAAAAATACCTTTTTTTTACGGATAACTAACAATAACCATTTTTATCTTTCAGCTCATTGATGCCAAAAAGATCGGGATGACTAAGCTCCCGGGCAAGCTTAGCAGCGCACAGCGGGTGTTTCTATTATGGATAACTCCCAATAACCATTTTTCTGTTTCAGCTCATTTATGACAAGAAGATCGGAATAAGTAGATAACCGGGCAACGCCGGGTAATCAACACGGGGTATCTAAAAATAATTACGATATAAATGTATGATTATTTTTCGTGTTATTTATTCAGCTAAACATAAAAACACATTTAATTTACTTAGGCGTCGCAGCGCACATCGGGTACTAGCTAGTGTTTGATAAAATATTGAACTTTTCATTCATAGTGTTCTGCCAAGAGCAGGTCTTTCACTGCAAACTCAGCATTCTCCACTCTTTCTTTAACTCAACCTTTGTTTTTTGTATCCACATATAAACCATTTATTTTAATATTGTCTATCATCTGATGTCTTTTTCTGCCTCTTTCTTTCCGTTGACCATTCTTTCTAGGGCATCCGTCAGCAGGCAGTTTCTTCTTAGCCAGTAGCCAATCCAATTTCTTTTCCTCTTCTTTATGAGTTCCAGCATTGTTCTTCCTTCACCCACTCTGTCTAACACATCTTTATTTTTTATTTTGTCTGTCCATTTTATACGCTCCATCCTTCTCCATATCCACATCTCAAAAGCTTCCACTCGCTTTTCCTCATTCCGTCGTAATGTCAAAGTCTCTGCACCTACAATGCTACACTCCACCCAAAGCACTTCACTAGCCTCTTCCGCAATTATTTTGCTAAAAGTCCGCAGAAAATGCTTATCTTCTTGTTAAAGGCTTATTTTGCCATTGCTGTCCTCTGCTTTACTTCTTGACCGCAGTTTATGTTACTATTGATAGTTATTGAATCTTAATTTACCTTTATTTTACTTAAGTTCCCAATAATTATAATTTTATTTTATCCTATTTATATAACGACTAATGTAAATTCTGACGTTTTTATAGCCTATGAGATAAATGTGGAATGTGTGATAAGTTATTGATCTAATTAGAGTTGGATATATCTAGTATATTTGAATGCGATTAAAGTTCAAGTACCTGTTAACAGATAGGATTCTTGAGAGGATTTTGCCTGTTTCTTCCCGGTACGGGTTCAGTGTTGAACATAGATTAAAATAAAGACGACAGCAGATAACTTATTACGTACATTAGCCACGTGTCGATCGCCACCTGGCACGATTACTTTTAAAAAACTCAGATTACTGTATTTACTTTATTTTATTTAGTTTTACTGTCATGTACTGTCATCAAAATCCCAAGTCTTAAGGAAGGTAACTCTTAATAAAAGAAGAATATATTTCTGATTCTAATTTCCTGACGTATTGCACCTTTGTTAGTTAAAAGCATACTTCACTTTAAACATATAACTTATAGTATAAGCGAATACCAGGCGTGTTCTCCGACGCCTAAATAAATTAAATGCTGTTAGTAGTAGAAATGGATTTTTGGAGGCTATCGACAAGAATTTCAAGAAGGTCAGAAACAGCACAATAATGGAAATTATGCAAGTTGAAAAAAACATATTGCAAAAAATAGAAGAAAAAAACGTTTGAAATGGTATGGGCATCTCATAAGAATGGGAGAAGAGAGAATGGAAGATCCTTAATTGGAAAGCTAATGCAAGAAGTGGAAGAGCCAGACCTAGAGAACGTTTGATGGATGGATGGATGGAGTGAGGAGAAGTATGGAAGCTAGAGATCTGAGGGAAGAATATGCTCTAGACAGGAACCTCTGGCGACAAAACGCTTTCGGTTGAAGGAGAAACACTGTATTGTGGAATATTCCTAATTTAAAAAAAAATAGTTGTATAAGTTAAAAGAAAATTATGGGTTAATAAAGTAGTATGGTATACATTTCGACGAACCAAACTTGGCAGTAGGGTTACAAGAGTCGATTTTTAATTACCGAATTCTGGTAAACCTTAGTTCTAAAGGTCGGATTTTGCTGATTTTTTGATAATACGTACATCGGTTTATTGTAATAGAATATACTGAGTTTCGTTGTGAAACATCGAAATTGGGAGCGCTAGAGATATTTTTAAATTTTCGTTTCAGCTGAACTCCTACACCTAATGGTTTTAGAGAATAGTAGGTAGCGATTAAACACTCCACATACCTGAAAACCAGTATCTACAAATTTTCATAAAGATCCATTACATGGTTTAAAATTTATAAATAATAAACATACACATATTCGATTTTATATGATAGATGTGTATGTATGTGCCCCATGCGTCCGCGTGGGGACGCGGGTGCTCCCTAACAGGAGTTTTTTTATCCAGTTTCTTAGTTACATTTATTTACCTACATATTTCAAATAGTGACATGTGGTTAGCACATCTCCCAAAATATATAATTTTAGGCCTTTGAATTTTTGATATCTTAAAACATTTGTAAGAATTAATTTATAAATATTTCCTGAAAAACACCCTGTTAGTACTATTTTCTCAAAATCTACTCGATGTAGAACTATAAAGCTTCCAACAAACTTTACTCACTATAAGATGAAGCTCTTTCATTGGATTCAGTAAAATAAACCGTAACATATTTTTATCAATAATTTCCAATTTAAGATTATATTGGCATTTTCATTCCTTTCTACTTTTCCATAACCCCCCATGCCTCTTCATTCCATTGTACATACTATTCCTTGTGTTTATGTTAGTTTTGTCCACCGCTGTGGTCTCGAGGTAGCGTGCTGCCTTGTCACTCAGCGGGCCCGGTTTCGATCCCCGGTCGGGACAGTTTTTCTGGGTGAGGTTTTTATCGGGGCTTTTCCTCATCTATAAGACAAATGTCAGGAAAACTTTAAGGCCCAAATGGTCCCCGAAATCATATGGCCAACATTATCATCATCATCATCATCATCATCCTTCACCGGTGTGGAAAGCAACGTGAAGCTACCACACCTACAATTCTCTAGTAAAACTGCAATCATATAGCATTTTCATTGCAGTGAAGGACCTGCCTTCGGGCAGAATTACTATGGATGGATGTTAGTTTTGCTATTCTCTTCTTTCTTCTTCCATCGAATGTCGTTCAATGAATCTGAAATCGTTAATCAGTCTTCCGTCATCCTTTTCATATGTCAAAACCATCTTAATTATGTTATTTTGATTGTTTCTACTAGGGATCATAAAACTTTTCTCTTTTCTCTTATAACATTATTTTTAATTTTCTCTCTCTTTGAAATCCTTCCTGACTTTTTGGAGAATAACTTTTTTTCATTTTATTTCAATAACATTTACAGAGTTTCGTGTGAAACTTCCAAAAATTGCGGCCGCTAGAACGATTTTAAAAATGCGTTTCAGGTGAACTCCTACACCTAATGGTCCGATTTTACTGGTTAACGAACTCGACCTTACTTCGTTTAATCAACTGTTATATGTTAAGTTTTGTTTCGATGAAACAAAAATTAGGACCAGCAGAGCATTAATGGTAAACTGAAAATATATAAAACTGTTATTTATTCTACCAGTATAATATATGGATGTGAAACATGGACTCTTACTTTAAGGGAGGAAAGGAGATTACGAGTATTTGAGAATAAAGTTCTTAGGACATTTTTTGGACCAAAGAGACATGAACAGAAGGTGAATGGAGAAGACTACTTAACAGTGGACTACATTGTATTTATAGGAAGCCAGATATAATGAGATATAATGAGAACAGTCTCGTAGACTGCGATAGGCAGGACATGTGACACGAATGGGGAATGAAAAACGTGCTTGGAAGCTTCTTGTAGGAAAACCAGAGGGAAAACGCCCAGTTGGTAGACCAAGAATGATGTTGGAGAATATCATTAACTATGATTTGACGGAAGTAGATTATACAGGGAATTATATTAGCTCAGGATAGGGATGTATGGAGAGCTTATGTCCGCGCGGCCATGAACTTGCGGGTTTGATAGTGCCATTGAGTTAGTTAGAGCATTAATAGAGATTATGTGTATCGTTCAGAGAGATAAAATAAGAAACAGTGCAATTAAACAAAATATGAATGTTCAAACTTCAATTGTGGATTCCATAAAATAAACAATTAAAATGATATGGTGATGTAAAAAGAATGACTAAAGACCTTCCAAGAAGAATACTGGAATGGGAGCCACTTAGTACAAGAAGAAGAGGAAGGAGAAGAAGAAGAGGACGGCTAAAAAATAACGTGAATTGATGGTGGTTGATGGTGATCAGCATGAGAGAAAAAGGATTGAGCGATAGAAATTGGAATGACAGAGATATGTAGATGCAAATGACAGTAGATTAACTGGGCATAGGAGGATGTGAAACCTGCTAAATAAATAATTTAAAAAATATTGGTCATGATCATTTTCGATATCTACCAGAGTGGATCGGCCAAGTTCTGTAATAAAAAAATCATGAGAACTACCTGAGTAGCTTCGTTCTTTTGGAATTCTCTAAAAAGGAATCAAGAATTGAGGTCAGCTGCACAAACTGAAATGTTGATAAAGCGTCTATAAATAACAATGGAAAATATACTGAAGCACTTTACAGTGTAATTATGTTATTAATAATGGTCAATGAACTTCTATTGTTACTTCTGCACTGAATTGTAAATATTTGAGGATATTAAGGCTATTAAACTGAAAGAAAATAATTTTATGTTGATCTTAAATTATTTAGTAAACTAAAATACAAGACATGGACTTGGAATTTAGTGGAGTTAAAACGTGGTTCGAAGACAGTCTGGAGTAAAGAATATTAAACCGAGGCATACTGCACGTATTTATCTCAGCAATGGAAAACTTACCATCAACAAAATAATAATGTGTAAATACAGTTTTTTTACTGATCAACTTGTTATTTTTATTTAGGAACGTTGTTTGATAACAGTTATTTACAGTATGAAGGATTGGAAATTTCCATAGCACATCTGAAAAATTGCAATGATATAACGAATATCTTTAAAATGCAGTCATAATTTATGATAAGAAATATCTACACCTAAACAGGTGTGATAAGCCGTCTCAGTATAAGGTTGGCTAGCGCGTCAGGCTGTGCCAGGTACGGAATCTGGCGGTTCAAGAAGGGTATTGGTGGTGGGCCATACCGGGATTTTTCCGGCTTTTCTCGGGGTTTTCCCGTTCCCCGAATCTCATACCATCAACACTCTCCATTCCCCTCCCCATCTCTTATTCACATTTCATTCCTCATTTATCTATTTAAAATTGTCCTTCATCTCATTTCGTGTTAGGGAAAAAATAGTTTGTTTGGAGATCCACTAACTCACTGACATTATCGAACTCGTAAGTTCGTGGCCGCGCGGACATAAGCTCTCCATGCATCCCTATCCTGAGCTAATGTTTTCCAATAATTCCCTGTATTATCTATTTCCTTCAAATCATGGTTAATGTTATTCTCCCACCTTATTCTTGATCTACCAACTGAGCGTTATTATCCTGCTGGTTTTCCTACAAGAAGCTCCATGCACGTCTTTCATTCCCCATTCGTGCCACATGTGCTGCCGATCGCAGTCTACGAGACTTAAAGTAAAGTAAAGTAAAGTGATCCCAAAACAGGCCTGGAGACCCTTGGGGTAGTAGGAGGTTAAGGCTCCCACTTTTTCTAGACAATCGGCACTTTATGTCAGCCGGGTTGTCAGCCCTGCGTGACGGCCGCCTTTACCCCAGAACAAACGTCTGGTACTCATTTCCGTTAGAGACTGAGTCGACCCCAGGGCTATAGTGCCGCCAGAGGGTTTGGGTCAGTTTAAAAATCCTGACCCCAACGGGACTTGAACCCTCGACCCTCCAGCTTGTAGCTCAGTGCCTTAACCACTACGCTACGGCGTGCCCCAAGTCTACGAGACTTAAATCTTCTTATTATATCTGGATTCCTATGAAGACCATGTAGTTCACTGTTATGTGGTCTTCTCAATTCATCTGTCTGTTCATCCCTCTTTGGTCCAAAAATTTTCCTAAGAACTTTATTCTCAGATACTTGTATTTTCCTTTCCTCTCTTAAAACAAGAGTCCATGTTTTTCATCCATATAATATAACTGGTAGAATAACGGTTTTATAGATTTCAGTTTATAATATAATGATCTATTTGGTTTACTTATCTTATATACATATTAATTAAGATAAGTAAATCAAATAGACCATAATATTACAATTAGCCATAGAACATAAATGTAAACATAAGTAAATTGTGCAAATGATTTCATGAAAATAATTTGGTATAATAACGCATTTAGTATCACTTTCTTTGTAATGAAACATGTTGTAAATCACCATTATCAATACCATCCAGGGATTAAGCCTGTTGGCTCATTCCGGTTTCATGAAAGCTAGAATTATTAAATTGTTCAGATCATCTTCTGTGTGGCGTCCAACATTTCTCCTTCCGTGCGTTTATAATTTAGCAATAATTTTGGAAATCTTCCTTCTGGCATTCTATCAATATGTTCTTTCCAGTCGTTCCTATATCTAATTATTCGGTCTGTAAGTTTGAAATATTTAATTTCCTTTCTTATATCTTCATTTCTTTTCTTATCCAGCAGAGTATATCCTGCTATATTTCTTAAAAACCTCATCTCAGCTGCTTCCAATCTATGTTCTTGTCTCTTAGTGATCGTCCAACATTCTGATTCATGCATCAATACAGGAACAGCCATTACTTTATAAAATTTCATTTTTGTTTCTTTTCTTGAGTTTTAAGGGTTCTTTTAATAGTGCCACACATTAAATTTATTTTATCATTAATGTTTTCAATTTAACATAAGATAAATTGAAACCTAGATGTTTAAAACTAGTTACTTGCTCTAAAATTGTTATTATCAATTACCATTTTCGCTCATAAGGTATCATGTCCTTTAAATGCTAAAATTGTAGTTTTATTCTTTGAAATTTTTAAATTGTAATTGGCACTTATTTTTTCCAAATTAAAAATAGCTCTTTGTAGATCATCTTCTGAACTGGAAATTACTACTTGATCATCGGTAAATAATATTGTATCCAACAGTTTATTATTTATTTTCAAATGTTTAATTCAATTAATCTGCCACTTTAACATAACTTCGTCTATACACACACACACACACACACACACACAATATATATATATATATATATATTATATATATATATATATATATATATATATTAATAAGAGAAAGTGATAAAGGACACCCTTGTCTGACACCACGATTTATTATTACCATTTTTTGTTGTTAGATTTAAAACCCATGTCTATTACACTTTTATTATTTACATATAAACTTTGTATCGCCATAATCAAATATTATGGAATACCTTTATTTGTCATTATATCCCATAATTTACTTATATTCACCATATCAAAAGCTTTTTCATACTCTATAAATCCTATATATGTTGGGATGTTAAATTCTATGTGTTTTTCAAATAATTGAGTCATTGTCGGAACAGGATCTTCCTTTTCTGAATCCATTTTGAACATCCAATATAATATTTTCTATAATTATGTTTAAGCGTTTTTTTAAAATATTGGCATAAATTTTATAACACGTATTCAATATACTTATTCCTCTATAATTAGAACAATCTTGTCTGTTTCCTTTTTTTATATATAGGGTATATTTTGGTAATTTTCCATTCTTCGGGTTTATATACAAATTTCCAACATATATTTATAAAATCTAGTAGATGAATCTTTAGAGAAAATGATGCATATTTAATTAATTCTATGTTCATATTATCTGTACCCTGTGTATTTTTGTTATGGAAATGATTAGTAGAAGTTATGTTGTAAATATAATGTTATTTTAAAAAAATGGGCATTGGAGTTGAACCTGAAGTGCCGGACCTAGAAAGCGACCTACAGCTTACATGACACCATAGAGTAGATTTATATTCCACTCATCTCCATAATACTGGGGTAGCGCAATAGGTGGCAGTGCTCAGGACAGAACTAAAAGAAAAGGACAGGTGCGATGTGTAAATGCAGTGTACTACGTCAATACTGAACTTAAACTTCGTCTTTTCTCATAAGGTTGTACGTCTTATGTATTACGATTTAATTTTGTAATTTATAGTCGGTATTTTCCATTACAGACATTCATTATAGTTATCTCTCCTAGTGCGAAGTTCCTTGATTTAAGCTTCTGAGTTAACTAACTCACTGACGCTATCGGTTCAGGAGGTTCATGGTCGCGAGTACATACATCTATATTCTGAACTAATATCTTACAATCATTCCCAGTATAACATATTTGGCATAATAAGCCCAGTCGAGTCACAGTCCCCCCCAGATCTCACTATTTCTGTCAAATGCCTACCAATTTCGATTGTTAAGTCTTTGAACATCTTCCAAAACTCCATCCATCCATCTAGCTTTAGGCCTTCCAGCATTTCTTCATTCATCTGGATGATCTACCATTATATTATTTTTTTAACTGTCTTACTATTATCAATTCTCTGGATGTAGCCTGCCCATTTCTATATAGCTATTTTAATATCTGTAACAATGTCTGGTGATTTATACATGTAATATAGTTTCTCATTATATCGTTATGTCGTATTCGTCATTCTTCCCTTTATGGGTACGAGTAGGTCCATATACTTCTCTCAGAATTTTCCTATAAAAATTCCAAGTTTAGCAATTATATTTTCAGTAAAGACCCAAGTCTCACTTCCATATACTGTTTTAGCACTGGCTATGTTGAGATCTTTACATACACTGCTCAAACAAATTAGGGGATATTGTAGAATAACCTATTAAGACTATGTTTTTAGGAACAGTATTAGATGAAATCCCCTCCATGGTATCTTTACCTTGTCGTGGTGGAGTGGCTTGTGTGCTTAAATGATCCTGAGAGCTATGCCGGCGGTAGCATTGCTGCCGATAGGGTTACCCATGCCGGACTGGTCGAAGGTGATAAGCCAGACGAAATAAGTACCTTGGTCGAAAGAGTGACGATCTTTCACCGTAAAAATACAACCGTCAAGAAATGCGGACATGGGTTCTACTGGGGTAAAATTTTCCGGAGGTCAAATAGTCCCCCATTCGGTTCTCCGGGCGGGGACTACTTCAGGGAACCCATGCCAAAGGCTCAAACACAGGGACATGTTCCTAGGAACATGGAATGTTAGGACTTTATACAATAGCGGGGCACTAGAGATATTAGATGAAATCACTTTCTATTACTCCAAAATAATGTAAACAAGAGTTTGATGTCATTGCGTAACCTCTGTACCACACCAGATGTCAAAGAGATCCTGATTAGGAATATGGCAAACAAACAAAGCAGCATTAACATAGGTGAAAATGTTTCTTTAGTATGGTGTATGGTCTCCTCGAACGGCCAGCACTGCCTCACACCTGTGTGGCATTGATGCAATGAGGTTAGCAATGAGTTCTTGGGAGATACGTGGCCACTCTTCCATAAGAGCAATGTGCAGCTCTGGAACAGTTGTGGGAGGTGCTGGTCTGCCTGCAATGCGCCTGCCTAATGCATCCCACATATGCTCAATCGGATTTAAGTCCGGGGAGGAAGCTGGTCATTGCATACGCTCGATACCCTCCACTTTCAGCATGTCGTCCACCAAGCAAGGTCTGTGGGGTCGTGCATTATCGTCCATAAAAGAAAATAATCACCTATGGCACCAGCATAAGGCACGACAAAAGGTCGGATAATCTCATCTCTATACCTTACCGCAGTCAAAGTACCACCTTGGATGACGTAGACGTCCACCACTACTGACTCCTGCCCACACCATCAATCCACCGCCACCATATGGGGATCTTTCACGTACAAAAGCTGGATTGTTTCGTGCCCCTTTTTCCCTCCAGATGAATACACGCCGACTATCACATTCCACGTTGAATCGCGACTCACCAGAAAAAAGAACTGATCTCCATTCGGCATGCCTCCACCCACGATGTTCCTCCGCCCAGTTTCTGCGATCTCTACGGTTTGTGGAGTTAACCTGGTACACACCATGGGCCTACGGGCATAGAGACCACTTCCATGCAGTCGATTACGGACAGTTTGAGTTGACACCCTGCGTCCTGTTGCTGTTTGAAGTGTATTTCGCAGTTGAGTTGCATTCTGCTGTCTATTCCGACGGGCTGTAATATGAGGTAACGGTCATCCCTTGCTGTTGTTGCCCGCGGTCGACTTGTCCGGCTCTTCTGTGAACAGTATCTGTTCTTTGAAAACGATTCCAAAGTCTGGAAATCACGCTTTGAGACACCCCAATGGCTTGTGCCACCTCTTGTTGTGTCTGTCCAGCTTCCATCCTTCCTATGACCCTTCCAAGCCATTGGTTCAGGTAAATCACGTTGTCGAGGTATTACTGTCCCTAAAGCAAGTCATTCACTAACTGAAAACTGGACTGGATTTAAAAACAGCAACAAAACATTCACCTCCACACCACCCTTTCACATCAACAGTACAGACACTGTCCTCTGGTGTGGTACCGAGGTTACGTAACAACTTCAAACTCTTGTTTACATTATCCTGGAGTAATAGAAAGTGATTGCATCTAATACTATTCCAAAAAACATAGTCTTAATAGGTAATTCTACAATATCCCCTAATTTTTTTTGAGCAGTGTAATATAATTTTTGTTTAAATATGAGCAAATATGATTAAAATGTTTTATCATTCCATAGTAACATTTATTGATACTTTGAATTCACTTGCTTATTTCCTCTTTAATCTCATTGGAGTTATTAATTTCAGACCTCAGATATAAAAAAAAACACTTTTTACTTTTTCAAATTAAAAATGTTCTATTTGTATTTGTTGTTCCTAACTATCTCACTGGCACTATCGAACCCATAGGTCAAGCCACGCGGACATAAGTTCTTCATACATCCATATACTTAGTTAAAGTTTTCCAATCATCTGTCCTTGGTATATCTGCATAATCCGTCCAGTTGTTTTTTTTTGACCTCTGATTGTATTTTATATACAATTAGTATAGGTCTATAACAGTAGTAGCCTAATAGGTATAATAATAATAATAATAATAATAATAATAATAATAATAATAATAATAATAATAATAATAATAATAATAATAATTTTATATACAGATTTTCAATGTTTACACATATTTGTGTGCCTAACGTTTTATTTTTCTTCTCCATTCGTACCTTTCATTTAATCCATATCACTCAGTTCTCTTGTTCTCATTCCAGTTCATATTTCCTGCATCTACGAGTTTCCTTTCTTTCTTCTTCCAGGTGGACATCATTCCAATCTTTTATCTGTCAACTTTTCTTCTTGCATTCGTCATATGTGCCCATATCAATTTCATTATTTACATCTTATATGTCCACCGCTGTGGGTCGAGGTGTAGTGCGCTGCACGCTGTCACGTAGCGGGCTCGGGTTCGATTCCCGGTCCGGGCAAGCTTCCTGGGCGAGGTTTTTCTCTTCCGAGGTTTTTCCTCATCTGTAAAACAAATATCAGGTAGCTGTAAGGTCCAAAAGGTCCCCGTAAATCATCTGGCCGTCATCATTATCATCATTCACCGTTGTGGTGAAATTCCCTAGTAAAGTTGCAAAGCATAGCATGAAAATGCCATGATTATAGTGAAAGACCTGCTCTCGGGCAGAACACTATAGATAGATATCTTATATACTTTATAATAATAATTATTATAATAATAACAACTCACTGGTACTATCGGACCCGTAGGTTCATGGCCGCACGGACATAAGCTCTTCATACATCCCTATCATGAGCTAGTTTTTTCCAATCATCTCCTGTATAATCTACTTCCCTCAAATCATAGTTAATGTTATTCTCCCACCTCATTCTTGGTCTACCAACTGGGCGTTTTCCCTCTGGTTTCCTACAAGAAGCTAATAATAATAATAATAATAATAATAATAATAATAATAATAATAATAATAATAATAATAATAATAATGTCGACGTTGTTGAAGCCACCCATGGCGTTTGCGTGTAAGTATGTTGTTTATTTATGTTTTGTTGTAAAAGAGCGAAGGTGATTTGGGTGCTGGTGGCTGTTTAACTATGTACTTCATAGTACGGGAGAAAGGCGGGCGGGAGAGAGAATGTGTGTGACGTTCTTCGCAAGGTCGGTCAACGGCCGCCACGGCCTCTGACTCCACTTGAGATGTATGTGGTGACCATGCAAACTTTATAATGGTAGAGGTCATATTGGCACTTACAGGGGTACTCTGGTATATGGGTATTAATGCTCTTCCTAATACTTAATAGAGTACTTTCTCACAACATCCTTCAAATCAATAATGTAAAAATGACCATTTATGTGGATACGTATGTATTTTTTTACCTTAAAATCGGTCATTATATTATTTTATTTTATACTAGTCTCATTTCAGTACTCTTAAAAATGCCGTATATTGTAACAGTAGGCCTACTGTAATATTCACAAAAAACGGATGTAACTTTCACCAACATGTGTGAATTAAACCTTGGAAAAATTAATTAATAATTATACAAGTAAATAAGCAGGGGTATTTAATATAAGTAATTGCAAATAACACAAATGGAATGATGTTAAATGTATAATGTTATATGGAGCTGAAACTTGGACATCAGACAAGATATATCCAAGTAGTCTATATTATTGGCTGTAGAAATGGAATATTGGCGTAGAGAGGCAAGAAAATCAATGTTGGATACAATTGGAAACTAAAGAACTAGGAAAGCTGATAAGAATATTCTTGAAGTAATTGAAGAACGAAAATTGAGATGGTTTGGACACGTAAAATGGATGGGAGAAGACAGAATTCTGAAAATGATTTTGGAATGGAATGCGGAAGGAAAAGGAGAAGAAAAAGAACCAATAAACAATGGATGGATGGGATCAAGAGTATGAATAGAATATAATTAACATAATGAAATGCGCAAGTCATTGGAACATTAATATTACTTTAGGTTGGAGGGAAAATTTCGTTAAAATAGAGCATTCCTAATATAAAGGGGTATAAATAATATATTAAAAAATATATTAAGGAAAATTTATGGTCCAATTAAGGATAAAGGTACCTGAAAAATAAGAATAAACCAAGAAATGTAGGATTTCTATGAAGATAACGATACAGTTATGGACATTGAAGTTAGGCGTATTAAATGATTTGGCCATGTAAGCAGAATGTATGACACACGGTTAACCAGAAAATGCTAAACTAGATGGCAAGAGGAAAGTTAGCAGACCTGAGGTACGGTGGATGGATGATATGGAGACATAATTACGAAAAATGGGAATAAAGAATTGAAAAGCAAAAGTCGCTAACCGAAGTAAATAAATGGTTGTCAAAATAGAGGCTGAGGTCAAATTAAAAGGACCGTCATATCAATGATAATGATGATGAAATATGCTCATACAATCAATAACACTGTTCTACGAAGAAAAAAAAATCTAAATTCATTTTCGTGGGGGCAATGTCCCTGATTCTTACGGAAATTTCCTCCTAAATTAAATTCTTTAAATCGTTTTTCTTTGTGAGGTAGTGTTAAAATTTATAGGCAAATTCAGTTTGTTTTATTTACACGCTGTGTAATTTATAAACGCAAAACATGTAACTGCCACTATTATTATTTTATAATTTTTAATAATTATTTATAAATAATTCATACATATATAAACTTAAGATATATAGTGTCTTTACATTATAATTTATTGCATGAACATTTTTATTTAAAATTAGGAAATATGAACAAAACCGTCCTTTCCCCAAGAATTTATTTTTTGTGATCAGTTTTGCAATCTTGAATAATGCTCCAGCAGTAATCAGCAAGCATTGTAGGCATCTATTTCGCTTTATAGCGATTTTTACATGATTATTATATCTTAATGGAACCTTTCATCATGTTTTTCGGAGACACCATTGAACCACTGAGGAAAACAATGTAGATGTGTGTCTAGAAAATGCATTTTCAGAAACATGTCGCCCTAAATTTCTATATGCTTTAATTTATTGAATCAATTTTTCGTAGTTGTTATCCGTTTTCCTTCCCCGAAAGTTTTGTGTTTGCAGTCTTCAAAAAACACAAGACTTTTTTTTCTTTTGGTGCAATACATTATTCCTAATATAAATCATTCTGAAATTCTTTCATGAACACGCCCTCCTATGTTTTTGTTGCAAAAAATAAAAGGTATGCAAACCCTTTTCAGATGAATTCGTGGCCTTTATACATTTTTGCACAGGGCCTTGCTTGAAGTGAAGAAGAAGCAATATTTCCGATTCAGTACATACCTAGACTTCTTTTTCCATACTTTCCACTTACCTCGAGGTCAAATATTTATTTTATCATAAGTAATGCCACGAGTGATTCCCAAATTCTCTACATAAATTCACGACTCACTTCGTGAGTCGTGAATTTATGTAGAGAATTTGGGAATCAAGAGTGACATCTGTTAGGACTATTTAACGAATAAAATTAAGCTGTTTACTTACAAATCATTATTTAAATATCCATCCATCCATAGTAATTCTGCCCGAAGGCAGGTCCTTCACTGCAATCATAGCATTTTCATGCTATGCTCTCAGCTTTACTAGGGAATTGTGTAGGTGTGGTAGCTTCCCGTTGCTTTCCACACCGGTGAAGGATGATGATGATAATGATAAGGATGATGGCCATATGATTTCGTGGACCGTTTGGGCCTTAAAGTGTTCCTGACATTTGTCTTACAGGTGAGGAAAAACCCCGATAAAAACCTCACCCAGAAAAACTGCCCCGACCGGGGATCGAACCCGGGCCCGCTGCGTTTCAAGGCAGCACGCTACCTCGAGACCACAGCGGTGGACTATTTAAATATAGTTATTTTAAAATATTTATATATTTAATGCAAACGGCGATGTTTGAAAACAAATGAGAAACGTTTGTTATGTTTCACTTGTTCATCACTGAAACCAGATCATATTATTTATTGCCAAAGGATCGCAATATTGTAAGAATGCACCCTAGTGGAGAAAAAATGAAACATGCCAAACTGTTTATAACCGACATTATAGGTTATTAATTAATTTCTGTTGTCCTATGATGTAAATATGTCAATTATATTTTTCTGGAATGTAAATACCTGGAAAATAATAAGTTTAAGTGAGTGCAAACAGTGGTGTCTTTTTTTTTGTGGTATAATCAATTGCTACAAATGTTTTTATATTATCCCGCAAGCACTATCTGGTTATATTCGTGCACTATATATATATACAATCCGGTAGCCACATCATATTAGAATTCTTACATCTTAATATATAAGTTGTTATATTCAACGTATTTCTTAGAGAGTCAGTCACTGCAAAATAATAATAATAATAATAATAATAATAATAATAATAATAATAACTTTATTTTACCTGGCAGAGTTAAGGCCTTAAGGCCTTGTCTACCACTCAACCAGGTTTAAAAAAAATACAAAAGAAAAGTCTTAAATCTAAATTACAATATATATATATATAAACGATTACAAGTTATGAATACAATACAATTAATATTTATAAAGTATTTTGATTTACTCTAAATTTAACGAATTAAATATATAATATGTACAAGATATATAAAAAACGAGGAAAAGATTAATGACATAGTATAAAATTAAATAAATAGAGAAAAATTAATTATTAGACAACAGGTAACTGTATAAGCGTGACTTGAAGGTGCCAAGTGTGCGGCAACCCCTGATATCTTGAGGAAGGACATTCCAGGAGCGGGCAGAGGCTACTGTGAAGGAAGTAGAATAGGAGGAAGTGCTATGAAGAGGAATTGTTAGCAGACTGCTATCGTGTGACCTAGTGTCAATATTGTGGTAGGAGGATAACTTCTCAAATCTGGACGCCAGGTAAGTAGGAATGTAGGAATTCAGAAGCTTGAAAAGTAGCGAAAGAGAGTGCAATTTACGTCTGTCAGTAAGACGGAGCCAAGAGAGGTTATTAAAGTGTTCGGAAATATGGTCATAACGGCGGATATTGAAAATGAATCGAACGCAAGCATTATGAACACGCTGCAGTCTCTGCGACAAGGCATAGTTTAGATCATTAATGCTCTGGCTATTCAGAATGTTAAAAAGGAGGAGCTTGATTTTAAAGTGATAAAATTAAATTGATACAATCGAGGTGAAAAACGACTGTGATTGGTTTTAAACAAGATGCATTGAAATGTGATTGGTCATTGACTCCCATTTGGGGCATGAGTTAAATAGTCGTGGAAATTTCTGTCATTACTATTCCACTCACATTAAATATATCCATATTTGGTGTTTTGTTGCATAGCCAGTACCATGGCAACTGTTTTCAAATCCCCATATAATTTCCACTTATGCTCGTTGCATTAATTTAAGTATATATTTTTTAAAAACTTCATATATATATTTGGTTTTATTTCATAAGCAACTAGAACAGAAGGCATTGTGTTTCCATAGCTGAGGAGAATTCCATTTAAACTGTATTTTGTGGATTCTATAAAAAAAAAAGTATCCACTCCTGTGATTTGTATTTAAAGTTGACATCACTGCAGAATGCCATTAGTAAAGTAGAGAAGAACAATCCATTCTCTATATCTAAACTCACGCCAGTAATTCTCGTGCAACCTTGAACCCAATAGTTCTGCTTTTTGTTTACTTAGGGTCCGTTTCACCAACAGAGGTAACTGTATTACGCCAGTTTTTCCGTGTATAATGCATAGCATAAACTGTATTACGCCAATTTAAGCTATGCATTATACATGGGGAAAACTGGCGTAATACAGTTCCTCTCTTGGTGAAACTAAGGGCCAGTTTCACCAACAGAGGTAAATGTATTACGCCAATTTAAGCTATGCATGGGGAAAGCTGGCGTAATACAGTTACCTCTCTTGATGAAACTGACCCTTAGACCTAAATAACGAACCAGGTTATAAAACAAGGAGCTGAAGAGCTTGGGGACTGTTATGATGTATAATTTATTTAAGGTTAAAATATAAATTCTTTAGTCACACTTTCTGCACTATTTCACTGTAATTTGTCGGTCTTGTCGGTATTGGAGTAGTTTCATAGTGTGAGATTGATCTGATTGCCGATAGTACATTAGAGTACACCATGTGTCTCTTAGATTACCAAATTTTTAAATCCATGAACAGTTGTTTAAACAAAAGAAACAATATTTAATGTGGTCCCTTTTTCCCTCCATGAAATGATTTCAAAACTGACGCAAACCTTCTAGTGACACTATGGCCCTGAGGTCGACTCAGCCTCTAACGGAAATGACTACCAGACGCTTGTTCTGGGGGTAAATGCGGCCGTCACGCAGGACTAACAACTCGACTGACATCAAGTGCCGATTGTCTAGAAAAAGTGGGAAGCTTAACCTCGTATTACTCGGAGGGTCTCCTATGGCCTGTAGTGGGATCACTCTACTTTTACTTTTTTCATTGGTAATACTTACCTAATCCTTCTGTCAGTTTATCATAACTGATGTCACGAGTGAATTTATCTAGAGGATTTTGAAATCAAGAATGTCATTTCTTAGGACTATGTAGCGAATAAATTTAAGCTGTTTACTAAAAAATCGTTATTTAAATATAGATACCGGTATTTTAAAATATTTATATATTTAATGCAAACGGCGATGTTTGAAAACAAATCAGAAATGTGTTATGTTTCATTTGTTTATTCACTGCAACTTGATCACATCATTTATTGCCAAATATGATCGCAATATTTGTAACAATCAACCCTAGTGGATAAAAAATGAAACGCATCAAATAGTATATTATAACCAACATTATGGTTAATTAATTAATTTTTTAGTAAACAACTTAGTAAAATCATTATTTAAAACACAATTATTGAACACACGATTATAAAATGTGTAGTTCGAAAGAATCTGTTAATTATTTGCTATATTTAATGTACACCGTGTTCCAAAACGATGGACGGGGTTTTAAAGTAGTTTAATTTCCGTTACGTGATATATATATCACATAAGAACAAACTTATATGGGATTAAAGAAATGCTCTTGGAGTTTTCATAACATACTTTATAAGTGATCGATGTGAGCACTTTCCGTTAACGGCACACATCTAGCCGATAGTCGAATTCCTCCCAAATCTTGGTCAACATATTTGGAGTAATGGATTCAAAACATAAACAATCCATCTTCTCAAGTTTGGAAGATCGACGGGAAGTGGTGATATGTACACATGGTCCTTCACATACCCCCACGGGAAGAAATCACAAGGTGTGAGATCGGGAGACCATCGGGACCATGTCATCCGGACCGGTGCGTCCTATCCATCATAATTTCGGGGAACATTATCGTTCGACTAGTGTAGCACATTATTAAGAGAATAAGGTAGAGCGCCGTCTTGCTGCCAAACAAAGTTTTGAGGTGCGGTCTCGTTTAGCTGAGGAAAAAGGTAAATCTGCAGCATATCCAGATACGAAATGCCTGACACTGTTTCTTCATTGCAACGCACAGGTCGTCATTTTCACAAATTTAACGCTGTGATGCAATAATGACAAGAAAAAAATTACTGCATATAGGATATGAAACTTTCAGTTTTTGTTTCATTGTAGCAAATAATCAATCACGCATCTAATTTCGTTTGTAAAGCTATACCAACTACTTAAAACCCCGTCCATCATTTTGGAACACGGTGTATTTATTGGAGAATCAGTCACTGCAAAATAATGCTTTGACTTATTCAGAATATTAAAAAGGAGGAGCTTTCATTATCACAAAAGCAGGAGCTGGTAAAGAGAATATGATAAAGAGTGAGGCGAAACACGACTTTCATTGGTTGTAAAACAAATTTCATTGAAACGTGATTGGTTATTGACTCCCACTTGGAGCATGAGTTAAATAGTCAATTTAACATAGCATGTCGCACAACATGTTCTACTTCTGCGTTCCCCTAGTTTTGTTCCAAAATAATGTTTGAAATCCTTCTTTAAAATGGTCCAAAACTTCTTCCTATGGAAGAAATGTACAAAGAAAAATTAGTTTTCAGACACAATTTTTAAATTTATACGAGAATATACCTTTAGTTAAATTGATTTTTTTTAGTTTGTGTTCTAATGGAAATGAGTAACAGAAATGTATTCTGGGGATAAAGGCTGCCTACACCCGACTGACAGTTTGTGCCGAATGTCTAAAAAGGGGAGCCTTAATCTCCTACTACCTACTATACTTCATACATTTTTTAAACCTTGAAGTAATATAGGGCTATTCAGAAAGAAGGAACAGACTTCAAACATTTATTCCTTCCAGATTACAAAAAATAGAAACACAATTCCAACGTTCCTGGAAAGAGAAAAGTTTTAAGTTCTGATAATGGCCGCATTGGCGCTGTTGATTGTCATGTTGATTGCATGTATTAAAATGGCGACACAACAGGATGTTGGATTGGAAGAGGAGGAGCAGAAGATCAATCTCATTACCGGTGGCCTCCCAGGTCACCCGACCTAACCCCGTGTGATTTTTTTCTGTAGGGTTACGTAAAAGACTATTCTTTTATCCCCCTATGCCTGACACTCTTGAAAATCTGCGACATCGAATTGTTGAAGCTGTGAATTCGTTAACTAGAGTCCAGCTGATTCGTGTGTGGCAAGAAATGAGCCACCGTTTTGATATTTGTCGTGTAACATATGGTGCTCATATTGAATGCATAAAATAGAGAAATATGAACTTTTCTCTTTCCAGGAACGTTGAAATTGTGTTTATATTTTTGTAGTTTGGAAGAAATAAATGTTTGAAGTCTGTTTCATCATTTTGAATAACCCTGTATTTTAGAAGCAATTTACAGTGTTTTTAAAACCTATTTTATGTGCCTGAATCTATATTTTTAGAGCTTAAAGTTCGAGCTTTGCATGCATATTGTCAGTCATTGGCAACACTGATTTTGATCCCTGCATAATCTGTGAGTGACATTTGCTTAATCTCGTGTAACAATTCCTCTATTTTTATTACATTTCCTTTCACGCATATCAATGTTGTAATAATATTATCTTAAATTGAAATACAATAGTTTGACTGATGAACTTTTGAAATATTGTATGACGCCTTTCATAAGAAAGTGTTGGGTGGAGTTAAAACCACAAAAATTCCAGATAATCCTCACGAGATTATTGGTAACCCTTGTCATTTTATCTTTTGTTTGCTCCAGCGAGGTCCTGATACTAGAAAATCTAGTACCACCCTTCAAATAATAATCTTTTCTTGTTATCTTCTTGCATTTGTTTTCTCATCTCGTTGTGTGAATCACCCAATATGTAGTATAGCAACTATCATTGAAACACTCCTTAGAAACAAATTATAGTTTCGTCTTTAAGTAATTCATTAAGGATTTTGTAAAAAAAAATACCTAATCTGTGATCGATATTCAAGACATTTGACCTCTGAAAGAAGGCAACTGTTTGGTCAAATGTCAGTAGCGTATGAGAACATCTGTTTGGAGTGATTTAAAATAGGCAATCATTGGACACTTGTCATTCCAACTTGTTTAAAAATTGATAAATTATATATATATATATATATATATATACAAGATATACAATCATTCAAACTAAAAATATATAAAACGTGATTTTACCAGTTAAATTATATGACTTAATGAATTAATAGACTGGATCACCAAAGTAACACTATTATCATAAGTAATGCCACGAGTGATTTTCAAATTATCGATAAATTCACTACTAACGAAGTGAGAATTTGAAAATCAAGAGTGACATTTGTTAGGACATTTTAACGAATAAAATTAAGCTGTTTACTCACGAATCATTATTTAAATACAGTTATTTTAAAATATTTATATATTTAATGTAAACGGCGATGTTTGAAAACAAATGAGAAACGTTATGTTTCACTTTGTTTATCACTGCAACCAGATCATACAGTATTATTTATTGCCAAAGGATCGCAATATTGTAAGAATGCACCCTAGTGGAGAAAAAATGAAAAGCATCAAACTGTATATTAATTCATTTCTGACGTCGTATGATGTAAATATGTCAATTATATTTTCCTGGAACGTTATTACCTGGGAAAAAATACGTTTAAGGAAGTGCAAGCAGTGTTTTTTTTTGTGGTACAATCAATTGCTACAAATGTTTTTATATTATCTCCCGTAACCACGATAAGGTTACATTCGTGCACTATATATAAAATTTGGTAGCCACATGTGGTCACTGCAAAATAATGCTATGATCTTTTCAGAATGTTAAAAAGGAGGAGCTTGATTTTACAGTGATAAAATTAAACTAATAAAATCGAGGTGAAAAACGACTGTGATTGGTTGTACATAAAAATTCATTGAAATGTGATTGGTCATTGACCCCCATTTGGGGCATGACTTAAATAGTCAGAGAAAAACTTGGAGTACCAAGTATAGACGAAGATATAGAGATACTAACAAGAATTGAAAAATCATCTGAGAAGATGGGAAGAAATAGACTTCCAAAATTGGCGTTCCAATATACTCCAACTGGACATAGGGATCAAGGAAGACCAAAACATCAGTATGAAGATCAAGACCATCTTTATTAGGTTACCGTCACGGAATTTGTTTATGATGATGATGCAATTATATTGGTACGAAACAAAATCACTTATATCGGGTCTATCATATATTATCCAGTTTTTAAAAATTCAATAATTGAGTAAAAAATGCATGGAAATACTTTTTTTTTTTCATCTACATATACTCCCATTTAAGTGCGGAAAATTATATTAGGCGTATGTCCACCTCCACTGTCTCGGCAGACAGACACTCGGTCTGTGAAGTTCTGATGGTAATGCTGGAACAGTTAACGGCGAGCGTTATTGTGAAATGGTCAGAAACCAATTATGACCTGCTCTGGGTTAAGTGGATGCAGCCAATATGTAGTTGTCTAATGTGCTGCATCTATCACTGAAGTCATTAGCAGTCTTGCTCTCCAATACTTTGAGGTCCTAGAATATTCATGTTTGACAGCGATACAGCTGTTCAGATGACCTTCGTCCATTTCTTCATGAGGGTGATTGCATAAAATGCATTTCGGTGAAGGCAGAACATTGATTTTGTGAAGGTGTTTTGCCAGGTAGTCGTGGCCCGTTGTCATCTTAAAATGTGCTACTTCTGTTTTTCTTGGTATGTTCGGTATACAGCCAATATGTGGTTTCAGCAGGACGGGGCTATCTGTCACACAATAACCCTACTCCATGAAAAAATTCCCTCAGACGTGACGACTTGGAATGGCATCCTAGATCTTGTTACCTTACTCCATGTGACTCCTTTTTATGGGGTTATGTGAAGTCTAAAGTTTACGTGAACAAACCAAAAACAGTTTTTTCAATTTAAGGAAGAAATTCAACATGTCATCAACGACATCAACAGAGATGTCTGTGAAACGGTCATCACGAACTTCATAGACCGAGTAACTGCCAACCGAGACAGTGGAGGCGGACATATGACTGATATAATTTTCCGCACTTAAATTGAGTGTATCTAAATGAAAATAAGAAAAATAATATTTCGATGAATTTTTTAACATAATTGAATAGTTGCCCGAGAAAAGATCTAAGCCATAAACTGCTACTCATGACTTGACTCCGATTGAAGGTCTTCCCACTTTTTCAGCGGTTGCCCTTTTACCAGCCGGCTGCTGGCCCTTCACATCCACATGTGTCAATCACAGAGGTAGATGATCAACAGTCAGTGTAGGGGTGACATGTGGTTAGCATGTCGAGTCCCCCAGCCGTTATAGCTGGTTCCTCAACCTGGAGCCGCTACTTATTGTAGCTACCCAATTGCCTCACGATTCTGGGTGGGCACCGGTCCCAAACTAGCCGAAATACCATGAGAAAATTTCTTCCCCCATGGAGACTCGAACCAGCGCAAGTCCCGTAGCTCTGCGCCAAGGCTTCCTACCTTAACCGCTCGGCTACGGCTATGACTTGACTACTTCCGCCATTTTGTTACATATAGATCACTATTAACTTGAATGACAACTCTTAAAAATAATTTAAAACAGGTCTGGAAGAGAGCAGGGATAGTTTTACTTGTACCATGCCGTGATATTCTCCGGTTAGATCACCAATCCACTGAAAACTCAACTTTAAATTTTTTTGTGGGTTAGATCTCTTTTCGGAGCAACTATTCAATTATTTTATTTTTAAAAATTAAAATATTAAATACCTTATATAAGAGAAGAGGAAACACTGATTATCTTAAATAAAGTGCTTAGAAAAAAAAATTCGATGAAAGTGAAGCGAACAGGCATGCAAATGGAGAAAACTACAAATCCGTTAGATAGGCCTATATGAACTTGACAGAAAACAGATACAATGAGACATTTAAGTATCGTAAAATGCAGGACATGAGGTACGATTGACGGATGGAAGGAGATAATTGAAATTCTTGTAGGAAAATCAGAGAAAAGCGGCCAGTAGTTACACCAAAAAATGAGATGAGAATATCAGTAACTACTTGTATGTTATTAGCTAATTAACCCATTCGCTTCAGGTTTATATGCTCAATGCTTTACCTCATAAACCAGATTTATGTTACCATAAATCATTGTCTATTTTCAAACATTCAAAACAAACAAAATATAACGGTACTTGAGATCACAATGAGGGTGAAGTCCAAAACACATTTCTCTACCATTCATAAAAGTTAACAAAATATTACCCTGCGAAGGGATGTACAAAATATTGCAAAATATATAACAGCAGAGTTAAGCGAGTGTACCTCGTCTTCTGAGTTGAAGGCCATTTAACTACCGGCGAGTCTACCTCGTCTTCTGAGGTGAATGGGTTAACTCACTGTCACTATCGAATCCGTAGATTCATGGCCACGCGAACATAATCTCTTCATACATCCCTATCCTGAGCAAATATTTTCCACTCATTCCTTGTATAATCTACTTCCCTCATATTATGATTAATATTATTCTCCTATTCCATTCGTTGCCTGTCTACTGGGCGCTTTCCCTCTAGTTTTCCTACAAGGCATTTCCATGCCCCACTTTCATTGCCCATTCGTGCCACATGTCCTGCCCATCGCAGTCTATGAGACTTAACTCTTCTTATTATATCTGGTTTCCTATAAAGAACTTCCTTAGAACTTTATTCTCAAATACTCATCTTTTCTCGTCCCTTAAAGTAAAAATCGATATTTCCGATCCATATAATATAACTGGGAGAATCACATTTTTATATTTTCAGTTTAATGTTTTTTAGAGAAGTTGGGAAGACAAGAGTGCGTGTAATGCATAATAGCATGCGTTTCCAGAATTGAGTCTATGTTTAATTTCTTTCTGCACCTCATTCTTGTTTGTAAAGTGAGGGAATAAATTAAACATTTTACTCGTAGCTCAGGATAGGGATTTATAGAGCTTTTGCCCATGAGGCCATGAATCTCCGTTTCGACAGTGACATTTAGTTAGTTACTTAGTGAAGGAAATCGATTTGGAAGTTCTTTAAATTGAACTTGAAGTTTGCAAAAAGTCAAAATCACGTATTTTTAAAATTGAGGTGTTGCGGTAGATTTATCCAGCTGTCCTAATAATTGATAAAAAGCTTAATTTTGTGGAACAGATTTTCTGTGGGCGAAGGAATGTTTTGATTAGTGGATAGTCTTCATATGATTTTGTTTAACCATGCGATTTGAAGAACTCTTCTATGGAATGTCTCGCAGTATAAGACAGGTTTTAGAATATAAATATAATGGCAGCGTACATCAATTACTGTATATATAGAGTTAAAAAAAGCATACGATTCAATAAAGGGGTAGAAGTTTTATAATATCCTGTTAAACTTCGAAATTCCTAAAAATTTAGTTAGACCTATTGGAAATACGTCTAAATTGCACATAGAGTAGGGTGCGGGTAGCAAAGAGTTCGAGACATTTTTTTCCAAATTCATAATGGCTTATGTGAAGGATATACACTATCTCTTTTACTATTCAATTTTGTATTAGAGGGATACAGTTCAATAGTATTGATAAGCTGTTAGTGTATGCTGATGATATAGTATTATTAGGCGATAGCGAAACTTAAGAATCGTTCTAGTGGCCGCCAAATCTTTCTCGTTACAGAACAGGGTACCCACGATTTAATTGACAAAAGAAATACATATTTCGTAAAACCAACCTTACATTCGAATTGGTGAGGAATTCACTAAGTTTATACAATTCCTGCGTGATGACGTTACATTTCACATAAATACAGTCGATACCCTCGAATATAAGATGGAGAATTAAAATCTCATACCTCGCCGGGAATCGAACCCATGTCTTCGGAGTGGAGGGTAAGGGATGTACTGATCACGTCACGCCATCTTGACTGGAGAAGTGCAACCTGCGACTCATGTTTCAGCAACCAGTGGCACGGGACCTAGAGCAGAGTAACTCGATCGATATTGAACCTCAAATTTGAGTCATGACACAGTGATTGTCCATCTAGAATCTAGATATTGAACTCGATGACTTGCCCCCAAAAAATATTGAAATTATCTTAATTGTCATCGGGAATTGAAATATACATTATCCAGCATACAACCCATGTTATATGGATGCCATAATTATATGATATGTAATTATTCTGTATGAGATATTTTTCTCCATTTTGACTTTTATTCAAGTAAAATGTAAATATACTAAATGAGCACCTGATATATCAGTCGTCCTCAACTAAAATTAATTTCTGTTTAAAAAACTTCGTCAAGTAATTAAACAGAAATTCATTTTAGTTGGGCACGACTGATATATCAGGTCTTCATTTTAATATCCATATTATTACATAACCTCAACTGTGATTTACAATGGATTTTATTCAAGGTCTGAATACAATGAATTAGGGCGTGTAGAAGCACAAGGATTAATTTATTTAAGTTTTACAAATGTGCACAGTTTATTGACCTAGTTTCATTTGCTACATTCTTTAATGTTGTTATCTTATTTTATCGATGATCCTTGTCCCTTCCTAGTGTTTGCTAACGTCATCGTGAAGTTGCAAAAAGATAATTATTAAGATACAATGTTCCGTATGATAGCATAATATCAATTCAAAAACCAATATTTGTTAAGAAAGCAGTGTTAGTAATTCACATTTTAAGAAAAGCGGAAATTATTAATATTAGCTGTAAAATGGCGTATCATATGTGTATATATTCGTAAATATGACCATATCTTCCAAAATTGGCATTCCAATATACTCCAACTGAACATAGGGACCAAGTAAGACCAAAACATCGGTGAAAGATGAAGACCTCTTCGTTTACCGTCACAGATCACAAAACCTAAAACGGATTTGTTCATGATGATGATCATATGACCATATTTCTTCAATTTTCGTAAACTATACTAGCTTCTTCTCCATTATGATAGAAAAATTCATTTTTTTAATTCATCATTCTGATTGATGAAAGCGCCAGAAGAGTCCTTAAACCTGAACTTAACCTAAATCCAGATCATGGGCGACCTAGGAATAATTCCCCTAAAAAATCCTGTTGTCTTACCGGGAATAGAACCCGGGATAGCGCGAACTGTGGTCAGAAGCTCCGACCACTACCTCCTGAGGCTGGTCTGTTTTAACGAACTTGTGTCCCCAATTTTCGGAACCAAACTAGAGACATATTAATCAGCGAATCCTTAATTTGGCAAAACATTAATTTTTTGTGGCAATTATGAGTACGATTGCAGTGAAAACAAAATCAAGTGAAACTAATTTATTACTACATATTATTTAATTCGACACAAATATAGGTAATTATACTCGTTTGTTTTTCTATTGCTTCATTACAATTGCTAAATATATTAAAACGATGTATCTTATAGGATACATTGGCAATTTAAGGGTTAATTAAACAAAGGTAGAGTTCGTTGTACTGCGAAATCAGTCCATCAGAAGTGGAGGTTTACCTGAAGTGAAAATTTAAGTCTCCCATTGAAATAAAGCGAGATAGGAGTCCTCCAAATAACAACGAAATCCGACAATTAGGAGTTTATGGTTTAACTGGATATACTTACTTACTTACTTACTTACTCACTGGCACTATCGAACCCGTAGGTTCATGGCCGCGCGGACATAAGCTCTCCATACATCCCTATCCTGAGCTAGCGCTTTCCAATCATTCCCTGTATAATCTACTTCCCTCAAATCATAGTTAATGTTATTCTCTCACCTCATTCTTGGTCTACCAACCGGGCGTTTTCCCTCTGGCTTTCCTACAAGAAGCTTCCATGCAAGTCTTTCATTCCCCATACGTGTAACATGTCCTGCTCATCGCAGTCTACGAGACTTAACTGTTCTTATTATATCTGGCTTCCTATAAAGACCATGTAGTTCATTGTTATGAAGTCTTCTCCATTCACCTGTCTGTTCATCTCTCTTTGGTCCAAAAATTTTCCTAAGTACTTTATTCTCAAATACTTGTAATCTCCTTTCCTCCCTTAAAGTAAGAGTCCATGTTTCGCACCCATATAGTATAACTGGTATAATAATAGTTTTATATATTTTCAGTTTAACATTTTTTGAAAGGAGTTGGGATATCAAGAGTCTCTGCAATGCATAATAGCACGAATTTCCAGAATTGAGCCTATGTTTAATTTCTTTGTGCATCTCATTCCTATTTGTAATTATTGTTCCTAGGTATTTGAATTCAGCCACTTCCTCAAAATTTCCCGCATTTGTCATTAGCTGTCCATTTCCATTATTTAATGAATTTCTGCGTGTGACCATATATTTAGTTTTACTGATATTTACTTCCAGTCCCAATTTCTTAGTGTTACTCAATAGTGTGTGCGTGTTGGCCTTTAGTATCTCCTCGCTATCGGCCAGTAGTACTACATCATCAGCATAAACTAACAGCTTATTAATACCATTCAGTTGTAAGCCTTCCTCATTCTCTAAAGATTTAATGGCATGCTCTAGTACAAAATTAGATAGTAGAGGAGATAGTGCATCTTCTTGCTTCAACCCATTCTGGATTTCAAAAGTGTCCGAAAACTCTTTGCCTACACGCACCCTACTCTTTGTGCCATTTAGACACATTCGTACAAGTTTAACTAACTTTTTAGGAATTCCGAACTCCAGCAGGATACTATATAACTTCTTCCCCTTAATTGAATCATATGCTTTTTTGAAGTCTGCATATAGTTGACGTACAGTACCATTATATTCCCATTTCTTTTCTAAAATCTGTCTTATACTAAAAATCTGATCTGTTGTAGACCTGTTTCTTCTAAATGCACATTGATGATCTCCTAGAATGTCATCAATATAGGGAGTAAGTCTGCTTACTAATATATTTGTTAGAATTTTGTACGAAGTTGAAAGCAATGAGATGCCCCTGTAGTTGTTGCAATCAGTTTTATCTCCTTTCTTTTAAATTGGTACGATAATTGATTCCTTCCATCCATCTGGAAGAGCTTCTTTTTCCCAAATCATACTAAGCAACCGGTGTATCTTGTCCATCAATTTTCCTCCCCCTGATTTTATCAGTTCTGCTGGGATCTCATTATTAATTCACTTTAGCAGCATTATAGGAATGCGAAACATGGACTCTTACTTTAAAGGGGGAGGAAAGATTGCAAGTATATGAGATTAAAGTTGTTAGGGAAATTCTTGGTTCAAAGAGAGATGAAAAAATAGGCGAATGGAGGATATTACATAACAGTGAGCTACATGATCTTTATAGGAAAAACCAGAAATGATAAGGACAGTTAATTCTCGTAGACTGCGATGGACAGACCATATGGCACGAATGGGGATTGAAAGAGGGGCATGGATGCTTCTTGTAGGAAAATCATAGGGAAGACGCCCAGTCGGTAGACCAAGAATGAGGTGGGAGAATTACATTAACTATGATTTGAGGAAAGTAGATTATACAGGAAACTCATATCGCTTTTGTTGACTCCATAAAGGTTTTTGACAAAGTAGACAGAAATATATTATTACAAATTTTAGCTGATGATAACGTCCCACAACAATATATTACTAATATATTCAACATCTATAAAGATAATGAAATCTCTGCTAAACAAGATGACAAACTATCTCCTTGGAAAAAGATCAACACTGGAGTAAGGCAGGGATGTGGACTTTCACTGGTGCTTTTCATTATATATATATAGAGGTTCAAGGAATGTAGGAAGGCCAGTGAAAAGATGGACAGAGCAACTGTGAGGCGGAACAGGCAATTTGCCTAGCCCGTGAAGTGAAGAAGAAGAAGAAGAAGAAGAAGAAGAAGATATATGAATAGAATAATACATGAATGGAGGAAAACACAACGGGGATGTATACCCATCAATAGGAACCTCAAACTCGATGCTATTCTTTTTGCAGACGATTTAGCTCTCCTGACACTTTCCGAAAATGATTTGCAATGATCAATTTATAATTTACCAAAAATAGGTGCCAAATTTAATATGGAAATATCAATTAACAAAACTAAAATTATGGCATTTCATGGGAAGGACCCCATACAAAGTAAAATCTGTTTCCAGAATAAAATTTTATAGCGATCTAATCAATTTAAATATTTTGGATATTATCTCTCTATCTGGGATGAAAAGGATATCCCTGAAAAAATTACTAGTTATAATAAAAGTTTGGGAATTATTAATCAAGTTATGAAACCATTCCTTGTACAAAAAATAACACCAGATTACGTTTATATAACACTTTGGCCAGATCAGTGTTAACCTATGGTAGTGAAGCATGTACACAAAAAATACAATATGAAAGCAGAATAACGGCTTGTGAAATGAGATCCATGCGCAGAACAGCGGGTTACACCAGATACAAATTTTATAGAGATCTAATCAATTTAAATATCTTGGATATTATCTCTCTATCTGGGATGAAAAGGATATCCCTGAAAAAATTACTAGTTATAATAAAAGTTTGAGAATTATTAACCAAGTTATGAAACCATTCCTTGTACAAAAAAAAAACACCAGATTACGTTTATATAACACTTTGGCCAGATCAGTGTTAACCTATGGTAGTGAAGCATGGACACAAAAAATACAATATGAAAGCAGAATAACGGCTTGTGAAATGAGATCCATGCGCAGAACAGCGGGTTACACCAGATGGGATCGGAAAAGGAACACCGATATCTTAAAAGAATTGAAGACTACGCCAATTTTGGAATATATTAAACCGTACCAACTAAATTGGAAACACCATATAGAAAGAATGAGTTCAAATCGGATCCCCAAAGCTGTTTATAATTATATATCAAGAGGACGAAGATCTCTGGGCCGTCCTATGAAATGCTGGAGGGAAAATTTTCTATAGGATCGTAAAAAGCCTTGGCCTAATACTTGGAAGGAAGAAGAAGAAGATCATACAGGAGATGATTACAAAACATTTTCTCAGGATAGGAATGTATGGAGGGTTTATGTCCGCGCGGTCATGAACCTACAGGTACGATAGTTCCAGTGAGTTAGTTAGTTTTTTCTTTAGCGGTCACCATATTTATTTGTTATAATATAAACGGATTCATAAAATTTAATTAACAAAATAAATATGTACACATATTCCTTAAACCAGAAACATCATAATACGTATGCTGCAGAATTTCTTTGGTGTAAGCAGTTCCTCACGTAATTTTTGTAAAATTATAAATTTCTGAATTAAATCTAACTCACTGACACTATTGAATCCGGAGGTCGATGGCCGTGCGGACATAAGCTCTCCATACATCCGTATTCTGAGCTAATATTCTCCAATCATCTACTGTATAATTTACGTGTACTTCTCCCAAGTCGTAGTTAATGATATTCTGCAACTCATTCTTGACCTACTGGGAATTTTCCCATTTGTTTTCCTACAAGAACTGGTTTTCATACAGAAGTTTCCTTGCCCATTATTTATTTTCCATTAGCACGAAATGTTCTGTCTATCGCAGTCTACGAGACATCATTCTGTTCTTATTTTTCCTATAAAGATCACGTAGCTCACTGTGTTATTTGGTATTCTCCATTCAACTGTATGTTTATTTCTTTTTCGTCCAAAAAAATTAACAAGAATTTTATTTTCAAATACTTGTAAAGTTTTCTCTTCCCTTAAAGAGAGTTAGTGTTTCGTATCCATATAATTTAAACTGGAAGAATAACCGTTTGATGTATTTTCAGTTTACCATCTTTTGAGAGTAGTTGGCATGATAAAAGTCCCTTTAATGTATAATGTAAGCCTATGTATAATGTATAATATGGGTGCTGGCCCTTTACTGCCTCCTTGCCTTCGTCTAATGATACTACATTATCAGCATATAGGCCTACCAATAGCTTATTGATAACATTGAGTAGTACACCTACACCTTCTTTATCTTTATATATAAAAATGAACGTCTGTGTCTGTGTATCTGTGAGTCTATCTGTCCTTTATATGCGAAAACTACTTGGCCGATTTTACCATCATTTACATTTTTTTTGGGAAAATTAACATAGGCTATATAACATATTAGTTTGCGTGCGATAGGGCCGGAGGTAAAAAAATGCATTGGTGCATTAAAAAAGTAGCTTTTGGACGCATAAATGGCTTACGCTACCTAAACCATAACAAATACACCAAATTAATGTACACAAAATTGAATATCTAAAAAATCAACAAAAAATTCCGCTGCAGCATATGCATATCTTTTACAGATCATCATCATCATCATCATCATCATCCTTCACGGATTAGATCTTTGCCTGTTCCGATCTCACATCTGCTCAGCCCAGCACTTTCTTGGTCTTCCTACCGATCTTCGTCTTCCAGGATTATACATCGGTGTCATGTTTGGTATCCTATCCTCTGTTATTCTTTGCAAATGTTCTTTCCAATAATTCCTGTTTTATTTTATTTGTTGAAGAAGTGGTTGTAGTTTTAGTTCCTCTCTAATATTCTCATTTCTAATATGTTCTTCTCATGTAGAACCTTACACAGCCCGTCAGAATCTCATTTCCGCTGCCTGAATTTTACTTTTTTCTTTTTCCCCTCACTTCCATACATCGCCACTGGTAGTGCCATCATTGAGTAAAATCTTGGCAGCGTATCCTTTCTTACTTTATAATTCACAATAATCGAAGTTGTCTTTCAGCTCATTGATGCCAAGAAGATGGGGATATGTAGATTCCCGGGCAACACCGGGTAATCAGTTAGTCTTTTATAATCCGATCGCTTGCTTTAGTACAAAATTTAATAGTAGTCTTACTATAGAGGTCATAGTTTATTTTCTTGCATACTGAAGTACAATTACCAACATATGGAGATATTAAACTAAGGAAGAGAAACAAAAATAATAGTTGTATTTTGATTTAGATCCCACTTCTAGCATACATTAAAATAACACATATTTAAATATAAATTTGTATTAGTAATCAGTGAAGTTCTGAGAAGTCACGTGGTGCGCGGACTGAATATCTTGTGAATATCCAGTATATTGATTCTTGGAAATGGGTGAACTACCAGCTCAGAATGTCACTTGTTTTGGTGAAGATTAAGTCTGGCACACTAGGGTATCAATATTGCGCAAGAGTGCATCATGAAATTGACCGCGTTTGGGATCATTCTGTTGGCCCACATTGCGCAATCTCACGGCTTTCCCCGCATCTACCTGTGCTGACTCACTCTCTTAACAATCTGTTGTAATATTGCACAATTTTTGTAAAATCATTATTAGATTTTTGTTTTTCGTTATCTTTCTCTTCGAAAAAAAAAAACTGTTGGAATAATTTCTATTGGCAAAATGTAAGACCATAGTAAAACCCTTTTCAGAAATTGCTATATCATATACTCATTGTCGTTCTATCTATACACTGGAATGCCTCTTATACGCTAAATTAAACACAAACAAATTAATGTTAATATCCATTTTCATGACTACCAAACTAGAAATTGGAACGGTATTATGTTTCAATTTTGTAGGTAAACCGATGTATTTGACGGATGAACTGCATGAACAAAGCATATTCCTAACATGTCGAATTTACATTCCCCTTTTGCTTGTTTACGAAATTTATATTTATTTTGTTAAATTGGAGAAACTCAATTTATTTAAAAGTGTAGGATTGAAGAGAAAACAAATCAGGCATAACCGCAAGTTATTACTTATTTGCATATTTTTGTATAATTTGACACCAATTTAAATATCTCTTATATATAGGGCTATTCAGAAAGAAGGAACAGAATTCAAACATTTATTTCTTTCAAACTACAAAAAATAGAAACACAATTCCAACGTTCCTGGAAAGAGGAAAGTTTGAAGTTCCTATCACGACCGCATTGGCGCTGTAGCTTCTCATGTTGATTGTTTGTTTTACAATGGCGACACAATAGGACGTTGGATTCGAAGAGGAGGAGTAGAAGATCAGCTTCATTACCGGTGGCCTCCCAGGTCACCAGACCTAACCCTCTGTGATTTTTATCTGTGGGGTTACGTAAAAGACCGTGTTTTTATCCCCCTATGCCTGACACTTGAAAATCTGCGACATCGAATTGTTGAATCTGTGAATTCGATAACTAGAGATCAGCTGATTCGTGTGTGGCAAGAAATGAGCCACCGTTTTGATATTTGTCATGTACCACATGGTGCTCATATTGAATGCATAAAATAGTGAAATTTCAACTTTTCTCTTTCCAGGAACGTTGGAATTGTGTTTTATATATGTTTTTGTAGTTTGGAAGAAATAAATGTTTGAAATATGTTACTTCTCTCTGAATAGCCCTTCCACGTAGGACTATGCAAAGTACTTAGGTGCGTTTCCTTCTACTCCATATGTCCCTATTTTTTACTATGCACTTTCTTTCTCTCTTCTGTCCATGATGTTCCTGTTTTTCTTTTGGGTTTGTCCTCTTGGTCAACCTGCCACTTATGCACCTTAATACTAAAAATATATCTATTATGAATATCTTCTTGAGTAACTCCTGCCAATTTTAAGTCCTTTTTTACTTCACCAATCCATTTTATAGTATCCACTTGTGCTTTACTTTTATTTTCGTAGAATTATAATATTTGCTTTGACAGTATATTTGAGTCCATTCGTTTTAATATGTCCATACAATTTTTACCTTCGTTTTCTAATATCACCATGAATGTCTGTATATAATTTATTATTATTATTATTATTATTATTATTATTATTATTATTATTATTATTATTATATTCAGCTGGATCTCGGAATTATTCAAAGGTGTATATTCAAAGGAGTAGGATGCGTGCAGGCAAACAGTTTTCGGTTGAAATTCAAATCGGTTAAAGCCAGGAGATGCACTTTCTCATCTACTATTCAATTTTATACTAGAGCAGTAATCAAATATTTTGGAGGATGAAGAAGGCCTACAACTCAATGGTATTAATAAGGTATTAGTTTATGCTGATGATGTAGTATTACGTATGAGGCAATAGCGAGGAAATAGTAAGGGCTAGGGAAAGGATTTTTAGATTCTAAAAGTTAAGATTGCAACACAGTATAAAGATAAAGTTAATGTAATAAATCTTTATATCCAATCAACTGACTTTTTTACATGCTTTATATTAGCTTGACCTGTATCTATCTATCTATGTAACGGAATCTTTCAACGCGATTTTTACCCACTTAAAATCATTGGATCGACTTGAAACTTTGTATACTTGTAAAGGACTCGTGACAATACAATAATTTCATATTTTGTTCTAAAATCCTAGCTAGAATCGTCAGAAAATAAAAAAAAAGTGTCTTTGTATCTATGTAACGGAATCTTTGAATACGATTTTCATCCACTTAGAAATATTGGATCGACTTGAAACTTTGTATACTTGTAAAGGATCCGTGACAATACAATAATTTCACATTTTGTTTCTAAAATCCTGGCTAGAATCATCAGGAAAAAAAAAATGAAAACTGGTATAATAGGTTGCGGACTTATCGACCTTTTAGTCAGTCGTTGTTAAGAGCTCAGTTGGTAGAGCGGTGAACTCTAGTGGTATATAATTTCAGTAATCCATAGGTCGCTGGTTCAAATCCGGCTGGGAGGATTTTTTAGAAGAGTATTACTTTTAGCTCATACTACAATAGTATCGAATTTAAAGATATTTACATTTTATCTTATTCTGTAAAATATTAAAACTAAAAAATAAAAAATAAATAATAGTTTTAAAAAACTAAAACAACACGCTTTATTACAAAACCGAACTAAAAAATGAAAAATAGTTTTAATTTCCAACACGCTTGGGATAAAATTAAAGTGGTTAACAAAAAAAATAATCTCCAACACATATAGAATAAAACTAAAGTTATCAACAAAAAGAAAATAATTTTACCATCAAAAGCGTGGGGTGATTTTAATGATTTTTACATGTTCTTCTTAGAGACTTTACGTTTACCAATATATGTTTATTATCAAATATATTAATTGATATAGAGCACCCCACGCTTTTGATGGTAAAATCATTTTCTTTTTGTTGATAACTCTAGTTTTATTCTATGTGTTGGAGATGATTTTTTTGTTGACCACTTTAATTTTATCCCAAGCGTGTTGGAAATTAAAATTATTTTTCATTTTTTTAGTTCGGTTTTCTAATAAAGCGTGTTGTTTTAGTTTTTTAAAACTATTATTTATTTTAAATATAACTTACAAAAAATGTCTCAATACTTTATGTGGGATCTAGCAATATTACATTTATATTACACATCTTAGTTTTAATTTAAAAAGAAATAATGTTCTATTTACAACAATTATTGAGAAACGTTTGTGTAAGTTATATTATTAAAAATTCAGTTGATTGGATATAAATACTTGTTAAATTAATTTTAACACTATAGTATGTTGCAATCTTAACTTTCAGAACCTAAAACCTCCTTCATGGTAAGGAGAAACACTCAGAAATTGGGATGTTAGTAAACATCAATAAAACTGAATGTATGTTCACACATAGAAATACATTATATAATGGAAATGAGCATTTAATGACAAATGAAGAAATTTTAAAGAAATGTTTGAATTCAAATACTTACGAACAATAATTACAAATAACGATGAGATAGGGCCTACACAAAGAAATTAAACATAAGCAAAATTCTGGGAATGCATGCCATTATGCATTATAGAGAGTCTTGTGGTCCCAACTTCTTTCAAAAAATGTTAAACTAAATATATATATATATATATGTTGTTATGAACATTTTTGGACCAAAGAGAAATGAACAGAGAAGCGAATGAAGAAGAATACATAACAGTGAGCTACATGCTTTTTTATAGGAAACCAGATATAATAAGAACATTGAAATGTCTTAGACTGCGAAGGGCAGGACATGTGGCACGAATGAGGAAATAAATAGGGACATGGAAGGTTATAGGAAAACCAGAGAAAAATTCCCAGTTGGTAGACCAAGAATAAGGTGGGGGGATAACATTAACCATGATTTGAGGAAACTAGGTTATACAAGGTATGATTTTGAAATCATTAGCTCAGGACAGGGATGTGTGGAGAGCTTATATTCGCGCTGCCATGAACCTACGGGTTCGATAGTGCCAATGAGAGAGTTAGTTTTATTATATTCAGCTTTCCGCTCTTATATATTCATAATTCACGTACCTAATTCGTTTTCAATTTTTATCTTTCGCAAGAAAGCAGCTTTGAATTCTCGTCATTACTTTTATGATAAATTGAAACACCTACCATCATCATCAATCATCATCATCCTTCCAAGGATTAGACGTCTTGCGTGTTCCGCCTTTACAGTGATAGGCTCATCTCTTCCTCGGGTTCCCAATATCTGACCTCTGCAAAATAGTAGACATTCATCAGACCTGGGATACTTGCGTTATTCTTGAAACTCAGGTGGGCTCTTCAGTTGTCTTGTACGTTTCTGTTTTCGTAGGCCCATATATTCAATTAAATGAGTCATTTTGGAAAGGGATGATATACAGCTGATCAAATTTAACAGAAGAGGGGAAAAATTGATTTAACTTGTTCGGGATAAAGCATTGTATCTGAAATTGCTACTGAATAAAGTCAGAAAGTGGTAAAGGAATAGTGCAGTTGATCTGTTCTCAACATGAAAACGATAGAAGTAGGTATGCAAACATGGAATAAAGAGAAAAGTGAATTTCAGAAAAAATAGTGGATGTTCCCTTTTCGAAATGAGTCATTCAATTCTGCTCTTATATTTTCACTTCCTATTAATATCATTTTTGTTGGTTGCATCCTTTTACCCTACCAGGAATCCTATTTCACTTGACTGAATCTAACTTCTATAACCTATCTTTCATAGAGTATAAAATATTTGGTTCTGAACAATAATTTTGGTATAGGCTATTCGTTTTCATATACTTACTTACTCACTGGCACTATCGAACCCGTAGGTTCATGGCCGCGCAGACATAAGCTCACCATACAGCCCTATCCTGAGCTAATGCTTTCCAATCATTCCCTGTATAATCTACTTCCCTCAAATCATAGTTAATGTTATTCTCCCACCTCATTCTTGGTCTACCAAATGGTCGTTTTCTCTCTGGCTTTCCTACAAGAAGCTTCCATGCACGTCTTTCATTCCCCATACGTGCAACATGTCCTGCCCATCGCAGTCTACGAGACTTAACTGTTCTTATTATATCTGGCTTCCTATAAAGCCATGTAGTTCAGTTATGTAGTCTTCTCCATTCACCTGTTTGTTCATCTCTCTTTGGTCCAAAAATGTTCTAAGTACTTTATTCTCAAAATTCGTTTTCATATAAAATTTTAATTTTGCATCTTTTCTGGTATTAAATTAAAGAGTTTTTTTTTAGTGTGCTATATATTGATTGAAATTTGTTCAATTTATTTTCGATGTTCCCAAAGCCCTAGTGACTTGTACTTGCATAACACTGTTTTCTTGCACAACTTTCTATAATATGGTTAAGACCATATCTCTTTTACAAGGTCTAGTAATAATCTTTGACTAGTTTATTCTCATAATGAAAGGGATGACACAGAAGAACACTATGAAATGACTCACTAGTCATTAGCAGTCCATTCTCAAGACATGGAAAGCTTTCATAAATTCTTGACCATTTACTGTACTTCGTAATTCAACCAATTACATGAAGCATCTCAGAAGTTTTAAAAAATAGGTGGACCCTAGTGCTTGACTACTTTTTGGAAATAAAAATCATCCGCCAAACAGAAAATGCGTAAACTAACTGCATTTTTAACCACATCGAATATTTAATCAGATTTTCCTAGTTTGCGAAGTATGCAATTATTTCGTTAATTAAATAGCATGTACCAAGTTTCAAAAATTGCCTCGATAGAGCGTTGAAAATGGTCACGTTAAAATTTCAGCTTTCAGGATAGCACGTACATTTAATGGCCCAATTTCGCCAACTAATAAACTCATTATTATTTTGTATTATAATATCACATGCCAGTCCCGAACCATAACCGAGTGGTTACGGCAAGATATCTTGGCGCAGAGCTACGGGTCTTGCGCTCGTTCGGGTCTCCATGGGGGAACAAATTTTCTCATAAAAATGTTGGCCAGTATGGGATCGGTGTCCATCTAGCTCGTGAGGAATTTAGTAGTTACAATAAGAAGCGGCACCAGCTAGAGAAAACCAGCTATGACGACTGGGGACCTGGCATGCTGACCACATGTCACTCCTAAACTGGCTGGATGATCGTCTACCTCTGTGATAAGCACATATGGATGTGGGGCTAGTAGCCGGCTGGTAGACCAAGGGCCTTCCAGACATTTCGCGCTATGGGAGAAACAATATTATGTGCCAGTTTCCTTGCCAAAAAACATGGCATCAGATAGAGCGATTTTAAAGTGTTGGCTTTTAGGTAATCCCTCACTTCTGATAGTCAGAATTCGCTGATTTTTGAAGAATTAGTAAGTAAGTAAAGTAAAGTGATCGCACAACATGCCCGGAGGCCCTTGGGGCAGTAGGAGGTTAAGGCTCCCACTTTTTCTAGACAATCGGCACTTTACGTCAGCCGGGTTGTCAGCCCTGCGTGACGGCCGCCTTTACCCCAGAACAAGCGTCTGGTACTCATTTCCGTTAGAGGCTGAGTCGACCCCAGGGCCATAGTGCTGCCAGAGAGTTTGGGTCAGTTTTAAAAATCCTGACCCCAACGGGACTCGAACCCTCGACCCTCCGGCTTGTAGCTCAGTGCCTTAACCACTACGCTACGGAAGAATTAGTTTTTCCATTTATTAAAATAGCATATACCAAGTTTAATTGGAAAAAAATCAAATATTGCGGCTACTAGAACGATTATTATTAAATTTTCGCTTCTGGCGAATCTCCATTCGTATGTTGATCAACGAATGATATCTCATGCCGATAGTTTAATTATATCAAGGGCATGCAGTAGGAACTCTTTACCATTTAACACGTAAAATTATCTCTACTAACTAGTTGTCCAAAAAATGTTACTTTCTTGTTGTGTAGGTATAATTTCTTCCAGTGACTGTGTAATCACAAATGGAAAATTTTCATGCTATAAACTATTTTAAGAAAACTTTCCAGAATGTAAAATACATAGAGTAAACGAGTTATCTAATTCGGTAGCATTTAAGATTCGTATTTGGAGATATCGATTAAAATATCGATATCAAACACGCTGATAATCTTTTATCATGGTTTTACTCGAACATTGAAACAAGCTGAGTTGAAATTTCATTACAACGGTCTATTTCGTCGTTATTTCATAGTTCATTAATACATTTAATATCATCGAGGCGAGACTATAGCGCTTGAGACTTATTTCCTGCTGGCTATGGGTTGAAATCGTGAGCGAATAAAATTGATATTTTCTACTGGAATCTTCATTCGTCAAGATAAATATTGAATTGGAAATTTAAATAACAAGATCAGTATCACCATAATCATACCATCTCCTTCTTCTCCTCGTCCATTGTAATATAACTTCTCACCTTATATCTATTTGTTTATTATCAAAATGCCGTCTATGCACGGAACATTGAAAATTGAAAGAAGGGACAGAAAAGGAAGACCAAGAACAACCTGGAAGTACAACATTCAAAATTCAATGATGAAGTTTGGTGTAACAGAAGACGACACAGAGGGCAGAGAACGATGGAGAACTTTTAATAAAGGAAAATTTGTGTCACCGACAAAATGATAGGGATGATAGACCATGCAGAGAGGATCGTTTTTTGTGAAGGAACATATAGTCGCAAACATGCCGTTTATGAGTAATGGGCAGATGAAGGTGTACACCCCTTAAGGGTCGGAATTGAATACAAACAATTGTACACGTATCATTTTATTGAAAAAGACAGTGTTTTGACGACGTCAAAATCGAACTCGGAGGTTCATGGCTACAAGAAAACAAACTCTCCATACATTCGTATCCTTAGCTAATATTTTCATTCATTTTCCATATAGTTTACTTCACTCAAATATGGTTAACATTATTCCACCACCTCTTTCTTGGCATGACTACTAGCGCTGTCCCTCCTACGTACTTTCCTACAATAAGTTCCCATATTCTTTCATTCTCAATTCGTTCCGTCCCTCCTGCTCTTTGCAGTCTGACAAGACTTAACTGTTATTATTACATCTGGTATCCCATAAAGATAATATAGAAAGCAGCTATTCAATTTTCTCCATTCACCTCTCTGTTCGTCTCCCTTTTGGTCTAAAACATTTCCTAAGCACTTTAATGTTATATACACGTAATCTTTCACCTTTCTTAAAGTAACCATTTTATTCAAATACATACGAGTAGTAATTGAATAGGCGCCCAGAACTAGATTACAACTCTAATTTTTTACCCCAAAGTTGGATTTTTACATGAAAAAAAATGTTAATGATACGTGGGACTATTCTCCATTTTAAAAAATCTGATTTAGCGAGGAACCTTTAGAATTAGATACTTATTACAATTTTAGGATATTATTAAAATATAGAATAAACAAAAGACAATGCTAATGTGATCAAATACTAACAAAAACATGGAATATAATAAAATTAAAATAATATAAAATAAAATTAAGTAAGTAAAGCTTCCTTCATGATTATTTACAAAATGCTGATTATAGTTGTTATGCAGTTAATGTTTTCATTGTGTCGAACTTAAGGTATCAGTTAATTTTGATTTAAATAATGATAGTGATTGACAATTTCTGACGTGATTGTGCATTACAGGTACTCCTGTTATCCCAACTTCTCGTATAAAAAAAGTAGTTATAAGTAATATATATATTTGACGGTTATTCCTTGTTATACTATATGGATGTGAAACACAATCTTTTAATTTAAGAGGAAAAAATATTACGAGTATTTGAAATAAATTGCTTAATAGGATTTCAGACGAAAGAGGAACAAAAGTCAAGCGAATGGAGAACACTACATAAAAATGAACTACTTTATCTTTGTAGAAACCAGATTTAATATGCAGGATGAAAGAGAGAAGTACAGCCAGGAGAATGGAGAATACAGCATAACAGCAAGTTACATGATCTTTGTGAGAAACTCAATGTAATAAGAACAATCATTTTCATCATTCATCACGAATTAGGCCTTTGTAGACCTGTTTAGGCCTCATCTAGCAGTCTTTTAAGAGACCTTACTGGTCGACGATGTCCTTTGGGTTTATATTGCATCATTTTTGGAATTCTTGAATAATACACTCTTATAACATGGTCTAGCCAGTTTAATTTATATTTGTTGGATTTTTTTCTACTGATTCTACTTCTAATTGTACTAAAATTTCTTCATAAGAACAATTAAGTTCCTTAAACTACTGCAAAAGATATTGAAGTGCATTCTATTTAACCTCTCCTATCTAAATCCCAACCCCACCTGCTCGTGGTGCAACCTGCCTGAAACAAGCGGGGCTCTGGGGACCGAGTCACGGCGGTATAACCGTCCCATCAAGATACAGAGTAAACGCTGTATCATAATCGCGCCTGTCCAGAGGCCTAAGGTGGCAACCCCACCACTGGACTGCTCACTTCAGGCCAGTAACCTGTTGTGAGGACTAACCTTACTAAAAAGTCTCAAAGAAGATGTAAAAGGACTGCTCTAAATGATGATGACCCAAGCTTGTTAAAGATTACCAGCCACCAGGCAAGAGATCTTTGGGCAGACCCTTCAAACGTTTGATTGAGACCGTAACAGACCACTAGGTCTATCACATGAAAGGAAGAAGAAGAAGAAGAAGAAGAAGAAGAAACTACATTATGCGGGACGAAAAAGAGAAGAACAAAGAGACGAAAGGAGAATACTACATAACAGTGAGACATATCATCTTATGGGAAAGTAGATGCAATAAGAACAGTTAAGTCCTAAAAACTGAGTTAGGCTGGACATTTTGCAACACTGGGAATTGAAAGAGAAGGGTGGATTTTTATTGTAGGAAAAACAAGAGCAAATCAGATAACAAGTAGATCAAGAACGAGGAGGGAGAACAACATTAACCATTATTTGAGAGAGGAAATGTCTAGAAAGAATGATTGGAAAATATATCAGGATATGGGATTTATGGAGAGCTTATATTCGTAGGCCATATATTAGCTGGATACATCTTGTCAAGAATGTATTATATGTGGACGTACAAAGTGTTAGTTTTAAAAACCTATGATTCAGGTCATGCACAATTGCTTCCAAAGCTCCATTATCTATGATCCGGGGAAAGCTCTGGTTCCGTGCACAAGTTACTGGACAAGAAATGAGCTTGGAAGAAATCTGAATGTGCATATTATTTTTGACTGTTCTCATCTCTGCACATAGCTTTCTAATGTGCTGCTAATCTGAAAGACATGCAGTCAGATCATTAACATCTTCCTACTCTAAGTAATATGATTGATGAATATAATACTATTAATAATACTAATAGTAAAAAAAAAACTCCTCCTACCATAATACTCATAATCAAGATATAAGAATAATAAGAATATACTTTTTAGGAATAATTCCACAATCCATTGGTTTCATCCTTCAACCCACCGTGATTAGTTAGTCGCCAGAGGTTCCTGTCTACAGCAATCTTCTTCTTTCGTCTCTCAATCTCTAGCTTCCCTCCGTCTCTTCACTCCATCCATCCATCGTTCTCTAGGCTTGCCTCTTCCAATTCTTCCATTAGCTTTCCAATTAAGGATCTTCTTTGGTATTCGTTCTCTCGTCTTCCATTCTTATGAGGTGTCCATACCATTTCAAACGCTTTTCTTCAGTTCATCCTAATATTTTTTTTTTTTCAACTTGCATAATTTCCCTTATTGTGCTGTTTCTGACCTTGTCCCTCATTAAAATTCTTGTCGATCGCCTCCAAAAATCTATTTCTACTGCTAACAGCTTGTTGGCTTGTTTTCTACTTACTGTCCAGCTTTCGGACCCATATAATAAAATGCTTTGTAACAGAACTTGAAATATACTTTTCTTCGTTCTGTGTATTAGGTATATTTCTATTCCGAAGCACTGAGTTCAACATACCAACATATAAAATAATAATGATAATTAATATTATCTTCTTTTTCTTCTTCCTTTCATTTGATAGATCTAGCGGTCTGTTATGGTCTCAATCCAACGTTTGAAGGGTCTGCCCAATGTTCTCTTGCCTGGTGGCTGGTAATTTAAGATTTGACGTGGTATTCTTTTCTGCTCATTCTTCTTACATGAGATTTCCAGTTGTGATTATTTATTATTATTATTATTATTATTATTAGTGGTAGTAGTAGTAGTAGTAGTAGTAGTAGTAGTAGTAGTAGTAGTAGTAGTAGTAGTAGTAGTAGTAGTAGTAGTAGTAGTAGTAGTAGTAGTAGTGGTAGTAATAGAGATAGTAGTAGCGATAGTAGTAGTGCTAATAAATGTGTGAGAAGTACTGTCACTTGTGGAGCTGAAGCATGGAAATTCAACAAAAAACTTATGTTGATGGAAATGGATTTCTTGATGAGAGCAGCAACATATTCAAAATTGGAAAAAATAAGATATAAAGTCATACGTTAAAAAATGAATATTAAATTTCAATAGCAGAATTATGTAATATGTAAGCAATTAAATTTGTATGGGAATGTACGACGAATGCAAGAAAAAAGTTACCCAGAAAAACATTGGAATGGTGTCCACCTGGAAGAGGAAAGAAAAGTGGACCTCGAAACTCGTGGCTGCAAGAAATAAGAACTGGAATGAGAACAAGAAGACTGGAGGACATGGATGGATGGACATAGACGAATGTAGAGGGAAAATAGAACTTTAGGCGTAGCAAGATGTGTTAACATCGAAAATCTGTATGTAAATAAATTAATAATTAACAAAATCATTAAGCCTTCCTTAGTACAACGACACACAAGAATACGTTTATATAAAACCTTAGCTAGACCTATACGTAGGCCTACTATGTTACGGGAGTGACGTATGGACCATGAGTACTGACATCAGTAGAATAAGGGCTAGTGAAATTAATTTTTTGAGAGCTGCACTGGGATATACTCGCATGAATCGCAAATGAAATGAATATATCATGCAAGCACATCAACTACGATCAACACAATGTATGAATAAATACCAGTTACAGTGGAAAACTCATGTGCAACGAATGAAGGAAGAGATCATTGGGACGTCCTAGAAAAAGTTGGACCGAGAATGCTTTACTGAAACGTAATAGGCTTTGAGCCTAGACTTGCATGAAAGATGATTCTTATTAAATTTATTATTCATTTCAGATTTATCGCAATAACTTGGCGGCCAAAAATTATTTCCAACAAAGAGTGAGATTAAACAAAGAAAATGGAAATGGATTGGGCATGTTCTGAGAAGAAAAGATGGGAATATAGCAAAAGCAGCTAAATAACTAACTCACTGAATTTTATGGACTCGGAGGTTCATGTCCTTTAGTCATCAACACGAATAACAATAATTCTTATACAAGAAATGGATAAACAATAATCCGTCACTACCTACAATGAAAGCTCATCCAAAAATACACAAAAATAATATTATAATGCGACCAATTGTTAATAGCATAATTGCACCCAACTACAAAATTTCTAAATTCATTACCCAAAAAATAAAAGAAGACATCAAATTAGATAATCAGTTCACAATTAAAAATTCAATTCAAGCTCTCCATACATAGCTATCGTGAGCTAAACTTTTCCCCTGTAAAATTCACCTCCATCAACTTACTTATTTACTCACTGGCACTATCGATCCCGTAGGTTCATGGCCGCGCGGACATAAGCTCCCCATACATCCCTATCCTGAGCTAATGCTTTCCAATCATTCCCTGTATAATCTACTTCCCTCAAATCAAAGTTAATATTATTCTCCCACCTCATTCTTGGTCTACCAACTGGGCGTTTTCCCTCTGGCTTTCCTACAAGAAGCTTCCATGCAAGTCTTTCTCCATCAAACCATGGTTAAAGTTATTCTTCCAGCGCCTACCTACAGGAAGCTTTCCCTCTAGTTTTCTTATAGTAAGATTCCAACCTCTCTTTCATTCTGACCACTGCCAAATGTCCTGCCTATCGAAATTTAGTTAATTGTCCTTATTACACCAGAGTTCCATGCCCCTCTTTCATTCATTATTCGAGCCACATTTCCTGTCCATCACAGTCTATAAGACTTAACTGTTCTTATTAAATCTGGCTTCCATAAAGATAATGTAGTTCACAGTTACACGGAAATTGGTTCAGAAATTCACCTAAGAACTTTATTCTCAATTACTCGTAATATTTTCTTCTCCCTTAAAGCAAGACTATGTTACGTTGAAAATATTCTCAATAATATTTCAGCTTTTAGGTTAACTTCTGTTTTTAATGTTTCGATATTTCTGATTAAAGGTTTGGATATTATTTATCTTATTCAAAAGTTAAATTGGAGGAGAGGTCGTTTGGGTTACAAATCCCCCATTCTAACTCCTAATGGCTTATAAAGAGCCATGCTGCCGCCCGCGAAATTCAAAGCGGTAATTTGAGCAACGGGTCAATAAAGCGTCACAATGTAGATTTTTTCATAAGTAATGTCACGAGTGATTTCTAAATTATCGATAAATTCACAATGTCACGAAGTGACGAGTGAATTTATCTACAGAATTTGGAAATCAAGAGTGACATTTGTTAGGAATATTTGACAAATAAAATTAAGCTATTTACTCGCAAATCATTATTTAAATATAGTTATTTTAAAATATTTATATATTTAATGTAAACGGCGATGTTTGAAAACAAGTGAGAAACGTTTGTTGTTTCATTTGTTCATCACTGCAATCAGATCATATTATTTATTGCCAAAGGATCGCAATATTTTTACAATGCACGCTAGTGTAGAAAAAATGAAACACATCAAACTGTTTATTAATTAATTTTTGATGTCCTATGATGTAAATATGTCAGTTATATTTTTATGGTACGTTAATTCCTGGGAAATAATACTTAAGAAAGTAGAAACAGTGGTTTCTTTTTATTATGGTATAATCAATTGCTATAAATGTTTTTTTATTACCTATAACCCGCAAGCAGTATCTGGTTACATTAGTGCACTATATATATATATATATATATATATATATATAATCTGGAATACTGAAAGGGTCATATAGAAAGAATGGAAGAAAACCGACTTGCAGAAAGAGCTAAAGAAGATAGACCAATGAATGGGAGAAGAACAAGAGGAAGACCATCCAATACATCTTCCTCCGAGGAGTGATTTTGGAAATAACAGGATGAAAATCCTAAAATTAAGAAGAAGAAGAATAAAATGTGGAAGTCATTTGCGTTCTAGGATTCTTACATTATATCTTAATATATAAATTGCTATTTTTAAACGTATTTCTTAGAGAGTCATTGCAAAATAATGCTCTGGCCTATTTCAGAATGTTAAAAAGGAGGAGTTTGATTTTAATGTGATAAAATTAAACTGATAAATTCGAGGTGAAAAACTATTGGGATTGGTTGTAATTCAAAATTCATTGAAATGTGATTGGTCATTGACTCCCATTTGGGTCATGAGTTAAATAGTCGTAAGTAATCTCACGAGTGATTTCTAAATAATCGATAAATCCACTAATCATGAAGAGACGAGTAAATTTATCTAGATGATTTGGAAATCAAGAGTGGTATTTGTTAGGACTATTTAACGATTAAAATTAAGATGTTTGCTGAAAAATTATCTAAATACAGTTACCCGTATTTTAAAATATTTATATATTTAATGTAAACGGCGATGTTTGAAAATAAATCAGAAATGTGAGGTTATGTTTCATTTGTTTTAATGTTGTGTGATTCAGGGTTCTGTGGCCGTGGTCCATAGTTGGTGTTGATACCAGACGTTTCGCCCTCAACTGCGGAGGGCATCTTCAGTGGCGAGTGCTTCTAGGCGTGTTTCCTGGTCGGAAGATCTACTTAGAGTGAGCTCTGCTGACGTTGTGGACGTTGTATTGATACTAGTGGTGGGAGCAGGGTGAGTGAGCGTGGCTCTTGCTGATTGGCTAATGGTCGTCTCCTTGTTGTCCCTAGTGTTGATGCATTTATTTTCTAGTGTATGGTACCAGGCCTTAGGCAATTTGATACCTTCCTCTTTTCTGTTAATATTTTCTTTATGCTTGTATATTTCTATAGCCTCTCGGTATAATCTAGGGAAATAGTAGGAAGTTGTGGCTAAAACTTGTGTATCATCGAATAGAATCTGGTGTCCATTCATAATGGCATGTTCTGCTACAGCCGATTTATCCATTTCTCCTTGTCTGCAGTTTCTTTTATGTTCAGATAAACGGGTGGCTATACTTCTTTTCGTGGTCCCTATGTATGGTTTACCACACGAACAAGGAAGTCGATATACGCCGCAAGTGGAGAGAGGTGGCCGAGGATCCTTAGCTGAGCGAAGGCAGTCTTCTATTTTCTTGTAGGTCTGTAAACTGTTTTTATGTTGTATTTTCGTAGGAGTTTTCCGATACGATCTGTGACTCTTTGTACATATGGTAAGTAGGCTATGCTGGTTGAGGGCGTGTTATCCATTCTGACGTGCTGTCTTCGTGGATGTATGGTTTGTCTTATTTCCTTGGATGTGTAGCCATTTTTCTGGAAACAATTGAACAGATGGTGTTGTTCTTGTTTAAGGTGTTGTGGTTGGCATAACTTAGTCGCTCTGTCGAACAGTGTCTTAATGACACCTCGCTTTTGTCTTGGATGGTGGTTAGAGTCTTTGTGCAGATATCGGTCTGTGTGTGTAGGTTTTCTGTAAACTGTATGTTGATTTCCCCATTGCCAGTCCTTATTATTTGAACATCCAGGAAAGGAAGTCTTCCATTATCTTCTTTTTCCATAGTGAACTGTATTTTGTTGTGTCTGCTGTTAAGGTGTTGAAGGAAACGTTCCAATTCTTCACTGCCATGTCTCCATACTACGAATGTGTCATCAACATAGCGAAACCAATGTTCTGGAGACTTGGGAGCTGTTTTTAGTGCTTCTGTTTCGAATTTCTCCATGAAAAAGTTCGCTACTACTGGGCTTAGAGGACTGCCCATGGCTACTCCGTCGGTCTGTTCATAGTAGCTGTTGTTCCATTGGAAGTAAGTAGTAGTTAGTACATGCCTGAATAAATTGGACACATTTCATTGAGAGACTACGGAATATAAACGTAACATCTCAAGATATACTGGTTAGCTTCGATGTGGTTTCCCTTTTCACCATGGTGCCAGTAAATGAGACCATGGACTACATTAGACAGATTTTCACAGAAGAAATATCCAATTTATTCAGGCATGTACTAACTACTACTTACTTCCAATGGAACAACAGCTACTATGAAACAGACCGACGGAGTAGCCATGGGCAGTCCTCTAAGCCCAGTAGTAGCGAACTTTTTCATGGAGAAATTCGAAACAGAAGCACTAAAAACAGCTCCCAAGTCTCCAGAACATTGGTTTCGCTATGTTGATGACACATTCGTAGTATGGAGACATGGCAGTGAAGAATTGGAACGTTTCCTTCAACACCTTAACAGCAGACACAACAAAATACAGTTCACTATGGAAAAAGAAGATAATGGAAGACTTCCTTTCCTGGATGTTCAAATAATAAGGACTGGCAATGGGGAAATTCAACATACAGTTTACAGAAAACCTACACACACAGACCGATATCTACACAAAGACTCTAACCACCATCCAAGACAAAAGCGAGGTGTCATTAAGACACTGTTCGACAGAGCGACTAAGTTATGCCAACCACAACACCTTAAACAAGAACAACACCATCTGTTCAATTGTTTCCAGAAAAATGGCTACACATCCAAGGAAATAGACAAACCATACATCCACGAAGACAGCACGTCAGAATGGATAACACGCCCTCAACCAGCATAGCCTACTTACCATATGTACAAAGAGTCACAGATCGTATCGGAAAACTCCTACGAAAATACAACATAAAAACAGTTTACAGACCTACAAGAAAAATAGAAGACTGCCTTCGCTCAGCTAAGGATCCTCGGCCACCTCTCTCCACTTGCGGCGTATATCGACTTCCTTGTTCGTGTGGTAAACCATACATAGGGACCACGAAAAGAAGTATAGCCACCCGTTTATCTGAACATAAAAGAAACTGCAGACAAGGAGAAATGGATAAATCGGCTGTAGCAGAACATGCCATTATGAATGGACACCAGATTCTATTCGATGATACACAAGTTTTAGCCACAACTTCCTACTATTTCCCTAGATTATACCGAGAGGCTATAGAAATATACAAGCATAAAGAAAATATTAACAGAAAAGAGGAAGGTATCAAATTGCCTAAGGCCTGGTACCATACACTAGAAAATAAATGCATCAACACTAGGGACAACAAGGAGACGACCATTAGCCAATCAGCAAGAGCCACGCTCACTCACCCTGCTCCCACCACTAGTATCAATACAACGTCCACAACGTCAGCAGAGCTCACTCTAAGTAGATCTTCCGACCAGGAAACACGCCTAGAAGCACTCGCCACTGAAGATGCCCTCCGCAGTTGAGGGCGAAACGTCTGGTATCAACACCAACTATGGACCACGGCCACAGAACCCGGAATCACACAACATTATGATTACCGGCCGTGAAAGCCTGCATTCAACTTTCATTTGTTTTATTCACTGCAACTTGATCATATTATTTATTGCCAAATAGGATCGCAATATTTTAAGAATGCATCGAAAAACGAAACACATCGAAGGTTATTAATTTATTTTATAGCAAACAACTCAGTAAAATAATTATTTAAAAGCACAATTATTAAACACACAATTATAAAATATAGTTCTAAGACATTATTTGCTATATTTAATGTATTTGCTGGAGAGTGAGTCACTGCAAAATAATGCTCTGACCTGTTCAGAATATTAAAAGGGAGGAGCTTTCTTTATTCCAAAAGCAGGAGCTGGTAAAGAGTATTCGATAAAGAGCGAGGTGAAACATGACTGCCATTGATTGTAAAACAAAAAAAGAAGCATGATTGATCATTGACTCCCATTTGGGGCATGAGTTAAATAGTCATTGAAATTTTCAGTCTTTAGTGAGTAGATGGATGAATATTTGTAGAAATTTCCTAAAACTATCTAAATGAGTACAACCCCAATATATTAATTTCTTCTGAATTGATAAGAAGAGAGCAGCGAACATGTGTAGTTATCGAAAAAAAGTTCCCAATGTTCAAATAACGATAAGCCCTATATGATATAAATAATATAATTAGAATAAGAAATAGTAAGGTATATCGATATTCATGGAAGTCAAGTTACGACTAACATTATTTATGTCCTTGTTTTTTTTTTCATGGTTGGTATCTGAAAAGTTAAACGTACAAAAAAACTTAAATGTTGCATGTCTTATCAGCGTTTTCTAATGTCTAGCCAACCGTAGAAAGAATTCCAAACAAAGAATGCCACAAACTGTCCCTGTGTTTAAGGGGAGATGATAGTGAAATGGGGCATAGAGTAACTCGCATTATATATATATATATATATATATATATATATATATATATATATACAGAGTGGAACTAAATTCTCATTGCAGACTTTGAGGACATGTAGTGGGGACCGAGACGGTTATGTTCAGCATAGGAACTCATGTCCGGAAACATACATTTTTTCCCACTACACACGTTCGATTCTGCCATATTTTTGGCACAAAAGACCCTGAACATGCTCCCGACTTGACCCCGCTAGATAACTATCTGTGGGGTCACATGATATATTTGATTTACGAGACCCCTATGACATCCGAGGAAGACCAACTGGTGCGGGTAATGGCTGCGGCGGATATTGGAAGACCAAGGATTGGTGATCGTGTGTACCAGAACATAATATGGAGGTACTGTACCTATGTTGACGTTGGTGGTCGTCACATCGAGCCCTACTTGTAAGTGGAACCAGACGACAAGTAACAGACGACAGAGAGAGCAACGTATGTTGTGGTATTTTGCATGTAGCGGGAAAACGGTATGTTTCCGGACATGAGTTCCATTCCCCTCTTTCATTCCCCATTCGTGCTACAAGTCTGCCCATCGCAATCTACGAGACTTACTGTTCTATTATGCATTGTTCTGTAATATTCTCCATTCGTTGTCTGTACAAGTCAATATTATTAGAGAAGCAAAAAAGTCGGAAACCATCGATTAATTATAAATCTTCTTCTTCTTCTTCTTCTTCACTTCCTGGTTTAGGCAAGAGTTGCCTGTTCAGTCTTTACTAATAGATCTAAGACCATCTCTTCCGAGGACGTCCGACATCTCTTCTTCCTCTTGGAAAATAATGGAAGATTTTATTTGGTAATCTACTTTCTTCCATTCTTTCTACATGTTCTTTCCACTGTATCTTCTTGTTAAAATCTTTTCTTTTATGGTGTAGATCTGCAGTTCTTAACGGATATCCTCGTTTCTTATCTGGTCCATTCTAGTGCAGCCTTTTACTCTTCTTAAAAATTTCATCTCGGCTGCTTGGATTTTACTTCCTTGTTTGGTAGTGGTAATCCAAGATTCACTCCCATACAAAAGGACGGGGACAGCCATTGTTTTATAAAATTTTAATTTTGTTTGTTTATGGGCTTTATTTTTCAATGTTCTATTTATTCTACCACAAATAGCTTGAAACTGATGTGTTTTGTGTTCAATGTCTTTATCATACCCACAGCTGATGTCACATCCTAAATATTTAAACTCGGACGGACTTAGCCAATTATAAATAAATATTTAAATTTGACGAATCTGAAGAATAATTTTTTATCAACTTCCTGTATACTAATATTAAATATAATACTAACGCATAAAATTTAATAACAGTAGTTCTGAATGTCTAATTTTATTAAGTCATGTTGGTTCAAGACCTTTATTGATACTCAGATGTCAGGTGCAAGTGATTCCTTATGTGGATTGACGTAAACACAGTTTGAAATAATTGTGTCTTTCCCACGGATACATAAATGGATTTAATTGTTCATCGTAACTGTCAAAGTAGTTATTAAGAAATATGTGAGAAATATATCCTGTGATGAAATCTTTTATTCTCTTAAATGCATCAAAAATAGTAAGGAAAAATCTGCGACCTTCAAATTATATGCGCATTGCATGCTAGAACGATAGCACTGTAATTTGTTTCCGCATTTTGCACTACACGTGGTTAATTGCATAGCCCATGATTAAACTAAATATGTGGTTTTAAACTTGTGCACCGCGACGCACAAAGGTGCCTTCGAAAGTTGACCTTGGAACCATGAGTCTTTTCGTATTTATTCCACACATTTCGCACTATGATATGATATGATATATATTATATATATATATATATATATACTGTATATATGACAAGAAAAGAAAAATGTCCACGTGGACATTAAGCAGAGTGCAAGCATATAAACTGTTGGGCGACAGATATGTACTTTTGGAGGAGGGCTTCTAGAAATTCATGAAGAGACAAAATTAAAATACTAAAATCAGAGAAGTAATTCATGTTCAAAAAGATGTCCTACAAGTTATTGAAGAAAGAAGACTGAAATGATGATCTTGTAGAAGATTTTCGGGCTGTTGGCCGTGGTCTTGAGGCTTGTAGTTCCCCGACGTTTCGCCAGAGACTGCGTCCGGCATCCTCAAGACAACCCTCTAGGATGCCGGACGCAGGCTCTGGCGAAACGTCGGGGAACTACAAGCCTCTAGACCACGGCCAACAGCCCGAAAATCTTCTACAAGATCATCATAATAACTTCGGCCGTGAAAGCCTAAGTCAATATATAAGACTGAAATGGTTCGGTCACGTAAAGAGGATGTCAGATGACAGGATATCTAAGATTATATTAAATTTTGAAGGGAGGACAAAGGAAGAAAGGGGAGACCAAAAGGAAGTCGATTCAAGGAGCGCATAGAAGCTTGGTGTCGAGAGGTTTAACAGAAAGCGATGCAGAGAATAGGGATTTATGGAGGAGTAAAATATACAAGGGCTGTAGGAAAACTACTGTATTGTAGAGAAATTCCTAATAAAGAAGAAGTAGAAAAGAAAAATAAACGCCTGGACGGGGATTTGAAATCGAGATCTCTAACTTCGCACGTTAGTAACATACCAACTAAATAGAAATATTTATTTTACTTTCTTATATACGATTTATTCTCTATCATGAGATGCAGCGGGACATCGCAACGGTATCATCGTTGGGATATTGTGCTCTGCGCATTCGAGCCCGAATTTCGCAATCTGGTTATACTTTGCCATCGCATAAAGCAACATTTTATGAAAATATGAATATTTTCGAAATTCCTCAAAGATCATGGTATTCACTCTTCTACAGTTTATTCCATTCACTAGGCCGTTCGTCTTTCTTGGTTCCAAACAATTTCCTAAGCACTTCATTCTCAAATACTCGTAATATTTTCTCCTCCCTTAAGATAAGAGACCATGTTTCGCATCCAAACTGTTTTATATTTTTTTGTTTAATATTTCTTGAAAGAAGTTACGAGCACACTGCTATGTAGATTTCTCCATCCGCCTGTCCGTTTCTTTCTTTACTCCAAAAAAGGTTAGGAACTGTCAAGCACTGCATGCCGAATCCTATCTTGAAATTTATTCCAGAGAAGCGTTGTGATGTACCAATACCGAGTCCAAAAAAAAAATCTAACTTTTTAACTGCAAGCATTAACATCCAGTGCTAAGTTTCTTTAAACTATAGGGAAGTATTACAACTCCCTAATTGTTAGATTGAATAACATTTAGTTTCCGCCATCCGCGCCGCATCCTGCCTCAGTCCATTCCACTCTTACTCAAGCAGGGAGTGCAACTGCTCCATTCAGTGAGTTGCTATTGCCGGACTCTGGGTTTGACCACATGTCTTGCAGTTAAAAATGAAGATAATTTTTGTGGACACGGCCTTGGAACATGATACCGCTTATCTGGGAGAAATTTCAAGGTAGGATGTAATGGTTGACAGTTCCCTTGTAAGTACTTTATTCTTAAATTCTCATATAATTTTCTCTTCACTTAAAGTAAGATGCTATATTTCGCATCCATATAATATAATGGAAGATCAACTGTTTTATATGTTTGGTCTAACGTTTCTTGACAGAAAGTATGTATACTATCACATGGTTTTTTCTATAGCCCGTCTTTTCATATCTCTTCCCTAAAAAAATTCAAGCCTTTATTCTCAAATACTCATAACTTTTCCTTCTTTCCTTAAAGCAAGATATCTTATTTTAGATAGATATAATTGGAAGAATAATTGTTTTATACAAATCAGGGAAAAAAATTAAAAATCAGCACGGCAAGGAAGAAGTTCTGGTCTCTGAAGTTCATACTTCATCATCATCATCATTCCAGGGATTAGGCAATTGCCCGTTCCGACTTCATATTGCATCAGCCCAACGTCTTCTAGGTCTTCCAACATCACGCCTTCCTCTTGCTTGATAATTTCTGGCTAACGATGGATATCTCTCCTTACTCATTCCATCCATGTGACCAATCCATTTCTGTCTGTAATTCGTGACTTTATCCAATAAAGGCTGTACTTTCAATTCTTCTCTTATATCCTCATTTCTTATTTTATCAAGTCTTGTACATCCTTTTACTTGTCTTAGGAACCGCATCTCTGCCGTCTGTATTCTATCCTTCTGTCTTTTCACAGTTCTGTAATTTGTCTGTAAGTATGAACTTTGTTTGTAAGTGCATACTTACAGACAAATTACAGAAACTAAACTTAAGGTGGAGACCCTGGAAAAATGCATACGAACTGCCTGTCCTACTGTACGGCTGTCATACCTGGTTCCTAACATCAAAACAGAGACGTTTGCTCCAAACCTGCCAGCGAAGTATGGGGGAAAAAATCCTGCTACTTTCTCTTAGGAACAAAGTAAGGAATGAGCACCGGCACGATAGACGTCCTAAATACCGCTGAAAGACGGATGTGGAAATGGGGAGGACACGTGGCAAAGATGGAACGCAGAAGATGGACACACAAATGACCTTGTGGGATCCCAGAATCGGCAGACGGAGGATGGGACGCCAGTCTACCCGATAGGCCGATTTCTTCAGGAAGAAGGCAGGAACTCAATGGACGAGTAGAGCAAGAGACAAACTGCTGTGGAGGGATATGGAAACATCCGTCCTCAGTGTCTAGTGTTTAGTGTTTATTTTAGTATGGTGGGAATAAAAAACTTAAGAATACACATAGTGTTGGATTAATGTAAATAACCAGAAGTGCATCCAATTTCTATGCTGTCACTCGTTAGGATCAGCTCACCTAACGAGCCAAGCCCTGTTAATCAGGAGACCCTTGTCCTTGTTATTTAAGATTTATTTTTTAAGATTATTTAGAATTAGATTGGTTTTTTAGTGTGTATTTTATAACTAACTAACTGGCACTATCGAGCCTGTAGGTTCATGGCCGCGCGGACATAAGCTCTCCATACATCCCTATCCTGAGCTAATGTTTTCCAATCAACTTCCCTCAAATCATAATGTAATTATCCCACCTCATTATTGGTCTACCAACTGGGCGTTTTCCCTCTGGTTGTCCTACAAGAAGCTTCCATGCACGTCTTTCATTCCCCATTCGTGCCACATGTCCTACCCATCGCAGTCTATGAGACTTAACTGTTCTCATTATATCTGGCTTCCTATAAATACCATGTAATTCACTGTTATGCAGTCACCTCCATTTACCTGTCTGTTCATCTCTCTTTGGTCCAAAAATTTTCCTAAGAACTTTATTCTCAAATACTCGTAATCTCCTTTCCTCCCATAAAGTAAGAGTCCATGTTTCGCATCCATATAATATACTGGTAAAATAATAGTTTTATATATTTTCAGTTTAACGTTTTTTTAAAGGAGTTGGCACGTCAAGAGTATCTGTAATGCATAATAGCATGCATTTCCAGAATTGAACCTACGTTTAATTTCTTTGTGCATCTCATTCCTATGTGATCATTGTTCCTAGGTATTTAAATTCAGCCACTTTCTCAAAATTTCCCTCATTTGTCATTAGCTGTCCATTTCCATTTTATAATGCATTTCTATGTGTGACCATATATTTAGTTTTATTGATATTTACTTCCAGTCCCAATTTCTTAGTGTTATTCAGTAGTGTGTGCGTGTTGTCCTTTAGTATTATAAATGAATTAATTTCTAGCAGGCTAAATTTATTAGTCAACGTTAATAAGATTCAAGCGCTACAGATAAATAAGTAATAAAGTTGAGGAGACGGACTTTTTAGGTACATATTTCATAATTTTATATTTTATTTTTAAATTTATTAGGCTTGTATATTTTTTATTTAATATTACTTGAAAAAAAGTTATGAAAACAAGAATTCCTGTGATGCAAAATGACATCCTTTTCTAGCGTTTGGTTTTGTTGATATTTACTTCAAGACCAAGTTTCTTGGTGCCTAGGTAGTCCAATATATTTCTAGTTTAATGCTTGCTTGTAGAATATTTAAGTTTAAATTGTTTGTCAGCGGGTGGTCGGATCTAGCAGCAGTGCACGAATAATTTATTGTCGGTTAATGTTATCATGCATGGAGGGCTATGCAGTGATAAGGTAATTGTCTGATAATGTTGCTGATATTCTATAACGGAAGTTACTAAAAACACAACGATTATGACATTTATTATTAGATAAGACTTGAAATGTACTAGTAAGAATTTGCTTGAAATAAATTGAAGCTTGTTCTTTGTCTGTGATGGAATGTATTAAGGAATTTTGAAGGACTGAAGTTTTTGAGATTGTTCTAATGAAAATGTTTAAAAATCAACAATCCTACCTGGTATACACAAAAAAAAGTTTATTTAACTCATGTCGCAAATGGTAGTCAATGACCAATCACGTTTCAATGAATTCTGTTTTACACCAATGACAGTCGTGTTTCACCTCGCTCTTTATCGATTTCTCTTTATCAGTTCCTGCTTTTGTGATAAAGAAAGCTCCTGCTTTTTTAATATTCTGAACAGGTTAGACCATTATTTTTCTCCAACAAATACATTGAATGTAGCAAATAATGAATAGATTCAGTGATTTTACTGAGTTGTTTATTCAAAATATAAATGATTAACCTATATTGTTGATTATAAGAGTTTGATGTGTTTAATTATTTCTCCACTAGAGTGCATTCTTACAATATTGCGATCCTATTTGGCAATAAATAATATGATCGAGTTGCAGTGAATATACATAACCTCACATTTCTAATTGGTTTTCAAACATCGCCGTCTACATTAACTATGTAAATATTTTAAAACACCGGTAACTATATTCAAATAATTATTTTTTAGTAAAGAGCTTAATTTTATTCGTTGAATAGTCCTAACAAATGCCACTCTTGATTTCCAAATTCTCTAGATAAATTCAGGACTCACGAAGTGAGGAGTGAATTTATCGATAATTTGGAAATTACTCGTGGCATTACTTATGATGAACATATTATAAACTACATTAAACACTGTAGCTGCTGCATTTTTTTAACCAAACTCACCGAAGAACAATCAATTAAACAAGTGAGGTTGGTTTCGTTATCATGTAAAATCCGATCAATAGGAGTAGCAGTTCACCTCAAGACCATAATTTAACGCAAGTGTTAAGAATGAGATGGGAGAATTTCATTAACCATGATATGAAAGATTTCGCTAGAATTTTCCTAATGTGTCATTAAATGTCAATTTATATTATTGTTATAATGCATTTCTAGTGCATGTAGTTACTTTTATTGATGTTTACTTCCAGTTCCAATTTCTTAGTGTTACTCAATAGAATGTACTAGTTGGCCCTTTCAGACTGAATGATTTAAAATATCTAAAAATATATGCTCATTTTCAAAGCAAAATGTGTTTTTAACTAACACAAAAAATGCGGATTCTATGCCACAGTACGACCTACATAAACTAAAAAAAAAAGGAAAAATCACACAATTTATAGTTGCTATATATATATATATACTAAAACTTGTTTAATCCGGAACGTGAATAATGCAGAAATCTGTCCAATGTGAACCAATTTATTGGTCCCGGCAAAATAATAGTAATATTACGTATATTTATTTCGTATAAAACGGAATCTGTCAATGCGGAAACGGAAGGATATTTCTACATAATTCAAGAAAAAATGTTTATAAGGCGGAAAGATGGATTAGTTTCCACTTCATTGAAATCCTGTTAGGCGAAAAAACAATAACCGAAGATTCCTGCCGCCGGGAGAAGTAGAGTTTCTACCAGTATCTGATATTTTCTTTCGGCCTCACAGCACACCCGTTTTGCGAAATACAAATATTTGGCGTGTGGCATGTCTTACAAATAATCAGTGCACTGTAAAATATTAAATTAGTATAAGCTCTGAAACAGATTGTGTACGTATCTTTCACAGGTAGCGTTCTGAATTTACGGAATAAAGATGGCTAAATCGTATGTATCATTGTCATTAAACAAAATGTGAAAGTGATTTAAGATAAAGACTAAATTTAAAAGTGGAAAACCCAAGTTTATGAGATTCTAAAACACAAAAAAATAAAAAAAAATGAATGAATGGATGTAGTGTGGGAGTGTTTTACAAGACCACGATCAAAAAGTCTCCAAATTTCCGGACCGATGCACCAAAGTCAAGTTCTAACTATTGCTATATCCCTAGGGAATAACGATTTCAAGGCATCTTCAGGTGAGCTGGACAGTTTTAAAAGACAACACAACGTAGTATGGAATGAAATTTGCGCGGAATCAAAGGATGTGGACGAAATTATAGTTAGTGAGTGGAAACCGAAACTGCATGCTTTAATTTCAGGGTACTCACCTAACAGACATTTTCAACGCTGGCGCAACGGGACTTTTTTTCGCGCGTTGCCGTCGTAGTCGCTCGTACATACTATACTTTACTTTTCAGTGACAGCGGAACAAAAATTAATCCAAGGTACGTAAAAAGACATATACGATACTCTATAATCTACGATTATTAATTGTGTGTAAGCCTATGTTTTCCCTTTACAGAGATTTAGGCGCTCTCCCCCTACAGGGAAGAATTTGAACCATACTAATTTAGTTACACTTGTTTTCGTATAGATGTCATTTTGAGTGGTACGTGGTCAGCGTTCCGCCTCATACTGACATCTAGGAAACCAAGGTAGTAGTAGGACGGGAAAATTCGGTAAATTTTGCTTCGAGGCCTTTTCATTCAGGCTTAAGGATTTTTTACGAGCCTGAAAATCTTCAGAGTCGGGACCCACGGCTTAAAGTCCCTCCCGGAGGACTTGCTCCTTGGATTTTTCCGTTCTAAAAAATCCATCGACCCCGGCCGGGTTTGAACCCGCGAACCTTGGGACCAGAGGCAAGGAGCATAACCACTAGTCCACCGCGGCCGAGCGATTATCAATAAGTTCAAGTTTTTTCATAATGCGGAATTTTGTCTAATGCGGAAAATGATCCCATGCGATTCCGCTTTAAGCAAGTTTAGCCTACGGCATATATATATATATATATATATATATATGTGTGTGTGTGTGTGTGTGTGTGTGTGTTTCTGTTGATTTTTCATAAAAATGTGAAAAATGTCTTAAAAAGAAGTGAGAAGTTAATTGAAAGTATCCCAAAATCACCATATTTACAATGTAAAATATGTGTTAATCATTGCTCAATTTATCACAAATAATCTAACAAACAAGTGAACGCTCAACTAATCTGGTGGACTGTACACTAACTTGCCCATTTTCTCATCCTAACTTCCCAAACTAATCTGGTGTGTACTAACTTGCTATTTTCTCACCCTGACTTGTCTTCTGATAAAATAATAATGATGATAATAATAATAACTAGTCCATCGCTGTGGTCTCGGGGTAGCATGCTGCCTTGTCACGCAGCGGGCCCGGATTCGATCCCCGGTTGGGACAGTTTTTCTGGGTGAGGTTTTTATCGGGGGTTTTCCTCACCTGTAAGACAAATGTCATGAAATCTTTAAGGCCCAAACGGTCCCCGAAATCATATGGCCATCGCAATCATCATCATTCATATTCATCTTAGGTTAAGCTTAGGATTAGGGACTCTCCTGGCGCACCATTATCATCATCATCATCCATAATATCATCGGGGCAACGTAACCCCGCCTTCCAGGCGCCCCAACCTCAGAAGTGGGTTACAAGTACGCCATGCCAGGAGAGAAACTAGGAATGTCGGAAGACAAACCTGGGGCATTTGAAAGAAATAATAATAATAATAATAATAATAATAATAATAATAATAATAATAATAATAATAATAATAATAATAATAATAATAATAATAATAATACAAATAGCTTAATTTTACCTGGCAGAGTTAAGGCCTTAAGGCCTTGTCTACCACTCAACCAGGTTAAAAAAATACAAAAATGATTCTTACATCTAAATTACAATAAACATAGATATACATATACGTCTACAATATAATTATTGTTTACAAAATATTTGATTCAATCTAGAGTTAGCGATTGAAATATAAAGAGTACAAGATAGAAAGTCAGATAAAAAACTATTAATAATATAAATTAAATTTAGTTGTCGAGAAAAAATATTTATTTAATAACATGTATTTGTATAAGCATGACTTGAAAGTGTCAAGTGTGCGGCAACCTCTGATATCTTGAGGAAGGAAATTCCTCAATATAGGTGGGTTCATTGTATAGAATCCCCTTACCTATATGTGAGTAAATAAGATAGCAATTGGCTCCAGCAGCAGGAACGTTCGTTATCACATTGGCCAACATGATGCTAGCAGTCACTTGTCCGATCGAATTTTCACAGGTGTTATCCTGGCATAGAATAACTCAAAAATTGTAATATATCACTTAACTAGAATTAGAAATATAGTGTTTTCACATGAATTAGTTTCTACCTATCTTCACAGCGACACCTTAATATTCCATCCATAGTAATTCTGCCCGAGGGCAGGTCCTTCATTGCAATCATAGCATTTTCATGCTATGCTTTGCAGCTTTACTTAGGCAATTATAGGTGTGGTAACTTCCCGTTGGTTTCCACACCTGTGAAGGATGATGATGATAAGGATGATTTTCGGAGACCTTTGGACCCTAAGCTTCGTGACATTTGTCTTACAGGTGAGGAAAAACCCCGAAAAAACCTCATCCAGGAGCCTGTCCCGACCGGGAATCGAACCCGGGCCCGCTGAGTGACAAGGCAGCACGCTACCTCGAGACCATAGCGGTGGACACCTTAATGTTAATATTTTAAAAATACATAAAACTCTTCTTCCCACCATCATCATGTATGGCATGGCAGTCAATTTTGGACCCTAGCTTTCTTCAGAAATGTCCTTCCAGACTTCTCTATTTGCTGCTGAATTCTTCCAGTTTATAATTTTACTAATTCTAATATCCTGCAAGACATCATCCTCCCATCTTAATTTTGGTCTTCAACTTTTCTGGTTTTTGACGGTTGTGCCATATAAATTTTTTTCAACAGTTTTATTATTGTCCATACGTATCACATGACCAGGCCAGGCCAATATATATTCATTTTTATACACTTCACTGCATCGGGTTTCTTGTATTATTCATACATTTCATAATTTCTTCTTCTTCTCCGAATATCACGTTCTTTTACAGCCCCAAAAATAGTTCTTATGTATATATAAAAAGTAGCCAGAGATTTTCATCTGACTTCAAAATAATTCAAGTAAGTTTCATATGCATATGTAATTACTGGTCTTATAAATCACTAACTTAGTTTATTTTATGTAAAATTGTAGGCTTTCACGGCAAGAGTCTTAATTCATCTTAGGTTTGTCTTTCGGGCTAAATGGCCGTGATCTAGCTTTCTTAAATCTCAACGTTTCGTCTACTATTGCGGTAGACATCCTATCCTCAGGATGTTTACCGCAGGTGTAGACGAAACGTTGAGTTTTAGGAAAGCTAGACCACGGCCATTTAGCCCGAAAGACAAACCCAACATGAATTTAGTTTTCTTCGTTATTAAGTGTGGTATTAGATATTATCTAAGCCCAAAGAAACATTTATTTGCAGGTATTATGCTTTTTTGAATTTCTATATGGTTGTTATTCTTACAAGTAATTTCTGAGCCCAAATATTTAAACGTATGATTCCATTAGAGAAATTGTTGAATTTTTATATCTGAATCGAATAGTTGAACAAATTTTAATAGGACAGTACATCCTGGTTATAGGCTATGATTAATTCCATCTTCTTTATATATAAAAATTGTTTGTTTGTTTGTTTGTTCGTACTTTATGCGCGGCCATACCGTTGACCGCATTGTGATGGGGTTTTTTGCAAAATGTTCAGGAGATTCCAGGGATGAACATAGGCTATAAGAGAGTTGAGATACTTAACTCCTACACCCTTAAAAATTGCCCTTTGTTGTGGAAAACGTGAAGAAAGTAGCTCTTTGGACGCTTAAATGGCTTACACTGCCTAAACCATAACAAATACACAAAATTAATGTACACAGGATTGAATATCTCAAAAATCTCTATAAAAAAAGTCCGCGACAGCATATGTTTATCTCTTACGGATAACTCGCAATAACCATTTTTATCTTTCATTGATGCCAAGAACATCGAGACAAGTACGTAGATTCTTGTGAAATCATAGCATCACAGGGCGGGTATTTTTTTACCGATAACTCACAATAACGAATTTTGTCTTTTAGCTCATTTATGCCAAGAAGATCGAGATAAGTAGATTCCCGGGCAACACCGGGTAATCAGCACGGGGTATCTAAGAAATATAAATTTATAATTATTTTTCCTTTTGCTTATTCAACCAAACATAAAAGTAGATTAATTTTCATTTATTTAGGCGTAGCAGCGCACGCCGGGTATTAGCGTGTAAGATATAACAGAGAACGTTTTCTTATCTCCGAAGAAAACTTTAATGATACAGAAAATTCCCCGGCTGGTTTGATAATTTTGGTTAAAGGGTGCGAGCATATTGAAGAAGGCCACGTGCATTGTTTACTCGGCTGACTCTTATGTTATCACAAGACAAGATAAAACAAATGACACAGCTCTATGGGGCGATCAACTCTTGACGTCACAGTTCACATTATCTCCTTGCCTGCTCGAACACATGTGGCACTGGCGAATGATGCAAATTTCTCATTTATTAAGGCAAGGAGATTATTGTAAACATAATTTACTTTATTTTCACTAAAATAACAATATTTAAATATCTCTCTCTCTCTCTCTCTCTCTCTCTCTCTCTCTCAGTTTAACATCTCCTTTCAATCATCATCATTATCATCCTCCGACACGAATTAGGCCTTAGTAGACCTGTTTCAGCCCCATCTAGCATATTTTTTAAGAGGTTTTCCTGGTCGAGATTTCCTTTGAGTTTATATTGCATCATTTTTGGGATTCTTGAATTATCCATTCGTTTTACATGGTCTAGCAAATTTAATTTATACTAGTGGTCGCCCAGCGGTCGAAATTCGACCGCAATTCATTAAATTTGTAAGTTTGTCTCAAATACGTCGTTATGCATTAATTTTCTATTTATTTTGAAAATACGAACGATAGGAAATATGTGGTATAGCTTGGTTAAGCCATATTTAAAAAACAACGCGTCATTTGACATTTTTGTAGTATTTAAATTTGCATTTGGCCTATTATTGTGTATATCTTTTCTTCTTTGTCTCTCACTCCGACCCGTCAATGTTCTATGTCGAGGCATAATGGAAGTCGGTTCGGATATCTAAATACAAAAAAAAAAAAAAAGAAAAGTAATGGAAATACTGACACCAGATTAAACAGGGTTAGTTTAAATTTAAATATTAAAATATACTCACTTTTTACACGCTTTATATTAGCTTAACCTGTATCTATCTATCTATCCATCTATCTATCTTACTTACTTACTTACTCACTGGCACTATCAAACCCGTAGGTTCATGGCCGCACGGACATAAGCTCTCCATACATCCCTATCCTGAGCCAATGCTTTCCAATCATTCCCTGTATAATCTACTTCCCTTAAATCATAGTTAATGTTGTTCTCCCACCTCATTCTTGGTCTACCAACTGGGCGTTTTCCCTCTGGCTTTCCTACAAGAAGCTTCCATGCACGTCTTTCATTCCCCATACGCCGCAACATGTCCTGCCCATCGCAGTCTACGAGACTTAACTGTTCTTATTATATCTGGCTTCCTATAAAGACCATGTAGTTCATTGTTATGTAGTCTTCTCCATTCACCTGTCTGTTCATCTCTCTTTGGTCCAAAAATTTTCCTAAGAACTTTATTCTCAAATACTCGTAATCTCCTTTCCTCCCTTAAAGTAAGAGTCCATGTTTCGCACCCATATAATATAACTGGTAGAATAATAGTTTTATATATTTTCAGCTTAACGTTTTTTGAAAGGAGTTGGGACATCAAAAGTCTCTGCAATGCATAATAGCATGCATTTCCAGAATTGAGCCTATGTTTAATTTCTTTGTGCATCTCATTCCTATTTGTGATTATTGTTCCTAGGTATTTGAATTCAGCCAATTCCTCAAAACTTCCCTCATTTGTCATTAGCTGTCCATTTCCATTATATAATGTATTTCTACGTGTGACCATATATTTAGTTTTACTGATATTTACTTCCAGTCCTAATTTCTTAGTGTTACACTAATAGTGTGTGCGTGTTGGCCTTTTTAGTATCTCCTCGCTATCGGCCAGCGTAGTACTACATCATCAGCATAAACTAACAGCTTATTAATACCATTCAGTTGTAAGCCTTCCTCATTCTCTAAAGATTTAATGGCATGCTCTAGTACAAAATTAAATAGTAGAGGAGATAGTGCATCTCCTTGCTTCAACCCATTCTGGATTTCAAAAGTGTCTGAAAACTGTTTGCCTACACGCACCCTACTATTTGAGCCATTTAGACACATTCGTATAAGTCTAACTAACTTTTTAGGAATTCCGAACTCCAGCAGGATACTATATAACTTCTCCCTCTTAATTGAATCATATGCTTTTTTGAAGTCTACATATAGTTGATGTACAGTACCCATTATATTCCCATTTCTTTTCTAAAATCTGTCTTATACTAAAAATCTGATCTGTTGTAGACCTGTTTCTTCTAAATGCACATTGATGATCTCCTTAGAATGTCATCAATATAGGGAGTAAGTCTGCTTACTAATATATTTGTTAGAATTTTGTACGAAGTTGAAAGTAATGAGATGCCCCTATAGTTGTTGCAATCAGTTTTATCTCCTTTCTTATAAATTGGTACGATAATTGATTCCTTCCATTCATCTGGAAGAGCTTCTTTTTCCCAAATCATACTAAGCAACCAGCGTATCTTGTCCATCAATTTTTCTCCCCCTGATTTTATCAGTTCTGCTGGGATCTCATCTGAACCTGATGCTTTATACATCTTCAATTTTTCAATTGCCATTTCAACCTCTAATGCACTTAAGCACTTCTGCGACTAGCATTTCTGCTGTCTGTAACTTATCCTCCTCAATGTCCTGTTCTGTATGTACATTTAATAGCTGATTAAAATAACTTTTCCATCTATTTAATATACTCATTGGAATCTGCAATCATATCCCCATTTTCATTCCGAATTATGTTTGTTCTAGCCTGAAACCCTTTCTTCTCTATACTAATTCCCTGATATAATTCTCTAATGTTCCTATTTTTTGCATTCATTTCAAGATCATTAATCTTCTCTCTCAAATATTCCCTCTTTTTACTCTTTAGTAACTTGGTGGTTTCCCGTCTAACACTACCCAATTGCTCTAAATTTACCTCATTTGGCTCGTGTAACCATTTCATTTTTGCTAGCTTTCTTTTCTTTACAATGTCGGCACATTCCTCATCAAACCATTTCTTGTTTTGCCTCTTTTTTAAACAACCAATGCTTTCTGATGCTGACAATTTAATAGTATCTCTTATAGCCTCCCATTCTTTATTTATATCAGTTTCTTCTTCGTTTGCCACATTGTCATCTGAAGATTCCAGTACTTCAAATCTATTAGCAATTTTGATTTGGTATTCTTGCCGCATTTCATCATTTTTCAAGTTTTTTAATTCATATTTTACAGAATCATCTTTAGCGTTTGTTCCTCTCATAAGCGATAGCCGTTGTCTGATTTTCACCTTGACCAGATGATGATCCGAATTGCAGTCTGTCCCTCTAACTGATCTAACATCAATGATGCTACTGTGCCAGCGTTTATCCACTAATACATGATCTATCTGGTTCCGAGTTTCTCCATCTGGGGACGTCCAGGTGTATTTATGAATATCCTTATGCTGAAATGTTGTGCTCTTAACAATGAGATTCTTTGATGTGGCAAATGTGACTAATCTAACCCCGTTGTCGTTACTATCTTCATGAAGACTGAATTTGCCTATTGTTGGTTTGAATATATCTTCCCGCCCCACTTTTGCATTAAAATCTCCTAAGACAATTTTCATATGATATCGTGAAAGGCTATCAAATAAGCATTCTAATTCTTCATAGAACTCATCCTTGATCTTGTCATCTTTATCTTCTGTGGGGGCATGTACATTTACAATTATAAAATCATGTCGTTTACCCTTTAGAATTATGTATGATATCCTATCACTAACAAACTTAATATCTCGGATAGCGGATAGGATCTCCTTCTGACTAAAAAAACCGTTCCAAATGCAGGTCTTTCTGCACCCCCATAGTATAATGCAAAGCTTCCTGATTCCTGACTACCTTCTCCTGGCCACCTAACTTCCTGTAAAGCGACTATATCCAAGGGCGATTTATCCGATTCCCGCGTTAATATCTCTAGTGCCCCGCTATTGTATAAAGTCCTAACATTCCATGTTCCTAGGAACATGTCCCTGTGTTTGAGCCTTTGGCATGGGTTCCCTGAAGTAGTCCCCGCCCGGAGAACCGAATGGGGGACTATTTGACCTCCGGAAAATTTTACCCCAGATGAACCCATGTCCGCATTTCTTGACGGTTGTATTTTTACGGTGAAAGATCGTCACTCTTTCGACCAAGGTACTTATTTCGTCTGGCTTATCACCTTCGACCAGTCCGGCATGGGTAACCCTATCGGCAGCAATGCTACCGCCGGCATAGCTCTCAGGATCATTTAAGCACACAAGCCACTCCACCACGACAAGGGTAAAGATACCATCTATGTAACTGAATCTTTCAACGCGATTTTCACCCACTTAAGATAATTGGATCGACTTGAAATGTTGTTTATATTGTAAAGGAGACGTGACCTATACAATAATTTCATATTTATTTCCTAAATTCCTGGCCAGAATCATCAGAAATAAAAAAAAAAGTGGTCTTTGTATTGTATGTAACGAAATCTTGTGAACACGATTTTCACCCACTTAGAAACATAGGATAGACTTGAAACTATGTATACTTGTATGGGACCCGTGACAATACAATAAATTTCATATTTTGTTTCTAAAATTCTTGCCAGAATAATCAGAAAAAAAAAAAAATTAAAACTGGCATGATAGGTTGCGGACTTGTCGACTTTTCAGTCAATCGTTGTAAGAGCTCAGTTGGTTAAGCGTTGAGCTAGTGTAATGTGATTCTAGTAATCCATAGGTCGCTGGTTCAAATCTGGCTGGGGAGGGTTTTTTTTAGAAGAGTATTATTTAGTTCATACTACAATAGTATCGAGTTTAAAGATATTTACATTTTTATCTTATTTAAACCACTAATAATAAATACGCGAGAATAAGTCAATTCACATTGTTGCTGTGTATACTATTTAAATTTGCATTTGGCCTATTATCATGTGTACGGGAATATCTATCCTTTTTTCTTCGTCTCTCACTCCAACCCGTCAATGTTCTATGTCGAGGCGTAATGGAAGTAGATGCGAATATGTAAATATAAGAAAAAAAACATGTAATGAAATTACTGAAACCCAGATTAGACAGGGTTTAATTTGAATTTAAATAATAAAATTGTACTCACTGTTTTAAAACCACTAAAATAAATACGCGAGAGTAAGTCAATTCAGATTGCTGCTGCACAATTTTCTTTTTACAACAATGCACTTTCACTATGAACGTAAACAAATGAATGAGTACACATACATTCCTTAGAGACAATTTATTTATTTTGTCTAATTTAATTTATTTGTAACACATATTATACATAAATTTTATTTTTCTGCACTCTTTCTCTATATGAACTTTAATTAATGCTAAATATCACACTCCTCCGTGCGCGCAATCTGCTTAAAAAGGGGTACAAACGTTTTTTCTTCATGTATTAATATATAGATCTGTTGAGTTTTTCTTCTACTGATTTTCTTCTAATGATTCTAAATTTTCTTCATTTTTTTTTATCTAAGAGTAAGTATCCTGTTGTCCTTCTGAGAAATTTAATTTTCGTTGCTTTGATTCTGTTTCTGTCTTCTTTTTCTTAATGTCCAAAATCTCACTTCCATCTAAAAGGAAGGGTAATGCTGAAGTGTATTTTTATTCCGGTGGATTTTTGTACTAATTTAGCTTTTAATGTTATTACCCATTATTCTTAAGATTTGCATAAAATTTGGTGAATTTCTTGTTCACATCGTAAATTTGGTGATTTTCTTGTTCACACATCTTTTTAATTTTGATATGATATTTCACAACCTAAATACAGTAGTTGAAAATCTCCCTTTATATTCACTTTTAATATGTCTAGCGCCATCCGGGTCTTACAGGACTTGTTCGTTGGAGTTTTCCATCCTAAAAATCCATCTATCCCGATCGGGTTTGAACCCATGACCCTCAGGGCTAAAGGAAAGGGACATAACCATTAGACCACCACGGCCCGCCTAGAACTACATATAACTGAGAAAAAATACAGAATATTATTATCCACCCATCCATAGTAATTCTGCCCGAGGGCAGGTCTTTCACTGCAATCATAGCATTTTCATGCTATGCTTTGCAGCTTTACTAGGGAATTACTATAGGTGTGGTAGCTTCCCGTTGCTTTCCACACCGGTGAAGGATGATGGTGATAATGATAAGAATGTTGATGATGGCCGGATGATTTTCGGGGACCGTAGGGCTCTAAGCTTCCTGAGATTTGTCTTACAGTTGAGGAAAGACCACGAAAAAAACTTCACCCAGGAGCCTGTCTCGACTGGGAATCGAACCTGGGCCCGCTGCGTGACAAGACAGCACACTACCCTCGAGACCACAGCGATGGTTAATATATTATCTGGTGGCGCTAATGCTACAATCCTACTTAAGTGTCGCAACTGGAGGCAGAAATTAAGGGATGCCCAAAGCTCCGAATTTGAGCCAATTAGCCGTTGGATGGATGGAAACTGTTCTCACAACGGAACTATCAACCATTTCATGCTAAAATCCACCTTGAAATTTCTTCCCAGAGAAGCGTAGTGATGTAACAAGGCCGAGCAAAAAAAAAAAGTCTGCCGTTTTTTATTTGCGAGGCACAGAAATCGAAACGAGAATCCAGCAATGTAGAGCCCCACTGTATGAACCAGATGGACTCCCTGCTTGGGTAAGAGCGGAGTGAAGTAGGGAGGGACGAGCACGAATGGCAGGTAGTGAGGGTTATCCAATCTAATAATTCAGGTGTTGAATTACTTCACTGTAGTTTAAATGAGGAATTTGGCGCTATATTTTAGTTCCTTGCAGTTAAAAACGGCAGATATTTTTTTAGACACGGGCTTTGTACATCGCAACGCTTTTCTGGGAGAAATTTAAAGGTAGGTTTTCTACATGCAATAGCTGACAATTCCCATGTCTGATTTTATGAGTTTTACTCATATGAGATAATAGTGCATACAGCTATACAGGGTGTTCTGAAACTATTCATTCAAACTAATACAGGTGGAGAGAACATCAAAACAAATTCATTTCGATAAGGAACATAAATGGTCTTAGATGTGAACTTATAATGTTAGAGAACATTTTGTTAATGGTGACTGACGTAAGCTGTTGTGTCGGCCGAGTTGGCCCTGTGACGTGGCCACTCACATCACCGGATCTTACGTGTCTGGATTTCTTCCTCTTGGGGGTATATGAAACTGTTGTTGAAACAAAAGAAAACCTCGTCGCTGCTGTAACCAATGCGGACATGCCAGGAATCTTCAAACGAACACAACAATCACTGGTCAGACGATGTACTGCGTGCATACAGGCCAATAGTCGTGTATCCGAGCAATTCATGTCATACTACTGCTGTAATTAGTTTGTTAAACTATCTTCTGTGTAAATCGTCCCTAACACTATTATCTCATTCAAAATATCTCTGCAGGCGGAGGAATTACGAAGCTCTGTTTGTTGCTACACGTGACGTCATATAAGGCAGTGTATACTGTCAGCGTCCCACGACCTATTCCCCTCTTCATTCATAGATAGCAGTGTCACGTGTTCTATTCATACATAAACACGACTGCAGTGCCCTCCGTCAACAACTGCACTTACTCCTTAAACGGGTAATACAAACTGACTTCAGAGACCATATGTTCCATATCGAAATCTATTTGTTTTGATGTTTTCTAACTAACTAACTAACTCACTGGCTCTATCGAACCCATAGGTTCATGGTCGCGCTGACATAAGCTCTCCATACATTCCTATTCTGAGCTAATATTTTCCAATCATCCCCTGTATAATCTGTTTCTCTCAATCATCGATGTTATTCTCCCACCTCATTCTTGCTCTACCAACTGGGCGTTTTCCCTCTGGTTTTCCTACAAGAAGCTTCCATGAACCTCTTTCATTCCCCATACGTGCCACATGTCCTGCCCATCGCAGTCTATGAGACTTAACTGTTCTTATTATATCTAGCTTCACTATTATGTAGTTTTCTCCAGTCACCTGTCTGTTCATCTCTTTTTGGCCTAAAAGTTTTCCTAAGAACTTTATTCTCGAATACTCTTAATATTTTTTCCTTCCTTAAAGTAAGAGTCCATGTTTCGCATCCTTATAATATAACTGGGAGAATAACTGTTCTATATATTTTCAGTTTAACGTTTTTTGAAAGAAGTTGGGACGACAAGATTCCCTGTAATGCATAATAGCACGCATTTCCAGGTTTTATCCTATGTTTAATTTCTTTGTGAATCTCATTCCTATTTGTAATTATTGTTCCTAGATACTTTAAATCAGCCACTTCTTCAAAATTTCCTTCATTTTTCATTAGTTCTTCATTTCCATTATATAACACATTTCTATTTGTGAACATATATTTAGTTTATTGATATTTACTTCCAGTCCCAACTTCTTAGTGTTACTCAATAGAGTGTGCGTGTTGGCCCGTAGTATCTCCTCGCTATCGCTCAATAATACATCAACAGCATAAACTAACAGTCTATTAATACCATGAGTTGTAGGCCTTCTTAATTCTCCAAAGAATTGATGCCATGCTCTAATACAAAATTGAATAGTCCAAGAGATAGTGTATCTCTTTGCTTTAACCCATTGTGAATTTCATATGTATCCGAAAACTGTTTGCCTACACGCATCCTACACTTTGTACCATTTAGCTACATTTGTTATGTTTTCTACCTCCTGTGTTAATTTGAATGAATATTTTGGGAACATTCTGTATAATATTGAAGTGAATCATAAGTAAACAGTAGTGAAAGTATACATTTGACCATATGTATATAGCATTACTAATTATAATTGTTAACATTCATTTCTAGTATCGTCATCGTTATAACTGCCTTATATTAACAATACATATATAATTTTAGAACATGATGTTAACAGGACAAGATACATTACAAATTTTTCAGTGTGGGAAGATTTAGTTTACGGTGATCAGTTTTAAAATTCATAAGGAGTTTGTAACAATAGAAGGGTATTTCATCATAGTAACGCAATGTTTAGTAAATACCTTCAAACAGCTGTAAGTAACATTATTACATACGTGTATATATTATTTACAAAGCCAGGCCAAACGTCTCTGATTCATATGTATAGTAAATGCGCGTGATTGTAATGGGTTTAAGAAGTGGTATACGTGGTGTATTTGTACGTACTTGTTTATTAACAAATTGCAATTCATTTAATGCATTACTCATTTTAAGTAATATAATATAACCTTGCCAGGAAGCGGGCCCGGGTTCGATCCCTGGCCAGGGCAGTTTCCTAGATTTTCCGCACCTGTAAGACAAATGTCAGGAAACTTTAAGGCCCAAACGATCCCCGAACATCATATAGCCATCGCAATCATCATCATCATCATCATTCATATTCATCTTAGATTAAGCTTACGATTAAGGACTCTCCTGGCGCACCACTATCATCATCACCCATCATATCATAGGAGCCAAGTAACCCCGCCTTCCAGGCGCCCAACCTCAGAAGTGGGTTACAATTACACCAATGCCAGGAGAGAACACCAGAAATGTCCAAAAGGACAACCTGGGGCATTAAAAAAATATATACATGTTTACAGAGGAACTGTCAATCATGCCGAAACCAACCTTGGAATTTCTTCCAGAGAAAGAATGTAATGTACAAATGCCGTGTCCCAAAAAAAAAAAAAAAAAAAAAAAAAAAAAAAAAACCGTTTTTAACTTCAAAGCGCTAAAATCCAGCGCCAAATCTCTCATTTAAAATGTAGGGATATGAAACAATACCAGACTTGTTAGATTGGTAGATTCGCTCCGCGTCTCGTCTCACTTCACTCCGGTTGGTTTTCATTGCTAGATAATGGCTTCGACTTCAGTGCTTTGCATTTAAAAACGGCAGATATTTTTTTGGATACGGCCTTGATACATCAAAACGCTTCTCTGGGAGAAATTTCAAAGTAGGTTTCGGCATACAATATTTGACTTGTTAGTAGAAACACTTGCTATGCCCCATTTCGATTATTGAGAAACTATTTTGCCGACCTAAATACTGTTTTTACCCAGATTTCAACATGTTCATAAATCTTGGTAAGTTTCATTTGTGGTTTCCGCAGATTTGATCACGTTACTCCTTCCCAGCACCAATTGTCATGGCTTCGTCTACGAGATCGTTGAACTATTCGGAGTGTGTAATTGAGATGCAGGACTGACCCTGGTCTCCCCGCTTTAAGGACTTTTTTTTTTTTTGCCTTCTTCGGATTGTTTACATAGGTGTTCTTTGTGAGTTTTTTGAGATTTTGGGTTGTGATTAAAGAGTTTATGTTGTGTTTTGTCTGACCATAGAGAAGTGAAGTTGTTTTGAAAAATGAACATAGTTTGGGGAAGGTGAAACGATTTTTGAGGTTTATTATGAGTTCTATGCACAGGGAGGGATAAAAACCGAGAAGAAAGCTGTTAGACATTTATGTATATGTGTAGTTGGTGGAATGTGTTTATAGTTTATATTGGTAGTGTTGCTTGAGTGTTTATTCTATTTCTTTTTTTTTAATTAATTGTCTGTGTAGTGTAATATAGCGTTTAATAGTATATTACGATGCGAGATTGGGAAGCGGTTTTTACAGAATCGAGGAAAAATGTTTAAATACCGAGCGAAACCTTGGTTTTTAATTTCCGAGATTCTGTAAAACACTTCACAAACGTGCGTTGTACGTTGTTTTTTGCGCGATGGTGTTTTCAAAATAATTAATAATAGTAAAATAATAGCATCTTTGAAATATTTGCGTTCATTATCAACAACTGACTAGCGTTAACAGTGTGGGCAATGTCTATTAGTTGAAACAACAGGAGGCCTTGAGAACAATTATTGATAACATGGCCGCAAGTACGTATTTATTGTTTTATGTTGTTTTAAATAAAGTCCAGTTCATTTAAAATTCAGTAATTTGTTTCGTATAATGTATATTAACACTACCTTTTGGATAATTTTTGTATATACATTGTACGTAGTATACATAGAGAGCAGTAGTCTTACTTCCCTCACGTGGGTATAAATGTAATATTACAGTATAGTTATTTAGGTTGGCAACCCCGAAATGCAGGAAGTTGAACTTTCAATCATGGTCGGCATTGCTGTAAGTACGACAAAACGCACTATCACGCAAAAAAGTTTTTTATGTAAGTGTTTTTTTTTTTTTTTGCAGTTGGAAACTGTAACGTATTGATCTTGTTGGTGAATTGTCTGAGTAAATTTTCAATTTTTTGCTCAAAAGCTTTCTTGACTTCCTTCATGAATGTGACATACACATCCATGGAGGGGCCGAATTTGCCCATTTGAACAGATTTATTGATTTTTTTAATGTGAGTTGAGGGCAATGTGAGTATTTTTTTGAACTGTCCATTCTCTTCTCTACAAAATACTACACACACCATCACCCAATTAGGCCTATTTATCACATCGCTTCGTGCTAAAACGTGGAATTCTCTTCAACCTATATCAGAGACTGCCAAAGTATAACATATTTCACGAACAAACTAAATACTTTTTTTATGAAGTAAGTAACGAATACCCAGCGTGCGCTGTTTAAATCTTCAGTTGTGTAAGTTAAAAGAAAATTACGAGTTAATTAAATTGCATGGTATAGGCCTACATTGCGGCGAACCATAAATGACGCTGGCAGTTTATAGAACCAATTTTAACTTCAGATTTCAGTTATATCCCCACTTCTAAATGGTTGGATTTCGCTGATTTTTTATAATATCTACCTCGGTTTATTTCTTCTTCTTCTTCTTCCTTCCAAGTATTAGGCCAAGGCCTGTTACGATCCTATAGAAAATTTTCCCTTATGGGAAATTCTCGTATAAGACTTGAAAGCATAATAATAGTCCCTTCGATTGGTTGCTTGCCAAAGGAAGGCAAGACCAGTGATGGGGCTGCCATCTTATAGCCTCTGGTCAGGCTTTTCTGGAGAAGAAAAGGAAATAAAGGAAAGACAAAATGGAAAAAAGGAAGGACTCCCTAGCCCTCGGATGCCCTAATAGCGTTGGGATCGAAAAAACAAGAGTTAACCAAGAGAGGTTAGATAGTAAAGTTAAAAGAGTGCAAAACACAAGTAAGTGGAAGAAATGTTTTGCACAGCTTGGGCACCTTGTGGTCGCCATCCACATATCCCCTAGATGAGGACCCCTGAGGGGTCGGTTTATTTTAATAGAACATATTGAGCTTCGTTGTGAAACATCGAAAATTGCGATCGCTAGAGCGATTTTTAAATTATATTTTCAGGTGAATTCCTACATATAGTGGTTTAAGACAATAATAGATGGCGATTAAATACTTATCCTACCCGAAAACCTGTATGTACAAATTTTGATAAATATCTATTGCGCGGTTTATAAGTTTATACATCACAAACATAAACTTAGAATAAAACATACACGACCCGCAACGGTGTTAAATACAAAAATTATTATTGTGAGTTATTCTTAAGAGATAGATATATGCTGTCGCGGACGTTTTGTAGAATTTTTTTAGATATTTCATGATGTGCACATTGATTTGGTTTCCTTATCATGCTGTAGGCAGCATAAGCCATGTCCAAAAACCTTTTTTCTCCGACCGTATAATGTGTACGGTAATATTTTATATACGTTAATTGTCCCGAAAATTCTCTAAATGATGGTGAAAGCCCCGTCAAATCGGAGAAGTAGTTTTTGAATCTATTGAGCACAGACAGATTGAAAGACTTAAATATTAATGTAGTATATATATATATATATATTATATATATATATATATATATACACCCATAGTAATTCTGCCCGAAGACATGTCCTTCACTGCAATTATAACATTTTCATGCTATGCTTGCAGCTTTGCTAGGGAATTATATGTGTGGTAGCTTCCCGTTACTTTCCACACCGGCGAAGGATGATGATGGCCATATGATTTCGGGGATCGTTTGGATCTTAAAGTTTTCCTGACATTTGTCTTACAGGTGAGGAAAAATCCCGATAAAAACCTCACCCAGAAAAACTGCTCCGACCGGGGATCGAACCCGGGCCCGCTGCGTGACAAAGCAGCACACAGCAGGTTGTCTTTTATGACATTTCTGGCTTTCTACCCTACCATTGGCTGAATTGTAATCCATTTCTTAGGTTGGACATCTGGAAGGCGTAGTTAAGTTACCACGATGATATTATTGGTGATAAATAATAATGAAGCGCCAGAAGAGTTCTTAACCTAAACTTAGCCTAAATTTCATTCCATAGGGATTCACAGGAATAATTCCCTTTAAGGAAAAAATCCTATGGTAATTTATATAAATATAATATATATATATGAAAAAGAAAGTTTTCTTGGGTTTTCCGCGTCTTGGATTCATGTTCGGTCTCTGGCCACTGTTTCCGACGTTTCGGCATGATCCCACATGCCATTATCAAGGAATGATAAGTTCGAGTCACAGGTTTAGGTCATATATGATTAAACACACAGAGTTTTCGCTGTGGTCCGTTTCCGAAGACGTACACCCTTCCAAGGTGGTATGTGGGATCATGCCGAAACGTTGGAATCAGGGCCAGATGCCGAACTTGAATCCAAGACGCGGAAAACCCAAGAAAACTTTCTTATTCATACTTATATCCGCGAAAATCTATAATATAACATATATATATGTATATATATATATATATATATATATATATATTATATATATATATATATTAAGAGAAACATGCCAATTCATTTTCCATTACTTTAGTAAGAATGTTAAGTAAATTGAACTATTATATACATCATAGGATACTTTTCCAATTTGAAGTTTAATTAAATTAAATTGCATGGTTTACATTCGACGTACCAAACCTGGCAACTGCTAGAATCAGTTTTTAATTTCGGGTTTCAGGTAAAGCCTCAATCCCAATGGTCGGATTTTGCTGATTTTCAAGGAATCCCTTCCTTGGGTTTTTTTAATAGCATATGCTGAGTTTCGTCGTGAAACATGGAAATTGCGACCATTATGGCGATTTTTAAATCTTCCATTTCAAGTGAACGTCTACATTTAGTGGTCCGATTTTACTGGTTAACAAACTCGACCTTATTTTTTTTAATCAGTTGCTCTATGCTCAGATTGGTTTCGATGAAACTAAAATTAGATTTCTAGAGCGTTAACACACATACATAAATTACACTCAGGAACAAAAAAAAAAAAAAAAAATTGTCTGAGAAAGAAAAGTATGTGATTCTGATAGTATTTTTTCTCCAGAATTCAAATATTATATCGGGTTTTCTCCATCACGCAAGGTTTCCGAGAGACAGAAATTTATAATTTCAAACACTTTAACATTTTCTACATTCGTAAGTACACAATATTTGAACATTCGGACTCACCTAAAAAGTAAAAAAATGACGATTTTCTGCTATATTTCGCCTGTGGAGCATCCCTCTTGATGGTCCAACAATAATCGGCCAGCATATTAGGATTCCATTTGCCTTGATATCTCTTTTCCACAGCTGAAATCTCCTGAGTTAGCTAATTTGGTTTTATTTTACAATGGACAAATGGACGAAAAAATTTATTAAAAATATTGTTATTTCAATCCATTAATTATAATTGAAATAAAAAAATCTGTGGGTGATGGAGAAATTCCGAATACATATTTGAAAACAGTAAGATAAAAAAACTGCATAAATACAACTATTGGTACTCATGAGACAAAAATCATGTTGACCATTGTTATATATATATACACACTTCTTCATAATTTGTAGGTTTTTCGTTCTGTTTATTTCCAAAATCACTGTCGGAGGAAGACATATTGGATGTGCATCCACTGTCTCTCCATGTCTTGGCTGGTCTTCCTTTTGTTCTTCTCCCGTCCATTGTTCTATCTTCTTTAGCTCTTTTTGCAAGTCGCTTGCCTTCCGTTCTTTCTATACGACCTTTCGAATATTTTCGTCTATCTAACTAACTAACTAACTAACTACTCACTGGCACTATCGAACCCGGAGGTTCATGGCTGCGCAGACATAAGCTCTCCATACATCCCTATCCTGAGCTAATGTTTTCCAATCATCCCCTGTATAATCTACTTCCCTCAAATCATAGTTAATGTTATTCTCCCACCTAATTCTTGGTTTACCAACTGGGCATTTTCCCTCTGGATTTCCTACAAGAAGCATCTATGCATCTCTTTCATTCCCCATTCGTGCCACATGTTCGCAGGTTTTTCGTCTATCTTTGATAAAATTGGTTGTCTAGAATATGACATTTGTCCCTAATTTATATATATTAGTGATGATATTGTTTTCGATGCCTACTTGATAGGATCGGTGAAGATCTGTAAATGCTTTTCAAAAATCTTTTCATGAGAAAAATCTCAATAGCTTCATTCCTTCGGAATTCGCTGAAAGGAACCCAAATTACATGAACATGAATTCCTACACTCTCATTTCTCTCTGTGAAATTGCAAGCCAATACGATATTAACATAATCCACGATGAATTTAGTCAATGAAGTTTAAATGGTGCAGCGTCCCGTCTCGAAAAAAATCCGAATCTGGACTAGGCGAGAAAATGCAATGTTACAGCTATGAGGATAGTCACTGGACACGAGTGTCTAGCAGCTTATCTTCACAAGCTAGTCAATTCATATGCCTTTGATCCAAAAAGTTATTTTTTTTCTCCCTTAAAATAAGGGACCACGTTCGCAACCATATAAAATAATTGGAAGAATAACCGTTTATATATTTCAGTTTAACGATTTTCGAGAGAAGTTTGGATAATGAAACAAAGGATACATTTCCAGAGTTGAGCCATGTTTAATTTCTTTCTAAATATTCTACGACGCCTCATTCCTATTTGGTAATTCTTATTCCTCAGGTCTTTGAATTCAGCCACTTCTTCAAAATTTCCGTCCCTCACTTGTCATTAAATGTCCATTTCACATTGTACAGGGTATTTCAGAATACGTATTAACAGACTTCTAGGGGTTATAGAGAGTGTTTAGTAGATAAAGTTTTTGATAAGAAACCTATGTCCGGAAACTTACCACATCGATGTAAACTAGTTGTGAAGATCGAAACACAGTGGGCTGATATCGGTCTTGCAAAGACTTCTAGGTGTTGTAACTACAAGTATGATTCCACGTGTTCGACCCCTTTGTTCGTTGCCTTAAAGTATCGGCCTACCTGCGATGCATGTTTTCATACACACGACACGTCCCCCAAAAAGAGCTGTATAATTTCTTTCCTGCTGCTGTCACAGTTCGTGCAAGGGAATCTTCCTCCGAATCCAAATGTGTAGTACAACCCCTAGAAGTCTACAATACTTAAGCTGAAACACAAGAAAACGATATCAGCCCATTGTGTTACGTTTTCCAAACTTACTTTTCATTGAAATTGTACGTTTCAGGACACGGATTCCTTATCAGAACTTTATCTATTGAGTCCCCACTACAATCTCTAGAAGCCTGTAATACTTATTCTGAAACATTCTGTATAATGTATTTCTATGTGTGAAGATATATTTAGCTTCTTGTTCTAATTTATTGAACTCCATTGAAAAGATGATTAATTCCAAGTTTCACGTGTCACATATTGTATGTTTAGTGTAGCAAATTTTATGCTACTGTAATAATTATTATTTCCAAATTAATCTTACAAATATAATTTTTTACAGGAACTTCAATGACGCTGAAGATTGCAGACATCATTCTGCTGGTAAGAAAGCTCTTTATTAAAAATAAATTATATAAGTTTTTATTTAAGGTAATTAATTGAAGAATGCTGGATTAGTTCTTGCTTCTTTCACTTGTTATTTTTGTTTCGTTTCAATTTTATAATTATACGTATCTTCATTTTTATTTTATATTTTAACTTGCTGCTCTAGAATGCATTTGTAAAGTAGAGTTCCAAATCTTGGAAATTAAATAAATAAATAAAAATTGTAGAATGTACGCAACAGAAATTATATATATATATATATATATATATATATATATATATATATATATATATAAAGGAATTTACTTTCAAAACTAAATATCTCCAAAAAATACAATAAAAAATATATTTTTTTTATTCTGACTAGCTTTCCTGAGCTCAACCGATTATATTTGCGGAAAAATATTTAATTTAAAATGGATTGCTAAATCGAACTTTTCAATCAAAACTTAATAAATTTAACGTCATAATGTTTTCCATAAAATATTCGTAAATCCAATTGTTTAGTCTCTCTAGTTAAGATTTATTTTTCAAAAACTAAAATAATTTTTTTTAATTATGCGAATGCTATACTATTTAAAACTTATATTTCAGACTTTGATTACATAACGTTTTTTTTCTTTCAAAACTTAACAAATTCATACTTTTCTGTCAAAACTTGATATCTCCAATGTTAATTCTATAATTGCACTCAAATGAAAGCGTGTATCAATTTGATATTTATGTATATTGATCTATGAATGAACTCCTGTAAGACTCTTCTTCTGTTAGGAGAATCTGGTAAACAGGCCTACATGTATTTATTGCATATTTTGACACAAAAAAGTGGAAATTCGACACCGAATATCAACTTGCAGTTTTCAAAGCAGTATAGTGTGAAGGAATTCTTGCATGAAGTGATATGAGCATAGGATTCAAATTTATTTCGTGTTTAGTTATCAAATGTTGTAATCATAAAGAAAAATATTTCAAGGTTTTTCAAAAACAAGAATTTGTCACAGTTATCTGTTTGCATGACGTTTTATTTTTACTGCTATGTTTCACAGTTCAGTAGTTAAACAGGGTATCGAAAAATCATACATATTATTTTTCACATATCAACAGGAAATGGGAAAATACCGTTTATTGTGAATTCCGAAGGAATCACAGGATAGAGGATCCTCTCATGAAAATGTTTTGTTTCTCTTTTCAAATCTTCATCGTTCCTACTTAGTAGGAACCGAAAATGTCCATGCATGCTGGATTTTTTTCCAAACTAAACTCCGGATATAAGAAGAAGTTAAAACAAAAATTAATGTTGAGTTCGTTATTCTTCCCGTTATATGGATGCGAATCATGGACTTCGAGGAGAAAATATTACAAGTATTTAAGAATAAAGTTCTTAGGAAAAAGTGTGGACCAAAAAGAGATGAACTGACTGGAATGGAGAAGAATACATAGCAGTGAGCTACATGATCTTTATAGGAAACCAGATATATTAAAAACAGTTAACTCTCGTAGATTGCATTGGGCAGGACATGTGGCACGAAAGGGAATGAAAGAGGGGCATTAAAACTGCTTGTAGGAAAACCAGATGGAGATCCCCCAGTATGTAGGCCTAGAATGAGGTGGCAGAATAACATTAAGCGTGATTTGAGGAAAGTAGAATATATAGGGGGATGATTTGAAAACATTAGGTCAAGATAGAGATGTATGTAGAGCTTTTGTCATCGCGGCCATAAACCTACGGATTCGATTGTGTCATTGAGTTAGTTTGTAATAATAATAATAATAATAATAATAATAATAATAATCTATCTATCTATCTTCGGGTTTTTACAGCTGCTGCCGTCTTCCCGTGCCAAACCTCCAAAGCCTACGGTCTTGGGCATCTTCGATGCTTAGCCCTCTAGCTTGCATTACTGTCTTCATGTTTTCCTTCCATGTTAACCTTGGTCTTCCTCTTTTCTTCTTTCTGTTAGGATGCCATTCATATAGTTGCTTCGGCCATCGCTCATCTTCCATTCTTAAAACATGTCCTAACCACTTTAATTCCTTTTCCTCAATTCTTTCAATTATGCTTTCTTCTGCTTCCATTTTGTTTCTAATTTCCTTATTTGTGACACGTAATAATAATAATAATAATAATAATAATAATAATAATAATAATAATAATAATAATAATAATAATAATTTTTTGATACATTTTGAAACACACATCTTGATGTAGAATAGATTTTGACAATCAAGGTCTCATAATTATTATTATTATTATTATTATTATTAGTAGTAGTAGTAGTAGTAGTAGTAGTAGTAGTAGTAATAGTAGTAGTGGTAGTAGTAGTAATAATAATAATAGTAGTAGTAGTAGAGGGTCAGGATTTTTAAACAAACCCAAACTTTCTGGCGGCACCATGGTCCTGGAGTCATAGGACACGTTTGAGATATTAGAATAGAACTATACATGATTTAAGAAAGATGATTTATGTAGGAAACGGTTGAAAAATATGGAAATACTTTACAACATGTGACGCGTTTCTATCATACACCATGTGCATGCGTCAACAAACTCCAAGCGGTTTAATTATGGAATCACGGGATACAGCCAACATATTTAACGATATTTAACGAATCTATAACCTAACCTAACGACTCGTAATGGTTTATTCATATGTTATTTGGCGGAGAGGCCCCCTAAAAATATTAATAATTCAAGTAATCCAACCTATAAAATACCAACCTAAAAGCTTATCTAACGCAATTTAAGTAATCTGATCTGTGAAAGAATGAGTGCCCAAAATTAAATAGTAAGTTCAGAATGTATACAGTTAATTAGTTCATACTCTATATTGGTTGCTTCGGAACACGTGTTTGTTGTTGCATAGAATATTCGTTAAAATCAATATGGCTGCCACGTCTTCATGCTACGTATGTAGTTAAATATCATATAAAAGGTATTGAAGTAATCGTTAGGAAAAAATGTAAAAATCATTGTAAATGAGAAATAAACTGAAAAATGAAATCCTAAGAATAAAATTGGACTGGAGTTTAAGAAGGAATTAAAAAGAAGTTGCTCCACTGCTTAGGATAGTGATGTATGGAGAGGTTATGTCTTAAACTTTCGGATTTCAATAGTGTCAATAGTTAATCTTTGCTTAACTGGTAAAGGTGAAGTGATCCCATTACAGGGTATAGGGGACCATTAGGATAGTAGGTGGTTAAGGCTTCCACTTTTTCTAGACAATCGGCACTTGATGTTATCGGGTTGTCAGCCCTGCATTGACGGCCGCCTTTACCTCCAGAACAAGCGTCTGATACTCATTTCCGTTAGAGGCTGAGTTAACTCCAGGGCCATGGTGCCAAAGCAGGTTTGGGTAAGTTTAAACATCCTGACCCCACTGGGATTCGAACCCTCGACCGGTTTGTAGCATATTGCCTTAACCAACTAGGCTAAGACGTGCAGAAATAGTAAAATGCATCGTGTCCACAAATATAGTATCATACTCGTACTTTAAACTACTACTACGTCGCTTTGGATAATCGTATCTAAATGAAGTTGGTGACAATCAAAAGAGAAACTCAAAACGTTTTTGCTATACCTCATAGACATTGAATGCTGCCCCCACGAGTGACGCTGCAAACATCGAGGCGATAATCCCATTCACGCCACACGCCCTCCAACGTATGTGAAGAAATGGACTGGTTGGAAGCAATGATACGAAGCTGTATTTCTTGTAGGTTTTGAGGCAATGGGTGTACATAGGCACGATTCTTTATGTAACCCAGTTAAAAAAAGAAATCACAGACCATCAACTCAGGTGACTTCGGCGGCCACTTGTAGAAAACATTATCATCTCCGGCACGTCCAATCCATCTTCCTGGAAGCCGGTCATTCAGATGCTTCCCGAACATGCAAATGCCAATGAGGAGGTGCTTCATATTGCTGGAAAATATATTCATTGCCTTCTTGTTGTTCCAATTGTGGAAATAACCATTCAGTGAGCATATCAAGATAATTTGCAGCGTTGACAGTGGCCTCTAGAAAGAAAAAATGGGCCTTAAACTTTATGTTTCGATACGGCACAAGACATTCACTTTAGGGGAGTCTCTTTCAACTTCCACAATGGTGTTTGGATTCTCACTTCCACAATGGCGTTTGGATTCTCACTCCCCCAAATCCTAACATTATGCCTGTTCACTTTTCCACTAACGTGGAAAGTTCCCTCATCACTGAAAATGATTTTTTTTCTGACAGTTCTTCATTATCCTCCATTAGTACCATGAAATGCTCAGAGAAATTTAATCGCTTTGCATGGTCATCAGATTTCAACTTGTGCACTAATTGGAGTTTAGGGGTGGAACTTCAGTCGTGTACGTAGGATCTTAGATACGGTGGATTTAGGGATGTTTAACTGTTGACTAGCTCTACGGACAGACGCACAAATGCCTCCAGCACTTGATCCACAATTTCTGCATCGACAGATGGTGTCCCTGAATGGCCTATCCTTTGGATAAATATGCAGCCACGATCCACAAAATCACGGTACAACTTCAAAATTGACTTGTGTGTAGGAGTCCGATGTCGAAACGTTCGCCTAAAACCACGCTAGACCAGCACCGGATTCTGCGTGATGTGATATTTCAAAACACACCAACTACGTTCTTGGGGGTTCGCCATAACTCCTTAAAACTTATTTCATAACTTCTTTAATAACAACACAATTTCAAAAGCACAGCAAACATTCACATTTAACCTGTCTGATAAATATCCACCACCCATATCGACCACAAAAACATGATTAAATTTAGTTTAGTTTCTGTATTGTTGTCCATTATTCTCCATTGTTAACATTGTTAACATGCACAAAACGTTTTGAGTTTCTCTTTTGATTATCACCAATTTCATTTAGATACGATTATCCAAAGCGACATAGTAGTAGTTTTAAGTATGATACTGTATTTGTGGACACGGTGTATGTTGAAGAAGGTGTTATTGTAGTAGTTACGTTACCAGAATTTGTAGCAGCAATAGCAATTTATTTAATGACGTTCTTTATCATCTGACGTTACTCACGTCGAAAGTAATACCTGTGCATGAAAAAAAAACTATAAAATGTTGCGCAGAGAGCTCTTAATTCAAACTTGAAGTTCTTTTACAAGCCGAAAATCTACGGCACACAATCCAAGACTTGAATTTCATTCAGACGAAGCTAAATTAATTATTTTTGTGCCGAGAAAGATTCTTGGCAGCTGAGTGAATATGAAGGGCTTAGGGCAGTAACATGATAAGCCACATTGTGTTAATAAATGAGATATCAGTATCTATCTATAGTAATTCTGCCCGAGAGCAGGTCTTTCGCTGCAATCATAGCATTTCCATGCTATGCTTTGTAGCTTTACTGTATAGGGAATTATAGGTATGGCAGCTTCCGTTGCTTTCTACCGGTGAAGGATGATGATGATAATGGTGATGATGGCCGGATGATTTTCGGGGATCATTGGGCCCTAAGCGTCCTGACATTTGTCTTACAGGTGAGGAAAAACTCCGAAAAAAACCTCAACCAGGAGTCTGCCTCGACCGCGAATCGAACCCGGCCCCGCTGCGTGACAAGGCAGCACGCTACCTCGAGACCACAGCCGTGGACGTATCTCAATATAAAATCAGATAAATGTATTGAAATAACCATAAAATTATTTGTAAGTGCGGAAGTGATGAGTTAAAACTTACAGACACACAATGTATTAACAACAATTCTGCCCAATTATTATTTATAACTTGTGAAACAAAATCGTTATACTTCAGTAAGAACAATACCGGTATGTGGCTTATCATGTTATTGCCCTAAGCCCTTCATATAATTCCGTGAATCTCGTAATCAAAGTCTAGTTTGGTGTACGGGACGAAGTTTGGACTAAAGAGAGAAAGTTAAATAGACATTGAGGAAATTTAGCATTGATGGTTCCTGTCCTATTTTTTGTTGCCAAATTCCGCCATTATATTGAAATCACGCAGGGAACGTGTCATGAATAAGCTAATGACTGTGCAATTTTTTTTTCAATGGGCTTGGTATGTGTGCCGTTCGATTTCCTATTGATCTAAGCAAATTTTTTATCTCGACAAACTATTCCGATTTTATTGTGTAGTTTTCTTTCCTTCCTGTTCATTGTTTATTTTTTCAATCACATACCATTAGACAAAGGTGTTTCTAGGAGCACGTCCAACATATTATCTAATTTAACTACGTACTTTCTTTTCTCTCTATTTGTATTACCTCTCCTTTTGGAGATACTTTTATGTGCCCCACGTCACACGGGCCTTACAGTGACACGATCTATTGGGAGAGGATTTGAATCTCAGGATCACATCATTTATTTTTGACCACAAAAGGGAAGACCTCCTCAGATGAGTGATCAGCTCAATGCCAGGGCCACTTCCGTCCTGGCTACATCTCCCATGACTAACTACTTGGTCAACGGAATATCTTATTTAATAACTTTACTGATGCTAAGAAATTGGGACTTGACCAATAAAACTAAATACGTATATGTTCACACATAGAAATATATTAATTATATAATGGAAATGAACATTTAATGACAAAGAAGGGAAATTTTGAAGAAGTGGCTGATTTCAAATACAGTAAAACTTGCTCAAAGCGGAATCGCAAGGGACCAATTTTTTTCCCACATTGGACAAAATTCCGCTTTATAAAAAACTAAAACTTGCTAATAATCTTAGATTATAGAGTACCGTATATGTCTTTTTTACGTACCATGGATTAATTGTAGTTCCGCTGCCTTTAAAAAGTGAAGTATAGTAGGCTACGTACGAGCGACATCGACGGTAACGCGCAAAAATATGGTCCCATTTCGTCAGCGTTAAAAATGTCTCTTAGGCGCGTATCCTGAAATTCAAGTATGCAGTTTCGGTTTTCACTCACTAACTACACTTTCGTCCACATCCTTTGATTCCACTCAAATTTCATTCCACACTACATTGTGTCGTCTTTTAAAACTGTCCATAACCAACCTGAAGATGCCTTGAAATCATTATTCCCTAGGGATTTAGCAACAGCTAGAGCTTGACTTCGGAGCATTGGTCCGGAAATTTGAAGATTTATCTTTAATTACTTTCACTCTTTCGTTTAATGAGAATGATAAATACGTTTCAGCCATCTTTATTCCGTAAATTCAGAACACTACCTCTGAAAGATCGGTCTCAGAACTTAACTAATTTAAGATTTTACAGTGCAATGGTTATTTACAAGACAGGTATCTGTATTTCGCATAACGGATTTGCAGTGAGGCCGTAAGAAAATTTCAGGTACAGGTAGAATCTATACTTAACCGGCGGCAGGAATCATTCCTTATAATTTTTTTGGCCTAACGGGAATTCAATGAAGTGGAAACTAATTTATTTCTCTCTGTGTCTTTCCGCTTTATACATTTTTTCATCAATTGTCTAGAAAGATCCTTCCGTTTCCGCGTTGAAAAGATTCCGTTTTATGCAAAATAAATACACGTAAAATTACTATTATTTCGCCGGGACCAATAAATTTGTTCACATTGGACATATGTCCGCATTATTCACGTTCCGGATTAAACAAGTTTTACTGCACCTAGGAACAATAATTATAAATAAGAATGAGATGCAGAAAGAAATTAAACATAGATTCAATTCTAGAAATGCATGGTGTTATGCATTATTCAGCGATTTTTGTCCTCCCAATTTCTCTCAAACACATTAAACTGAAAATTTATAAAACTGCAATTCTCCCAGTTATATGGATGCGAAACAAGGACTCTTACTTTAATGAAGGAGAAAATATTATAGGATTATTTGAGAATAAGGTTCTTATGAAATATTTTGGACCAAAGAGAAATAAACATACAAGTGAATGGAGAAGAATACACAACATTGATGTTTATAAGAAACCAGATATAATAAGAACAGTTAAGTCTCGTACACTGGAATGGGCAGCAGATGTGGCACGAATGGGTGATAAAAGAGGAGCATGAAGATTTCTTGTAAGAAAACAGAGGAGAAAACCGCCAGTTGTAGGCAAAGAATGAGGTGGAAGAATAACATTAACCGTGATTTGAGGAAAATACAGGGGATGAATGGAAAACATTAGCTCGGGATAAGGATATATGGAAAGCTTATGTCTGCGCGGCCATGAACCTACGGGTTTGATAGTGCCAGTGAGTTAGTTAATTAATATTAGAAGATGAATTAGTCCTTTATTTCAAATAGGCTATATTTATTTATTTATTTATTTATTTAAAGTGTTTTTCAGGAACTGAACACATTTGAATAATAAGTGCAGAGAAAACATGCTTTGCCCATTTAGGGTATTACTACATTTCTCCAGTGAATTCTCCTAATGAATTGATTTAGCATCACATCGCTGAAGGACTGGCTATTGTATACGAGAAAACGTGTTACTTACGTTCAGAAACGCTATTCTCTTCTCTTCGTAGTTTAGTTCTTTAGTTCTTTATTCAGATTGGGAGGGCAGACTGCCTGACAACCGCGATTTGAAATATCTATTGCGCTATCCCAGTGATATGGAGATGAATGGAATGGAAATCTACTCTACGATGTTACATAAGCTGTAGGTTGTCTTCTAGGTCCGACACACCAGGTTTTACTCCCTTACTGTCATTTTTGTGTTCGGCCTATGGCCGCTAGAGGTGATTACTACTCACCGTTGACCTCTTCTGAGTTATTATTATTATTTATTTATTATCCGAAATTTTAAACCCTACATATTTCAACTAAGATATATTAGGGTTATAGTTTGTGTCAAAGTACGATACAACATACAATTTTATCTAAAAATAAAGTTTTTATGAACCTTATTTATATAATATCCTCAACTCGTATCTAACTCAGGGTCGGGTCGAGGGATGAGATGAGATGAAACTCCTATATAGAGATCTGTGAATGACAAGGGTACCGGCCGACTACACCTGACGCACCATCAAGGGGGCAGATGAACGAAATAAAACGAAATGGAGAGACCAGTATGGTGAAATGCTGGGATGAAATTGGGACAGGAAAAAACCGGAGAAAACTCCGAGAAAAACCTGCCCAAGTTCCGTTTCGTCCTACACGATACCCACATGGAGTGACCGAGACTCGATCTCGGTACCCCAGCGCGCTGGGTAGTAATCCTATCAAGCGGCCATAGGCCGAACCCAAAATGACAGTATGGGAGTAAAACCTGGTGTGTCGGACCTAGAAAACGACCTACAGAGTAGACTTCCATTCCATTCATCTCCATATCACTGGGATAGCGCAATAGATATTTCAAGTCGCGGCAGCGATGAAAGGCGAGCGTCTAACCGCTTGCGCCACGGAGCCGCCTTGAACCTAATTTGTAATATATTAAAAATTTTGTAGTTATTTTCTGTCAAAATTACTTCTGTAATGGGTGGTTCACTTAAACTTATTTAGAAGACGGGTGATATCGAACCTTCCATTCCAGGACAAAGGACAATCAAAGATACCACAAACACAACTTGATTTCTCTCTCTAATGTTGAATCGCTGAAGGTGTTGGCCAAATTTTCCGTGACCAGTTAGGAATTTGCGTTTTTTTTTATTTTTCATGCTTCGGTTCATGAGGCAGTACCCTTGGTTGTCACCAGCTGGATCTCCGCAACCAGATATTTTTAACACCTGTGGATTGACAACCAAACTATTTCTTTCCTAACATGAGATGAGGTGAAGGATGATATGAAATTAATTAATTAATGAGAAATTAAGTAACACGAAGAGGAGGGATGGAGGAATGGAACGTGTTAATGGGATGAAATTCGGGAAATGGGAGAACACTGTGAAAACTCGAAAATTCCTGTACGGTCCAACATAAATACCCCTCTGGTATTCGAACCTGGGATCCCAGTCCTGGCTGCCACGCACGTTAGCCATGCGTCATCTCTCTGCAAATTGTTATTTACATTACAAGGATTGAAAGATGTTTTAGGGATGAATTTTGGAACAAATTTGTAAAATATTGCCAATTCTTGTAGTGTACCGTACATTAAATGGGGACCTGAATTCCAAAACATGCCAAGTCATTTTTTTTTTAATTTTCAGGAGAAACATAAAACTGTTTAATCTAGTTGTTATTAGGTACGGGATATTGAAAAGGGAACGCAATTATAAATGTGAACTTTTTAAGAAATGTTTAAAAATAAGTTACTTTTTGTATTAATTATAATAATGAATTCTAAATCATACCACTCCATGGACATAGCATGGTTAAGAGTTGAAGTATTTTTATTATGTCAATAAATATGGGAAAGAGTGTGACATAGAAAGTTTTTGTGATTCAGGACCATAGACTGAGACATTACCTTAGCTATGTTGTATTTAACTCAATTTGCCATATTTTAGAGTTAGCAAATTTTCGAATTCAGGTCCCCAATTTTATTTCATATTCGAGATTATTTTTTCCCGTTTTCTCCTGCCATAATTTCATTCCACCACCATTTCTCCATACTCATCTCAACCATTTCGTTCATCTGCCCCCTTGATGGTGCATCAGGCGTGGTCGCCTGGCACCCTTGTCATTCGCATACCTCTATATAGGGACTCATCTCATCTCATTCCTCGATCCGACCCTGAGTTGGACATCAGTTGAGGATATTTTAATTTTATTTCGATAATTCCATTATTAAATAAATATATATATATATATATATATATATATATATATATATATATATAATCATGTACTGTTACTGATAAGTTACCCATACATTTGCTCACAATCAACTTCTATTACATCCTGAAAAGTCTACATTTGAACCATATTATATATAGTTTGACAGTCTCTTCCGCCTTACGTCAGAGACTGTCAAACTATAACATCATTAAAAAGCAACCTAAAAAAGACATTTAATAACAAACTAACTGATACACCTCACTGATAGTATTTTTTTAGCAATTAATAATATTAATTTTATAAAAATAGTACATTGACAAATATTTTAAGTTGGTGTTTTAAATATTGATAACTGACAAGTTAGTTTATTATGTCTCGTTATTTTATTTGTAAATTTTTTTTCATGTACAATAGATTTGGGACCGTGTACCGAACAATTTAACTTATCTTTTTTTTGTGTACATTTTGTTATTAGTTTAATTTTTAATTTTAATTTTCATTAACATTATTATGCTATATATATATTACTTTAATAGCCAGATTTTAATTTAGATTTTAATATTAGAGTTAATTGTGATTGCTTTTATTTTTTTGAGACAACTATGATTTGTCTTACAAACAAAAGACGTGTACCTAAAAATTCTGAGCGTAATTATAATCAATCATTCGTAGTTTAGGCTTACCAGTTACAGGAAGCAAACGTTAATAGTGGATTATAGTAATTCAGGCATCTTGTATCGAAAATTTGGAAACAACAAACCAACAAGGAACCGTCAACCATTGCATGCCGAAACCTATCTTGAAATTTCTCCCAGAGAAACGTAATAATATACCAAAGGCGTGTGAAAAAAAACATATATATATATATATATATATATATATATATATCTGCTGTTTTTAACTGCAAGGTACAAAATTCCAGCGCCAAATCTCTCATTTAAAATTGGGGGAAGTAATACAACTCCTGAATTGGCGGTTTGGATAACCCTTACTAACTACCGTCCGCGCTGCATCCCGCCTCACTGCACTCCGTTTCACTTGTGTAGGGAGTCCATTAGCTTCACACAGTGGGTTGTCATTGCTGGATTTTTGGCTTCGATCTCTTATTAAAATATTCCATCTTTATTATCATGAATTGTTTGTAAGAATAACAATCATATTATTATCAATAATTCAATTATGGCGAGATATTGGATGCCTTGCAGTTAAAAAGGCATATATTTTTTGGACACGACCTCAGTATATCATAACGTTTCTCTGGGAGAAATTACAAGGCAGGTTTCGGCCTGCAATGGATGATAGTTTCCTTCTAGGAGACAAAATTGCAGTTTTAACGAATTTTTTTACTTAACTTAATTCTATCGATTTTCACTATTGCTCTGGATACTTTTTTTATTTTTAATGTTGAATTTTTTGCCTAAAATAACCTAAATATATTTTACATACACATCATAATTTTAAACCGGAATATTCCTAATTCTTTTTGGGTGGGCCTGGGCTACCTGCTGGCTACGCCACTGCTGTGTCTGGAACTTTTTTCGGGGCAGTGGGTAAAAAAGGCGGGCCGTGTGGTAATATATTCATGAAGTGACGTGGATTCGGCGAGAATAACTGTGGAGAAGCAAAACGTTGCAAAATACTCGCAGCACTGACCTAGGTGCCCAATGTTTCGATTGACTGTGACACTGTACTCCAAGGTCGGATTTGGTTCCTTGCGCAAGTAGATAAATGCTTGAAAAATACAGAGCAGCGATGGATTTTATTTAATCAATTATGTAACACTTTTCTTTACATTGCAATAAATATACCTAACATTGTAGCTTTTATTTGTTACTGATTAATTAAAAAGAAACAAATATTAAGTACAAGTTTTATGGAATGTTATAGCACTTCGAAGAGTTTAACTCTTTATCAAGTGCCTGATTTACCAATTGGTATCTCAAATAATATTTTAAAATTAAATTTACATAATTGCTCCCAGTTGCCAGGTCTCTGGAAATTTCCGGAGATGTTTGAAATTTTATTAGAATATCATCTTCTTTTATCATATAATTAAGGGTCACAGGTGATAGTACACTTAACGATCCCAAATGAAAAATAATAATAATTATATATATATATATTTATATCTCATTAATTGATTTAATTATATATGTAACCATTCGTGCGCCAGGAGAGTCCTTAATCCTAAACAAATCTAAGGCAAATATGAAGGATACTGATTATGAAGGTCGTATGATGTTCGGGGATCATTTGGGCCTCAAAGTGTCCCCCTGACATCTTTCTTACAGATGAGGAAAAACCCCGAAAAAAACCTCGTCCAGAAAACATGTCCCGACCGAGACTTGATATTGGACTCGCTGCATGACGACTTCGAGGCTACAGCGGTGGACAAATTAATAATATACTTTTTGAACATTTATATAAAAACCTAAAGTAACGAAAAAAACTAATTGAAGAATCAAAAGTGATCATACAGTTGAATTGTTGACGAAATCATTAAAAAAAAATTAATAATATATTGTAGGGATCTTTTTGATGTTATTACTGCTTCTGTTCTGCGGGACATGGAACATTGCAGTAAAATTAGATTTTTGGCGCCATTTGTCCCATTAAAGATGTTTTCAATTCTTGTTCGAAGGGTATAGAACTATAGATCTTCCTCGAATTTTTCTTTTAAGATTATCCCAAACCTGCTCTGTTGGGTTAATGCCAGGAGATTGCCTTGGAAGTTACACGTAGTTTGTGCATTGTAAAGAATCCAAAGTCTGCTACTGAGTGCTGTAAAAAAATCGATTACGCAGCAAAATTGGACATTTGGATGTAGCAGTTCATCTGAAACGAAAATTTAAAATTTGCTCTAGTGGTCGCAATTTTCTTTTTCGCAACCAAACTCAAAATATGTCATTACGGGAAGGCATTTCTGTAAAAATCAGTGAAATTCGATTCAGCTTAACTCTCTCCCTAGAACAGTAAAAGACGAATAAGACATTCGTAGGTAGTAGTATAATGTTTCAATTTTAAATGTGTACCTTGCAAAACAGTCGTCCTCAACTATAATAACTTATGTTATAAACGTCGTCACACTATTAGAATTCTAGGCCTTTCAAAGACATGCTTCATCATCAGGAATTCTTATGGTACTGAAATTCCTGAGGAGTAAGCATGTCTTTGAAAGGCCTAGATTTTAATAGAATAATAGAAGTTGTTATAGTTGAGGACGACTGTTTTATAAGGTACATTTTTTTTCAAATGCCCCAGGTTTGTCTTTCGACATTCCTGGTTTCTCTCCTGGCATGGCGTAGGCCTACTTGTAAACCACTTCTGAGGTTGGGGCGCCTAGAAGGCGGGGTTACGTTGCCCCGATGATATGATGGTGATGATGATGATAATGGTGCGCCAGGAGAGTCCCTAATCTTAAGCTTAACCTAAGATGAATATGAATGATGATGATTGCGATGGCCATATGATTTCGGGGACCGTTTGGGCCTTAAAGTTTTCCTGGCATTTGTCTTACAGGTGAGGAAAAACCCCGATAAAAAACTCACCCAGAAAAACTGTCCCGACCGGGGATCGAACCCGGGCCCGCTGCGTGACAAGGCAGCACGCTACCCCAAGACTACAGCGGTGGACAGGTACAAATTTAAAACTGAAATAATTTTAACCTCAATGGTGTTGAAACATGATTATTAAACGTATAGTATAATGTTACCAGGGATATTACTACTATTGCTGAAATTGTTAGGGGGGGGGATCAATCGAATAATATAAATGGAATGATTATTTATTTTGGTAAAAATCCTAAAAGGCAGGGGCATCCCAAGGGAAACCGTTAAAGTGGGAAATGAAGTGCTTTCACTACCAGACCATTGAGACCGAGCAACAAATGATTATCTCGTTTTTAATTAGTATTTTTCGCCATTTTTTGTTTGTTTTGTTTTGTTATCTATTTTCGGGTTTAAGGCAATTGCATTTTGTTCAACTATATTTTCTTATATCTTTCACGAATTAAAATCATTACTTACTTACTTACTCACTGGCACTATCGAACCCGTAGGTTCATGGCCGCGCGGACATAAGCTCTCCATACATCCCTATCCTGAGCTAATGCTTTCCAATCATTCCCTGTATAATCTACTTCCCTCAAATCATAGTTAATGTTGTTCTCCCACCTCATTCTTGGTCTACCAACTGGGCGTTTTCCCTCTGGCTTTCCTACAAGAAGCTTCCATGCACGTCTTTTATTCCCCATACGCCCAACATGTCCTGCCAATCGCAGTCTACGAGACTTAACTGTTCTTATTATATTTGGCTTCCCATAAAGACCATGTAGTTCATTGCTATGTAGTTTTCTCCATTCACCTGTCTGTTCATCTCTCTTTGGTCCAAATATTTTTCTAAGTACTTTATTCTCAAATGCTTGTAATCTCCTTTCCTCCCTTAAAGTAAGAGTCCATGTTTCGCACCCATATAATATAACTGGTAGAATAATAGTTTTATATATTTTCAGTTTAACGATTTTTGAAAGGAGTTTGGATATGAAGAGTCTCTGCAATACATAATAGCACGCATTTCCAGAATTGAGCCTATGTTTAATTTCTTTGTGCATCTCATTCCTATTTGTAATTATTGTTCGTAGGTATTTGAATTCAGCCACTTCCTCAAAATTTCCCTCATTTGTCATTAGCTGTCCATTTCCATTATATAATGTATTTCTACGTGTGAAAATCATTATGAAAATAATTTTTTTTTCGTTAATACACTGAAAAATAGCTAGAAAAGTTTAGGATATTTACATCCTATATTTTATGGTGGGATAAAAATATATCCAGGAGGACTAAAAAAGCATACAAGTAGAGCATTGGTTGAAATGTATGCTATGATTGTGAGGAATGGACAATGGACAATATAAATGTAGTAAAAGAAGAATTACAGCCGTAGAAATGGATTATATAAGAAGTGAAAAGTTATCTAGACTAGAAAGAATTAAAAATGAAGAAATAAAGAGAAGAAATAATGCAGAACAGATTATTATAAATAGGATACAGAAAAAATAATGGAAGTGGTTTGGACACTTAGAGAGAATGAAGGAATAAAAATGGCCAAATAAATATTTAAATGGAGAAGGAAGCGTGGCAGATCAAGAAGATCGTCGTATGATAACATCAGGGAAGCTGTTTTTGTACGCGGACTTCAAGAAGAAGATGTTCAAGATAAAGATTGGAGACTAGCAAAATACTTGCTACTACTTCTATGAATGAAAATGAAAAGAAAAAACGCATGCAAGTATCTCTTATGTGTAATAACTCCTGCTTGAGACATGCAGAGCTCACTCTCTCTTTGGAGGAGGCATTTTTCTTCGTGACTAGTCATTTTTTTTGTAAGTCACAACTAAATATTTGAACAAATCCTTCCCATTTTATACAATACCCAGCATGCACTGCTACGCCTAAATGCATGAAATATGATTTTTAAATTTCTGTTTCAGGTGAATTCCTACTCTCCTAATGGTTCTGAGTGTATCTATTATATCCATCCATAGTAATTCTGCCCGAAGGCAGGTCCTTCACTGCAATCATACCATTTTCATGCTATGCTTGCAGCTTTACTAGGGAATTATGTAGGTGTGGTAGCTTCCCGTTGCTTTCCACACCGGTGAAGGATGATGATGATAATGGTAAGGATGATAATGATAAGGATGATGGCCATATGATTTCGGGGACCGTTTGGGCCTTAAAGTTTTCCTGACATTTGTCTTACAGGTGAGGAAAAACCCCGATAAAAAACCTCACCCAGAAAAACTGCCCCGACCGGGGATCGAACCCGGGCCCGCTGCGTGACAAGGCAGCACGCTACCTCGAGACCACAGCAGTGGACAAGTGCATGAACTGTGATTTTTAAATTTCTGTTTCAGGTGAATTCCTACTCCTAATGGTTCTGAGTGTATCTATTATATAATAATAATAATAATAATAATAATAATAATAATAATAATAATAATAATAATAATAATAATAATAATAATAATAATAATAATAATAATAATAATAATAATAATAATAATAATAATAATAAATAATAATAATAAATATATTGTTATTTATTTTTTTATTGCGGATGAGCCCGTGTAGGACTACGCAAGTAACTTAGAGGCGTTTCCTTTGAGCCCAAATTTCTTTCATTCTTTTGCTATGAGCTTGTTTTCTATCATCTGTCCAAGTTGTTCCAGTTTTTTTCTTCGGTTTGTCCTCTTGGTCAACTTGCCCTTATTCACCTTAATTGTAAATATATCTCTGTTTGGGATATCGTCTTTAGTAATTCCTGCCAATTTTAAGTCATTTTGACTTCATCAATCCACTTCCTAGTATCCACTGGAGCTTTACTTCTGTTTTCGTAGAATTCCATTATCTGTAAGCCTATTTGAGTTCATTCGTTTAATATGGCCATAAAATTTTAATCTTCGTTTTCTAATATCACTATGAATGTCTGTATATATTTTTATTTCCTTTTTACTTCTGAGTCTAAATGCTTCACCTATGACTTATGGACCTAAAACCTTTCTTATAATTTTGCATTCTTTTCTCACTATATTTTCGATATCTTTTTTTTCTGTTCAAAATTAATGTTTCTGCTCCATAGAGACACTCTGGTTTATTTACAGTGTTATAGTGTCGTAATGTTGTATGTAAATATAAGGATTATTTATTATAAGTGTTCTGAGTAAGCCGAAATGCTTTTCCATTTTTTGGCATCTACTTTCATTGGCTTCAGTTTCAATTCCATTTTCCTGAATTACATTATTATTATTATTATTATTATTATTATTATTATTATTATTATTATTATTATGTCGGAACGTCCTCGGAAGAGATGGTCTTAGATCTATTAGTGAAGACGGAACAGGCAACTCTTGCCTAAACCAGGAAGTGAAGAAGATTATTATTATTATTATTATTATTGTTATTATAGATAGCGGCTAAACACTCGCCGAATATCTGAAAACGTGTTTGTACGAAGGTATACATGACTGTTAAGAGTGTTTTTTTTAAATTTCGGATTTTAAATAAATCCTCATTTCTAATGGTCTAATCCTCGCTGACTTTTCGCTAATACCTACCTCCGTTATTTTAATAGCATATACTGAGTTTAGTTGTGGAATATCACTAGAGCGATTTTTAAATTTTCGTTCCTGTTATCTCCTACACTCTTCTATGAAAAAAGGACTCAGAAAAATGAGATAAAGAAGAATATTTCTGAGATAATAAAAATAATTATTTCTCAAATTGGTATCTATAAATACAATTATGATAAAAATATGGGCTGTTACAATGACATTATACATTTTATCATCTCCACTTAGTGGTTTTACAACATAATGGATAACGGCTAAACACTCATCATACCTGAAAACTTGTATGTACAAATTTTCATGAAGAGAGGTTGAATGAAATAGAAGTATATATTAATCTCAGATATACCAACATCCGTATATATATATATATATATATAAACATTCATACATACCAAAAGAAAAATGGCTTCGAGTACCTAGGAGTATGATGTCGAGAAGATTAACATAGAGTGATGCAGATAATAGGGATTTATGGAGGAACAAAATTTACAATGGGTTGTATTGTATAGAAATTCTTAATAAAGAAGAAAAATATAGATTCTGTTTTTGCGAATATTTAAAACATGAATAACTCATAGCGAAAAACTAACTAGATAGTAAAGAACAATACAATTTATAAAAAAAAGGGAAGCAAATTGAATACCAAAGGAACTGAAAAAGTTGAAAATGCAGGTATAACTTGGGAAATTAATTTTATTGTGTGTCCTTGTGGAGGTCTCATGATGTCAAACAAGGAAAAACATCACTGGAGGAACTTAACCTTGAAAGTCCTTGATTCGAACAACGCATCATCTCCGGTTCAGGAAATTTTAAATCCAAACCCATGACTCAGCTACAAGCCGAAAAGGATGGAAAATTAATTGCGTAGAAGAGAACCGTAAAGGAATAGAATAACACCAAGTGTAATTGTTTATGTTTTATGTTATTAAAGCGCTTATTTGTTGGTATTCAAGCGAACAAACCATATTTATCAGCGGATTACATGGAATTTAAATTACCATAATCAAGTTTTCGAATTTTAACACAGTTTCAGTGTTTGGTCTTGCATAATTCACCAAACAATATTATTTCTATAATTTTATACATGTAGATAGTTTAATAATCGTAATACAATGCAATAAATGGGGTCATAAAAATAAATTTTGGTAAACAAATGTCATCTACAATCAAATTGACTGCAAAATCAGGACTGATTAAAATTGGATACTAAATTCTAATATCAAATCAAAATTGCAAGCGGCACAGATGATTATTTTTACGTCCGCTTCTAGGTTTGATATACAAGCAAAAATAACGGATATACGCAATACATTAAACGTTTCAAATACAGTTGAAGAATTCAGAATTATCAAAGCAATTGGTCAGAACATGCCCAATGAATGGGCCCATCGCGCTTTCCTAAATTAGCATTGCAGTATCAACTTAAATAACTTCGAGATAAAAAAAAATACCAAAATTAAGATGGATTGATCAACCACATCTTGCGATCTCACAGGAACAGGCACAAACGATCTAAGCAAGTTCATGATGATGAAAAATCGCCCTGGAGAATATATATGTTAAGTACCTTGTCTCTGGTCCTGAGGGTCGTTGGTTCAAACCCGGCCAAGATTGATAGACTTTTCATAATGATATAAAAATCCAATTTACAATTCCTCCGGGAGGAACTGTGAGCCGTAAGTCCCGATTCTGAAGATTTTCGGGTTCTAAAAGCACTTCTGAACATAATTCAATCTGCCTTTCCCATCAAAGTAATGCACCTCAGTTTCCTACTAGATGTTTCTTTGAGGCAAAGAGCTAACCACTTGTCATTCGCATAAATCTGTAGGGGCATAAACGTAATTCAATTACCTTGGTTCAGTAACTCCCTTAAGAGAACAACCTTGCCCTACATGGAAATGTACAGTTATAGACACAAAAAGTGTCTGAGCAAGTGCGAACAGCAACGGGAAGTTACCACACCTGTAATTCCCAAGTAAAGCAGCAAAGTATAGCATGAAAGTGCTATGATCGCAGTGAAAGAGCTGCCCTAGGACACAACACTATAGAATAGACACAAGAATTGTAGGAAAACCAAATGGAAATCGCTGGGTAGGAAAGTCAAGAATGGGATAGGACAATAGGTTTAATAATTATTTAAGGAAGATGAATTATACTTAAATCGCAGTTAGAATAATTAGCTATATTTGCCATAGGTGATGTTGAAAATGACATCCTCGTACAGTCACACATTTATAATATATATATGTTTGTATTGTTTATTTATTTATTTATCTATTTGTATTATTTCATTTTGTAGATGAGAATTCTTTGACATAACCAAATATTTTGTTTTTGTTCATTAATTTCTAATCGCAATTTCCTATTATCAATAGTTTGTTCCACTAAATACTAAATGTTTCACAAACGTCCTTTTGACCTCTTCCCAAAATGACAACATAATGTGCAGAGGCTAGAATCTAGATATAGGCCTAATTATTGACTTGATAATAGAATTAGGAAATATAAAATAATAATAAAAAAATATAGATATATCTAGAAACCGTTTGTTGAAAATATTTTAGAGTTAATTTTCTAAAAAAAATAATAGGTAATACATTTTTTATTAACGATAATTATTCTCTTCAATACAGAGGGTTGTCTCCAGTCGAAGAATATCAAAATATAAAATAGGTTACAATATTGACATCTAAAATCCACAAAGATATTATTTTTCAGAACTCTAAAACTGTTTATGATGTTACGCCATTTGTCTCTATATTGTACATCATCTTCCACTACACCAAACCTCTCCATTGACATACAGTATGCACATTCTGTATCCAGATAATAGCAGGTCGTCCTCTTCCTCCTCTCCTCTTAACTTCCCATTCTTGTACAATTCTGGGTATTCTTCCTTTCTTCATTCTACGTACATGTCCGTATCATTCTAGTCCTTTCCTTTTATATGTGACGACACTGTTATTCTTTCACATCCATAAGGCGTCATATTTCTGTGTATATTATTTTATATTTCTTGGATATTCTGTCTGATCGTCTTCAGAAATATTTCAGGTTGTTATATAGTTATTATACTGTCTACAGAAGTATTCAGTAAGCTTATTATTATTTTTTATTTATATACAGAATTTTAATGTTTACACATCTTTCTGTGCCTAAAGTTTTATTTTTCTTCTCCACTCGTCTCTCTCCCATCCATCCATGTCCTCCAGTCCTCTTGCTCTCATTCCAGTTCTTATTTCCTGCATCCACGAGTTTCGAGGTCTTCCTCCCCTCCTTCTTCCAGGTGGACACCATTCCAATGTTTTCCTGGGTAATCTTTCTTCTTGAATTCGTCGTACGTGCCCATACAATTTAATTGCTTATACCGTATATAATCTACTATTGAATAACCAATATTCATTTTTTCTCTTATGACAGTATTTCTTATTTTGTATAATTTTGAGCATCTTGTTGCTCTCCTCAAGAAATCCATTTCCATCGACATAAGTTTTTGTTCTAAGAGCTTATTATTATTATTATTATTATTATTATTATTATTATTATTAATAATAATTATTATATTTAATTTTAGGAAGTTATATTTTGAGGTTATTTTAATTATATTATTTTTGGTCTGGACATCTTACCTCAATATTAATGTTGATTTGTTCTTGGACATGTTTCAAAACAATTCTGTTTTATCGTCAGCTTTCCCAGAGTCTGGGAAAGATGTCCAGACCAAAAATAATATAATTTAAATAATTATTATTATTAATTATTTTTATTAATTATTATTATTTATTATTATTGTTATTATTATTATTTATTATTATTATTATTTATATTATTTATTATTATTATTTGGATGGGACAGTAGGGGCTGTATATCGGAGTTACGGACTGGACCGCGTTAGGTGAATATAGGGGCATTGAAACTATGGGTATCATAAACCTTAGAGTTAGTTAACTGTAATTGAATGTGTAGTTGGCGAGTTGGTTGCTGCAGTAAAGAAATGCAAATCTACAGTCTCACTGGAGACTCTACAGTAAATAAGATGAATGTGATTGAATTGGCAGTGTGATTACTAATGGAGTTTGTGTTCTTCAGGTGGGAATACTTCTCCGATAAAACAATATTATTCCCTCCAGTTCAATATTGTTACTACCTGCACCTCGATTACACAACCCTCTGCATCAATTAAATTAAATTAGTTGTCGACAGGTGAACATATCAGCCATAATATTGCAACACTGAGATAATTCTGTAAGCTTAGTTCAACGTATTTTCTAATTTCGCGGCGTTTTTCACACTTTATACTTTCATACGACTTTACAGTACACTCCCACGACCTTTGACAGTGAAGCATGAAGTAAAATATTAAAATAGATATCTGGCAGATGCCGTCGTCCCCAACTAGATTAAACATTTTTATAAACATTTTAAGAACTTTAGGCCATTCGAAAACTGGCTCCCATCATCAGCTTGATATGCGCTACTAACTTTTGTTGTCGTTTTGCGACGATTTTGACATCAGCTGCTTTCGAGCGTCGTCGGTAGCTACTGACTGTTGTTTTGTAATTTCGTATAGAGGGTTGTGTGAGTTAGTTGTGTTCTTATATAAAAACAAATCGTTGTTTACTTTAAAAATTCAAGTTCCTCTAATATGTTTATCTTTGATGGATTTATTTTCCTTATTAATTATAGTAAGAGTGTATTTTATTGTATCCATGCGATGACCGGCGTCGATGACTTATTTAGTGTAGCTAGATTTCCCCCCCCCCGCGTACATGAAATCTTTAAAATGCTCTTTGTATTTTATGTTAAAATTTCTGCTGGCTCTGCCTTTATAACATTTATTACAATATTCACATGTTAATTTGTAAAATCCTTTGTTGTTAAATGTACTGTTTTCTTCTATGTCGTTGCTTATTATGTTCACGAGAGTTAAATAAATGCTCACCACCTGTCGTACAGTGTACAGGATAGTTCATAATTACCCTTTAATGTGTCAAGAGTCTGCAGATTGTAATCTTTAGAAAGTGGAATGGTATGAAAATCCTTCTTGTTTTGCATACTTGCTAAAACACTTACTCAATATCCCACTGAGTGTCACATATGACAATTTTTTATCGTTATCTAATTACGTAATGTTTGATTTAAAGTTGATGTGAGATAGTCGTGTGTTTTATGAATGTTTAACAGAAATAACATGTATATTTTACCAAACACTTGTTTGGTAATCCGAATATTTGACACTTCTTCATGCCAATGCACCATATATCAAAGCAGAATGGAACCATATCGTAAAAAGCTATCCCATCAATAATTATGTCAAATTTTCTTCTTCTGAGATAATACAAGAAATAAATTAGGTACGTGTTGGCGCAAGAACACTAAGGAATTTTGCGTAACCTTATGTTAGGTAAAGGTAAAGTGATTACGCAATTTTTAAAAATGTGATAATTAAGTCAAAAATACATCGAAATAAAAATACATTTTTTTATTTTCATCTACATATATCTACTCCCATTTAAGTGCGGGAAATTATATCAGGCATATGTTCATCTCCACTATCTCGGCAGACAATTACTCGGTCTATGAAGTTCTGACTGCTATGCAGTAACAGTTAACGATGAGCGTTATCGTAAAATGGCCAGAAACAAATTATGGCCTGCTTTGGGTGAAGTGGTTTCAGCAGGACGGGGCTACCTGTCACACAATAACCCTACTTCATGAAAAAATTCTCTCAGTCGTGACAACTTGGAATGGACTCCCAGATCTTGTGACCTTACTCCATGCGACTTCTTTTTATGGGGTTATGTGAAAGTCCAAAGTCTACCTGAACAAACCACAAACAGTTCTCTAACTTAAGGAAGAAAGTCAACGTGTCATCAACAACATCAACAGAGATGTCTGTGAAATGGTCACCACGAACTTCGTAAACAGAGTAACTGCCAACCGAGACTGTGGAGATGGACATATGCCTGATACAATTTTCGAACTTAAATGAGAGTGTATGTAGATGAAAATTAAAAAAAAAATTCAATGCATGACTTATTGCATTTTTTAAAATTTCGTTATATATGAAAGACCCTACATTTATGAATAATTGAATTCATAGAAAATGTATAAATTCTGTAATGCATGGAGCCAAAAATTTACAAAGTAGAATACAATGCATAGAAATGAATTTACTTAGAAGAACAAATGGCTACACAAGATTGGATCGATATAAAGCATTTAGATATAAAGAAGAAAGTTAATATATCCACTGAAAGAAAAAAAAATCAAAGAATATAGAAGAGATAAATAGTTTAAATATGTAGAAAGAATAATATAACAAGATTACCAAAAGCAGCATTTAACTACAAGCCAAGAGAATCAAGGAATGTAGGAAGGCCAGTGAAAAGATGGAGAGAACAACTGTGAGGCGGAACAGAAAATTTGCCTAGCCAATGAAGTGAAGAAGAAGAAGAAGATGGAGCCACAATTATTAATTCACGTATATTTATCCAGAGAACCCTCTAAAATGTGGAATTACATACAGATTATTTTATTACAAATAGGATTATATACACTAAATAAAATATTAAAATGATGATCTTGAAGAAGATTTTCGGGCTGTAGGCCGTGGTCGTGAAGCTCGTATTTCCCCGACGTTTCGCCAGAGATTGCATCTGGCATCCTCAAGGGTTGTCTTGAGACTGGCAATTCTGTTCTTGTTGTTGTTTGGCAATGTCTAGCATCGCTCAGTGCGCTGCACTAGAACCAGTTGCGGCTCCCTGGCAGCAATACCATAGTGATTATCTAGATGGAGTTTAACCACTTAACCCAATATATCTAGCGGCGTTTGTGTTCAGTTTATAAAAAAAATTGTAAAGGGAAGGTGGTGAAATGAGGTGTAATCCTACTAAAGCAGGGCATCGTAAACCACTCGGCCGGACAAGCAGAGAGTCGGCAATTCTGTCCACTGTCTGTCCTATTTCTACGTTCACAGCGATGTGTTCGTAAGTTATATCTGCCTTCTGATTGGTCCGCGTTAGGGACTTCCATTGCTCCAATGAGATTGCTGTTTGATGGTCTAGTCTACATGAGTACAAAATATTAAAAGATTTTGGGATGGAAATTTCAGTACGAGGTACAGGAGTCAAAAGTAGTGGTATCCCTAGGAGAAGATCCAATCTGAAATAAGATAATACACAATAACAAATGCCTAGAACAAGCACAACATTTTAATTATTTAGATTGTGAAATATCTTATCAAAATAAAAAAAGATGTGAACAAGAAAATCACAAATTTTAAGAATAAAATAATACATCAAAAGCTAAATTAGTACAAAAATCCACAAGAATAAAAATATACAATAATTTAACATTACTTTTGTACGGCAGTGAGATTTGGACATTAAGAAAAATATACTGGAGCAGAATCAAAACTACGGAAATGAAATTTCTCAAAAGGACAGGAGGATACACTCTTTTAGATACAAAAAAAAAAAAGAATGAATAAATTTTAAAACAATTAGAAGTAGAATCAGTAGAAGAAAAAGTCAACAGATATAAATGGCTAGACCATATTAAAAGAATGAATAATTAAAAAATCCCAAAAATGATGATGTAATATAAACCTAAAGTATATCGAAGATCAGGAAGACCACTTAAAAGACTGGTAGATGGGGCCGAAACAGGTCTATAAATGCCTAATTCGTGACGGATGATGATGATGATTTTTGTTTTTCAGATGAACCTCTGACGAACAAGGCCTACAACTCAATGATATTAATACGCTGTTAGTTTATGCTGACTATTTAACTCATGCCCCAAATGGGAGTCAATAACCAATCACGTTTCAGTGATTTCTGTTTTACAACCAATCACAGTCGTGTTTCACCAAATATTTATCAATGTTAAATTTACCATATTAAAGAAAGCTCCTCCTTTTTAATATTCTGAACAGGTCTGGCCATTATTTTGCAGTGACTGACTCTATAAGAAATACAGCTACCAGATTGTATATATAGTGCATGGATGTCAACACATAGCGCTTGCAGGAGTTAATATAAAAACATTTGTAGCAATTGACTATACCACCAAAAAAAGAAACCACTGTTTGCACTTTCTTAAGTGTATTTTTTCCCCAGGTAATAATCCAGAAAAAATATAATTGTCATATTTACATCATACGACATCAGAAATGAATTAATATACAGTTTGATGTGTGTCATTTTTTCTCCACTAGAGAGCATTCTTACAATATTGCGTTCCTTTGGCAATAAATAGTATGATCTGGTTGCAGTGATAAACAAAGGAAGCAGATGAAGCGTATCAATTGATTCTCATTTGTTTTCAAACATCGCCGTTTACATTAAATATATAAATATTTTAAAATAACTATAGTTAAATAATGATTTGTGAGTAAACAGCTTAATTTTATACGTTAAATAGTCTTAACAAATGCCACTCTTGATTTCCAAATTCTCTAGATAAATTCACTCCTCACTTCGTGAGTCGTGAATTTATTGATAATTTGGAAATCACTCGTGGCATTACTTATGATGATGTGTAGTACTATTGGGCGATAGCGAAGATATACTTAAGATCAACACGCACACACTATTGCGTAACACTAAGACATTGGGACTGGAAGAAAATATTAATAAAACTAATATATGGGCATACATAGAAATGCATTCTATGATGCAGATAGACAGCTAATTACAAATGAGGGAAATTTTGAGGAAGTGGCTGAATTCAAATACCTAGGAACAATATTCACAAATATGAATGAGATGCACAAAGAAATTAGACATAGGCTCAATTCTGGAAATGCGTGCTATTATGCATTACAGATACTCTTGACGTGCCAACTCCTTTCAAAAAACGTTAAACTGAAAATATATAAAACTAGTATTTTACCAGTTATATTATATGGTTGCGAAACAAGGACTCTTACTTTAAGGGAGGAAAGGAGATTACGAGTATATTGACTTAGGCTTTCACGGCCAGAGTTATTATGATGATCTTGTAGACGATTTCCGGGCTGTTGGCCGTGGTCTTGAGGCTTGTAGTTCCTCATCGTTTCGCCAGAGACTGCGTCCGGCATCCTCAAGGGTTGTCTTGAGACTGACGATGATCTTATAGACGATTTCCGGGCTGTTGACTCAAGACAACCCTTGAGGATGCCGGACGCAGTCTCTGGCGAAACGTTGGGGAACTACAAGCCTCAAGACCACGGCCAACAGCCCGGAATCGTCTACGAGATCATCAGAGATTACGAGTAGGCCTATTTGAGAATAAAGTTCGAAGGAAAAACTTTGGACCAAAGAGAGATGAACAGCCAGGTGAATGCAGAAGACTACTTAAAGTAAACTATATGATCTTTATAAGAAGTCAGATATAATAAGAACAGTTAATTCTTGTAGACTGCGATGGGCAGGACATGTGGCACGAATGGGAAATTAAAGATATGCATGGAAGCTTCTAGTAGGAAAATCAAAGGGGAAAACGTACAGTTGGTAGACCAAGAATGAGGTGGGAGAATAACATTAACTATGATTTGAGGGAAGTAGATTATACATGGGATGATTGGAAAACATTAACTCAGGATAGGGATGTATAGAGAGCTTATGTCGCCGCGGCCATGAACCTATGAGTTCGATAGTGCTAGTGAGTTAGTTAGATGAACCTCTGACGAATCTATACGTCATGTCAACCTATCCTGCAACGCGTGTAAGCGTACATTTCCCCGTACTTTAGTCTTGAGACATAGGCCTACCAAGTTTCATAAATAGGCCTTCAGAAATCTTCTTGTATCTTGTAAGCCCATGTTTCCCTTAACAGAGATTTAGGTGCTCTCCCCCTACAGGGAAGAATTTGAACCATACTAATTTAGTTACACTTGTTTTCATATAGATGTCATTTGAGTGGTCCGTGGTCAGCGTTCCGCCTCATACTGACATCTAGGAAACCAAGGTAGTACTAGGACGGGAAAATTCGGTAAATTTTGCTTAGAGGCCTTTTCATTCAGGCTTAAGGGTCTTTTACGAGCCTGCAAATCCCTCCCAGAGGACTTGCTCCTTGGATTTTTCCATCATTAAAAATCCATCGGCCCCGGCCGGGTTTGAACCCGCGACCTTCGGGACCAGAGGCAAGGAGCATAACCACTAGTCCACCGCGGCCGATCTTCAGGAAATAGTAAAACAATTGATATATAGCCTATTCTTTGAAAAATATAAATAAAATGGCGAATGTTTATATTGTTTGGAATTAATCAACAGTCTAATCACACAAGTCTATTAGTTTTTATTATCCAACTAGCTAAGAACATGAACTATAACGTAAATAATTACTGAACAAATTATATTTACTTCATGTTATTGAAATAAAACTTCATGTAAAAAACCTTGAAGAAAAAAACACGATAACTCATTCAAATAAATCCTTCTGATAAAAGCAATATAGGCCTAATTATAGAGTAAATCCAAGGACTTGTGATTAGGAAATTGTTAATAATGGCTTTAAATTTTTAATTCAGTAATTGAAAAGCAATGACAACATTTATTTTTAATTTATTCCAGTTAAATCGCATTTTTAGTATTTTATTTGCTGCTCGAAATTCAACTGTTTAAAATGATATAGCATAATATGCATTTCTAACATTTTGAGGATGATCATGATGATGATAGTGACAATAGTAGTACTTACTTACTGGCACTATCGAACCCGTAGGTTCATGGCCGCGCGGACATAAGCTCTCCATACATCCCTATCCTGAGCTAATGCTTTCCAATCATTCCCTGTATAATCTACTTCCCTCAAATCATAGTTAATGTTTTCTCCCACCTCATTCTTGGTCTACCAACTGGGCGTTTTTCCCTCTGGCTTTCCTACAAGAAGCTTCCATGCACGTCTTTCATTCCCCATACGTGCAACATGTCCTGCCAATCGCAGTCTACGAGACTTAACTGTTCTTATTACATCTGGCTTCCTATAAAGACCATGTAGTTCATTGTTATGTAGTCTTCTCCATTCACCAGTCTGTTCATCTCTCTTTGGTCCAAAAATTTTCCTAAGTATTTTATTCTCAAATACTCGTAATTCTCCTTTCCTCCCTTAAAGTAAGAGTCCATGTTTCACACCCATATAATATAACTGGTAGAATAATAGTTTTATATATTTTCAGCTTAGCGTTTTTTTGAAAGGAGTTGGGACATCAAAAGTCTCTGCAATGCATAATAGCATAGTGACAATAGTAATAGTAATAATAATAGACGAATTAGATTAAACATAAATAAAAAATAAGTGCGGCAAAGATAATATATATATACTGTAATAGGAAGAACATCACGTCATAACTTGGATGATTTTAAGACAAATGCAGGTGTTTTAAAGGAATGATGAGTAACCTATATCCAGTTCTCGACAAAATCCAAATTTATATAACAATTATATGGTTAACTCATGTGGAAGTGAGGCCAGCAACCGGCTGGTAGGCCTTGGGCCTTTTAGATATGTCGCTCCATGGAGTATGAATTAGTTTTGGATATATATTTCCGGTTTTAACGGTGTTGACATATTTTTCCGGCACCAATGATTTGTCTTCAATTTCGTTTTATCATTTTCCTCCATTCATCTCTAGTATAACATAGTTCTTCCTCTATTTCCCAGTCCTTGAAAGTTTCTCTAATCCCTTGGATCCACGTGGGATTTGGTCGTCCTTTTATTCTCGTTGCTAATGGTGTCCATTCCATTATATATTTTTTTGCAATCTTCTCGTCCTCCATTCGCTTAATATGCCCGTACTATTTTAGTTGTTTTTCTTGGATAAATTATAAAATCGAGTTTTGCATATTCATGCTCTCTTTTACAATATCATTTCTAATTTTCTCTCTTCTTTGATATCCCTGCAGATCTTCTTCAATAGTCCATTTCTGCTACCATTACCGGTAGTTTTCTTTTCATCTGATAATTTATAGTCCAAACCTGTTTTGGATATAATAATAATAATAGTAATAATAATAATAATAATAATAATAATAATAATAATAATGAAAACCACATAACATGAGCTACATAATCTTTATGGGAAATAAGATGAATTAAAACAGTTAAGACTCAAGATGAATTAAAGCAATTAAGTCTCATATACTAATGTGTATATATATATATATCTTATAATTAAATGTTTAACATTGAACAATGCAAGCTTAATATGGTATGATAAGAAAAATAAATGCCTGGACGGGATTCGAACCCGGATCAGGCATTTATTTTTCTTATCATACCATATATATAATATATATATATTATATATATATATATATATATATATTATACAGGGTGTATAAAAAAGGATGGCGCAAACTTACATGGTTGAAAGTACACGATAATAGAAGCAACAATGTCCCAGTAAACATGGGTCCGCAAACGAGCCGTTTGCGAGATAATTACGAATGTATGGTTACAAGCCGCCACTGATTTAATTGTAAACAGCATCCTAGTTGGTACACATTAATTTGAATTTAGACTTTACTATTAATTTTTTATCCTATTTAGTTCACATTTCACAGTTCACTTCATTTATGGGTTACCTGTTAAAGGAGGTGTTCGAAGTGTCTTCCTTGCATCTGGATGCAATACTTTCTCGTCTCTGCAATAATGTCGAATTCTTTCCAAAACCCCTGGATCATTTCTGAATTCTTGACAAGGATGTACAACTCTCTGCTCCAGTTCTTCAAAAGTGTTAACGGGTGTGGCTGTTCTCTTCGCTTTTGAGGTGACCCCAGACACAAAAATCCAAAGGTTTAGATCAGGTTATCTTGGAGGGCCAAAGTACAGATCCGCTTCGACCCTATCCATCTTTGGCCGTATCTGCGCGTTTAGATGCGTCTTACAGCAGCAGCAAAGTGTGCCGGAGCTCCATCCATGCATGTACCACAAACTCCGACGTTACCTGAAGGGGAAAATCCTCAGCAATTCTGGAAGATGATGCCGCAGAAACCTAAGGTACCTCCGTCCATTAAGTTTTCCTGAAAAATGTGTGGGCCTAACGATATATGATACCTCGATACCCCCACTAACCACACATTGCAGTGAGAGGAACGGTGCTGATGTGGTGACTTATGAACAGCATTGTGGATTTATTTCACACCAAAAATGTTGTATTATGATAATTAAAACGCCCATCGCTTGTGAATCCTGCTTCGTCTGTAAATAAATGTTACATTACAAACGAGGGTTGACTGCAGTCTGTTGTTGCAAATCCACTGACAAAACATCACTCTAGGAATAAAGTCCTCATCATTGAGACCTTGAACTTGTTGGAGATGGTAGGGTACAGTAAATTGCGCTGTAAAATTCTCCATACACTACTGTGGCTTGTTACAGGGCCACTTGTGTGACAATTCTTCTCATCGAGTTCCTGGAGAAAGCTGTACTGCTTCCAACACCATATCCTCAACCTCAGGCGTAATGCGAGCAGGTCTACCTACTGCTCTGCCATGTGCAAAACCCCAATTTTCTCTCAGGCGCTGATGGACCCTTGTAAATGTACGACTTTCGGGGTGACTTCGATCAGGATATGTTTCTTGATACAAGCGTGCAGCCTCCCGTGCATTGTCATTAGCCCTACCGTACATGAAATGCATATCCGCATACTCTTCGTTACTGTAAGGTTCCATTGTAACTACAACACAGCACAAGTGGCACTCCTCAGACGAGACTGATACCTTTTGAGACTGTGTACTGTATCCGTCATGTACGTTCTGCGTGTAATGGTTTGATTACAACTCCACCTCTCGGCAATGCACAGTTATATAAACAAAGAACATAGGACGGCTTCAAGTGCGCAAGGAGTAAACCTTACGATGTTACAAACAATGACGTCAGTGGCGGCTTGTAACCATGCATTCGTAATTATCCCGCAAACGGCTCGTTTGCGGACCCATTGTTGATTCTATTATCGTGTACTTTCAACCATGTAAGTTTGCGCCATCCTTTTTGATGCACCATGTATATCAGATGTGTAATGTATATATATATACACATTACACATCTGATATATATATTATGTGTTCCATAGTTAAAACCCCTCTACCGAAAGGTTGTGTCACTATAAGGCTCGGGTGGGATGTAACTCAGTTAATAATAGACAAAAATTATTTTTTTTAATACTTGGTCCTTTCATACAAAAGTATCATAACATATAATAACTAGTAAAAATACCTATAAGGTGAGAGGTTAAACAAGTTAATTTAATGGAATGGAGTTTATGAAAAGTTCATGTAAAATTCTAAACTAATTAATTTCAAGAAAATGCTGTAAAGTAGTTGCCTTCTCAGAAATTTCACGACTGGATAGCGCTTTCTAAGAACAATTTGAAGGGACAGTGTAGTTGCTAGTTGCTATGGGGATTCCCTAGCAATGAGTCCATCTTTTTTTTTTACGACGCCAATAACCGCTTCCTTCGAAGCTGCATTCTTTAAGTAGAATACTATTTTGCTTTAAGAATACTGTCATAGACTAACTTGCTGACACTATCGAAACCCAAGTTCAAAGCAGCGCGGATATGCGGATATGAACTCTCCGTAAATCCCTATCTTGGAATAATTTTTCCAATCATCCCCTGTTTAATTCATCTCTCTAAAATCATGAATATTGTTAGAATATAAAAATTATAATATGAAAATATAAAATTAGGTATTTTGTAAATCTGTCTCCTCACTGATGAAAGTATTAAGACTTCATCCATGGTCAGTATCAAATCAACCTTCTGTTGAGGATGGGACTATTCCCTAAAGGCCTGCAGTGAATTAATAACTTTATCTACTGAGGGCATGGACTTACAAGGTACCTAATTTTCATCATCTTCTTCTTCTTCTACTTCACGGATTGACTACAAAATATCGTTTCTTTTTTGCATCCATATTATAGATTTATTTAGCCTGGTGGAGTTAAGGTCGTGTGGTCTTCTCTTGCACTCACCGGACAAACATATGTTACATTTAAATACAAAAAATTACAATACTAGTACATACTAAACAATTAATTATCTGTCAAATTGAATAATAATGACAATAATGTCTAATAATACAATAAAATTAAATACAATTAAAATTAAACTAATGATAGAATGTATACACAAAGGAATAACAGCTCGAATCTACTATACATAAAAAGAAAAGAAAGAAAAAATACAAAGAAAGTAACAAACTATAATGAATTGATTTATCGCTTATTATACAAGGCATCAGGTAAATATATTGACAAATCTGAAAACTATTTTTATTAAATAATAAAAAAAGTTATAAATTATTAAAAAAGTAATATGGGTGAGTTGTTTCTGTTAATAATTTTATTTTCAATTTGTTTCTGAAAGATGGTAAAGTTTGGCAGTCTCTGACATAGGGTGGAAGGGAATTCCATGTTCTAGCAAGAGAAACTGTAAAAGACTTCGAATAATAGGTAGTATGATGAGGAGGGTATCTAATTTATGTGTATCAGAGAGTCTAGTGAAGCGGTGTGATAAATAATAAGATAATGATGTGTTTAATATTTTATAGAGAAGGCATAGGGAATGGATGGTTCTACGATCTTATAGACGAAGCCATGACAATTGTTCCAGGGATGGTGTAACGTGATGAAATCTGCGTATACCACAAATAAAACGTATGCAAGAATTATGAACACGTTGAAGTCTTTGAGTAAGAACAGTATTTAGGTCAGTAAAAAAAGTATCACAATAATCAAAATGGGGCATTGCAAGTGTTTTTACTAAGTGTTTGGATCTCATGGAGAAAACTGTATTCTCCATGGTGCTCTTGGACGTCCCAACATCTATACTCCTCTGGTTTATTTGTTATACGTTCTTGATCCATTCTTTGAATGTGGTCGAACCAATTTTTGTTTGTATTCTTTAATTCTGTCTGTTAAGCTGAATTTGTTAAGCTCATTCCTAATATCTTTGCTACATTTTTATCTTCTGTAGTATATCCAGCTACATGTGTCAGGAAACCCATTTCTACAGATATTATTTTATAAGTTGATTTTTTTTATCGAAGTATAGATTTCGGAGTCATATATATACTAACACAGGAACAGCCATATCCGGTACCTAATTTAATATTATAGTTTTTAAATTGTATAACACCTACCTCAACGGAATTGTATGAAGAATTTTATCAGTAGATTTATTGTTATTCTCTCACCTCGTTCTTGGCTGAACTACGTGCACTTCTCCTCTGGTTTTTCTATAGTTTCCATGCCCCTATTCCATTTCACATTCGTACCACAAGTCCTCACCATCGCATTCTAAATATCTAACTAACTAACTGACACTATACAACCCGTAGTTTCATGGCCGCGTGGTCATACGCTCTCCATACATCGCTATCCTGAACTGTTTTCCAATCTTCTTCTGTATAATCAACATCCCTCAAATCATGGTTTTTTTTATTATTCTCCCACCTCCTTCTTTGCCTACCTATTGGACATTATCTCTCTGGGTTTCCTACAAGGAAAATTCATGCCCTATTTCATTCCCCATTCATGCCATATGTCTTGCCCATCGCTGTCTACTAGACTTTACTGTTCATATTATATCGCAGTCTTCTTCTTCCTTCCAAGTATTAGGCCAAGGCCTGTTACGATCCTATAGAAAATTTATATCGCAGTCTATGAGGCTTAACTGTTGCTATCATCTCACGGTCTACAATATTTAACTGCCATACACTGTCTTGTTAAGGAATTAATTTACAGTATCTATCGTAAAAATAAAGTTTTTTTTTTAATATTTTGCTAACGAGTAAGACAACCAAATTTCTTACTATCCATAGAAATTGTGATTCTTTTGTTTGAATTTGTGAGCAAAAAGTCTTTTAACACTTGAATCCTGACATATTAATATTATATACAATATGTGAGGTTGAAATATTCGTAGAGCCCCTGCATCATTTTGCTAAAGTAGATAGAACATGTAGTATTATTATTTAACTATGCTCTTTACCAACTCAAGTTAATAAGCATCACAATTAAAATCAGGACTTGAAAGGACCGACGGATTTTGCCAGAGGCCTCTTATTCTCTTCAGTTCCTTCGTATCGTAATGATTAAAACGGGTATATGTATTACTGAGAAGAAATCAAGCTAACTGCTTTGAACTTAATTTTGTTTGACGTCATCACTACAGTCAGACTCAGGGCCATTTTGAAGTGAAAATATTATGAATGAATGTAATATGAAACCTACCAACAGTTGAATTATTATTTAAAAAAACCAAAATGGAATGGAACGCATGGAAAATACAAAACGAATGACGAGAATAATGAATAGGACACCAAAAGGAAGGGAAAAGATGCAGTGGACTGGAAAAAACGAAGTCTGGATCAAGACCACGGTTATATATCTACATCAGTTAGGAAAAACCAGGTAAGTCTTCAAAGTGATTTTTTACAGGAGAGTAAAAACTAGTTTAATGACTTACATCAAAGAGTGCATACATCGAAAATTCAATGCTTAATAACACCGTCACTATTCGCTTGACGACTTACCCGTTTTTACCGAACGTACATCGGACCAAAAGCTATCGGGAGATGTTAATAACTCATTTTCGACCAAAAGTTGACTTACCCGGTTTTTCCTAACTGATGTAGATATATACAGTATGTCAATTTGGCATTTATACACAGGCATTTTTATTAATACAAATCCAATTTTCAGAAAGTTTTTAAAAGTAAAGAAAAAATATTTATTGTGGTTTGAAGGAAAAACCAAGTTATATCTAAATATGTAGTTCAAAACTTAATTATAAAATAAACATAATTTTATCAAAATAAATAATCTTTATTACATCCAAATACAAGCCAATTTGCTATTCATGCACTAAAGAAAACACTGCAGTGTATTTGCTTGTCTAACTTGCTTAAACATTAATGCAACATGAGTACTCTAAGTTGTGCAATTGTTTACATCTGCCTACTGTGCTAGTTGTGTACACTGACAGTCTGTCGCCTCTAAAATGGGTAAATGTAAAGAACTCAGTTCTGATCTAAAGGATACAATTGTAAATCTTGCACTTAAGGGATATTCTTTGAGACAAATAGGGCAACTGATAGGCAAATGTCATGCAACAGTACAGTATATACTAAATAAATTCAAGTATAAAGGTTCAGTAGAGAATGTTCCGAGAAAACCTAAACAAAAGAAGTTAAGTGGAAAGGAGGAGAGAACCATTGTGAGACAAGTGAAATTCAACCCCAGAATTAGTGCTCCAAAATTGCGGTCTACCCTAGAAGTTTCTACTGGTAAAAAGGTATGTACTGAGACAGTTCGGAAAGTGTTACGCAGAAATGGCTATCATGGAAGAATGACTAGAAAAAGGCCGTATGTAAGTAAGAAGAACCGTGTTGTAAGACTACAGTTTTCAAAAGAACATGTAAATAAGGGGCAGGCATTTTGGAATAATGTTCTCTGGTCTGATGAGACTAAAATCAACCTGTTCGGTTCAGATGGCGTTCATAGAGTCTGGAGAAAAGCCAATGCGGATAATGATATGACCAATACAACACCTACAGTAAAACATGGGGGTGGGTCTATAATGTTGTGAGGGTGTATGTCGGCAAAAGGGGTTGCAATATACAGTTCATTGACAATGTTATGGACAAATTTGGATATAACGACATTCTTCGTAATAATGTTAAACAAAGTGCAGCAAAATTAGATATGCTCCCTACGTACATGTTCCAACAAGATAACGACCCCAAACATATGGCGGACTTAAATAAGACTTGGTTGATATGGAACGTGCCAAAGCAATTGAAAACCCCTCCTCAATCTGTTGACTTAAACCCTATAGAACATTTATGGGCGTTTTTGAAACCTAGGATCCACGGCAGAAATCCTTCTTCCAAAGAAGAATTGAAGAAGGTGGTTACTGAAGAATGGTGCAAAATCAGTCCTCAGATATGTGATAGGCTTGTTAGATCCATGCAGCGTAGATGTCAAGCTGTTATTAAAGCTGAAGGTTACCCTACAAAGTATTAAGGACAGTTCATTTTGTTTTATTATTTTTTCTTCCATTCTGACTGTATGAATAGAAAAGTGACTATAAAATTTACAACTTTTAATGTTTTTTAATATATTATACGTTAAATGTTTATAGAATTTGTTGATTTGTATATATTATGTAAAGAAGTGTACCTGAAAATGTTTAGTTAATGGCAAAATATAATTGCAATATTCTGAGAATTAAAATTGTGCTATTTCAATTATAAAATCTAAGTGTATGAATAACAAATTGACATACTGTATATATATATATATATATATATATATATATATATATATAGTTTCCATAGCAGCCATATTTTTTTAAATTCACGACTGAAATTGCAATAATTTATTTTCATACAAATGCAGGGGACTTGACAGTAGTCATTGCCCATAATTATGAGTAAACAACTAATTGATAACAGTAAATTAAAACAATAAAACATCATAACAAAACAAAAAGTTAGGTTCTTGCTTCCCAGTATCTATCCTTCAGTGTAGCAGAGTGAACTGTAGCAGGTGGTTTCTGTCCATGTCGGTGTTCGTGGAGCACAGAGGGCGGTGAGGACTTCTGTAAATTACAATTCGATGAAGATAAGCTGCAAGACAATCATGTCCTGTGTTTGGTCGAAAATATGCTAAAGCTTCCTTTCGAGGCGCATCTGGTGTAGTGAACTACGAATTGCAAAAATAAAAGTCTCAAATATGATCATAATTGTATAGCAATTTCTTTGAGTTTTCAGTTTAAATAAAGTATTATTATTATTATTATTATTATTATTATTATTATTATTATTTTCATAGACGTTAAGGAATTAATAAAAATTAAGGAACTACGGTCGTGGTTTAGACTTCGTTTCTCCAATTCAGACTCAATGAATGCAACAGGCTGCAATATTAACCTTAAATTGACGAATCACTTTTAATTTTTCGTGCAAGTCATTTTAGTGTGTCCACCACAGCGAAAATAAAATAATATGTTATTATTATTATTATTATCATTTTTATTATTATTATTATTATTATTATTATTATTATATTATTATTATTATTATTATTATTATTCACTTCCTGATTTAGGCAAGAGTTGCATTATTATTATTATTATTATTATTATTATTATTATTATTATTTTGGCATTTATAGACCTGGAAAAGGCATATGACTCTATACCCAACAACAAGTTCTGGGTGGCAATGGAGAAGTTTGGAATACCTAAATCTCTTGTACATTTTATAAAAAGAATGTATGATTGTAAAGCAAGTATTAAGATTGGAAATAGAGTATCCTCAGAATTTGATATAACAAAAGGATTAAGACAAGGATGCGGGATGTCACCAACATTGTTCAAGATATATTTAGAAGATGTATTAATGAAATGGAATAAGTTATGTAGGGGAATGGGAATCAACATTAATGGTCATTTACTGCACAATTTATTATTCGCTGATGACCAGATTATAATAGGACAAGATAAAGAAGATATAGAATATATGATCAGAAAGTTGGTCGATGCATTTGAGGTAGGTGGACTAAAGATAAATTATATTAAAACAGAATATATGGTAATCGGAGGAAATTCAGAAGACCTACAAATAAATAATATGTTAATTAAATGTGTTGAAGAATTTAAATATCTTGGATCTATAATAGATAAATCTGGCACTTGTGAAAAATATTTTATTAACAGAGTAAATTGTGCAAGGAAGGCGATTAGATCCCTGAATGGTCTTTTATGGAATAGAAATTTGACCAGAAAAACAAAAAAAGAGATTATACAGACAATAGTAGAAAGTATACTTACATATGGATCAGAAAGCTGGACAATAAATGAAAGGATGAAAAAAAAAATCTTGCCGACAGAAATGGATGGATTTACGGAGAAGTATGAGAATATCCAGGCTACAACATATTCGAAATACATATATCAGACAAGAAATGAATGCACAAGAAACTGTTATCGATAGGATAACAAAGAGAGCTCTACAGTGGTATGGACATGTACAACGGATGTCGGAAGACCAGTGGCCTAAACAGGTGTTGGATTGGATGGTACCAGGCAGAAGGAAGAGGGGGAGAAGTAGAAGAGCATGGTATGAGGGAATATATGATCCCATGATGAAGAGGGGTATGGAAGATGGTCAATGGGAAGATAGGAATCTCTGGAAAGCATGAATCAAGGGCAAACTGCTGTAAAGTGGAAAGCATGTATTAAGTATTATTATTATTATTATTATTATTATTATTATTATTATTATTATTATTATTATTATTATTATATATTACCGGCCGTGGTCGATAGATATTAGGATAGATGTCTCATTGAGGCGATGTTTTAACTATATGTCTCTCGTAGGTAAATAAGCGTAACTAAATTAGTTTGTTAAGAAACTCCCTCTAGGGAACACCCATGTACCCATGTGGGACTATGAGGTATATACACAGAAACATTCATATTATTAATATTATTGTTAATATTATTATGTTCAAAATTGGAAAAAAAAAAAAAAACAGAAATAACATCATACGAGAAACATTAATATTAAAAAAAATATTAGTGGATTATATAAGATATCCATCCATCCATCCATAGAAATTCTTCCCAAGGGCAGGTTTTTCACTTCAATCATAGCATTTTCATGCTATGCTTGCAGCTTTACTAGGGAATTGTAGGTGTGGTAGCTTCCCGTTGCTTTCCACACCGGTGAAGGATGATGATGATAATGATAAGGGTGATGATGATGGCCATATGATTTCGGGGACCGTTTGGGCCTTAAAGTTTTCCTGACATTTGTCTTACAGGTGAGGAAAAACTCCGATAAAAACTCACCCAGAAAAACTGCCCCGACCGGGGATCAAACCCGGGCCGCTGCGTGACAAGGTAGCACGCTACCTCGAGGCCACAGCGGTGGACATATAAGATATAAGCAATTAAATTAGTATGGGCATATACGACGAATGCAAGAAGAAAGGTTACCCAGAAAAACATTGGATTGGTGTCCATCTGGAAAAAGAAAGAAAGGAATACATCGAAATTCTTGGATTACAGAAATAAGAACTGGATTAAGAACAAGAGGATAGGAGGACATGGAGTGGTTGAACAGAGACGATTGGAGAAAGAAAATATAACTTCAGGTACTAAAAGATATGTAAACATTGAAAATATGTATATAAATAAAATTATTATTATTAATTATTATTTATTATTATTATAATTTATGAAATAATAAAATAAAGGAACTGTTGGTTATTAGAGTGAAATTAACATTCTTTGTGCAAAAATCTGAATAAATGAAGAAACGATTATTTTTTGCCCTTTAAATATAGAAATAAGCTTCATTCCAGGAAATAAACTTATCGTTTTCTCCCGAGTCACGCAAATGTGAAGGAATCAATACATTTCCATAATTCATACAGCTATTATTACGGAATAAAGAATTCACCTTCAATTGGTATCACCTGTTGAAGTGTTTTGACCCCCCGATATTGATGGAGTTCTAAATTGCTGCACATAAATAATACTTACAGAATACATTTAAGACAAGAAGTATATTCTGAGATTTCTTTCTTTAGCTTTTCGGTAAATGAAGTTTCTTTTCCTATTTCAGTTATGATTGGGATATACAGAGCGTTCTGTCTATTGAACTCGTTCCTTAAGGAAGTTCTAGAGAATCTCTACATTTATTATTACACTGCTCAAAACAATTAGAGGAACACTATGAAATATGCAAATATTTTTTCATTGGATAAAGGTACAAACATGAAATTAATAAAGTACATTATTTGTGGTTATTTATTTATTGCTCATATCAGTAAAAACAAATGAATAACGCTGACAATTAACTTTTCAAATAATTCCGCTATGTAAGCAATTGAATCTTGTGCTTATTTTTCAAAGTTAAACACTCGTTATATAGAGTTAGTATCGTGTATGGCCTCCACGACATTCGATAACACTTTGGCACCTTCGTGGCATGCTCCCAATAAGATTCTGGATTTCCTCTTGCGGGATATTCTCCCATTCCTCCTTCAGAGCATCTCCAAGTTGCTGCAGAGTTTGTGGAGCTTGATGTCGGTTCCTGACCTTCCTGTCTAGAAGATCCCACAAGTGTTCAATAGGGTTGAGGTCTGGGCTGACCGCTGGCCACTCCATTACCTCAATTTCATTCCTCCTCAGGAAATCCCTGGTGACAGCCGCAGAATGTGCCCTGGCATTATCCTGCATAAACAGAAATCCAGGGCCTACTCCAATGGCAGCAGGTACTACATGCTCTTCCAGAACGTGCTCGATATACCGGACAGCATTCAGTCGCTGGGGAACAAGTACAAGGTCCGTACGATTGTTGTACATAACTCCGGCCCACACCATTATGGAACCTCCTCCGAATCTATCAATTTCCTGTACAGCCTCTGCAGAAAATCTTTCTCCTGGCCGTCCCCACACCCTCAATCGACCATCACAACGTGTAAGACGATACCTGGATTCGTCCGAGAAGAGCACAGACTCCCACTGGTTCAGGTTCCAATCACCATGGTTTTCAGCATACGTACGTCTTGCTGCCTTATGCCCATTTGTTAAGCGTGGTTTTTTAACGGGCCTTTTTGGACGAATATTCTCTTTCCTTAATCTGTTCCTTATGGTTTGGTCTGAAACCCGGATTCCGGAAGCCATATAAAGGTCATTCTGCAGGTCTTCTGCAGTTTTTGTACGCTGTCGAAGAGCAGAAAGAACAACGTATCTGTCATCCTGGGGGCTTGTTTTAAATTTACGGTCCTGGCCACGTCTTCTACAATACTGACCTGTCTCTCTGTGCCTGTTGCGTAACCTGGACACCACGGAAGGAGAAACCCCAAGCTCTCTAGCCACTTGTCGCAGAGATTGACCTTGTCGTAAAAGATGTAGAGCATGATACACTTCAAACTCATTTAAATGCCTCATTTTGTCAGAGACTTCAATAAACAAGGCAATAATCAACATTCGTCACTATAGCAACATCAGGAACCTTACCAATTAGAAGTGGCCAGTGCCTTCCAAAATAAAAAAAATTGTCTATATTTGTTATTTGAGGTAATTTCTCTGTATTTAGGCCATGGGTATTTGAAATTTGTATCCAATGATAAAATTAATAATTCAATTTACATATTGTCCAACGTTCAGCATCACGGCTTTAAAAAACAATTACTTATCCAATTTATTACAAGTGTTCCTCTAATTGTTTTGAGCAGTGTATATTATATTTTGTATTTTCATAATCAAGTCAGTAATTTAACCCTTTAATTATTGGCAAAATACTAATTTCTCGTGTGTTATTTAAATGTGGCGGACCGCGCTGAAAACGAAATCGTGCATAACCATTATTATTAGGTACATTGTATGATTCCACACACATTTAAGTAATTTATTCACGTTAGATTTCTCCTGTTTTAATAAAACTAATAAATAAATTAAAACAATTGATGTATCCTATGGGATACATTGCCAAATTAATGGTTAAACAAATTCTAGGTTACTGATATAATAATTACAAGTCTATTGTGATGTTCAACGCCGACTTCGTATAAAATACCACTAAAAATATACACCTGCAGACAAAATAATTCGTACATGGTATTGAACAGCAAACCATTTTTAAGTAAACTGCAGCACACTAAACGCCTTTTCTGCACCAATGAACGCCATATTTGATCAACTGATATGACTGTCCTCTAGCGGTAAAATTTGCAAGTTACGCCTTGTCAACAAGTACGTATGAATTTCCTCTATCTAATACAAGTGTTTTCGCCATGTCTATTATGGTTATTGTTCTGCAGACCCACGAAACAGCGGAGGGACTTTTGACTTGCCCTGTATATCGAGTAATTGCATATCACAACAATAAATTGTGTGCTTTTCGTTTGTATTTATGTAGGTGGCACGGTAGCATGGAACCTCCCCCCCTCCCAGATAGTTAAAAAATCCATGGACCTCGGCCAGTTTGAATCTGCTACCCTGCTACCAGAGGCAAGTAATGTACAGTAACTCCTAGACCAGGGGTCACCAATTGGCAGACCGTGGTCCGGATCCGGACCCTGGGGCTTTAATTTCCGAACAGGATAAATATCGAATTAATACAATTTTTTAAAACCGGTTAAACATCGAAAACAATCAGTTGACCAAATTCCATGTCATGATAGTATTATTGTTGGCTCGGTTGGCAGTACTGTATATGGTCAGAGATTTGACTGAAGATGAACGGGATTCCGTTTGAAACCTGGTATCGTGAAAAACACGAAATTTGTGAAGTGAGATATTTGAATATTACTCTGACCATATATCAAGTTTATCATAAACTTATTAATAATAAATTATTAGAATTAATAACTGTGCACTACTGTGCTGTATCCTTTTAATATGTACCATGTGTTTTGTTTAATTTGTGCAATTCATACCCATAACATAATTTAAATAATTTCCTTGTAATATTAATTACTTTATAAAAGCTTCGTATGTTTAATCAACTGCGGTTCAGATCTCAACTTAATTTACTACCTTGAAAATGAACCTTCACGAAATCTAATTGGCGACCCCTGCCCTAGACCATCGATGTCGATACCTACATACTTACCTGATTTATTGAGACTAGTTTTTGTTAAGCTGCCAATCTAAATATAATTCTAACAGTAAGTTCCAGATGGATTTAATGGTAAAATTCCAATAGCCTTCAAATGATAGAAGCATTGACCTTTGTGGGGAAAATACAATAAACAAGAAATGACAAGAGTTTTGTAATGACCTCACACAATGCAGAGTTGTAACCTTGTTCTTGATCTGCGCTAAGTTATTGCACACAGCCATATTATGAAATAAATATTTTGGCGGGGAAATGTGTGTGTTTTCATTGCAAAGTTCCTTTGCTTCAATTTAGTTTTTTTAATCACATCTTTCCAAATATCAATATAAACTCACTTACTCTCCTACTCACTTGCCCTGTAATAATAATTAATAATAATAATAATAATAATAATAATAATAATAATAATAATAATAATAATAATAATAATAATAATAATAATAATAATAATAATAATAATTAAAATAATAATAATTAAAATAATAATAATTAAAATAATAATAATAATAATTAAAATAATAATAATAATAATTAAAATAATAATAATAGTAATAATTAAAATAATAATAATAGTAATAATTAAAATAATAATAATAATAATAATTAAAATAATAATAATAATAATAATAATAATAATAATAATAATAATAATAATAATTATTATTTATTATTATTATTATTATTATACTTACTTACTTACTTACTCACTGACACTATCGAACCCGTAGGTTCATGGCCGCGCGGGCATAAGCTCTCCATACATCCCTATTCTGAGCCAATGTTTTCCAATCATTCCCTGTATAATCTACTTCCCTCAAATCATAGTTAATGCTGTTCTCCCACCTCATTCTTGGTCTACCAACTGGGCGTTTTCCTTCTGGCTTTCCTAGAAGAAGTTTCCATGCACGTCTTTCATTCCCCATACGCGCAACATGTCCTGCCCATCGCAGTCTACGAGACTTAACTGTTCTTATTATATCTGGCTTCCTATAAAGACTATGTAGTTCATTGTTATGTAGTTTTCTCCATTCACCTGTCTGTTCATAATAATAATAATAATAATAATAATAATAATAATAATAATAATAATAATAATAATAATAATAATAATAATAATAATACTAGTACTACTACTTTGTTTTCCAAGTCCTAGAAGCCCTTGGCCTACCAGTCGGTTGCTGACCACACATGCACATGTCTTAATCAAAGAGGTAGACGATCATCTAGACAGTGTAGGGGTAATATGTGGTCAGCATGTCGGGTCCCCCAGCCGTTATAGCTGGTCTTCTCAACTTGGAGTCGATACTTATTGCAGCTACCTAAATGTCTAAGATGCTGAGTGGGCACCGGCCCCATATTGTCCTAAATTCCATGAGAAAATGTCTTCCTCCATGGGGATTCGAACCAGCGCAAGTCCCATAGCTCTGCGGCAAGGCTTCTCGCCTTAACCACTCAGCTACTACTACTATTACCACTAATAATAATAATAATAATAATAATAATAATAATAATAATAATAATAATAATAATAGCTTTATTTTACCTGACAGAGATAAGGCCTTACCTACCTCTCAACCAGGTTAAAAAAATACAAAACATTGTTCTTACATCTAAATTACATCATCAGCATCATCCGGGATCATGGCAGCTGCCGCCGTCTTCCGGAAACCAAACGCCATTCCTCTCTGTCCATCCATTGATCTTCCTCCAATCCTCTGATATTTATAGCCGCTTGTACCCCTTTTATCCAAGTTTTCTTTGGTCTTCCTCTCTTCCTCCTTTCCATTGGGATCCATTCCATAACAATTTTAGGCAATCTTTGCTCTGGCATTATTTTGACATGGCCATACCACTGTAATATTTTTTTTTCTCTAAATGTCTATGATGTCCGACTCCTCTTGTACACCCATAATTTCCCCTCTAAATTATAATAAACATAAATATTATATGATATGGCTACAATATAATTATTTACAAAATATTTTGATTTAATCTAGATGTAACGAACGAAGTATTCATTCTATACCACCACATTGTCATTTCGATACTCTGATATTCTCTCCTTGCACAGCATTATTGTAATCCACTTCTGAGGTTGGGGCGCCTGGAAAGCGGAGTAACGCTGCCTCAAAAATATATGATAGGTGATGATGGTGGTAATGATGCGCCAAGAGAGGCCTAATCCTAAACTTATGAATGATGGCCAGATGATGTTCGGGGACCGTTTGGGCCTTAAAGTTTCCTGACATTTGCCTTACAGGTGAGGAAAAACTCTCCAAAAAAAAAAAATCACCCAGGAAACTTGTCCCAAACGTGGATCGAACCCTGGTCCGCTGCGTGACAAGGCGGCACGCTACCTGGAGACCACAGCGGTAGACACAATGTAATAATAATAATAATAATAATAATAATAATAATAATAATAATAATAATAATAATAATAATAATAATAATACTATTATCACCATTACTACTATTACTACTACTACTACTACTACTACTACTACTACTACTACTAATAATAATAATACTAATAATAATAATAATAATAATAGCTTTAATTTATCTTGCAGAGTTAAGGCCTTAAGGCCTTGTTTACCAGTCAACCAGGTTAAAAATATTCAAACAGTATTCTTACATCTAAATTACAATAAAAATAAATATTACATGGTACGTCTACAATATAATTATTATTTACAAGATATTTTGATTTAATCTAGATTTTTTTTCAAATGCCCCAGGTTTGTCTTTACGACATTCCTGGTTTCTCTCCTGGCATGGCGTACTTGTAACCCATTTCTGAGGTTGGGGCGCCTGACAGGCGGGGTTACGTTGCCCCGATGATATGATGGGTGATGATGATGATAATGGTGCGCCAGGAGAGTCCCTATTCCTAAGCTTAACCTAAGATGAATATGAATGACGATGATTGCGATGTGGCCATATGATTTCGGGGACCGTTTGGGCCTTCAAGTTTTCCTGACATTTGTCACCCAGAAAAACTGTCCCGACCGGGGATCGAACCCGGGCCCGCTGCGTGACAAGGCAGCATGCTACCCCGAGACCACAGCGGTGGACTATTTAATCTAGATGTAACGAATGAAATATAAAATGTACAAGATAGAAAAATGTGTGTGTGTGTGTGTGAGAGAGAGAGAGAGAGAGAGAGAGAGAGAGAGAGAGAGAGAGAGAGAGAGAGAGAGAGAGAGAGAGAGAGAGAGAGAAAGATAGCTATAGATCCCGGAGACTCCTGACTGTGCTGACGTAACCTATGCATACTTCCCTACCCTTACCTAATCATTCCATATACAATTCGCTTCCCTTAAATCATGCCGTAAGTTCTCCCAACTCATTATTGACCACCTATTGGGCACTTTTCCTCTACTTTTTCTACAAGAAGTAGCCACAAACCGCTTTCATCCCCCACTCTTGCCGGTTGTAGATTGTTCGCATTAATACGGAGGGTTGCCCCAGAAAAGATAAGACCACTTTGAAAGGTTCTGACAATAAAATTATTAACTGTAGCTGCATGAAATTTGGATGGCATTATCAGTGATGACTCAGGTATATGTCAGTGTAGTCGGATTTTTATTTAAGCGAGTTATGGCTTCGAAAGTCGCGGATTTATGGCAGGGTACATCGTGAGGCTTTCCGACGCCAATTACAGTCAATCCATGATTGTAAAACGGCGCAAAGAGAAGGGATTGAGAATCAGTAAGGCGTGTGTGGGCCGTATTATAAATTTGCATAAAAATGGATTCCCACCGGAAGCCCAGTGTTAAAAAAATTGACAAGAGTACGGGCGCAACCGACCCGGACGACAGCAATAGTGGCCAAATTCAAAGCTGAAGTGACCAAAGAAGCTCCAACCCAGAGAAGCATTTTAAGTCGCACATACACATCTAAGGGTACAGTCTGGCGCATAATCAACCAAAATTTGGACCTAGAACGGCGACATAAAGCCCAAGGGCATGCTCTTAAAGAAAGACACATCAGAGAAAGGTTCACAATGCAAGAAAGTTGTATGAAAACCATTTGAAAGGTGATAAATGGCAGTGGGTAGTTTCTCTGGATGAAGCATGCATCTACCTTGATGATACAAACAGGCTCCGTGCAATTTATTACCGCCCAAAAGGACAAAAGGGGAGTTCCGACTTCATCTGGGAAAACAAAGAAAAGTTTTCCAAGGGGTTTATGGTGGTTGCAGGTTTTTGTGCCAGGGGAAGCTAAGAATTCACAGAGTTGAAAGCAAAGCCAAAGTCAATGCAGCCTACTTCCAGGAGAACGTCATTTTTAATGAAGGCATCCCTCGATTGTATGGTGCCGACACCTCAAAATTTTGGATCCACATGGTCGAGTCACACTGCAAGATCATCTCAGCGATACTACAGCCGAAAATTAGATGAAACAGGCATCCATATCATACCCTTCAATAGAGTCCCTGTGAAGTCATCAGACGCCTCGCCGATTGATTTTTGTGGGTTTGGTCTCCTGAAACGAGGCCTTGCTTCAAGGCGTCCCACCATGGTGAAGGGCCTTTGGAAAGTTTGTCAAGAGGTTTGGGCTGACATTCCTGTTCCTGTGCTGCAACGCAGCCTCCTGCAGTGGAAACTGAGATGCATGGCAATAGTCCATACCCACGGCCAGCATATCGAGCAGAATCGTGGTGGCGAAAAGGATTTTCGCCACGATGAAAGGTATGAATTCTGTCTTATCTTATCTGGGTCTACCCTCCGTAACTTTGGACGTACACGGGAATTATTATCAACCATTGCATGCTGAAATCTACCTTGAAATTTTTTTCACAGAAGCGTTGTGATGTACCAAGGCCGTGTCCAAAACAATTATCTGCCTTTTTTTAAATACAAGGCACAGAAATTAATGCCATAATACAGCAAAATCGACTCCTATACGGAGCAGATGAGTTCCCTTGCTTGAGTATGAGCGGAGTGAAGCGAGGCGGGACGCGGCGCGGGCGGCAGGTAGTGAGGGTTATTCAATCTACCAATTCAGGAGTTCTAATACTCTCCAATAGATTAAACGAAAGATTTGGCGGTGGATTTTAGTGCCTTACAGTTAGAAACAACAGTTACTTCTTTTGGAAACGGCCTTGTACATCACAACCCTTCTTTGGAAGAAATTTTATGGTAATTATCGGTATGCAATCGTTGACAGTTCCCTCGTTAGTTTTATGTAGTTTTCTTCAATTTATTAATTATTTTTTTGTCTCTCTTTTGTTCTAAAAATTTTCCTCAAATAATCTTTATGTATTCTGCTGTCTTAAAATAAGAGATTGTGTTTCGCATTCATAAAATACGAGTATCCTATAACGAGGAGAATAACTGGAAGGATTAGCGTTTTATACATTATCGAATTCCGAAGGATTGAAGCTATTGAGGTTGTTTTCAGGAAACTATTTTTAGAAATTCCTACTAATCTTCGCCGATCGCATCTATACCTTATCCGATCTTAGAGTGATCATAACATAAACACCAATTGTATCCTTCCGCCATTCGCGCCACAATTACATTCACATTGACAGAGAGCATGTGTGAAGTATATAAGACATGTGATCGCTAAATGGGATATATTACAAAAAGTTGGTGAGATTTTTCACTGAACTTGTGAAATACATGTAAAAAACTGATTTTTTACCACTAGTCAAAGGTTTGCTAGACTTGTGTTTTAAAAATTTAGATGGCGACACAGCAACAGAAGACTCGTAATGTTCAGCCATTTTGTAGCTTCAGAATCGACCGAAGCATGACTAGAATCCATCATCCATAGGTAATAAACTACAGTGTGATTATAAAGCCTCAGTACATTTTAAAGAAATCGCTTACATATCGTATTTCTGTTACAGCCATTCGAAAGATACAAATCTGTTCAACATTGAAGAGCGGATAGGGATTGTTGCTGCGCGTTTAAGAGGCCAGTCATACGAGGAAGTTAGAGACAGATTCCAAAGGAAACCATCACGAGAGACGTGTATCTTGATATGTTGCAACTTTTCTTACAGCCACAGTTACAGCAAGATGGTACCATTGATACAGTGGTGTTACAACAAGATGGAGCACCACCACACTTTGCTCTGGCTTACGCGGGTATCTCAATGACAGGTTACCCAAAAGGTGGATTGGAAGGGCACCTCCTCGTATCTGGGCACCTCGTTCGCCAGACATCGCACCCCTGGACTTTTTGGTTGGGGGTTCATCAAGCAACAGGTGTACAGAACCAAGTTCCCTAATCTGCAAGTGCTAAAAGAACGCATACGCCAAGCGAGTCAAATGATTACAGAGGATATGTTGGTGCATGTTTTCCGGGCGACGGTGCGTCATTGGAAAAAATGTTTTGAGACTGATTGAGGTTATGTTGAACACTAACTTGATAGTAGAAACTGCCTTATAATTTTTGTTTTATTTGCGCTACGTTATCCACAAAATGTACTGGGACTTTATAATCACACTGTATTTTAAGTTGTAATTATTAAGTATATTTTAGAATATTTTCTATGTTTTGAATATTATTATTTTCATTCATGAAGAATAAAAGTATATTGAGAGCACATATTTTTAATTTAATGAAGGAACAAGACCTCTCCTAGCGCATTATTACCATCACATATCATCGGGGGAGCGTAACTCCGCCTTCCAGGCGTCCAACCTCAGAAGTGAGTTACAATAACCAGAATGTCGAAATGACAACGGGGTGGCATTGGTTTAAAAAATATTTTATTTTTAAACATTTACACTTTCAGTATCAAGGAATAATTTAATCAAGTTATGTGTCTTTATAGGAAGCCAGGTATAATATGAACGGTTAAGTCTCATAGACTGCGATAGGCAGGGCATGTGGCACGAATGGAGAATGAAAGACATGCGTAGAAGCTTCTTGTAGGAAAACCAGAGGGAAAACGCCCAGTTGGTAGACCAAGAATGAGGTGAGAGAATGATATTAACCATGGTTTAAGGTAAGTAGATTATATGGGGACGATTGGAGTTGATTAGCTCAGGATAGAGAAATATGGAGGGGTTACGTCCGCACGGCCATGAACGTTTGGGGTCAATAGTGTCAGTGAGTTAGTGTGTTAATGAATGCGGCATTGAAGCTATGGGTTCCATGATGCATAAACTTAGTTAAAAGTTACGTTTAAAAATGAGTATTGTGATCTAGATTGATTCATATATTTTGTAAATAATAATTATATTGTATAGATGTACCATTATTTATATTTATTTATATTTTTTTGTAATTTAGATGTAAGAATAATTTTTGTGTTTTTTTTTAATCTGGTTGAGTGGTAGACAAGGCTTAAGGCCTTAACTCTGCCAGGTAAAATAAAGCTGTTATTATTATTATTATTATTATTATTATTATTATTCTACTACAAGTTTAGGCTATGCAGTCTGTTCCGGCGAAGTTAAAAGTGGAGTCCATCTTCTACGTGGTCTTGTTCCTCTGGGATTATACAGGAAGGTTCTTTTTGGTATTCTTTCGTTGTTCATTCTCATTAAGTGTTCTGTCCATTTTCTTATTATTTTCGCTGATTTTATCTTCAATTTTATACATATTTAATTATTCTCGTATAGTTTTATTCCTTATTCTATCCGCTCTTGTGCATCCTTTCACATTACGTAAAAATAGCACTTCCGCAGTCAGTATCCTGCTTTTATCCCTTGATTTCATTCTCCAATTTTCACTTACATACAACAACAAAGGAACAGCCATTGTTTTATATAATTTAAGCTTCGTATCTTTCCTTGTTTTCCGACCTAAGGTTCTTTTTATGGTTCCACAAATAGCCTGAAATTTATTTATTTTATTTTCTATATCTTTATTTTCTCTATAAGTTATAGGCCAATCACATCCTAAATATTGGAAATGTGATATTTGTTATATTATTTTGTTATCCAGTACAATTTTTGATCTAATTTCATATTTACCAATAAATGACATTACTTTTGACTTATTTATTGATATTTTACAATTATATCTATTGGCTATTAATTTAAATTTATATGCTAACATTTGGAGCTCATTTTCAGATTCTGCTAAAAGTACAACATCGTTAGCGAATAATAAAGCATTTATTTTATCTTTATTATCAATTAATATTCCTTCATTAATTAAAACCTTCTTCCATTCTTTTAGGATATCGTCCATGTAAATATTAAATAAAATAGGTGAGAGTGAACAGCCTTGTCGTACTCCTTGGTTTATTTGAAAAAAATGTCTTATTTTTAGTCAGCTGTGGGTCAATACAAATATTTGTTCCATAGTACGAGCTCTTAACAGTTTCTATAACTGAATAGGGAGGCCTTTTTCTATAGGATCTCCACAATATTTACTGTTTACTCGATCAAATGCTTTATCTAAGTTTATAAATAACAAATGTGTTTCTAGTTTTTTCTTGTCTTTTGTTTATTATCTGATTCAGGGCAAATACTCCATCGGTATAAGATCTTCCTTTTCGGAACCCGTTTTGTTCTTCTGCTAGTGTTACTTCAGTAATTCGTTGTATTCGTTTTGCTATTATTCTAGCATAGATTTATATCCACTATTTAGGAGGGTAATGCCTCTGTAATTAGATGGTTGGTTTCTTTCTCCTTTCTTGTAAATTGGTTTTACTATACTTTGCCTCCATGTTGCTGGTATATTATGAATCTCTCAACACGTATTAAGAACATTCAAGAATCTTAATTTAAAGAATATATCTACATATTATTATTATTATTATTATTATTATTATTTATTATATTAGTATTATTATTATTATTTATTATTATTATTATTGATATTATTATTATTTATTATTATTATATTGTTGGCTCCTTGTGTGGCTTCACCTTTCTATATACTGTACAAGTTAGTGTGAGTTCATAATACAATAATGCTGATAGAATATCAGATGGAAAGAAACAATAATTGTACAACAACAAACAAACCCCGACGCATCATGACACAAAACTTGTATACGTGCAGATTATAAAGGCAAGAATCCTGATCCGCCTCAAGGCTTGGGTGGCTTCAACTGGTACCGAAGCCTGTTCGAGGTCGCAAGGAGTTACGAGCTGCATTCCTCCCAATGTCGCCTACTCTGCAGGAGTCGTGACTAAGCTTTTCCGCGCTAAGATCCCCCGTCACATGAGTCACGTCATTTTACACCTGATGACAGTCACTCATTGCTACTGTTGACGTGTCTTTTTTAACCTTAATGGCTTTTCATTAACACCGCAATCAAATGTATGATCCGGTTATCACTCAGATATCTACCTCGACACTTGAAGCGATTTCTCAAGGAATTAAGTTCAGATTGTTCTCATTAAAATCATCATCATCAGCAGCAGCAGCAGCAAGGATTAGACCCTAATCTGTTCCGATCTCATGCTAGAATTGGCCTGTCCATATTTTATTGGGGTTTCCTACATTTATTGGTCCTAGTGGTTTGTAATGAAGAATCTGTTTCGGAATTATCCTGTTATCCATCCTATTGATGTGGTCCATCCATTCATCTCTGTATTGTGCAACTCTATCTAATAGTTTGAATATATTTAGTTCACTTCGTATATATTCATTTCGTTTTCGATTTGTTATTGTATAACCAGCAACACTCCTCAGAAACCTCATTTCTGACGTTTCTATTCTTCGTTCCTTGTTTTTGGTTAACACCCAGTATTTCGATCCATATAGTAGTGTTGGAACCGCCTTTGTTTTATAAAATTTTAAATGTCTTCTTTCTAGTTCCTTTGAGACTTCGTTTTATGGTGCCACACATATAATTAAATGTTATTTAGTTTTCAATGTCTTCACTTTTTCTATATGACACGTTGTATCCCAAGTAATTAAAATTGCTCACTTGTTCTATTATTTTATTCTCTAATTGGATTTTTACTTTTAATGGCTCATAGTCTCGAAAGCCTAAAACTTTTATTTTTAGAGTAGATATTTTCAAGTTGTATGTTTCTCATATTTTACTGAATTTTAAATTGCCCTTTGTAAGTCATCTTCAGTCTCAGATATCACAATCTGATCGTCTGCAAAAAGTAAAGTACCTAATAACATATCGTCAGTTTTAAAATGTTCAGTTAAAACAATTTGTCAATTCTCTATTACATCGTCTATATATACAGGATGTCCCAAAATTAGGCCGACAAACTTTGGGAGCTGAAGGAAGGTTTTTTGCTGCGGTGCTTCGTTTAAGCGCTGAACAAGTTAATGTCATTACTGCCTTCCACCCAGTTGGTTTAGAAACGTAAATTACATTTGTGTGTAGTATGTATATTTTAAAGGAACACACGAAACAAACAAAACAAAGACGCTTGAATTCGGTTAGCATGTTTACTTCCTGAGCTCATCGTTGTGTTTCCTTGACATTGTGCATTAGTTTGCTGGAATGGCTGCTGCATACTAGTTTATTTACAACATGGAAAAGTACATGTGGAATGAGATGATGGACATGCTGTTGGTGTATGGAAAAGCTGGTTCGGGTCGTGCGGCTGGCTTTACCAAGAACATTTCCGAAACCGAAGAGTTCCTCATCACACTACATTTGCCAGCATTGAACGTAGACTACGTGAAAGAAGCTCCTTGGATAGACGAGCAGAAGGTCAAGGACGGCCACGTTCTGTACGGATTCCTGAGAACGAGGAAGATGTGTTACGGTGCATTAAAACAATCTTGCAGCTAGTACTCGCACCATCGCTCGAAAATTGCACCTAAGTCGTAGCACTGTGGGAAGAATTCTGCAGGAAATTTTGTTGCACCCTTTTCATCTTGAAAAGGTCCACGTAATGAGGCCTCAAGACTATTCTCTGCGACAGCAATTTTGTCAGTGGTATCTGGACAAAATTGAAAACGATGTACTGTTTGCATCCCATGTCATGTTCACAGATGAAGCATGTTTCACACGTGAGCAGTTATTTAACAGTCGGAATTCACATGTTTGGGCCTTCGAAAATCTCCATGCTACTTTCAGAGGTCACATCAACTGAGATTTGGTGTTACTGTGTGGGCCGGTATTGTGGATAACTTCTTATTAGGAACATACATTTTGCCCGCCCGACTCAATGCTTACAATTACATAGTATTTCTGCAACAAGTTTTGCCTGATCTAATGGAAACAGTCCCCCTTCATATCAGACAGGACATGTGGTTTCAACATGATGGGGCACCAGCTCACTTTGGTGCTGAAGTACGTCGTCATCTTACGGCAACATATGGCAATCACTGGATACCCAGAGGTGGACCCATTGCCTGGGCGGCACGCTCCCCTGACCTTACTCCACTTGACTTCTTTTTGTGGGGGCACATGAAGACTATCGTGCATGAAACACCTGTTTAATCTGAAGAAGATCTTGGGGCACGAATAACCTGCGCAGCTGGCGAAATCAGAGAAATGCCGATGTTTTTGTGGATGGGAGGCAGTAATGACATTAACTCGTCCAGCGCTTAAATGAAGCACCGGAACAAAAAACCTTCCTTAACAAAAAGTGTTTAAAATAATGTCATCTATCAGCTCCCAAAGTTTGTCGGTCTAATTTTGGGACACTCTATATATTACAAAGTAATTGCGAAAGAGGGCATTCTTGTTTTACTCCACAGTTTATTGTCGCTGTTTTGTGTTTTATGACCAATACTCACTGGCACTATCGAACCCGTAGGTTCATGGCCGTGCGGACATATGCAATCCATACATCCCTATCCTGAGCAATTGCTTTCCAATCATTACATGTATAATCTACTTACCTCACACATAGTTAATGCTGTTCTCCCACCTCATTCTTGGTCTACCTACTGTGCGTTTTTTCACTGTTTTTCTACAATAAGCTTTCATGCACGTCTTTCATTCCCATACGTGCCACATGTCCTGCCCATCGCAGTCTACGAGACTTAGCTGTTCTTATTATATCTGGCTTCCTAGAAAGACCATGTAGTTCATTGTTATGTAGTCTTCATAGTCTGTTCATCTCTCTTTGGTCCAAAAATGTTCCTAATTTATTCTCAAATACTTATAATCTCCTTTCCTCCCTTAAAGTAAGAGTCCATGTTTCGCATCCATATAATATAACTAGTAGAATAATATTTTTATATATTTTCAGTTTAGTGTTTTTTTAAAGGAGTTGAGACAACAATAGTATATTACAATGCGAGGTTGGGAAGTGGTTTTTACAGAATTGAGGTAAAATGTTTAAAAACCGAGCGATAGCGAGGTATTTAATTTCCGAGATTCTGTAAAACACTTCACAAACGTACGTTGTACATTATTTTTTGCACGATGGTGTTTTCAAAACAATAAATAATAGTAAATCTTTGTTTGGAAATATTTGCGTTCATTATAAACAACTGACTAACGTTAACAGTGTGGGCAATGTTTATTAGTTGAACAAACATGAGGCTTTGAAAAAATTATTGATATCATGGCCGCAAGTACGTATTTATTGTTTTATATTGTTTCAAATAAAGTTCAGTTCATTTAAAATGCAGTGATTTGTTTCGTATAATGTACATTAACACTACCTTTTAGCTATATTCTGTATATACATTGTACGTAGTACACGTAGAGGGCAGTGGTTTTACTTCCCGCACGTGGGTGTAAAAGTAATATTACAGTATAGTTATTTAGGTTGGCAACCCCGAAATGTAGGAAGTTGAACTTTCAATAATGATCGCCATTAAAAACGCACAAAACGCACTATCGCGCAAAAAAAGTATCTGTAATGCATAATAGCACGCATTTCCAGAATTGAGCCTATGTTTAATTTCTTTATGCATCTCATTCCTATTTGTGATTATTGCTCCTAGGTACTTGAATTCAGCCACTTCCTCAAAATGTCCCTCATTTGTCATTAGCTGTCAATTTCCATTATATAATGTATTTCTACGTGTGACCATATATCAGTTTTATTGATATTTACTTCCAGTCCCAATTTCTCAGTATTACTCAATAGTGTGTGAGTGTTGTCCTTTAGTATCTCCTCGCTATCGGCCAATAGGTACTACATCATCAGCACAAACTAACAGCTTATTAATACCATTGAGTTGCAGGCCTTCTTCGTCCTATAGAGATTTGATGGCATGATCTAGTACAAAATTAAACAGTAAACGAGATAGTGCATCCCATTCTGGATTTGAAAAGTGTCCGAGAATTATTTGCCTACACGTACTCTACTCTTTGTGTCATTTAGACACATACGTATAAGTCTAACTAACTTTTTAGGAATTCCGAACTCCAGCAGGATACTATATAACTTCTCCCTCTTAATTATGACCCATTCTAATTAATATTTTATCATCTACATATAAACTTTCCTCCCTAAGAGGATACATTTCTCATGAAATATTTTTGAAAAATCGTTACATCTTTTCTTTCCCATTTCAAGCTTTGATATATAGGACATAGGTCTGTATGGACTTTACAAAATTACAGAAAAATATGTATTAAATATATCTACAGAAAAAAACAAAAGTTATGGCATTTCAAGATGTAGATCGGCCGCGGTGGAATAATGGTTATGCTCCTTGCCTCTGGTCCCGAGGGTCGCGGATTCAAACCCGGCAGGAGATGATGGATTTTTAGAATAGAAAAATCCAAGGTGCAAGTCCTCCCGGAGGAACTTTAAGCAATGGATCGCTAGTCTGAAGATGCTTAAGCCTGGACAAAGAGCCTCTAAACACATGTACCGATCTCAAACGTCTGGAGCAGGTGAATAATTTTACATATCTAGGATGCAATATCTCATATGAAGAAGAAAAGGATGCAAGTGCAAAAAATCTATTTTTAAGGATTTTAAGGTTAATAAATTCTATCATCAAACCACAATTAGTCCAAAAACTTTCAAGAGTAAAAGTGTATAAAACATTGGCTCTTCCAACTCTCTTGTATGGTAGCTAAGTATGGACATTGAAACAGAATGATATACAGATACTTAGTTTTGCTGAAATGAAATATATTCGAAAGACTGCAGGATACACACTACTAGATCATCAAAACAATAAAGAGACTTTAATAGAATTACACATGGAACCTCGAGAAAACAAAATTTTTGATTATAAGTCAAGATGGATACAACATGTTAATCGAATGGAGGATCAGAGGATTCCCAATCAGATGTTAGGCTTCAGGGGAAAAAATGACCAGGACGTCCACTTAAAATACTTTTGGATGACATTTCTATTGAAGCCAAAACAGGCCAACAAATGGCCTAAATTCGTGAATGGGTTATGATGATGGTGACAACATATATATAAACCTTCAGTCTGCATACGTTCATGCTCGCAAAACTCGAAAAATAGTTGGTCGATTGTTATGTAAATTTGTACATACAAGTTTTCAGGTACGAAGAGTGTTTAGTCGCTATTATTCTCTAAAATCATTAGGTGTAGACATTCATCTCAAACAAACATTCGAACATTTTAATACCCCTCCAGCGGTCTGAATTTTTTATGTTTCACAACGGAACTTAGCATATGCTATTAAAATAAACAATATATTGTATTACAGATTATCAATGAAACCCAAATCACCAAACTAGAAATTAAAATACTCAACGAGTTTCGATAACGAGGCTATCATTACCAAGGCTAGTTATTGATTGTATATAGGGATATACATATATATGTATATTACACTGGTCAACATGATTTTTGTCTCATGAGTACCAATAGTTGTACTTAATGCAGTTTTTTATCGTGTTTTCAAATATGTATTTCCAATTTCTCCATCACCCATAGTTTTTTATTTCAATTTCAATTAATGGATTTAAATAATTATTTTTTCGTCCATTTGTCCAATGTAAAATAAAACTAAACGATTTCAACTATGGAAAAGAGATATCAAGGCAAATGAAATCCTAATATGCTGCCGATTATTGTCAGACCATCAAAAGGGATGCTCCACAGGCGAAATATAGCAGAAAATCGTCATTTCTTACTTTCTAGGCGAGTCCGAATGTTCGAATATTGTGTAGTTACGAATGTAGAAAATATTAAAGTGTTTGAAATGATAAATTTCTGTCTCTCGGAAACCTTGAGTGATGGAGAAAACCGATAACATATTTGAAATCAGGAGAAAAAATACTATCAGAATCACATATTTTTCTTTCTGAGACAAAAAAAAAGTTTATTTTTTGTTGCTCAGTGTTATCAATCAGTAACTAGTGTTGATAATGATAGCCTCCAAAACGAAACGCGTTGACTATTTTAATTTTTAGTTTGGTGATTTGGATTTTATTGATGTTTTAATACAATTATATTATCTCCAAAATAATATTTATTAATATAAGACATATATTATCCAAATATCAGCGAAATCCGATCATTAGAAGTGGGGGTTTACCTGAAATCCGAAATTAAAAATTGACTTTGGCAACGGCCATGTTTGATAATCGCAATGTACATCATGCAATTTAATAAACCTGTAATTTTCTTTTAACTTATTTAACTAAAAATAAAAACACTTATTTCATTTAATTAGGCGTAGCAGCACACACCAGGTATTAGCTAGTATATTACAATAAATAGCTCTGTAATTTTTTTTACCCAAAGTTGTATCTATATTTTTTTTCCGTTTGACCGCGTCCGCTGTTTACCCGGCGTTGTCCGGGAATCTACTCTCCCGATCTTCTTGGAATAAATGAGCTGAAATACAAAAATTAATGTACTTCTTACAATTAGTTGAATAAGTAAAATGAAAAATAATTATAAATGTATATCGTAATTATTTTAAGATTACCCGTGCTGATTACTCGTGTTGCCCTGAATCTACTTATATTGATCTTCTTGGCATAATGAGTTAAAAGACAAAATTCGTTATTGTGAGTTATCCGTAAAAGAATACCCGTCATGTGCTTTGCTATGCTTGTATAGGAATCTACGTACTTGTCTCGATCTTCTTGGCATCAATGAAAGACAAAAATTGTTATTCTGAGTTTTCTGTAAGAGATAAACAAATGCTGTCGGGAACTTTTTCGTAGAGCTTTTTGATATATTCAATTCTGTGTACATTAAATTTGTGTATTTGTTATGGTTTAGGCAGCGTAAGCAATTTAAACGTCCAAAGAGCTACTTTTTTCACGTTTTCCACTATAAAGGGCGATTTTTAAGGGTGTAGGAATTGAGCATCACAACTCTTTTATAGCCTATGTTCATCCCGGGAATCTCCTGAACATTTTAAAAAAAGCCCCATCACAATCGGATCAACGGTATGGCCGTGCATAAAGTACGAACAAACAAACAAACCAAAAAAAAACATTAATTTATATATATATATATATATATATATATATGCAAAAATGTGTATAGACTGCAAATTATGTATTTAATTGAATATGTATTTAATTGAATTAATAATAATAATAATAATAATAATAATAATAATAATAATAATAATTTTATTTACTTAGGAATTTAGACTATGCTATAATTTTCCTCAACCAAACGACAAATGTATACTTGTTCAAAGAGGAATCGCATGGGATCCATTTTTTTTTTTTTTTCCACATTAGACAAAATTTCGCATTATAAAAAAATATTAACAAATCTTAGATAATAGATTACCGTATATGTTCTTTTTTCCATTAATTATTTTTTATTTGTGTTTTAAAATATCATAAACTTGGGGTTCCTGCATTTAAATTTAGTCATTATTTCGCGTACTGAGAGTTTGTTTTTCTTTATCTTCAATCGCTTTCACTTTTTCGTTTAATGACAATGATAAATACGATTTAGCCTTCTTTATTCCGAAAATTTAGAACGCTACCTGTGAAAAATACGTACACAATCGGTCTCAGATCTTAAACTAATTTAAGATTTTACAGTGCACTACTTATTTGTAGGACAAAATATGTCACACGCCAAATATTTGTTAAACGAACCTGTATTTCGCATAAGGGTGTGCAGTGAGCCGAAAGACAATTTCAGATACAGGTAGAAAATCTACTTCACCCGGGTGAGAAATCATTCCTTATTGTTATTTCGACTAACGGGAATTCAATGAATTGGAAACTAATTTATTTGTCTCTGTCTTTCCGCTTTATAAACATTTTTTACATGAATTGTGTAGATATATGCTTCCTTTTCCGTGTTATACAGATTCCGCTTTATACAGAATAAATACACATAATATCACTATAATTTCGCCGGGACCAAAAATGTGTTCACATTGGACATATTTCCGCATTATTCACGTTCCTAATTAAACAGGGTTTACTGTGTATATACATGCATATATATATATATATATATATATATATATATATATATAAAGTAAAGTGATCCCACAACATGCCCGGAGGCCCTTGGGGTAGTAGGAGGTTAAGGCTCCCACTTTTTCTAGACAATCGGCACTTTATGTCAGCCGGGTTGTCAGCCCTGCGTGACGGCCGCCTTTACCCCCAGAACAAGCGTCTGGTACTCATTTCCGTTAGAGGCTGAGTCGACCCCAGGGCCATAGTGCCGCCAGAGGGTTTGGGTCAGTTTAAAAATCCTGACCCCAACGGGACTTGAACCCTCGACCCTCCAGCTTGTAGCTCAGTGCCTTAACCACTACGCTACGCCGTGCCCCCACATGCATATATATATATATATATATATATATATATATATATATATATATATATCCATCCATAGTAATTCTGCCCGAAGGCAGGTCCTTCACCGCAATCAAAGCATTTTCATGCTATGCTTGCAGCTTTACTAGGAAATTGTGTAAGTGTGGTAGCTTCCCGTTGCTTTCCACACCGGTGAGGGATGATGGTGATGATGATAATGATAAGGATGATGATGATGATGAAGATGATGGCCATATGATTTCGGGGACCGTTTGGGCCTTAAAGTTTTCCTGACATTTGTCTTACAGGTGAGGAAAACCCCGATAAAAACCTCACCCAGAAAAACTGCCCCGACCGGGGATCGAACCCGGGCCCGCTGCGTGACAAGGCAGCACGCTACTACCTCGAGACCACAGCGGTGGACATATATATAAGAAAAATAAGTGTTTGAATTGGATTCGCCTGGTGGTGTAACGGATAACACACTGGGGTACCGACCCAGAGTTCCGGGTTCGAATCCCGTCCAGGCATTTATTTTTCTTATGTCATATTAATCTTACATATCTCAATGTCAAAAATTTAATTATAACATATATAATTAAATAAATTACTGGGCCGTCCTATGAAACGCTGGAGGGAAAATTTTCTATAGGATCGTAACAGGCCTTGGCCTAATACTTGGAAGGAAGAAGAAGAAGAAGAAGAAGAAGAAGAAGAATTAAATAAATTATAACATATATATATATATATATATATGTATATAATTGGGGCACGCCGTAGCGTAGTGGTTAAGGCACTGCGCTACAAGCCGGAAGGTCGAGGGTTCGAGTCCCGGTGGGTCAGGATTTTTAAACTGAACCAAACCTTCTGGCGGCACTATGGCCCTGGGGTCGACTCAGCCTCTAACGGAAATGAGTACCAGACGCTTGTTCTGGGGTAAAGGCGGCCGTCACGCAGGGCTGACAACCCGGCTGACATCAAGTGCCGATTGTCAAGAAAAAGTGGGAGCCTTAACCTCTACTACCCCAAGGGCCTCCTGAGGCCTGTAGTGGGAACACTTTACCACTTTATATATATAATTAAATTTTTGACATTGAGCAATGTAAGATTAATATGACATAAGAAAAATTAATGCCTGGACGGGATTCGATCCCGGAACTCTGGGTCGGTACCCCAGCGTGTTATCCGTTACACCACCAGGCGAATCCAATTTAAACACTTATTTTTCTTATATATATACATATATATATAAGATATATAATGGATAACATGCTGGGGTACCGACCCAGAGTTCCGGGTTCGAATCCCGTTTAGGCATTTATTTTTTCTTATGTCATATATATATATATATATATATGTCCACCGCTGTGGTCTCGAGGTAGCGTGCTGTCTTGTCACGCAGCGGTCCCGGGTTCGATCTCCGGTCGGGGCAGTTTCTCTGGGTGAGGTTTTTATCGGGGTTTTTCCTCATCTGTAAGACAAATGTCAGGAAAACTTTAAGGCCCAAACGGTCCCCGAAATCATATGGCCATCATCATCATGATCATCCTTATCATTATCATCATCATCCTTCACCGGTGGGGAAAGCAACGGGAAGCTACCACACCTACACAATTCCCTACTAAAGCTGCAAGCATAGCATGAAAATGCTATTATTGCAGTGAAGGACCTGCCTTCGGGCAGAATTACAATGGATGGATATATATAAGCAGCAACTTATGCTCGGACACGGTATATGTATATATGACATGAAAAGAAAAATAAATGCCTGAACCCGAATCCCCTAAATTTATATACCTTAGTGACATAACCACTAATCCGCTCAGGCAAGAGACTGCGGCACATCGCTCGTCCTGCCATCTTTTGGTTACTTAACAAGTAAGCGTTTAAAGAGAATATTTACTTTATAGCAGTGACACTTTTTTATTTCGATATTATAATTACATTTTGGCATTTATAATGAAGACCTAATATGACATGAAAAGAAAAATAACGCCTGAACCTGGATTTGAATCCCAGACATCTAAATTTATACGTTAGTGACATAACCAGAAGACCACTTGCTAAATGTTAAAATTCAAGCATTAACAACTCTAGAAAAATAGAAAGTTTTATAAAAGTAAAGTAATCCCACTACAGGCCTCAGGAGGCCCTTGGGGTAGTAGGAGGTTAAGTCTCCCACTTTTTCTGAACAATCGGCACTTGATGTCAGCCGGGTTGACAGCCCTGCGTGACGGCCGCCTTTACCCCCAGAACGAATGCCTGGTACTCATTTCCGTTAGAGGCTGAGTCGACCCCAGGGCCATAGTGCCGCCAGAAGGTTTAGGTCGGTTTAAAAATCCTGACCCCATCGGAACTTGAACCCTCGACCTTCCGGCTTATAATGCATTGCCTTAACCACTACGCTACGGCGTGCCCCAGAAAGTTTTATACGTTATAAAATTCCAAAAATATGCATTCTTTTCACATAATTGGATTTAATATTTTCATGGTACTCTTAAATCCCAAAATATGCAAGCTTTGGAATGTATTAGAGTGCACAGTCATGGCGAATAAACAATAAAATGTGCAGTATCATTTTCTCTCTGTACACAGTATTTTATCTTCACTTTAACGGTAGAGAACTAATAACATTTCCATGTTTATCTTTTAAATGTTAAAACGTTTTTGTATTAAAAATGTCCCACTTCATGAGATAATGTTGATGTCAATTTTAAAACTTTTAAATATTATACAGTCTGTTATAAATATTTTTTAGCAATGGATGCTTATTTCTCTTTTGTACTCGTGTCGTAACTTCTTCCGTATAATCCATACTCCTCCTCACTCCATCTATCCAATGTTCTCTGTGTCTGCCTCTTCCACTTCTTCTGTTAACGTTTCATTCAAGGATCTTCTTTGGTATTCTATCTTCTTCCATTGTTATGAGGTGTCTATACCATTTCAAACGTTTTTCTCCTATTTTTTCTAATAAGTTTTTTTTTCAACTTGCATAATTCTCCTTTTATTTTGCTGTTTCTAGCTTTGTCCCTTCTTGAAATGTATTCTTGTCGTTCGCCTCCAAAAATCCACTTCTATTGCTAACAGCTTGTTGTTTTGTTTTCTTCTTATTGTCCAGGTTTCGGACCCATATAATGAAATGCTTTGTAACAGAACTTGAAATATAATATTGTATTGTAAGCCCATGTTTTCCCTTTACAGAGACTTAGGCGCCCCCCCCCTACAGGGAAGAATTTGAACCATACTAATTTAGTTACACTTGGTTTCGTATAGATGTCATTTTGAGTGGTCCGTGGTCAGCGTTCCGCCTCATACTGGACATCTAGAAAACCAAGGTAGTACTAGGACGGGAAAATTCGGTAAATTTTGCTTAGAGGCCTTTTCATTCAGGCTTAAGGATTTTTTTACGAGCCTGAAAATCTTCAGATTCGGGACCCACGACTTAAAGTCCCTCCCGGAGGACTTGCTCCTTGGATTTTTCCGTCCTAAAAAATCCATCGACCCCAGCCGGGTTTGAACCTGCGACCATCGGGACCAGAGGCAAGAAGCATAACCACTAGCCCACCGCGGCCGACAAAATATAATAATACAAAATAATAATAATATATCTAGAACTTGGTTATATATTGGTGTGTGACAGTGATGGCCGGGTATGTGCTCACATTATTTACGTCATAAATAATCCATACAGTTTTCGATTAAATTCTCGCAATCACTCTATTTCTTTCTACAAACTATCAGTAACTCACAATATACGCTAACAATTAATCCTGATTTAATTTTTAGCTCACTCAAAATAAATTCACACTTACATATGAGTTCACTTGCTAGAATTTGTCTTATACTCACTGTCTCGCTACTTACTTACAATTGCTTTCGCTGTGAAACCAAGACTGACTGGCCTGTGTCCTCGTCGCATATTATATAGGCGCGAGGGACATTCTAGGGTTAGGTTCGGGACACTTCGAACCATAGAAGCATCTGGTCACCGATCTTTCCCCGAAAGAGAAGGTATATGTTGGTAGAATTATCTGGACTGACAGCCCAGAAATATCGGTGGTTGGCGCGGGTCTTTCGACTCGCGAGTCGGGGACTCACAACAAATCCATTCCAACCAATGAGGGACCAATATTCTACCTTTCCCGCGTAATGTAAACATCGCTATACAACGCGTAACAATATTTTCTATAGAAATATTCAGTGCGATTGTTTATTAACTGTTTGTGAGTCGACCAGTTCGTGACACAAGTGGATAGGGAATTCCAGAGAGGGTAGCAGAAACAAGCAAGGATGAGGAAGAATAAGATGTGTGATGTGGAGCAGGCCTGCTCACTATGTATGGAAAGATGCCCCTCCTATTCAGCCCTACGTCGGATAGATGATTGAAGTCGATTTCCGAAAGGCCTACAGTTTTTTAAAGTTTTAAAAAAACTTTAACCTGGTTTAGGACGGCGGCACCTGCTAGGTATCTATTTTCATATTTTACTTTTTAGTTGGTTAGTTAGTTAGTACTATATATGACACACTAACTGTTTCAGTTACATTGATGTAGCTATTTACATGAGAAATAACAGGTCGCTGACATTGCATGATGTTGCTCTTGATAAGATGATTTGATTATGTTTTCATGTCTAGTCCAGATTAAAATGTTAAGTCATCCTGAATATGCTTGTAAGAATGATGTAAGGCGTCTGTAAGTTGGGCAACTTCTTCGTTATTAATTTATGTAATTTACCTTCAAATGAAAGTTGCTTGAGATCCAATTACGATAACAAACTATTATTTAATAAACGCCCGTTAAAATTAGCAATACACTTCTCAAATCGATTAGTGAAAACAACTGTAATACTATAGTTATTTCCAGTAACAACACCACTGGGATTAGACAAAATCCAGTTATTTTATGCAAATTTAATGTTCATTTCTTTCTTACTTTCTTTTCCTTAGTTTACCCTCTCCATTTGTACGGTCAGCAGATGAAGTAAATAAATGTGCTGGACGATATACGAGAGAGGAAATACAACCAAACATGCCCACAAATAAAGGAACAGTAATATGTCACGCATAAGTGTGGTTTATTTCAGGCATTTTCTACTGATAGTTGTTCATCAGTAGGGCTCGGAAGTTGAGGACCTATAAAATGCCTATAAAACCTTTAAAATACCTGAAGATATCCTACAAAAGACCTAAAAACTGGAAAAGGACGTTAAAAGCTTTGAAGTTGCTAACTTGTGAATAAAGACAACCTCCCTGCCTTCACCCTTTGCTGGAGGCAATTTTCACAAAGTGGCAACTTCTAAAAAAATGAAGTCGAAATACAGGCGGTCAGTAGGCTGGTGGTTAAAGATAATGGGATATTTGATTATGGTTCAATAGTTTCTCTCGCGGAAAAAATGTGTTTGGGGTATGAAATGTCTTTAGAAAGTAAAAATAGATAGAGAAAGTAAAACTAGATAGTATTTTCAAAAGAAGTTGGAATTGAGACTAGACTCTATGGATTCTTGATTTATACAAATGGTATAGAGGTAATCAAAATCAGGAAAAGTTGCAAGAAATTACCTAAAAAAAGGCCAAAAAGGACTAATAAGCCAAAAAAGTAAAAAAAAGGGACAAGAAGTAAATATAAAACCCACCATTTTCTGGCCTACAATGATCCAAAATGTATATACATAATGGTCGACCTCGTCTTCAGACATAGAATAAAAAATAAAAAAAATAAAAAAATAAAAAGGATTTTTCCTCAATTTCCGGCCCTATTCATCTGATTTGAAACTAGCACACCCGCTGAGAGACTGAAAGATTCATGTAGTACAATCCTCATGACGTAATAATGCTGCGTAAAACATTCCTCGTGGTTGCTTTCTTCTGAGCTGTGGGCTGTAGGCATTTTTACATGTCGCACGCCACCGTAGCCTCACAATAGCACTACTTATCGGGAGAGAGATTTTAATTTTTGGATTACACATACATACATTTTTGACCACACAAAGGCATAGAGGTCCTTCTCGAATATGTGATCAGAGAAATGACGGACACCTCCGGCACAACACGAACATAAATATATCATTCACTCATTTATTCATACGAACAAGGCTAATAAGGCCTATGATATGGATTATTACAATGGTCAGATGGCGTTCGGGGATTATTAGAACCTTAAAGGTTCCCAACATTTGCCTTATAGGCGACGAAAACTGTGACATAACTTCATCCAGGAAACATGTCCCGACTGGGTACCGAACCCCGGGCTCTCTGCGTCTGAGGAACGACGCGACGGTGGAAAAATGTATATAATACTAATAATAACAATAATATTTCATTATATACAGGTTTTTAATGTTTACACATATTTCTGTGCCTAAAGTTTTATTTTCCTTCTGCACTCGTCTCTATCCATCCATTCCATGTCCTCCAATCCTATTGTTCGCATTCAAATTCTTATATCTTGCATCCACGAGTTTCGAGGTCTTCCTATCCTTCTTCTTCCAGGTGGACATCATTTCAATGTTTTTCTGGGTAACCTTTCTTCTTGTAATCGTCGTACGTGCCCATACCAGTTTATTTGCTTGTATCTTATATAATCTACTATTGAATATTTAATATCCATTTTTTCTCGTATGACAGTATTTCTTATTTTTTTCTAATTTTGAATATTGCTACTCTCCTTAAGAAATCAATAATAATAATAATAATAATAATAATAATAATAATAATAATAATAATAATAAAATAATAATAATAATAATAATATAATATATAATAATAATAATAATAATAATGATAATAATATAATAATGATAATAATAATAAAAGTGATAATAATAACAATAATAATCTATTATTATAAACAAATTATCAAAAAAACAAGTTCATATTCTAAAGAAAATCATTCGTAAAGAAATATATTCACAAGCAAATATGCATTTTTGAATTTCCTATTATTATTATTATTATTATTATTATATTATTATTATTATTATTATTATTATTATTATTATTATTATTATTATATTATTATTATTATTATTATTATTATCATTGTAATAATAATAATAATAATAATAAAAATAATAATAATAATAATAATAATAGTAATAATAATAATAATAATATCCTATACGATAAAATGAACGATAGATTAAAAATTGATGAAATGCTAAAGGCATAGTGATATTACTCTTACCATAGTAATTTTGAAAGCTTGGACAGACATTTGTGCGATGCCAAACAGGCTGTGAGTGTCCGTCCTGCTAACAATGGATCTAATTAACATGCTACTCAATATGAAAAGGTTGGCAGGTTACAAAGATCAATTACAGCTTCCCTTTCCTCTCTCGCGATGTAACAACTGCATTACTCGAGAGGACCAATTAAGGCATCAACCTCTTGCTCGTCCAATTTGTTAAACCAGGTATCATCTGAGGTCAGACAGCCCACTCTTACCTTAATAAACTCAATCTACAACACAACACTTTCCAAATTTATACAACGCGCTTCAATTTATTGCTCTTAGATCAAGCATAGCCCACACTGTTATAAAGATTAATTTGAGTTGTCTGTTTGTTTGTCTGTCTGTCCCTCCTTCGTGGACTTAGATTCTATTTGCCCGATGGGGTTTCCACCGTCATTTTTTTTTTCTGGAACATATATAACATATTTGCGGATGTAGGCCTATATATATATATATATATATTAGTCACAGAAATTGACTTTTTAAGAAGATCGGCAAGAATATAAAAATTAGACAAAATAAAAAGTAATACAATTAGAGAAATTTTGAATGTAGAAAAGGATATTGTACAAGCTATTGAACAAATCCAACTAAGATGGTATGGACATATAATGAGAAGGGGCACAGAAACAAACAAAGAAGTATTGAAATGGATACATCCTGGAAAAGGGAAACGTGCTAGACCAAAGCCAACGTGGATAAAGGGAATTCAAGACAACCTGAGGAAGAGAAATATGACAAAAGCAACACGCAAGACCGGGAAGTGTGGAAGAAAAAAATTGTATACTTTGGTTGAGGATATCTGTGTATATAACAGAAACAATCCTGAAATAAGTATATATATATATATATAACATTTATATTATATTTTATTTTATCTGATGGAGTTAAGACCGTAAGGTCTTCTCTTCCGTTTCACCGGGGTTAAATTATAAATATAATAACAGTTATGAATTATCTACTTGTTGATCAACAATGCATAATAGGCATAGGCTACACAATATACAGTTTACAAGGGAAAAAAACATATAACCTGTAATTTGATAAAGTAATTGGCTTAGTAAAAAAAGTGTAAAATATTCATCGTCAACAACAAGGATTAAGCCTAATGGCCTGTTCCGATCTCATTATAGGTCGAATTGGTCCTTCCATCTCTTCAATGGCCTTCCCAACAATCTTCTCCCTTTTGGTTATAATTATACATTCTTCTTGGTATGCGCTGTTCATTCATTCGTAATACGTGCTGAAGGTAAGCATTTTGATAGTATTTTATTCTTTCACAGAGATTAAATATATTAAGTTATGTTCTTATATCTTCGTTTGTCTTTTTATCGGTCCTTTGGTATCCTGCTATTGCTCCCAACATCTTCATTTCTGCAGCCTCTATTTGTTTACTATATGCCTTTGTTAGTGTCCAGGTTTCACATCCATATATAAGAGATGGAACTGCCAATACTTTGTAAAATTTTAAAATAGCTTCTTTTCTAGTTTTATTCAATAAAGTACGTTTAACTGTGCCACATAGATAATTGAATCGTATTTTAGTGTGTTTATCTAAATCTAAGAAGAGATGGAGGGATCAATTTCTTTCCTGAAGCGGAACAGGACAATGGCCTAATCCATGACTGCCATTGATGATGATGATGATCTAAATTTCTGTCATTACGTAAATGACATTCCAAATAATTAAAATTCTGAACTTGGTATATAATTACATTGTTTATCAATATTTTTGTTCTTATTGCACATTTTCATTTCAGAGCTAATATTTTTGTTTTATATGTAGATATTCTTAAATTGTATTTTAGAGAGATATTATTTAAAGTATAAAGGAATTGTAAATCATTTTCTGATGCTGTCAGTATTACTTGTTCGTCTGCAAAAAAGAAACTATCTTTCTTTTACTAATTAGATCATATGTATTATATTTTATTTTATTTGATGGAGTTAAGACCGTAATGTTTTCTCTTCCATTTCACCGGGGTTAAATTATACATATAATAACAATTATGAATTAATTATCTACATGTTGATTAACAATACATAATAGGCACTACACAATATAAAGTTGGCAAGGAAAAAATAATGATAATAATAATAATAATAATAATAATAATAATAATAATAATAATAATATAACCTGTAATTTGATAAAGTAATTGGCTTAATAAAAAAGTGTAAAATATGAAAGAATAATAAAAGTAGGCTATATATGAAACACGGTTGTATATCATATTTTTTAAGGGAATATTTAGTGGGCCGGAGCTAAAACAAAGTGCATGGGTAGGGCCTACACTAAAAAAGTACCTTCCTGGACGCTTAAATGGATTACCGCTCTCTAAACCATATCAAATACACCAAATTAATGTACACAGAAATGAATGTCTTAAAAATTTCTACAAAATGTTTATCTTTTACGGATAACACGTCTTTCAGCTCATTGATGCCAAGAAGATCGGTTTAAATAGATTTCCCGGGTAATGCCAGGTAATCAGCATGGGGGTATCTAAAAATGATTACGATATAATTTTTTTTTTCACTTATTCATCTAAACGTAAACACTCCTTTAATTTATTTAGGCGTATCATCGCACGCCGGGTAATAATGTTTTTAGAGAGAAGTTAGGACAAAAGTCCCTGTATTACATAATAGCATGTATTTCCACAATTGAGGCTATGTTTAATAACCTTGTGCACCTCATTCGGTTTGTAATTCTTGATCCTAAGTATTTGAATTCACCCACTTTTAAAACATTTCTCTCGTTTGTAATTAATTGTCCATTTGCATTATAAAAGTAACTCTTACAATAGTTTATTGATCTATTATAGACACTCGAATCTTTAAAGGAAATATCATCTACTGTGTATAAATTTTGGCCTCTCTGAGAGTGATATGATACAATACTCAAAATATTAATTAAAACTGATTTTTTAAACACTCACTTATTCTATATGACCTTATAAGTTGTGATATACAACCCAAAATTTATCTCTAACTGTTCCTCTACATCGAGTATCTCACTATTCTTCATCCTTCCTTGTTTCAGCCACGCGACTCTGGAATTCCCTCACCTCGTTTATCAATGACTGCCCGACTCAAAAGCAGTTCAAAACAAAACCCACTTCATGTTTCCTTAGACAATATAATTTATAACCGTGTTCCATGTATTCTTTTGTTATTTCTTTATATTTTAAACATTTATTACCAAGCCAATTACTTAAACTAATTATAGGTCATTATTGTTATTATTATAATTACTGCTATTTTTATTTCTTTCCCTTATCAACTTTTGTGTAGCCTATATATATTATGTATCATTAATCAACATGTAGATAATTAATAATTGTTATTCTTCTTCACTTCCTGGTTTAGGCAAGAGTTGCCTGTTCCGATAATTGTTATTACACGTATAATTTAACCTGGTGAAGTGGAAGAGAAGACCTTACTGTCTTAGCTGCATCAGGTAAAACAAAACAAAAAATATATAACGTAGATATCTAAAGTTATGTAGGGCTAAAAGTATTTGATTATGTACTGTATATTATATAAAGTTGCGCAATGATTCATCGCTTGTTAATATTCTAGTATGTTCTTCCAAGAGTGCTACGTGGGCTAAAAACTTTGCCATGTCATTGCGTAATGGCGTAATAATGTGCAATAGACAACCTTATAAATCTGGAATGACGAGTGCCATCAATCCATTTCGTACTCAACGGAACCAACCGGTTTACACTTTCAACTAATCAAATTAAATTTAAAAACATTTACATGTTTTATGACGTCGCATATAATAATTACATTCCATTTCATTAACACAGTTCGACCTCTAATCTTATTGGTACTTTTACGTGCCACACACCACATGGATCTTACAGTGACAAGACCTGTCAGGAGAAGGGCCATACTCATACTTTTTTCTTACCACAGAAGGACATGGAAGGCCTCGCCGAATGAGTGATCGGCTCAATTCCAGGGCCTCCTCCGAAACAACATAACATTAAAACCAAACACACATTCATACTAAAACATGGCGAATGTGATGATGATTATGACGTTCTGGGAACCTCTCCATAACATTTCCTCTTATTCGATTCACAGTAACCTCAGCCCATTCGTGGAATTCCCTCCCTCAATATATCAGGGGTTGCCACATAGGCTACTTGACACTTGTATGTCACGCTTGTACAATTTATTTGTAGTTAAATAATTAATTTTCTCGAGAATTCATTTATTCTATGTTATTAGTTTATTCTTTTCTCTCTTATTTTTCTGCCTTGGATATTTTATATTTCATTGGTTACATCTAGGTAAAATAAAAATTTAATCATCATCGTCATCCGCTATCATGACAGCTGCTGCCGTCTTTCGAAAACCAAACGCCATTCCTCTCTGTCCATCCATTGATACTACTCCAAACCTCTGATATTCTTAGCCGCTTGTACACATTCTATCCAAGTTTTCTTTGGTATTCCTCACTTCCTCCTTTCCATTGGGATCCATTCCATAACAATTTTAGGCAATCTTTGCTCTGGCATTCTTTTGACATGGTCATATCACTGTAATCTTTTCTTTTCTATAATGTCTATATGATGTCCGGCTCCTCTTATTCACCCATAATTTCCCTTATTTCTTTATTTCGTATTCTATCCATTCTAGATTTTCCAGCTGATCTTCTTAAATCATCCATTTCTGTACTTAATATTCTTTTCATTTACCTGGTAGGAATTTGCCAAACGTCAGCACCATATGTTAAAACGCTCTGAACTTTGATTTGATATATTTTTAATTTTCTATTTTTGTAATATGTTTGCTCCACCAAACAGAGTTTAAATCATTTATTTCTTGTTTTGTTTGTGCGATTCTATTTTTAATTTCCACTGTGTTATCGCCTGAATGGTCTAATTTTGTTCCTAAATAAGTACATTCAATATTACGTTTTAGTTCGTCTCCATTGTTGAAATTTATATTTTCCATATCTTCTCCTACACACTGATATTTATTTAGTTTTCTCTATATATAATACACATATATTGTAAATAATAAAATAATAATAATTATATTGTAGATATACCATATGATAATTTTGATAATTTTAATTTAGATGTAAGAATAATTTATTTTATTTTTTATCTAGGTTGAGTGATAGACAAGGCCTTAAGGCCTTACCTCTGCCTGGTAAAATAAATATATTATTTGAACCTTAAAGTTTCCTGACATTTATCTTACAGGTGAGGAAATACGCCGAAAAAATCCCTCTGTTCTTCTCTTTTTGATTAAATCGTTTTCCTAAGCATTGTGTTCTCAAATCTTGTAATATTTTATCCTCTATTATAATACGGGTGTTTTTCCTCACCTATAAGACAAGTGTCAGGAAAACTAAGGCCCAAACGATCCCCGAAATCATAAGGCCATCATCATCATCATCATCATCATCATCCTTATCATTATCACCATCATCATCCTTATCATCATCATCATCATCCTTATCATCATCATCCTTATCATTATCATCATAATCATTCTTATCATTATCATCATCCTTATCATTATCATCATCCTTATCATTATCATCATCCTTATCATTATCATCATCCTTATCATTATCATCATCATCCTTATCATTATCATCATCATCCTTATCATCATCATCATCCTTATCATTATCATCATAATCATTCTTAACATTATCATCATCCCTATCATTATCATCATCATCCTTATCATTATCATCATCATCCTTGTCATTATCATCATCCTTATCATTATCATCATCATCCTTTTCATTATCATCCTTATCGTTATCATCATCCTTATCATCATCATCATCATCCTTATCATTATCATCATCATCAACCTTATCATTATCATCATTCTTATCATTATCATCATCATCATCCTTCACCGGTGTGGAAAGCAACGGGAAGCTACCACACCTACAATTCCCTAGTAAAGCTGCAAGCATAGCATGAAAATGCTATGACTGCAGTGAAGGACCTACCCTCGGGCAGAATTACTATGCATGGATTATAATAAGAAAGCAAGTAAGTATTAAAATACATTAAAATGATCCCACTATGCCTTAAGAGAGACTTCATATTGTATAAAGTAAAGGCAACTTTCTAGACAATCGGCACGGTATATCAGATGGGTTGCTAGCCCTGCATAACGGCCGCCTTTACTTTTAGAACACACGCTATAATTTCAGTTAGATATTGAGTCGACTCCAAGGCAATGATGCCTCTACAACATTTAGGCCTGTTCAAAAATCCTGACCCCATCGGGATTCGTACCCGCAACTCTCCGACTTGTATCGTATTGTCGTAACCAACTATGCTACGTCGTACCCACAAAATGGGTGGACACCGGTTCTACACACTGATAAAAAAATCTACAAGAAAATTTGTTTCCCTACAAGGACTCGAACCAGGAACTTCCATGGCTCTGCGTCGAAACATAAATTAATTGTTAGAAATTCTGGATCGTGTAAGCTAGATTTTTAAAAAATATATTTTTAAGCACAATTTACAATTTTTTGTTTGTAATTTGTAGGTTAAAAACGTTCATTATAAGCCCATCACTTTGTAAGAGTTCAGTAAAATGCCACCAACGATTCTACTGTTTGTCTGCACTAGGTTATATGTGGAAAATCCCAGTCGTGATTTAGGAATGAACGCTGAACCAAAGTAGTTGCTTTAGATTTGCTTATCACACGTGTAGTGAGTTTGGAATCGCTGCAAACCGGTCCTTTACCCTTCTGGTCACTCCTCAAAACAAGTTCCTCTGACAAGGTGTTAAAGTAGCACACACACACACACACACACACACACACACACACACACACTCACTCTCTCTCTCTCTCTCTCTCCTCTCTCTCTCTCTCTCTCTCTCTCTCGTTCTTATAGACAACTATTTATGTCTTTCTTTTGAAGGGAACTGCAAAGCGTGACTAATTGTTAAATTAATACAAAATTTGGAAGTCTGTTCCAATTATTATTATTATTACTATTATTATTATTAATACTATTATTATTATTATTATTATTATATATTATTATTATTATTATTATTATTATTATTATTGTAGTGAGAATACTGTCACATATGAAGCTGAAGTTTGGAAATTCAACAAAAACTTAGAACAAAAACTTATGTCGATGGAAATGATTTCTTGAGGAGAGCAGCATGATGTTCAAATTAGAATATATATATTATATATATATATAGTAATATATAATAAGCAATTAGATTCGTATGCACGTATGACGAATGCAAGAAGAAAGGTACCCTAGGAGAACATTGGAAGGATGTCCACCTGGAAGAAGAAGGAAAGGAAGACCTCGAAACTCGTGGATGCAAGAAATAAGAACTGGAATGAGAACAAGAGGACTGGAAGACATGGAGTGGATGGATAGAGACGAGTGGAGAAGTAAAAATAAAACTTTAGGCACAGAAAGATGAGTAGGCCCCTAAACATTAAAAATCTGTAGAGTATATAAATACAAATTAATATAATAATAATTATTATTATTTTTTTATTTATATACAGTTTTTAATGTTTTTTTTCGGAGTTATTCCTCGCCTGTAAAGTCAAATGTCAGAATATTTTAAGCACTAAACGGTCCCCGAACATCATCTGGCCATTAATAATCATTATCATATTCGCCATGTTTAGTGTGAATGTGCATGTTAATGGTGTGTTTCATCTTAATGTTGTGTTGTCTCGGAGGAGGCTCTGATTTTGAGCCGATCACTCCATTCAGGGAGACCCTCCGTCAAAAAAAAGTATTAATGTGTGATCCATAATATTTAAAATCCCTCTCCCGACAGATCGTGCCACTGTAAGAGGCTCGGGTGGCGTGTGGCACGTGAAAGTACCTATAAGGGGAGAAGTTAAACTGTGATAGTGGAATAGAATTATTACATAATAATAATAATAATAATAATAATAATAATAATAATAATAATAATAATAATAATAAACTGACTAACTAACTCACTGGCACTATCGAACCCGTAGGTTCATGGCCGCGAGGACATAAGCTCTCCATTCCTATCCTGAGCTAATGTTTTCCAATCATTCCCTGTATAATCTACTTCCCTCAAATTATAGTTAATGTTATTCTCTCACCTCTTTCTTGGTCTACCAACTGGGCGTTTTCCCTCTGGTTTTCCTACAAGAAGTTTCCATGCACGTCTTTCATTCCCCATTCGTGCCACATGTCCTGCCCATCGCAGTCTACGAGACTTAACTGTTCTCATTATATTGGCTTCCTATAAAGACCATGTAATTCATTGTTATGCAGTCTTCTCCATTCACCTGTCTATTCATCTCTCTTTGGTCCAAAATTTTTTCCTAAAACTTTATTCTCAAATACTTGTAATCTCCTTTCCTCCTTAAAGTAAGAGTCCATGTTCGCATCCATATAATATAATATATATAATATAATATAATATACTATAATATAATAATATATATATATAATATAATAATATAATATAATATACTATAATATAATATAATATAATATAATCTAATATCATATAATATACTATACTAATATCATATAATATAATAATAAAATAATATAATATAATATAATCATCATATCTCTCATATAATCATCATCTCCTCTCCTATCCTCTAATATAATCTCAATACTAATCTATATACTATCCCTCATATCCCCCTCTCAATCTCCCTCATCCTCTCCTCTCCTCTCCTCCTCTCCTCTCCTCTCATCTCCTCTCCTCTCCTCTCCTCTCCTCTCCTCTCCTCTCCTCTCTCCTCGCCTCTCCTCCCTCTCCTCTCCCGCTCTCCTCTCCTCTCCTCTCCTCTCATCTACTCTCCATCATCTATAATCATCCGGTGGCCCGCTCGAATGGACCTAATTTCAATTGCTTGTTACGGCAACGGTTGAAGATAGAACTTAAAACACGTTCCATAGTACAGAAAAACTCACCAAGTTTCGAATCCTGTCGGTAGATGGCACAAAGATACGTTTCTCGTTCTTAGATTTAATTGTTTGTGAAAATGGCGACTCCGCAGATGAAAGCGCAAGCTGTTTTGTGGTATGCGGAGTTTAAATCAATCATTAGAGTTCAAAGGGAGTTTCCGGCGTGTGTTTAACTAACCGTGATGTTCCAACTGCTAGAAGCATAAAGAAGTGGCGTGATACATTATTAGCTACAGGATCTGTGTTGAAGAAGCATGGTGGTGGTCGCAGAGCATCCGATGAAATGGTAGCAAATGTTCAAGCCGCATTTGAGCGAAGCCCCCGGAAGTCATTAAGAAGAGCTTCGCGGGAACTTCAAATACCAAAATCGACATTACAACGGATTGTCCACAAACGCCTCAAACTGCACGCAATAAAGTGCAGTTAGTGCAACGTCTGGAGCCGAATGACATGCCGAAACGAGTGGAATTCGCCAATACGATGCTGGACCGTCTCGGCGCTGATCCTGACTTCATGACCAAGATTTTCTTCTCGGACGAAGCCACTTTCCATTTGTCAGGCAAGGTAAAACCGGCATAATGTGCGGATCTGGGGATCGGAGAATCCTCACGCTATTCAAGAGCATGTTCGTGATAGTCCGAAGATGAATGTTTGGTGCAGTTTGTCACATAATAAGTCATTGGACCGTTTTTCTTCGGCCGAGAAAACTGTTCGTGGTACCACATATCTTGACATGCTGGAGCAGTTCTTCTTTCCACAAATTGAACAACTGCAGCCTAACATCGTTTTCCCAGCAAGATGGTGCTCCTCCCCACTGGTCCAATGAAGTTCGTACGACTTGGACAACATTTTCCCTGGCCATTGGATTGGTAGGGGAGGACCAATCGCGTGGCCCCCGAGATCTCCCGATTTAAACACCACTGGATTCTTTCTCTGGGGCTATGTCAAAGATAAAGTTTACACCACCCCAGTCAAAGACCTTCGTGATCTTCGTGAGCGCATCATAGAGGCTATGAGAACATTCCAGAAGACATACTCCAACGTACTTGGCAAGAAATTGTTCATCGCTTTGATATCGTCACAGTGACTGCTGGGGCTCATATAGAGATGTGGTGATCTGGATATCAAAACTTGGTGAGTTTTTCTGTAATATGAACGTTGTTTTAAGTTTCTATCTTCAACCGTTTGCCAGTAACAAGCAATTGAAATTAGGTCCATTCGAGCGGTCCACCCTGTATAATATAATATAATATAATAATAATTATTATTATTATTATGTCTTTATTGTTATCAGTCTAAAAAAATTAGTTAAAATGTTATGTTTAATAAGGAGAGCTCTTAGAGAAAAAAAAATCTGAGAGGTATTTTTCACAATACCCGCAAGGTCTGATTGATACATGATATTTAATAGTAATAATAATAATAATAATAATAATAATAATAATAATAATAATAATAATAATAATAATAATAATAATAATAATAATAATAATAATAATAATTAATAATAACAATAATAATAATAATAACAATAATAATAATAATAGCTTTCTTGTGGTAACCATTCTTTTTGTTGTGCCGATATAAACCTGTCCCCAACTTATTTTACCTGGCAGAGTTAAGGCCTTGTCTACCACTCAACCAGGTTTAAAAAAATGCAAAAAATAGTCTTATATCTAAATTACAATAAACATAAGCGATTACATGTTATATATACAATAGAATTATTATTTATAATGTAATTAAATCAAGCTAGATACAGTTCTTCTCCTCACATCTTATTCTTCTACGGGTGCTAATTAACTTCTTCTTCCTCTTCCTTCCAAGTATTAGGCCAAGGCCTGTTGCGATCCTATAGAAAATTTTCCCTCCAGCGTTTCATAGGACGGCCCAGTGATCTTCGTCCTCTTGGTATATAATTATAAACAGCTTTGGGGATTCGATTTGAACTCATTCTTTCAAGATGGTGTTTCCAATTTAGTTGGTACTGTTTAATATATTCCAAAATTGGCGTAGTCTTCAATTCTTTTAAGATATCGGTGTTCCTTTTCCGATCCCATCTGGTGTAACCCGCTGTTCTGCGCATGAATCTCATTTCACAAGCCGTTATTCTGCTTTCATGTTGTTTTCTTAGTGTCCATGCTTCACTACCATAGGTCAACACTGGTCTAGCCAAAGTGTTATATAAACGTAATCTCTCGGAAAGATCAAACTAACTAACTAACTAATTCACTGATTCTATCGAACCCGTAAGTCATGATCGTGCGGACATAAGCTCTCCATTCATACCTAACCTGAGCTAATGTTTTCCAATCATCTCCTGTATAATCTACTTCCTTCAAATCTTGGTTAATGTTATTCACCCACCTCATTCTTGTTCTACCAACTGTGCGTTTTCCTTCTGGTTTTTCTACAAGAGGCTTCCATGCCTTTCTTTCATTCCCCATTCTTGCCACATTCCTTGCCCATCACAGTCTACGAGACTTTCTGTTCTTTTTATATCTGGCTTCCTATTCAGATGCTACAATTTCAATTGATGAATGTCTTAGTTTTCTAAACAATGTATTTCCATAATTTTCTCTTCATACTATCGCTCAATCAAATTTAATGTTTATATAATTTTTAGATTCTTTGTTATTTCACCCTTTCATCCGTTCTTCGGTCTTCCTGTGAATTTTGTAGAAATTGCCTTCCATTTATATTCTCCCCCACCAGCGTGGCCAGATTTAAAGCTTAAAGTGTGAATATTGAAACTCCATACGAAATTAAATATACAGAAATTAATTAAAATAAAGGATTTTCATTCTAACTTTTGTAAGAAGAGACGGACTACACAAATACCAGCTAGGACACGTGTATACTCCCTCTCCTACAAACACAGGAATCCGACCTTGTGGTCTTCCTGGGGCTTTGCTTTCTTTGGTAAAGCCATAATGTATTCTAGAGAATACGTCTTCGATGTTCATTTAAAACTCTTAAGACAGGTATTATAATCGGAATTACCAAATGCATTTGAGAGAAAATTCAACACAAAATAAATTTGAGAATAGTTTGCTTTTGAAACGAGTTTTCAAAACTTTTCCTGGGGTAAATATAATCGGAGCATGTGATTAAGCATAGACCTATTAATTTCTTTTCGCGGATAGAGCAATCATTACTCTCATATTCCGATCGAAATATCCTTGTATTTGCCAAATATAATTTCCCAGACCAAAGCCATGGTTTTTAAGTTTAAAAAAACATGAAACTTCTATTCATATTGATTAATGATAATCTTCTTCTTCTTTGCGGTTTAGGCTTTTTTGCTAGCCTGTTCCTGCTCCAAATTGCTCCTATTTCCATCTTTGGTCTTCCCAAGCTTCTTCTTCCTCATGGTGAATAGTTCTATGCTGCTTTTGGTATTCGGTTCTCAGTCATCCTTGCTAAGTGTTATTTCCAGTTTGATTTTGTATTTCACTATTGTTGTGTTTAATTCTTCTACTTTTAATTGCTTATTTATTTATGTATTGTGTTTTTTGTCTGTTCTTTGATATTCTGCTATTGATCTGAGGAATATTTAATGATGATGATGATAATAATAATAATATTTTATATTTCGGAAATTATCCATAATATATTGGTTTTCCGTCACCCTCGACAAAGTCGCCTTCGCCAGTTGTAGCCGTCCTGAACATCCTCATTGGTTCACTCATACTTCTTCTCACACCGCTACAGGATAGGTGGTATTAATGTAGTCTATTTTCAATTTACATACCATTTTGGCAGACCACTTTAGGTAGACTATTTAACTCATGTCCCAAATGGGAGTCAATGACCAATCACGTTTCAATGATTTCTGTTTTACAACCAATCAGAGTCGTGTTTCACGAAATATTTATCAGTGTTATATTTACCATATTAAAGAAAGCTCCTCCTTTTTAATATTCTGAACAGGTCTGACCAATATTTTGCAGTGACTGAGCATACCCAAATACGGCTACCAGATTGTATATATGGTGCATAGATGTCAACACATAGCGCTTGTAGAAGTTAATATAAAAACATTTGTAGCAATTTATTATACCACCAAAAAAATAAACCACTGTTTGCACTTTTTTAAATGTATTTTTTCCCAGGTAATAATCCAGAAAAATATAATTGTCATATTTACATCATACGACATCAAAATGAATTAATATACAGTTTGATGTGTTTCATTTTTTCTCCACTAGAGAGCATTCTTACAATATTGCGTTCCTTTGGCAATAAATAGTATGACCTGTTTGCAGTGATAAACAAAAGAAGCAGATGAAGCATACCTATCGTTTCTCATTTGTTTTCAAATATCGCCGTTTACATTAAATATATAAATATTTTAAAATAAATATAGTTATATAATGATTTGTGAGTAAATAGCTTAATTTATTCGTTAAATAGTCCTAACAAATGCCACTCTTGATTTCCAAATTTTCTAGATAAATTCACTCCTCACTTCGTGAGTCGTGATAATTTGGAAATCACTCGTGGCATTACTTATGATAATGTATTCTTATATCGTTTACTGAAAGGAGTGTAGGAAGATTGTATGCTTAAGTAGTGTAAATGTGCGTAGTGTAAATGTGTTATTTGAGCGATGGTAATGTAGAAAAGGGAGAAGTTGAACCGGTGCCGGCTGAGGCCCAGACATTCACTCAGCCTCCTCCCTAAATGAGCAGCCGAATAATTAATAATCGGGAGAGAGAAAATAAATTTATAAAAATAAATTAATTAAGTAACAGAAGAAATCATCGGACATATACCTTATTTATATTCAAACAAATCAGAAAAACATGTAGATTACAATTATATAATTATTAATCATAAATTAAATGATCCCGTGGAATTAATATGACGAAATTAGAAACGTTCAGTTATGAGTAATGTAGGGAAAAGGCTGATGGCTGTAACGCATTCTATTGATATTGATGGGCTCGAGACATACAATAAGTTAAAGATCTCTAGGGGTCATTTCAGTCCACAGGATTAGATGCATTTTATTCAGCCAGTTAGAACTAACAATGCATGAGCCTTGTACGCTGGACAGCTCAACACAAAAGGGAATATATTACTGGGAATTTTGAAAACTCAGCAAACAGATGTTTTTACAGGGGGTGATGCAAACTAATTAGAGGCGAAAGAAGCCACTTAAACTAACCAGAAATTTCTAGAATCAAAATAAGAAGCCAAGCCTTTTACCAAATTAGTCGGGATTCCCGGGGCATTTGCATAAATTTATGTCCCAACTATATCCAATCTCAAAAGTAGGAGTGTCCTAAAACATTTAGTGATGTCACAACGAACCAAAGGGTCCAGAACCCTACTACCCAAAATTAAAAGACAAATGCACCAATGGGTATATGTATTATATCTTAAGGTGGGCGTTATATGGTCGCAAATTATGATGAGTGGGAGTAAGAGTTAACCTTATGACCAGAATTACAGACAAATTACTTCTCGTGGTGCCACTGGCACGAGTAGTTCACTTACTAGTGGCAATAACATATTCATCGTGATTTAAAGTGCTAATGCGAGCACATGTGGAGTGGAGTATCTTGCTAAATGAACTTAGAAATAAAAAAAAACAATATAGGCGCGGTCATAAACGCCGATCACTGCGTACTTTAATTTTTTTTGAGTGTGTTCAAACTGTTCATCGTAAAATAAAGTGATATTTCATCTTCAACTTGTCGTCTTTTCTCAACGAGATATAATCGTGTCAGCACAATCCGAATCCTGGAAAGAATCTCAAGCCTACCGCAACCCACTGAGCTACCCGAGGTCCTCGACTAAAGAGGAATTCTTTCTAAATCCTGGCGCCCAAACATCATTTTATTAACCAGCAAACCCAAAGCAGAAGGTACTAAACTAAAACCCTTCTGAAAATGCCACCCAACGTTGGGGAATACAAACATTCCCTCTGCACGGCACATGGTGTACTCCTGTAGCAAAATACCAATGCGTCCGCCAGGCTTAACGTTCCAATCCGACGGACGAATCGGTGTCAATACTGCAGTACTATACGTGTGAACTGGGGAGAGGTGTGGAATTTAATCCACCATCTAGCCCACAATTTACTGATTAAAAATTGTACAACATCCCCTCCTGGTTGCGAATTGAAATTTTCACTACTAACATTTCTCTTACTTAATATACCGCAACATAGGACATCACATCACTCCATGTCATATACCATCTCCACTTCTCGCAACTGGAATTCCCTACCACAAGAAATATAAATAAAGGGCTGCCGGACATTGGCATCTTTTAAAAGAAATCTAAATTTATATTTGCTCTAAACTCGACTTCATTATTATCCAGTGTAAGATATATATATATATTAATTGGTGTTTCCCGTATAATGTATCATATTTATATTATTATTATTATTATTATTATTATCGTGTCATTATTGTTATTACCCTATAAAATGTTGTTTGTACATGACATTTACATTGCTACATTTATTGTATCTTTAACTGTTTATAATTAGTATAGTGTATATCTATATTTGTCGAATATTTATTTGTATTTGTGCTGGTTGAGTGGAAGAGAGGGCCTTATGGCCTTAACTCTGCCAGAATAAATAAAGTATTATTATTATTATTATTATTATTATTATTATTATTATTATTATTATTATTATTTCCAACCTTGAAATCAGGCATGCTATCACACGAATTTCGGAGTTTAATATAATTTATTTTACCTCCGGAAATTTTTACCCCAGTGGAATTCATACCTGCGTTTCTTAACGGTTGTAATTTTTATTGTGGAAGATCGTCACTCTTTTGATCTAGGCACTTCTTACGTCTGGCTTATCTACATCGATCTCTCCGGCAGAGGTAGGCCTAACCCTTTGCCAGCAATGCTACAGGCAAGAAAACTACATAACAGTGAGCTACATGATCTTTATGGAAAACCGGATATAATATATAAATGGATTGCGCACAAATGTGCAAAGGTGATAACACAGCTAACAATCACACTAACTTGGTCTTGCGTAATCACAAATTGTTTTTGTTCTTTGTGTACATGTTTCGATGTGATATCTTTCGCATTTCTGCCCACACACTTCGCATATGCATTGACATCTTCGGATGTTTTATCTGTACACATTAGGTGGTGGAATCCATGTTCTGATGACGTGTCGTATCTGGAAATTTGCTTCTGTCCAGTTCCTGTCTATCATCGCTCCGGTGCTGAAGAATTCCGGCCATACTTCCTCTCTTTTCCTGCGTAGTCTTTGTAGCGCATGTTCATAGGGTTCTGTGGTTGGTAGTAGGTATGCTGTTTTCAAGTCCTCGATACGGAAAGTCTCCCTTGCCAGTAGGTACACTAGACGGCTTCTTGTCGTTTTTGATACTCCAATTGCTCTTTTTTTTATGTATGTAGCTTTCACTTTTTCAAGTGTGTTCAGATTAGCTTCTGTAAGATGTGGCCATATGATTTCTATCCCGTAAGTTGAACCGAAAGTGCCTTTTTGCGGTTCAGTTATTCATCTTTGTGCTCCTCCAGAACATTTATGAAGCCTGCCAATGTCCCTTGTTCCGTGTGGCTACCCCTTCCCTTTTACCCTTTCCTCCGCGCATCTTTATAGCGCACATCCCCTCTACTCGCGAACCTTTTATATGCTTGGTAATCTCAACGACCTTATCATTCGATCGGCCTAGCAAGTGGCGTTATGTTGTGTAGAAGTGGATTCAGTATCCGAATCCAGCTTAAGTGCACCATGCATCGGTAAAGTTAACATGGTGATTTATAAGATAAACAAGTGGATTGTGACCGAGGAATGGTCGGATTTGAGTTAGTCCAATCAAGCATGGAAAAAGGAATTCCAATGGAGTTTGGACATGTATGAGTGTGACAGTTTGTATGGTATGTTATTTATTCAGTTATATTTTCTTATTATCTATGTCTGATCGACTGATCGAAGATCAATCTTTTGTTATTCATTTATTACTTTGTTTTTACAATCAACACTTGTTTTTCATTAAAAGCTTAACTTTTATATTAAGCCCCTTGTTGTTATTTAAGAGTAATCATTGTTCTCTATCCTGTAACGAAGTTATTTCATTTCTATGCAATTTATAATCAGTATTTATATTTATATGCACGTTTAACTGGAAAAGAAAGATGAATTGTTAGCCGCCTTCTATGGGCCCGAGGCAGGCTGTTTTCTCATTAATAACTTCTTTAGATATCAGGAACACGTTACTAAGTACAGCATAGTCATAACCCAACGATCCCGGAAGGTAGCAGTAGCAGTGAAGGTGGTTCACTCGCCACATATTGTTAAGTCAGAGTGGAGGTATGACACGCCACAAAGTTATTATTGGGAGCATCTTTGCACTGAATAGTGTCATCGCTGATTCCAGGCTTAGAGCTTGTATATTGCGTATATCATTTATCGGCATTATTGCTTGCGTTGATCGTTCTGCTAAGTGTTTTGTGAAGCTTCTTCCTCTGGGGAAACCGGATATAACAAGAACAGTAAAGCCTCGTATACTGCAATGGGCATGACATATGACACGAATGTGGAGTTAAAGAGTGACTTGGAAACTCCTTGTAGGAAAACCAGAGGGCAAGCGCTCAGTAGGTTGCCAAGAATGAAGTGAGACAATAACAGTAACCGCACATTAACCATGATTTGAGATAGATTATACAGGCGATGATTGGAAAACATTAGTTCAGGTCAGGAATTTATGGAAAGCTTATGTCCGCACACCCATTAACCAACGTGTTCGGTAGAGCAACTAAGTTAGTTGATTTAATTTATTTATAAAGAGGAGGTACTAAAGGACAACACGCACACACTATTGAATAACACTAAGAAATTGGGACTGGAAGTAAACATCAATAAAACTAAATATATGGTCACACATGGAAATACGTTATATAATGGAAATGGACGACTAATGACAGATGAGAGAAGTTTTGAGGAATTGGCTGAATTCAAATACCTAGGAACAATAATCACAGATAGGAATGAGATTCGCAAAGAAATTAAACATAGGCTCAATTCTGGAAATGCGTGCTATTACGCATTACAGAGACTCTTGACATCCCACTCCTTTCAAAAAACGTTAAACTGAAAATATATAAAACTATTATTCTACCAGTTATATTATATGGTTGCGAAACATGGACTCTTACTTTAAGGGAGGAAAGGAGATTACGAGTATTTGAGAATAAAGTTCTTAGAATTTTTTTGGACCAAAGAGAGATGAACAGACAGGTGAATGGAGAAGACTACATATCAGTGAACTACATGGTATTTGTGGGAAGTCAGATATAATAAGAACAGTTAAGTCTCGTAGACTGCGATGGGCAGGACATGTGACACGAATGGGGAATGAAAGACGTGCATGGAAGCTTCTTGTAGGAAAGCCAGAAGGAAAACGCCCAGTTGGTAGACCAAGTATGAGGTGGGAGAATAACATTAACTATGATTTGAGGAAAATAGATTTAACAGGGACGATTGGAAAACATTATCTCAGGATAGGGATGTATGGAGAGCTTATGTCCGCGCGGCCGTGAACCTACGGGTTCGATAATGCCAGTGAGTTAGTTAGTTATAAAAGTAATATATAAAAAAAATATTTCTGCTTTATATTGCAGTAAACATAACTAATCGCTTTCATATTGTCATCTGAAATTTCCAACCGACTAAAACATTTACGCTTCATTTACAGATCGATGTTGAGGATCATAGTGTTTCAAGTCCACATTTAAAAATACAACGATTACTTTTTTTTTAAATTAACATGTTAGGCCATTTTGTATGTAGAATGGTATTCAATAAAACGCAGTATGCACGCCAATACATCTTCCTGAAAATGTACTTTCCTATTATATTATGGAAAGGATAGGAAACATTTTAAAATAAAATGTATAGTTTTATTAAAATATTACACTTAGTACAGTTTGGAACTGTTCTGCCAATATATTTTAGCGGTTTCTTATGGGTTATGACTGTGATTCAAATGTCATGGGAAAGTGTACTTCATTTCACTTATTACATAATATTTGAAGAAGGTCACTGGTGAAATGTTATATTTTGAATAAAAAAAGTCAATCTAAAAATATGTAAAACAATTATTCTTCCAGTTATACTATATGGATGTGAAACAAAGTCTCTAACTTTAAGAGAGGAGAACACCTTATAAATATTTAGAATAAAGTGCTTAGGAAAAATGTTTGATCAAAAAGAGACGAAGAGACGAAAAGGCAGATGAATGAAAGAACTACGTAACTTAATAAAATTTATAGTAACATTTTGTTTGATGTATTAATCGCAATATTAAAATTACAATATAAAATTATATAGCTTGTAGGCACGACTCCTCAACTTTTAAAAATATTAATTAACTGCAGGCTTTTCGGGAATAGTTCCATCATCAGCAGAAGGTAGTCTGTTTTCACTAATCCTGGATGAAATACTGGCATATTTGTGATGATTTTGTAAAGAGGAATGTTTGTTGTGGGCGCGTTCTCATTTAGAATCAGGTTTTCTTTTTTATTTTTATTATTATTATTATTATTATTATTATTATTATTATTATTATTATTATTATTATTATTATTATTATTATTATCATCATCATTTCATCTACAATTTCAATTTCTTCCAGGGCGTAATCCAGCGAAAATATAAATAAAATATTTATACAGGGTGTTCGGAATAAATATTACTGGCTTCTAAAGGTTGTAGAGGGATTTTAGTGGATAAAGTTTTGATAAGGAATCCATGTCCCGAAACGTACCGTTTCGATGTAAAATCAGTTTGAAAATCGAAACGCAATGGGCTGATATCGTGTGTCTTGTGTGTGAGAATAAGTAATACAGGCTTCTCGGGGTTGTACTACACTTGTCGAGTCGGAGGAAGATCTTCTTGTACGAATTCTGGCGGCAGCAGATATTATTGAGCTCACACCAGGTCTTGTGGGACGTGTGTATGAAAACATGCGTCGCAGGTACACTTTGTGCAACGAAAAATAGGGTCGCCACGTGGAGCCACACTAATAGCACGACCCCTAGAAGTCTAAAACCCAAGACATAAGATACCAGCCCATTGTGTTTCGATCTTCAAATATATTTTTCATCGAAATAGTGCGTTTCTGGACATGGGTTCCTTATCAGAGATTTATGTACTAAGTCCCCTCTACGACCCCTAGAAGTCTGTAATACTTATTCTGAAACACCCTATATAATAATGTAACTCTGTATTTTGTAAATTTATGCTACTTGATTATAGGCTAAGGACTTACGGCCTGTACTCTGCTAGAATAAATGAAATAAATATATTACCATTACTACAGGAACGGTACAATTTGACATGACAAATCAAGCCACGTGTGTCAGATAATAGGTTATGTTACATTTTAAAATATGTCTTGTGCACCAGAAAGGCAAAATATTTGGCCTTGCTTTCTCCTAAGAAAGTATGACCCTAGGAAAAACACATTGTATCTTGTTACATAGTGACTCAAGTGTTCCCTGAGGCAAATTGTGGAACTTCCTCAAGACCATATGTAGGTTACTTATAAAGAAAAATCGACCTGTAATTGGACTAGGATTTTCCGAGAAAAATATTTACAACAGTCGGTAATATTGATGTTTCACGTTAAGCTACATCGAAATTCTATTTAGTTTTGAGAATATAGTTGAGCAGGGCACGGAAGTTGAGGACCTATAAAATGCCTATAAAAGATCTTCAAAAATACCTAAAAATATCCTAAAAATACCTAATACCCGAAAAAGAGGACGTTAAAAGACAATTCAAATTGAATAATAATTCTAATTTCAACTGCATTTTTAATGAATATAATAAAATAATGTGGTGAATGTAGAAGACTACATAACAGTGAATTATATAGTCTTTATAGAAAGCCAGATTAATAAGAACAGCTAAGTCTCGTAGACTGCGATGGGCAGGACATGTGGCACGAATGGGGAATGAAAGACGTGCATGGAAGTTTCTAGTAGAAAAACCAGAGGGAAAACGCCCGGTTGGTAGATCAAAAATGAGGTGGGAGAATAACATTAACTATGATTTGAGGGAAGTAGATTATACAGGGAATGATTGGAAAACATTAGCTCATGATAGGGATATATGGAGAGCTTATGTCCACGCGGACACGAACATACGGGTTCGATAGTTATAATAGAATAATGTTTAAAAAGTACGAAATTCTAGTGTAATGCAACATACACTGCGAAAAAAAAATGATGACTGAAATGCTTCTTCTTTTATACTCTCTCTCTCTCTCTCTCTCTCTCTCTCTCTCTCTCTCTCTCTATATATATATATATATATATATATATATATATATATATGCATTTTTTATTTAAAAAAATGAACAAACAATTCTGTGTTCGTTAAGAAAAGTTCATGGAGAATGAACGATTTTTCCTACCTGCAATGAATTAGTAAGGCAACCCACAGGAGAAAACAATAAATGTCGCAAAATAATGAAAATGGAGATAACTCTGGCATCTAGTGCAAATTTTGTATTGAATTCCGGAGGAATGAATTCGTTGGTCTTCTGTGGATGCTCTCCATGCCCTTGTGTGATCAAGATTGTAGCTGTGTGGTCCATAGTTATTAAGGACATTTGGTAGTGTGTGTATGGTGTTCGGTAAAGCTTCTTACTTGAAAATAAATTAATGCTTCTCTAAAACAATAATAGATAACAAAACAAATCTTTCATCACTTATTAAAACAGATCCTGCTGAGTTGATTGATACCAAAATTAAGTAATTAGTAGTGTTTTATATTACTTGGAAATCATTATTACATTGAAGCGAAAAATTTCCGTAACTTTGATTTCTCAGATTTTAGGGTCGAGCGGGGCTATTTGAATAATATTAAGCTTTTGCGGATGTGCAGCGAAGTAACCAAGAAGAAGACGACATTTGTCAGTGGATGTTGTTAGTGAAAGTCTTTTGTATTCAGTGAAGTAGTTTATTTCGATTTTTGTCTACAGAAGTTTACTCTAGATTGATTTGAAGTACCAAAGGTAAGTGGCTCTGGTGTCCTGATAGTTGAGTATGTAAAATGTTCTTGGTGATTGTTAAGTTTTATCTATGGACATTGAAAAACATGGAAAATGAAAGGCATATAGATGCGATTGTTGATCTTTCCTTCAATAACCCTCCAGCTCGTTTTGTAATCTATGCTCTTATTTGGAAACTACGTGGTCATGAAGTGAACATGTCACGAGGGGCTATTTGAATACCTGAGAGCGGGGCTTCTTGAATAGTCAAAATTGTGTTATTGTATTCGATTTTCTCTTTCTTCTAAATACATTTTTCACTTTTATTGTAGATACAGTAGAATACCTGGAATGGTTGTACGAGATTTAGGACCTAGGCATTATTTTATTATTATATTTTTTTGAAAATTTCAAATAATATTTTTAAAAAATACTATAAAAAAGTACAGATCATACATTAATTAAATAATCCGATATTACAGGCAGTTAGATTAAAACTGCACATTACCCCTTTATAGGCCTAAGTTTAGAGTATATGATGCGGTTTCTAATGAAATTGCTATATGTTTTATTTTAAATATAATTGAAATATAAACTACCACATTAGAGTGAACTGAATGTGAATAGTTTAGAAATTAGTCACTGGTATTACGGTAACTTTCATTTGCTTCAGATGGTGAGAAATTATAAAAGAAAAGAGGGACGAATGGAGTGGGATCAGGAATCTATGAAGAAGGTTGTCGACGCAGCTATCAGAGGATTATCACTACTGGAAGACATTAAACATATGGGATGCCCTTCACGTCTCTTTACCGCCGATATCAGCTGGAAAGCACAACATCTTCCAACTAAATATAAAAGTGAGAACTCTAGCGGCCACCGTACAATATTTACTGCAGATCATAAAAAAATCTAGTTGATCGGATAAAACTATTAGGGAAACGTGATTTCGGACTCACACCGAAATATGTTCGAATCGCGGCAGTCAATAAAGCCGATACATAAAAAGAACATCCCTGGAAGGACATACCAGGGAAAGACTGGTATTCTGCATTCTGAAAACGAAATAGCATTTCCCGAAAAAAAAAATATCAAAAGCAAGAGCTGCATCACTAAATAGAGAGACAGTTCAACAACATTTTAGTCTCTTGGACGAGCTCTTTACTAACTTACGTTTGCATGATAAGCCAAACCCATATCCACAATGTAGATGAAACAGGACTGCCTGTCAACAACAGACCTCCGAGCATTATGTCAGAATAGGACACAAAAGAAGTTGACTAGTGCTGAAAAGGACGAGAATGTGACAGTTATTGCCTGCTGCAACGCTGCACCACTAGTCATCTTCAAGGGTCTCAGGCATAAACAAGAATTCTCTGTTAATTTGCCGCCTGGGTCTATTGAGGGTGGGTGTATTAACGAAGATATATTCTTGAAATGGCTTCGTCTTTTTTCAAGAAAATCATGTACAAGGGAAAGTTCTTCTGATTTTGGATGACCATCCCTCACATTCCTCACTAGCTGCTTTGGAATACTTACTTACTTACTCACTGGCACTATCGAACCCGTAGGTTCATGGCCGCTCGGACATAAGCTCTCCATACATCCCTATCCTGAGATAATCCTTTCCAATCATTCCCTGTATAATCTACTTCCCTGAAATCATAGTTAATATTATTCTCCCACCTTATTCTTGGTCTACCAACTGGGCGTTTTCCCTCTGGCTTTCCTACAAGAAGCTTCCATGCAAGTCTTTCATTCCCCATACGTGCAACATGTCCTGCCCATCGCAGTCTACGAGACTTAACTGTTCTTATTATATCTGGCTTCCTATAAAGACCATTTAGTTCATTGTTATGTACTCTTCTCCATTCACCTGTCTGTTCATCTCTCTTTGGTCCAACAATTTTCCCAAGTACTTTATTCTCAAATACCTGTAATCTCCTTTCCTCCCTTAAAGAAAGAGTCCATGTTTCGCATCCATATAATATAACTGGTAGAATAATAGTTTTATATATTTTCAGTTTAACGTTTTTTGAAAGGAGTTGGGACATCAAGAGTCTCTGCAATGCATAATAGCACGCATTTCCAGAATTGAGCCTATGTTTAATTTCTTTGTGCATCTCATTCCTATTTGTGATTATTGTTCCTAGGTATTTGAATTCAGCCACTTCCTCAAAATTTCCCTCATTTGTCATTGGCATGCTCTAGTACAAAATTAAATAGTAGAGGAGATAGTGCATCTCCTTGCTTCAACCCATTCTGGATTTCAAAAGTGTCCGAAAACTGTTTGCCTACACGCACCCAACTCTTTGTGCCATTTGGACACATTCGTATAAGTCTAACTAACTTTCTAGGAATTCCGAACTCCAGTAGTATACTATATAACTTCTCTCTCTTAATTGAATCATATGCTTTTTTGAAGTCTATGTATAGTTGATGTACAGCACCATTATATTCCCATTTCTTTTCTAAAATCTGTCTTATACTAAAAATCTGATCTGTTGTAGACCTGTTTCTTCTAAATGCACATTGATGATCTCCTAGAATGTCATCAATATAGGGAGTAAGTCTGCTGACTAATATATTTGTTAGAATTTTGTACGAAGTTGAAAGTAATGAGATGCCCTTGTAGTTGTTGCAATCAGTTTTATCTCCTTTCTTATAAATTGGTACGATAATTGATTCTTTCCATTCATCTGGAAGAGCTTCTTTTTCCCAAATCATACTAAGCAACCAGCGTATTTTGTCCATCAATTTATCTCCCCCTGATTTTATCAGTTCTGCTGGGATCTCATCTGAACCTGATGCTTTATACATCTTCAATTTTTCAATCGCCATTTCAACCTCTAATGCATTTGGTTCTGCGACTAGCATTTCTGCTGTCTGTAAATTATCCTCCTCAATGTCCTGTACTGTATGTACATTTAATAGCTGATTAAAGTAACTTTTCCATCTATTTAATATAGTCCTGGAATCTGCAATCATATCCCCATTTTCATTCCGAATTATGTTTGTTCTAGCCTGAAACCCTTTCTTCTCTATACTAATTCCCTGATATAATTCTCTAATGTTCCTATTTTTTGCGTTCAATTCAAGATCATTAATCTTCTCTCTCAAATATTCCCTCTTTTTACTCTTTAGTAACTTGGTGGTTTCCTGTCTAATGCTACCCAATTGCTCCAAATTTACCTCATTTGGCTCGTGTAACCATTTCATTTTTGCTAGCTTACTTTTCTTTACAATGTCGGTACATTCCTCATCAAACCATTAATTGTTTTGCCTCTTTTTTAAACAACCAATACTTTCTAATGCTGACACTTTAATAGTATCTCTTATAGCCTCCCATTCTTTATTTATATCAGTTTCTTCTTCATTTGCCACATTGCCATCTGAAGATTCCAGTACTTCAAATCTATTAGCAATTTTGATTTGGTATTCTTGTCGCATTTCATCATTTTTCAAGTTTTTAAATTCAAATTTTACAGAATCATCTTTAGCGTTTGTTCCTCTCATAAGCGATAGCCGTTGTCTGATTTTCACCCTGACCAGATGATGATCCGAATTGCAATCTGTCCCTCTAACTGATCTAACATCGATGATGCTACTGTGCCAGCGTTTGTCCACTAATACATGATCTATCTGGTTCCGAGTTTCTCCATCTGGAGACGTCCAGGTGTATTTATGAATATCCTTATGCTGAAATGTTGTGCTCTTAACAATGAGATTCTTTGATGTGGCAAAGGTGATTAATCTAACCCCGTTGTCGTTACTATCTTCATGAAGACTGAATTTGCCTATTGTTGGTTTGAATATATCTTCCCGCTCCACTTTTGCATTAAAATCTCCTAAGACAATTTTCATATGATATTGTGAAAAGCTATCAAATAAGCATTCTAATTCTTCATAGAACTCATCCTTGATCTTGTCATCTGTATCTTCTGTGGGGGCATGTACATTTACAATTATAAAATCAAGTCGTTTACCCTTTAGCATTATGTATGATATCCTATCACTAACAAACTTAATATCTCGGATAGCGGATAGGATCCTCCTTCTGACTAAAAAACCCGTTCCAAATGCAGGTCTTTCTGCACCCCCGTAGTATAATGCAAAGCTTCCTGATTCCTGACTACCTTCTCCTGGCCACCTAACTTCCTGTAAAGCGACTATATCCAAGGGCGATTTATCTAACTCCCGCGTTAATATCTCTAGTGCCCCGCTATTGTATAAAGTCCTAACATTCCATGTTCCTAGGAACATGTCCCTGTGTTTGAGCCTTTGGCATGGGTTCCCTGAAGTAGTCTCCGCCCGGAGAACCGAATGGGGGACTATTTGACCTCCGGATAATTTTACCCCAGTTGAACCCATGTCCGCATTTCTTGACAGTTGTATTTTTACGGTGAAAGATCGTCACTCTTTCGACCAAGGTACTTTTTTCGTCTGGCTCATCACCTTCGACCAGTCCGGCATGGGTAACCCTATCGGCAGCAATACTACCGCCGGCATAGCTCTCAGGATCATTTAGTATTTAGTACGTTCCCTCTATAACTAGAGGTTTGAACACTATATTTAAAGGATTAGATACTAAATTAATTTTTACTTCCACTTTGGCATTAAATAGTGTACTTGGAAACCCTAAAGATAAAGTCGATTGTTTAAAAAAATCAGGTATTTATGAAATTGGATGCAATGACTGTGATATGAAGTATGTTGGGCAAACCAGAAGATCCATTTTAACTAGATTTAACGAACATATTGCCCATTTTAGACTTAACAGAATTGAAAAATCTGGAGTTGCCCAGCATATTTCTGATTACGGTCATGCTATCAATAAAAGTAACCTTAGGCTGATTCGTTCGGTCATTGATTTCAAATTCCTTGACGTCCTTGAAAGTTTGGAAATTTATAAAAATAAGGATAAAATCATGCATAAAGACAAGGTTCCTATTCCGTACAGCGCCCTCTTTTCTTTAATTGAAAGAAAAGAGGATTAGTTTTATTATGTTTTACTGTTTACTTGTCTTGTGATTGATTGCGTCATGTGATGTAGTTTGTTTTTAACTGAATTTGTTTATCTATTTATTATCAATTTTGTCTTCAGTCAATATCTGGTCTTGAGAATGACAGCTTTGGCTGTGGAAACATGTTGACCATTTTAAAACATTAATTGGTGAATTGGGCATATTGACTGTATATATATTACTTACTTACTCACTGGCACTATCGAACCCGCAGGTTCATGGCAGCGCGGACATAAGCTTTTAAACATTAATTTATTTTCAAGTAAGAGAAAGCTTACATATGCTCACTACAAAGTGCCCTTAAATTCTCTAGCGACAGATCGTTTCCCTGTAAGACCCGGGTGGCGTGAGGCACCTGTAAACGGACAGGTAAAGTTTGAGAGAATATATTTTGTAATTTCATTATGAACTCTATGTCGAGTATTAAATTAGAGTTTATTCGTAGTTTTTAATATATTTGTAACTTAATCCTGGTGCAGTTAAAGAGAATACCTTACGGTCTTAACTTAATGATGCATTATAAATAATAATAATAATAATAATAATAATAATAATAATAATAATAATAATAATAATAATAATAATAATAATAATATGATTTGAGGGAAGCAGATTATACAGGGAATGAGTGGAAAGCTTTAGTTCAGGATAGGGATGTATGGAGAGCTTATGTCCGCGCGGCCATGAACCTACGGGTTCGATAGTGCCAGTGAGTAAGTAAGTAAGTATAATAATAATTACGATTATAATTATCATCATCATTCGTGAAATATTTTCAAAGTCCTATAGAACAACAGTGCGCATGCGCCAGAATTTATAGAGCCAGCGATAACCCACAATCGGACCACATATCGATTATCATCCTCGATTACTATCCGTCACTATGAAATTTAATGACCAATATTTGCAATAAATCCCCAAATCTATGTTAAAAGTATATTAATTATATTTAATTATCAAACGTTTATTAAAAATGGGTGTACACTTATCACTCCCTAACGCTGATCCAACCAGCGATAACCCAAAACAGCGATAGAAAAATCATAGACTAAGTAATATACTCTGTGGAGAAAATAGCAGTAAGCATTATAATATTGTCTAACAGTGTCATAATATTGTGATTTGCATATTTAAATAAATACTTCAAAATTGTCTAATAATGTTATAAAAATTGTTTGAAAAAGTTTAAAATATTAAATAATGTTAGTAAATACAGAAGAAGAGCTATAGTTTACAACAATATAACTCCAAAATCAAGCGCTAGTAGAAGTGCAGTTGAGCCATAATAATAATAATAATAATAATAATAATAATAATTAATAATAATAATAATAATAATAATAATAATAATAATAATAATAATAATAATAATAAATAATAATAATAGTAATAATAGTAATAATAATAATAGTAATAATAATAATAGTAATAATAATAGTAATAATAATAATAGTAATAATAATAGTAATAATAATAGTAATAATAATAGTAGTTAATAATAGTAATAATAATAGTAATACTAATAATAATAATAATAATAATAATAATACTAATAATAACGATTATTATTATCATTATTATTATTATTATTATTATTATTATATTATATTATATTATTATTATTATTATTATTATTATTATTATTATTATTATTATTATTATTATTATTATTATTATTATTGTAAGCCGCGATGGTCTAGGAATTATGTTCCTTGTCTCTAGTCCCGAGGATTGGGGTTCAAACCTGGCCGAGGTCGATGTATTTTAGGATGAAATGATCTGAGGGACAAGTCTTCCGGAAGGGACTTTAAGTCTTAGGTCTCGAGTCTTAAGATTTCTATGCTCGTAAAAGAACTGAATAAAAAGGTCTCTGTACAAAATTTAACTCACCTTCATCCATGCAAGTAATACCTTAGTTATATTATTTTTGGTCTGGACATCTTACCTCAATATTAATGTTGATTTGTTCTTGGACATGTTTCAAAACAATTCTCTGTTTTATCTTCAGCTTTCCCAGACTGGTTTTATTTATGTTGCATTATGTTGCACCACCTGGATGTCGATGTCAGCTCCATCCTGTGGTTGGCCAAAGAACCTCCAAACAAGGTCACCCTCCATCGGAATATCAAAATTCATAACTCTGTTTCTGTTCTTCTGAATATAAATTTTTTCCCAAATAGTCAGCTCGTTTGTATTTTCTAACTGTTTTAATAATTTAGTGTCTGAATTTATATTATGTTTTTCAGACCAAACATGAGCAGCAACTGCAGATTTTTCAATTTCTCCATTTTTAATATTTCTTATGTGTTCTTTGGTTCTAATTTTTAGGTTTCTTTTGTTTTCCCTATATATATCTTTTCACAACCCATGCATTCAATTTGATATATTCCTGACTTTTTATTTTATCAGTTTTTTCATTTTTGTTGGTTTTTATTAGTTTATTTAAACTGTAGTTATTTTTTGGTGCTAATTTAATATTAAACTTCTCAAATATATTTTGAAATTTATTATGTACCCAGGGGTGATATGTGAATTTCCTATATTTTTTCATAGGTGGTTCTTCTTTTTCAAGATTACTTCTGTTTATCATGTAGAAGATTCCCTAAAACTATTAAATTTACAGAGTACAAACATTACATTCACCAAAGAAATAGAAGACAATAAACAAATACCTTTTTTGGATCTTAAATTGGTCAGAAACGAAGAAAAAAGAAAAATTGAATTCAGGATTCATAGGAAAGAAACTCATACGGAAAATTTTATAAAATCAACAGGGTTCAATCCAATTGGACATAAATTAGCAGCATTTAATAGTTTAACTCATAGATTGGTAAACTTACCCTTAAACGAAGAAGATTTCAAACATGAGAAAAAACACATAATCAAAGTAGCAAGAGAAAATGGGTTTGATGAAAAAATGGTACATAAAAGGATAGAAAAGTATAAAAAACAAAAAATGATAAACAGAAGTAATCTTGAAAAAGAAGAACCACCTATGAAAAAATATAGGAAATTCACATATCACCCCTGGGTACATAATAAATTTCAAAATATATTTGAGAAGTTTAATATTAAATTAGCACCAAAAAATAACTACAGTTTAAATAAACTAATAAAAACCAACAAAAATGAAAAAACTGATAAAAATAAAAAGTCAGGAATATATCAAATTGAATGCATGGGTTGTGAAAAGATATATATAGGGAAAACAAAAAGAAACCTAAAAATTAGAACCAAAGAACACATAAGAAATATTAAAAATGGAGAAATTGAAAAATCTGCAGTTGCTGCTCATGTTTGGTCTGAAAAACATAATATAAATTCAGACACTAAATTATTAAAACAGTTAGAAAATACAAACGAGCTGACTATTTGGGAAAAAATTTATATTCAGAAGAACAGAAACAGAGTTATGAATTTTGATATTCCGATGGAGGGTGACCTTGTTTGGAGGTTCTTTGGCCAACCACAGGATGGAGCTGACATCGACATCCAGGTGGTGCAACATAATGCAACATAAATAAAACCAGTCTGGGAAAGCTGAAGATAAAACAGAGAATTGTTTTGAAACATGTCCAAGAACAAATCAACATTAATATTGAGGTAAGATGTCCAGACCAAAAATAATATAATTAAAATAACCTCAAAATATAACTTCCTAAAATTAAATATTAATACCTTAGTTGCCTACTAGATGTCTCATTGAGGCGATGTGCTAACACATGTCACTCGTCATCTATAGGTAAATAAGCTTAATTAAATTAACTCGATTAAGAAACTCCCATAGGGATTACCGTGTCCCTACGCGGCGCGGGAGGTATGGGGTATATGTGATTAATGGCGTAGTCCATTGTTGAACCATAGCATCTCATTTGTCAGGAGTTGATAGACCAAGTTCATTTTAGTTACCTTATTTGCCCAAACATGTAATGAGTGGCATGCGGTAAACACACTGACTCAATGAGACATCTAGCAGACAACTAAGGTATTACTAGGATGTTTGAGATCGGTAAATGTTGCTTAGAGGCCTCTTTGTTCAGGCTTAAGATCTTTTACGAGCCTGAAAACTTCAGAATCGGGACCCACGTCCTCCTTGGATTCTTCCAACCTAAAAATAATCCATCGACCTGCGGGGAACCAGAGGCAAGGAGCATAATTACTAGTCCACTATGACCGACATGATTATTATTATTATTATTATTTATTATTATTATTATTATTATTAATATTATTATTATTGATTTTATTTTTATTCAACAGGTTTCACAATGTTTCAAAACATTTTCCTATACCCAATTAATCTACTGTCATTCTCCTCCAAAATTTGATTCCTCGGAAGTTATAATTAAAGATGTGGAGAATAAATAGAATTGGTATTGATGTTGCGTAATCTCTGTCTTTCCTATTTCCATCAACCAATCCATTTTCTCTCATGTTGCTCAAAATACCATCAATCCATTTTTTTGTCGTCTTCTTCTTCTATTTCTTCTACTATGTGGCACCCATTCTAGTATTCTTCTTGGGAATCTGTCTTCTGTCTTTCTTTTTTACATGGCCATATCATTTTAATTGTCCACCGCTGTGGTCTCGAGGTAGCGTGCTGCTTTGTCACGCAGCGGGCCCAGGTTCGATCCCCGGTCGGGGATGTTTTTCTGGATAAGGTTTTTATTGGGTTTTTTTCTCACCTGTAAGACAAATGTCAGGAAAACTTTAAGGCCCAAACGGTCCCCGAAATCATATGGTCATCATCACCCTTATGATTATCATCTCATCATCATCATCATCCTTCACCGGTGTAGAAAGCAACGGGAAGCTACCACACCTACAATTCCCTAGCAAAGCTGCATTAATAGCATGAAAATAGCATGATTGCAGTGAAGGACCTGTCTTCGGGCAGAATTACCATGGATGGATCATTTTAATTTTTTATTTTCTTAATGAAATCTACAATATTGAGGTTTGAGCATTCATCTTTTATTTAATTATTTTATCTATTCTAGAAATTCCAGTTGAATGCCACCAAAAATATTATTATTATTATTATTACTACTATTACTATTATCCTGTAATATCCGTGAATATTTATTAGTATTTTTGTTATCTATATTAATAATTAAAATAAATTGCCTTTAAATTATTGCGATTTCTATAAATTAAAATAGAAAGTGGAACATGATAGTTAAATTATGTTAATACACTAGTTATTAAACTAGTTATAGGAAGATAATGTATCCATTGCGTCATTTCATGGCTATCATTACTGTCAGAAAGTGCTATCTACTTTTCAAATTAATTATTGTATATTAAACATATGCTACTATATGTTTAGTCTATTACTTTACTAAGTATTGCGTAAGAACGTGTTCGCGAAGATAAAATTTAATTGATGAGAAGTATAAAACGTTCCCAACGTTATAGTGCTCCCTCTAGTAGCGAGGTTTGCGAGTTCAATCCTGGTCAGAGTTAATTAATTTGTAATGGCAATAAATATCTTGTAATAGTGAATTATAAGAAATTCGAAATAGAGTATATAGAGAAAATAAGCCATACTGTGGGCTACTTCAAATCCTTCTTCTTCTTCATCACGGTTTAGGCTTATTTACTAGCCTCTTCTGGCTCCAAATTGCTGCTTTTTCCATATTTTCTTTGGTCTTCCCAAACTTTTTCTTCCTCGTGGTGAATAGCTGTATGCTGCTTTTGGTATTCTATTCTCAGTCATCCTTGCCAAGTGTTCTTTCCAGTTTGTTCTGTATTTCACTATTGTTGTATTTAATTCCTCTACTTTTAGTTGCTGTCTTATTTCTGCATTATGTTTTTTGTCTGTTCTTTGATATCCTGCTATTGGTCTGAGGAATTTCATTTCAGCAGCTTCTATTCTGGCAGATTGTTGTGTTGTCCATGTTTCGGATCCATAAGTAATAATAGGCACTGCCATTGTCTTGTATAATTTCATTATAGAGTCTTTCCTGGCTTTATTTTTCAAAGTTCTTTTTAAATCATACTTACAAGCTCCAAAGAGAGAGCCGGACTGTTCTTCAAATCCTAAAATCCAAAATTATCTTTAGGAAAGTTAAAATAATACTACATAAAACCTGCACAGTTCAATATTGGTATATGGAAGTGAAACCTGGACTATGACAAAGAACTTTGAGAATTTAACTAACACTTTTTGAAAGAAATTTTTTGAGAAGGATATATGGACCAGTAAAAGAGAATGGAAGATGGAGAATAAGATATAATAAGGGGATCTGTGACCTTTTTTAAGGAAACTGATATATTAACCTTTGTGAAATTTAAAACAATGTAAGAGCCGGACACATTCAAGTAATGGATAAAAAATGTATACCTAAGAAAGTGATGATGGAGGATATGTTTGGGAAGCGGCCAGTAGGAAAACCTAAGAAAAGGTGGGTGAACTCAGAGAAGAAAGATTGTCATCAAATCCGGAACTGTAGGAGCTGTCAGCAGAGAGCATTGGATTGAGAAGATTGGAGATCTCGCATCAAGAAAGTCCAGTCCCGCTGAAGAATAAAATCCTGTAAGGCTTCCTTCGGAAGGGAGGTAAAGATTAGATTAGTAGAGATGCGTGTGGGTTTTAAGATCCTAACTATTTATGCACAATGGCGTAAAAACCCAATACTGGGCATTTGCCTCTCCTTGTTAGGAGTTAGTAGACCTAGTTAATTTATTAAATACTTCTAAAATTCATTTAAAGCCCCTTTGAGTTAGGTAATAAATATTAGAAATATAAAATAAACAGACAAAAACATAAAATCGCCTTTAAAACAATACCGTTTCAATGAAAATTTAACTAACGAATAAATATGAAAATAAAGTTTATTTTCTTCATTTAAATTGACGAATAGACAATTTTGTAGAAGGTGGAGAGGAAATTCCGGTTTAACATTTACCTCGGTGATCACGGAAATCCCCGAGGATATTAGATCATCTATTAGGTAAGAAGCCGTAGAGAGGGGATCGCAATGAAGATTAAGATAATAGCAGGTGCGATTGTTCATGCAACTTCAATTAACTGTCCTTCAAGTAGGAATCGATTATTAAAGTCGTTTATGATTAATATAACCATTATGAATTAGTTAGATGGCTGGACATAGTAACTGAACCAAAGACCTCCTCAATGAAAACTACATGCGCGTCCAAGGTCTATTTTTTATTTCCCATGCTTGTTGTATCGGTATTCTAAACATGGGAGAAAGTCCATTTGTCACGGATCTTACTGGTTCATCCACTTCACAATTTCATTTCATGATTTATGACATCATTACTTCTTGTCTAGTGCTGATATCCTCAGGCTAGGTAAGTCTGACTTCGGTGAGTAGTTTGTTTGGTAGCCAGCCGGTATTGTAGCGAGACGTGAGGGGGGGGGGTTCTGTGGTGTGGGGCCCTATGAGTTGTATAATTGCCTAGGATTAGTGGATACTAGAAAAGAAACCATTTTAAAATTTTACAAAGTATTGGCAGTTCCATCTCTTATATATGGATGTGAAACCTGGACACTAACAAAGGCAGATAGTAAACAAATAGAGGCTGCAGAAATGAAGATGTTGAGAGCAATAGCAGGATACCAAAGGACCGATAAAAGAAAAACGAAGATATAAGTACAGAACTTAATATATTTAATCTCTGTGAAAGAATATAATACTATCAAAATGCATACCTTCAGCACGTATTACGAATGAATGAACAGCGCATACCAAGAAGACTGTATAATTATAAACAAAAAGGGAGAAGATTGTTGGGAAGACCATTGAAGAGATGGAAGGACCAATTCGACCTTTAATGAGATCGGAACAGGCCATTGGGCTTAATTCTTGTTGTTGATGATGATTAGTGGATTTATATGTGTGTGTTGTGTTTTGAGTTTCTTTGCTGTTGTGATGATAGTTTCTTCTATATATTTGAGTTCGCCTAATACGAGCAGAAGATACCCTTTTTTAAAAATTCATAATAAAAATAAACGTATCTAGATTGGGAAGATTTCTCTAAATTCCATAACTCATCTAAACCATCCAGAAAACAATAAACACACAGGGACGGGTCAAAGCGCTGATACCATGAATACCAATTAGATATGACGCTGTAAGGCGTATGTCAGATAGAGAGATGAGATGAAGCTTCTATTAGCGAAGGTCAGTGATTTTTCAAGATCTAGGAAAAGAACCAGTTAAGTCACTTTTTTGTCGAAATGAATTTTGAGAGACATTATATCTCCATAGAAATGACAAGCCTATTTTTTTTTATTTTGAAACAGTAAAAGAAACAGTATAGCCATGGCTTTATTTACCTTCAAAGCTTAGTATTCAAGTAAAGTAGTGGCTATAGTTCGCATACTGTTGTCTAATGGTTGGGGACCATACTTATATGTCGTCTTACAGCCTAAAGGCTACCTGTTACTACATCCCAACCCCTAGTATAGACCTGAAAGAAAACGCTGTCTCTGTTAATTGCATCAGTGTTGAGAAAATTTGAGTCGTGTGCTACAAGCGATGATTTTACAGCCAGTTCTAAGTTTAGTTTAACCTATGATCACTTTAAGTACAAATTCAATTAGTATTTCAAATGTCTCCTCAGTAACCACAGATGAGTCGATATTTTTTAAGTCAGTTTTTTATAGATGATCATACAACCACTGTAGGGTTGACATGTAGTCAGCATGTCGGGTCTCCCAGCCGTTATGGCTGGTTTCTTGAACCTGGAGCCGCTACTTATTGTAGCTATCAAATACCTCACAACGCTGTGTGGGCACAGGTCCCATACTGGCCGAAATGCAATGAGAAAATGTCTTCCCCCATGGAGACTCGAAGCAGCGCAAGTCCCGTAGCTTTGCGCCATGGCATCCTACCTTAACCAATCGCTACTTTAAATCAGCAAGTAGTACCAATCCACCTCTTGCTTCCCCAATATATCAGTGACGTCACGGATCCGCTGGCTTAGAGTGCGCGAGCTTTTATGTTGTATGATTAAAAGCGCAGTTCAAAGATACATATTTTTTTCCTCCGTACCCTTCATTTTGGATGCCAGCTGACCAAGTCTGTTGCACTATCACATGAACAGATGTTATGAAAAGGGTGGCATGAACATGGATAATTTATTGTACAGTGCAGTGCCACCAGGTTGTCTTCATGATATTTCTGGCATTCTCTCTTGGAATTCACATAATTTAACCCACTTCCGAGGTTGGGGTTCTTGGATCGAGGAGTTAAGTAACCCGGATAGTAAGATGGATGACAAATGATAATGAAGCACCAGGAGAGTCCTTAAAGCCAAATTTAGCCGAAATTCCAAATCATGGGCGATCACAGGAATAGTTCCCTTTTAACATCCTGAATCCTTAAGTACATATAATTATGATACATTTGGAGTTTAATTTTCCTCGCTTCGGGAATAACTCCAACTTACTGTACCTGTGGTATCATATTCAAAACTTTCAGAGCTTGAAGCTCATTATCTATTTGCTTTTTTTATTATTTTTTTGCTGCAATCTTTAGACGCCAACATCAATTAAAAGGCAAAATCTTGGTTGTGACCAAAGGTATCATAGGTATCATATATGATACCTTACATAAAAAGTTATTTTGGCCCCTATGAACCCATTAACCCAAGCAATACCATCCTATATTACAGAACTTATACTACCAAGGGGGGTACTTTATGACCACCCTTAAAACAATATATATGAATAATTTTTTTAATACATTTTAACATATTTGTTTTAAAATTAAATGCTATAGAATGTCATGCTTCTTCTTCTTCTTTTACTACAAGGTTTAGGCTATGCAGCCTGTTCCGGCAAAGTTAAAATTGGAGTCCATCTTCTACGTGGTCGGCCAACATCTCTTGTTCCTCTGGGATTATACAGGAAGATTCTTTTTGGTATTCTTTCGTCGTTCATTCTCATTAAGTGTTCTGTCCATTTCTTATTATTTTCGCTGTTTTTATCTTCAATTTTATATATATTTAATTCTTCTCGTCATGCTTATTTATGTAATATTTAACTTAGTTTTACATTTTGTTTTCATTGGTCACATTACATATTTAGTCTGATATAGTAGTCTGTGTTTTGATGTAAGTAGAACATCTGTGCAAATTAATTATTGGTGTTTTTAGAAACAATACATTCAGGATAATACCCAAATCTAACCTTTAATGGTATACCCCCTGAGTATGTAAGTGTCACTCATCATTCTCCTCAAAACTCTGTTCACATTTTGATTAAATCACTGATTTCTTGCTATGCCTCCCACGAGTATACCTGTGACACAAATTATTGTTGTTTTACTATTTTTTTTTTGTATTTTTCTTTCTTAGACCTGTACTTTGAATGGACACCTTCCACGGAATAACGGTAGTATTTCATTAACTACTGTATGAATCCCAGCAGAAAAAAAAAATTAGCAAAGCTTGGTTCATTTTATCAAACACCTGTCTTATTGCTGCACACTTATCTTCTTCCTATCGGGTTTCTCTACCATCAAATTTAATTATTTTAGTTAGTTGCAGAAAACTGGAACTACTCTTAGTTGCAGTATATATGAATCTGCCAGAAATATTAGACCAGAGATCTGAAATACAAGTGTGACTGTTACCTTCTAGTGCCATGTAGATAAGAAGGCCTGTATAAGCTGTAAACTTTCAAATATTTGTTGCTGGTATATTTATTCTTACTGCTTCTTCATTGGGGTCTTTTATGATGATGTTTAAAAATTCCGATCTAAAGAACTAGTGGTTTTCACTTTACTTTCGTTTGTTCCCGTTCTTTTACAACATTTTGTGCTATACGTCTCGTAGGCCGAGGAGGCTTTGATGTGAAAATTCTTCCACTAGCTGTAACATCTGGAATCAACGTCATCTTCAATTACTCTATTATTATGATCGTCATCGTCATCGTCAGAAGGCAATAAAATGCTTCGTCAACTTGCTCACGCACAATATTTTCATCTTCTGTTTCTCTCACTTCCTCATCACTATCATCAAATTCAAAATCTGTAACTATTTCATTATCAAATATGTCCGTAATTTCTTTGTCAGTCTAAGGATGTCGAGGCATTTTGAAATAGTTTTGTTACATGTGTGAATTATAACTTCACTATAGACAGACTGAATAAGTAAAAAAAAAAGTGTTATAAGACAACAGACTGTCAGACCAATCAATAATGAAAGAATAAATTATATAAACCAACTCCATTCTTGGTAAAAACAGAATTAGAGATATAAAAGATGAAGACAAGAAAACAAATTCAAGGCATGTTATGCATCACAAGAACTACCAACGGGGAGTAGTATTTTATGATCACAATAACAGATAAAATGACCAATAAAACTTACAAACAATTATGCATTTGAATACTAGAGACACTGATTGACAATAACTATTACCTTCATGCTTCTAGTGAAATAATTAGAAGGCATAATGATTAAAATGACAGAAGGTGGGCATAAAGTAACCCCCCCCCCGTTGGTATTGCTAGGGTTAAACGTGAAAATAACATTATGATTGACAAATTTCAATACAGGACCCCCATAAAAGTAACTTTTTAAAAATTATTTGGCACTCTAGAAATCCATTAAGCACAAAAATAAGTAACTTATAAATATTGTTAAACTTTTGTTTGGGGCGCAGGAGGCTATGAAAAAATTCCTCTGGTCTGATCGGAAATAGAACCCGGGACCTCATGAACTGTAGTCAAAAATTCTGACCACAAGACCATGAGGCTAGTCACTGTGGAGAAGTGGCGGAATGGAGTATTACAGATGGAGTAACCTAGTCGGGAACTTGGCACCTGGAGTTGGTGAAAGAGTATCTAACCATTTACACCACGGAACCACTATGGTTCAGTTAATACACATTTAAGAAAATAATAGATATTTTGCCTCAAGGACAAATAATGTTGAATATTTTGCCTCCAGGGGGAAGACCTCGAGGCTAAGGGTTTGTAAGTCCCCTGAGGAGATAACAATAAAGTAATACCCGTGGTAAATATAATATTTTATGGTTTAATTTTATTACGTTAATCCCTTGAAACATTGATTTTTTATTATCTGTTTTTTCTACACTACAGTAGTTTTCCTTCAACCTAAAGTAATTGTATTATTTTAAAAATCCCTATCTTGTGTATCTTTTTACGTCATTTACATTCTATTCGTTCTCATCCTAATCCCATCCATCCATTGTTCTTTCTTCTTCTTCTGCCTTCGATATTCTATTCAAAATCATTTTCGTAATTCTGTATTTTCCCATTATTTTTACTTGTCCAAATCATCTCAATTTTCGTCCTTCTATTCAACGAATATTCTTATCCGTTTCCATCATCTCTTCCTAATTTTTTTGGTTTTTAATTTCAACTATTCTTGATTTTTATTGCCATTCTACGTCAATATTCCATTCCTGTAGCCAATAATTTTAACTAACTTTGAACTACTGAATTAAAAATTATTCTTTCTTGTGTAATTTACTAAATTCTTGCTACATAGAAGTGAATTCATTATACCAATTATTTTTCTACCTCCACTTTTTTTAGGCTGCGTTTCTGCCATTAGCTTCTAAAATGATTTCCAAATATTTAAATGAATTGATTTTGTGATTTTCTTTTTGCCAAATTTCCACTGAAGTATTAATGTTATATTTTAAATGTGGACCGTGAATTTTCACCATTTAACAACTGTTCTGAAAACTTTTCTATTTCTATTTTTATGTTGTATAAACAGTCCATTCAGGTAATAACATATAATATAATACAATATATATAATATAATACGATACGATATAATACAATAATAATAATAATCTTCTTCTTCTTCAACGTCAAGGTTAGGTTGTAAGCCTGTGCCGACTCAAAGCATTTCCCTCCATCTGATCATGGGGCGTCCAACGGAACGTTTACCCCTTGGAATATATTGTAAAGCCTGTTTTAATAATAATAATAATAATAATAATAATTATTATTATTATTATTATTATATTATTATTATTATTATTATTATTATTATTATTATTATGATCTACGTTTAGAACCAGTCACTGAATGCATACATAAATACCAGAACAACTGGATTAATCATTTGCGAGGAATGAGTTCAGATAGAGTTCCTAAAGTCATGCTTCGTTATTGTCCAACAGGGAAAAGATCTCTGGGCAGTCCAAGGAAACGCTGGTTACAAAATTCATCACTGAGATCGTACAGGCCTTGTAGGCCTAAGACTTGGTTGGATGAAAAAGAAGATTATGTTCTATTTAATCTGGCACAGTTATGGTCATAAAGCCTTCTTTTCTACTCAACTAACATGTATACAGTATATACAAATACATATTTAGGTATAAATTATATACTAATTATAATGAATTAAAAAAAACGATACAATTATATAATAATTTTCAAGCACTGTACGTACAACCTTTTATACGATAAAATTATATTACTAAAATATTAATATAATATAGGCCTCATGCAATGTAACTAATTCACTTACTGGCACTATCGAGCCCAGAGGTTCATGTTGCCTGGACATAAGCTATCCATATATCTCCATGTTAATCTAATATTTACCAATCATTCCCTCAAATATGTATTAATCATATTATTCTCCAATCTCATTCGTGGCCTAGTTATGGATTTATTCCGTTTTCTCCTATTGGGAACTTCATTTCACTAATTCTCTGGATTCATATTATGAAATTCGATTAATTTAATTTCAGCAGCCACCGCGATGCGGCAATAGGCCTATCAGCCCGGCTTCTGGCATTTATTCCATGTATTGTTAGTATTTGTTAATATTAGATTACATCCCCATTGTATTTTGTTAAGTCAATATTTAAAATTTTAATAGACATATATTTTTTGTAAAATTTTACTATTCGCTGGTTGAGTGGAAGAGAAGACCTTATGGCCTTAACTCTGCCAGCTAAAATAAAACATTATTATTATTATTATTATTATTATTATTATTTTTATTATATTAGAGTCCTTTCATAATCAGACTTTCATCTCATCTCATTCCACAACCTGGCATTACTCCGGACCCGAGTAGAGAGGAAGACTGTATAATATATAATAACTAACTAACTCACTGTCACTATCGAACTCGTAGGTTCATGGCCGCGCGGATATAAGCTCTCCATACATTCCTATCGTGACATGTTTTCCAGTCATCCCCTGTATATTCCACTTCCCTCAATTCATGATTGTCATTCTCTCACTTCTCTCTTGGCCTACCTACCGGACGCTTTCCCTCTGGTTTTCCTGTAAGAAATTTCCAAACCCCTCTTTCATTTCTCATTCTTGCCACGTATATTGCCCATCGCAGTCTACTATACTGTCCATATTATACTTGGTTTCCCAATGAAGATCATAATCTAAGTATATAAAAAATGTATGTCTATTTGTCCTGTATAAACTTCCAAACCGTTCAACTGATCTTCGTGAAAATTTGTATGTACAGGTTTTCAGATGCTGCGAGTGTTTAACCGTTATCTATTATGTTCTAAAATCATTAGGTGTAGGAATTCACCTGAAACGAAAATTTAAAAGTCGCTCTAGCGATCGCAATTTTCGATGTTTCACAACACATCTCAGAATACCCTATTAAAATAAACCGATGTATGTATTATCAAAAAATCAACGTAATTCAACCGTTAGAAGTGGGGCTTTACCAGAAATTTGAAATTAAAAATTTACTCTAGCAACCGCCGTGTTTGGTTCGTCACAGTATATACCATACAATTAATTAATCCTCAATATTTAATGTATTTAGGCGTAGCAGCGCACACTGGATATTAGCTAGTGTATTATAATATTCATGGCGCGGCAGGTATAGAAAGCCCTTGACCTTCCAGCCGGCTGCCGACCTCACACCTATGTACATGTATTAATCACAAAGGTGCACGATCATCCAGCTATTATAGGAGTAACATGTCAGCATATCGGATCTCCCAGCCATTATACATGGTTTTCTCAACATCGAGCCGCTACTTTGTCCTATTGTAGCTACCGAAATTACTCATGGTACTGGGGTTGGGCACCGATCATACAATAGTCTAAAAGGAACTGTCTGAGACAGGATTCTAGAAAGAAACAGCAACAGGTACTCATCAGCCTTAAGTTTACAATTATCGACAATTGTAAATGATATATATTCCAATTCAAATTCTACCCCTCTCTTACGTATAGGGGCTGCTTTACGGGGTCGATGTTATTGGTATAATGTCTTCCATGTCCAGAAGACAATGTCAAATGACAAATCCTGCCACCAATTCCAGGCAAACGAAGGAGGTAGCCGTCTCAACTTATTCTTCAGACAGTATAGTCGAAATTCCGCGACATATTTATTCCTTCATGGGGACTGGAACCAGTTCGTATCTCGTAGCTCGGCACCAAGGAAACATGTCTTAAACCGCTCGTCTACGTCATATTAGGGATTATAAATCACTATCATTATTAAATCCAAATTATCTGATATCTCAAGTTCCACACAATGTAAATACTACCCACAAAAAAACTATATTCAGCATTTTGTATGTAGGCCTATATATATATATATATATATATATATATATATATTATTCTAGGAAACTTTTCTTACTTTATTTTATTTTATTTTATTTCTATTCTAGGGTTTGCTAGTGTTAGCTAATATTATACCACATCCATATTGTGCTTTGTTTAGTCTATTTTTAAAATTGTAATAAATATATAATTTTTGTGTCATTTTATTATTCGCTGGTTGAGAGGAAGAGGAGACTTTATGACCTTAACTCTGCCAGCTTAAATAAAACATTATTATTATTATTATTATTATTATTATTATTATTATTATTATTATTATTATGTCCAGTCGGTAGACCAAGAATGACGTGGGAGAATAACAGTATTCATGATGTGAGGGAAGTAGATTATAAGGGGATGATTGGAAAACATTAGCTCTGGATAGGGAAGTATGGAGAGCTTAGGTCCGCGCGGCCATGAACCTACGGGTTCGATAGAGCCAGTGAATTAGTTAGTTATTACTTATTATTATATATGTCGGAAAACGTTAAGGTCCAAATGATCCTCGGACATCATATGGCCGTCACAATCATCCATATCATATTCGCCTTGTTTGGTATGCATGAAAAATGAATGGTGTATCTTGTCCTAAATAGTCGTATTGTTTCGGAAGTGGTCCTAGCACTGAGCTGGTCATTCATCCAGGGACGCCCTCCAAGTCCTTGAGTGACCAAAAAACACCAGTGTGATCCCCAGAGTTGAAAATCCTCTCCCGATAGGTCGTATTTTTGTAAGGCCCGTGTTGTGGCGTGAGGTATGTAAAAATTCCTATTAAGACAGAGATTAAACTAAGATAAAGAGAGAAAACAAGTAATTTTATAAAAATAATTCAATGTTTTAATCTGTTATACATCTTGAAATGTTAGGTGGAGGTCTTGAAAATGTCGTAATATCTTGAATTAAGTTGCATGTTCTTGTAAAATGCATGCGTGTTGTACAAGACATTCATCTAAACACTGACTCCTTGAGCTGCCATTGGGAGGAGAGCAATGGAATCAACAACAAGGATGGATTTGTTTATAACTGAAAATGGAGAACTTTTGAAGAAGAGAGAAGTGGAAGAAAGCTGGATTGTACAAAAAAACAAAAAAAACTTTTCCAGTTCTTTAAAGATAACTTTCAGTTGGTCGGAGTCTCTCAGTTTTCCTGAAGATCCAGGAAGCGTTGAATCTGAAGGTCAGCGACTCTCTTCCCCGTGCCAGGTACAACATCTCAAGCGGGGTCAAACCTGCAGCCGGGCCGGCTCGCAAGGGGCCATGACCATCAGCCCGCACACACGTGGCGACGCCGAGACTCCCCCCACACTCCAAATCAAAATATACCTCAAGAAACTAAGTTATGGCTCCTAAAAATAAAATAAAATACAGCAGAAGTCGCAGACTTTTCACTTTTGAGTCAATTTCAGAAATGAAGTCTGAACAGACCAGCTTTTCAGTAATAAAACTAACACGAACTATCCATCCTGCGCTAGAGATAAGCTCTCCATACACCCCAACACTGAGCTAATGTTTTCTAATCACCTCCCATATAATTTCATCATCACCTTCACTTCAAGGTACCGGTATATTGCCTGTTCCGTTTTATTCCAGCCATTTTCTTCTAGGCCTACCCACTGATCTGATTCCACTAACTTTATAGTTCAATACGTGTTTAATTAACCTTTTTATTTATTTATTTATTTTATTCAATGCCCCAGGTTGTCATTTTTTACATTTCTGATGTTCTCTCCTGGCTTTGGCGTAATTGTAACCCACTTCTGAGGTTGAGGCGCCTGGAAGGCGGAGTTAGGCTGACCCGATGATATGATGAGTGATAATGATTGTAATGGTATGCTAGGAGAGTCCTTAATCCTAAACTTAATCTAAGGCGAATGTGAATGATGATGATGGTCATATGATGTTCGGGGACCGTTTGGGCCATAAAGTTTCCTGACATTTGTCTTACAGGTGAGGAAAAACTCCCAGAAAAAAAACTCACCCAGGAAAGTTGTCCCGACCGGGGATTGTAATTGGTATTCTATCTAGACGTTCTTTCCATCGTTGTTTTTTAATATTTTAATCTATCATTCAAATTAATGTTTTTCATAATTTTTCTCGTATTTCTTTTTGTTGCTCACCATTTCACTTCCATAGGACACGAATGGGAGAGCCATAACTTTATAGAATTTTAATTTCGTGTCCCTTCGAATTTTATTTTTTAAAGTTACAATAATTGTTCCTCAGATCCTCTGATATTTGGCTAATTTTATGTCTATATCGTAATCTTTATCATATCCAATATCATATCCTAAATAATTAAAGTGGTTTACTTGTTCATTTTATTTAATTATTAATTACTATTCTCGTTACAATTGAATGTTTATCTTGAAATGCCATTACTTTTGTTTCCGCAGTGGACATTTTCATATCATATTGTTTACAGATCTCATTTAATATAGATTATATAATTAATTTCCCTTAAATCAAGAAAAGTACTATTCTACCATCTCATTCTTGGTCAACTTCGTGGCCGCTTTCTCTCTTGTTTTCCTAAGGAATTCCAATGTCTCTCTTCCATTCCCCATTTGTGTCAAATATCCTGTCCATCGAGGTATAAGAGTCTTAACTGTTCTTATTACAATATGCTTTCCCATAAAAATTATGGTAGCTCACTGTTAAATTGTCATCTCCATTCACCTATCTGTTTGTTTCTCTTTTATCAAAAAATTGTCCTTAGTACATTGTCCTCAAATACCAGTACTCGTAATCTTTTCTCCTCCCTTAAGGCAAGATTCCTTGTTTCGCATTCATATAACATGAATAATAATAGTTTTATTCATTTTCATTTTAACGTTTTTTTTTTTTTGAGAAGATGGGATGACAAGAGTCTCTTTAAAGTGAAATAATAAGATAATATACATTTCCAGAATTCAGCCTATGCTAATTTATTTCTGTATCTCATTTATATTTGTAATTATTGTTCCTGGGTATTTGAATTCAGCCACTTCTTCATAATTTACTTTTATTTGTCCATTATTTTGCCCTAATACACTTGTATGTTCTTGTAGTTTTCCTTCTTCTCTTTCTACCTTCAGAATTCCATACCAAAATTGTTTTTCGGAATTCTCTCTTTTACCATTCTTGTAATGTGTCTAAACCATCTCAATTTTTGTTCTTCAGTTATTTAAATAATAATAATAATAATAATAATAATAATAATAATAATAATGGTAACAATAATATATAATAATAATAATAATAATAATGGTAACAATAATAAATAATAATATTAGTAATAGTAATATCTACAACTTGCTTAAATTATCGACTTGAAAATACAACATATAGGACAAAAAAAAATCCCTAGAACGTGATTAGAATGTTCTTGAAAATTTGGGAAAATGTCTTGATGGTGTGATTAAAAAAAAATTGAAGGTAAAAAAATGGAAGAGAAATAAACCTTCCTGAAGAATCACAAAGTAAAATACCGGTATAAAGACACCCTTCAATTGTTAATGATTACTGTATTTATATGGACTTCTACAAAACGGTGGCATTCTCTGAGAAAATTACCACGGAACATGACTACCGGCATTTGTTCAACTATCTTTTAACTAGAGGGAATTGTCTTTTGTTGCAAGAAGAAAATGTGGAAAAAATATTCCTAGAATTGAAGTGTACGAGTTAGAAATAATTCTAGAGGCATATGTAGGAAATTTCAGTAAATCGCAGAATAACAAGAGATAGAACAGATTACTGGTAAATTGGTGTCATTTTTTAAAGTAAAATGGCTGGCCATTACCTTCTTATCACACACAATCGACAGGACACTAGCATTTCCTTTGTGAACGGCAACACATGGCATAGTTTCTGTAAAAGTTTCCATTTTATTCTGGGTCTTGTGTGTAGTTGGGGCTATAGTTCGTTAAGTTAAGACAAGATATTAAATACAAAATTGATACCTGGTAAATCAACTAAATTATTAAACTTTATCAAGTGGTTCTAATATGGAGGCCTTTCAAAAACAATGTTAAAAAAACTGGGTACCTGTTAAAATGCAGAAGATGAAGCATTGTTTTTGAAAGGCCTCCATATTGGAACTATTTGATGAAGTTTAATAATTTAGTTGAGGACGACTGATTTACCAGGTACCAATTTTATATTTAATATCTTATTACATGACCTCAACGGTGTTACTTACTTACTTACTCACTGGCACTATCGAACCCGTAGGTTCATGGCCGCGCGGACATACGCTCTCCATACATCCCTATCCTGAGCTAATACTTTCCAATCATTCCCTGTATAATCTACTTCCCTCAAATCATAGTTAATGTTATTCTCCCACCTCATTCTTGGTCTACCAACTGGGCGTTTTTCCCTCAGGCTTTCCTACAAGAACCTTCCATGCAAGTCTTTCATTCCCCATACGTGCAACATGTCCTGCCCATCGCAGTTTACGAGACTTAACTGTTCTCATTATATCTGGCTTCCTATAAAGACCATGTAGTTCATTGTTATGTAGTCTTCTCCATTCACCTGTCTGTTCATCTCTCTTTGGTCCAAAAATTTTCCTAAGTACTTTATTCTCAAATACTTGTAATCTCCTTTCCTCCCTTAAAGTAAGAGTCCATGTTTCACACCCATATAATATAACTGGTAGAATAATAGTTTTATATATTTTCAGTTTAACGTTTTTTGAAAGGAGTTGGGACATCAAGAGTCTCTGCAATGCATAATAGCACGCATTTCCAGAATTGAGCCTATGTTTAATTTCTTTATGCATCTCATTCCTATCTGTGATTATTGTTCCTAGGTATTTGAATTCAGCCACTTCCTCAAAATTTCCTTCATTTGTCATTAGCTGTCCATTTCCATTATATACTGAATTCCTACATGTGACCATATATTTAGTTTTATTGATATTTACTTCCTCAACGGTGTTTTTTAAAACGAATTTTAAAAGTGTTGAGAGAGATAGGAGAATCTTACCTGCGAAAATATTTGAAGAGATTATGGGGTCACAGAAATTTTGATGCTCATTGAAGTTCACTGCTAGGTACATAAAGGACCCTTATATAAAACAGGAATTTATACGAATCCAAATTGTCCTCCATGCAACAAAGATGAAGAAATGAAATGAACAATTACAAACCTGTGAAATATTACCTGTTTGATCCACCATAGAGAAATATTGGAGAGCAAGAACGGTAATGACTTCATTGCTAAGGCCCAGCATTTGATAACAACGACAACATAAAGGACCCTAGATATGTTTATTATCAATGTAGGAAGTATAGTAATTTCCCGGAGTGTGAGATGGAAAAAGAAAATTACGTAGCTGTTGAAATGGAATTATAACTACGGTAATTTAATTTAATTATTTTATAAATTTGGTATTACAATTATTGAGGATTCTATGCAACTATGACATCTACATAAATTCAAATAAAAAACGAAAAAAAAAACACAATTTGTTGTTGCAGTATGTGAAAAATTACTTGAAGAAAAAATCCCTAAAATATGTGAGAAATGCCTTAAAATAAAGCGAAAAGTTGAACTGAAAGTAACCGAAACGCAGCATATTTGCAAAGTAAAATATGTATCAGTTATTACTCAGAAGTGTAGCCAACTTATCACTCAAACACCCTAACAAACAAGTGAGCGTTAAACAAATCTGGTGTACTAACTCGCCCATTTCCTCATCTTAATTTGCCAAAATTAACACTAACTTGAACATTTTCTTGTCCTAATTTTCCCATTAATAGAATCCCTTTATATATGAGTGAACATGTTAGCAATTGGCTATAGCGGGAACGTGTGTTATCACATTGGCCAACATGACGCTAGCAGTCACTTGTTTTCGATTGAATATTCACAAGTGGCACGGTTGCCTAGAAGAGCCCAATTATTCTCTCTATTTACCTCGGTTTATCTTTCAATTCTATGGGTACTTTTTACGTTCATCGCGCCACCCATACCTACAGGGACACGTAGGAACAGTGCCCAGTAGACAGGCCAAGAATGAGGTGGGAGAATAATATTAACCATGATTTGAGAAACGTGTGTTATACATGGGATGATTGGAAAACATTAGCTTATGTCTGCGTGGCCATGAACCTACAAATTCGATAGTGCCAGTGAGTTAGTTAGTTAGAAACATGGACCTTGTCCAAGATCGATATTTCAATACTGAGTACATTTGAAAAGAAGATATTAAGAAAAATATATGGCGTAATACGCGGCTTGGGAGATTAGGTTACTTATCTAATAAATAAAAATGAATGTTTGTTTGTTGGTTTGTTTGTTCGTACTTTATGCGCGGCCATACCGTTGATCCGAGAGTGATGGGGCTTTTTGCAAAATGTTCAGGAGATTCCCGGGATGAACATAGGCTCTAAGAGAGTTGTGATACTCAACTCCTACACCCTTAAAAATCGCCCTTTGTAGTGGAAAACGTGAAAAAAAGTAGCTCTTTGGACGCTCAAATGGCTTACGCTTCCTAAACTATAACAAATACACTAAATTAGTGAATTGAATATCTAAAAAAAAAACTCTACAAAAAAGTCTGCGACAGCATATGTTTATCTCTTACGGATAACTCACAATAACCATTTTTGTCTTTCATTGATGCCAAGAAGATCGAGACAAGTACGTAGATTCCTGTGCAAGCATAGCAGCACATGGCGGGTATTCTTTTACGGATAACTCACAATAAAGAATTTTGTCCTTTAGCTCATCTATGTTAAGAAGATCGAGATAAGTAGATTCCTGGGCAACACTGGGTAATCAGCACGCAGATTCTTAAAATAATTACTATATACATGTATAATTATTTTTCATTTTACTTACTCCACTAATCATAAGAAGTACATTAATATTAATCTTTCAGATCATTTATGCCAAGAAGATCGGGATGAGTAAATTCCCGGACAACGCCGGGTCAACAGCACGGGGTATCTAAAAATAATTATGTTATACATTTTTCCCGTTACTTATTTAACTAAACATAAAACACATTAATTTTCGTATTTCAACTCATTTGTGTCAAGAAGATCGGGATAAGTAGTTTCCCGGGCAACGCTGAGCAATCAGCACGGGGTATCTAAAAATATAAATTTATAATTATGTTTCCTTTTACTTATTCAACTAAACATAAAAGCACATTAATTTTCACTTATTTAGGCGTAGCAGCGCACGCCGGGTATTAGCTAGTAAGATATAATTCCGAGCTCTATCAGTTGTGTATGTCTCCTGATGTGGTTACATCAATTAAAGTTTCAATATTTGCATAGGCAGGACACGAAAAACTAATGACTACAACATGAGACAACCAAGAAAATTACGGAATGTAAATTTGAAGGACAAAGAAATATGAAACGACCGAGACTGGATCGAATTTAAAGGATGCGTGGAAGCTGAGAATCGAGGGATGGAGGCTGGGTGCCCGGCAGATGGTTCTGGGCGAAACCGAGGCTCGAATCGGGCTGTAATGTTGCTATTAATAACTATGGTGGTCAGATGATCTTCGGAAACACTATGGACCTTAAAGTTTCATGACATTTGCTTTACAAATGAAGAAACGTTAAATATATATATATATATATATATATATATATATATATATATATATATATAATGTATAAAACTTGCCCGAGCTCGCTGTAAACGAGGCAACGACCTGACCCCGAGACGATAGGGGTGAACCATATTATAAACAATTTAAGCATAAAATATAAATACTAATTTGTACTAGAGCATGCCATTAAATCTTTAGAGAATGAGGAAGGCTTACAACTCAATGGTAATAATAAGCTGTTAGTTTATGCTGATGATGTAGTACTACTGGCCGATAGCGAGGGGATACTAAAGGACAACACGCACACACTATTGAGTAACACTAAGAAATTAGGACTGGAAGCAAATATCAATAAAACTAAATATATGGTCACACATAGAAATACCGTATATAATGGAAATGGACAGCTAATGACAAATGAGGGAAATTTTGAGGAAGTGGCTGAATTCAAATACCTAGGAACAATAATCACAAATATGAGTGAGATGCACAAAGAAATTAAACATAGGCTCAATTCTGGAAATGCGTGCTATTATGCATTGCAGAGACTCTTGATGTCCCAACTCCTTTCAAAAAACGTTAAACTGAAAATATATAAAACTATTATTCTACCAGTTATATTATATGGGTGCGAAACATGGACTCTTACTTTAAGGGAGGAAAGGAGATTACCAGTATTGGAAAATAAAGTACTTCGGACAATTTTTGGACCAAAGAGAGATGAACAGACAGGTGAATGGAGAAGACTACATAACAACTAACTACATGGTCTTTATAGGAAGCCAGATATACGAGCTAATAAGAACAGTCAAGTCTCGTAGACTGGGATGAGCAGGACATGTTGCACGTATGGGGAATGAAAGACTTGTATGGAAGCTTCTTATAGGAAAGCCAGAGGGAAAACACCCAGTTGGTAGACCAAGAATGATGTGGGAGAATAACATTAACTATGATTTGAGGGAAGTAGATTACACAGGGAATGATTGGAAAACATTAGCTCAGGATAGGGATATATGGAGAGCTTATGTCCGCGCGGCCATGAACCTACGGGTTCGATCGTGCCAGTGAGTGAGTGAGTGAGTGAGTATATAAATACTATAAATATAAACTGCGTTGGGCAGAACATGTCACACGAATTGGGAATAGAAGAGGAGTATGGAAATTTATTTTTAGAAAGCCTGAGGGAATGCACCCAGAAGATATGCCAAAAATGAAGTGAGAGAATTATACTAAACGTGTTTTGTTGGAGGCGAATTATAGAGAGAATTATTAGAAATATTAGGTCAAGATAGGGATCTATGGAGAGCTTATTTCCGCGGGGGCATGAGACTCCAGGATTTTAAATTTTGGAAAAATAGTTTGTAGGGAAAATTGAATAGGGAATATGTCTGGGAATGCATATTCTGTGTACTTGTACAATAGGAACTCTTATAATAGAAATTTATAATGGTAATAGAACTACAAGCCGGAGGGTTGAGGGCTCAAGTCCCGTTAGGGTCAGGATTTTTAAACTGACCCAAACTCTCTGGCGGGACTATGGCCCTGGGGTCGACTCAGTCTCTAACGGAAATGAGTACCAGACGCTTGTTCTGGGGGTAAAGGCGGCCGTCACGCAGGGCTGACAACCCGGCTGACATAAAGTGCTGGTTGTCTAGAAAAAGTGGGAGCCTTAACCTCCCACTACCCCAAGGGCCTCCGGGCCTGTTGTGGGATCACTTTACTTTACTTTACTAATAGAGTTAATCCCGAATCATGTGATATTAATTTTAGGATGTTTATAAATTATAACTTGTTTTTCTTTCTCGACGAAATAAAAACTTTATATATAAAAATGAACGTGACTCTGTTTGTTTGTTTGTCCTTTATGGACTCAAAAACTACTTGCCCGATTTTAATGTGGTTCCCACCATCATTTACAGAATATTTCTGGTACAATTAACGTATATAACATATTAAATACATACTTTTGGACGATTAAAATTCTTACGCTGCCTAAACCATAACAAATACTCCAAATTAATGTACACAGAATTTAATATCTAGAAACAATTCTACAAAAAATCCGCGACAGCAAATGTTTACTTTTACAGATAACTCATAACTATTACCCGCTTAAGAAATAAGTGCAGTTGTTGACGGAGAGCACAGCAGTCGTGTTTATACAGGAATAGAACACGTGACACTGCTATCTATGAGTCAGAGGAGAATGGGACGGTGGGACGCTGACAGTATACGCTGTCTTATATGACGTCACGTGTAGCAACAAACAGAGCTTCATAATTCTTCCGCCTGCAGAGATATTTTGAATGACTAATAACTAACTTTCTGGCTCTATCGAATCCATAGGTTCATGGCCGCACGGACATTAGCTCTTCATACATCCTTATCCTGAGCCAATGTTTTCCAATCATTCCCTCAAATCGTGTTGTTTTCCCACCTCATTCTTCGTCTACCAACTCGGCGTTTTCCCTCTGGTTTTCCTACAAGAAGCTTCCATGCACGTCTTTCATCCCCTCACGTGCCACATGTCCTGCCCATCGCAGCCTACGGGACTTAACTGTTCTTATTACATCTGGCTTCCTATACATATCATGTAGCTCAATATTATGTAGTGTTCTCCAATTTCAGATAACTCATTATAACCAATTTTATCCTTCAGCTCATCGAATCCAAGAAGATCGGGATAAGTGGAATCCTAATAAACGCCAGATAATCAGCACAGGATATCTAAAAATAATTACGATATAAATGAAAAATAATTTTTCTTTATACTTATTCAACTAAACATATAAACACCATTTATTTAGGCGTAGAAACCGCACGCCGGGTATTAGCTAATAGACCTACTCTCTAAATAAGTACAGTAAAAGTTCCTTATTCGCGGTTCCCTTAATCGCGGGTTAAAAAATTGCGACACAGTTCCTGTATTCGCGGCTAAAAATTTCTTTATTCGCTGATCCAGTCGGTATATTAAAAGGATTAGTATCCTTTATTAACGTATCGGCAACTTTTATACTGCAGGCACGTGCCAAGGCGACTTTTATACAAAGCGATTCAAACCAAATGGACAAATTAATATGAAAGTAAAACAAACCTTAATGTCACTAAACCTAAAGTTCTTTGTTAAAAGTCACCGCCTTCGTATTTCACTTGTCGCTATGTCCGTTATAAATGCCGCCTTCGCCACGATCGGTGTTTAATTGTTTCAATTTGTCTTTTGTAGCAATAATTTTGATTAAATTACACTGCTTTGTTGCCAGTTTATACTAATGAGTAAAAGGAAAGAAAATTAGTTCCGACGCCGTTTACGCGTTGACGAGTCGTTTGCGTCTATATCACGCTGTTTCAATGTTAATGAATCAACTATGTGATTCATCTGATTCATCAAGAAATCCGAAGACAAAATAAGGAATTATATCGCTGAATGCACAGCTGAATATCAATCTGAATTGAAATACCTTCCAAAAGCGGCAAAACAAGAAAGAAAATACTAATTTCTTTAAGCACTTGACTAAACCTGACAGTAATAATTAATAGAAATTGTTCAAAATCTCTCATTAATTGATTTTATTTTGATAGTTTTTTTTTTATTTTGAAACCATAGAACGCATTCCCTATATACCCACACACACTATATACCATTCCATATTCGCGGTTTCTGTATTCGCGACATATTTGCGGAACATATCCCCCGCGAATAAGGAGCTTCGGCCGGGTTTGGAGAACAGTGCCTTTTTATTTGCGCGCTTTAACAGTACATAATTGGCATACATATTAATCAAATGTCCACCGCTGTGGTGTCAAGGTAGCGTGCTGCCTTGTCACGCAGCGGGCCCGGGTTCGATCCCCGGTCGGGGCAGTTTTTCTAGGTGAGGTTTTTATCGGGGTTTTTCCTCACCTGTAAGACAAATGTCGGGAAAACTTTAAGGCCCAAACGGTCCCCGAAATCATATAGCCATCATCCTTATCATTATCATCCTTACCATTATCATTATCATCATCATCCTTCACAGGTGTGGAAAGCAAAGGGAAGCTACCACACCTACACAATTCCCTAGTAAAGCTGCAAGCATAGCATGAAAATGCTATGATTGAAGTGAAGGACCTGCCTTCGGGCAGAATTACTATGGATGGATTAATCAAATACTATATTTAACGTATTTAAATCTGGGGAAGTTATTATCATTTCTTTATTTTCTCGTAAATATGAAAATAAAGTGGGACTATTTCCTGTCATGACCACGAAGGTTACAACAGTTCTTACTTCTAACCAGCGATAAACCACCGATTATCACAACGATGAGCACCGATAACCACAGATACACCACCGATGACCACCGATACAGCATATCAGCGGCTTCAACAAATTATGTCCGAATTTGTCTTTTACATATTTAACCGCTTAAAATAATAAAAAGGACGTTCCCTGGAATTCACCTACGTTGGAGTAATTGATTTCGTTTCCATTCAATGATTTAGGTTTGGTTAGCTTTTAGTTTCCTTGCATTTTAAATCTGATTTAATACGTAACATAAATGACCTCTTCATATCTATTGTTCTATGGAACATTCAACATGTCTGACGGTTACAACGTAAAATCATATTTTCACTACTTCATTTCATGATAGGTTTCAATATTTTGACGATGGTTAAATCCCAGAGGTAAATGGTATCATCAACACTTCGTAATACTTTAAATTACATCAAAATGGCATAAGTCGCGTAAGTAAAAAGCTGGTCTTGTACAACCCCACCGGAGATTCTACTGTATAACTTTTTCTAACACTATATTTAGCGATTCTATTGTGAGGGAAGAAGTAATAATAATTTATATGTAATCTGTGAATTAAGAGATGACAGAATTATGAATGATTCAAAATACAATGAGGTCATGATTTCCCTAGTTCCCAAGAAATGGCAGTTAACAGGTGGTTGTATTAGCCAGACGTGGGAGTGTCTGTACATCCTCTATTCGAGAAATCACTGCGAATAACGTTGGATCGTCACGTATGCACATACAACGATTGTCATCTTGCGACCTATCAAGGTCATTCTTCCAAATTATAAGGTCACGTTCTAATTATCCCAAACAACCCTCTACTAATTAAATAATTCTTTAGTAATTAATACAATTAATATCTTAATTGATGAATATGATATTGCTTGATTTAAAACAATAGTTCTGATAGAATAATAAGAATACATTTTATTCACAAATAAATTTTATACACAGTACTGACAATCGAATGAGCAAGTGCTCGTGTTCAGTTTCAGAATTAATGCATCTTTATTGAAAACATACATTACGAAGTTTTTGTTGAAGGATAAAGGAAAACAGAAAATATAAAATTAGGAGGAAGTTTAAAGATAAATTAAAATCATAAAAGAACAATAATACGAGGAACATTAAAGGAAACAATATAGAATAGATTACTACCAAACTGAAGTAGGTAATTAAATATAGGCCTATTAGGTTACAGTTGTAAACGTATTACCTCTCTTCTGAGGGGTTGCACCGACATTTCACTCTCTTCTCAGGGGAGTTAATTCTTGTCACAATTTACTAAAGGACAACACGCACACACTATTGAGTAACACTAAGAAATTAGGACTGGAAGTAAATATTAATAAAGCTAAATATATGGTCACACGTAGAAATACATTATATAATGGAAATGGGCAGCTAATGGCAAAAGAGGGAAATTTTGAGGAAGTGGCTGAATTCAAATACCTAGGAACAATAATCACAAATAGGAATGAGATGCACAAAGAAATTAAACATAGGCTCAATTCTAGAAATGCGTGCTATTATGCATTGCAGAGACTCTTGATGTCCCAACTCCTTTCAAAAAACGTTAAATTGAAAATATGTAAAACTATTATTCTACCAGTTATATTATATGGGTGCGAAACATGGACTCTTACTTTAAGGGAGGAAAGGAGATTACAAGTGTTTGAGAATAAAGTACTTACGAAAATTTTTGGACCAAAGAGAGATGAACAGACAGGTGAATGGAGAAGACTGCATAACAATTAACTACATGGTCTTTATAGGAAGCCATATATAATAAGAACAGTTAAGACTCGTAGACTGTGATGGGCAGGACATGTTGCACGTATGGGGAATGAAAGACTTGTATGGAAGCTTGTAGGAAAGCCAGAGGGAAAACGCCCAGTTGGTAGACCAATAATGAGGTGGGAGAATAACATTAACTATGATTTGAGGTAAGTAGATTATACAGGGAATGATTGGAAATCATTAGCTCAGGATAGGGATGTATGGAGAGCTTATGTCCGCGCGGCCATGAACCTACGGGTTTGATAGTGCCAGTAAGTTAGTAAGTAATTGAGAAGTAATATTTTTTTATTGAATAAAATATATTTCTTCTTTATGGAATTATTTTATTGTTCACAAACAAGTTTTGATATTGAAGATGAAACTTATCTTTGTATCGTTATTAAATATGATGACTATCAATATGGTATATTAGCAATAAAGTTATCAATATCTTCTTCTTCACTTCACGGGCCAGGCAAAATACCTGTTCCGCCTCACAGTTGTTCTGTCCATCTTTTCACTGGCCTTCCTACATTCCTTGAACTTCTTGGCTTGTAGTTAAATGCTGCTTTTGGTAACCTTGTTACGTTCATTCTTTCTACACGTCTAAACAATTTTATATTTAATTACATTATTATATTCATAAATTACTCTTCTTTAAATATGATTAAATTGTTTATCGTTTTAATTGCAAAATATTTACTTATTATTTTCTATTATTTCTGTTTCCATATATCAACTTGATATATTTGATTTATAATGAAATCTCGCCAATTTGTAAACGCTTCATGAATAAAATAAAATATTACTATATTTACACCACTTACGTACTCCAAGCTTTCTTTTTCACTATATATAAATCAAACTATTATACTTAATATATTTGTTAAATCTACTTTTATGTAGGCAGCACTTAATGGCGTCAATCATTCAACATCTTCTTTTAGCCATCGCTCTTTTTCTTTTGTTGCGAATTATCACGTTGTCAAGTTTTGATTGGTTTATCTAATTAAGAAAAATGGCACGATTCGCTCGTCTCCTTTCTCTATTCTCCAATCATATGTTATGTTCGCCCGATTCAAGCCCTAATTATTTAAACATTCTCTTGTCATAATCATTGTCAGTAAATTTCAATATATATTGTTTATCACAAACAGGTCTACAACAGATCAGATTTTTAGTATAAGACAGATTTTAGAAAAGAAATGGGAATATAATGGTACTGTACATCAACTATATGTAGACTTCAAAAAAGCATATGATTCAATTAAGAGGGAGAAGTTATATAGTATCCTGCTGGAGTTTGGAATTCCTAAAAAGTTAGTTAGACTTATACGAATGTGTCTAAATGGCTCAACGAGTAGGGTGCGTGTAGGCAAACAGTTTTCAGACACTTTTGAAATCCAGAATGGGTTAAAGCAAGGAGATGCACTATCTCCTCTACTATTTAATTTTGTACTAGAGCATGCCATTAAATCTTTAGAGAATGAGGAAGGCTTACAACTCAATGGTATTAATAAGCTGTTAGTTTATGCTGATGATGTAGTACTACTGGCCGATAGCGAGGAGATACTAAAGGCCAACACGCACACACTATTGAGTAACACTAAGAAATTAAGACTGGAAGTAAATATCAGTAAAACTAAATATATGGTCACACGTAGAAATACATTATATAATGGAAATGGACAGCTAATGACAAATGAGGGAAATTTTGAGGAATTGGCTGAATTCAAATACCTAGGAACAATAATCACAAATAGGAATGAGATGCACAAAGAAATTAAACATAGGCTCAATTCTGGAAATGCATGCTATTATGCATTGCAGAGACTTTTGATGTCCCAACTCCTTTCAAAAAACGTTAAGCTGAAAATATATAAAACTATTGTTCTACCAGTTATATTATATGGGTGCGAAACATGGACTCTTACTTTAAGGGAGGAAAGGAGATTACGAGTATTTGAGAATAAAGTTCTTAGGAAAATTTTTGGACCAAAGAGAGATGAACAGACAGGTGAATGGAGAAGACTACATAACAATGAACTACATGGTCTTTATAGGAAGCCAGATATAATAAGAACAGTTAAGTCCCGTAGACTGCGATGGGCAGGACATGTTGCGCGTATGGGGAATGAAAGACGTGCATGGAAACTTCTTGTAGGAAAGCCAGAAGGAAAACGCCCAGTTGGTAGACCAAAAATGAGGTGGGAGAACAACATTAACTATGATTTGAGGGAAGTAGATTATACAGGGAATGATTGGAAAGCATTAGCTCAGGATAGGGATGTATGGAGAGCTTATGTCCGTGCGGCCATGAACCTACGGGTTCGATAGTGCCAGTGAGTAAGTAAGTAAGTATTGTTTATCACAACAATAGGTATGACGTAATGATTGTTATTCTTCTCATCAATGTTATAAAAATATGCATTAAGTTTTATCATTATTCAATAAATAATTATTATCTTGGATTTATTTATGCCACTTTTTAAGTTAAAAATTAAATAAATAGAATCTAAAATTATTATTAAAATCGGGGTAATTTTTCCAGTTATACAATTTTTTTGACCAATGCCAGCAGGTCGTATTTTATTATGTTTCTGGCTTTGTCTCCCCTGGCATTGGCGGAATTGTAATCCACCTGGAAGGCGGAGTTGCGTTACATCTATGATATGTTGGGTGTTAAATGATGTGATAATGAAGCGCCAGGAGGGCCTTTAACCTAAACAATCTAAATTCCAGACCATGGGCAACCACAGGGATATCTATGGTCAGATAGAGATTCCAACCCGGGACCTCATGAACTGTAGTCAGAAACGCTGACCACTAGAACATGATTCTAGTATAGGTTACAATATAAACCAAAATGACCTTAGGTAAAAGTTTTAAAATATAAAACTCACAAAGAATTAATCCAAAGAAAATAAAGTAAACAACACAATAGTCGGACGCGGTGGACTAGTGGTTATGTTCCTTGCTTCTAGTTCCGAGGGAACCCAGCCGTGGTCGATGGATTTTTTAGGATGGAAAAATCTAAGGGAAAAATCCTGCGGGAGGGACTTTAAGCCAAAGGTCACGATTTGACGGTTTTCAGGCTCGTAAAAGAACGACAAGCCTGAATAAAAATGTTTCTATGCAAAATTTACCGAATGTCCCCATCCTACTAATTTCTTGGTATTCTAGGTGTCACTATGAGGCTAAATTAGTATGGTTGAATTTCTCCCCTGTTGGGAGATCTCTTTAAGGGTCACAAGGATTGTTTAAAAGGACATTAGGAAATAATAGTATAAACCAAAATAGAATATTACTTATTTATCACTTTAAAATATTTAAATAATTATTTCAATTGATTTCTTAAATTGATGTGTTTTTGTTTGCTTAACTCTGGACTGGATCGAATAAATTAATTGTATAATTTGGAAATTTAAGATTTCAATCAAACATCTCTGAGTCTCTTAAATTTAACTCTTGGTGTAACAATCCACTGAAGATATGTCTATAGTGAAATACATGTGTTGTTTCAGCAGGCATTTAAAATGAGATAATTATGTAATTTGGAGAAAAACTTCATGATACGGTAACTATCTCACTGACACCATGGAACCCAAAAGTTAATGGCCACGAGAAAATAAGTTTTTTTTTTCATGCAGGATTCCCAAAAAAAACTGTCAACCATTGCATGCCGATACTTAACTTAAATTTTCTCTCAGAGAAACATTATGAGGTACCAAGAACGTTTCCAGAAAAAAAATCCGTCGTTTTTAACTACAAGGCACAGAAATTGAAGCCAGAATCCACTAATGGCAACCCACTGTATGAGCAGATGTACATCTCTGCATGAGTTAAAAGCGGAGTGAAATGAGGCCGGATGGCAGCGCGGACGACAGGTAGTGAGGGTTATCCAGTCTGCCAATACAGGAGTTGTATTACTTCCCTATGGTTTAAATGAGATATTTGGCGATACATTTTAGTGCATTGCAGTTAAAAAGGCAGATTTTTTGATATGGCCTTGGTAAATCACAACGCTTCTTTGGAAGACATTTCAAGGTAGGTCTCGGCATGTAATGGTTGTCAGTTCCCTTGTCAATAACAAGAAATGGGATTTGACACATTTTTTCCTACAAATAAATAAAATGAATATAATTTAATGTGTTTTTTAGCTGTTGAGAATCCTCTATGAGGCAGTCTCATCAAAGAGTCTAGCTTCAGGTCACACTGGCCCGGTGTGTAGTACCTGATCGAAGAGTCCCTTGCACAGGGTAACGTGTGAGGGCCTCAAAGGACAGAAATAAATGTGCGAAGGAGGCACCCTTTCTCCAAGGAGAAGTCCTCAACCGTCCATAGGAACGGAAGAGGCAGCCCTCCATTTAGAGTTCATACAAGTGGAGGCTATGATGTCTAGCCTTAAGATGGCAATCCCACCGTACATCTCACTCTGCGGAACGCCAGTAACGCACCCAGAGGAAATATTCTAATTACTAAAAGTCTCATAGATAATGGAAACAGGACTGTCCCAACATTGACAACCTTGGCTAGAAACAGGAATAAAGATTTAGGCAGAAACAAAATATTGTAAGTTCAAAATTAAAAAAAAAAAAAAAAAAAAAGAAGGAAGCGTGATTAGAAGTGTTTATATCTTAGAGTAGGTGAATCCATTTGCATGCATGCTAGTTTGCATGTCTTAAATTTCGCAGACAACTAAATTACACGCTTACACTTCTTTTCTATCAACAAACCTGTCATACGTGTTATAAATTCAGAGTGTTAAACAATTGTAGTAACTTTCTGCTCTCCAGAACATTGAAAGAAGCTACTAACAATAAATGTGGGTAATTTCATTGTAGTGGTTGAATGCTATCCTAAGGAAAAACAAGTACTTAAATAAAGATACCTAAACAAGAATATATAAAGCAGTGATGCGCCCAATATTGATCTATGCCTACGAAACAAGAGCAGATACTGTTAAAACAAAACAAAGTTCAGAAACAAATGAAATGAATATTGTGAGGGAAATTGTACGTAAATCAAGGAAAGATCGAATTAGAAATGAAATAAGAAGGCAACTGAATATTCAGGCAATTGGTGTATGGGTAAAAAAAAGATGATTTGAATGGAATCAACACATATCCCGCACGACACCAGAAGAATTATACGCATAGTAAGAGTTAAGTTACGAGAGGATGGAAGAATGACACCTGGAAGACCAAAAAAGAGATGGAGGGACTCTTAATTCTGGATGGAACAGATCATGGACCTAAAACAATGATGATAATAATAATAATAATAATAATAAAATAATAATAATATAATAATAATAATAATAATAATAATAATAATAATAAGAAGAAGAAGAAGAAGAAGAAGAAGAAGAGAAGAAGAAGAATTTCATTGTAACATATGTAATATTTTATCCACACTTTTTCATGTCTTTGACTCCTTCATCTCGCTTTCTTTATAATCACTAATGGCTTTGAAATTACTCATAATGTTAGTAATTAGCACTATGATTAGATTACTATGGTGCATATATTTGATACGTCTGGACTGTGCCGAACATCAGTTACTGCACAGTTAGACATTTTTTTACACATGCGTACTATTACTCTATAGGTCTACAAGTAAGCAAATAAATACATCGAATCTGCTTAGATTATTTTTTTATATTCAACGCACCAGGTTGTCACTTCATTTTTGGTGTCCTCTCCTGACATTGGCATATTAAAACCAATTTCTGAGGTTGGAGCGCCTGGAAGACGGGGTTACACTGCCCCGATGATATTAGGGTGATGATGAAAATGGTGCGCCAGGAGAGTTCCTATCCTAAGCTCAACGTAAGGCGAATATGAATTATGATGGTTGTGACGGCCATATGAAGTTCGGGGGCCATTTGCGCCTTAAAGTTTCCTGACATTTGTCTTACAGGTGAGGAAATTTCCCGAAAAAAACCTCACCCAGAAAACTTGTCCCGACCGAGACTCAAAATCGGGTCCAACGCGCGACAAGGCGAGTTTCGATTTATAAATGCGTAATTTGAAACAAATTTGAAATGAAAAAAAAGCTTATTACTTTATTTTAGATAAATGAATACCTGATGGAAAAATCCAAGGGACAAGTCGTCCGGGAGGGACTTAACTCCATAGGTCTCGAGTGTATAACCATATAATTTAATTAACCCTTACTATGTAATTTATTTGGGCATAGCAACTCACACCGGGTATTATCAAGTTAAATATACATTATTATTTATTTTAAATGATTCTGATATCCTATGATAGAGAATTCCGGTTGCGTCAGTTGGAGACAGTATAACATGTAAAGCAATAACTGAGATATATTAAGGTAACATATTAGATGATTAAAACTTTACTTTCGGAATGCTTTGCTACTTTATCACTTTTTTTAAATTTAGAATAAATCAATCCGCCGTTATGGTCTCGAGGTAACGACATTGCTTTCTCCCCAGCGGATTCGTATTCGATCTCTGGTCGGGACAAGTTTCCTAAATGAGGTTTATTTGTTTATTTTGCTAACATACAAGACAACTAGCAATATCTATTGTAATGCTATTTATTTTACCTTTCCTCAATTCTAATTTTCGAGGAATTCAATTTTATCCAAATGTCGGGAAATTTAAAGGCCCAAGTGGTTCCGGAATATAATCTGGCCATAGTTTAGTATGAATTAGAGTGCCTTTATTTAATATAAGAGTGGAAAAATTAATTCTGAGATTTTAATGTCACATTTATATTATAAATTTTAAGGATATATACCACCAGACTATTCATTAAAAAAAATACAATTTATTTAATTATAGGCATAACATTGGTTATGATTTTCATCTAGAACAGGCCTGTTTATATGTGTTCACTAGGTGTGAAAAGACGCTTCCCCCTGCTATTCAACCCTACGTCAAATAGGCTGAAATTGCTACTCACTTGTCAGTTGTGTTGTTTCATTTGGAGTGTTCCTGTACGCGGGTAGGAGGAAGGGGCCGCATTTTCACACCTGTTGAGAACTTATTAACAGCCCTGACTTAGAAATTTCAAAACATTCTCTTACAAAAAATCTGATTTTTTATATTATTTTGGTTACTTAATTAGTATAGAAGCTCTGTCTTTTGTTTGTTTCTTGATGTACGCTTTACAAAAAATTACCCTTGGATTTGGGCGCTCTACAGGATGAACGGTAATTACACAGACCAACTTCAGGGACTGATTCCTGACTGAAAATGAAGGGAAAAAAGGTCCTATAAATATGTGTTCGGGAATGAACGATGTGCGTGCAACGGCAACAATTCGTCCAGGCACACAGTGCATAGCATAATCGCATCCACGTCACGACAGATGTTCAAAGTGGCCTCCATGGGATGCAATGCATGCGTTCACACTTCATATCATGGATTGCCTCACTCTTTCGCATGTTCCGGCCTCTCTCCGAATAGCGTCACAGGCGACCTGGACACGTCGTTGAAGGGTATGCACATCAGGAACTGGTTCAGCATACACAACGCTTTTCAGATGCCTCCAGAGGTAAAAATCCAGGGGGGTTAAGTCCGATGATCTAACAGGCGACGCGACAGGGCCGAGAGAATAATGCCATTGATCAGTGTCATCTACCGTGGCAACGATGCATTTATGGACACTTATTCATAGGACATTTTTTCCTCCATTTCTAGTTAGGAATCAGTTCCCAGTTTGTCGGTGTAATTAAAATTTGCCCTATATACTTTTTCATTTAGGAATATTCCACAATACAGTGTTTCTCCTTCAACCCTAAGTAATTTATCGTCAGAGGTTCCTGTCTAAAGTATCTTCTCCCTCAAATCTCTAGCTTCCATACTTCTCTTCACTCCATCCATCCATCCATCGTTCTCTAGGCCTGCCTCTTCCACTTCTTTCATTAGCTTTCCAATTAAGGATCTTCTTTGGTATTCTCTCTTCTTCCATTCTTATGAGGTGTCCATACCATTTCAAACGTTTTTCTTCTATTTTTCCTAATATGTTTTTTTTAACTTGTATAATTTCTATATACTTGGAAGTTTAAAAAAAAAGTGAAGTGAAATTCAGCACTTGTAGAAATATGGTATAATTTAATTTAATAATATGTATAATAAATCGCTGTCTAAATTTATTTATTTATTTATTTTTATTTTACAGCTGGCTACCTTTCCTGAAAGCGAAATAGTGGAACTCCGTCATGTAAGTAGTGACTGACTTTATAAGATTAGGCTAATAGTATTAGGAATTGAAAAAGAAATTTGCTTCTTCAGATTATTTTTAGTAGTTATAAGGTAACTATTTCCTGTAATATGTCTGAAGAAACGTATCTGTAATTGAAACAAATTCAATCAATTTTGAAATTATTTATTTTGTATATTATATATATATATATATATATATATATAGTCTATAAATATGTATATGTTGTGTTTTAAAATAATTATTTATAGGCAAACTAACCAAACTTCTCTACTGTACTTAACACTGTGTTTGGTACTTATCCATTACAACGGCGGTTAAATGTGGCGACCACCAAGCTCGTTGAACCCACTGTATCTGCGAACCATGTTCTGGTATACTTATTCTATCAGCGAACAAATGAATTTTCTTTATTTTCCCTTGACGTTGTCACGAAATCAGTTAATGTTGGGTTGTGTAAATTTAATTAACTGAGTCAGAAATAATTAAATTACTATCAGTTTATCTCCAGCAGACGCGGGAAATTTAAATATCAATACGAATTTGTTATTGCAGCACGAAAACGATTACATTTCCGAACGAAGTTTCCTATTCAAAACATTATTTACACAGTCCCCTCTACAAGTCCTAGAAGTTTGTAATGGGATTTCAGAACAGCCTGAATTCTAAGTTGTATAATTTTGTTAATAATACATTATACTCTGTTATGCATCAACCGGCTATGCGCCATTATGCAAGTTTCGAGAAAAATACGTTTATAGTTAAAGTCAATCATCACTATTTATTGTAGCGCCGAACTATCAATACTGGGTATAACACGTTATTTTCCTTGTTTGACAGTTATGCATCAACAGTCTAAGACCGGGAACATTTGGCGCTTACCTGCACGATGCAAAATTTAGATTAGATTTATTAAGATCTTGTTTTATAGCCATTTGTTGTAAAACACAGAATCTCTGATAGGACCGATAGCATTTAGATTTTTCTTTAATAATAGATAGATAGATCATCGGTTGATTAACGTCTTTGACATCGTCCGATTCCTAATAGCCAGTTTTGTCGGTCCATCCAATCTCCTGGTTGTAGATGTTTCTCCTTCATATATGAACATATTCCCTGACTCCAGGAGGTTTTAGATCTTCCTCTGCTTCGTCTTCCCTCTGGTTTCCATTCCAAAACAGATTTTGGTAGTCGGTCCTCTTCCATTCGCTGGACATATCCGTACCATCTTAATTGCTGAGTTTTAATATAATCTAAAATAGTGTCTTCAATCTTCATTTTCTCCCTTATAACTGAGTTCCTAATTTTTTCTCTTCTTGAAATTCTTGCGGCCCTTCGTATAAAATCCATTCCCGTTGCCAAAAGGTACTTATTTGTTTTTGTTGTTAATGGCCAAAGTTCTGCTCCATAAGTAATGATGCTTTTAACAATTGTATGATATACATTCATTTTATTTTTATTACTTATACTTTTATCCCACAATATTCCATTGAGGCAAGCAATTACAAATTTTCCTTTATTTCTATTTCTTATTTCCTCTTCATAACTCCCATTTCTTTAATAATAAAACTATAATTAAAGATTTGCCGCTAAAAGTGTGCGTACACATACTACATGAGCCAGTGCAATAGTTGACATCAAGATCTCATTTGTTTAAAATTGGCGCTTAATCGGTTGATGCATAACATCTTCCAATTGCAAATGAGCATTTACATGCGTTTATTATGATTTAGTGAGAATATTCGCTGCTCCTTGTCTTTTAGTTCTAGTTGGTATTGTTCACATGAGACCGCACAAAGTGCACATACAGTCGACTGTTGCTCTGTGGAATCCAACTTTCGAACATATTTTATGGTAGATACCATACACTGCGTAATTACGTGCCTCCGTGGTTGATCTGCGTTATCCTGGTACCTATGTATTATCGCCTCCGTGGCGCCGAAATCGATTTCTATTTCGCCTCGTTATATTTTTCCTTCTGCTATTACTTTGTCGTAGTTTTGTGTTGTCGGAAGCAGTAGCGATATGTTTATCTCTCCAAACAGGAAAAAATTCTCTAGCTAGTTCGAGCATTATCTTGGTTGAAGCTATTTTTTTATCTTCTCAGGGCTCGTTTCAGGAACGTAGCTTTCACTTTTTCTAGGCACTCTTTGGTTTTCAGTTGTATTAAAGAATGTGTAGGCCGTATGAAAGTTTAGGGATGTTTTTAGCTGCAAAGAGCTAGTACTTTAAAATTCATGGCAATTCAGCGTTGAGGTTATGAAATAACATATTAAAATCTTAAATTGAGAACGTGACACATTAGTTGACCTCAACTAAAATAAATTTCTGTTTCATAAACTTTGTGAAACATTTAAAACATGGTTCTGAAATGCCTACGTGCTTCAATTGACGAATTTTTTAAACATACGTTTATTTTAGTTGAGAACAACTGATGTATGAGGTAAGCCCTATTTATTATAAGATTTTAACATTTTACTGCAAAGAGTTGCATTGTGGTCTTTAGCAATAGCCTATCAATGAAGTTAATATCGATAATGGGTTTAATCGCTGCATATAATATTGTTAAGACCTCTTATTTAAAGACACCTTTACGTTTATTATTTATTTATTTATTTATTTATTTATTTTTACTATATTTGTATGCAGGGATATAACGTGGTGAATGTAACATCCGTTACCTGAAAATAGTTGTTTTTATTTATTACATATCCTAGGCATTCAAGAAACCCTCCTTCTTCATATATAGCCTACCGTCCGTCTTAATATCCATCCATAGTAATTCTGCCCGAGGGCAGGTCTTTCACTGCAATCATAGCATTTTCATGTTATGTTTGCAGCTTTACTAGGGAATTGTAGGTGTGGTAGCTTCTCGTTGCTTTTCACACCGTAGAAGGATGATGATGATAATGATAAGGATGATGATGGTGGCCGTATGATTTCGGGGACCGTTTGGGCCTTAAAGTTTTCCTGACATTTGTCTTACAGGTGAGGAAAAACCCCGATAAAAACCTCACCCAGAAAAACTGCCCCGAGCGGGGATCGAATCCGGGCCCGCTGCGCGACAAGGCAGCACGCTACCTCGAAACCACAGCGGTGGACCGTCTTAATATATCACTCGAATTAACAATCTATTAGTTCCTACAACATAGAATTCTGTTAGCTTCGTCATTATCATCCTCATATCCCTGAGTCTTCACCTCCTCAAGGTTCTTCTTCCATTTAACACGATCTAGTGCCTCTTTCCACCAATTTAATTTTGCCAAATTGTACTAATAAAGATTAGCAGTTTCCATTTCCTTGAGGTTTCTTAGTTTCAAAGGATGACCAGGGTTTTGATCTGCAACTCCCTAATATGAGTATTCTGATCTGTTTCCGCTATCTTTGGGACTCTCACATATATTTTGATACAAACAGAATAGTAGATTGATGTAGTAGATCAATTCATTTATTTATTTAGGAGGTTTCACAATTTTTCATCTTTATGTGTCCAATTAATCTATTGGCATTCTCCTCTACATCTCTCTGTCATTCAAATATCCATCCTCTAATCCTTTTTTCTAATTGCTGCTCAAAATACCATCCATCCATAGTAATTCTGCCCGAGGGCAGGTCTTTCACTGCAATCATAGCATTTTCATGCTATGCTTGCAGCTTTACTAGGTAATTATAGGTGTGGTAGCTTCCGTTGCTTTTCACACCGGTGAAGGGTGATGATGATGATGATTATGATGGCCGGATGATTTTCGGGGACCGTTGGGACCTACGCTTCCTGACATTTGTCTTACAGGTAAGGAAAAACCCCGAAAAAAAACCCACCCAGGAGCCTGCCCCGACCGGGAATCGAACCCGGGCCCGCTGCGTGACAAGGCAGCACGGTACCTTGAGATCACAGGGGTGGACAAAATACAATCAATCCAAGTTATTTTTGGCCACCCTCTTTCTCTTCTACCTAGTGGTCCCGTTCAAATAAGTGAGAAAAAATCCACCTTCCAACAATCAATTCACATAATATTTATTGATTTAGCGAAAGCTTACGACAATGTGCCCCTAATTAAATTATGGGAATTTTTACGCACAGTTACAATAAATAAAAAAGTATCCAGGCAATGTAAAAGTTCGGCTAAACTTTTAACCTGTGACACTACTTTTTAATTCCTTCATAAACTCCCGTTAAATTTTATTTTTTAGGGTTTCATTTTTCAAATTATTTCTCACCATTTACAATTATTTTTACATTTTTCTGACGATTATTTCAATATATGTTGTATAATATTTTACTACATACTTAGCATGAAGACGTGGCAGCCATATTGATTTTAAAGAATGTTCTATGCAACAACAAATACGTATTCCAGTGCAGCCAACATAGAATATGTACTAATTTACTGTAAACATATACTTCAGAATTTCAGAACTTACTATTTATTTTTGGGCGTTGCATTCTTTCACAGATTAGAGTCTTTAAATTGCGTTAGGTTAGCTTTTAGGTTCGTTAAATATCGTGTATATGTTGGCTGCATCCCGTGATTCCATAGTGTAAATCGCTTCGCGTTTGTTGGCGCAAGCACATGGTGTATGATTGGAAATTAGAAAAAAAAATCGCATCGCATGTTGTAAAATATTTCCAAACGATAAATGTATCTCTAGAGTAAAAATGCGTACAACATTTATATCAGGGTTTGGAGTAACTAAAGGTTAAGACAAGGATGTTGTTTATCGCCGATCTTATCCAAAATTACATACATTAGGAAATAATACGTTATATAAACCAAAATAGGTTACTGCTTATTTATTATTTAAAAATATTTAAATAATTAATTTAGCACGTTAAAATTAATTAATCGAGACATGAATATGCAAGGCGGACATGTTTTAATTTGAAGGCAGGCAGTAGAGTTGTATAACGGCTTACTTTTTCTCTATCTGGACTTGACTTGAAATAATAATATCCATGGATATTTTTATGACTACATAGTGCTGTAACTCAGTTATGATTTTCACGAACAATAATTGCATATGAAACATGAATCAGACCTGATAACGTATGTTTAAGAGCAGTTACTGTAATGTACTCAATCCAGTTTGACTGCAGCTTATGGTATGTTAACCTGTCTGTTCCTCATAATAAACATGTATGTAAATTATAACAAATATGTCAAGGCTTATTTATGTTCTCATTTTTTGATTTTTTATTTCCCCTTCTTACTTACAAATGAATGTACAGGTGTTTAGAAAAACTCGGCCTATGTGAGAGGTTAAGTTACTAGGGAATTCGGTAAGTAATGGCAACACTGCTGTAGCATCATAAAACATTTATATGTGTTACTTTTGACATTCATCTTCATCATATTTGGCGTAACAACCCGGGTCGAGCCATAGTCTCCATAAGAACTCTCCTCCATACATCTCTATTCCTGGCGTCTGTCCACCAATTTCGAATTTTAAGTCTTTGGATATTTTCCAAAACTCCATCCACCCACCGAGCCTTAGGTCTTCCAACATTTCTTCTTCCATCTGGATGGTCCATCATTATTTAGTTTAACCGTTTCAATATTATCCATTCTCTGGATATGTCCTGTCCTTCTCAAACTAGCTATTTTAATGTCTGCAACAATGTCAGGTGACTTACACAAATGATATAATTTTTCAATCATATTCGCCATTCTCCTTTTTCCTAAATGAGTACGTATTTTCTTCTCAGATTACTTTTGACATTACGAATTTCACATATAGTCTCTTATCAAATTAACTATATATTGCCAAATCCTTGGAATACGGAACACTCCACCTGCAGAACCATTTCTGGATATCTCTCTGATCTGATCGATCTAATGATTTCTGGATATGAACTCTTGATTGAAATCGAATGCCTCCTAAAGGCTCTTTGATCTTTGAGAATAAATTATAATCACAAGGGCTTATGTCACGTGAAATTTGATGGATGTTCGATTACTTCCCAATTTCATCTTGTAAACAAATTCTACTAAACATATTTTAAGGCGGTATTACTTACTAAATGTGAGAAACAGTGAATGTATTCACAAAATATTGCTATTTCGTATTTTCTTCTCAGATTACTTTTGACATTACGAATTTCACATATAGTCTCTTATCAAATTAACTATATATGCCAAATCCTTGGAATACGGAACACTCCACCTGCAGAACCATTTCTGGATATCTCTCTGATCTGATCGATCTAATGATTTCTGGATATGAACTCTTGATTGAAATCGAATGCCTCCTAAAGGCTCTTTGATCTTTGAGAATAAATTATAATCACAAGGGCTTATGTCACGTGAAATTTGATGGATGTTCGATTACTTCCCAATTTCATCTTGTAAACAAATTCTACTAAACATATTTTAAGGCGGTATTACTTACTAAATGTGAGAAACAGTGAATGTATTCACAAAATATTGCTATTTCGTATTTTCTTCTCAGATTACTTTTGACATTACGAATTTCACATATAGTCTCTTATCAAATTAACTATATATTGCCAAATCCTTGGAATACGGAACACTCCACCTGCAGAACCATTTCTGGATATCTCTCTGATCTGATCGATCTAATGATTTCTGGATATGAACTCTTGATTGAAATCGAATGCCTCCTAAAGGCTCTTTGATCTTTGAGAATAAATTATAATCACAAGGGCTTATGTCACGTGAAATTTGAGGAGTGTTCGATTACTTCCAATTTCATCTTGTAAACAAATTCTACTAAACATATTTTAAGGCGGTATTACTTACTAAATGTGAGAAACAGTGAATGTATTCACAAAATATTGCTATTTCGTATTTTCTTCTCAGATTACTTTTGACATTACGAATTTCACATATAGTCTCTTATCAAATTAACTATATATTGCCAAATCCTTGGAATACGGAACACTCCACCTGCAGAACCATTTCTGGATATCTCTCTGATCTGATCGATCTAATGATTTCTGGATATGAACTCTTGATTGAAATCGAATGCCTCCTAAAGGCTCTTTGATCTTTGAGAATAAATTATAATCACAAGGGCTTATGTCACGTGAAATTTGATGGATGTTCGATTACTTCCCAATTTCATCTTGTAAACAAATTCTACTAAACATATTTTAAGGCGGTATTACTTACTAAATGTGAGAAACAGTGAATGTATTCACAAAATATTGCTATTTCGAGACATTCAATATTACAAATTTGGGGGCACGCCGTAGCGTAGTGGTTAAGGCACTGAGCTACAAGCCGGAGAGTCGAGGGTTCAAGTCCCGTTGGGGTCAGGATTTTTAAACTGACCCAAACCCTCTGGCGGCACTGTGGCCCTGGGGTCGACTCAGACTCTAAAGGAAATGAGTACCAGACTCTTGTTCTGGGAGTAAAGGCGGCCGTCACGCAGGGTTGACAACTCGGCTGGCATAAAGTGCCGATTGTCTAGAAAAAGTGGGAGCCTTAACCTCTTACTACCCCAAGGCCTCCGGGCCTGTTGTGGGATCACTTTACTTTTTTTTTAATATTACAAATTTACACAATAAAGGCTGATCAACGAAATACTACAATATTACAATGGTTACAACTAGGATCGCTGATTTACAACAGTGTTGCCATTACTTATCGAATGCTCTAGTATTTACCTTTGGTCCTGAGTGTCGTTCATGTTCATACCCGGGATAGATTGATATTTTAGGATGTAAGAATCCAGTAGACAAGCTCTCTGGCAGTGAGAGGGAGCTTGCTAACTACGATTCCACGACGTCCGACAATTCTTTACGAACTGAAAATACGTAAGTATGTGAATAAATTTGTATTCATCTGCAATTTAAAAAATACTGCTGTTGTTTATAAATTTCGTTAAAATGCCATCACAATACTTAACTGAAGACTAATATTGTATCTTAATATTATATCGTTTTATTTCTATAGCTAATCGATATTAGCTTAAAACATGAAATATGAAAATGTAGGGATATTTAAGTGTATCGTCAAAGTCATGCGGGGTGCAAGACAATTTTTGAAAAATAGGGGCAATCCCGACAAAATAGGGACGGTTTGTAACCTCCACTGTCTTTGAATTATAAGGTCGTTATAATCGCCTTCCACTCCAATGCAAATTTGCACCATATGTCGCATGAAATCGGATATTAAATGCAACGTCCCTGGTTCACATCAGTTAAGCACTACCTACAATAGTACATTGCGATCAGTATAGCATTGGACAGCAGACTCGGGGTTTGTGCTGTGCGGTGACGAAGGCTTATACATGTAGACACGGGACTTGAAATGTGCGCAGACTCAGCAGTAAACAAATACATCCCACGCATTCACGGTCGCAGTCAGGTTGTGTATTTCGAGTGGATAAGATGCTCGCTCAGTTTTCCTTGTGTACTGAACGGCGTGTGTATAAGTTATTTGAATTTTAAAATGTGTATCTTATAAAACAGGCGTGTATAAGTGTAAACTGAATGACGTGTGTGTAAGTGTAAAGTGTAAACTGTATAATGACTAATAATTTTTCTACTGAACAACGGGTATTTATTTATGATCAATATTTGTTAACTCAGTCTGCCAGCCAAGTACGAATACTCTTTGAAACGCGAATCCCGGGTGTAAAAATTGCATCACATTTAACAGTCCATACTCTGTACAACAAATTCCATGCAACAGGAAGTGTCGAGCCTAAGAAACCACACAAGCCACGTAGCGATCTTTCAGAAGAAACAATAGACGATATCTGTTATTGATTGGAACACTTAGGCGCCTTTTCCAATAAGTAGAATTTTCTTAAAGCTCTATACAAAAGCTACTAAATTGTTAAAATTGTATCCATACAAAATAATCAAGACACATGTTCTTCAACCGGGTGACCCTGTTCCAGCACCTGCGTCAATGAAGTTGGTAAGTACGACAATTTGTAAAACAGTTACAAAAATGTCTCTACTTGTATCACCGCGATCTTACGCTGTCCGTTCCCCGCCGCGAGTGCGTCAGCAATGTACAGTGAAATCACCGCGTCTGCTGTCCAATGCTACACTGATCGCACTGCAGTACGTAGTGTAGTAAATTGATTACTTCTGTGTTCAGTTATTGCTTGAAACAAATACGAATATATGCTCATAATAGTATCAAACGTTCATGTATAACTTCTCCTCATTTGTTACTTGCCAAAGTTCTCGGAGTAGAATGTATACCACACTTATGAAATATGTAAACCTCGGATATTAAGCCCTACAATAACATAGAGATATACATTGCATGTAATACCGATATTACTTCGTAATGGAGCATGCAGTATGAGATACATATTATAAAATATGTTGTTTTATGTACTTAAATAGGCTTTAAAAACTGTAAAATAGGTTCAAAATACTATTTTATTATTTTAAAATGTGTAATATCGCATAATGGCAAAGTGAATATACGTAATGACTATGAAATTAATAAAATAAATAAATCTGGATAAGAATACGGTAAAACTTGTTTAATCCGGAACGTGAATAATGCGAAAATCTGTCCAATGTGAACAAATTTATTGGTCCCGGCGAAATAATACTAATTTTACATGTATTTATTTTGTATAAAACGGAATCTGTTCAACGCGGAAACGGAAGGATATTTCAACACAATTCATGAAAATAATATTTATAAGGCGGAAACACTGAGATAGAAATAAATTAGTTTCCACTTCTTTGAATTCCCGTTAGGCGAAATAACAATAAGGGAAGATTCCTGCCGCCCTATGAAGTAGAGTTTCTACCTGTATCTGAAATTGTGTACGTATCTTTCACAGGAGCGTTCTGAATTTCCGGAATACAGATGGCTATATCGTATGTATTATTGCCATTAAACGAAAAAGTGAAAGTGATTGAAGATAAAGAAAAAAAACAAACTCTCAGTACGCGAAATAATGAGTTAATTTAAATGTAGAAAAAAAAGAAAGGAAATGAAGAAATCAACAAAGTAGTGTGGTAGTGTTTTACAAGTGTACGATCAAAAATTTCCGGACCGATGCTCCAAAGTCAAGCTCTAACTGTTGCTATATCCCTAGGGAATAACTGTTTCGAGGCCAGCTTCAGGTTGGTTATGGACAGTTTTGAATGACTACACAATGTAGTGTGGAATGAAATTTGCGGGGAATCAAAGGATGTGGACGAAAATATAGTTAGTGAGTGGAAAACGAAACTGCATTATTTAATTTCAGGATATGCGCCGAAGAGACATTTTAACGCTGACGAAAAGGGACTGTTTTTTCGCGCATTGCCGTCGAAGTCGATCGTACATACTATACTTCACTTTTCAACGGCAGCGGAACTACAATTAATCCAAACGTAAACAGGCAAATGCGGTACTTTATAATATAAGATTGGTTAATCATTTTTCGTTTTTTATAATGCGGAATTTTGTCTAATGTAGAATAAAAATTGGTTCCATGCGATTCCGCTTTGAACACGTTTTACTGTATAAGTTCTAAAGCAAAACCAAACATTTTTAATACAATAATAACGAGTACAATGACATACGATGGAGAAACATGGGGATTAAAATCTAGAGCAGTAAGTAAATTAAATTCTGCATAAATGGATTTTTGAAGGTGTTCATCTGGAATGTTTAAAAAAGATAAAATAACAAACAGCGTAATTAAACAAAAGGTAATGTTCAAAGTCCAACTGTGGATTTCATAAAAAAAAGTATGATTACGTAAAAAGAATGGCAGAAGACAGATTCCCAAGAAGAATACTAGATTGGGTGCCACTTGGTAGAAGAAGAAGAGGACGGGCAAAAATAACGTGGGTTGATGGTATTTTGAGCAGCATGAGGGGAAAAGGATTGGACGATGGATATTGGAATGACAGATATGTGAAGGAAAATGACAGATTAATTGGGTGCAAGAAACAAAGTTGTGAAACTTGCTAAATAAATAATTACATCTGTTAATTGACCATAAAATAAATTATTGATATGTACTTTACATTATTTAAAGTTTCAGATAAAATTCCGATGAACTCCGATGACCTTGCAACGGTGAACTGGGACGAGTTATTTAAATTGACTAAAAGGAAATTTTAGGATCCATATAACATAGAAACTGTATTAATGGTTGAATAGACATTTCTAAGATCAGTAATATATGAGAAAAAAAATCACAGTTTTAGGTTTGTAAAAGACGAAATATATATTAGGATAATCCAGGAATTTTAGGCAGATTTTAACTTTTCAAAGTGGAATAATATTTCGTGAAACTTAGGTCTACTCAATTGTTTTTTATTTATTCCTTCAGGGAAAAATGGCATAGAACCTAAAATTCGAGTCCTAAAACAAAACTATAGTTCAGAAGATATTAAGTTTAGGGACTGTGATTATATATATATATATATATATATATATATATTATTTTGTTGACTGTTTACAATAAACATTGTTGAGTAAATTTATAAAAGAATGTTTTTTATTAAACTGTTAAATAACTATATTCACTCATATTAATTGTTTAAATAGATAAGGTAAACATTATTTTAAAGCAAATTCCACCGCTGTGGTCTTGAGATAGCGTGCTGCCTTGATCACGCTGCGAGCCTGGGTTCGATCCCCGATTGGGACAAGTTTCCTGGGTGAGGTTTTCTCGGGTTTTTCCTCACCTATAAGTCAAATGTCAGGAAATGTTTAGGCCTAAACGGTCCCTGAACATTATATGGCCATCATTCATATTCGCCTTAGATTATGTTTAGGATTAAGGACTCTCCTGGCACATCATCATCACCCATCATTTTATCGGGACAGCGTAACCACGCATTCCAGGCGCCCCAACTTCAGAAATGAGTTACAATTACACCAGTTCCAGGAGATATACCAGAAATGTCGAAATGACAACCTGGGGCTTTGTATAAAAAATGTTTAAAATAAATGTTATAAGTAATTATTAAGATCTTTATCTATTAATATTTTAAAGAAATATTTTAATTATTAACATGCTATTTTATCCAACAAACGAATTTATAAAAACAATTAGAATCTATGCAAAGTTAAAAATTGATATTGAATATTTTTAGAGTAATAAGTTATTACATTTTAATTTAAGATTTGTATTTCCTAAATCTCCTTCTCTAACCAATAACATTTGTCTATATATTCCTGCAGTAGTAAGAACTATTATGTGAAAATGTTTAAGTTTTGTACAGTACGTGTGAATAAATACAACTTGCTGAGAAATTCGCAGTTAATGGGTAATGGGTCTTTTTAAGTTTGATTAATGCGCCACTCGTAGTCTGTAGAGTCCCTACATTCCACTCTGGCGACCCGGGTTCGATTTCCGGCGGGGTGGGGATTTTAAATCTCCGCCTTGCTCAACCTGAGTGCACATTTCCTATAAAACATTAATGCGCCACTGATCTTTCAAGCTATTAATACATCCACTAGTCTAGTGTAAAACAAGATTTAGAAAAGTTATTTGAAATGTTCGTTTAATTAATTTGGCAGTTATTTACGAAGCTATTATCCGTTTACATGTCCCTGAACTAAGACGTGGCACGTTGCGTGTTACATCTGATGGCGTCCTATCAACTGGCGGTCTACGCACTCTCTCAGATACACGCAATAATATGTACAGGCGATGATCCCATTAAATGCGAGAAGAGGAAACGTTTGACGTCACTCCACCCCCCTCTCTGTCTCCCATATCCGGATAAGAGGAATAGCAGTGAAACATCGCGGCGATGTGCGTCACAGTTCCCAGAAAATAAAACTATTTGTCTCCTTAAAATCCACTGTTAAAAAAGAGATAGCACCATATTATTTGACTCGTCCCACGTTCACCTTTTTTATTTAAAAAATACGTATTTATTACAAGGAAACGTCCAGCATAGGAAGATTCAATTGTAGTTCCAATCTATTTTATTCATTTATTTTACATGATGGAGTTAAGACCGTAAGAACCTATCTTCCACTTCACCAGTGTTAAATTATACATACAATAACAATTATGAATTATTTACTTACTTACTTACTTACTTACTTACTTACTTACTTACTTACTTACTCACTGTCACTATCGAACCCGTAGGTTCATGACCGCGCGTACATAAGCTCTCCATACATCCCTATCCTGAGCTAATGATTTCCAATCATTCCCTGTATAATTTACTTCCCTCAAATCATAGTTAATGTTATTCTCCCACCTCATTCTTGGTCTACCAACTGGGCGTTTTCCCTCTGGCTTTCCTACAAGAAGCTTCCATGCAAGTCTTTCATTCCCCATACGTGCAACATGTCCTGCTCATCGCAGTCTACGAGATTTAACTGTTCTTATTATATCTGGCTTCCTATAAAGACCATGTAGTTTATTATTATGTAGTCTTCTCCATTCACTGTCTGTTCATCTCTCTTTGGTCCAAAAATTTTCCTAAGTACTTTATTCTCAAATACTTGTAATCTCATTTCCTCCCTTAAAGTAAGAGTCCATGTTTCGCACCCATATAATATAACTGGTTGAATAATAGTTTTATATATTTTCAGTTTAACGTTTTTTGAAAGGAGTTAGGACGTCAAGTGTCTCTGTAATGCATAATAGCACGCATTTCCAGAATTGAGCCTATGTTTAATTTCTTTGTGCATCTCATTCCTATTTGTGATTATTGTTCCTAGGTATTTGAATTCAGCCACTTCCTCAAAATTTCCCTCATTTGTTATTAGCTGTCCATTTCCATTATTTAATGTATTTCTACGTGTGACCATATATTCAGTTTTATTGATATTTGCTATGAATTATCTACAAGTTGATTAATGATACATAATAAGTATAGGCCACACAACATAGAACTGACAAGGGAAAGAAAGAATAATAATAATAATAATAAAATAATAATAATAATAATAATAATAACAACCAATAATTTGATTAAGTAATTGGCTTGGTAAAGAAAGTTTAAATTATAAAGGAATAATAATAGTATATAATAGAACACGGTTATATATTATACTGCCTAAGGAAATATGTAGTGAGTTTTTTTAACCGTTTTGAGTCGGGAAGTCCTTGATATACGAGAGGAGGAATTCCAGGGTCAGGAGGCTGAAACAAGGAAGGATGAGGAATAGTGAGATGTTCGATGTAGAGAAACAGCTAGAGTAAAATATGTAAGTAGTTAAGTGCGGTTGTTAGTTGGGCGGCTATGACGACCCTTGTGGGTGATTAGAATAATTCACCCGCGGGTACTAAAACATTGTCTTTTAGCCCCGCTAATTTTGAAGTTAGGTCCAAAAGGGAAGAAAATTAGTGAATAATGTTATCCATATATATATATATATATATATATATATATATATATATGGTATGATAAGAAAAATAAATGCCTGGACGGGATTCGAACCCGGATCTCTGAGTCTGTACCTCAGCGTGATATCCATTACACTACCAGGCGAATCCAATTCAAACACTTATTTTTCTTATATATGTATTATACTCTCCATTATTACTAGATGTCGCGAGAACACTGTCTTCACTGCCATCTAGTAGCTGACTATATCAAGTAAGCAAATTAAAGAGAATATTTATTTTACTTTATAGCAGTGACGCTTTATAGATGTTATAATTAAATCTTTAACATTGAGCAATGCAAGCTTAATATGGTATGATAAGAAAAATAAATGCCTGGACGGGATACGAACCCGGATCTCTGAGTCTGTACCTCAGCGTGATATCCATTACACTACCAGGCGAATCCAATTCAAACACTTATTTTTCTTATATATGTATTATACTCTCCATTATTACTAGATGTCGCGAGAACACTGTCTTCACTGCCATCTAGTAGCTGACTATATCAAGTAAGCAAATTAAAGAGAATATTTATTTTACTTTATAGCAGTGACGCTACTTTATAGATGTTATAATTAAATCTTTAACATTGAGCAATGCAAGCTTAATATGGTATGATAAGAAAAATAAATGCCTGGACGGGATTCGAACCCGGATCTCTGAGTCTGTACCTCAGCGTGATATCCATTACACTACCAGGCGAATCCAATTCAAACACTTATTTTTCTTATATATGTATTATACTCTCCATTATTACTAGATGTCGCGAGAACACTGTCTTCACTGCCATCTAGTAGCTGACTATATCAAGTAAGCAAATTAAAGAGAATATTTATTTTACTTTATAGCAGTGACGCTTTATCGATGTTATAATTAAATCTTTAACATTGAGCAATGCAAAAGCTTAATATGGTATGATAAGAAAAATAAATGCCTGGACGGGATTCGAACCCGGATCTCTGAGTCTGTACCTCAGCGTGATATCCATTACACTACCAGGCGAATCCAATTCAAACACTTATTTTTCTTATATATGTATTATACTCTCCATTATTACTAGATGTCGCGAGAACACTGTCTTCACTGCCATCTAGTAGCTGACTATATCAAGTAAGCAAATTAAAGAGAATATTTATTTTACTTTATAGCAGTGACGCTTTATCACGATGTTATAATTAAATCTTTAACATTGAGCAATGCAAGCTTAATATGGTATGATAAGAAAAAATAATATTTATAAATTTTAATCTATATTATATATATATATATATATATTATAAATATATTTTTGACATTTGGCAATGAATATGTATATATATATATATATATATATATATATATATATATATATATATATATATAACCCCTATAACTCACTGGCACTATCGAACCATAAAGTAGGCCTACTTGACCGCGTGGACATGAGCTCTTCATAATCCCAATCCTAATCCAATGATTTCCAATCATCCCCCATACATTTACCACCCTCAAATCATGGTAAATATTATTTTCCCACCTCATTATTGGCCTACCTTTTGGGTGCTTTCCCCTCTGATTTTTCTAAAAGAAGATTGCTCCATCGTCAAGATCGTATAAAAATGAATCCTCTTATTCTGTAATTCAAAATTATACATACCTCTACACCAAGCTACTTATCATCTCGCTTCAATCTCCTATCATTCAATAGCAATTTGAGTACCCGATCATACCAGAACTTCCTACTTCACATCTCACAACACAGAACCTCTCATTTTTCTTATTCCTGTACTGTATCTACTGCTGGACTCTGGAACTTCTTACCACAAGAGATAAAGTACTGCTGGACATTAGCTTCCTTTAAAACAAATTTAAATCTCTTTCATTGTAGAATGCAGGCTTTCACGGCCGAAATAATACAATTAGAAGATTTCGGGCTATAAGGCCGTGGTCCATACGTGGTGTTTTTCCCAGACGTTTCGTCCTCGGCTAAGGAGGGCATCTTCAGAGTCGAGTTCTTCTAGGTGATGTTTTCTGGTCGGAAGCTCGTGTGTGTATGCTTCCCAGGGAACATCACCTAGAAGAACTCGCCACTGATGATGCCATGCGTAGTCGAGAAAGAAATATCTGGGACACCACCACATACGGAGCAATGCCTTATAACCCGAAATCTTCTAATATCTTTCTTTTGTAATTGATCTTTCAGTAGATTAGTTGATGGCTTCTGATTTTTGCTTCCCTAATAGTATTGACTTCATTCGCTACAATTTTAATTTAATTTGTATAATTATTTACTTATAGTTAATGTTATGTCCTGTGTAAATATTTTCTGTATATGATATTTTTCGCTGATTGAATGGAAGAGAAAACCTTACAGCTTTAAATCTGCCGGTTTAAATAAATGAACAATAACAATTATTATTATTACATCCCTAATCCATTACAATAATCCCTTTGTAAGTTACCTCCCTCATGATTAATATAGCCTATTTTCGATTTAATTCCTAGCCATCCTAATGTGCGCTTTCTCTTTGGTTCTCCTACGTGTTTCCATGCCGTTGTTTCATTCCTCATTTGTGGTACATATCCTGCCATTGCTGTTCTACGAGGCTTTATTCCATGGCGCGACGGACCTATAATATCCTCAACCTACACTCATCTAGCCAGTATGGGGTGACAGTGGTCAGCCTGTCGGATCCTCCAGGAGTTATAGCTGGTTTTCTCAACTTGGGACCGCTAAGTATTGTAGATACCCAAATTCCTCACGATATTGGAATGGATACCGGTCATATACTTGGCGAAATTCCATGAGAATATTTTCTTCCCCATAGGGACTGGAACAAGCGCAAATCACATAGCTCTGCACCAAGGTACGTATCTTGCCTCAAACCAGTAGGCTACGGAGTGGGAATTTACTGTTCTTATTACCGTACATCAGGTTTCCTATAGAGATCATGTAGCTCAATGTTATGTAGTTTTTCCCAATCATCTTTCTGTTCATCTATCTTCGGTCCAAAATTTTTCTTAACAACTTCATTCTCAATTGTAATATTTTCATCCATGTTTCACATCGATATAACATAACTGATTGAACAACAGTTTTAATTTAATATTTTTTTAGAGAAGTTGTGATGACAATATATCATACCGGTTGACTAATAAAGTATTATAATATTAATATTTTAGGAACAATAATTTAATTAATTAACTCAAGAAAATAGAGAAACTTTTTTTATCAAAAATATATATAAATTAACCCATTGTCACAACATTCTATGGATTGAGATACCACTGAAGGCGCAGTGACACATTAGTATCCTTTTCTTTAAAAATCTGGAAAGTCCTTTTCCTGAGGCTTGGCGTAACTCTTTGTCACCTTTGGTATTGACGTAAGAGACTTCCTGCTAAAGTACGCTTTTTCCATGAAATTATTTGATGTCCTTGTACGAAAATTCTTGTGGTTTATTACTTTCCCTTCTTATATGATGGTACTGAAAATACATTACAATTATTGTGATAATACTTCGAAATAATTTGATAGCTTGCTCCGACCTTAATAACGCGCTGGCATGTGATTTTATGTCTTATTAAGAACAGAAATAATGTTGATCCCTTGTTCTTACAGGGCAGGGGTGAAGGCGCTAACTTAATGATTGCTTTTCATGGAGGATGCGGTAATTTCCACACATATTTCATCACGTTTTTTGTAAATACTGACATTTTGATAATGGTCAACAATAACCTAAATACAATTGGTCATTCGGGAATGTAAACTTAGATATGATAGTGTGAAAATATTAATAACAATCACAGACATTCTATTAAACAACGTTAAGAAACTGGGAATGGAAAAAAATATTTACATCTGCAGTCCATCGCTGTGGTCTCGAGGTAACGTACTGATTTGTCAAGCAGAGAGCTCGGATTCGATTTCAGTCGGGACAAGTTTCCTGGGTGAGGTTTTTTCGGGATTTTTCCTCACCTTAAAGACAATGTCAGGCTTAAGTTCCAAACGGTTCCCGAACTATATATGGCCATCATAATAATCATATTTCACATTCGCCCTAGATTAAGCTTAGGGTTAAAGACTCTCCTGGCGATCCACTATCATCATCATCATCACCCATCATATCATTGGGGTTGCCGTAACCCCGCCTTCCAGGAGCCACAACCTCAGAAGTGGATTAAAATTACGCCAATGCCAGGAGAGAACACCAGAAATGTCTTATTAACAACCTGGGACATTGAATAAAAACTATAACATGTTAACAAAATGTTAGTATATTGTTAGCAAGTAATTGTTAATATACATATGTACAGAGCTATTCAGAAAGAAGGAACAGGCTTCAAACATTTATTTCTTCCAAACTACAAAAAAAATAGAAACACAATTCCAACATTCCTGGATAGAGAAACGTTTGAAGTTCCTATCATGGCGACATAACAGGATGTTGGATTGGGAGAGGAGGAGCAGATCAGCTCCATTACCGATGGCCTGCCAGGTCACCAGACCTAACCCTGTGTGATTTTTGTCTGTGGGGTTACGTAAAAGACCGTGTTTTTATCCCCCCTATGCCTGAAACTCTTGAAAACCTGCGGCATATTATTGTTTAAGCTGTGATTTCGATAACTAGAGACCAGCTGATTCGTGTGTGGCAAGAAATGAGCCACCGTTTTGATATTTGTCGTGTAATACAAGGTGCTCATATTGAACGCATAACATAGTGAAATTTGAACTTTTCTCTTTCCAGGAACGTTGGAATTGTGTCTTTATTTTTTGTAGTTTGGAAGAAATAAATGTTTGAAGTTTGTTCCTTCTTTGTGAATAGCCCTGTACTTTTAATATGTGTTACCGATACCCGTCCTTGGTGTTATTTTAGTTTTTCACACGATTGTCTTTCTTCTTATTCTTCTTCTTCACAGCTAATACTTTTTTTTAATTTTTAATGTGTTTCTTTTCTTACTTTCTTTCCTAGTGTTCTTTTAAGGGTGCCACATAAATATTGAAATGTTTGTAATTTATTACGATTGTCCGTAAAACGCATAATCCTTTGAGTCAAGTTAATCAATCTAGTTGTTAAAATCTTTGTTTTAAGCTATTTATCTTACGAAAAAAGAAAGTAAAATTTTAAATTTATTGAAGTAAATTTCCTCATTGTAATAGGTGTAAAAACATCACGTTTCTGTTTATCAGTGTTTAAATAGTTTATTGTTAAACTGTTCCCAGAATGAGTATGACGTCTGTTAAACTTATCTCATAGAAAAGTCGTTAATCTGAAATATTGCTCAAGGAGTAGAGTATATTATTCAATAATTATATTTACTATTATACCTTTATTATTATTCAAGGTTAGAGTATTAAATTAATATTAAAAAGAAAAAAAAATGAGTTGATATGTTACAAAAATGTAATACGCTTATTTAACATCATCATCTTCACTTCAAAGTTTAGGCGATTCGCCTGTTCCGAATTCACAGTGATTTCTTCCATCTCTTCCTAGGTCTTCCTACATCCCTTAATCCATTTGATTTATAATAATATGCTATCTTGGGCAATCTTGTTTCTTCTATTATCTGAACACGCTCTTCCCAGCCGACTATGTGCTTTTGAATTCTATCATTTATTGGATATATTTCGAATTCACTTTTATTTCTTCATTTCTTATGTGGTTCAATTTTGTCCATCCTTTGGTCCTGCTTAGAAAAGTCATTTCTGCACTTTGTATTCTATTCGAACTCCTCCAATTTGTTACCCAGGACTCACTATAGTATTAAAGAACCGGTACCGCTATTGTTTTGAAGAACTTCAATCTTGTATCCTGCCTTGTTTTATGTTTTAGTGTTCTATGAATGGTGCCACATATAATTTGAAATTTTTATAATTTATTGTCTGTATCATTTCTTGTACTATATCCAGAAGACAATTCACAACCTAGATAATTAATATTTAACACTCGTGATAGAGGTTTATTTTCTATTAATATTTTTGACCTTATAGGCGACTTTCCTATACAGGCCATTACTTTTGTTTTCTCTATAGATATTTTAAAATTGTGCTCTTTACTTATTTCATTTAAACAGTGTAGAGAAAATCGTAAATCGTTTTCTGTAATTTTCATTATAATAACATCGTCAGCATACAGTAAAATAATAAAATTTGTTATATTATTTATTCTTATTCCTTTCTTAACAAATTTTTCCTGCTTTTACTAGGTCATATATATATATATATATAAAAAAAATGGGTGATCTGCTAAACCCTTGTCGAATTTAATATTTAATTACATTTAATGTCCCGTGCCGTAGCCGAGCGGTTAAGGTAGGAAGCCTTGGCGCAGAGCTACGGGACTTGCGCTGGCTCGAGTCTCTATGGGGGAAGAAATTTTCTCATGGTATTTCGGCCAGTATGGGGCCGGTGCCCACCCAGCATCGTGAGGCAATTGGGTAGCTACAATAAGTAGCGGCTCCAGGTTGAGGAACCAGCTATAACGGCTGGGGGACTCGATGTGCTAACCACATGTCACCCCTACACTGGCTGTTGATCATCTACCTCTGTGATTGACACATGTGGATGTGAGGGGCCAGCAGCCGGCTGGTAAAAGGGCAACCGCTGAAAAGTGGAAAGACCCTCAATCGGAATCGGAATTACATTTAATACTGTATACCATCAAATATTCATAAGGACATGTTAAAGGTAGGTATTTTATCTTCCGTATTCAATTTACACATTTGATTTAATTACTTACTTACTTACATTACGTACTTACTTACGTACGCCAACTGGCCACTATCGAACCCGTAGGTTCATGGCCGCGCGGACATAAGCTGTCCATAAATACCTATCCTGAGCTAATCCTTTCCAATCATTCCCTCTATTAATCTAATTTCCTCAAATCATAGTTAATGCTATCTATCTCCAACCTCATTCTTGGTCTTACAACTGGGCGTTTTCCCTCTGGTTTTCCTACAAGAAGCTTCCATGCAAGTCTTTCATTCCCCATACGTGCAACATGTCCTGCCCATCGCAGTCTACGAGACTTAACTGTTCTTATTATATCTGGCTTCCTATAAAGATCATATAGTTCATTGTTATGTTACACTTTTGTATTATGTGATAATATATACTTTCTTGGCTACTAAAAGGCAACACACACATTTACACTTATCCTACTAAATAACACTAAGTAATTTATGCTAGAAACAAATAATATTAATAAAACTAAATATACGGTCACACGTAGAAATACATCATATAATGGAAATGGACAGTTAACAATAAATGAGGGAAATTCTGAAGTGGCTGAATTCAAATACCTAGGAACAATCCCCGAACGTCATATGACTATCACTATCATCATATCATCATAATCATTCCTATTCGCCTTAGATTTATGTTTAGAATTAAGGACTATCCTGGCGCACCATTATTATCACTCATCATATCATCGGAGCAGCGTAACCTCACCTTCCAAGTGCCCCAATCTCAGAAGTGGGTTACAATTACGCCAATGCCAGGGGAGAACACCAGAAATGTCGATATGACAACCTAGAACATTGGATCAAAAAATAATTGCAACTAGGAATGCGGTACAGAAAGAAATTAAACGTAGGCTCAACTCTAGAAACGAATGATATTATGCTTTATAGGGCTTATCGTCCCTACGTCTCTAAAAAAAGTTAAATTAAATATATATATATATATGAAAAGAAAAAAGAATGCTTGAGTCGGGATTTGAACTTTGACTTTGCCTTCATTGCCAAATGTCTAAAATATATTTATAATATATATATATATATATATATATATATATATATTTAATATATATATATATATATAATATATATATATATATATATATATATATATATATATATATACAATTGTGATTCTCTCGGTTATATGGATGTGACACATTGTCTCTTATTTTAAGGCAGTAGGAAAGATTACGAGTATATGAGAATAAAGCTATAAAGATTTTTTTTGAACTAAGAGAGATGAACAGACAGGTGAATGGAAAATGTATGACAGTGAACTGCAATATCTTTATAAGAAACCAGATATAAAAAAGAACAATTAAGTCTCGTGGATTGTGATGAGCATGACATATAGCATACATGAGGAATGAAAGAGGGACATGGAATCATCCTGCAGGAAAACCAAAAAAGAAACCGACTAGTAGGTAGCCAAGAATGAAGTGGGAGAATAACATTAATCATGATTTGAGGGAGGTAGAATATACAAAGGATGATTGGAAAACAATAGCCCAGGATAGTGATGTATGAAGAGCTTATATTCGCGCAACCATGAAACCCTGGGTTCGATAGTTCCAGTGACTTAGTATTGATTTATTATTGTTTATTCAGATGAAGTAATAGTATATTACGATGCTAGGTTGGGAAGTGGTTTTTACAGAAGCTAGGAAAATGTTTAAAACCGAGCGATAGTGAGATTTTGTAATTTCCGAGATTCTGTAAAACACTTCACAAACGTGGGTTGTGCATTTTTTTTTTGCGCGATGGTGCTTTCAAAATAATAAATACATATCTTTGTCGAAAATATATGCGTTCATTATAAACAAGTGATTAACGTTAACAGTGTGAGCAATGTTTATTAGTTGTCAAGTTCAGTTCATTTAAAATGCAGTGATTTGCTTCGTAATATATATATATATATATATATTAACACTATCTTTTGGATATTTTTTGTATATACATTGCATGTAGTATACATAGAGGGCAGTGGTTTTACTTCTCACACGCGGTTTGTAATATGTAATATTACTGTATAGTTATTTTATTTATTTTATTTTTAGATTTATTTAGCCTGGTGGAGTTAAGGCCATGTGGCCTTCTCTTCCACTCACCAGAACAAACATATGTTACATATGAATAAAAAAAAATACAATAATAGTCATATTAAACAGGACAAAGGTATGTTACATATGAATACAAAAAAAAAATTACAATAATACACATTGAACAATTAATTATCTGTCATATTGAATAATAATGAAAATAATGTATAATAATACAATGAAACTAAATACAATTAAAATTAAATTAATGATACAATGAATAAAAAAAAGGAATAACAGCTCGAATCTACTATACATAAAAAGAAAAGAAAAAAATACAAAGAAAGTAATAATTTTATTACAACATTGAAGTATAAAATTGTGGAATATTTACCTAAAAGATCCTTCTCCTCAACTTTATTAGTTACTTATCTGTAGCGCTTTCGGGACTAGTCCCATCATCAACAGGATTCAAAACTGGTGTTTCACTGAAGATCTGGTAAGGGGGTTACTGGGTTCGTTTTCGTTTATAAGATGGTCGTTGTTGTTAACTGCTTTCAAAATTTCCATCTCCTCGAGTACGTTTATCTTCGCTGGATTATTTTCTCTGTGCATTATTTTCAAGGTGTTTTCAATATTCATAATTTATACTTTAATTTTGAATAATACCTCAACGGAACATACCATGAATCTTATAAAAGTTGACTATTTTAGATTTAGATTTAGGTTTATTTATTTATTTAGCCTGGTGGAGTTAAGGCCATGTGGCCTTCTCTTCCACTCACCAGGGCAAACATATATTACATCAGAATATAACAATCACAATGAACTCTAATATTAAATACTAAATAAAAATTCGATCAAAAAGATAATATCTATTATATTACGATCTATAATGCAACTAGTTAATGTTAGTTAAAATTAAGACTAAAACTAATAATAAAATGTATACAAGCAAGACATATTAAATTGTCCCTGTCTAATGTATATAAAAAACAAAGAAAAATAATGAGATATAGAAAACTAATTTTACGTTTGTACAATATTTAAAACAAAACAAAATAAAATATTTGTTAATCTTAATATTATTTTCATAGATAATTAAATTTATTAATTGTTAAAAGAATACTATCAGTGAGGTGTATAAGTTAGTTTGTTATTAAATAATTCTTTAATTTGTTTTTGAAGGATGTTATAGTTTGACAGTCTCTGACATAAGGCGAAAGGGAATTCCATGTTTTGGTAAGTGAGACAGTAAAAGATAATGAATAATATACAGTGTGATGAGGAGGGATATAAAGGAGAATGTGCTGATGGGATCGAGTGTCAAAATTATGTGTGTCGGATAGTCTGATGAGGCGGCGTGATAAATAATTAGGCGATGATGTGTGAAGAATTTTATAGAGAAGGGATAGTGAATGGAAAGTTCTACGATCTCTTAGACGAAGCCACGATAATTGTTCCAGGGACGGTGTAACATGGTCAAATTTGCGAATACCACAAATAAAACGTGCGCAAGAATTATGAACACGTTGAAGCCTTTGAGTGTGTAAATAATATTTAAGTCTGTAAAACGAGTGTCACAATAATCAAAATGGGGCATTGCAAGTGTTTCTACTAACGTTTTCCTTAGAGCGAATGGCAGACAATTTCTTACGCGATTTAATGAATGTATTATTGAGAAGACTGTTTTGCATGTATGGTTTATTTGTGTATTCCAATTTAAGTTGTTGTCAATAAATACTCATAGAATTTTTACTGTTTCACTATAAGGGATTTGAGCTCCATTTAGTGACACATGCGAGACTGTGTTTAGGTTAATTGTAGATAATAGTCTCTGGTGACCTATAATGATTGATTGTGACTTTCTAGGATTTAATTGCAGTCCATATTTAACTGTCCAAGTCATTAGTGAGTCAAGATCCTCGTTAATTTTGGCAACAGCGTCATTTAGAGAATATTTATCTGTATGGATGTAGATTTGCATGTCCTCTGCAAATAAATTATGTTTGCAATGCTTTAGGGTTATGTAGATTGAAAAAAGTAAAGGTCCAAGCACCGAACCCTGTGGAACCCCAGCTTTACAGAAGGACCAAGAAGAACATAATGCATGATTTCCTACAACAGATTGCATGAAGGTAGGAATTGAACCATTGCGTGGCACTATCAGAGAGTAAGAGGTTTTTAAGTTTATGCAACAATAAGTCCAAGTCTACCGTATCGAATGCTTTACTAAAGTCCAGTAATGTAAGAATGGTAAGTTCTCGATTATCAGCAGCTTCGCGTATGTCTTCGCAAATATTTAGTAGAGCAGTATTTGTATTGTGTCCTGTCCTGAAGCCTGACTGAAATTGATCTAGAAGGTTGTGTTCATTTAGATAGTCAGTCAGTGGTTTATGGACTAATCGTTCCAGAGCTTTTGAAAGGGTAGGTAAAATGCTAATGGGTCGAAAGTCGTTCGGAGTTAAGGGCATTTTAACTTTAGGCAGTGGGCATACGATGGCTTGTTTCCACAATGAGGGATATGTAGAAGTTTGTAGTGAGGAGTTAAAAATATGAGTTATAGTAGGTAGTATAGCGTCGATTATTTTATTCAGTAAAGTAATATTTATACGGTCAGTTCCTTCTGCTTTTTATTACAGTATAGTTATTTAGGTTGGCAACCCGCAAATGTAGAAAGTTGAACTTTCAATCATGGTCGCCATTGCTGTAAGTACGACAAAACGCACTATCGCGCAATATATATATATATATATATATATATATATATATATGGTATTTTACACTGAACTAAGATTTTGGTAGTAAGTGAATTAATTTAACGTTAGAAAATAGTACAGTTTGTAGAATGCTGATTTTTTCAGCGTCTTTGAAATATGGGCAACGGCTGATGTTGAGGGAAATGTATTAAGTCTTCATATTGTTAAAAACAAGACATAACCTGGTTGCATGTTAGCTGTCCCAATCAATTAGGTTATTACAATTTTTTACTTAAAAACTTATCGTAAACACATTTGGCGAATGTGACATGCACGAAGGACGAACAAGGCCGCATTAAACCTGTTCACGAAATAAGAAAATGTAATTCAAGACATGCGGCACTGAAATATAAATAATTCACAGGTGTGACTTTTTTCAGGGAGTTACCGTGTTATACAAAGACATGTGAATCACTGGTCAAACTCGTCTATACACGTCACATACAGTGAGCCATATGGACATGTTGCTAATCTTTTCTTCAATATAATAGTCATTTTTTCGTGCCGATTGAAAACAATGTATCTAACACTTCAATATTGCAGATGTACTAAGCTTTTTCAAATAGACAAACGACAATGGTCTTCTTCTTCACTTCACGGGCTAGGCAAATTGTCTGTTCCGCCTCACAGTTGTTCTGTCCATCTTTTCACTGATCTTCCTACATTCCTTGAACCTCTTGGCTTGTAGTTGAATGCTGCTTTTGGTAATCTTGATAAATTCCTTCCTTCCACGTGTGTAAACCATTCTCTCTATATTCTCTGATTTTCTCATCCAATGGATATATATATTTAACTCTGTTCTTATATCTTCATTCCTTATCCGATCCAATCTTGTGCAGCCTTTTGTTCTTCTAGGGAAATTCATTTCTGCGCTTTGTATTCTACTTTGCAATTTTTTGGTCGTTACCCAAGTTTCGCTCCCATAAAGTAATGCAGGAACTGCCAATGTTTTATAAAACTTCAATCTAGTACCTCTTCTTGTTTTATTCTTTAATGTTTTATGTATAGTTCCGCATATCATTTGAAATTTCGACAGTTTCATATGTATGTCTCTTTCAGTTTTTGTGTTTATAGTAAAATTACAACCCAAATAATTACAATTTGTTACTTGTTCCAGAGGTTTGTTGTCTATTACGATTTTTGATCTCATATGATCGTTTCCCCAAAATACCATTATTTTTGTTTTTTCTTTCGATATTTTGAAATTATATTCTTGGCATAACTGATTTAACGACAATGGTATATTGGTATATTTATTTTAATCATTTATTTATTTACCTGATGGGTTTAAGACAGTAAGGTATTACATCAGGGTTAAATTATACATAAAATAACAACTACAAATTATCTACAAATTCCTGTTGGGGTTGTTTCTCGGGCTAAATGGCCGTGGTCTGGTTTTCTTAAAACTCAACGTTTCGTCTACTACTGCGGTAGACATCCTCAGGATATTCTGCGTGCTCTATGAACTCCTAACTCTTCAACTGACGCAGAATCTCCTGAGGATGTGTACCGCAGTAGTAGTCGAAACGTTGATTTTTAAGAAAACCAGAACAAGGTCATTTAGCCAGAAAGACAAACCAACAGGAATCAAGAAACCTGCCGTGAAGGTCTACAATTTTACATGTCTACAAATTGTTTAATAATACATAATACACAGTACACAGATGACAAGAACAAAAAATATTGTAACTAATAATAATAAGTCCACCGCTATGGTCTCGAGGTAGCGTGCTGTCTTGTCACGCAGCGGGTCCGGGTTCGATTCCCGGCTCCTGGGTGAGGTTTTTCGGGGTTTTTCCTCACCTTTAAGACAAATGTCAAGAAAACTTTAAGGCCCAAACGATCCTCGAAATCATATGGCCACCATAATCATCATCATCGTTCACCGGTGTGGAAAGCAACAGGAAGCTACCACACCTACAATTCCCTAGTAAAGCTGCAAGCATAGCATGAAAATGCTATGATTGCAGTGAAGGACCTGCCCTCGGGCAGAATTACTGTGGATGGAATAATAATAATAATAATAATAATAATAATAATAATAATAATAATAATAATAATAATAAAATATGAAGTTATCCCACCACAGGCCTAAGGAGGTCCTTGGGGACCATTACCGGAAAACTGAAGTTTTGATGGAAATATTTTCGTAATTCTACAGGGTACAATTAATTATTGCCTCATACAATTACTTTCATACATAGGCTACGATTTAATTATCAAAATACCAGACCTATAAATTTCGTAAACCACTAAAATCGGACTATAAATTCGAATTACTGACTTTACTCAGTTCTGCGTAGTGGTATTTTTTTTTCATATGAGTCAGTGGTTAAATATATCTCCGGGAACCGTTTTATAAAAGTATTAATTTTAATATCTGCACATTCGTAGTGCAAAATGTACTAGTTAACAGTCTGGTAAATCCTGTGTCATAAACAAAAACTTCTTCTTCTACTACAAGTTTTAGGCTATGCAGCCTGTTCCGGCGAAGTTAAAAGTGGAGTCCATCTTCTACGTGGTCGGCCAACATCTCTTGTTTCTCTGGGAATTATACAGGAAGGTTCTTTTTGGTATTCTTTCGTTGTTCATTCTCATTAAGTGTTCTGTCCATTTCCTATTATTTTCGCTGATTTTATCTTCAATTTTATATATATTTAATTCTTCTCGTATAGTTTCATTCTTTATTCTATCCGCTCTTGTGCATCCTTTCACATTACGTAAAACAGCATTTCCGCAGTCTGTATCCTGTTTTTATCCCTTGATTTCATTCTCCAATTTTCACTTCTATATAACAACAAGGGAACAGCCATTGTTTTATATAATTTAAGTTTCGTATCTTTCCTTGTCTTCCGACCTAAGGTTCTTTTTATGGTTCCACAAATAGCCTGAAATTTATTTACTTTATTTTCTATATCTTTATTTTCTCTATAAGTTATATCACATCCTAAATATTGGAAATGTGATATTTGTTCTATTATTTTGTTATCCAGTACAATTTTTTATCTAATTCCATATTTACCAATAAATACCATTATTTTTTACTTATTTATTGATATTTTACATTTATATCTATTGGCTATTAATTTAAATTTATATGCTAACATTTGGAGCTCATTTTCAGATTCTGCTAAAAGTACAGCATCGTCAGTGAATAATAAAGCATTTATTTTATAATCAATTGAGTTGGTGTTTACTTGATGAAAATCCATATTTATTAATTAAATAAAAATAAAACGTAGTTTTATTTGATTTTCATATTTATTATATAATTCAGTGACAGCTGTTTCGGTACACTGTACCTTCTTCAGACATGTTAACAAATTATGAATTGTGTTCCAATTGATCTAAGCGTTGCAATTCATAATTTAACATGTCTGAAGAAGGTACAGTGTACCGAAACAGCTCTCACTGAATTATATAATAAATATGAAAATCAAATAAAATTACGTTTTATTTTTATTTAATTAATAAACATTTATTTTATCTTTATTATCAATTAATATTCCTTCATTAGTTAAAACCTTCTTCCATTCTTTTAGGATATCGTCCATATAAATATTAAATAATATAGGTGAGAGTGAACACCCTTGTCATACTCCTTGGTTTATTTGAAAAAATGTCTTATTTTTAGTCAACTGAGGGTCAATACAAATATTTTAACAAAAAACTTACATTACTAAATTTCCTACATTACTTATATCAGTTAGCAGTTGTGACTTCATGCAAAAGTGTGGGCCTACATGACTTAAAAATTATTCTCTCTGTTGGATTTCATGGCCTTATCTGTGCATTGCATTTGCGTATGACTCCAAAATATAGTGGCTCTGGTACATGTTTGTTCTATAATATTAATATTTTAGCAAAGTTATCAAAATCATTAAAAAACAAAACAAAAATCCAACAAAGAAGAAAATTTCTTCAAGAAAATTTTATAAAATTATTTTCATTATAAATTTTGTATGTTACTTTTAAATTGTAAGCAGTTCTAACTACTTTTATCGGTATATCTTAACTCATAAAATGTGCTGCTTAATAGGAGTGTAATTTAGTAACGCTCATATTGTAATTATGAAACAGCCTTGCAGGTTCACGTTACATAGTATCTTAAATATATTATGAGCCCTAGACTGTCGGTCTCATTCCACTATATAATATTTAACTATATTATTTGTATTTATAATTTTACACGTTTGATAAACTAATTTGAAATTAATCACATCAGACTGTATTGGGAGATAAATAAAAATGTATATCCTTTAAAGGAAATCGTACAAAATAATAATTGCTATTTTAGCCTCTTTTAGATCTCATTTTACTCATTTTTAGGTTCTGTAATATTAATATATCTGACTCAGAAACTACTAGAATGAATAGATATGTTACAATATTGACTATACCAATTAAGCAACAAAATAGGTTAAAACCTAAAAATTCGGGCCCTAATTATTACTATTACAGAATAAATATTTAATACTTAGTTGAAACAAAAGGATATAGAGAGACTTAGATCTGCTGAAATGAGATACCTTCGGAGGACTGCACGATACACACTTACCAGATGACAAAAAAACAATGAAGGCATCTTAGAAGAATTGCACATGGAACCTTTAGAAAACAAAATTTCTGATTATAAGTCAATATGGATGCAACATGTTCATCGAATTGAAGATCACAGGATACCCAAACAAATGTTAAGATATCAACCTGCAGGAAGAAGAAGACCAGGACGTCCACTCAAAAGACTTCTGGATGGTGTTTCTCTTGAGGCCGAAACAGGTCAAAAAATGGCCTAAATTCGTGAATGTACTATGATGATGATGTTTTATATACAATATTGTAAATGCCTTTAACTTATTTTTATTACTTGGAAAGTCACATTTTATTTTAATTAATTTTAAAATGTAATGTAACTAAAATTAATTTCTTGGGAAGTTACGACAGTGTCACATTTCTCTTAAATCTGTCATCAATTTTTAATTTAAGTGTGTCTATCTAACATAACATTCCTTTCGTATGATTTAGAATAACCTACCGTAGAATGTCAAACTGGTATTTGTTTTTGGAAAGGGCAAACCATCCAAATGGATTCAGAGAAGTATGACTGAGAGACGCCTGCTTTGTGCCAGCAATTTCAGACGTGGTATGGGTGGAGGCATTACGACATATTACCTCTGTCTTAGATATTTACTCTATGTAGTCATGTACTTAATATTCAAATGAGAAGTTACCGACCATCTTAAATCAAATATATTTTTTCAGTTCTCAGCCATTTCGATTGTAACAGCACTTGCCAACAGGATTATCTCTCAAGAAATCTAAATACTGATAAAATGCAGATTTCTATTCAGAATTCGAGTATTGAATAACAGATGGTTTGATACGGTAATAAAAAACAACAAATGTACGAATTACTGCTGTATAATGTTGTTAATGAATTGAGGAATGTGGCATGTCTTTCAAATTCCGGTTCTTGATTTTTACCTTCATTTAGAATTAGCATTTCAACACAGAGTAGGTTTATATTGTTTTATAGAGAAACTTCGGGTAATTTGGACCCCTGTTTCGAATTTCTTGTTTTTATTCTTTTAATTAAGGTATTTTTGTTTAATTACAGTGATAATCATTAGTGTTGTAACTATGAAATAACATTGTTGTTTTATTCAAATATAGGAACATCTTCATAATTTATAAACTTTTTTACATTACAAGAAAGGTATACTTTAACCTCCATATTCGGATAAAGTGGACCCCAGAGTCCAACTGAGCTTTTAGTCTATGTTTAAGTTATTTATTCTACAAATTTATACAGATAGGCACAGATTAATCTGAAAATATTGATGACTGATCATGATTAAAAAGCGTTGATATTTATTTAATGTTTTGAAAAATTATTATTGTTGATTATAACTGGGGAAAGGATTTTAAGGTGCAAATTTTGGTCGTAAAAGGGGGAAAGAAAGGTTCTGAAAATACATACAAAAAGGTGCAAAAAAAAAGGTGTTGCTGAAACAACTGTATTAAGGTTTAAATCAGTTATATAAACTCAGTTTTTAGAATATGCATATCATTTTGCACCAAATTTTTCTTATTTATAGAGTCCGTAAGTGGTGATTCATGGTTCTTTATCCGACACTATGATAAAACAATAAGTAAATATATTTAGGAGGCATACATAACCATTTACTGGCTCAACGTATTATTATATTGGATTATACACAACATTTCTATGTTTTTTGACAGTAAGTCGCTGGCGCTTTGAGATTAGGAGATCCTTGTATGTAGAGAAGCTCCGCTCGACATCTATAGACACCAGTGGAGCATATCTAGTAAGCACTCGTAAAATAAGTTCAGTTAAAGTTGCAAAGGTTTCCACATTCGGATTGTTCTTAAAATTTAATTCGAATCTGACTTTGGCAAATCCATCAAGTTTGTCCCTAACACTCATCAACTTCTTCCACTGTTCTTCCTTCTCCATACCTTCTTCTTCCAAACTTTGAATCACATCAGGCAAATATTCGTAGTCATGCACTGCGAAAAGTTTGAACTCTAAGTCTTCGATGTTGAGTAACTGTTGGGCCTGTTTGATGGCTGCTGCGTCCGTTGAATCTGGGGCACATATGAAGCATTTGATTTTATCAAAGTTTTCGCATAAGAAAACTGCGCATCTTTTCCAAGAATTCCACCTTGTTATGACAGGGAATCGTGGAAGGTGGAGCCCAGTGATTTCTTGGTACAAAACTTGACGACTAGGGGTCTTTACAAGAATCTTCTTCTGAACAGCAATGGAGTCATTTACCTTGCTGTAATTCTTCCTTATACTTTCACAAACGCGGTGACATCCATGTGCAATACATGTCACATGGTTGAGGTTGGGATACATGCATCTCAGTTGCTGGAAATCCGAAAGCATTTAGCGTGCTTGATCAGTCACCACAAGTCTAAATTTCTCGTACTGTATGCCCCTTGGCCACAGTTTCATGCATGAATCATTGAATGACTGCATTACTGTGCAGGCATTTGTCTTCTCGAGTTCATACATCTTAAAAAGCATAGATTTCACCCACTCACCAGATAATGGAAGCACCAACATATTCAAAACATATATTTGCAGCTCATCAGTAGTTTCATCTAAAATGAATCCCACTTCATGTTTGCCGACAGTTTCTCTTGTTTTTTCGAAGAAGTTCTCATAAATTGGCTGTATGCAATATTTTCTCAGAGTACTCTCATCCGGTATTGACCTTTGCATATATTTCTCAAGGAATGATTTTAATGCAGGATTGTTTACCTTGTAGAGTGGAATTCCTGACTGGATTAATGCCATGATAAGATCCGAACTGAATTCAGTCAATGACCGCTGCTCTTCAGATCCTGAAGCGAAAGCGTGTATCAAGGTAGTTTGCTTAGGTTTCGACTTGCGAAGTTCAACATTCTTCACATGTTTGCTATACTGGATTTCCTGGTTTATTCTGTTTCTTTGATGCTTTTTATCGATTGCAATATTTACTTCGCAGACGGAACATCGAAGAATGATGCCATCAGTTTCGATAAATTGCGTTTTGCATTCTTCTGCGTACAACTTATCCTTCTTATATTTTGCCATGTTATTATGAAAACCCAGTTGTAATACCTATACAAATACATTGTGGTTCAGACTAGTAAAACAGCCAACAACAGAGTCTATAGATAGAAAACTCTTAAATTATTGACAGTACAAAACGAACTTATTTTAAACTCTTGTATAAACACTTCGACATTTAAATTTGACTTCACATCTGCAAATTGACCATTGTTGCTGGGATATAAATTACTGGTGGTTTATATACATTATATTTTAATATTTATTATATACTATTGTTGACTTCACAGCTGCATATTGGTCATTGTCTCTGGGGAATAAATCATCATCATCATCATAATAATACATTCATGGATTTAGGCCATTTGTTGACCTGTTTCGGATTCAAGAGAAACACCATCTAAAAGTCTTTTGAGTGAACGTTCTGGCCTTCTTCTTCCTGCAGGTTGATATCTTAACATTTATTTGGGTATCCTGTGATCTTCCATTCGATGAACATGTTGCATCCATCTTGACTTATAATCAGAAATTTTGTTTTCTAAAGGTTCCATGTGTAATTCTTCTAAGATGTCTTCATTTTTTTGTGATCTAGTAGTGTGTATCCTGCAGTCCTCCGAAGGTATCTCATTTCAGCAGATCTAAGTCTCTGTATATCCTTCTGTTTCAACGTCCATACTTCGCTACCATACAAAAGAGTTGGAAGAGCCAGTGTTTTATATACCTTTAGTCTTGAATGGGTATAAATTACATAAATTATATTTTAATATTTACTATTGTTGACTTCTGTTTAAACGAGATTTAAATAAAGCTATTCAAGAAGAGAAAAAACAAGTATCCTATCTTTCAAAAACACAGAAAAGAATGGAGGAAAAGATGCTGAAATGTAGGAATCTCACAAAATGTGCAAAAACGTGCAACAAATTGTTTTAATTTCGCTTCATTTCATCCCCCCAAATACATATATTGAACTATTGGCAAGAAAACAGCTATATTTTTGAAAAGGTGCAGGACCTCAAAATCCTTTTCCTAATTATAACATTCACACTTCATTCATCTGCAGATAGCGACTGTCTTTGAATTTAGTAAAATTACAAGGATATTAAATAAAATTAATTAAGTGGCTGGTTTTACAGATGGCATCCTCATTGATAAAATATACGTATTCGTGTGAAGTGGACCCAGAGAGTCCACATTAACCTAATCCCATTGTTATGTTTAATTATTTTATACAGCCAGCATGTCACATAATATCAAATCAAACCCTTCAGTATATTAAAACAGCATGTACATAATATAATATATATAGGAATTTTTTGAACATTTGTAATATTCAATAGCAGAAATTAAGAATTGCTTCTCAGCTTGAAACTTTTAAAGTGGTCATTTCCATAAATATCACAAATAAACCCTTCCTCGCACAAAGAATAAAAGAAACTGGCCTTAAACCCGTCATAGTTGATGAGGGGAAGAAGTTAAATATTTTCTATTCGAGGGCAGCACCAATTAATAAAGATATTAACAGTGTCCACTCAAACAGAAGGGTTGACTTAACTGAACTTCCCTATACATATCGCGGCGGCTCCGTGTCGCAAGCGGTTAGACGCTCGCCTCTCACCCCTGGCGTCCCGAGATCGAATCTCGGTCACTCTATGTGGGTTTCGTGGTGGACGAAACGGAGCTTGGACAGGCTTTTCTCGGGGTTTTCTCCCGTTTTCTCCTGCCACAATTTCATTCCACAATTTCTCCATACTCATCTCATACATTTCGTTTCATTTCGTTCATCTGCCCCTGTGATGGTGCGTCAGACGTGGTCAGCCGGCACCCTTGTTATTCACAGACCTCTATTTAAGGGGCTTCATCTCATCTCATCTCATCACTCGACCCGACACGAGTTGAGGATATCATTATTATGTTTTATACATATTGTACAAATTCTGTATTAATTTGTTGTGTCTGTCTTATCTATTTTTTATTATTTTATTTCTGTATTGCCAAGTATACTTTTTCACTTCGGGTAAAACCTTATTTGGATAAGTATTATATACTAGTCTATACCCGACGTACGCTGCTGCGCCTAAATAGATGAAATGTGATTTTATGTTTAGTTGAATAAGTAAAAAGAAAAATAATTATAAATTTATATCGTAATTGATTTAGATATCCCGTGCTGATTACCCGGCGTTGCCAGGAATCTGCTTACCCGATCTTCTTGGTATAAATGAGCTAAAAAACAAACATGGTGAGTTATCCATAACAGTTACACATAATTATGCTGCCGCGGATCTTTTTCTGTAGATTTTTTAGATATTCAATTCTATGTACATTAATTTTAGGCAGCGTAAACCATCTAAGCGTCCAAAAAGCTACTTTTTTTATTGCATCGACGACCTTTTTTTTAGCTCCGGCCCTTTAGTACGTAGGGTAATATGTTATATATGTTTATTGTCCCAGAAAAGTTCCCTAAATGTTGGAACAAAACCCCATTCAAATTCTTGAAGTAGTTTTTGAGTCCATAAATGAGAGACATCAGACAGATTCACACTTATTTTTATATACAAAGAAGTAATGGTGTGTATTATGGAGTATTCTAATATCACCTACTACACTTCTCGTTCTTCGGGTTTCGCGTTGGGCAGACAAAATGGCGTTAAAGTATTTATAACTGCTGCAATACATAAAGGCTACAGCATTCATTTTTAAATGGATTCTTATATTAGACAGTTAAAAGTAAGCAGCATTTTTATTTGGCGATGCTGATTATTAGGGCTGGAGGGTCCTACACCGAACACTTCAAGTGCAGGACGACCTGACTGCAGAAACGATGTAAACAACACTTGCATGTACAAGAGACGAGATTACCCCTCAGGGGTCCTCATCTAGGGGATATGTGGATGGCGACCACACACAAGGTGCCCAAGCTGTGCAAAACATTTCTTCCACTTACTTGTGTTTTGCAATCTTTTAACTTTACTCTCTAACCTCTCTTGGTTAACTCTTGTTTTTTTTCGACCCCGACGCTATTAGGGCATCCGAGGGCTAGGGAGTCTTTCCTTTCTTCCATTTCTTCTTTCCTTTATTTTCTTTTCTTCTCCAGAAAAGCCTGACCAGAGGCTATCAGATGGCAGCCCCATTACTGGTCTTGCCTTCCTTTGGCCAGCAACCAATCGAAGGGACTATTATTATGCTTTCAAGTCTTATACGAGAATTTCCCGAAGCTGGAGGGAAAATTTTCTATAGGATCGTAACAGGCCTTGGCCTAATACTTGGAAGGAAGAAGAAGAAGAAGAAGAAGAAGAGACGAGATTAATAGGAACAAAACCTCAAGACGGGACCAGGTATAGTTAGATGCTGCAAAAATTGTATAATACAGCAGAACAATTACAATTGTACAATATAGTAACTAAAACACTATGCAGTATTGTCGATGCCATCAAACACAAAGAAACATAAAACAATGCACGCATTATAAGTCCACCAATGCCTATAATATGTGTATCAGAACTGAAATGAATGTTACTCCCTGAACGTATTACACAGGTGTATAGTAATCGGACCATACTGAGCAGGACCGCATACTACTCCCCATCTCTCTCACTACTCCTGCAATACCTAACATGTAGCATTTGTTTTCATGTAGAATCCGGTAGACCTTTTCATTATCATCTCAGATCAATAATGGGAATATAGACGAGAACACATTTTGGCCAGAATTTTCTAAATTCACGGCTTCGATTCTTTTATGTACTGTAGATCTACTACACGGAGTATTACGTTCTGAAAAAATTAATCGACGCAAGTTTTGTTTGTACCCGGAACCTCGTGGCTAAATGCGAACATAGTCACAAGAATCCACATTATTTTAGTAGCATTTAGTATTAGTTTGATGGTAATTAGTGTATGAACACATACTTTCTTTGTGTAAATTTTATTTTACTGACTGAGAGGAAAATTAGACCTTATGATTTTACCTCTGCCAGTTTAAGTAAATGTATTATTATGTTAGTATTATTATTACTATTATTATTATTATTATTATTATTATTATTATTATTATTATTATTGTTATCATTATTATTATCATTATTATTATTATTATTATTATTATTATTATCAAATCTTGTAGTGAGATAACATATTTAGGAAATAAAATACCGTACATAAAAATGGAAGTTATGAGGAGGAAATAATGGGTGGATTTCTATCTTTTTTAGAAAAAACATCGTTGGCACCTACCTGAAAAGCGTATATCGGTCGCGCAGTGGTTTCTGTACTCAAGTAATGTTTCGCCGATAGTGACGTCATACACCGATATGACGACATACAGGCGGGAACAGGTACGTTTAAAATAACATATGGCAAACGCGGTAAAACGATTGCATTATGGTTTTTCGATGCAAGAGCCAACTAGCGACAGGAAATTGAACTAACCATAGCCGAAGGAAACAACGAGAAAAAGGAAGGTAAGGATATATTTTAAATACAACTACAAAAATGCTCATTTTGAATCTCATAATATAGTAGTACCTCAACGTACAAATAAAAAATATATAACGTCTATATTTTACAAAGAATTAAATGTAATTGAAAATAATAATATATTATATAGGTTATGTTCTTATGTATACGTGTTGCATTTTAAGATTAACTTTTGTTTTTAACGTTTCAAGTTTTATTTATTAGAAAATTTAATTAAAGACAAACTTAAAACCTAACCTTTAAGGCTAATTATTCAATACGAGGATAACCTGTATAATTTCCAAAATATACCTGTATTTTTATAGTTTAATTTTGATACACTTAAGTCTTGAATAATATTTGACAGAGCATCATATTTAGTATTTTTTACTCATTTTATTGAGACCTACCGGCATTTTTTATACTGTATGTAATACTGATTTTGATTAACTAATTTTTATACATGCTCATAATAAATGTATCAGTAGATAATACTGTTTAATTCTATTTTTTAGGTACTGTGTTGAAATAAAGGCAAAAGAAACAAGCACTTTAAGAAGATTTGTGTCTTAGCTGAAAGTTGAATGGAGTTATTAACGTCTTGAGGTATGTTCATATTTATATTGTTTCTGACAAATAGTTAATGATCATCGAAAAAACTTTAGTTTGATTTCCACTTGATTTTCCATACTATATTCTTGTAATTCTGTTGCACTACATACTTTCCTCTGTCTTTACTAACATTTCATACTATTTTAAAAGTTTTACAATAAATCTTATAATTTCGTGGAAAAAACTGCACTTAAACTAGTGTGAAATATTTTCAAAGTCCTATAGAACAACAGTGCGCATGACCCAGAGGTTCATAGAGCCAGTGATAACCAACAATTGAACCACATATCAATTATCATCCTCGATTACTATCCGTCGCTATGAAATTTAAATGACCAATATTTGCAATAAATCCCCAAATCTATGTTAAAAAATATGGTAATAATATTAAAAATTACCAAACATTTATTAAAAATGGGTGTACATTTGCTTATCACTCCCTAACGCTGATCCGACCAGTGATAACCCAAAACAGCGATAGAAAAATCATAGACTAAGTAATATACTCTGTGGAGGAAATAGCAGTTAGCATCACAATATTGTCTAATAGTGTCATAATATTGTGATTTGCATATTTAAATAAATACTTCAAAATTGTCTAATAATGTTATAAAAATTGTTTGAAAAAGTTAAAAATATTAAATAATATTAGTAAATACAGAAGAAAAGCTATAATTTACATCAATATAACTGAAAAAATCAAGCGCTAGTAGAAGTGCAGTTGAGCCAATATTTTTTTATAATTATTAAATATTTATTTACATATACAATGATTTCTTTTCAAAGTTCTACAGAATTACAGTGTGCATGCTCGAATGCTTAATGTAACTTCACAATATAATCAGTAAAAGTAGAGTTACCAACATTTGCAATTAATTCCACACATAATTAATGAAATTAACTTGATTTTGTTATGTTCTGATGGGACAGGTTAGTGTACATCAGATTAATGTACACTTAATTAATATTGTGCACATAATTTATTTTGTTACATTAGGAAGGGGAAGTTTGTGTAATCCATTTCTAATAAATATTTGGGAATTTATTGTGAAGGTTGATCCCATCAGTTTCATAGCTACGTGGTTCCATCTAGTGTCTACTTTATAAAAATTTGCACATGCGCAGTGGTTATTCTGTAGAATTCAGAAAATTTATGATGGAAATCACAATAAAGTTTTACAAAATTTTCTAAGTCCAACGGAATACACTATGTACTGTATAAGCTTAAGGCTCAACAGCAATTTAACTCGCCCTTGATTTTTTAAGTTTGTTGTAAACTGTAGTTCTTCTTTCTATATTTACTAACTTTTTTAATATCTTAAACGTCTTTCAAACAATTTTTATAACATTATTTGACAATTTTTAAGTATTTATTAAAATATGCAAAACACTAAACATTATGAATGATACTGTTAGACAATAATGTGATGCTGATTGCTATTTTCTCCCACAGTGTATATTACTTGGTCAGTTATTTTCTCTCTCCTTCCAATGTTGTTTCCACCGTTATTGCTGGTTGCAACGATGTTAGGAAGAGATAAGTTAGTCCATTTTTAATAAACGTTTGGGAATTTGAATTTTATTAATATATTTTTTAATAGGTTTGGGGATTTATTGCAAAGATTGGTCATTCAAATTTCACAGCGACGTTCTGCCATCTGGCAAAAGCTGTATAAACTTTAGCACAATATCGATAATAATCTATATGTGGTGAGCAGTGATAATCCACTAGGCAAGGATGATAATCAATATGTGGTTCAATGGTGGGTTATCACAGACTCTATAAACTCTGGCACATGCGCATTGTTGGGTAAGAAACTGCTGTTTCTGCTAAATACAAATATTTGCTAGACTTTGTAACATGCTACTGAGGGATGTTTAATGCTCGTGGATTGATCCGAGACTTTTTTACTCTCTCAGTAATGATAATTAACTAATACAAGACAATATCAGAATTTAATAAAATTAATTTGTTTTCCAGGGTGTGTAAGTCCAATGAAGAGTGCTGATGGAGTAAAATGGATGACAGCTTTAAATTAATGTAATATTATTAAATAAAAATGTATCAAAGCATGTAATGTATATTATTAAAATCATTAAATTTATCCTCTCTGAAGATGTTCATATTTCATCACTAATTCTGCTTCTTTTTCATGAAAGTGCTTACATGTGGGACGTTCAGTAAATAATGCACATAATTTTAGTTCTTCATTATCTTTCATTGGAAATGACAAACTTTACAGAACATATATATTCAATCATTCCTTTATAATGTCATTGTTTTCCAACAGATGGCTGTGATGAATTTTAGTTTTAAAATGCCAGTTGCTCATGAAACACGTTCAAAGCATAGATCTGTGATTGAAGATCAGGAGGATCTGACAGTCTTCATTCTACCGCTGACATCAACCCAACAACCGATAGTACTCCTATCCATTGCTTGATTGTCATATGCGTTTCGTAAGTGTCTGTGAATGTTTGAAATGGTCTGCTGTTCTGCAGAAAGAAATTCAATCATGTCTCTCTGATATGTACATGTTTTGTAATTGCAATTATTTGTCGGAAAACAATGAAACTTCATGATGTTATAAAGGAAGGATTGAAGATATATTCTGTAAAGTTTCATTCATTTCCAATGGAAGGCAATCGAGAACTAAAATTATGTGCATTAATTATTGAATGACAGTGAGTTTTCATTTAAACACAACCTCAAGTGTCCTTTAGAGTGATAAAGTTTCAATCTGTTTCCCTCGTCAACAAACCATGACATTTCCTTATAAATTTTTGTTTGTTGATTTCTAGAAAGATATACAAATCTTCTATACAAACACTTTTCCTTTAGCATGCATAGGATTAAGAATGGGAATGATGTTTTCAAAATATATTAAGAGCATAGGATCATACTTTTAGAGGTAAGGTAAGTTTCTGATTAATTTTTTTTTTTCTTCAGAATCCTTCCATGTTGACTTGTCCCTACTATCAACTTTCTCATTTTGATTCCAAAGGCATTTCTTATGTAAATTTGGTTGTTAATCAGTAACAGTGCCCATGTAGCATGATTCAATTTTTATAGCAATGAAATACTTAAGAAATCAGTATGACCAACTTTGCAATTAATTCCAAAATATATGAATGTTCACTCGCTTCATTTTGTTAGGTTGCAATGGGACAAGTTAGTGTACACCAGATTAGTTTATTAAATAATACGCATGTAATTTATTTTGTTCGGTTGTGAAGGAGCATGTTAGTGTACATCCATTTCTCATAAACATGTATGGAAGGTTGGTCATACCAATTTTATAGACATGTGGTTTCATCTGGCGAGAATTCCATAAATGCTTTCGCATGCATACTGCTATTCTGTCAAACTTAGAAAAATCATTGGTTGAGTTATTGTACAATTTCTCCCTCCTCCCAATACTGCTTGATGATTGCCCACATTGGTCTTAAATTTAAAAAGATAAACCTAAATAATTTGCACAAACATTATATTTCTCCTTTAGACTAATTTATTATTATAAGGTATTAATTATGTTCTGTATGGCAAATGTAGCAAAAAACATTGCACTTCTAATGTATAAACTGGCTGAACATTACCTTATCCTTGATTTTTCAGTTTATTCTTGTAAACTGTAAATTACTCATCCTAACCTTTTTTAATATTATTAGTTTGGCTGATATTTGGAAAAAAAAAAAGGTGATTTCCGAGATTTATTAAAACTTCATGTCACTTGTGACAATGGGTGGATTTCTGTTCTCAAATTTTTATGCCAGTAGAATAATGTAAACAATTTTAACTTATTCATTAATCAAATTTGCATATTATGTCATTTAAAAACATGTTAATCCATCTTTTTCTGATATGTGGATTAATTTAAATCCAATTATAATCATAAATGTAACCATGGCTATATTAAGAAGAAATGGTTTTCAATGTGCCATTTTTAAATTGTTTCCTGATGTCAATATTATTAAACTATAGAAATTATTTAATATATGTACGAAATTACTGCACTTTATATTTGTACCTTTCGTCTAGAATAGGTTGTTTTAATATTTCTACATAAAAAATAACTCACCTTAATATTGAAGAGACTAAAGCTGAGAGATTACATGTAACATTACCTAAGTTTCACCAAACTGAATTTTTGTTCATTTGAACAATTGAGATTGAGTGAAATCCTAGGTTGACAACACTTAAATAAGGATAAAGTTTCCATTAAATGCAGTGATAAATTTTTCAGTCCCAGACAGACACCATGTGCATGCGCCAACAAATGCAAAGTTGTTTACACTATGGAATCATGCGATGCTGCCAACATATACACAATATTTAATGAACCTAAAAACTAACCTAATGCAATTTAAGCACTCTAACCTGTGAAAGAATGCAAAGTGAAATTGTGAAGTACATACTCTATGTTGGCTGCATTGGAACATGTATTGTGTATATTCGTTGAATTTAATATGCTATCACGTCATTATGTTATATATGTAGTTAAATATCATAGGAAAATATATTGAAATCATTAGAAAAAATATAAAATTTATTGTAAGTGGTGATAAATAATTTGAGAATAAAACCCTGTTGGCGCATGCGCGTGGTGTCTGCCTGGGACTTAGAAAAAATTGTCACTGCACTCAATGGAAACTTCAGCACTTAGGTAATATACGAAATTCTCCTTTTGAAGCTTCCTCCCTTCTCACGCTAATGGAACAGACTTTACTGTAATTTTTTGTTGTTTTATTTATAATATAGAACATGAGATTGAAATACATGTGGGTACAGATACGTGTTACTGTTCTTTGTAATCACACACACGAGAATTTAATTTTAATGTCATTCTTCAAGATTATTTACAAAATAAATATCTCAATGTATGGAATTTTAAAATATATTTTACACACATGATTTTTACACACAGAACTTATCACACCACGTTTTTCTAATAACACGGTCTTGCATCAAGAAGGTAGAGTTTTGTTGTCCTTGCATAACCAAACAGCTTTCGTTGCTCATAACCTAAAACATAAAAATGCCATAATATTAACTACATTATCCAATTTCACATTAAAGAATTCAAGTTATCAACAAGACTATACTATAGGCTAAAATAATCATTGAAAATAGTTATAACTTTAAATAAACTGATCTCAAAATTAAGTTGCATAAATTTAGGCCTAAATGATAAAAGTAATGCAATATTTTATTCAATGCAGAAAACATTACATTATTTTTAACTATGCTGGTTAATTTATAAATGCAGAAAACATTACATTATTTTTAACTATACTGGTTAATTTATAGGTCACTATTCAAAACATTTAAGAAATTATGAGAAACTTACCTGAAATTTTTATACGTGAAAATCCACATCTCGATCAAGGTTAATAATACCAGATTTATATGGAATCCCACATCCACTTAATAAAATAATGAAGTACGACTTTTCCGAATCTTCTTCCCGCCTTTAATTTCCTTATATCGAAGCACATTTTATTGTTATCCTTGAGAACGAAGATAAATACGAAAATGTAACCGCCATATTTGTCACACCTCCATCCAGGTATGCTGACGTAAACAAATATGGCGGATCCTCCGAACGATGTTCGGGACCGAGACATGGGTAGGTTTTTCGATTTGTTATTAGAAACCAAAAAGTTACGACTTCGATCAAAACTTGAGAACAGAAATCCACCCAAAGTAGAAATAATAAAGGAAAATTTGCAATTGCTTGCCTCAATGGAATGTTGTCGGATAAAAATTTAAGTAATAAAAATAAAATTAATATATATATATATATATATATATATATATATATATACAGGGCTTCCAATATAAAATCGGACACGCCTTACGGGGTTTCACCCGTCAGGCAGCGCTCTCTCCTCGTCCGCATTTCACTCTGTCAGCCGCAGAGTGTCCGGTTTTATACTGGAAACCCTATATATATACATACAAGTCCACCGCTGTGGTCTCAAGGTAGCGTGCTGCCTTGCCACGCAGCGGGCCCGGGTTCGATCCCCGGTCGGGGCAGTTTTTCTGGCTGAGGTTTTTATCGGGGTTTTTCCTCACCTGTAAGACAAATGTCAGGAAAACTTTAAGGCCCAAACGGTCCCCGAAATCATATGGCCATCATCATCTTCATCCTTATCGTTATCATCATCATCATCCTTCACCGGTGTGGAAAGCAACGGGAAGCTACCACACCTACAATTCCCTAGTAAAGCTGCAAGCATAGCATGAAAATGCTATGATTGCAGTGAAGGACCTGCCTTCGGGCAGAATTACTATGGATGGATATCATACAATTGTTAAAATCATCATTGCTTATGGAGCAGAATTTTGAGCCACTAACAACAAAACCAAATAAGTATATTTTGACAACTGAAATGGATTTTATACGAAGGACAGCAAGAATTTCAAGAAGAGAAAAAAATCAGAAACTTAGTTATAAGGGAGAAAATGAAGATTGAAGACGCTATTTTAGATTATTATTAAAACTCAGTAATTAATATGGTATGGACATGTCCAGCGAAGGGAAGAGGATAGGTAACCAAAATGTGTTTTGGAATGGGAACCTGAGGGAAGACGAGGCAGAGGAAGACCAAAAACTTCCTGGAGTCAGGGAATATATTTATATATGAAGGAGAAACATCTACAACCAGGAAATTGGATGGACCAATAAAATTGGCTATTAGGAATCGGATGATGTCAAAGGCATTAAACAACCGATATATTATTATTATTATTATTATTATTATTATTATTATTATTATTTATCCAAGAAAAGCAACTAAAATGGTATGGGCATATTAGGCGAATGGAGGATGAAAGATTTCCGAAGAAAATAATGGAATGGACACCATCAGGAACGAGAAGGAAAGGACGACCAAATCTCACGTGGATCCAAGGGATTAGAGAAACTTTGAAGAACTGCGAAATAGAGGAAGAAATGTGTTATAATAGAGACCAATGGAGGAAAAATATAAAGCGAAATTGAAGACAAATCATTGGTGCCGGAAAAATGTATAACATTGTTAAAACCGGAAATATATTATTATTATTATTATTATTAGTATTATTATTTAATGTTCAGGAAGGGTGTACCAATTTGAGATGTATCAAAAGATACAATATATTCACTGTTATTTGCGGATGACCAGTTAATAATTGCCCAAGAATATAAATATATGGAGTTTATGTTCAGAAAATGATTAGACATATACGATAATTGGGCTTTGAAAATAAATCAAAAAAACATTTTATATGTGATGTGGAGCAGAAACCGAAGATTGAATATTAGAAGTTCAGAAGGATATATTATAGGATGTAAAAAATTTGAGTATTTGGGGGTAAATTAGATAAAAAGGATAGGCAATAAACGTATATTAAGAACAGAATAAATAAAGATAGAATAATAATAGCAATGTTAAATGGAGTCCTATGGAACAAACATAAAGCCAGGAAAAAATTACAATTATATAATTCAATAGTGATAAGTACTGTCAGATATGGACCTAAAGGATGGAAATTCAACAAAAACTTACGTCATGGAAATAGATTTAGATGCTCAAGATTAAAAATAAATAAATAAATAAAGTCATACGAAAAAAAAAATAATATAAAACATTCAAAAGTGGAATAGTATAAGATAAAAAAAAATAAATATCCTCAACTCGTTGTGTAACTCAGGGTCGGATCGAGTGATGAGATGGGATAAAACCCCTTATGTAGAGGTTTGTGAATGACAAGGGTGCTGGCCGAACACGCCTGACGGTCGGTCCATCACGGGAGCAGATAAATGAAATGAAACGAAATGCATGAGATGAGTATGCAGAAATGGTGGAATGAAATTGTGGCAGGGGAAAATGGGAGAAAACCCAAGAAAAACCTGTACAAGCGGTTAAATTGGTATGGGAATGTACGACGAATGCAAGCAGAAAGGTTACCCAGAAAAAACATTGGAATGGTGTCCACCTGGAAGACGAAGGGTAGTAAGACCTCGAATCTCGTGGATGCAAGAAGTAAGAACTGGAATGAGAACAAGAGGACATGGAGTGGATGGTTAGAGACGAGTGGAGAAGGAAAATAAAACTTTAGACACAGAAAGTGTAAACATTAAAAATCTGTATATAAATAAACAAATATTATCATTCATTATTATTTGTATGATAAGTTACGTTTGACTTACTAGAAAGAATTTGGCGTTACTTAATGAAGGAGTTGGGAACAAGGCTTATAATGTCATGCGTTTATATTGTGTCATTGAGTGGAGATGATGCGTAGAAACCAACAAGTAAATCTCAGAGTTTATTTGGCTCAGGAAAAATATAGAGATATCTGCAACTGAGAATAGCATGTGCAGGGGGTCTCCCGCGTACAAGGTAAAGGTGTTATAATGCGTCCTACTGATAACCTTAAGGCCCAGAAATAGGTGTGTACTTGTGCCAAGTCATCTCCCCAACCAACTTCCTCCTCCACCATTTCTTTTTAAAGCTATATTACAATGTATGGGTATACAAAACCTGCATAATGAAAATCCGTCCCGAAGGAACTGTGAAAACTAAACTAAGGCTCAAGAAATTCGTATTTATGGCCGATTATGCTGGTTTAAGGAATATATTATTCTTTTGACTATTTAACTCATGCCTCAAATGGAAGTCAATCACCAAACACGTTTTAGTGAATTTTGTTTTACAACCAATAACATACTTGTTTCACCTCGTTCTTTATCGATTTCTCTTCACCAGTTCCTGTTTATGTGATAAAGAAAGCACCTCCTTTTTAATATTCTGAAAAGGTCAGATCATTATTTTGCAGTGACTGACTCTCCAACAAATGCATTGAATATTCGATAATTGTATTTTTCCTTTCTTCAATTTCTTCTTTCCTTTATTTTCTTTTCTTCTCCAGAAAAGCCTGCCCAGAGGCTATAAGATGGCAGCCCCATCACTGGTCTTGCCTTCCTTTGGCCAGCAACCAATCGAAGGGACTATTATTATGCTTTCAAGTCTTATACGAGAATTTCCCGCAAACGCTGGAGGAAAAATTTTCTATAGGATCGTAACAGGCCTTGGCCTAATACTTGGAAGGAAGAAGAAGAAGAAGTATTTTTAAATAATGATTTTACTGAGTTGTTTACTAAAAAAAAGGTTAATAACCTATAATGTTGGTTATAATATACAGTTTGATATGTTTTATTTTTTCTCCGCTAGGGAGACTTTTTACAATATTGCGATCCTATTTGGCAATAAATAATATGGTCAAGTTGCAGTGAATACACAAACATTTCTGATTTGTTTTCATATATCATTGTTTACATTAAATATATAAATATTTTAAAATACCGGTAACGACATTTAAATAATGATTTTTAAGTAAACAACTTAATTTTGTTCATTAAATAGTCCTAACAAATGCCACTCTTGATTTCCAAATTATCGATCAATTCACGAGAATTACTTACGATAATCAAATCGTATGTATCCAGTTTCGTTGCGAGAAAATATACTTGTAACCGCTAGATACATTTTTAAATTACGGCTTTCAGGTAAACCCCCACTTCCAATGATCGGATTTTGATTTTTTTTAATCTTTCTAATTAGGAATTTAGTTAAAAAGGGGGAAAATAAAGGTTGAAGACACTATTTTAGATTATATTAAAACTCGGCAATTAATTGGTATGGACATGTCTAGCGAATGACAGAGGATTGGTTGCCAAAATGTGTTTTGAAATGAAAACCTGAGGGCAAACGAGGCAGAAGAAGACCTAAAACTTCCTGGATTCAAGGGAATATACGTATTTACAATCGAAGGAGAAACATCTAACCAGGAGATTGGATGGACTGACAAAATCGGCTATTTTAGAAATCGGGCCATGTCAAAGAAATTAAACAACCGATATATATATGTTATAATTAAATGTTTAACATTGAGCAATGCAAGCTTAATATGGAATGATAAGAAAAATAAATGCCTGGACGGGATTTATTTTTCTTATCATTCCATATATATATATATATATATATATATATATATATATATGTATTTTTAATTATGTTTCAATAGCATATACCAAATTTCTTTGCGAAAAATCGAAAATTTTGTTCGTAGACCAATCAATAATTACTAATAGGATTAAGATAAACAAGCAAATTAAACATAAGTACATATCTAAAAATGCGTACTATTATGCATTACAGGACTCTTCTCCCAACTTCTCTCAAAAAACGTTAAACAGAAAATACATAAAAATGTTATTCTCCCAATTAAATTGTATGCAAGCGAAACATGGACTCTTACTTTAAGGGAGGAGAAAATATTGACGAGTATTTGAGAATAAAGTTCTTAGGAAAATTAATGGAAGATAAAAGATGACCAAAAAATATATACCAATGGTCACCTTCTGGAAGAAATAAACGTGGCAGACCAAGATGGAAATGGAAAACTTATGCCAGAACTATAATAGATGATAGGAATTTGGCAGAAGGAGTTTGGAATGATACAAATAAATGGAAACTGAAGACGATAAACTTATAAGTGGGGGGAAGCCGAAGAAGAAGGGCAATTTTTGGATCAAAGAGAGATGAACAGACAGTTGAATGGAGAAGACTAATAAGCAATGAACTACGTGATCTTTATAGGAAGCCAGATAATATTATAAGAACAGTTAAGTTTCATAGACTGCAATTATCAGGGCATAAGGCACGAATGGGGAATGAAAGAGGTGCATGGAAGCTTCTTGTACGAAAAGCAGAGGTAAAACGCCCATTTGGTAGATCTAGAATGATATGGGAGAATGACATTAACCATGATTTAAGAGAAGTAGATTATACAGGGGATGATTGGAAAACAGCTCAGGATAGGGATGTGTGGAGAGCTTATGTATCGATAGAACCAGTGAGTTAATTAGTTAGTAACATGTTGCGAATTTTGTTTAAGGGCAAGCAACGCCTATTTAAATGTAACGGATCTGAATAACTGATTCAGGATCGTATATATATAGAGAATTCTTAATATTGTTTGCGTTAAAATGAGTCTCCACACGCTACATTTTAGTTATTATCTTGGGAAAAGTTGCATGTGGTAAAGGGTTTTATAAATGTTATAGTTCATTTTCCACATTCATTTTAAAAACGTAAACCTTTCAAATTTGATATAGTATGAAATAAAAATACATTTCATAATCCGACCCGGTTCGATTGTCGGTTAGGGCAAGTTTCCAGGGCGATTTTTCCGTTTTTTTTCTTTTTCCTCAGCTGTAAGATAAATGTCAGCAAATATCTGCTTGCAGAAACATTTAGATTATCCTACAAATTTAATTTATTTAGAATTCAACGTGCCAAATATTAAACAAATATTCAAGCATACATTGCTTACTTATTTTCATAAAAGTAAAAACGAATTTAAAGAGCACAATCGAAGTTTTTACAGCACCAGACAAAATACTACTTCTTTGCTACATGTTTCAAAATGTTATACAACTTCTGGATCTAAACATAGTAGATATCTAGTACCCAAATTATATAATGAATTAATTAGATCCAATCCAGAACTAAGTAAACTAAACACAGCTAGTTTTAAAAAAGCAATTAAATTAATTATTTTTAATTAATTAAGTGAATAAAATTAATCATTTGAATATTTTAAAATAATAAATATTAAGCATCTATTTTTGCTTATATTATTATAAATCAATATATAACTAATTAATTTCTTCTATATTATTGGTTATAATCCATTACATTATACGATTTATATTATTTTATGTATATCATTCTCCATTCCATTTATATTTTTGTTAGAATAATATATTCCCAATACATTATTATTTTTTATTTGTATGTGCCATAATTTATGTAAAAATGAAACTGGCCCCAACTTTAAATGTATATATTCTCTTTGTATTATTCATGTAACTGAACTGCACCCGAGCACGAGCACTTGCTCATTCGGGTGTTAATACTGTATATAACATTTATTTGTAAATAAAATTTATTCTTATTCTTAAAAAAGTCAGGCCCAAATGGTTCCCCAATATTATCTGCCCATCACAATAATTAATATCGGTTAAAGTATGTAACAAGTCTCCGAGGCAGACACCATGCGCATGCGCCAGCAGCTGACAGTAGATAACTAACTAACTCACTGGCACTATCCAACCCCTAGGTTCATGGCCGCGCCAGCCTTTGACATGGGTTCCTTGAGGTAGTCCCCGTCCGGAGAACCGAATGGAGGACTTTGATCTCCGGAAAACTTTTACCCCAGTTGAACCCATGTCCGCATTTCTTGACGGTTGTATTTCTTCGACACGTCCGGCAGTAATGCTACCGCCGGCATTGCTCTCGGGATAGATGACAGTAGTATATACAATTTTTAATCACGCAATGCTGCCCACATACACATCGATGTTTGTATAATTTAATATAAAGTATTTTTAGGCCTAAAATAACCTAAAAGCTAATCTAATGCAATTCATATATTCTAACATGATTTTTTTAAATACATTTTGAATCTCCGTTGAGGTGTTTCACTATATAAAGTTTTTAAATGATAAATTATTACCATGTTCTCAGTTTTCCTCAGCTATTAGCAGAGTGATTTTTTTTAAAGAGACCCTTTGAAAGCAATGTTTCATCTGCTGTTTATTGACAATAAACAGAAGATGAAAAATTACTTTCGAAAAGCCTCTTGAAAAATGATACAGCTAATAGTTGAGGAAGACTGAGAATAAGATAACAATTCATAATCTAAAAGCTTTATTAAGTACTCTAACCTTTAAAAGTATCAAATAGAATGACATGTAATACAACGCCCAAAATAGGTAGCGTAAACAGGAAGTTCTGAAATTCTGAAGTATATGTTGGCTGCATTCGAAGAAACAAATGAAATGGCTGCAAAAACAATATGGCTGATTCATCAAATCGGTACGTTCAGTTAAATATTTCACTAAAATATAATGGAAGAAAAAAAATTAGAATATGTTTAAAATGGATTTTAAGTCTATTTTCAGACGAAAATATTGGAAAGATCATGTAGGAAGAATGCAAAAAAAGAGCTAAAGAAGATAGATCAGTGGACGGGAGATGAGCAAGAGGAAGGCCAGCCAAGAGGTGGATAGGTAGTGGCTGTACATCCAATACGTCTTCCTCCGAGGAGTGATTTAGGAAATAAACAGAATGTTAATCCTACAAATAAAGAATAAGAGAAATAATATTTCATGTTATGGTTAATATTAAAAAAAAATAATGCATGAAACTAAAATGAGATTAGAATGTGTGTTAGATATTTTAAAATGTGCGAAACGTGGAAACTTGAGCTTTGACATTATTTTCGCCATGTTTAGTATAAATGTGTGAGTGAATAGTGTGTCTTGTCTTAAATCTTCATGTTGTCTTGGAGGTTATTCTGGCATTGAGATGATCGCTCATCCTGGGAGGCCTTCCATGTTTTTGTGTGGTCAAAGGCATGTGAGATCTAGAGTAAAATATCTTCTCCTGACAGGTCATGTCCCTATAAGGCCTGGGTGTTGTGAGGTATATACAAATACGTAAAAAAAAAGAGGCTATCCTAAAAATCCGCCTTGTCACGCAGCGGGCCCGGATTAGATTCCCGGTCGGGACAAGCTTCTTGGGTGAGGTTTTATCCGGGTTTTTACTTACCTGTAAACAAATGTCAGGAAGCTTTGAGGCACAAAAGTCCCCGAACATAATCTGACCATCATCATCAGTATCATGGAGTGAAAGGTGGGACGAAATAAATACTGTCTTATTTAATAGAATTTAATTCAATTATTAACTAATAAAATGTAATTTAATTATTAACTAAAAAATATTTTCAAAATTAGACAAAATAAAAAAATACTGTCATAAGAGAAAAAATGAATATTAGTTATTCAATAGTAGATTATATACGGTATAAGCAATTAAATTGGTATGGGCACGTACGACGAATGCAAGAAGAAAGATTACCCAGAAAAACATTGGAATGGTGCCCACCTGGAAGAAGGAGGAGAGGAAGACCTCGAAACTCGTGGATGCAGGAAATAAGAACTGGAATGAAAGCAAGAGGACTGGAGGACATGGATTGGGTGGAGAGAGACGAGTGGAGAAGAAAAATAAAACTTTAGGCACAGAAAGATGTGTAAACATTAAAATTCTGTATATAAATAAAAATTAACTAAAAAAGCTTAAATAATTTTATCGGACGAGAAGACCCTATAGAGTTTAATAATTTTATTAATTTAATTGGTTGTTTTATTATTTTAATTTTTAAAATTATTTTGTTGGTGTGCAAAGCAACGGGAAGCTACCACACCTAGTATTTCCCTAAAGTAAAGCTGAGAGCATAGCATGCAAAATGGTATGATTTCAGTGAAGGGACACTATAAGTATATAAAACCTAAGTATAATAAGAAAAGAAAATAGTAATTTGATAGAGTGTAGGCTGGAGGAACGGTGTACACACCCACGATGAATGGAATAAAGCGAGAAGTTAATTGCGGCGATGACAACTCGTTGGAACGTGAGAAAACTGGCGTGCAGAAGCTAGACGACTGCTTTTACAACCCAAAAACAATTAAATTATATAACGTTATATTCCCATAGTGCAATTTACTTTGGGATAGTAGGCCAGCATTAGTTAGACCCAGTAATTAGCAATTGAAAGTGAATGCTTCTGTCTGGTCATACAGCCTCTAGCTGGACCATGGATAACTAACTCTCTCGTAATAACGAACTGTGTTTGAACTTCATCACTCGCAACTTGGGAAGAAGACGGCCGCAAATGTAAAACGTTTAGTTTCGAGTTATTAACAATTAAAGTTTTAAAAAGGGTATATCTCACTCACTGGTACTATCGAATCCGTAGGTTCATGACCGCGCGGGCATAATCTCTCAATGCATCCCTATCCTGAGATAATGCTTTCCAATCATTCCCTGTATAATCTACTTCCCACAAATCATAGTTAATTTTATTCTCCCACCTCATTCTTGTTCTACCAACTGAGCGTTATCCCTCTGGTTTTCCTACAAGAAGCTTCCATGCACGTATTTAATTCCCCATTCGTGCCACATGTTCTGCCCATCGAAAGTCTACGAGACTTAACAGTTCTTATTTTATCTGGCTTCCTATAAAGACCATGTAGTTCATTGTTATGTAGTCTTCTCCATTCACCTGTCTGTTCATCTCTCATTGGTCGAAAAAGTGCTCCTAACAACTTCATTCTCAAATACTCGTAATCTCCTTTCCTCCCTTAAATTAAGAATCCATGTTTCTCATCCATATAATAACTGGTAGAATAATAGTTTGTTTTTTTAAGGAGTTAGGACGTCAGGAGTCTCTGTAATGCATAATTGCATGCATTTCCAGAATTGAGCCTATGTTTAAATTCTTTGTGCGTCTCATTCCTATTTGTGATTATTGTTCCTAGGTATTTGAATTTAGTCACTTCCTCAAAATTTCTCTCACTTGTCACTAGCTGTTGATTTCCATTATATCATGTATTTCTACGTGTGACCATATATTTAGTTTTATTCATATTTACTTCCAGTCCTAATTTCTTAGTGTTACTTAATAGTGTGTGCGTGTTGGTCCTTAGTATCTTCTCGCTATCGCCCAATAGTACTACATCAACAGCATAAACTAATAGCTTGTTAATTTCATTTAGTTGTAGGCCTTCTTCATCCTCTAAAGATTTTTAAAAAATATATAGGCCTAGCACATTCAGTTTTTGATATGGACACAATTTTATCCTGCCTCCATTTTCTTGCACATGACTAGTGGCATAAAGAAATGCATTTGTAACCATTTTTTTTACAGAGTCTTAACTCAATTTATATTTGTACACTTCTTCCCGAGGCGCGCAATGTGCTGGTCTATAACCGCCTGATTTTCAGGCTTCTGCAACCCGCTACACTTCTGCAACCCGCTACACATATCCTCATAATATTTGCGGTGTCGAACGTGTAAATCTGGGTTTAGATTTTAAGACCCTAACACGGCAATAGTGTATTAAGATGCGAGGTTGGGAATTAGTTTTTACAGAATGGGGGAAAATGTTTAAAAACCGAGCGATAGCGAGGTTTTTGATTTTCGAGATTCTGTAAAACACTTCACAAAAGTACATTATTTTTTTGTGCGATGGTGTTTTCAAAATAATAAATAATAGTAAAATAATATCTTTATTGGAAATATTTGCGTACTTATAAACAACTGACTAACGTTAACAGTGTGGGCAATGTTTATTAGTTGAAACAACAGGAGGCGTGAGATCAGTTTAGTGATAACATGGCGGCAAGTACGTATTTATTGTTTTATATTGTTTCAAATCAAGTTCAGTTGATTTAAAATACAGTGATTTGTTGCGTATAATGTATATTAATTCTACCTTTAGGATTTTTTTTGTATATACATTATATGACGTAGTATACATAGAGGGCAGTGGTTTTACTTCCCACACGCGTGATTGTAATATGTAATATTACAGTATAGCTTTTTTTTACAGTATACTTATTTAGGTTGGCAATCCCGAAATGTAGAAGTTGAACTTTCAATCATGGTCGCCATTGCTGTAAGTACGACAAAATGCACTATCACGCAATAACTTTATTTTTGGTTCATTGAATTATTCATCTTTACTTAATGGAATGAATGAATTGAAATATATTCTATTATGATATGAAGACTGTCCACCGCTGTGGTCTCGAGGTAGCGTGCTGCCTTGTCACGCAGCGGTCCCGGGTTCGATTCCCGGTCGGGACAGTTTTTCTGGATGAGGTTTTTATAGGGGTTTTTCCTTACCTTTAAGACAAATGTCAGGAAAACTTTGAGGCCCAAACGGTCCCCGAAATCATAAGGACATCATCATCATCCTTATTATCATCATCATCATCATCCTTCACCGGTGTGGAAAGAAACGGGAAGCTACCACACCTACAATTCCCTAGTAAAGCTGCAAAGCATAGCATGAAAATGCTATGATTGCAGTGAAGTACCTGCCCTCGGGCAGAATTACTATGGATGGATGGATGATATGTAAACTTGGTATGGTGTTCCTGATTCGACACAAATCAAGTATTCACGCACATGACACATACCGCCATTTATTTGGGCTGGACCCAAGATCTCGAGGAAGGACTTACAACCCTCCGTTTGGCCCTAATCTGTCTTAGGTTGACACACAAGCTCGGGTTTGAACCCGCGCTCAGTGGGGACTAGAGACAAGGAACATATTCACTGGACCATTGCGGTCGACAATATGAGAATTTTTAAAGGAGACTTATTTTATAGGAAATGCCGGAATCATGGGTACCTGTGATAAATAGAACTTCAAATAGTAGGCCTAATATTGTTTTTGGTATTCAGTTTTAATACATACCGTACCGTATGAAATTGTCTTAGTTAAATAATATGTCACAAATTCAAGTAAACGAAAACGCACAATTTATTGTTGCAGTATGTGAATAATTACCTGAGAGAAATAAAAACAAATATGCCCCCCGCTAGAGCTATTTTTAATTAAGACTTTCACCTAAACTTCCACTTCTAATTGTCGATTCCAATTGACTTTTTGATAATTCCATCCTTATTTTATATCTATAGCATACACTGAATTTTGTTCCGTAATATCGAAAATTGCGACCGATAGAGCAATTTTTATATGCTGAATTTAGTTCTCCCAAAAACAAAACACAAAATTGAGGTCACTAGAGCTTTAAGACACATACACATAAAAATATAGGTATGAAAAAACTCCTGAATTGGGATTTGAACCCGGGATCTCTAACTTTATGCGTGCGATACCATCTTCCAGGCTCCCTTGCAAATATTAATTTTCCTTATAAGTTTATATATATATATAGCTCCTAAAGATCCGATTTTTCTGATTAACGAAATGCTCCTTACTTTTTTAATTGACGCTACATGCCAAGTTTGATTCAGAATATACAAAACGTTTTGGCCGCCAGAGCGACACACACACATACACACTATATATATTAATACAAGAATGTAGTTTATGGGGTTCAAAGATCAATATGGATAAATCTAGATATATGACAATAGGGGATCTTCCTCAAGATTTAATACTAGAAGAAAATTTAGGGACAATTAAATACACTGAAGAATATAAGTATTTGGGAATTAAAATTACTAAAGATGGAAAACAAGAAACAGAGATAAGAAACGGGATCAACATAGGAAAGTATGCTATATCTGCCCTAAACGGAATAGTATGGGACAAACATATCTTCAAAGAAACAAAAAAAAACTATTTTTAATACAATAATCAGAAGCATTATTACCTATGGAGCTGATGTGTAGGCTTTAAATGCACAAATGAAAAAAAAAAAATACTCGCCACTGAAATGGACTACTGGAAACGTGCTGCAAGAATATCCAGGAAGGATAAAATCAGAAATTCATATATAAAAGAAAAAATGCAGGTACAATATTCAATATTAGATTTTATAAAGAAGAAAAACAATTAAATTGGTACGGACACATTAGAAGAATGGAAGAAGGAAGACTACCTAAGATAATCATGGATCGGGAACCACAGAGAAGGAAAAAAGAAGGGTAGACCAAATATTACATGAATTCAGGGAATCAATGAAACTAAGAGGGAATGGGAAATAGAAGAAGATATATGGATGAACAGAGAAGAATTGAAAAATGTGTTGAAACAAATGTATTGTTAATTGTGAACATGGGTACCGGAAAAAAGTATATTCACTGTAAAATCCGGAATAATTAAAATATATAATATATATATATATATATATATATTATTTATTTATTATTCTATTCTATAGTTATTCTGCCCTAGGACAGGTTTTTCACTCCAACGGTAGCATTTTCATGCTACTCTTTGCAGCTTTACTAGGGAATTATAGGTGTGATAGCTTCCCGTTGCTTTCCGCACCGGTGAAGATGATAATGATGGCCGGATGATTTTCGGGGACCGTTGGGCCCTAAGTTTCCTGACATTTGTCTTACATGTGAGGAAAAAAACCCGAAAAAACCTCACCTTGGAGCCTGTCCTGACCTGGAATCGAACCCGGGTCCACTGCGTGACAAGGCAGCACGCTACCTCGAGACCTCAGCGGTGAACATACATAATAATTTTCTAATTAATAGGATCGGTGAAGATCTATAAAATAAATTCACAATTTGGGAAAAACCTCAACAGCTTCGGAATTGACTAAAACGCAAATTTGTCTATCCTTAGTTATAAATAACTCATTGGTGAATCGGGCAATATACCTATGAGATCATTCATAGTTACAAAAACTCTCATTAACATAAATTTAAATTTTCGGATCAGTTTATATTTTATCGTGTTAATAAACGCATACATTTTTTAAATGTACATTGTTCCTTACTTACGTTATAAAAGAGATCATGTCACATTGCAATAAAACGTGTGAATCAAACGGATGTTTCGGAGCGGCGTGGCGTCTCTCCTAACACCCACAGGATCCTATACGTGTCTCCTTCAGACGCAGTACGCTGTTTAAAATTCCCTGAATTCTCATTCACTCAGCACACATTGATATTATTAGGTGGGTCCGAATTACGACCTGCCAACTCTTTCGTTCTTCACTTGTTAGTCACTTTTTTAAGCGGACACATTGCCCTTCAATCCCATTTCATAAGGGCAAGGTTCCCGACATTATGTCTTGCCTTCACAGGAAGTTTAAAACCATCACTTAATAATTTTTAGTACAATTTTTAAATCTAATATTAATACTACTTCTACTCCTACTACTACAGTACTATTACTACTACTACTACTACTACTACTACTACTACTACTACTACTACTACTACTACACTACTACTACTAATAATAATAATAATAATAATAATAATAATATAATAATAATAATGCTTTATTTTAACTGGCAGGATTAAGGCCATAAGGCCTTCTTTTCCACTCAACCAGCGAATAGTAAAATTATACAAAAATTACATAATTATTACGATTTTAGAATATTGTTAAAATATAGGCTAAACAAAAGACAATGGGGATGTGGTCTAATATTAGCTAATATTAGCAAAACATGGAATAAAATAAAAGTAATCGAATATATAAAAATTACTGTTTGTTTGTTTGTTCGTACTTTACGCGCGGCCATACCGTTGATTCGATTGTGATGGGACTTTTTGCAAAATGTTCAGGAGATTTCCGGAATGAACATAGGCTATAAGAGAGTTGTGATACTCAACTCTTACACCCTTAAAATCGCCCTTTGTAGTGGAAAATGTGAAAAATAGCTCTTTGGACGCTTAAATGGCTTACGCTGCCTAAACCATAAAAATACACAAAATTAATGTACACAGAATTGAATATCTCAAAAAGCTCTACAATAAATTCCGCGACAGCATATGTTTATCTCTTACGGATTACTCACAATAACCATATTTGTCTTTCATTGATGCCAAGAAGATCGAAACAAGTACGTCGATTCCTGTGCAAGCATAGCAAGCACAATGGCGGATATTCTTTTACGGATAACTAACAATAACAAATATTGTCTTTTAGCTCATTTATGCCAAGAAGATCGAGATAAGTAGATTCCCGAGCAACACCGGGTAATCAACATGGGAAATCTTAAAATAATTATGATCCATCCATAGTAATTCTGCCCGAAGGCAGGTCCTTCACTGCAATTATAGCATTTTCATGCTATGCTTGCAGCTTTACTAGGGAATTGTGTAGGTGTGGTAGCTTCCCGTTGCTTTCTACACCGGTGAAGGATGATGATGATGATAATGGTAAGGATGATGATGATGATGATGGCCATATGATTTCGGGGACCGTTTGGGCATTTAAGTTTTCCTGACATTTGTCTTACAGGTGAGGAAAAACCCCGATAAAAATCTCATCCAGAAAAACTGCCCCGACCGGGGATCGAACCCGGGCCCGCTGCGTGACAAGGCAGCACGCTACCTCGAGACCACAGCGGTGGACATAATTATGATATACATTTATAATTATTTTTCGTTTTACTTATTAAACTAATCATAAGAAGTATATTAATTTTCATCCATCAGCTCATTTATGCCAAGAAGATCGGGATGATTAGATTTCCGGACAACGCCGGGTAAACAGCACGGAGTATGTAAAAAATATAAATCTATAATTATTTTTCCTTTTAATTATTCAACTAAACATAAAAGCGCATTAATTGTCATTTATTTAGGCGTAGAAGCGCATGCCGGTATTAGCTAGTATAAAATAAAATTAAATAGGTAAAACTTCCTAGATGAATATTTACAAAATGCTGAATATAGTTAATATTTTCATTGTGTGGAACTTGAGCTATCAGTTGATTTGGATTTAATTAATGTTATAGTTATTGACAGTCCCTGATATGACTGGGAAGTGAGTCCCATGCTCTAGTCATAGATATTGTGTAGGATTCAGAGTATAGACATGACCTGTGCTGTGGTATCAGAAGTAAAGAAGAGTCTTGAGATTTTGTTCCTAAATTGTGATGAACCGATACATATTGAAAACGCGTTGGTAAATAACTTGTTAAGTATGTGTGTAGATTTTGGAATTGTGAAACATGTGAACGTGAAGTTCTTCTGTCATTTTTATTATTTGGTACCCCTCAACTTTAGTCGGGCCCTAGATTATTATGATGCCAGAATATTAAATAATAATAATAATATATAATAATAATAATAATAATAATAATAATAATAATAACTAATTAACTAACTTACTCACTGGTTGTATGCCTTCTTCATCCTCTAAATATTTGATGGCATTTTCTAGTATAAATTGAACAGTAGAGGAGATAGTGCATCTCCTTGCTTAACACATTGTGAATTTTAAAAGTATCCTATAACGATTTGCCTACTCGTACCACACTCTTTGTACCATTTGACACATTCGAATAAGTCTAAACTTTTAGGAATTCCGAACTCCAGCATAATACTATACAACTTCTCCCTCGTAATTGAATCGTATTGTCTTTTTTGAAGCCTACATTTAGTTGATGCAAAGTGCCATAATATTCCCATTTCTTTTCTAAAATCTATCGTAGTTTAATTTTAAAAATTTCAAAATTAAAAAAATATTTGTTACAAAAAAATGAAATCGAGAATTGAGTTAAACTTAAGAGAACATGAACTAATTCCATATCTAATACTTGATGAATTTACACTTTTGCTAACACTCTAGATTCTGTATTTCCATTAAATTATCGTATCCAATTTCCATGAAGTAAAGTAATTTAAATATCAATTGGATCTCTTTATTACGTCAATCATGAGAGGTGCAGCAGTTATCTATGTGAATTCGCATTATAACAAGCGAAAACTTAACACTATGCATTCTTTAATGTGTAATTTTGTGTTATAATGGAGTTCGTGCATGACAAAATGAACCGGACCAGGAAATTAGGTAATGACATTTTAAAACGCAATGCTCCATGTTTCTAAGCAACTTCACACTTCAATTAAGGTGAATGTGTGGGTTTATACCAGAATTATCATAAGTAATGCCACGAGTGATTTCCAATTTATCTAGAGAATTCGGAAATCAAGAGTGGCATTTGTTAGGACTATTTAACGAATAAAATTAAGCTGTTTACTCACAAATCATTGTTTAACTATAGTTATTTTATCTATCTCTATCTATCTTCGGGTTTTTACAGCTGCTGCCGTCTTCCCGTGCCAAACAGTTATTTTAAAATATTTATATATTTAATGTAAACGGCGATGTTTGAAAACAAATCAGAAATGTGAGGTTATGTTCATTCACTTGCAACTAGATCAAATTATTTATTGCCAAATAAGATCGCAATATTGTAAGAGTGCACCCAAGTGGAGAAATAATGAAACACATCAAACTATATATCATAATCAACATTACGGGTTATTCATTTATTTTTTTAGTAAACAACTCAGTACAATCAAGGAATCTTTTCATTATTTGCTATATTGAATGTATTTGTTGGAGAAAAATAATGCCTTGAGCTGTTCAGAACATTAAAAAGGAGGAGCTTTCTTTATCACAAAATCAGGAGCTGATAAAGAGAAATCGATAAAGAGCGAGGTGAAACACGACTGTCATTGGTTGTAAAACAACATTCATTGAAACGTGATTGGTCATTGACTAGCATTTGTGGCATGAGTTAAAGAGTCATTTAAAATGCGTTAAAATAATAATAATAATAATAATAATAATATAATAATAATAATAATAATAATATAATAATATATAATAATAATAATAATGGTTTATATATAACGATTTTTAATGTTTGCACGTCTTTCTTTGCCTAAAGTTTTATTATCCTTCTCCACTCGTCCCTATCCAACCACTCTATGTTCTCCAGTCCTCTTGATCTCATTACAATATTCTTATTTCATGCATCCATGAGGAGATCCTCCTTTCTTTCTTTCTTCTTCCAGGTGGACCCCAATCCAATGTTTTTTTCTGGGTAAACTTCCTTCTTGCATTCGTCGTATATTAGTCCGAACTGTCTTAAGGGACAAAGATAAATAATTTTCCTTAAATCATATCGAAAATGGCCGTATAAATTTAACAACTTATATCTTATATTATCTACTATTTAATATTTGATATTCATTTTTTTTCTTATAGGTATTTGAATTCAACCATTTCTTCAAAATTTCCCTCATTTTTCATTAACTATCCATTTTCATTGTATATTGCATTTTTACGTGTGAAAATATATTTAATTTTATTGATGTTTACTTCCAGTCCCAGTTTTTTTGTATTACTTAATAGTGTTTGTGCGTGTTTTGCCCTTAATATATCCTCGCTATCGCCTAATACTATATCATCAGCATAAACTAACAGCTTATTAATACTATTGGGTTGTATGTCTACTTTATATCCTATGCCATGTTTAATTTTTACACGCTCTTACAGAATCACCTCATGTGTGTGTGTGTGTTATAGTTAAAACATTGTGAAGAATTAAAATTTTAAGAAATTAAACAATTATTTTTATTTGGATATTCACACAATTAAACATTTAATGATTATATCTCAAGTTTTTAATCAAATATAATTTGTTCGAGGTATAAATCACGTGATATGAATATTTTGCCGGAAGTAAATTATAAAATAGTATGCATTAAGTAACAATTTAGTTGCACTTTGAGTCCGCTACAAGGTAAAATTAAAGTTTTATTTTATTTTTTTAACTCACGATAGACCTTGGATGTACTTGAGTGTTAAACAATTATGACGAAATTGAGACTAGCCGATAGAAGTAGAGTCTCATGGCCATTAACATCCTCCTAACTGTACTTCTATAGATGCGAGATGAAGTTTGTTTGCTGATCCAAGCGGAAATAAAAACCTCTTGCTAATTAAATTGTCAATCACATTTTAACAAGGCAACAAAACAATTTATACTTCAGATATGCACTGTGTCCGACCGAACCACCATCAGTAAAGAATGTGAACATCTTCTCACTCATTTAAGTTACAAAAAATCAATTTCATCTTATAACAATGTACAGTCTTTGAAATAATTGTTGGCGCACAGATAATTTTCAAGTCCCAGAATGAAGCCACTGCGCATGACCAGAGGTCATCTGTTTGGTTCACAAGTATACAACTATTTGAGAAACTAAAATCCGTTCTATTTCGTTGTGTGTCGTGCAATGGAAAATTATTTCGTGTAAATAAGTAGTTCTGTAAATGCTGTAAATAAAACAGAGCAAAACAAAACAAACGAAACAAAGAAAATTAATTGAAATAAGGACGAGAGAAAGAGAGAAAAAATAAGCATGTCAGCGGGATCGAACTCGAAACCTCCTGCATTTTAAATAGAAGCTCCCTTGACTAGACCACAACCGTCCCTGCTGGAAATTGTCTGCATGAAGCGATGCAATACTCCTGGATTTACTCGTATAATAATGTTTATATTAACTTGTCTTAATTTAAATTAATCAGACGCGCTTTACATTAGTACTAGAAATAAACAATCTTGTTATTCCTTGTGTTTTTAAACAATATAACGAGACGTTTACAATCGTTATTCATTACATATATACCACCGCTGTGGTCTCGAGGTAGCGTGCTGCCTTATCACGCAGCGGGCCCGGGTTCGATCCCCGGTCGGGGCAGTTTTTCTGGATGAGGCTTTTATCGGGGGTTTTCCTCACCTGTAAGACAAAGTCAGGAAAACTTTAAGGCCCAAACGGTCCCCGAAATCATATGGCCATTATCATCATCATCATCATCCTTATCATCATCATCATCATCATCCTTCATCGGTGTGGAAAGCAACGGAAGCTACCACACCTACAGTTAATTCCCCAGTAAAGCTTTACTAGGGAATTATAGGTGTGGTAGATTCCTTTTGCTTTCCACACCGATGAAGGATGATAATGATAAGGGAGATGATGGTGGCCGGATGATTTTCGGGGACCGTTGGGTCCTAAGCTTCCTGAAATTTGTCTTACAGGTGAGGAAAAAGACCGAAAAAACCTCACTCAGGAGTCTGTACCGACCGGGGATCGAACCCGGGCCCGCTGCGTGACAAGGCAGCACTCTACCTCGAGACCACAGCGCTATGTGAAGAGTTTATATCCTCGCGGACATGAACCTACGGGTTCGATAGTGCCAGTGAGTTAGTTAGCTAGAGTACTGCACTACTCTAATCCTGTGAGAAGCGTATTCTGTATGTGACACGAACATTGATGTCACACTAAGGGACGTAATTTGCGGAAAAATAATAATAACAAATATAACCTGAACAAATAAATAACTTAATGTAAAACATCATCATCATCATCTGCATTCATGAATTAGGTCTGTTGACCCGTTCCGACTTCAGCCCATCTCTTTCTAGGTCTGCCCACATCTCGGGTGCCTTTAGGTTTGTATTTTGTTATTTGTTTTGGATATCTATCTTCATTCATTCTGTCTATTTGTTGCTTCCATTTTTGTCTAAATGTATCTATTTTATCAGTTATTGCAAATATTTCAAGTTCCTATCTTATTTCTGTGTTCTTGATTCTGTCTTCCTTAGTGCACCCTTTAACAGATCTCAAAAATTTCATTTCTGCCGCCGTTATCCTACTTAGATCTTGTTTTTTATGTATCTAGGCTTCTGATCCATAGGGCAGTACCGGTACTGCCAATGTTTTATAAAATTTCAATTGGGTCTCTCTTGTTGTTTTATTATTTAGTGATCTTTTATCGTACCACATATTCCCTGGAATTTTGCTATTTTATTATGTAAAACATAAGGGGATTAAAAAAACTAAAGGAAGAATTTGAGAATGTGTAGACCTATGTATAAAGGTGGGATGGATTGGATTGAAGAGTTGATTGAAGAATATCATCATCAGTGTGACATGTTATGTTTCATTGTGAGCAGTAATTTAAATGCGAAAGTTTGAATAATGAGTTTGTGATAGGGCGTATTATGTTGACAGTCGGCAGCTTGTATCTTGTATTTATAGATTTACTTGTTGTTAGAGCAGGACGCATACTAATCATACTCAACAATTCACAGTGGGAAGTCCAATCACAGACTTTACTTTCTGTATGAATTAAACATGACACTAATAATGTGTACCTGTAAGAGAATGTCTCGAATATATCTATTGTAGTTGTATGTCTTTATCATTATACTCTGAAGACAAGATATACTTATGTAACATTGATACAGTGTGTCTCTGAATTCATGCACAACATTTTTCAGACATTCTAGAGGAATTTAACACTTCCCAATACTGATAATGTTAACACAGTTCCAATAATGGATCATAATATATTATTATAATAATATTGTGAAAAGAAAAATACACACTCGTACGGAATACGAGAGGTCAATGGTTCGATTGTTGGTTCAGGCATTAATTTTTCTTTTCACAATATCATTATAATATTGTAGAGGAAGATTAAATAAACATTTTGACAAAGGAACAGCCTCATGGGCTAGTGACCAAACTTCTGACTGCAGTTCGTGAGGTCTATTATTTTTATTATTATTATTATTATTATTATTATTATTATTATTATTATTATTATTATTATTATTATTATTATTATTATATTATTATTATTATTATTATTATTATTATTATTAGGAAGAACTATAACTTGCCAGAGTCCGAGGATATATTTATACATGTAGGAGAAACATCTACAATCAGGAGATTGGATGGACCGACAAAATTGGCTATTAGGAATTGGACGATGTCAAAGACTTTAAACAATCTATACATACAGGTTGTAATAAAAACCGACAACGGATGTGAGGTAGTATATTGAGATATATTGATCATTTTTAATAAAGTACCGATGCCCGGAAATTATGCGTTTTCACACTATGAGCAGCTAACTTCGCAAGAGTTCCGTCAGTTGAATTAAAGACTCAATACTTGACCTGTCACAGCCACATCAAATTTTCAAAATATCCACCTGCCATCTCATTGCAGAGCGTGCATAGACGGTGTAGTGATTGGCGCACACGTTCAAATACGCCTGACCTAGTTTGAATTGTCTCTGCACCAACGCGGATTCAGGCTATAAGATCCATACGTGACTCTACCGGAGTCTGATAAACAGACTGCTTCTTGTCGCCCCACAAAAAGTAGTCGAAAGGGCTAAGATCAGGTGATCTCAGAGGCCATGGAACTGCTCTCCCTCTGCCAATCCATCGACCTGGATACGTGGTATCCAAATGTCCCCTCACATTAACATCGAAGTGAGCTGGACCTCCGTTGTGAAGCCACCCTATCACAGGTTCCATAGGCCTACCTTTGAGGTGTTGCCAAGTAATGAGTTTTCAAATCCTTCAAACTAACTCTGATCATGAGACATAATTAACTAGTCATAGTGTGAAAACGCACCATTTCCGGACATTGGTACCTTATTAAAAATCATCAACATATCTCAGTATACTATCTCACCTCCGTTGTCGGTGTTTCTTACAACACTCTGTGTGTGTGTGTGTGTGTATATATATATATATATATATATATATATATATATATATATATATATAATGGATCCCAATAGAAAGGAAGAAGAGGGGAAGACCGAAGAAAACTTGGATAGAAGGGGTACAAGCAGCTATGAATATCAGAGAATTCGAGGAAGATCAATGGATGGACAGAGAGGAATGGCGTTTTTTCCGGAAGACGGCGGCAGCTGCCATGAGACCGGATGATGATTTTGTGTGTATATATATATGTCTTATTGTAAATAATATATGCAATGCAAATGGATGAAAGTTTGGTGACTAAAACAGAAAATTAACACAGTTAAAATTTCAAATATTTAGAATCAATATTAGAGAAAGAAGGAAGAAGCAATTCTAAAATAAAGAGTAAGTCAAGGAAGGAAAACAATTGGAATGTTAAATTCAGTGCTATGGAGTAGAAATATTATGAATAAATAAAAAAAATATTTATAGTTCATTGATGGAGAGTATACTACTTTATGGTGCGGAAAGCGGATATTAAGCAGAGAGCAAGCACATAAACTATTGGTACAGAGATGGTCTTTTGGACGAGGGCTTCTAGAAATTCGAGAAGAGACAACATTGAAAACACTAAATCCAGAGAAATAATGGATGTTCAAAACGATGTTGTGTAAGTTATTGAAAATGTAATAGTAGTAGTAGTAGTAGTAGTAGTCCTGGTCACTCCACTTGGAGCATAGGGCCTTAATAAAATCTCCCCAACGCTTTTCCAATACCTTAATTTCATTCCAACTCATCCTTGCCTGTTCAGCTTCATCCATATGTTATTACTCTATGTTTGTCCTGGATCTTCCTCTTCGCCTTCTCAATCCTTGCGGGTTCCAATCAAATGCCATTATTGTGATATTATCATTCTCTCTCCTTGACACATGAGCAACCCATTTCTATTTTCTAAATTTTATTTCTTTACCAATTTAATTTTGATTCGTTCTTCTCCAAAGTTCTTTATTTGTTATAATCTCTGGTCACCATATACCCGCAACGATTTACAAAGATTTGCAATTTCTTTGCAATTTGTTTTGCAGCCTTCCAAGTTTCACATTTTGAATTAAATAATCTTAGTTTAAGTCTTAAGGAGATTTGTTTTGACCTCCAAATTGATTTCAATTGCATGTACGCATATCTTGCTTTCTTTATTCTGGCATCAACATCTTCATCTGAGCCACACTTCACAGATATTATATAAATTAATTTATAGCTTCAATTACTTTTCCTAATATAAGAGCAACTCAATTTACTACTTATTGAAAAAAAAAAAGAAGATTAAAATTGTTTGGTCACGTAAAGAGATGACAGGATACGTAAGATGGTATTGCATTTTGAAGTGGACGACAACAGAAGAAAGGAGAGACTAAAAGAGCAGTGTATTGAAGGAGTAGATAGGAACATATTGTCGAAAAGATTAATAGAGATTGATGCAGAGAAAGTGATTTACGCAGGAGTAAAATTTACAATGGGTTTTAGGAAAACTACTGTATTAAAGAAAAATTCTTAACAAGGAAGATATTATTATTTATCATTATTATTATTATTATTATTATTATTATTATTATTATTAATTGGTGTTCTCGTATAATTTATCATATTTATATTATATTATTATTGTATTATTATTATTATTATTATTATTATTATTATTATCGTAAGTATTATTATTGTTATTATCCTATAAAATGTTGTTTGTACATGAAATTTACATTGCTATGTTTAATGTATCTTTAACTGTTTATAATTAGTATAGTGTATATCTATATTTGTCAAATATTTATTTGTATTTGTACTGGTTGAGTGGAAGAGAAGGCCTTATGCCCTTATCTCTGCCAGAATAAATAAAGCATTATTATTATTGTTACCGTCATACGAAGAGGAATGAATATTAGATATTCAATAGTAGATTATATAAGATATAAGCAATTAAATTGGTATGGGCATGTAGGCCTACGACGAATGCAAGAAGAAAGGTTACCCAGAAAAACATTGGAATGGTGTGCACATGGAAGAAGGAGGAAAGGAAGACCTCCAAACTCGTGGACGCAAGAAATAACTGGAATGAGAACAAGAGGACTAGGAAATGGAGTGGATGGATAGAGACGAGTGGAGAAGGAAAATAAAACTTTAGGCACAGAAAGCTGTGTGAACATTGAAAATCTGTATATATAAATAAAAATATTATTATTATTGTTATTATTATTATTATTATTATTATTATTATTATTATAGCATTATCATCATCATAAGGCCAGACGAAATTGAATGGAAAGAAATGTATAGCATGATCATTACAAGCGGTGGAATAAAGTTTTTGCGGGAAAAAAAAACTGCACGGGCTCCGGATCATGCACACTACATAGAGTGACCAGGGCACGAACTCAGGATCCAAAATGGAGGCAAGTACCTAACCACTTGAGTTACAAACTGCCGGTATGAATTAATATTAAGCGTTATCCAGTTTTTGTTTGTTCTGAGTAGTTAAATCACGATTTGTTCTAGATACGACGTGAACAAGCTTGTGACGTCACGTGTGAGTTCGGCCTACAAATTATAATTTAATTACGTGTAGTTTGACATAATGATGAAGCACGTACAATTCCTATAGGAAGTTTGTTTCCGTCAGTATTTACTCGCTGTGTGCACCGGCCCATTTTACAACAGGTAGTTCACGTGTTTGCACAACTTTTGCACGTGGTTCCTCGAGGCGTGAAATTGTTCTTTGTTTTCACCACTAGTTAAATTCTCTTCTTAACTATATTACATAACCATTATCATCTCGAAAGAGAGAGCAAGAGGGCTATTTTCTCAAATACTTGTCTTCCAGGTAGTTAGGTAGTATTTTATTTTATTAGCGAATTTCGAAGGAATGAAGCTGTTCTCATGAAAATATTTCTTTAAGTTTTGTTTTATAAATCTTCGTCGATATTTAGTAAACATTGAAGATGACTATGACTATATATATATTATATACATATGTTATATTGCAGATTTATCGCGGATATAAGTATGAATATGAAAGTTTTCTTGGGTTTTCCGCGTCTTGGATTCAAGTTCGGCCTCTGGCCACTGATTCCGACGTTTCGGCAAGATCCCACGTGCCACTATCAAGGAATGATAAGTTCGAGTCACAGGTTTTCGGGGACCGTTGGGCCCTAAGCTTCCTGACATTTGTCTTACAGGTGAGGAAAACCCCCAGAAAAAACCTCACCCAGGAGCCTATCCCGACCGGGAATCGAACCCGGGCCCGCTGCATGACAAGGCAGCGCGCTACCTCCTGACCACAGCGGTGGACCTGAATGTCCTTGTATGTATAAGCCCTACTTTTCAGACGTCGCGTCGACCGCGGTGGACTAGTGGTTATATCCCTTGCCTTTGGCCCAAGTGTCAAGCGTTTAAAGTCTGCCCGAGTCTATATTTTTTTTAGATGAAACAATCCAAGGAGTAAGTCCTCCGGGAGAGACTTTAAGCCATGGGTCCCGAGTCTGAAGATTTTCAGGCTCGCAAAAGATCCTTAATCCTGGATAAAGAGACATCTAAATAAAATTTAATTACCTCCACCATCTTAGCAATACTATAATTTCCTACTTAGGTGTCTTATTGGGTCGATATTTTGACCGCATACCATTCGTGACATCTTTAGGGAAATAAGCATATCTAAATTAATTTGGCCTAGTAACTCCTAACATATGAGAGACAAGGCTCAACATTGGGCTGTTATACCATTTTAGGTGTGATTGTAAATACGTTTCAGACTTTAAAATTCACAACATAAACATTAAAAAATTAAAAATGTACTGTTGGCAGACCTTGCATTCGTGAAAGAATTCAACACCACCTTATTACTTATGAGAACATACCCCAAACGTACAATCCACTATACGAGATAGTTAAAAACCAATCACTTGCTACTAGCGACGCATCAAGACCATCGACGTCTGCAACATCTTAGATACATCAACTAGTAGCGTATACTCATCCTGCTGATGATGGAAGTTACTTCCGAAATGCCTCCAAATCATATTTTAAGTACATCATTTTAACAGAGTTGAAGACGACGGCACCTGCCAACAGGTACATTTTCATTATTTTTATTTTTATCTTATGACTATTTACCTTAACGGAATTTGATATGAATTTTTATTAGTATTTAAAATTCACTATCGGTAGGTCGTGTATGTGTCTAAAGCACATGATGACGCAGATCACAAAAAAGTACCTACAAAAAAAGAGAGGTTGAACTAATGAAAATATATCTATCTATAATGGCGTAACCCATTGTTGAGCCATAGCCTCCCCTTTGTAAGGAGTTACTGGACCAAGTTAATTTTATTTACCTTATTTGTTCATGGATGGCAGCGACCCAGTGAGACATCTAACAAAAACTATGGTATAACTAGTTGACTTCTGTAAATTCTGCTTAGAGGCCTCTTTATTCAGGCTTAAGGCTCTTTTACGAGCCTGAAAATCGTCGAACTCGGGACACACGGCTTAAAGTCCCTCCCGAATGACTTGCTCCTTGAATTTTTCAGTCCTAAAATCCATCGACTCCGGCCGGGTTTAAACCCGCGATCCTCGGAACTAGAGACAAGGAGTATATTCATTAGTCCACAGCGGCCGACAAACTAAAGGAAAGAAAGAAGAAAAAAGAGCTTCATTTGTTTGTTTATTAAGGATCTAATTATTTCCGCGTAATTAAAAATGCATTAGTGTTTTAATTGAAAGTGTTATTTTGTCGGTAATGCGGTTATTAAAGGGATATTATTCATACGGAACACAATAGTGCAAGTTTCGTGATAAAAAATAATAGAAAATAAAGCTAATAGATGTGACATTGTAAAATTTAATAACATATCTCGTTCTACGTGTATTATACGATGCAGTGTACAAATAAATACACCATATTTTCTATTATTTTTTCATTACTCACCACATAACAAATGATGGTTATCATAAGTAATGCCACGAGTGATTTCCAAATTATCAATAAATTCACGACTCACGAAGTGAGGAGTGAATTTTTCTAGAGAATTTGGAAATCAAGAGTGGCATTTGTTAGGACTATTTAACGAATAAAATTAAGCTGTTTACTCACAAATCATTATTTAACTACAGTTATTTTAAAATATTTATATTTAATGTAAACGGCGATGTTTGAAAACAAATGAGAAACGATAGGTTCGCTTCATCTGCTTCTTTTGTTTATCACTGCAACCAGATCATACTATTTATTGCCAAAGGAACGCAATATTGTAAGAATGCTTTCTAGTGGAGAAAAAATGAAACACATCAAACAGTATATTAATTCATTTCTGATGTCGTATGATGTAAATATGACAATTATTTTTTTCTGGATTGTTACCCTCGGAAAAAATACTTTAAGAAAGTGCAAACAGTGGTTTCATTTTTTTGCTGGTATAATCAATTGCTACAAATGTTTTTATATTAACTCCCGCATGCGGCATGTGTTCACATTCATGCACTATATATACAATCTAGTAGCCGTATTTCTCGCAAGCTCAGTCACTGCAAAATAATGGTCAGACCTGTTCAGAATATTAAAAAGGAGGAGCTTTCTTTAATCTGGTAATTATAACACTGATAAATATTTCGTGAAACACCTACTCTGATTGGTTGTAAAACAGAAATCATTGAAACGTGATTGGTCATTGAGTCCCATTTGGGGCATGAGTTAAATAGTCGTTATAAATAGTAATCATTCGTATCTGCATACAAAAACACTTTCATCAGTGTCCATGTTTTTTACAGCATCCTTGAAGGAGTACTTTATAGATGATAAATTCTTTAGATAAATATTTATGCCCATTTTCACGTGATTTATATTTTGAGAGTGTATTGATTTTAATATGTTTATAACCTTTTCACTTGTCTGAAATAATAGTATTGTTTTCCTTAGCAATTTTCTTGGTAGGTTACTATAAGCTTTTTTAATCTCTGTGAATATCACCCCTAAAGGTTACGTTCATTTTCCTAACAAATACCTGAACGGAAATATGTGATCGGTACAAAATAGTCCAGCCGTGAATCATCATTGTTCTTCCAAATTAACATTAATAATAATTATTATTTTATTTATTTTAATAGCAAAACAGAAGAGAACTACAAAAATGCTATATAAACTAAATGAAATATCAAAAAATATACAACATGGAAATATCCTCACAAAAATAAAAAAACAATGGCCTTCAAGGGCGCTCATCCAGTTCGGACAAAGATAATATTAGAAATAAACCAATAGATCAAGTAGTAACATATAACTTCCTAGGTTGCGAAATATCATACACAACAGAAACAGATATAAATAACAAAATAAATAAGTTTAATTATATAACAGGTACACTAAAAAGAACTTTGAAAAATAAAGCCAGGAAAGACTCTATAATGAAATTATACAAGATAATGGCAGTGCCTATTGTTACTTATGGATCCGAAACATGGACAGTGACAACACAACAATCTGCCAGGATACAAGCTGCTGAAATGAGATTCCTCAGACCAATAGCAGGGTATCAAAGAACAGACAAAAAACATAACACAGAAATAAGACAACAACTAAAAATAGAGGAATTAAACTCAACAATAGAGAAATACAGAATAAACTGGAAGAACACTTGGCAAGGATGACTGAGAATAGAATACCAAAAGCAGTAAATAACTATTCACCACGAGGAAGAAGAAGCTTGGGAAGACCAATGAAAAGATGGAAAGAGCAGCAATTTGGAGCCGGAACAGGCTAGTAAATAAACCTAAACCGCGAAGAAGAAGAAGAAGATTTATTTATTTATTTACATACAGATTTTCAATGTTTACACATCTTTCTTTGACTAAAGTTTTGTTATCCTTCTCCATTCGTCAATATCCATTCACTCCATATCCTCCAGGCCTCTTGTTCTTATTTCCAGTTCTTATTTCTTGCATCCATGAATGTTGAGGTTGTCCTTTCTTTCTTCTTCCAGGTCAGCTCCCTGTTTATCATAAAACACAGCAATACTACAAAAGCCTAGAGAATAATAATAATAATAATAATAATAATAATAATAATAATAATAATAACAATAACAATAATAATACATCTCTACTTATTTTGCAATGTTAAGATCATTAGGTTTTACCTTCCATCAAACTAGTATCTCGTGTAAATTAAATTGATATAAAATATAATGCATACAAATGATCGTTGATATTGAAGTTAATTGTGGTAATGGTTAAATTCAACCTTTATTTATCAATGTGTATAAGGATATTCTCGAAATAAGGTTCGTCGGCACTGGGATTTGAATTCGGGATTTCGGATTCTTTTGCTATAATACTAGTACTGTGTTTTAAAAAGCGTTGCAGTGCATACATTAGGAATGTTTTGCATTAGAATGTCCGGTTTTACCCACTTTAACACCAATCACTTCATGAATGAACTTTAGTTTCCTGAAGGATGGATATGCAACACCACATCCATGTCGGCTTGGCTTCCTTCCGTATTTTGTAGACCACCATTACAAAAATCATTCAAGTTATAATTTGACGTATGAATTATTTTCGTTTATAACTAAAAAGTCACATATAAATATAATGGAAATTTACAATTAATGACACGTGAGGGAAATTTTTAAGAAATGTATGAATTCAAATACCTAGGAACAATCATTACAAACAACAATGGGGTGCAGAAAGAAAGGAAATATAGGCTCAATTCTGGAAATGCATGCTATTATGTATTGCAGGAACTCTTGTCCTCCTAACTTCACAAAAAAAAACTGAAAATGTATCAAACCGTCATTCTCCTAGTTATATTATATGGATGCGAAACATGGATTCTCATTTTAAAGGAGTAGAAGAAATTACAAGTTTTTGAGAATAAGGTTCTTAGGAAAACATTTGGACCAAAGAGAGATGAATAGACAGGCGAATACACGAATCTACATAACCAGTGAGCTACATGATCTTTATAGGAAATCACAGCAATGGGCAGGACATGTTGCACGAATGGGAAATATAAGAGGAGCATGGATGTTTTTGTAGGAAAACCAGACGGAAAACCCAATCATGTTATTAACAATAATTCAATGATGACGATATATTGTGCGTGAAGGAACCTATCAAGGTCTCCATACCTTAAAAAAACTATTGGTAGGAATAATCCTTAAAGACAGGTTTCATCAACAGAGGTAACTGAATTACGCCAGTTTAAGCTATGCATTATACACGGGGAAACTGTCGTAATACAGTTACCTCTGTTGGTGAAATTGACCCTAAGAGTTTGATTATAATTATTTTCTAGTAATCCGTGAATAAAAACAGATTGAAGATAGAATTAATTAGCTTATTGGTTGTCCTGGCTGCTATAACAAAGAGAGCTCAAATCCCTTTTTCTTCTTGATTACCAGCGGCTATGGTTGCTCCCACCCCGATCTCAGGCGCCCAGTTGGTTGACCAAAAATTAAGTGGAAGAATAATATTAACCATGATTTGAAGGAAGTAGATTATACAGGTGATGGTTTGAAAACATTAGTTCAGGATTGGGATATATGGGTAGCTGTGGTCTCGAGGTAGCGTGCTGCCTTTTCACGCAGAGAGCCCGGGTTCGATCCCCGGTCGGGGCAGTTTTTCTGTGTGATGTTTTTATCAGGGTTTTTTTTCTCACCTGTAAGACAAATGTCAGGAAAACTTTAAGGCCCAAACGGTCCCCGAAATCATATAGTCATCATCATCATCCTTATCATTATCATGATCATCATCATCCTTCACCGGTGTGGAAAGCAACAGGAAGCTACCACACCTACAATTCCCTAGTAAAGCTGCAAGCATAGCACGAAAATGCTATGATTGCAGTGAAGGACCTGCCTTCGGGCAGAATTACTATGGATGGATGGATGGATGGATGGATGGGAGGTTATGTCAGCGCAGGCACGAAAGTTGGGATCGAAGAGGCCAGTTAGTTTAGTATATAAAACTTTAATATCGGATGAGCATTTAAATTTATTATGTTTGTATGGTTGTAGCCAAGGAATGCACTTAGTATTACAAAATAAGGTAGCATCTTGCAGAATTAAGGAACTATAATTCTGGAAACTAGTAACGACCGTTATTTTTGCCACATTTATGGTCATGAGGTCAGCAGTTGACTTTTCTACCTTGGCCCATTAACAACTGTTCCTCTACGAATTTATTTTTAACATTAGGTTATGCATGCTTTATTAAGTATTTCACAATCATAATCCAAGGTGTTAAAATTTCGGATTCCTAAAGACAGACGTCACGATCCTCAAGGGAAGGAGGGGTTATATTAGGTGCAGTGAACCTTAACAAACGATTTAGACATAATATGAAATTGCTTTTTTATAAGTCAGTTCCGAAGGAATGAATCTATTGAGGTAGTTCTCATGAAAATATTTTTGAATTTTTTTTTTCATATCTTCACCGACGCTATCCAGTAGACACCGAAAATGATCAAGACCTATATATATATATACAGGTGTACAATGTAAAAAAAATCTTACCTGTGCCCAACCTAGCTCCCTCGTATCTCTTCTTACATCATCCATCCATTTAAATCTAGGTCCACCTCTCTTTCCTATTATAAGTCCACTGCTGTGGTCTCGAGGTAGCGTGCTACCTTGTCACGCAGCGGATCCGGGTTCGATCCCCGGTCGGTACAGGCTCCTCGGTGAGGTTTTTTCGGGGTTTTTCCTCACCTGTAAGACAAATGTCAGGAAGCTAAGGGCCCAACGGTCCCCGAAAATCATCCGGTCATCATCATCATCATCATCCTTTACCGGTGTGGAAAGCAACGGGAAGCTATCACACCTATAATTCCCTAGTAAAGCTGCAAAGCGTAGCATGGAAATGCTACGATTGCAGTGAAAGACTGCCCTCGGGCAGAATTACCATGAAATGGAATATATTATAACTATATTTTTGACATTTAGCAATGAAGGCAAATGTGACATGTCATGTATATATATATGGTATGATAAGAAAAATAAATGCCTGGACGGGATTCGAACCCGGAACTCTGAGTCTATACCTCAGTGTGATATCCATTACACCACCGGGCGAATCCAATTCAAACACTTATGTTTCTTATATAGGCTATGTATTATATTCTCCATTATTACCAGACACAAATCTCACTCAATATAAACAGTTACGTAACAAGACAAATCAAGCTATAAGAAACGCCAAACTTAGACATTTATACAGCCTAACAGATACCAATACTTCAGAAATCTGGAAAAACTTGAATAGAATGGGAATTGGGAGAAAAGACACACAGGTAGACAAATTACCTGTTTCCCTGGACACACTAATCACTTCACATGTATAACTACTACTCCAAAGGATAAAGAACAAACAATAAATGAATTATCACTGACAAATCAACCCGACAGAGAACATTTCCACTTCTCATATGTTACAGATTACGACGTAAAGAAAGCCATCATGCGAATAAAAACCAAAGCAGAAGGAACTGACCGTATAAATATTACTTTACTGAATAAAATAATCGAAGCTATACTACCTACTATAACTCATATTTTTAACTCCTCACTACAAACTTCTACATATCCCTCATTGTGGAAACAAGCCCTCGTACGCCCACTGCCTAAAGTTAAAACGCCCTCAACCCCGAACGACTTTCGACCCATTAGCATTTTACCTACCCTTTCAAAAGCTCTGGAACGATTAGTCCATAAACAACTGACTGAATACCTAAATGAATACAACCTTCTAGATCAATTTCAGTCAGGCTTCAGGACAGGACACAATACAAATACTGCTCTACTAAATATATGCGAAGACATACGCGAAGCTGCTGATAATCGAAACTTACCATTCTTACATTACTGGACTTTAGTAAAGCATTCGACACGGTACACTTGGACTTATTGTTGCATAAACTTAAAAACCTCTTACTCTCTGATAGTGCCACGAAATGGTTCAATTCCTACCTTCATGAGCGCCAGCAATCTGTTATAGGAAATCATACATTATGTTCTTCTTGGTCCTTCCGTAAAGCTGGGGTTCCACAGGGTTCGGTACTTGGACCTTTGCTTTTTTCAATCTACATAAATAACATATCTAACTCCCTAAAGCATTGCAAACATAATTTATTTGCAGACGACATGCAAATCTACATCCACACAGACAAATATTCACTAAATGACGCTGTTGCCAAAATTAACGAGGATCTTGACTCACTAATGACTTGGACAGTTAAATATGGACTGCAATTAAATCCTAGAAAGTCACAATCAATCATTATGGGTCACCAGAGACTATTATCTACAATTAACCTAAACACAGTTTCGCATGTGTCACTAAATGGAGTTCAAATCCCTTATAGTGAGACAGTAAAAATTCTAGGAGTATTTATTGACAAAAACTTAAATTGGAATACACAAATAAACCATACATGCAAAACAGTCTTCTCAATAATACATTCATTAAATCGTGTACGAAATTGTTTGCCATTCGCTCTTAGGAAATTGTTAGTAGAAACACTTGCAATGCCCCATTTTGATTATTGTGACACTCTTTTTACAGACTTAAATATTATTTCCACTCAAAGACTTCAACGTGTTCATAATTCTTGCGCACGTTTTATTTGTGGTATTCGCAAATTTGACCATGTTACACCGTCCCTAGAACAACTATCTTGGCTTCGTCTAAGAGATCGTAGAACTGTCCATTCCCTATCCCTTCTCTATAAAATACTTCACACATCATCGCCTAATTATTTATACCACGCCGACCCCTTCATCAGACTATCCGACACACATAATCTTGACACTCGATCCCATCAGCACATTGTCCTTTATATCCCGCCTCATCACACTGTATATTATTCATTATCTTTTACGGCGTCACTTACCAAAACATGGAATTCCCTTCCGTCCTATGTCAGAGACTATCAAACTATAACATCCTTCAAAAACAAACTAAAGAATTATTTAATAACAAACTAACTTATACACCTCACTGATAGTATTCTTTTAGCAATATTAATATAATTAATTATTTATGAAAATAATATTAAGAATAACAAATATGTTTATTTGTTTTGTTTTAAATATTGTATAATCGTAAAATTAGTTTTCTATATCTCATTATTTTCCTGTTTTTTATATACACTAGACAGGGACAATTTAATATGCCTTGCTTATATAATTTTATTATTAGTTTTAGTCTTAATTTTAACTAATATTAACTGGTATTATAGATCGTAATACGTATATTAGATATTATCTTTTGATCAAATTTTTACTTAGTGTTTAATATTAGAGTTAATTAAGATTGTTATATTCTGTTGTAATATATGTTTGTCCTGGTGAGTGGAAGAGAAAGCCACATGGCCTTAACTCCACCAGACTAAATAAATCTAATCTAAATCTAATCTAGATGTCGCGAGAACTCGGTCTTCACTATATATATGTGTATATATATATATAATTATTCTGCACGTGTGTATGTCACTGAACTCCTTCTAAATAACTGTACAGATTTTGATGATTTTTTTGTGTGTGTTTTAGTGGGTCCCTGGATGGCTTAGATTCACAATTGGACCCGGTAGGTGGCGCTGCGATCGGGTTATAGGATTTTTTAAGTAGCATTTTGGATGCTTAAATGGCTCACGCTGCCTAAATCATATCAAACCACCAAATTAATATGCACAGAATTGAATATCTCAAAAAAAAAAGTCCGCGAAAGCATATGTCTATCTTTTACGTAAAATTCAAACTATTTATTTTTGTCTTTCAGCTCATTATGCCAACAAGATCGGGATAACTAGATAGATTCCCTGGCAATCGTAGCAGCGCGCGGCGTAAATTCTTTTAAGGATAAATCATAGTAACAATTTTTGTCTTTCGGCTTATTTATGCCAAGAATATCGGTATAAGTAGATTCCCGTGCAACGCCGGATAATCAACAGGGTGTATTTAAAAATAATTACGATATAAATGTATACTTATATTATTTTTATGTTTATTTATTCTACTAAACATAAAAACACATTTCATTTATTTAGGCGTGGCATCGCACGCCGGGTATTTGCGTGTGCGTGTGTGTGTATTAACGTTCTAGTGATAGCAATTTTTTGTTTTATCAGAATCAATCTTGGTATATAGCAATCAATTAAAACAGCAAGATCGAGTTTGTTAACCTACAAAATTAAGAATAGAAGTGGCCGCAGTATTGGACGTTACTCAATGATACTCAATACGTGCTATTAAAATAAAACTAGGTAGCTATTCCCCAAAAATCAACGAAATTCGACCATTAGACGCGAAATCCGAATTTAAAATGCGCTCGCATCGGCCATGTTTCCTTCGTTCTAAAGTATACCATACAATTTAATTGTATTCTATAACGTACATTGGATTAATTTATTTTATAATTAAGTATTAGAAAAATAAACAATTAGAAATTATTTGAATTATACAACAATATTTACATCTACAATGGCGTAACAGCCCAGTGTTGTGCTTTAATCTCTCCTTTGTTTGGAGTTAGTAGAACAATTTAATTTTGTTCGCTTGCTTCCCTAAATATATCTTGAATGGTATGCGGTTAACGTACCGACCCAATGAGACATCTAGTGGGCAACTAAGGTATAACTAGAATGAATAAGGTCGGTAATTGTTGCTTAGAGGCCTCTTTATTAAGGCTTAAGGATCTCTAATGATACTGTTAATCATCAGACTCGGGACTCACGGCTTAAAGTCCCTTCCGGTGGACTTGCTCATTGGAATTTTACACCGTAAAAGATTGATTTTTTACTCTTGTCGGGTTTGAACCCACGTCCCTTGGAACCAGAGGCAAGGAACATGGACACACAACAACATGAAATAAGTATCAACACTTTTAAAATTGATATTAAAGTACCGTTGAGGTTATGTAATAAGATGTTAAATATAAAATTGGTACCTGGTAAATCAGTCGTCCTCAACTAAATTATTAAACTTCATTAAGTGGTTCCAATATGAAGGCCTTTCAAAGTTGTGTCAAACACATACTGGAAACGGATCATCAGTTCTACAAAACTGATAATATTATGACAGTACTACACAGAGAGTATAACAACAGGATCAGCATTCTTGAATACATAGAAATACTAAAAGAAGCGAAGAATACAGACCTACTCAATAAGAACATACCCGCAGACCTAAACCCGGTGTACAACTTATACAACAAATCAGTACCAGTTAAAATGCGGAAGATGAAACATTATTTTTTGAAAGGCCTCCATATTGGAATAACTCGATGAAGTTTAATAATTTAGTTGAGGAACTTACCAGGTACCAATTGTATGTTTAACATCTTATGCACTTAGACTTCTGAGTGATTTTTTTATTTTGGGTGGGTTACCAGCCCAACCGCAAACCCCCAACCTGTAGGACCAGAGTTTAATTTCGGAGTTGTCTTTCTCCTAGACAGACTGCCTTACAAGGCTACAGAGCTCTGTCTGCCCCGAGCATCTGGTTTTATGACGCCAGAAACTCGCCATTCACCCTCCATCTTCAGTAAAAATAGTCCCACCACATGAAGGTAGATGGAAATGGTTTGGTAGAGAGACTCTATATTTTGCGCTGACTATTTGGAGCATTTTGTAAAGTCTGAGAGCTCATCCTCAGATCGGCCATTCATTTAGACAGAATGGATAATACAAGATTACCCAAAACGATCAACACCTACAAACCACATGGAAAAAGATTTTTGAGACGGCCAAGGAAACGATGGTCTTGAGACCGGAACAGGTCGCATTGATCTAAACCTGGAAAGGAAAGAAGAAGAAGAAGAAGAAGATCGTATGCAATAGGTATTAACTTACGTTTATGCATGGTTTGTTTTCACTGCAGTACGACCCTTTAAATAAGCTGGCATCGAAAATTGAATTTTTCCAATGTATAGGCTCTATATATATATATATATATATATATATATATATATATATATATATATATATATATATATATCGTAAACCAGGAAAATAAAGGGTAAAGTAAAGGTTAAGTGATTCCACTACAAACCATAGGAGACTCTTTGGGTAGTAGGAGGTTAAGGCTTCCACTTTTTCAACCCCAGGGCCATGGTGCCACCAGAAGGTTGGGTCAGTTTAAAAATATAGGACCATAAATTCGACTTGCTGAAGAATTCGCATAGTTCACGCAGTTTCTGTACGATTAAATTTTATAATATGTTAAATCACTAAAATTAAGCTTAGTATGAAAAAAAAAAAGTCACAGGGAGAACACTTCCCAGTGGGCGCTCTTTGAATAACAATTTGTACTCTGAAAGATTTAAAATGTTTCTTTTCTACTTATTTGAAAGCTGGGTTTCCTTCCTGTTGAGACTTCCAAAATGAATATTTAAAAACGATTACATTGTTCTTAAGAGGATATGGAATATTTTAAACCTGCCCGACGCCATTGAAGAAGAGTCAGTGACGTAAGAGATGGGCAGCAGAGCAATTCCTTTGAGTGAATTTAATGAACGGAAGTCTTGTGGACAACCACGACTTCCACTTCCTGCTCTTCTTCTACTTCTCTCAATGTTAATCCCCAAGCTTCCAGACAATCTACATTTGTGTCTCCATTATGTGTTGGAATTTACCTCATGTCATGGTTCCACAGTTAGTACCTACCCGGCGTGCGCTCTAAGCCTAAATAAATTAAATATTCTCTACTAATAAAATTCACATCAAATCCCGTTGAGATGAATAGTCATAAAATAAAAACTTAAAATATGTACCTGTTGGCAGGTGCCGTCGTCCTCAACTGTGTTAAAATATTATATTTAAAATGTTATCTGGAGGCCTTCAATATAGCAAAACTTGAAAGAGATATGTTAATAATAAAACATGAGTAACATTAACATACGCAGGAAATAAACCACAAAACTAACTAGAACTTCAAAAAAAAATAAAATAAAAACATTAACATATCTTATAAAATCGAAAACAAATTAAACAACATAATATACAATGGCATAGAAGAACATAGCAAATTTAACAATAAGGGAGTCTGTAAACTAACATGTAAAGATTGTAATTAGTTTTTATATGCTGGACAAGCAGAAACTTCAGTACAAGATATAAGGAACACCTCAGAGATTTCATGTACGCGGGTGGTAAATCAAGCTATGCCAAACATATTATTAACAGTGGTCACCGAATGAACACAGTAGAAAATACTCTAACGATAATTCACAAAGTAAACATTCCAGCAAAGATACAACATATTTGAAGACCTTGAAATTATAAAATACATAAACAACATCTTACTTCTTAATGAGAACACACCCCAGTCCTACAACCCATTATACCAGATCGTCAAAAACAAGTCAGGGAATTATAAGGTGCGTCAGCTTACCGTTGCTTTCCACACCGTGGGATGATGATGTTCCGGGACCGTTTGAGCCTAAAAGCTTACCGACATTTGTCTTACAGGTGAGGAAAAACCCCGAAAAAAGACCTCACCCAGGAAGCTTGCCCCAACCGGGAATCAAACCCAGCCCGCTGCGTGACAAGGCCTCGAGACCACAACAGTGGACAATTAAATATTAAGGATTAATTAAATTATATATATATATATATATATATATATATATATATATATATAAAAATTACGTGTCACGTTGTTTGTCCGCGATGGAATCCTAAACTACTGAACCGATTTTAATAAAATGTTGCACACTGTGTGCTGTTTGATCCAACTTGAGACCTACGGTTGTTTATAACTAAATTTATAGTAGCATTATTTTTTATTTCAAATTATTTGTTTATTATTTAACTAAGAGTTATAATTATCAGTGAGTTCCATACGATTCTAACAGATGACGGTGTAAGGTAATTGGTTTATTATTTAACCAGGTGGCTGTGCTTTTTGTTGCAACCGCGAATTTCAATTGAATTACAAATATTGATTATTTCATAATTTAATTGTGTTCAGTGTTTATTTTATTTTCAATATATTGATAAGTGTTAATTTCGAGTGTAAGTATTAGTTTTAAGTAATCTGGCTGAAAGACAGCAACTTAATTTAAATTTAACTGGACCGAGAAGGGACATTGAACAATATGGTGGATCAGTTCTAGAGACCATGAATGATAAGATATCAAGTGAATTTCCGCAAATTGGTATAGGCCTATGTGACATAAATCTTACATTTAAGAAGAATGTCAATTTAAAAACATATGAAGGTCCTAAGGAACGGAATAATAGAACTGTAAGTAAGTCTGTTAGTTATAATAATATGCCTAATATTACAGAAATAATCTTCATGCCTCAATTAATACATTTTTTGCAAGCTCAATAATCGCGGAATAATTATAATTAGCGTCGGAAAGGGCAGTAATATACCCTTCCCAAAATGGGTATATCTGCTTAGGCATTATGAGAGCAACACGTGTGCGAGTGTAACAGAAGCAGCACACTGACTGGTTTGATCACCTCACAGGCTCCTGTCCTGATGACGTACACTCCAACTTCACAGTCTACTTGGCAATTCGTTCTCAGATATGGGAAACAACCCTCCGTACTTCCTCAATTCATGGGTAATGTTATTCTCCCACCTCATTATTGGTCTACCATCTGGACTTTTCCCTCTGGTTTTCCTACAAGAAGCTTCCCCATTCGTGCCACATAATCTGACCTTTTAGCTGTGTATAAGGAAATAGAAATAATGTTACTACATACAAATTGAGACAGTAGTTGGAGATTAGCGAACAACCTTGTGCTAAGGATAGGACTGGTCCTAAAAAAACTCCAAGCGTAATAGGCCTAGGAGGCCCTACAGTATTTAAATTATTGTAATGGTTGAGGAGACGAGGTATATAATTTTAAAATTTTATATTATATTTTTTTTATATTGTGACCTACCCCAACGGAATTTTACCATAAAATTTGTTAGTATAATAGACCTGTGGAATAAACAGCTGATAAACGACGTAAAAATATAATCCTATTAAAATTATATTTTATTTAATTAAATAATTACCAATGTTTTCCAATCATAACCTGTATAATCTATTTCCCTCAAATCATGGTTAATTGTATTCTCCCACCTCATGCTTGGTCAATCTACTGTGTGCTTTCCCCTTGATTTTCCTACAAGAAGTTTCTATGCCGCTCTTTCATTCCCCCACTTGCGCCACATGTCCTGACCATCGCAGTCTACGAATCTTAACTGTTCTTATTATATCTGGTTTCCTATAAAGATCATGTAGCTCACTGTCATGAAATCTTCTCCATTCGCTTGTCTGTCCATCTCTCTTTGGCCCAAACATTTTCCTGAGATATTTATTCTCAAATACTCGTAATCTTTTCTCCTCCCTTAAAGTAAGAGTCCATGTTTCTCTTTCGTATATTTAGTTATAACTAGGAGAACAACTAACTAATAACTCACTAGCTCTATCGAACCCGTAGTTTCATGACCCGCGCACATATACCCTCCATACACCCCTATTCTGAGCTAATGTTTTCCAATCATTCCCTGTAAAATCTACTTCCCTCAAATCATGATTCATTTTATTCTCCAACCTCATCCTTGGTTTACCAACTGGGCGTTTTCCTTATGATTTTCCTACAAGAAGCTCCATGCCCCTCTTTCATTTCCCATTAGTGCCACATGTCTGCCCAACGCATTCTATGATACTTAACTGTTCTTATTATATCTGGCTTCCTATAAATATCATTTAGCTGTTATGAAGTATTTTTCAATCGCCTGTCTGTTCATCTCCCTTTGATCCAAAAAAATGCCTTCTTCTTCTTCTTTACTTCACGGGCTAGGCCTCAGAGTTGATCTATCCATCTTTTAACTGGCCTTCATAGATTCCTTGGTCCTCTTGGTTTGTAGTTAAATGCTGCTTTTGGCAATTGTGTTACGTCTATTCTCTATACATGTCTAAACCATTTATTTATATATTCTTTATATTTGAAGAGAAAAATTTTCGCCTAGACCGGGACTCGAACCCGGGACCCTTGGCTTTCCGGGCCAAGTGCTCTACCAACTGAGCTACCGAGGCGAGTTACGATCTAGATGCAAATTTTTTCTCTTATATAATTATATATAAATTTGCGTCTAGATCGTAACTCGCCTCGGTAGCTCAGTTGGTAGAGCACTTGGCCCGGAAAGCCAAGGGTCCCGGGTTCGAGTCCCGGAAAGCCAAGGGTCCCGGGTTCGAGTCCCGGTCTAGGCGAAAATTTTTCTCTTCAAATATAATTTATCTTTCATGGAGAAATGTTAAATCAATAATAAAAACATTATATATTCTTTGATTTTTTCCATGTTTCGCATCCATATAATATAACTGGGATCCATCCATAGTAATTCTGCCCGAGGGCAGGACTTCCACTGCAATCATAGCATTTTAATGCTATGCTTACAGGTTTACTAGGGAATTATAGGTGGTAGCGTCCCGTTGCTTTCCACGCCGGTGAAGTATGATGATGATGATGATGATGAATTTCCTTAGAAGAACAAAAGGCTGCACAAAAATTCATTTCTATGCTTTGTATTGTACTTTGTAATTTTTTGGTCATTACCCAAGTTTCCCTCCCATAAATTAATACAGATACTTCCTAAGAGCTCTATTCTCAAATACTCGTAATATTTTCTCCTTCCGTAAAGTAAACGTCCATGTTTCGCATCCATATAATAGAACTGGGGAGAATAATAGTTTTATCCATTTTTAGTTTAACGTTTTTTGAAAGAAGTAGGGACGATAAGAGTATCATATTATATTAGCTACGATAAGATTACGTTAAGAAATAATTGAATCGTGTTTTTATAGATGCAAACTAGATGAGGTCCAGAGCTGCATCGCATGTGCTCGAGATGCAAAGCGTTCCATCCCAGTGCTTTGCTGAAAAAAAAAGCATAACATAAGAAAAATAAACAAATATTACATAATATTTTCACAGAGATGGTCACAATCGAAAGTGTGCTAGTTTAACGATCCGTCGACTGTACACCGTGGCCTAGTAATGCAAGTGAAATCGGGGTCAGCGTTTCCTCCGAAGCGCTCAGTCACTTTCCCTTTCATGCCGACTACCAGCTCCACTCTAGCTGTATTTATTGTTATGCTGGTATCTTCACTTATTATGACATTTGCCATAATCGTTTTATACAATGAACCGTTTGTATATCATTGCAAGTGGCAATTGCCCTCATGCACTGCAAAAGAAAATTATAATACGTAATGATGATGAATCGTATTCTGATAATCAAACTCCAACCCAACATTTGTTTAGACCAGCAGTTCTCAACCTTTTTTAAGAGGATATGGTTGTGAAGAGGGTTAATTAATCCAGAATAAATAAATAAATAAATAAATAAAATTTATATAAAACGTTAAACTGAAAAAAAAATATACATATATATAATTGATATTATCCCAGTTATGTCCACCGCTGTGGTCTCGAGGTAGCGTGCTGCCTTATCATGCAGCGGGCCCGGGTTCGATTCCTAGTCGGGACAGGCTCCTGGGTAGGTTTTTTTCGGGTTTTTTCCTCACCTGTAAGACAAATGTCAGGAAGCTTAGGACCCAAATGTCCCCGAAAATCATCCGGCCATCATCATCATCATCATCATACTTCACCGGCGTAGATAGCAACGGGAAGCTACCACACCTATAATTCCCTAGTAAAGCTGTAAGCATAGCATGAAAATGCTATGATTGCAGTGAAAGACCTGCCCTCGGGCAGAATTACTATGGATGGATGGATCCCAGTTATATTATATGGATGCGAAACATGGGCTCATACGTTGAGGGAGAAGAAAAGATAATGACTGTTTGAGAATAAAATTCTTAGGAACATTTTTGGACCAAGGAGAGATAAACAGACAGGCGAATGGAGAAGACTACATTACAGAAAACTACATGGTCTTTATAGGAAGTCAGATATAATGCAGCAGTTAAGTCTGCGATGGACAGGACATGAGGTACGGATGGGGAATGAAAGAGGGCCACAGAAGCTTTTTGTAGGAAAACCAGAGGGAAACCCCCAGTTGATAGATCAAGAATGAATTGGGAAAATAATATTAACCATGATTTGAGAGAAGTAGATTATACAGGGCATGATTCGAAAACATTAGCTCAGGTTAGGGATGTATGGAGGGCTTATGTCCGCGAGGCCATGAACCTATGGGTTCGCGACGTATCTTGACCATCAATTTTTCTCCTCCTGATTTTATCAGTTCTCCTGGTATCCCATCTGAACCTGATGCATAATACATTTTCAGTTTTTCTATCGCCATTTCAACTCTCCTGAAATAGACGTTGAAATAATTGCTTTATTCTTTCTCTCAGTGCCACCAGGTTGCTTTACAACATTTATGGTATTCTCTCCTGGAACGGCGGAATTTTAACCGACTTAAGTCGGAGCCCTTGGAAAGCAGATATGCATTACTCCGATTAAATGATAATAATTAATGATAATTAAGCACCAGGAGAATCCTCAAAACTAAACTTAACATAAATCCAGACCATGGTCGATCACAGGAATAATTACCTTTAGAAACATGCCTATGGTCTGATCGGGAATAGAACTCAGGACCCTATGAACTGTAGTTACAAGCTCTGACCACTAGCCTATGAGGCTGCTCCATAATTGTCTTATTTCTTCTTCATCATCCAGGGATTGAGCCTGTTGGCTCGTTCAAGTTTTATGAAAGCTAGAATTGTTAAAATTGTTCAGACTATCTTCTGTGTGGGCGTCCAACATTTCACCTTCCGCATGGTTTATAATTTTGCAATAATTTTGCAATAATTTTGGAAATATTTCTTCTGGCATTCTACCATCATGTTCTTTCCACACATTCCTATATTTAATTATTCGATATGTAAGTTTGAAAATATTTAGTTCCTTTCTTATATCTTCATTTATTTTCTTATCCAGCAGAGTATATCCTGCTATATTTCTTAAGAATATAATCTCAATTGCTTCCAATGTTTGTTCTTGTCTTTTAGCGATAGTCTAACATTCTGATCCATACATCAATACAGGAATAGCCATTACATTATACAATTTTATTTTTGTTTCTTTTCTTGCGTTTTTAAGGGTTCTTTTAATAGTGCCACACATTAAATTTATTTATTTTATCATTATCTTCAGTTTTAACATATAATAAATTGAATGTATTTATAATCTGTATATATCTGTATATATTGTGGGATAAAAATATAAGTAATAAAAATAAAATGGATATATATCATACAATTGTTAAAAGCATCATTACTTATGGAGCAGAACTTTGGCCATTAACAACAAAAAAACAAATATGTATCTTTCGGCAACGGAAATGGAAGGGCAACAAGAATTTCAAGAAGAGGAAAAATTAGGAACTCAGTTATAAGGGAGAAAATGAAGATTGAAGACACTATTTTAGATTATATTAAAACTCAGCAATTAAGATGGTACAGACATGTCCAGCGAATGGAAGAGGATCGGTTACCAAAATCTGTTTTGGAATGGAAACCTGAGGGAAGACGTGGCAGAGGAAGACCTCCTGGAGTCAGGGAATATGTTTATACATGAAGGAGAAACATCTACAACCAGGAGATTGGATGGACCGACAAAATTGGCTATTGGGAATCGGACGATGTAAAAGACATTAATCAACTGATGATATATATATATATATATATATATATATATATATATACATAATAGGTTACAAATGAATTTTAGAAATGATGATTAGGTGATAAAATATACCTGGTATATAGAGATAGTGTTTGCGGTTGTCTTGATTTATCTATGTGGTGATGTACCTCGTGTACGTAGAACATGGAACTGCTGACGCAAATGGAATGTCCCATTGGCTACACCTAATGAAAAGAGAAACAATATCCTCTTGCTTAGGAATGTTTCCGCTATTATCCTTATTTCTACACATTTAATATAAGTTTCTGATGTTAGAAATATTTTACTTTCATTAGTTTGAAAAATGAAATACTCTCGTTAACCCTTATTAACTAATAATTCGGCATATTTAAATTTGTTCTATGTCATTACCAGTTTATTTTAACTTTTATAGACCATCCTCATGGTCTTGTGGTAAGAGGTTCTGAATACACTTCATTAAGTTCCGGGTTCGACCCGGTCGGACCATAGGCATTTTTCCTTAAAGAGAATTATTCCTGTAGTTCCCATGGTTTGGAATTTAGGTTAAGGACTCTACAACCACACACAGATTTATGTCAATTGTTATTGAGAGAATCTCAACTAATAAATGTATTAACTGAAAGTCTAATTTAAGAGAATCGTCAGATGACTGAAGGCAAGTAATGTCTCTTAAACCAAACAATAATAATTTAGCGCTTACTTCTGATGGAAATAAATTAGTTAATTTATAACATTAGTGTGTCAATCTATAGTAATCAATTTAGTGATAATCTTCTATATTTCAAATAATACCCTTAAGTTGATTAAACCTTTATATATGTTTTTATTATTATACTTGTAATACTATATTTTCATCCCAAACTCATTGACTGAAAAAAAAAGTTTTAAAACAATACACTGAAAATGATAAATTGTTCTGTTTTTGATCCTTCAACGAGTGTTTATAATTCATCATTAAACTTGAACCATAACATTCTTGGGTCTTCAGTTTCATTTATCATCGGCGTAACGTAACAGCTCTTTCAAGGTGCTCCAAACTAAAAAATGGTTACAATTCTGCTAATGCTATGGGAGAAAGCCAGAGATGTTATAAAAGACAACATGGTGGTATTCAACAAAAAAATAAAATAAAAATACATGTGTTTTTTTTGCACATTATCTTTTATTCATTAAATTTTGTATGATAATTCATTACATATTTTCAAATAATAGTGTCCCGGGCCGTAGCTGAATGGTGTATGCATCGAGCCTTGGTACAGAGCTACGAAACGTGTGCTGGTTTGAGTCCCAATTCTCTCATTCAGGAAGTAGTTTTTTCATATGGAAATTCGACCAGTTTGGGACCGGTGCCCACCCAGTATCGTGAGGAATTCGGATAGCTAGAATGAGTAAGTAACGTGAGTAAAACACCAAGAAATTGGGACTGATAGTAAATATCAATAAAACTAGATATTGTCACACAAAGAATTACATTATGGACAGCTAATGACAAATGAGGGAAATTTCGAAGAAGTGGCTGAATTCAGATACCTAGGAACAATAATGACAAATAGGAATATACAAAAATAAATTACACATAAGTTTAATTCTGAAAATGCATGCTATTATGCATTACAGGGACTCTCGTCCAACTCCTTTAAAAAAAACATTAAACTGAAAATATATAAAACTGTTATTCTACCCAGTTATATTATGGATGCGAAACATGGGTTCTTACATTATGCATTACAGGGACTCTTCTCCTCCCAACTCCTTTTAAAAAAAACGTTAAACTGAAAATATATAAAACTGTCATTCTACCAGTTATATTATATGGATGCGAAACATGGGCTCTTATGTTTAGGGAGGAAAAGAGATTACGATTATTTGAGAATAAAATTCTTAGGACAATTTTTGGACCAAAGAGAGATGAATAGACAGGTGAATGGAGAAGACTACAAAAGAGAAGTACATGATATGTATAGGAAGCCAGATATAATAAGAACTCTAAGTCTCGTAGACTGCAATGGGCAGAACATGTGGCACGAATGAGGAATGAAAGACGTGCATGGAAGCTTCTTGTAGGAAAACCAGAGGAAAACGTCCAGATGGTAGACCAATAATGAGGTGGGATAATTACATTAACCATGATTTGAGGAAGTAGATTATGCAAGGAATGATTGGAAAACATTAGCTGAGGATAAGAATGTTTGGAGAGCTTATGTCCGCGCGGCCCTGAACCTATGGGTTCGTAGTATCAGTGAGTTGCTTAATTAGTTAGTTGGAATAAGAAGTGGGTCCAGGTTAAGAAAACCAATTACGCATATAACAGCTAGGGGACGAAGCATGCAGACCATATATCACCTCTATACTGATTGGCTGATCGTCTACCCTCTGTGTTTAACAATGTGGATGTGAGGACAATAATCGGATGTTAGGCCAAGGGCCTTCTAGATCTGTCTCTTAGTTAATATGAATAGACTAGTAATTATGATGATCTTGAAGAAGATTTTCGGGCTGTAGGACGTTGTCGTAAGGCTTGTAGTTCCCCTGCGTCTGACGCAGTCTCTGGCGAAACGTCGGGGAACTACAAGCCTCACGACCACGGCCTACAGCCCGAAAATCTTCTTCAAGATCATCATGGCAACTCCGGCCGTCAAAATCTACGTCAATAGACTAGTAATTATTTTGTTAGCGCTTCCAAAATATGTGCTTATGTATGTAACTTAGTTGTAGCTTATACATTTATGTAACTTGGTTAGATTGTAAAACTATTATTATTATTATTATTATTATTATTATTATTATTATTATTATTATCATCATCATCATCATAATCATCATCATCATTACTGGCTCGTAATAAATGGGTCGAGTTGAATCCCGGTTGAGTCAAGTTTCCCGAGTGACTTTTTTCCGGGTTTTTTCCCTCACTTATAAGATAAATCTCAGGAATATTTAGGGCCCAAATAGTCCCCGAACATCATGTGGCCATCACAAGCATTATCATATTCGCCATGTTTAGTGTGAATGTGTGTGAATGTATGTTTCTTCTTAATGTTGTGTTGTTTCGAAAGAGATCCTGTCATTGAATTGATCACTCATTAGGGGAGGCCTTCCATGTCCTTGCAAGGTCAAAAAAAAGTATGTGTGTGATCCGTAGTGCACGTCTTTCATTCCTCATTCAGAACATGTGGCACAAATGGGGAATGAAAGACGTGCATGGAAGCTTCTTGTAGGAAAACCACAGGGAAAACGCTCAGGTCGTAGACCAAGAATGAGGTGGGAGAATAACATTAACCATGATTTGAGGGAAATAAATTATACAGGGAATGGTAGGAAAACATTAGCTCAGAATAGGGATGTATGGAGAGATTATGTCTGCGCGGCCATGAACCTTCAGGTTCGATAATGCCAGTGAGTTAGTTAGTGATCTATATCCAGTATACGTAGTTTAAAATCCCTCTCCGAGAGGTCATTACACTACTTTCAGGCCCGGATGGCGTGTGACATGTGAAAAGTGCCAATAAAATGAGTGGCTGTAATCAATTAATGAGATGGAAGTACTATTAGTATTATTATTATTGTATTGTTATTATTAGTATTATAATCTAGTTTTTATCTCTTTGGGCATTTTAGCATTGCCTGATTTTTATGTAAGAAGGGGAGCTAACCCATCGCTACAACCCCCAATCTGGAGGACCAGGTTATTTGTTTTCGACGTTTTCTTCCCCTAATCTTTGGCGTACTTGTAACCCACTTCTGAGGTTGGGGCGCCTGGAAGGCGGGGTTACGTTGCCCCGATGGTATGATGGGTGATGATGATGATAATGGTGCGCCAGGAGAGTCGCTAATCCTAAGCTTAACCTAAGATGAATATGAATGATGATGATTGCGATAGCCATATGATTTCGGGGACCGTTTGGGCCTTAAAGTTTTCCTGACATTTGTCTTACAGGTCTTATTATTATTATTATTATTATTATTATTATTATTATTATTATTATTATTATTATTATTATTATTATTATTATTAACGTCGTCATAAACTCGAATTTGGATCAAAGTAAACTCTTTCGTTATTTAGGCTAACATTTAATACACCATACCGAAAAATACTTCACAATTAAAATTTCAATAATGCCCTTAAGAGAATGAATCAAGTTTTAACAATAAATATGGACTTTGAATATAGAAATCATTCCAGATTAAAAGCATACAAAGTTGTGAATTACGTGTAAATCATTTAGGGCACATAAAACAATCTCGATCCATGATACGCAAGGCAGGCATACATGTCATAACATGGATAATTCTCGGCAGGTACGTCCAAGTCGTGGGGTGGACATCATATATTATAAGTTCTGCTGAGGACCCAGTGATTCAGGGTATAATGAATTTTCCGTCCACAGGGATACGTGCGAAGATTTCAACGGCCTTCGAGCAAGATGGAATCTACAACATATCAACGAGGTTTGAAGGACGGAAGATGCACTTTTCCTCCAGGAGTTTAATGTGGAGGCCCATCTCCGGGGTAACAAGGAGAAAGACTCCTACGGTTAGGGAGGACAGGGTAGTCCTCTTATTAGGGGTTAGTACAGGAGAAAGTAGGCTTGAAGACTTTGAAATGACCTCATCATCCAGCTTTCCCTGCGTCGTGTTGGTAGCCCGATCAGGGGAGATAAATCTTCTTCTTCTTCTTCCTTTCCAGGATTAGGACAATGCGACCTCTTCCGGTCTCAAGTCCATCGTTTCCTTGGTCGTCCCAAAGATCTTTTTTCCATATGATTTGTAGGCGTTGATCTTTTTTGGGTAATCTTGTATTGTCCATTCTGTCTAAATGTTCTTTCCATCGGTATTTGTGCTCGTCTAGTTTATCGAGTATTGAAAATATATCCAGTTCAGTTCTTATTGATTCATTGTGCAATCTATTCATGCGTGTACATCCTTTTACGGATCTTAAAAATTTCATTTCAGTGGCTTGAATGTGTGAGATATCTTTTTTGTAAGTACCCAAGATTCAGATTCATATAAAAGAAAAGGAACAGCCATAATTTTATAAAACGTGAGCTGAGTTTCTCTTCGAGTCTTTCGGAGGTTTCTTCTTATGGTGCCACACATCATTTGATATCGGTTTAATTTTTTTGTGTATATCACAATCGTAGCTGTATGTTGTATCTGAACCAAGATAGTTAAAGTGTGCTATCTGTTCTATTATTTCATTATTGATTACTATTTTTGCTCTGACTGGCACTTTGCCCTGAAAAGCCATAATTTTAGTTTTTGAAGTTGAGACTTTGAGATTATAATAGATTCCTAATTGATTCATTCATCAAACATGTAAATGGCTCTTTGGTAAATCATCCTCTGACTTCTTTCTGTATCTTCCCACCCACCCATGATCGTCTGCATACATTAAAAAATTCATATACATTTCGTTATTGAATTGTATTCCTATGGGACTTGATTTTTTCCATTTTCGTATAACCTCGTCAAAATATATATTAAACAATGTAGGTGATAATGTACACCCTTGTCGAACTCACTCCTTGTATTTATTAAAATTACCTCTTTTTACTCATAGCAATAACGGGACTCCTGTTAAGATGGACGATCATTGCAATGAAGATAGACAACATCATAAATGTGTTTTTTAAGAGAAGAATAGCAGGACAAATAAACCTTTAAAGAGATCATAATCCGCAATAACCTACCGACATTAGAGAACAATTACTAATAAGAAGTCCTATATGAATTAACAAATACAATTGATAGAGACGACAAATTAAAAATGGTTTCAACATATAAATAAAATGGAGATATCTCGGTCTATCGAAGCAGTACAATATATTCCCAAGAGGTAAAATAACTTCTGTTGCGACCCCCCCCCCATGACCAGATGGAGGGATATGCTTTAAGTCAACATAGGCTTTTTTATTTTTATGTGAACTACATGGTCTTTATAGGAAGTCAGATATAATAAGAACAGTTAAGTTTTGTAGACTGCGATGGGTAGGACATGTGGCACGAATGGAGAATGAACGACATGCATGGAAGCTTCTTGTAGGAAAATCGGAGGGAAAACGTCCAGTTGGGAGACCAAGAATGAGGTGGGAGAATAGCATTAACTATGATTTGAGGGAAGTAGATTATACAGGGTGATTAGAAAACATTAGTTCAGGATAGGGATGTATGGAGAGCTTATGTCCGCACGGCCATGAACCTACGGGTTCGATAGTGCCAGTGAGTTAGAGTTAACTACAAGCATAATTAGAACATTACAAGCTGAAGATAATCACGAGAAAAAAAAATGAGGCAAAGAAATATTTTCGAGTCCAACTATCTAAGACTGTGGCTTATGGTAGTGAATTGATGTCGCGATCCACCAGTGGGTTGTGATTAACATGTTACCTATGTTATTGTATAGTTGTTGGGTTAGTGGAATTGTTTTCACTTTCACTGGCCCACTTGTTGGCTGGCTCACGACTCGACATACTTACATTATGAAGTTAGTCCAACTCGTTCCACCATTAGCATTATTCCACCGCCCAAGTGATTCCAATCTTTATGTATTTTCAGTAAATCATATCTACGATCTTACAAAATATTATCCTACACGTGAAATATTGTTATTTCAGGATCACCCTAATTCCGGTTCCTTAAAAACTACATTTAATAATCTCAGTTTTTACTTTTTTGACAGTTATGGAATCGAAACTTGCATTTCAAAATAAAACCCAATGAGCGACGATATAATTGTACTGTTATTTATTATCACTTTTATATTCGTTTTTTATAATGATGGTCTTAATTTTGTATACATATATAATTAACACCATCATATATATATATCTACCGCTGTGGTCTCGAGGTAGCGTGCTGCCTTGTCACGCAGTGGGCCCGGGTTCAATACCCGGTCGGGGCAGTTTTTCTGGGTAAGGTTTTTATCGGGATTTTTCCTTACCTGTAAGACAAATGTCAGGAAAACTTTAAAGCCCAAACGGTCCCCGAAATCATATGGCCATCATCATCATCCTTCACCGGTGTGGAAAGCAACGAGAAGCTAACACAGCTACAATTCCCTAATAAATGTATGCATGTATGTATGCCTGCCTTTGTGCATGTACGTACATGTGTATGTGCCGCCATAAGTCTCGAACACCTGGAACAATTTCAGCCAATTTTGGTATACATAAATTAGGATCCGACAATGTATCTGTAAGCTGTAAAATGCCGGTACCTCTAGACCCCTAGGGGAAAGAGGGGATATAACAGGCCACACGGCCTAATACTTGCATAGATGATGATTATATATATATATATATGCATATATATAATCATCATCTATGCAAGTATTAGGCCGTGTGGCCTGTTACGGTCTCAAAGAGGAATTTTCCATCCAGCGCTTTTTCGGACGTTCCAGCGATCTTTTGCCTTGGGGGCAGTAACGAAGCATGGCTTTTGGAATTCTATGAGACGGCATTCGTTGAAGATGGGCTTTCCAATTGTTCTGGTAGTTTTGTATATGGTGAAGAATAGGTTCTACATCCAACTCTTCCATAATTTCTTCATTTCTTATATGGTCCTACTTTGTATAGCCTGCTGTACGGCGCATAAATCGCATCTCAGTTGCTGTTATTCGGCTTTCATCTCTTCTTCGTATTGTCCATGCTTCACTACCATATCTTAATGCTGGTCTTACGAGAACCTTATAAAGTCGTAACCTTGTGTTCTTCTGTACCAAAGATGGTTTCATTATACTGTTAATTATTCCCGTTGTTTTTTGTGAAATTTGTGATTTTTTATATAACTTATCAGCTTCATCTATCATATATATATAATAGCACCAATTTACCTCTTATTGGCCTAATACAAAAATGACTTCACGGACCCTTGAACTGTGTGGGAGCTATATATCTATTTACGTTTAGTTTGTTTACATCAGGATTTGATTTAATTAATCCATATATAAAAATCAGATTTGAGAATAAAGTTCTTAGGAAAATTTTTGGCCTAGAAAGAGATGAAAAGGCAGGTGGATGGAGAAAACTACATAAGTATAGAAAACCAGTTTACAGTATAGTAAGAACAGTTAAGTCTCGTAGACTGCAATGGGCAGGACATGTGGCACGTATAAGGGATGAAAGAGGTGCATAGAAGCTTCTTGTAGGAAAACCAGAGCGAAAACGCCCAGTTCTAGACCAAGAATGAGGTGGGAGAATAACATTAACTATGATTTGAGGGAAGTAGATTATAGAGGGGATGATTGGAAAACATTAGCTCAGGGTAGGGATATATGGAGAGCTTATGTCCGCACGGCCATGAACCTACGTGTTCGATAGAGGCAGTGAGTTAGTTAGTTAGTTAGTATATATATATATATCCATCCATAGTAATTCTGCCCGAAGGCAGGTCCTTCACTGCAATCATATCATTTTCATGCTATGCTTGCAGCTTTACTAGGGAATTGTAGGTGTGGTAGCTTCCCGTTGCTTTCCACACCGGTGAAGGATGATGATGATGATGATGGTGATGGTGATAAGGATGATGATGATGGTGATGATAAAGATGATGATGGCCATATTATTTCGGGGACCGTTTGGGCCTTAAAGTTTTCCTGGCATTTGTCTTACAGTTGAGGAAAAACCCCGATAAAAACCTCACCCAGAAAAACTGCCCCGACCGGGGATCGAACCCGGGCCCACTGCGTAACAAGGCAGCACGCTACCTCGAGACCACAGCGGTGGACATTATATATATATATATATATATATATATATATATATATATATATATAGATATTATAAATATATTTTTAACATTTGGCAATGAAGGCAAATATGATATGAAAAGAAAAAAGAATGCTTGAGTCGTGATTTGAACTCGAGTCACTTTAGAGACTCGAGTTCAAATCCCGACTCAAGCATTCTTTTTTCTTTTCATATCATATATATATATGTGTATATATATAAGTATATATATATATATATGAAAATCAGAGTAAAATGGATTTGCGTGGTTTTTAGACAAAGGTTACAATATGAAAGGCCAAAAGAGTTGCTGACGCTGAAAGCTAAGAAAACAATACGTATTCGCAGAATTGTTTCCTTGATTCTGTGTTCAGTTTCAACTAGTTACAATATTTTATGAATTGAAGAAAACAAACTTCTTAAGTAAATTCCCTATATCATAGTTATCTGTTGGACTCGTACCAGATAATTTTAATGGTTCCGTTGTGATTCTGAGAATCGTGTCCGTTGAAAGTTATTATTTATTACTATCTGTGTTGAAGGGAATCTCCCGTGAACATTATGCAATTCATTTAATATATTGCGTTAAATTGTTCTCCCATGACCATTGTTAGACAAACAATATCTCACTGATCTAGATCAACGGTATTCAACCTTTTTTCCTCCACGTATCACTAAAAACACATTTTAATTTTGTCCGGATTTATTCTCACTTCACTTTACACACATTATTAACACTTTCAAATTGTTAGTACAAGATTTAATGAACACTTTAAGGAATTTAAATATAATGTGGTTAAATTCAGATTTTCCAAACGTATAAGAGAATCAAGTCACCAATTTAATACAATCGATAAGGTGTTATAAGTGTTATGAATACATAGTCTTTTATATAGATTTTTTTATTGTTTTATAGATTATTTTAATTATTCAAGCAAAGTCTTTTGAAATAGAGTTTAGACATTCAAAGTCTGTTGAGATAGAGTATAGTTCAGAGCAAAGTCTTGCTTAAGCTAACTGTAAACATCCCTACATTTAGTTTATTGGAATGTTAGTTGGTACAGTTAGGGTGACTAGAGGTCAAATTGAGTATATAACACTTGAGAAGTGAGGGTCTCGTGTCTGTCTGTGTGTGTAAACGGCTGAAGGGTAAGTCACCGACCATTTTTCTTAATAATGTAGTCCATTTCTTTTATATTTGTATCAAGTACCATTAACATTTTTGAAACTATATGTTAGAAAAAGGGATACAACATTTTTTTAATCATGTAGATTTGGTTAGATTTAAAAATTCCACAACTCCCTCTCTCTCAACCCCCCCCCCAAGAAAGTACTGTAGTTTTTAATATAGGCTTAGATTAGTTATTTAGGGCTAGAATACTTAGGGATTCTAATTATTTATACCTTAGTAATAAAATAGTTTAAAAGAAGACTCCATTTGTTTACTTCAAAACATGTATACTGTACATCCTCATACTAACGCTCGGCTAGATAAACGCTACCAGATTTTCCAAGTCCCGAAGGTCCTTTAAGCCTAAGAAATCCAGTTGGGTTTATAATAATAAGTTATCCACAAATAAAACAAAAACTTGAAAATCAATATCCTGGAAGAAATAGATATAGTAAAAGAAGCCAAGAACGTATAATTACTAAATGAGAACATATTCAGTTTTTATATTTTACACTTTTACGCATTATTAAATAAATGTCCAGATGGGGTCAGAATTTTTAAACTTTTCTAAAACATCTGGCAACGCCATGACTCTGGAGTCGACCTAAGCTCTAACTGAAATCAGTACTATTAGACTTTTTCTGGGGACAAATCCGGCGTCTCGCAGTGCTGACAACTCGACTGACATCTAGTGTTGTTTATCTAGAAAGGTAGGACTTTAATCGCCTGCTGAACCTTCCACCTCACTTTTAGCGGGTTCTGAAGGAATAAAGCTATTGAGGTTGTTCTCATGGAAATATTAAAAAAAAAATGTTTTACAGATTTTCACTGATTCTATCTAATAGACATCAAAAAACACCATTACAAAAAATGTATATATATATATATATATATATATATATATATATATATATATATGCCTGCTGCCTTTTATTTATTTATTTATTTATTTATTTTACCTGATGGAGTTAAGACCGTAAGGTCTTCTCTTCCACTTCACCAGGGTTAAATTATACGTACATACTATAAGAATTATCATTGATACGTAATACGTATAGACTATACAATATAAATTTGACAAGGGTAAGAAAGAAAAATAGTAATAATAATAATAATAATAATAATAATAATAGTAATAATAATAATCCATAGTAATTCTGCCCGAAGATAGGTCCTTCACTGCAATCATAGCATTTTCATGCTATGCTTGCAGATTTACTAGGGAATTGCGTAGGTGTGGTAGCTTCAATAATAATAATAATAATAATAATAATAATAATAATAATAATAATAATAATAATAGTAATAATAATAACAAACATAATAACCTATAATTAGATTAAGTAAAAGGCTTGGTAAAGAAAGTTTAAAATATAAAGGAATAATTAAAGTATACCTGGAACACGGTTATATATTATATTAAAAGTAAAGTAAAGTGCTCCCACAACAGACCCGGAGGCCCTTGGGGTAGTAGGAGGTTAAGGCTCCCATTTTTTCTAGACAATCGGCACTTTATGTAAGCCGGGTTGTCAGCCCTGCGTGACGACCACCTTTGCCCCCAGAACAAGCGTCTGGTACTCATTTACGTTAGAGGCTGAGTCGACCCCAGGGCCATAGTGCCGCCAGAAGGTTTGGGTCAGTTTAAAAATCCTGACCCCTACGGGACTTGAACCCTCGACCCTCCGGCTTGTAGTTATATGAAGTGAGTTTTTTTAAAACTGTTTTTGAGTCGGGCAGTCCTTGATATACGAGGGGAGGGAATTCAGAGTTGTGTGGCTGAAACAAGGAATGACGAGGAATAATGTAGAGGGATAGGTAGCTATATTTAAATTTTCTCTGGATCGTATGTCACGCAGCGGGCCGGGTTCGATTCCAGGTCGGGACAGACTCCTGGGTGAGGTTTTTTCGGGGTTTTTCCTCACCTGTAAGACAAATGTCAGGAAGCTGAGGGCAGAACGGTCCCCGAAAATCATCCGGCCATCATCATCATCCTTCACCGGTGTGGAAACCAACGGGAAGCTACCTCACCTGTAATTCTCTAGTAAAGCTGCAAAGCATAGCATGAAAATGCTATGATTGCTTGAAAGACCCGCCTTCGGGCAGAATTACTATGGATGGATGGATATATAGGCCTATATGTATATGTGTGTCTTTTATCGCCCTATCGTCCGCAATTATTGTTTTATTGGAACCAAAATTGGCATATAGCAATTGATAAAAAACAAATAGGGTAGAGTTTCTGAACCAGCAATATCGAAACAACAGGATCATCGACCACCTCGCTCTAGCGGCCGTAATTTTCGAGTTTTGACAACGAAACTCAGTGTAGACTGTTAAAATAGAACTAAGAATGTATTATCTAAAAGTTAGCGAAATTCAACCATTAAAAGTGGAATTTTATCTGAAAACCTAAATTAAAAAAAAATTAATTCGACTTATATTAAACAGGAACTGACGCTTAGTAACAAATTACGAAAATTTTGAAGAAGTATTGGAATTCAAATACCTAAAATAAATAATTTTATTATAGGAGAAATTAAGTCCAGAAATAAATTAAACATAGCCTCAACTCTGAAACGCACACTATTATCACTATTATGCACTACAGAGCCTCTTATAAACTAAGGGGATAAGGGAGTCTGTATATATATATATATATATATCATTATCATCAGTATCAAGGATTAGACCTTAAGGTTTGTTCCGATCTCATGCTAGAAATGGTCTGTCCAACTTTTACTGGGTCTTCCTACATTTCTTCGTCCTAGTGCTTTGTAATGAAGAATCTGTTTCGGAATTCAGTTGTTATCTGTTCTATTGATGTGGTCCATTCATTTATCTCTGTATTGTGTAATTAAATCTAATAGTTTGAATGTATTTAGTTCACTTCGAATATTTTCATTTCGTTTTCGATCTGTTATTGTATAACCAGCCACACTCCTCAGAAACCTCATTTCTGACGTTTCCATTCTTCGTTCCTTGTTTTTGGTTAGGACCCAGTGTTCCGATCCATATAGTAGTGTTGGAACCGCCATTGTTTTATAAAAATTTTAAAGTGTCTCCTTTCTAGTTCCTTCGAGATTTCGTTTTATGGTGCCATACATATAATTACATTTATTTATTTTGTTTTTAATGTCTTCACTTTTTTTATATGACATATTGTATCCCAGGTAATTAAAATTGCTCACCTGTTCTATTATTTTATTCACTAATTGAATTTTTACTCTTAGTGGCTCATACACTCGAAAAGCTAAAACTTTCGTTTTTAGAGTAGATATTTTAAAGTTGTATGTTTCACATATTTTACTTAATTTGTAAACTGCCCGTTGCCTCAGATATATATATATATATATATATATAACTTAATAACCTCTTCTGTAAATAGGTTGAACAAAAATGGTGATGAACACCCATGTCTCACTCCCTTTTATATTTGTTGTCCTCTTGCTATTATTACCGGCCGTGATGATATAGCAATATGCATACATGTATAACTAATCAATAATTTTTAATTGTGTTCTGATTTTCATATAAAATAAAATTTAATAATAGTAAGAGTAATGTAACAAATGTGAATGTAATAAATATATTGTAAAATATATAATAGAGTAAATTAAATTAAAATAATGCCAGGAATGACATATTCTCCCGTCTTTCAAATACATACGAATATTTATGTTTTTTTTATTAACGTTAATGTAATCACTTTGTATGTCTGTAAATCAAATATAGGTTATACATTTTCCTGAAGGACTTTTTATAGGCATAAAACCATGCGTAGTCCCATTCCTGGCGCCGGCACATTCTTTATCTCTGTCTTCAAATGGCAATCAATGAAATATGTGCATATTATATTGCGAAATAATTCACTATTTCCTTTTCAAACCACAAATACTTTTTTCCATTCATAAAAAAAATTGGTTTGCAAAATGAATCTACAAAATACTATCAAATGTTTGTTTTATCATCTGAAAATGTGGTTTTCCTCTGACGTCCATAAATTTGAAGCCGCTTCCTTATATCCACATTAAACAGACTGTAGTGTCGTATGTGTTCTGCCTCCATTGTCTACATTCAAAGTCACAGACATTGTTTTCTTACCCTAATATGGCATTCAAGATATTCCAAAAGTAATGATCTAAATTTTAGAAATAGGAAATAAATGTTAGTCATGTAAGAACTGCGTAAACTAACTGGATTCCTCAGTTATTTTACGGAATATATATTTAGTTTGTTATTTATATCGTACGTAAAACTTGGACCGTGACTCGAAATGACATTGACAAATTGCAGGTTACAGAAATTAGGTATTTGAGATCAGTTAAAGTTTGTACTAGGTTGGATAAATTAAAAAAATGAGGATATAAGAAAATAATTACATGTAATATCATTAGAGGAAAGTAATGATGATCTTGAAGATGATTTCCTGGCTGTCTTGAGACAAGTAACCCTTGGGGATGCCAGACGCAGTCTCTGGCGAAACGACGGGGAACTTCAAGCCAGGATTATCATTATAGAAATCAATGAATTGAACAACTAGAAAAAATGGACTGCAATCGTATTCCTAGAAGAATTCTTGATTATAAACCTGAAGTAGAGATTTGGGAAGACTTTGGAAACATTGGTTCGAGAATATGTGAAGCCAGAACAAGTATAAAGAGACGCTAATCCCTGATTGAAGAAGAAGATATCGTATGTATCCCGTTTGGTAACGAGAAAGTAGGTCTAAACGAAAAGGAAAATATTAAAATAGATACCTGACAGGTGCCGTCGTCCTGAACTACGTTATTTTTTTTAACTTTTAAGATATATAGACCTATCGAAAACCGGCTTCCATCTTCAGCAGAAGAATATGCGCTACTATCTGTTGTTGTTTAGTGTCGCTTTTGACGTCAGCGGATCTTCCAGTGTCACCGATAGTAATTAATAATAATCGATACTTTTAAAATTGATATCAAATTCCGTTGAGGTGAATAGTCATACGATAAAAATAAAAATTTTAAATGTACCTGTTGGCAGGTGCCGTCGTCCTCAACTTTGTTAAAATTATGTATTTAAAATATTGAAGGCCTTTCGGAAGTTAACTTCCATCATCAGCAGGATGAGTGTGCGTTACTAATAGATGTATCTAAGATGTTGTAGACGCTGATGGTCTTGGTGCATCGCTAGCAGGAACTGACTGGTTTTTAAATATCTCGCATAGTGGATTGTATGTTTGGGGAGTGTTCTCATTTAGTAATAATGTGTTGTTGATTTATTTTATGATTTTAAGTTCTTGCAGTACGTTTATTTTCGCTGGAATTCCTTCTCTGTGAACTATTGATAGGGTATTTTCTATCGAGTCACCGAATGGACTCACACTAGACATGTTCAGAGTTTGGCAAGTGTTGGGCTGCCGCATTGATGTTAGTCGCATTGCACATGATGCCCACATCGAGGTACAAAATATATATACAAGTGCAATGTACGATCCACCAATCATCATATTAGATATGTTAGTGTTTCAATTATGAATTTATCAAAAAGCTGCTTTCTTTAGAGACATGGTGTAATAGTTATTTGTGCTCCTATCTAAAAAAAAACAAAGACAATTTATATATTTTATTTTATGTCGGTCGCGGTGGTCTGGTGGTTATGTTCCTTGCCTCTAGTCCCGAATATCTAGTCCCGGGTTCATACCCGGCAGGGGTCGATGGATTTTTAGGTTGGAAAAATCAAAGATACAAGTTCTCCGGGAGGGACTTTAATCCGTGAATCCCGAGTCTGAAGATTTTCAGACTCCTAAAAGGACCATAAGCCTGAAGAGGTCTCTGTGCAAAATTTAACCGATCTTCATCCATCCAAGTAATATCTTAGTTGCTTACTAGATGTCTCATTGAAGCGATGTGCTAACCACATGTCATTCATTTACATATATAGGTAAATAAGTGTTCTTGGTTAAGAAACTCCCACTAGGAAGCATCTATTTCCCCACTGGGACATATGGGGTGCATATATAGTTTATACTCTGTATAATACATAAAGGAGAAACTTACTTATTGTAGTTGATTTCATATTTAAATGTGATGAACTTTCTTTATTCATGAGATTCAAAGCTCAAATTTGCAAACAAAGTGAAGTGTAATTGCTATGACGATATTCAACTAATCATAATACCATTATTTCTACTGTTTATATCTCCCTTTCTAATACATGTTTCGCTTACTGATTAGAAGTGATTTTTTACTTGGTTGTGAAAGTAATTATTTTTTTTATTTCATGTTTATATACAGATCATTTAATATCTAAAGCAGGAGATTTAGATGTAAATCTTAAATTAAAATAAATGAATAAATAAATATTCTAAAATTATTTAATACAAATTTAACATTGAATAGAATCTAAATATCTCATAAATTTGTTTGTTGGATAAAATAACATTTCTATAATTAAAAATATTTCTTAAAAAAATGCATAGATAAAAATCTAAATAATTACAAATAAGACTTATTTTACACTTTTTTTATTCAATGCCCCAGGTTGTCATTTCGACATTTGTGGTGTTCTCTCTAGCTTTGGCGTAATTGTAACCCGCTTCTGATATTGGGGCGCCTGGAAGGCCGGTTTACGCAGCCCCTATGATATGATGGGTGTTGACGGTGATAGTAGTGATGACAGGTTCAAGTCTTTAGATAGCCTTGCTTCATTGCTTTGTGGACTACTGTACCAGCAGAGTCCTTAATCCTAAACTTAATCTAAGACGAATGAATGATGGTGATTATGATGCCCATATGATGTTCGGGGACCGTTTAGGCCTTAAAGTTTCCTGACATTTGTCATGCAGGTGAGGAAAAGCCCCGATAAAACCTCATCCAGGAAGCTTGTCCCGACCGGAGATGGAACCCGGGCCCGTTGCACGCTACCTCGAGACCACAGCGCAGCGGTGGATTTTATTTTAAACATTGCTGAGTAAATTTATAAAATCATATTTTTTGTTAACTTTAAATAAATATTCATCCATCCATAGTAATTCTTCCCGACGGCAAGTCTTTCACTGCAGTCATAGCATTTCCATGCTATGCTTGCAGCTTTACTTGGGAATTGTAGGTGTGATTGTAGGTGTGGTAGCTTCCCGTTGCTTTCCACACCGGCGAAGGATGATGATGATGACGATAATGATAAGGATGATGATGGCCATGTGGTTTCGGGACCGTTTGGGCCTTAAAGTTGTCCTGACATTTGTCTTTCAGGTGAGGAAGAACCTCGATAAAAACCTCATCCAGAAAAACTGCCCCGACCGGGGATCGAACCCGGGCCCGCTGCGTGACATGGCCGCACGCTGCCTCCAGACCACAGCTGTGGACTATATAAGTATAAATAATTTAATTTTACATTATTAAAATAGACGAAGTAAACTTTATTTTAATTGGTATTGACAGCAATTAATACTCTCATATTACCAATTAGAATAGATTTAATCAGTGGCGTGCGGTGGTCAGAGCAATTACCCTGTATGACGAGAAAATGTGCCTTATAGTTTATATAAACGTTCATTCCGAATTATTCAGTTTACAAATGGTATGATACTAAAATGCCTTGTATTTTTTTTTGTTAGATCCGGTAAATCTGGAGATGGCCTACCTTGTTGTATGAGGTCATTTTTCTTGTTAAAAGGTCTGCTGCACGAAAATGGTCTCGTTTGTACATTATACAGTCACTTACATTCATTTTTACTAAATTGACAAATCACATTCATCAGTAACAGTAAAAATATAATAATAATGCGTTTGAGCGAACTCAGTGTCGATATTAAATTCAAATGTTGCTTTCCACAAATAATATATAGGCTACACGTTCGTAATAATCCATTTGTTGTTATTCAGTTATACAATATAAATGAAGCATCCTTAAATTAACAGGATGCTATAGCTGACAAAACGTACCGCATAATTTTAATTTTATTTATTTATTTTTATATTTTGTAAAAATGTAATTAGCATAAATTAAATATTATAAATTAAGAAATGTTATTTCGAAAAAAAATTCTGTTATTGAGGAATTGGCGCTTCCCAAATCAGTCAGTCACGTTTTTTTTTTATCAAATGTATTCTTATTCGAGCTGTGACGTTAACTGGGTACAGCTAGTTGGTATTTAATAAAAAGTCAATGGAACAATGGAATAAGACACAAGCTTCGTCTAGTGGATTATCGCTGGAGGTAGCAGGCAATTATGCAACTGATTCATCTGTGGCGTAGTAGCTGGTGTTGGTGGGGATAACATAGAGAAAACAATCTCATCTGTTTCTCTATGGAGATAATGTGGATACGCAAATGGCTCCATCAAACCGAATGCGATACAAGTCTGCTGGCTGGGCGGAAATTTTGAATTTGTATGTTCACGTGTAATTGATTTGAATGGAATTTGGCAAATGTGTTATTTTTTAAATTCAAAATTAATAATATACGAATTACCCCAGCAGTACTGGGGTAGCTGAGGTTGAATGCACGCCACTAGATTTAATATGATGAATAGGAATCAACCAATAGGAATAAATATTGTGGTCATGTGAAATAATAAATCTCTAAAAAGTTTTTACGGCTATTTCATCATTCCTTGGATAGAATTTGTCTTGGCAGATTGATTGGACACCACTGTCCATAGGAAATTAATCTCCTATATTGGGTTAAGATATTAATAATTTTGAAATGAATAACGATAATAATCTAAATATACGTGAAATACAAATAAAGAAGAAGAAAATAATATGTGATGATTATTCCATCACAAAACTTAGTCTGGTTGGAAGAAGAGGAAATAACGATAAATGAATCCAAATTATTTATCGAACAAAATAATTTATTTTTGGAGGGAAGGCTTCTACTGGATACCTTAATCCTGGGGACTATAGAAAGGTGACCAGACGTCACGATTTTAGCTGGACAGTCCCGATTTTTAACAATTTGTCGCGCATCCCGCGGCGTTATAAAAAAGTCCTGATTTTTGGAGAGAATGCACAAGTTAGGGATCGGCGGGAGAACGGAAAGGGAATATACGGTTTTCGGCGGTCATGTGGCTACTTCGCCAGGATATGAGTTTTGTATTATTTTTGTTAATTTTATAATGTTATATTTTAATAATAACAAATAACTGTTGAGAACTGATTATCGAGAACTGCTTATCAAAGTTTGCATTGTTGATCAGTTGTTACAATTCAACCACCATTGTTTGGTAAATAAAATGTGGATATCAGTAAAATCACAGTATTGAGTGATGAGACTTTGAAAGCCATTTTATGTGTAAAATATAATTTAACAAATTCTTGTGAAACATTTCATGACATTTTAAACAAAGACGTCTAGTAAAAAAAATTCACTCGAATGCGAAATATGCAAATAATAAAATAATACCGGTACTATACATAATGTTTAATGTATTATTTGTAAATTGTACTTATGTTGAAATTAAGATAAATATATTACAATACAATTTTTACCTTCTATGACATTTTTTGTTGCTCCATATAGACACAAATTTTAATTAAGGACCCCCTCCCCGGTCAATGGTGTCCCGCTTTACCAATGTTAAAATCTGGTCACCTTACACTAGAAGCAAGGAACATAACCATTAGACCACCGGGTACTTAAAAAATTATAAAAATTCTCCCTCTCTCTCATCCTGAAATCTATTTATTCATCTCTCATTGTAGATCGTCTTCATCTCTTACACAATTAAAAATTGGTTTAAAAAAATTATAAAAAATAAAATATAAAAAAACACAAACACACATAAACCCTCCTTCTATTTAGCTTTACAATTATATGAAAATTGTAATTATTAAGGGGCAGATTTCTGTGACTTAAAAAATGGAAAATATGCATGCATTTATGACCTAAAAAAAGGTTTAAATATGACCTAAAAAGACATAAATATGATCTTATAATTGAGTGAATTTTTTACCCATACTATATTAATTGTTCATTCATATACTACATTTTCAATTGTATCATAAGAAAAAGGAAATCTTCTGTTGCCCAGTGCAAACGTTTGCTACCTGTTAACAGAAACCTTCGAAACAAGTGAACTGTGAAACTGACGATTTTTATACAGATACAATGTTGGTTATTTCCAATCGCCTGATGACTAGGCTATTAAAAACCCCAAAATATGACCAAAATATGACTTTATCATAAAAATAAGCAGAAGTATGACCAAAGATCTGATAAAGTGAAAAATATGACTTTTAAGACCCAATAAAAAAACTCTTAATCTTAATAATAAGGCATATGTAAATGTTTTTACTTACTTGAAGCTTAGAATATAGGCTTTGGTAAAAATATGACATGTCATAGGAATCCTCCCCTTAGTAATTAGTATATATTTTAGGCCACCTAATTACTTGCTCATCATTAATTCTATGATATATGTAGCATAATTATATTACCTTTGTCTGAGTGGAAGACAATGTCTAAAGACCTTAACTCGCTAGTAAAATGAATGAATAAATAATTGTCTTCTATTGATCAATGCGGTAGACCAAGAATGAGGTGAGAGAATAACATTAACTATGCTTTGAGGGAAGTAGATTATACAGGATATGATTGGAAAACATTAGCACAGGATAGGGATTATGGAGAGCTTATGTCCTCGCGGCTATGAACCTATGGGCTCGATCATGCCAGCAAGGGTTAGTTCTATTGGTCAATTCAGTATAATCATTCATCGGCCACGGTGGATTAATGGTTATGCTCCTTGCGTCTGGTCCCGAGGGTCGCGAGTTCAAACCCGGCCGGTGTCGATGGATTTTTTCAGGAATGAAAAATCCAAAGAGCAAGTCCTACGTGAGAGTCTTTAAGCAGTGGGTCCCGAGTCTGAAGGTTTTCAGGCTCGTAAAGGATCATTTAGCTTGAATAAAAATGCCTGTAAGCAAAATTTGCCGATCTCACCATCCTAGTAATACCTTAGTTGTCTGCTAGATGTCTCATTGGACCTGTATGTTGACCGCATATCAATCATGACATCTATGGGCAAATAAGCGTAACTAGATTAAGTTTGATCTAGTAAATCCTAGCAAATGAGATGCTATGGCTCACCAATGGGCTTCGCCATTATAATCATTCAATGGGTTTTTAACCCTTAAATTCGTAATGTATCCTTTTGGATACATCAGTTGATTCAGTTAATGTAATATTTTAAATAAATCAGAAGAAAACGAACAAAAATAAACCACTTAAATTTGTATCAAATTATACAATATACCTAATAATAACAGTTATACAAGATTCCGTTTTCACTGCGGTCCGCCACATTCGAATAACTAACAGAAGAAATTTGTGTTTTGCCAATTTAAGGGTTAAGGAACCTCATATACCAACTCTTGTCATCATCATCATCATCTTCCAGGGATTAAGCCTGTTGGCTCGTCCCGGTTTCATGAAATCTAGAATTATTAAAATTGTCCAGACCATCTTCTGTGTGGGCGACCAACATTTCTCCTTCCGCGCGGTTTATAATTTAGCAATCATTTTGGAAATCTTCCTTCTGGTATTCTATCAATATGTTCTTTCCAGTCGTTCCTATATTTAATTATTCGGTCTGTAAGTTTGAAAATATTTAGTTCCTTTCTTAAATCTTCATTTCTTTTCTTATCCAGCAGAGTATATCCTGCTATATTTCTTAAAAATCGCATTTCAGCTGCTTCCAATCTTTGTTCTTGTCTTTTAGTGATCGTCCAACATTCTGATCCATACACCAATACAAGAACAGCCATTACTTTATAAAATTTAATTTTTGTTTATTTTCTTGAGTTTTTAAGGGTTCTTTTAATAGTGCCACAAATTAGATTAAATGTATTTATTTTGTCATTAATATCTTCAATTTTAACATATGATAAATTGAAACCAAGATATTTAAAACTGTTCACCTGCTCTAAAATTTTATTAATTACTATTTTTGCTCTTAAGGTGTCATGTCCTTTAAATGCTAAATTTTTAGTTTTAGTCTTTGAAATTTGTAAATTGTAACTGGCACTTATTTTTTCCAAATTAAAAATAGCTCTTTGTAGATCATTTTCTGAACTGGAAATCACTACTTGATCATCAGAAAATAATATTGTATCCAACAGTTTATTATTTATTTTAAAATGTTTATTTAAATTAATCTGCCACTTTAACATAACCTCGTCTATATATAAATTAAAAAGAGAAGGTGATAAAGGACACCCTTGTCTGACACCACAATTTTGATGTTTAGATTTAATACCCCTGTCTATTACAATTTTATTATTTACATATAAATTCTGTATAGCCATAATCAAATTTTGTGAAAATTAAAAGAATGGAATGGGCCGGACACGTTCAAAGAATGGATAAAGTATGCATACCTAAGAAAGGGAGGGCGGAGCAGATATTTGGGAAGCGGCCAGTAGGAAAACTTATGAAAAGATGGTTGGACTAAGTGAAGGTAGATTGTTGTCAAACCCTGAACTGTAGGAAATGGCAACAGAGAGCATTGGATAGAGAAGATTGGAGGTCTCGCATCACGAAGGCCCGGGACTGTAACACCATTGGAAGAAGAAAAATAAGTATAACCATTCAGAAATATTAATATAGTTATGTTTTCAAATTAAAACGTCGTAATTAATGGGTTTAATAACATAGAGAACTAATAGCACCATCTTAATCACTTTTCTTCATCATGTTAATTGTTTCTAGAGGTTATGAAGATATACAAAGGTTCGTGCATCAAAAGAGCAATATATAAATAGAAGTTGAAATTTTAATGATAGCATAGAGCACTCAGAGGTACAGAATGTAATGAAAGTCAACTATATAAATTACTACACAACTTTTAAATCAAAAAGCAGCTTGTGTGATCTGATAACATTGTCAGGTTGATCCTGCCAACCACACCCAGCGCACTTCTGAATCTGCAAATTCAAGGATAGAGAAACTCTCCACATTAACTTATATGTAACCAGTTCTTTATATCGCTCCATTATTTATGTGTCCTTTTTTTATAAACAGGTATAATATATTATGCTTAAATTTTATAATACTACATATTAAATGAAAATAGGGTAATTGAATAACATTTCTTATCTCATATTTACAACATACGTTGTATGTCCCTGTTTATTGAAGCAAATAGAACTTTGTAAAAATATAAAAATCGTAATGCATTTATATGTAAGGGTAATAATAATAATAATAATAATAATAATAATAATAATAATAATAATAATAATAATAAAGTCGCGAATTAGGCTTTTATAGATCGGTTTCGGCCCCATCTAGCAGTCTTTTAAGAGGTCTTCCTGATCGACGATATCCTTCGGGTTTACATTGCAACATCATTTTTGGGATTCTTTAATTATCCATTCTTTTTACATGGTTTAACCAGTTTGATTTATATCAGTTGCGTTATTCTTCTATTGATTCTACTTCTAATTGTAATAATAATAATAATAATAATAATAATAATAATAATAATAATAATAATAATAATAATAATATACTAACTGGCACTATCGAACCCGTAAGTTCATGGCGCGAGAACATAAGCTCTCCATACATCCCTACCTTGAGCTAATATTTTCCAATCATCCCCTGTATAATCCACTTCCTTCAAATCATGGTTAATATTATTCTCCCACCACATTCTTGGTCTACCAACTGGGCGTTTTCTTTCTGGTTTTCTTACAAGAAGCTTTCAAGTCCATAATTCATTCCCCATTCGTGCCTATCGCAGTCTACGAGACTTAACTGGTCTTATTACATCTGGTTTCCTATAATGCTCACATAGCTCACTGTTATGAATACTTTTCCATTCGCCCATCTGTTCATCTCTCTTTCGTCCAAAATTTTCCCTAAGAACTTTACTCTCAAATTTTCTTAAATTATATTTTTTTTTACCTTGTCTTCCTCAACTACAATGCTTCTATTTAAAATGTTATTTGATTTCACTCTAGGCCTTTCGAAGCATGCTTCATCTTCTGGAGTTGTTGTAGTAGTATTGCTTCGAAAGGCGTAGAGTGAAATCAAATAAGATTTTAAATTGAAGTATTACAGTTGAGGAAGACGGTAGCATATAAGGCAAAAAAAAATTAAATTGTTATAACCTTAAAGGTATAAAAAACAATTATGAACTTAAAAAGTATAGTCTCAAATATTCGTATCTCATTTCTTTCCTTCAAGTAAGAATCCATCTTTCACATCCATATACTATAATTGGGAGAATAACAGTTGTATATATTTTTCAGTTAATTGTTTTTTAAGAGAAGTTGGAACGACGAAAATCTTTTTAATGCATAGTAGCATGGATTTCCAGAATTGAACCTATGTTTAACTTGTTTGTGCATGTCATTCCTACTTCTAATTATTGTTCCTAGTTATTTTAATTCAGCCACTTCTTCAAAACAACAACAATTATTATTATTATTATTATTATTATTATTATTATTATTATTATTATTATATTATTAATATTATTATTAAACCATTCAAACACGATGTAATATTGACGTTTGTGCCTTGTCTTGAATTCTATAATTGATTGCACGCTGGTGTGTAGAATCAGATGTCCGGGGTTTAAATCCCAGTTCAAGCGTTAATTTTTCTTTTCAAAATAAATGCTAAGCTTATTTGATCCTGTTTGATAATTCAATCCCTAATCTATCTCTTACTGCTTAAAATTCCATCGACTCAGGATGTTTTTCCATTCTACTTATTCTTCTTCGTACTTTACTTATTGTGTCCTGATGACTAGTTAGTTATTTTTATCCCTTAGTATCTAAAAGTCCACCGCTATGGTCTCGAGGTAGCGTGCTGCCTTGTCATGTAGCGGGCCCGGGTTCGATCCCGGTCGGGGCAGTTTTTGTGGGTGAGGCTTTTATCGGGGTTTTTCCTCACTTGTAAGACAAATGTCAGGAAAACTTTAAGGCCCAAACGGTCCCCGAAATCATATGGCCATCACCATCCTTATCATTATCATCAGCATCATCATCCTTCACCGGTGTGGAATGCAACGGGAAGCTACCACACCTACAATTCCCTAGTAAAGCTGCAAAGCATAACATGAAAATGCTATGATTGCAGTGAAGGACCTACCTTCAGGCAGAATTACTATGGATGGATAGATGGAGTATCTAAAACACAGCTTATTAATACAATACAATATACAAGTTACAATAAATGTTTAAAAACATGAAATGTTTGTAGTAAATTATATATAGCCTTTCTTTTATACAATAAAATAAAGTGCATTAAGTAATCAAAAACAGCCATTTTACGTGGCATACAAACCATAATGGAAATACAAAATGAGTGAAGAAGGAAAGATGAGTATAGATTCAGGTGTTTATATAGCGAAGTGTGTGGGAGAAGGTGAGATCCGGTACCGTCATGTAACCTAGTCTTGTCGATGTCTAAAACCATCTCACAAAATTACAGAAAACACACGTCGAGAAAGTTTTAAAGCCCATATTAAACTGATGAGTAAAATAAATCTTTAAAGTCGAGAAAAGTAGAAACTCCACATTCATTCAAGCGAAAAAAAAATACAAATTAGAGAAATTCTATTTTATAAAACAAGGATATGCAACTTTAACTTAGGCTATGTTTGGTACATTTATTGTACACTGCTCAAAAAAATTAGGAGATATTGTAGAATAACCTATTAAGACTATGTTTTTAGGAACAGTATTAGATGCAATTACTTTCTATTACTCCAAAAGAATGTAAACAAGAGTTTGAAGTCATTACGTAACCTCTGTACCACACCAGATGTCAAAGAGATCCTGATTAGGAATATGGCAAACAAACAAAGCAACATTAACATGGGTGAAAATGTTTCTTTAGTATGGTGTATGGTCTCCTCGAACGGCCAGCACTGCCTCACACCTGTGTGACATTGATGCAATGAGGTTAGCAATGAGTTCTTGGGGGATACGTGGCCACTCTTCCATAAGAGCAATGTGCAGCTCTGGAACAGTTGTGGGAGGTGCTGGTCTGCCTGCAATGCGCCTGCCTAATGCATCCCACACATGCTCAATCGGATTTAAGTCCGGGGAGGAAGCTGGCCATTGCATACGCTCGATACCCTCCACTTCCAGCATGTCGTCCACCAAGCCAGCTCTGTGGCGTCGTGCATTATCGTCCATAAAAAGAATAGAATCACCTATGGCACCAGCATAAGGCACGACAAAAGGTCGGAGAATCTCATCTCTACACCTTACCGCAGTCAAAGTACCACCTTGGATGACGTAGAGGTCCGTACGTCCACCACTACTGACTCCTGCCCACACCATCAATCCACCGCCACCATATGGGGATCTTTCACGTACAAAAGCTGGATTGTTTCGTGTCCCTTTTTCTCTCCAGATGAATACACGCCGACTATCACATTCCACGTTGAATCGCGACTCATCAGAAAAAAGAACTGAGCTCCATTCAGCATGCCTCCACCCACGATGTTCCTCCGCCCAGTTTCTGCGATCTCTACGGTGTTGTGGAGTTAACCTGGTACACACTATGGGCCTACGGGCATAGAGACCACTTCCATGCAGTCGATTAGGGATAATTTGAGTTGACACCCTGCGTCCTGTTGCTGTTTGAAGTGTATTTCGCAGTTGAGTTGCATTCTGCTGTCTATTCCGACGGGCTGTTAACAAGAGGTAACGGTCATCCCTTGCTGTTGTTGCCCTTGGTCGACCTTGTCTGGCTCTTCTGTGAACAGTATGTTCTTTGAAAATAATTCCGAAGTCTGGAAATCACGCTTTGAGACACCCCAATGGCTTGTGCCACCTCTTGTTGTGTCTGTCCAGCTTCCATCCTTCCTATGGCCCTCCAAGTCATTGGTTCAGGTAAATCACGTTGTCGAGACATCACTGTCCCTAAGGCAAGTCATTCACTAACTGAAAACTGGACTGGATTTAAAAACAGCAACAAAACATTCACCCCCACACCACCCTTTCACATCAACAGTACAGACACTGCCTTCTGGTGTGGTACCGAGGTTACGTAACAACTTCAAACTCTTATTTACATTATCTTGGAGTAATAGAAAGTGATTGCATCTAATACTATTCCAAAAAACATAGTCTTAATAGGTTATTCTACAATATCCCCTAATTTTTTTGAGCAGTGTATTTAACAAGAAAACTGTCAACAAGAAATCTATCTTGAAATTTCTTCGAGAGAAGCGTTGTGGTGTACCAAGGCCGTGCACAAAAAAGTATCTGTCGTTTTTAGCCTTTAAACTGGCAATGTGTCCTATAGGACACATCAGTTGGTTTAATTTATTTAATATTTTAAGAAAGCCAACGAGTAGAAATTACTTAAATGTGTTTCGAAATACACATGATTCCCGGGTGATCAGCAAGGTGTATCTAAAAATAATTATGATATAATTTTTTCTTCATTCAACAATACACAAAAAACACTTAATGTTCGTCTTTCAGCCCATTTATACCAAGAGGACCGAAATAATAGATTCCCTGGCAATTACGGGTATCAGCATGGGGTATCTAAAAATAATTACGATACAAATTTATAAATATTTTTTCCCTTCACGTATTCAACTAAACACACAAAAAAAAAAAACATTAATTTTCATTCCTTTAGGCGTAGCAGCGCACGTCGGGTGTTAGTGTTTTATACAATCTGGTTTTTTGATTCACGGATCAGATATTTTGAACTTAAATACTTCATTTATTGAAAAATTACATTTCTTAGCATTTTGTATTCTTTTTATTTATGTCTTCCTGGATATTATTATTTTTATATTCTTCTTCGTCAGACTCTACGACTTCCAGTGGAATGTCTTGGCCTTCTCAACCAGTTTACGCCACTTCTTCCTATCTTGTGCAGTGGATTTCAAATAAAAAATCCCCATCTCTCTCAAATCTTCAATTACGTCATCTTCCCATCGATCCTTGGGTCTTCCCCTTGGTCTTTGTTCCTTGTGGCTTCCAATTCAAAATATCATTCGGCAATCTTCCCTTTGGCATTCTTAGTGTATGTCCAAACCATTCTAATCTTTTGGATTTGATGAAACTAACTATATTTTCTTTATTATTCTTGAGGTATAATTCGTCATTCCTTCTCAACCTCCAATTTCCATTTTCCTTTACTGGACCTAGCACTCTTCTAAATATTTTCCTCTCAAACGTTAATAGTCTTAGTTTATCTGCTTCTTTTAGTACCCAGGTTTCGGCTCCATTTTTATATAGTCCCCTTAAACAGGAGTTCATAAATTAATCGCAATACTTCATACTACATCATGAAGCGATGGTTTTGATAAACAGGCGAATAAATCTTTGCCTAATTCCTAAAAGTAATTTACCAAATAAAATATAAATTAATTCCTTATATACTAATTTAATCATTATTCCGTTATTGAAGTAATGCCAATTTTACTGCTTGGGTCTTGCTGATAGTAAGTGCCAATTCTAACAAAACTATCCGATTGAGGGTCTTTCCACTTTTCAGCGGTTGTCCTTTTACCAGCCGGCTGCTGGCCCTTCACATCCACATGTGTCAATCACAGAGGTAGATGATCAACAGCCAGTGTAGGGGTGACATGTGGTTAGCATGTCAAGTCCCCCAGCCGTTATAGCTGGTTCCTCAATCTGGAGCCGCTACTTATTGTAGCTACCCAATTGCCTCACGATGCTGGGTGGGCACCGGTCCCATACTGGCCGAAATACCATGAGAAAATTTCTTCCCTCATGGAGACTCGAACCAGCGCAAGTCCCGTAGCTCTGCGCCAAGGCTTCCTACCTTAACCGCTCGGCTACGGCTACGACTATCATCACAGTCTTATTCAATTTGTTTGCACTATTGTAATCGAATTACTGTAACCTTAAATTGGTGAAACAATAATTTATCCTGCCTGTTATTTAAATGTTCCGGACCGCAAAGAAAACAAGATCATGTAAAACTCTAAAGTTATTATTGTACATTATTATATAATAATTGTTATTGATGATAGTGATTATGTAATTTGACGCAAACGTAAGTAATTACTACCAATTTGTTTTCTACGCGTGTTTGTCACTGAACTCCTCCTAAACGACTGGACCGACTTTGATCAAATGTTTTGTGTGTGTCTGATTTTTTGTGCTTGCTGTCTACCTAAAGTCCAAGTTATTGCACGATTTAACATAACACTTTGTACTAATGATTTAAATATCAATGTCTTACTCCTTATCACTGAATTTAACATTCCAATTACTTTTCTTCCTTCACAAAATCTTTTTTCAATTTTGCAATAACTAATCCCATCTGCCATATGTCCTGCCCATCGCATCTACAAGACTTTCTCTTCTCATCATTTTGAGTTTTCTATGAAGGCCATGCAGCTCACTGTTTTATAGTCTTCTCCATTCGCCTATATCTTCATCCCTCTTCGGTCCAAAATGTTTTCTAAGAATTTTATTCTCAAATACTCATTAGCTTTTCTCCTTTTTTGAAGTTAGAGTACATGTTTCACACCCATATAATATAACAGGGAGAATAATAGTTTTATATATTTTCAGTTTAACTTTTTTTTTAATAAATTGGGACAAGAGTCCCTGTAATACATAAATAGCATGCGCCCAATGAAGATTACGAGATTTAACTGTTATTACAGCTAGTTTCCCATAAAGATCACGCGGTTCACTGTTATGTAGTTTTCTCCATTCACCTTTTTGTTCGTATATCTTTGGTGCTAGCACTTTATTTTTTAAATTCTGGTAATATATTATCCTCCGTTAAATTGAAAGAATATGTTATGCTTTTAAATTTTATTGGAAGAATGGAAGCTTGAACTATTATCTTAGATTGCATTTTGGAAACCGTTGAAACTATCAATTCTTCTAAAGTTGCGACAAATTTTACATCGGCAGAACCACAAGATTAAATGAACATTTAAAAAAAAATATTAAGCACGAATATAAATCAAGTTTTACCAAACATATACTGGAAAAGAGTCATCAATTTAACAAAATAGATACTGCCATATCAACATTAAACAAATAGAATAACAAAAAACAAAATTAGCATCCTAGAAGACATAAACATTTTAAAAGAAGCTAAGAATATAGACATGCTAAACGAGAACGCACCCACAGACCTTAATCCATTATACAACTTACCATCAACACCAGTATCAAATGACATGCCGAAGATGGAACATGTTTAAGAAATGCCTACATAGTTTTGACTACTTGACGAAATGTTATAATATTAAAATAAGTAGCTAAAAACAGTCGTCCTCAACTAAATTAAACTTTTATTTAAGAAACTTCGTCAAGTAATGAAAACTATGAAGGTCTTTCAGAATCGTGTTCCATCTTTTGCATTCCATTAGGTATTGTGTAATTAGGACCTAATGGAATACAGAAGATGAAGAAGATTCTGAAAGGCCTTCACAGTTTTAACCACTTGACGAAGTTTCTTGAACAGAAATTGATGACGTCACCCTAACGACGACTTATAGCGGTATACGCCCTTTTTTTAGGGCGATTGCGTTTCCTTGAAGTACTGACCTTGTTCTATCATGTATTACAAATTTGTGTACATCCGAGATACTTAGATGGTATAACTACAAGTGTACCACGTTGCGCTAGTCTAACAGGTGATCAGATGTTTGTGCTACGTACACATATATGCGAGTTGTGTTTAAAAACACTGCAATTCCATAATAATTCTGAGATTGTGGAAGGCAACAAAGGAAGAAAGAGGCCTGTAAACAGAATTAGATGGAAAACAGAAGGAAGAAAAGGAAGAGAGATTCATATATGATGTTACGAGAAAAGTATTGTGATGCGAAACATTGAGAGAGCAAACTTTTTGAGTTGTATTTCTAATTAGGAAAATGTGTATTTTGAGTTCTAAATGGGATGCATTCAAAACTTCGGACAGTGTTCTTAATTCAAATTATAATCTCTATGTAAAATTTTGTAAGATAATATCATTTACATCTGACTTGTAGGTTCAACCTAAAAATGGCGTATGCAGGAACGACAGGAAATTACTATTATTTTAATACATTATGTTGTTAAAATTTCTTTCTGTATTAATGATGTAGTCATATATCAAGGTAGATACTCCATTTTCCTTCAATTGAATGGGTTCGGACCAAAATAATGTACTAAACTTTAAACTTCATTTATTTCAGATTATCATATTCAATTATACGCCTTTGTTAGGGTGTTAATTAATTAATATTTTTAACATTTAACCATCCAACTATCGTAATTTCATGACGAACTAAGTCTTGAAGAGTATTATCACTGTTATTATTATTATTATTATTATTTTCCTGAAATTCCTAAATGGAACATAGGGCAGCAGTAAAGTTACTCCAACGTACTCTGCTTCCAGCCATTTCACTTGTTTCCAGCTTTTCCATCTTTTCTTCTCTTCCTTCTCTACTGATCGCTTCCAAGTTTTTCTACGTCGTCCATTCTTTCCTACTCCTTCAGGATTCCAATCTAGTGCAGTCTGCTCGATTGCTCCGTCTGGTTTTCTCATTGTGTGGATAAAACTTTTATAGAATCTTTAGGCCAACCGGAACCATTATAAATATTATAATAATTACACATATATCATCCAGTTCCATTTTATTTGTTTTATTTGGTGATATATTGGAGATTGGTTGGTTTTTCTCTATAGTTCTTCATTTTATATTATTTCGACCTTCTTATATTTAAAATACGCCGCAGACATCTGTTCACAAAGGTCTGCATATTTTCATTTGTTGCTTCCGTAGCTTTCCATGATTCGCAAACATAGAGGAGGACTGATTTTACGTCGGTGTTGAAAAATCTAAGTTTTGTCTTCAAAGAAATGTTAATAGTTTTCCATATGAGTGTAAAGATTTTAAAATACATTACGAAACTCCGATGAGGTCACTATGTTAAAGTTTTAAGAGATATAAAACAGTACCTGAAATCTCAGTCGTCCTCAATAATCAGCATTGTTGTTTTGTAGGAGGCATTTCGATAACTTAAGTATCATCTTCTGCTTTTAGTTTGGTACTGACTGTTGCTATACAAAATAATTACCAGCAGCAGTCAGTACCAAACTGAAAGGAGAAGATGATACTTAAGTTATGGAAGTGCCTCCTACAAGACAACACTGCTGATTATTGAGGACGACTGAGATCTCAGGTAGGCCTACTGTTTTACATTTCTTTAAACTTTAATATGGGTGTAACTGCGCAAATGCTCCATTTGCTAGACGAATTCGTCTTTTTATATCTTATTCTGCTGCAGAGTATTATAAGCGGATAATTTTACTTTCTATGATATGATTCGTTAAAAAGTGCAATTTTAGACATGGATTGGGATTACATAACGAGCTCGAAGATGAAGATTAATTTCGAAGCACGTAACGGTTTAAAAATTTGATAGCTAACATAATGAAGTATGGCACCCATGAAGCGTAACAGAGAAGATTCGTCTGCACAAGAACCGGTTCATTTCGTGAGACAACTGCGTGATCCAACTGTTGAAGATTCATTTCGTGCAATCGATTTATTAAAAAAAGAGAGAAATATTTACAATCCTCTCAATTACTGCATTTTTTTTACGATTTGGAAAGCAAACTACAATAGAACAACCTATGAGTCCATATTCCACACAGAGCCTAACAGTGGAAATTTAAGTTACAGATATTATTATTATTATTATTATTATTATAAACTAACTAACTAACTAACTCACTGGCACTATCGAACCCGAAGGTTCATGGCCGCGCGGACATAAGCTCTCCATACATCCCTATCCTGAGCTAATGCTTTCCAATCATTCCCTGTATAATCTACTTCCCTCAAATCATAGTTAATGTTGTTCTCCCACCTCATTCTTGGTCTACCAACTGGACGTTTTCCCTCTGGCTTTCCTACAAGAAGTTTCCATGCACGTCTCTCATTCCCCATACGTGCAACATGTCCTGCCCATCGCAGTCTACGAGACTTAACTGTTCTTATTATATCTGGCTTCCTATAAAGACCATGTAGTTCATTGTTATGTAGTCTTCTCCATTCACCTGTCTGTTCATCTCTCTTTGATCCAAAAACTTTCCTAAGAACTTTATTCTCAAATACTCGTAATCTCCTTTCCTCCCTTAAAGTAAGAGTCCAGGTTTCGCATCCATATAATATAACTGGTAGAATAATAGTTTTATATATTTTCAGCTTAACGTTTTTTGAAAGGAGTTGGGACATCAAAAGTCTCTGCAATGCATAATAGCATGCATTTCCAGAATTGAGCCTATGTTTAATTTCTTTTTGCATTATTATTATTATTATTATTATTATTATTATTATTATTATTATTATTATTATTATTATTATTATTATTTGGAATAAGAATATCAGAAAATAGAAAATTAAACACCATAATGTTTGCAGATTACCAAATAATAATAGCAAATTTCGAAGATAATCTACAGAAAGGTCTGATTGAACTTAGCAAAATTACAGAAGAATATGGTTTGAAGATATCTACAAAAAAAAAATTATGGCATTTCAAGGTGTATATCCTGTCAGAAGTAAAATTGTACTGGGCAATACAATTTTGGAGCAGGTGAATAATTTTACATATCTAGGATGCAATATCTCATATGAAGAAGAAAAGGATGTAAATGCAAAAATATATAAATTTTTAAGAATTTTAGGATTAATAAAGTCTATCTTCAAGCCACAGTTAGTCCAAAAGCATTCAATATTAAAAGTGTATAAAACACTGGCTCTTCCAACTCTTTTGTATGGTAGCGAAGTATGGACGTTGAAACAGAAGGATATACAGAGACTTAGATCTGCTGAAATGAGATATCTTCGGAGGACTGCAGGATACACACTACTAGATCACAAAAAAAATGAAGACATCTTAGAAGAATTACACATGGAACCTTTAGAAAACAAAATTTCTGATTATAAGTCAAGATGGATGCAACATGTTCATCGAATGGAAGATCACAGAATACCCAAACAAATGTTAAGATATCAACCTGCAGGAAGAAGAAGACCAGGACGTCCACTCAAAAGACTTTTGGATGGTGTTTCTCTTGAGGCGAAACAGGTCAACAAATGGCCTAAATTCGTGAATATACTATGATGATGATGATGACTATTACTATTATTATTATTATTATTATTATTATTATTATTATTATTATTATTATTATTATTATTACTATTACTATTATTATATCAATTCATTCATTTTGAGAATTTTCCTCATCATTGAGGGTTTTCTCCAACCAATCTAAATAATTAACGCGAGATTATAAAAAGTACATAAATGACTACGGACTTACAGACTATCAGTTTGTAATACACATTCCAAAATTTATCTTAATTAAAGTTGTCCATCGTTATCTGTCCTTTGTCTCTTCATCCGTTACACCAAATTTCCTACTTGAATTCTGAATGTTATTCTTCCAGGTTGTTCTTGGTCTTCCTTATCTGCTCCTTCTGTCAATTTTCCATGTATATGCGGCCTTTGGTAACTAAAGCCAACAAAAGTAGATGCCAAAAAAATGGAAACATTATTTCGGCTTACAACATCTAATACGTATATAAAAATGTATGTTTGTTTGTTCGTATATCATGCGCTACCACACCGTTCATCCGATTGTTATGGGGCTTTTTTCAAAACGTTCAGGAGTTTCTCGGGAAGATTATAGGCTATAAGAGAGTTATAATACTCAACTTACACACCCTTAAAAATCACCCTTTGTAAAAGTCGCTTTTTTTGGCTACTTAAATGGATTACGCTGCCTAAACCATAACAAATACACAAAATTAATGACACCGAATTGAATATCTCTAAAAGCTCTTCAAAAAAGTCCGCGAGAGCATATGTTTATCTTTTACGGACTCACAATAACCAATTTTATTTTTGCCAAGAAGATCGGGATAAGTAGATTACCGGGCAACGCCGGGTATTCAGAACGAGGTATCTTAAAATAATTACGATATAAATGTTTCCCTTCACTTATTCAAATAAACATAAAACACTTTAAGTTTCGTCTTTCAGGTCATTTATGCGAAGATGGTAGGGATAAGTAGATTCACAGGCAACGCCGAGTAATCAGCACGGGGTATCTTAAAATAATTGCGATATATATTATTTCCTCTTACTTATTCAAATAAACATAAAACGCATTAATTTTCGTCTTTCAGCTCATTTATGCCATGAACCTCAGGATACGTACGGTAGATTCCTGGGTAACGCCGGATGATCAAGATGGGATATATAAAAATAATTACGATATACATTTTTCCTTTCACTTATTCAACAATATATAAAAACACATACATTTCCGTCTTAGAGCTCATTATGCCAAGGAGACCGGGATAAGTAGATTCTCGAGCTACGGCTGATATCAGCACGGGGTATCTAAAATAATTACGATATAAATTTATAATATTATTTTTCTTTTCACTTATTTAACTAAACATAAAACACACATTCCCATTTTCATTCGTTTAGGCGTAGCAGCGCACGCCGGGTGTTAGCTAGTGTTTTATACGATCTGGTTTTTGTTTCACGTGTCGGATATTTTGAATTTAAATACTCTATTTATTGAATAATAACATTTCTTAGCATTTTGTATTATTTTATTTACGGAATTTCTTCCTGGATATTATTATGTTTATATAGTCCCTTTAAACAGGAGTCCATAAACTAATCAGTTATTGAATTAATGCCAATTTTACTGCTTGGGACTTGCTAATAGTAAGTGCCAATTCTAACATAACAATTGCAGTCTTATTCAATTTGATTGTGTCCAACACACCGAATCACTGTAACCTTAAATTGGTGAAACAATAATCGGCACTGATATTGAGATAGCACATAGATTTGCCTCATTCTATTCCCAGTCACAGAGGAAAGGAAAATGTGCAAGAAAAATGACAAAAGTCATACAAAAGTATATAGGCCTATCAAAATTTATTCATGATATGCATCCTCAACACAACACTTCACCCACTTCAAACATATTTGATGCACCATTCTCTGATCAAGAATTTCTTCTAGCAATAAGAAAATTGAAGCAAAAGAAAATCACCTGGAGAAGATTACATACACCCAGATTTTCTAAAACATCTTGGAGGGACGGCTAGGAAAACAATATGCAAATACTTCAATAAAATTTAGGAGGAAGGAATTATTCCACAAACATGGAAAAGAGCAGTACTCATCCCAATTCCAAAGAAGAACAAGTATCCGTCGGACATCCAAAATTATAGGCCAATATCACTCACTAGTAACCTGTCAAAGACAATGGAAAGAATGGTCAATGAGAGGTTAACTTGGCACCTACATGTAGTTGGAAAATGAACAAGCAAGCTTTCGCAGAAATAAATCAGCTTCTCAACAGGTTGTTAAACTAGCCCAACACATCAAAGATGCACTAGACAATGGTAACATTCTCACAGCCGTCTTCATAGATTTCCACCATGCGTACGATTCCATATGGAAGGAAAATCTAGTATTAAAACTGACAAAAATGGGTATACACAGCAAGATGCTCAAGTGGTTCAAATCAATCCTAGCAGAAAGAACACGCAAAGTGAAGTATGGAAATGTTTTCTCACACTGTAAAAAACTACGAAGTGGTGTTCCACAGGGTGCGATGCCCAGTTGTACTCTTTTCAACATATACGTCAATGATCTGAAGTCAGTAACAGGTGTCAAATGTGTCATGTACGCCGACGATCTTGTCTTCTGGTCAGAGACACCCAAAAAGAAGAGAAAAGATAAAACAGAACAAATATTAAATAAAGCTCTGCTCCAACTGCAAGAATGGTGCGATATAAACAATGCAACTATCAATATGAACAAAACTGAATTTCAATCCTTCTCTTTGGCACAAGAAACCATACACCCAGTTTTAAGGTACAAAAATAACACATTAACACAAACAGATGGGTTTACTTATTTAGGTATAACCTCTGACAATAAGTTATCTTTAAAAAAAAATTAAATCGTAAACCTCAAAACAACTGAGAATTTTAAAGCGCCTTGCAGGATGTAAATGGGGATGTGCTCGATCAACTTTAACCACTACATATCAACAGTATGTGCTTCCTGAAATGTTATACTGCTGTGAAGCACTAATCTCTTCAACAGACAAAACTCTAATAAAACTTGAGAAAATATACAATCAAGCTCTCATACTTATAACGGATGCTGTAGAAACAACTCCAGTGGATGCCATGTTGACACTGACAGGCCTCAGATCAATACAGGCACTGATAGAAGAAAGATCCATACTATTTACGAAAAACTAATCAGACTGTCAGATGATTTATTAACCAAACCTTTTTAATTATTAATGAGAAAAAAATATACAAATCCTGCTGGTGCAAATATGCACATAGGGAAAGAAACCTCAAAACGCAACATGGATTTGTACAAAAAAAAATATATAAAAAAACACAATATTCAATCACGTCAAATGAACCCCAACACATGGTACAAGCACAGAACCCAACTACAATATAATGCTATGACTGCTCTATAGACCTAAACCAATGTGTATTTAAAAAAATTAATTGACTCTATATATTTGAAACTGCTGGCCTTGGAGACTATTAATATCAAATACCCAGAGCCTGAATAGCTAAGGATGTACACAGATGACTCACAAATGCATGGTTATACAAATGCACGAGCAGGAATATACAGCTCAATTTTCTCCTATCATAAACCCGTTGGATCAAACAAAACAGCATACGATGCAGAAATTGAAGCCACATGAACTTCACTATACCAACTTGTATTGCATCTTGAAAAACTGTCGAAGATTGTTTTTCTGAGTGATTCAAGATCCGCCATAGAATCAATTGGTGCAATTGAACCTGCTGCATCACTGGAGGTATATGGCTGTCGTAAGACCCTGAGCAAACTGAAATTAGCAAAAAAGAAAGTTGTATAGCAATGGATCCCTGGGTATTGTCAGATTTTAGGCAATGAACTAGCAGACACATTAAAAAAGAAAGCCGTCATGTTACATAACTGCTTTAAATCAAAGACATCATACCATTCCTCTAAACTCTATATAAAGAAGCAGATGAATAAACAATATCTCATGAGGTTAGAAACAAACAACGCAACAAAGCCCTGGAAGACCTCCATAAATAACATACCTGACCGGCCAAGACAAGAAGCTGTTGCGAAGTTCCAGCTCCAAACTGGACACGATATTCTTGCCAAACATCTGTCTCGCTTTGGAATACTTCAAGCGCCCACCTGCAAACTCTGTAATCGGGATGAATATATGGACAGGGAACACTTAATGCGCTGCCCGACTCTTCGCAGTACAACTGAGACCGGAAAATATTGGGAAGCCAGAACCATGATTATGAAACAGATGAACAAATGGCGTTCTGTTAATGTTTGAATGCCATTAGATAAAATAAATAAAAATAGCACTGGTCAACAATGGTTTTGTTGCCCTTGATATAAGATTAATTTCGGATATATTTATGTTCACAATTCATGAGACTATAAATGGTTTTGGAAGATTTGCTCTGGTTTTTTTTAAATCTTTATTTTCATTTTACACTACAAAAGTCGGAAAATATGAAAAAATATAACATTATATATATATATAATTTCAGTTGTTTTTTTTTTTGAAAAATTAGTATGCACTGACGTAAATAGAAAGAAAAATATCGAACACCCATCGTATACTTCAGTGAAATGCATTTTATGAGATTTTCTTCTATAATTTTTTAGGGGACAATCTCTTTTTAAAGACCAGCAGTAATCTGCCATCATGTGACGATCCCATCTACCCTGATACCTTTACTCCATTACTTTTAGATCCTAGTGAAAGCGCACTCCCTATTGCTCGTTATAATTCCCTAAATTATCTGGAAATCTATCCAGGTGACTGTGGAGAATGTAACATTATACTCATATTTGCTCCCAGAATCTTGAAGCTTGTCAACATGTTTTGCACAATTTCTTTATAATTTGGTGCTTTATAGTTATCTAGGAAATTGTCTACTACCAATACAAAACCCTTCCAAGCTTCACTTTCCAGAACAGTCATAACTTTGATAAAATTTGCATCTTTCACCAATTGCCGAATTTGAGGACCATCAAATATTCCTCCTTTTACATACTGAGCTTAGGAAATTTTCTACAAATATATTTGAAATATTTTCCTTCCTTGTCCAACTCTTTGACGATTTGTTTTATCATATTCAGATGCACGACGTATTTTAATTTTGTCAAATAACTGAGATCATGGCGATGTGTGGAATGAGGGATGTGAGAGTGGGAATCACGTGATGTTTGTATACGCGAAAAAAATGCGCAGAAATCAAATCATGACTGGAAACATAAATTTTATTACTAACAAGCCGTTTACTGTTTAAGATATAAGATACGTAAAAATCATCAAAACTAGAGCACATTCAGTACTTTCATGAATATATTCGTAAACTTAAATACATAGAAATTTGCTGAGATATCCAGGGAAATTTTTGTTTTGTAGAGCTATGTAATTTATCCTGCCTGTCATAATTTTAGCTGTTGTAATTTATATAATAATTATATCAATTATAAATTATTTTAATAATCGGTTCCTACTTGAAGGGCAATTAATTGAAGTTGCATGGACAATTGCCCCCGCTATCATTTACATTTTTATTGCAATTCCCTCTTTTATTTAAATGTTTCGGACCGCAAAGAAAACAAGATTTAAGTTATTATTGTACATTATTATGTAATTGTTATTGATGATGGTGATTATGTAATTTGACGCAAACGTAAGTAATTTCTAGCAATTTCTTTTCTAAGCGTGTTTGTCACTAAACTCCTCCTAAACGACTGGACCGACATTGATTAAATGTTTTGTGACTGATTTTTTTATGCTTGCTGTCTACCTGAAGTCCAGGTTATTACACGATTTAACATAACACTTTGTACTAATGATTTAAATATCAATTTCTTGGTGATATTTACAATATTTTTACTCCATATCACTGAATTTAACATTCCAATTACTTTTCTCCCTTCACTAATTCTTTTCTGAATTTCACAATAAATTTTCCCATCTGATTATAAAATTGATCCTAAATATTTGACTTTATCAACTTTCTTAATTTCGACATTTTCAAATCGTAATTCCTCTTCATTCTCCAATTCTGTCGTGAAGTTTTGGTTTTCTTAATATTTAATCCCAATTTCTTGTATTCCTCAAGATCTATTTAATGCATTATATAATTTGGGTCCTAGTTATCGTAAGTAATATCACGAGTGACTTTCAAATCATCGATAAATCCACGATGTCACGAAGTGATGAGAATTTATCTAGGGATTTGGAACTAAAGAGTGTCATCTGTTAAGACTATTTAACGAATAAAATTAAGATGTTTACTCAATCATCTTTATTTAAATATTCTTACCGGTATTTTAAAATACTTATACATTTCTTGTAAACGGCGATGTTTGAAAACAAATCAGAATTGTGTCGTTATGTTAATTTTTTCATCATTGCAACTTCATCATATATTATTTATTGTCATCTGGCGTGGGAAACTTGAAATAGGATCCCAATATTGTAAGAATGCACCCTAGTGAAGAAAAACTGAAACACACCAAACTGTATATTATAACCATCATTATAGGTTATTAATTTATTTTTTAGTAAACAACTCAATAAAATCATTATTTAAAAACTCAATTATTGAACACACGGTTATAAAATGTGTAGTTCAAAGGAATCTGTTCATTAATTTGCTATATTCAATGTATTTGTTAGAGAGTCAGTCGCTGCAAAATAATGCTCTGACCTGTTCAGAATATTAAAAAGGAGGGGCTTTCTTTATTATGTTAAGAGAATTCGATAAAGAGCGGGGTGAAACACAAACGTCATTGGTTGTAAAACAAAATTAATTGAAACGTGATTGGTCATTGGCTCTCATTTGGGGCATGAGTTAAATAGTCTACAATATTTATTTTCACACAGTCACTGTGAATTAGGTCTACAGTAAAGAACTTGTTTGCCAAATTTAGGTCAGTTGTGGTAGTTGATGTGCACTGAGCTTGAAGTGATTTATATATTTTAGTTTTATCGAAGCATCAGTTCCCAGACATCAACTGCGAGGTTCAAAGATCGCTGAAATGAGTTTCGTGAGATTTCGCTCCTAAGTGAGAAATTATTATCTTTTCACTTGCGTCCTCCGTCTGCTGTGCTCAGACGTGCAAAGTGCAGTGCAATGTTATGTAAAAATATCGTTGCTCTCTTCTCTGATAACACATTGCGGAAATTTTTATTAAATAACCTATGGACTAGAAGTGATTTGGAAGAACCTATACCCCAGCCACTGATTTTCCAGCCCTAGCGTTTTCACCCACACCATCTAATAAAATCCGTCCAAGGCTTATATGAAGAAACTAAAGTAGTGATAAAAACTGATGGAAAAAGGTCAGAAGAAATTTTAATAAATCAAGGAGTTAGACAAGGGTGTAGTCTATCGCTCACTCTTTTTAATATATATATCGACGACATTATGAAACAATGGAAAATTATAATGGACATAGGCCTTAGATTGAACAATAACTCAAGTATTAATAACTTAATTTTCGGCGATGATTTAGTCTTACTACACCATGATGAAGATCTGTTACAATTGGCTGCTTACAAACTAAATGCAATATGTAGCGATTATAATTTTAAAATTTCAATAAGTAAAACAAAAGTAATGACATTTTGTGGAAGAAATGCTCTGCGTGCAAAAATGGTAATCAGAGACGAAATTATTGAACAAGTATCCCACTTTAAATATTTAGGATGTGACATCAGCTATGGGTATGATAAAGATATTGAACACAAAACACATAAGTTTCAAGCTATTTATGGTACAATAAATAGAACATTGAATAATAAAGCCCATAGACAAACAAAAAAAATTAAAATTTTATAAAACAATGGCTGTCCCTGTCCTTTTGTATTGATGTGAATCTTGGATTACCACTACCAAACAAGAAAGTAAAATCCAAGCAGCCGAGATGAAATTTTTAAGAAGAGAAGATAAAAGGCTGCACTAGAATGGACCAGATAAGAAACGAGGATATCCGTGAAGACCTGCAGATCTACTCCATAAAAGAAAATATATTTAACAACAAGATACAGTGGAAAGAACATGTAGAAATAATGGAAGAAATTAGATTACCAAATAAAATCTTCCATTATTTTCCAAGAGGAAGAAGAGATGTCGGACGTCCTCGGAAGAGATGGTCTTACATCTATTAGTGAAGACGGAACAGGCAACTCTTGCCTAAACCAGGAAGTGAAGAAGAAGAAGAAGAAGACGTTTTCACGACAGTGTTGCCGATATGGAAATTCAGTGGGAGGGGCCGCTTTGTGTATGCGATTAGCAGATATACAGCTAACAACATCTCAGCAATTTCAAACTTTACTAGCGCGCTATAGTTGCGTCAAGAGCAGTGATTGGTTGAGGCAGGCATCTACTCCCACTCAACTATTTCCTCATTGGCAGTAGAGGGCGAGTTTCTCCCTTTACCCCTCGTACAACCTAAACTTCAGAGCCGGCGATCCGGCGGCTGTAGTGTAAATACGTCAACTTAAAGGAACTAGTAAAAGTCAAAGCACACTTTCTAAAGACGGCAATAAGCGACTCAAAATACACACCTTCACGCCTAACATACGAACTGAAAAAGGAACTCGTCTTCATAGAAGAGCTCCGCCTGGACATACTCGTACCGGCGACATATGCATACAAAGAACTCAAACGAGAAGAGAGAGTAGATATGACCTGAGTTCTACGCAAAAGATGTGATGATCTACAGGGAATGGATAGAAGCCAGATACGACCTCAGACACACAGGGACAAGTGTCGCGCTCCATTGTTTCCACCACCGGATATACACACAGTAAAGCGTCATAACCCAGAAGAAAAGTGCAAGTGCAAACTATGTGGGTCGCACTGCGACCGATATCACCTAATACTGTAAAAACATAGGAACCTCGATAACAGATTTCTGTAAGACATGAAAACAATTGAACGCATAAACGCGATCTTTCTACATGGCCATTGGCTGCAATTATATATATATAATTAATATTAAATGAGTTGAACTAACTAACAAACCACTAGTACTATCGAACCTACAAGTTAATGGTCGCGTGGACATAATCTCTCCATGCATCGCTGTCCTCAGCTAATGTTTACCAATCATACCTATATAATTTGCCTGTCTCAAATCATGATTGTTATTCTCTGACCTCATTTTTGGCCAACCTACTGGACGTTTTCCTTCTGGGTTTCCTGCAAGGAGTTTCCATAACTCTCTTTCATCCTCCATTTGTGCTTTCATAGCCTAACTAACTAACTCACTGGCTCTATCGAACACGTAGGTTCATGGCCGCGCGGACATAAGCTCGTCATATATCCCTCTTCTGAGCTGATGTTTTCCAATAATCTCCTGTATAATCTACTTCCCTCAAATAATCAATAATGTTATTCTCCCACCTCATTATTGGCCTACCAACTGAGTGATTTCCTTCTGGTTTTCCTATAAGAAGCTTCCTAGCACCTCTTTCATTTCCTATTCGTGTCACATGACCTGTCTATCGCAGTCTACGAGCCTTGACTGTTCTTATTATATCTGACTTCCTATACGTACGTATCATGTAGCTCACTATTAATAGTTTTCTCCATTCACCTGTCTGTTCATCTCTTTTTAGCCCAAAAAAAAAGTCTAAGAACTTTATTCTCAAATGCTCGTAATCTTTTTTCTTCCCTTAAAGAAAGAGTCCATGTTTCGCATCCATGTAATATAACAGGGCGAACAACACATATATTTTTCAGTTTACCTTTTTTTGAAAGGAGTTTGGGTGACAAGAGTCTCAGTAATGCATAATGGCTCGCCATTTTAGCTTATGATACTTCATTTACTTATTGTTCTGGTTTCTCATAAAGATCATGTAGTTCACTGTTGTGTAGTTTTCTCCATTCACGTGTCTGTCTCTCTTTGATCCAAAAAGTTTCTTAAGAATTATATTCTCAAATGCTCGTAATATTTTATCATCTCTTAAACCAAAATTCCATGTTCCTCATTCACAAAATGTAACTGGAAGAATAACAGTTTAACTTTTGTTGAGGGAAGTTTGAATGACAAGAATCCCTGTAATGTTCATTCGCATGATATTGTTCCTATGTATTTGAATTTAACCACTTCTTCAAAATTTCCCTCATTTGTCATTAACTCCCCTTTTGCATTATATAATGCTTTTCCAGATGCGACCATACTCGTATATTTAGTTTTATTGGTATTTATACCCAGTCTCAGTTTCTTAGTGTTGCCCAATGAAATGTGCATGCATGAATCAAATGTGAAATAACATAATTATGCAAACATTATGGAAATTAAAATCCATTCATTAATTTTGAGAGTTTTCTTCATTCTTCATCATTGAGTGTTTACTCCAACCAATCTTAGCAATTAACAAGAATTAAAAATAAATGAATAAATGTAAATGACTACGGACTTATAGACTAACAGTTTGCAACAAACATTCACAAATTTTCCTTAATTAAATTAAAATTAATGGGCTAAATTAAAGTAGACCAAGAATGAGGCGGAAGAATAGTATTAACAATGATTCGAGGGAGGAAAATTACACAAGAGATTATTAAAAAACATTAGCTCAGGACATGGGACGAGTGGAGAGTTTTGTCCAATGGGCTATGAATCTACGGATTCGATAGTGCAAGTGAGTTAGTTAGTTAAAGTATGAGGTAAAAATTAAAATATATACCTGTTGGCAGGTGCCGTCGTCCTCGACTATGTTAAAATACTATATTTAAAATGTTATCTGGAGTCATTTCGGGAGTTAACTTCCATCATCAGCAGGATGTGTGCTAATAGTTGTTGTTTAGGACGATGCCGACTTGGAAGTGTCGTTAGTTGCAACTGACTTGTTTTTAACGATCTCATATAATCGGTTGTTCGACTGGGGTGTGTTCTCATTGAATACTAAGGTGTTTGTTTTTATAATTTCAAGGTCTTCCAATATATTTATATTTGCTGAAATTTTTTGTTTGTGAACTATTGTTAAGAGTGTTTTCTATTGTGTCCATTCGTTTACCAGGGTTAATGGCATGTTTGGTATAGCTTGATTTACCACCCGCGTACATAAAATCTTTGAAGTGTTCCTTGTATCTTGTGTTAAAGTTTCTACTTGTCCTGCCTATATAAAACGTATTACAATATTTACAAGTTAGTTTATAAACTCCCTTATTATTAAATGTATTATTAGTTAGTTAAATTAGGTTATATGAATTAATATTACAAACATTGTGGAAATTAAGAATTAATCTCTCTCTCTTTTTATGTAAGTATAACCTCTATTTTATAGATAAAACTTATTTTTACGTGGCCCATGCTACTCGGGCCTTACAGGGATTTGACCTGTCCAGAAAGGCTTTGAAAATCTAGATCACACTTACTATTTTGATCTCACGAAGACAAGGAGGGTATACTCGGACGATCGATCAGCTCAATGCCAGGCCACCTCAAATACAACACAAACATTTAAGACAAGGCACATCATTCACTCATGCATTCGTACTAAACAAATCAAATATGCTGTTGATTGTAATAGCCAGATGATGTTCGGGGACCCTTCGGGCTCTACATTTTCCTGATATTTGTCTTTCAAGCGAGGAAACATTCCAAATGACCTCACCAAGAAAAGTTGTTCCGAGCGGAGATCGAACCTGTGACCGCTGCGTAAGAGGAAACGATGTTATCCCGATGCCACAGCGGTGGAGAACGTAAGAATAAATAATTACCTAGATTAATATAAATAATATTATAAACATTGCAGGAATTAAGAATTATTACCTGAGTTCAATAAAATCATCATCATCATCATCTTTAAGGTATGGACCTGTTGGCCCGTTCCGCACCCTGATGCACTATATGCTACAGGTCGTCCTTCCAACGTCGTTTTGGTCTTCCTACATTTCTTCCGCCTTGAGGTTTATAATGAAGCATCTGTTTTGATAAATGCTTATTTGGCATTCTTTGTACATGTTCAAATCATTTACATAATGTTTCCTTTAATTTTTTTAAGCCCTTTATATTTTATATTGATTTGTTCAGTCAATTTTTATCATTATTTTTATTTTTATGTTAATATACCCTTATTATTATTGTTGGGAAGGGTTGCGGTATATTTTTGGATGTGATCATATTTCTTTTGGACTCATTTTATTAAAATTATGAATTTGTGTTTTAATAATTCTTGTATTCAAAAGAACAGATGCAATCAAAACAAATACTGGATTACGACAAGGATGTAGTTTATCACCCACTTTGTTTAATATATATATAGACGATATTTTTAATAAATGGAAAGTTTTAGTAAATCCAGGAATAAGAATGGATAATAAAATGTGCATAAATAATCTTTTATTTGCTGACGATGTAATCATAATACAGAAAAATGAAGACGACTTACAGAAATCAATGCATGCATTAAATGAAATATGTAAATTATACGATCTAAAAATTTCTGTAAGGAAAACGAAGACCATGGCTTTTAGAGGAAGAGATCCAGTGAGAACCAAAATTATTTTAGAAAATCAAAGTATAGAACAGGTGTCTAGTTTCAAATATTTGGGCTGTGATGTTGGCTACAATGTGGAAAGAGATATTGACTCCAAAATAAATAAATTTCAGACGGTGTGTGGAACAATACAGAGAACATTCAAAAATAAAATTAGAAAAGAAACCAAGATAAAAATGTATAATGTTATGGCGGTTCCCACAATATTGTATGGATGTGAAACTTGGGCTCCAGTGAAAAGACAGAAGGATAGAATACAGACGGCAGAGATGCGGTTCCTAAGACAAGTAAAAGGATGTACAAGACTTGATAGAATAAGAGAAATGAGGATATAAGAGAAGAATTGAAAGTACAGCCTTTGTTGGATAAAGTCACGAATTACAGACAGAAATGGATTGATCACATGGATGGAATGAGCAAGGAGAGATATCCATTGTTAGCCAGAAATTATCAAGCAAGAGGAAGGCGTGATGTTGGAAGACCTAGAAGACGTTGGGCTGATGCAATATGAAGTCGGAACGGGCAATTGCCTAATCCTTGGAGTGATGATGATGATGATGAATAATTCTTGTATTTAATTCTGTATGTTCTCTCGTTTATATTATATATTTGTAATTCATCTCTGATGTCTTGACTTCAATTTTGATCTCTTAAAGATACACCTGCAATGAATCTCAGAAATCTCATTTTTTATGTTTATCAGAGATCGTTAAAGGCCAAGTCTTAGATCCGTATGTTAACGTTGGAACGGCTACTATTTTGTAAAATTTCATCTGAGTTTCCATTGTGGTCTTATTTCTCAAATATCTTCTTATTGAACCACATATCTGTTAAAATTTCCCTAATTTCTTCTCCATATCTAAATTTTGCAGGTACGATATCATGCATCCCAGATAATTAAAACAAGTTATTTGTTCAATGATGTTTGCTCCATTTACAATGTTTGTTATTTTATGCTGAGTTCCAATAAATGCCGTGGACTTTGTTTTCTCTGTTGATATCTTTAAATTATAATATTTTATTGTTCGCCATCGTGTATAAACTACAAACTGAGTTCAATAAAATAATTAATTAAATAAAAATAAAACGTAGTTTTATTTGATTTTCATATTTATTATATAATTCAGTGACAGCTGTTTCGGTACACTGTACCTTCTTGAAGGTGGATTTTCATCAAGTAAACACCAACTCAATTGATTATTCAATAAAATAATAATATAAATTAACTGTACTTCCTTTCCATCCATCTTTCCCTCCCTCTTAGTTTAACCTCTACCATTGTAAATAACTTTACTTGCCCCACACTGTTTGTGTCTTACAAGGACGCTATCTTAATAGGATTTTTTTAAAACTTTGGATCATATACAGTACCGATGTTGTCTCCACCAAATTATATGAAATTATGTTTAATACAATCGTCCAGCCTCATGAGCTAGCTAGTGGTCAGAGCTTCTGACTACAATTCACAGGGTCCCGGGATCGATTTCCCTGTCACACCATAGGAATTTCTTCTTGTTCTTCTTCGGCTTTCCCCCACTTATAAGTTTGCCGTCTTCAGTTTTCTTTTATTTCTATCATTCCAATCCCCTTATTACAAATTCCTATCATCCATTATAGTTCTGACATAAGTTTTCCATTTCCATCTTGGTCTGCCACGTTTATTTCTTCCAGGGGGTGACCATTGGTATATATTTTTTTGCCATCTTTCATTTTCCATTCTCTGTACATGTTCGTGCCATTTAAGAGTTTGATTTTCAATTCTCTTAACAGACGTGGTGAAATTCATTTCTCTCCAAAGGAAGTCATTTCTTATTTTATCCTGTCTTGTTTTTTGAAGGCTTCTTCAAATTCAACTGATCTAATTTTATTCTTTTGTAATTCCGTTAAAGACCAAGTTTCACATATCAGTAAAATATATCAGCCGGAATCTTTTCTTAAAAGGAATTACATTCCTATGATCATCCATGGCTGGATTTAGGTTAAGTTTAGGTTTAAAGACTCTCTTGGTCATTCTTCCATCACCTATCATAATATTGGGATAACATAACTCCGCATACTGTGCGCCCCAGCTTAAGAACTGGGCTACAATTCCGCCATATCAGGAGAGAATACCAGAAATGTCATCAAGACAACCTGTTGGTGAAAAAAAACGTTCGACAGAATTTTGATGCAACACAACACTAACTTTCAATCATAGTAGTTATTTTGGTCGAATGCTGCACAATTAATTTTTATTTAAACTAGCGAAATCCCGCAGACGTTGTCCTGCCTGAACGTTCAATTCTCGTGTCATGGCCGGACGATAAAAATATGTTACTTTTTTTTTTGCCATAAAATTCACTAATTAAGAGGTATTAAATATGTTCGCAAGAAAACTCCTCACTGCAATATGTTAAGCGTGCATCGATGACGTCAACATTGTTCGGTAGCCGCGGAATATGTCGATAATGCAGATGACTACACATCTGACATAAAAGAATCCTATAACCCGATCGCAGCGCCACCTACCGATTTCAATTGTAAATCTAAACCATCCAGGGACCCACTCAAGCACACATAAAAATTTAATAAAAATAGGTCCATTTGTTTAGGCAGTTTTTAATTTCGGATTTCAAATAAACCTACACTTCTAATTGTCGGATTTCGCTCATTTTTGGACAATACCTACCTTGGTTTATTTGAACTGAGTTACGTTGTGAAACATAGACAAATGTTACAGCTAGAGCGATTTTTAAAGTTTCACTTCATATGAACTCCTACACCTAATAGTTTTAGAGGGCCCATTTCTGAATCTTAATCATCGAGGGCCCAATCAGACACACATAACAATTTGATCAAAATCGATCCAGTCGTTTAGGAGGAGTTCAGTGACAAACACACGTACAGAAGAATTATATATATTCCCAGAAAGACCGAGAAGAAAAAAATGAAAATAAATAAACAAAACATGAGAAAGAAAGGTAAAGGAAGTACAAAGAGAGGTGTTAAGAAACTATGAAATAGGAACTAAGAAAATAAGTAAGTGAGGAAAATAAAGAAGGCAACAAAAAGAAATAGGAAAAAGGTGTAATGAACAAAAAAGTGTGTGTGTTTGTGTGTGTGAGAGAGAGAGAGATAGAGATAGGAAAGAAGAAATAAAGAAAGAATTAGATTATCTGTGACTGTATTATGGCAATTAGGTGAGACGGCAGACTTGATTGTTGAAGGAAGCTGAGAGTGAAGGTCAAGGTCGTCACAATACAGGCAGAAATTTCCGCATGATGTACACTCACCTCAGGAAGTGGAACATCAGCTAGTGAAAGGGTTTCTCTTGCTGGAGGTTACGTGCTTTCAACTTGCATAATTCAAATACAGATTACTCTGCAAGTATTGAAAGGACTTCAAGTTTCTGACATTAATATATATTATAAATATCAAGAGGTGTTGTTATATTCGCTATGTTTCATATCCACTTACCATCAGGAACATGAACATCATCATCCTTTCCTGTGCTAACACTCAAATTTATACCCCAGAAAGGACATTCCACCGAATCCGAATTTCCCGAATTCCTTTTCCCAAAGCACTCCCCCCCCGAACGTTAAATTCCCAAAAAACTATCATTATCATAAGTAATGCCACGTGTGATTTCCAAATTATCGATAAATTGATCTAGACTATTTAACTCATGCCCCAAATGGGAGTCAATGACCAATCACGTTACAATGATTTTTTATTTACAACCAATCACAGTCTTGTTTCACCTCGCTCTTTATCGATTTCTCTTTATCAGCTCCTGCTTTTGTGATAAAGAAAGCTCCTCCTTTTTAATGTTCTGAACAGGACAAAGCATTATTTTTCTCAAACAAATACATTGAATATAGAAAATAATGAAAATATACCTTGGTTTTACTGAGTTGTTTACTAAAAAATAAATAAATGTTGATAAATGTTGATTATGATATATAGTTTGATGTGTTTCATTATTTCTCCACTTGGATGCATACTTACAATATTGCGATCTTATTTGGCAATAAATAATATGATCAAGGTGCAGTGAATGAACATAACCTCACATTTCTGATTTGTTTTCAAACATCGCCGTTTACATTAAATATATAAATATATAAATATTTTTAAATAACTATAGTTAAACAATGATTTGTGAGTAAACAGCTTAATTTTATTCGTTAAATAGTCCTAACAAATGTCACTCTTCATTTTCAAATTCTCTAGATAAATTCACTCCTCACTTCGTGAGTCGTGAATTTATCGATAATTTGGAAATCAAGAGTGGCATTACTTATGAGAATTTGGAAATCAAGAGTGGCATTACTTACGAGAATTTGGAAATCAAGAGTGGCATTTGTTAGGACTATTTAACGAATAAAATTAAGCTGTTTACTCACAAATCGTTATTTAACTATAGTTATTTTAAAATATTTATATATTTAATGTAAACGGCGATGTTTGAAAACAAATGAGAAACGATAGGTACGCTTCATCTGCTTCTTTTGTTTATCACTGCAACCAGATCATACTATTTATTGCCAAAGGAACGCAATATTGTAAGAATGCTCTCTAGTGGAGAAAAAATGAAACACATCAAACTGTATATTAATTCGTTTCTGATGTCGTATGATGTAAATATGACATTTATATTTTTCTGGATTATTACCTGGGAAAAAATATATTTAAGAAAGTGCAAACAGTGGTTTCTTTTTTTGGTGATATAATAAATTGCTACAAATGTTTTTATATTAACTCCTGCAAGCGGTATGTGTTGACATCTATGCACTATATATATATACAATCTGGTAGCCGTATTTCTTAAGGGCTCAGTCACTGCAAAATAATGGTTAGACCTGTTCAGAATATTAAAAAGGAGGAGCTTTCTTTAATATGGTAAATTTAACACTGATAAATATTTCGTGAAACACGACTCTGATTGGTTGTAAAACAGAAATCATTGAAACGTGATTGGTCATTGACTCCCATTTGGTGCATGAGTTAAATAGTCATTATTAACATTTCATAGGTTAAACTTTTAAAGCTCGTCCCAGTCTCATAGATTTCAATCGAAAAGTTTAAGCTATCTCTTCTTCGGCCTACCGATATTTCTTCTACCTTTGAGCTTATAATCTAAAATTACTTTTTGTATGAGACTGCTTTCAACCTCTGAATCTGTCCTCTCCAGTTGTTTCTACCAATAATCCAGGGTTTGAGATCGATATTTTTTTTATTAAGGACTTTCCATACATTACAATAGCTATCCTTCAGCCCAAATGTATTTTGCTCCGCCACAGATTTATATTCTCAGCATCTTCTTTTTTTGAGGTCACTGCTGATCATGTTTCTTCCACTTCATTCATCCGCTGTTCTCTGGTTTTCCCCTCTTCCTCCTCAAAGCCTTCAGCATTCCAATCCAGCATCATTCTTGGGATTCTGTTATTCCCCGTCCTCTTCAGATGTCCATAATTATATTTATCATTTATTTTATTTATTATTATTTTATTATTATTATTATTATTATTATTATTATTATTATTATTATTATTATTATTATTATTATTAGTTTATATTATATTTATTATCGACAAATATATTTTCTAAGATATCAAGATATAATCATTTAAACATACAGAAAACTTACACCGACTAGGATCGAACTGTATCCGCTGGGTCTGATGTTGCGACATTACCACTAGACTACAGAAGTGGTGCAGGAAATGTAACACGAAGAATGAAACAGGCTCATGGAAATTTCTTGTAGGAAAACCAGAGATAAATCGCCCAATCTATAGAGCAAGAATGAAATGGGAGAGTAATATTAACCATGATTTATTTTAACCCATTCGCCTCAAAAGACAAGGTAGACTCGCCGGCTGTTAAATGGCTTTCAACTCGGAAGAAGAGGTACACTCGCTTAATTCTGCTGTTATATGTTATGCAATTTTTGTACATCCCTTGGCAGGGTAATCATCTGTTAACATTTATGAATAGTAGAGGTATGTGTTTTGCCTTCACACTTATTGTAATTGCAAGTACCGTTATCTTTTGTTTGTTTCGAATGTCTGAAAATATACAATATATTTTACGGTAACTTAAATCCCGTTTCTGGGAAAATGCATTCAGCATTTAACCTAAAACGAATGGGTTAAGGAAAACAAATTAACAAGGATACTTATTTGAACATATTAGTTCAAGAAAGGGATGAACATCCAGGTTCGATGTGGTAGGGAGTAAGATCATGGTTCATGGTCCCTATCCCGAGCTAATGTTTTCCAGTCATCCCCTGTATAATTTACCTCCCACAGATCATGTTTTATATTATTCTCCCACTACATTCTTCACCTACCTACTGGGCGTATTGCCTCTGGTTTTCCTACAAAGAGCTTCATGTCCCTCTTTCATTCCCCATTCGTGTCACATCTCCTGCCCACTTCAGTCCACGAGATTTAACTATTCTTATTATATCTGTTTCTCCACAAAGATCATGTGGCTCATTCTTAAGCAGTTTTCCCCATTCACCTCTCTGTTTGTCTCTCTTTGGTCCAAACAAATTCTTAAGAACCTTATTATCAAGTACTTGTGATTTTTTCTTCTCCCTTAAAGTAAGAGTCCACGTTTCCCATCCATATAATATAACCGGGAGAATAACAGTTTTATATATTTTGAGTTTAATGTTTTTTGAGAGAAGTTGGGACAACAGTCCCTATAATGCATAATATTATGCCTTTCCAGAATTGAGCCCAAGTTTAATTTCTTTCTGTATCTCATTCCTGCTTGTAGTTATTGTTTCTAGGTATTTGAAGTCAGTCTATTATTCAAATGTTCCTTCATTTGTTATAACTGTCAATTTCATTATATAATTTATTATTATTATTATATTATTATTATTATATTATTATTATTATTAATAGTGAATGTCAATATTTACCAGGAAGATTCAAATACTTCCTGTCTTTTTTTTATTGTATATTAGGCAGTCTGTAGGTGTTTATCTTGTTTAAAAAATAATTTGCTTTTTTTTTGTTTTAATTCGTGTGTAATATTTATTTGTACAGTTAAAGTGTGGGATTATTTTGGGACAAATGAGCGAAAGTAAAATAAGCATTGTTTACAGTGAGACATAACCTGTAAAAGAAATAGAATAATTTGAGAGATCATTTCCTTGTGAACTTATCTCTTCCTGTTTGTTGGAGGCATTCATGTCCATTGTTGTGGAATGATGTGACAGCTCGCAAATACAACAACATAATATACATTCCTTCCAAATTTTCTCAAGAGTACCTGTGTGTTAACAATTGCTTTACTTTCCCTTTCTTTACCTGATACGTGATATCCCACGGGCTTCTTAACCACATGTATTGTATTACAAACATCAGAATTTAATGCTCCATTTTAAAATTATCATTCCTTGGAATAACAATATTTGTGGTTCCTGTCTTTTTGTATTGTTATTCCAGGATCATTGTTATCCCACGGTTATTATTGGTATGATACGGATTTAATGGATTATACATTGTAGGGTAAGTCCACCGCTGTGGTCTCGAGGTAGAGTGCTGCCTTGTCACGCAGCAGGCCCGGGTTCGATCCCCGGTCGGGACAATTTACTGAGCGAGGTTTTATCGGGATTTTTCCTCACCTGCAAAACATATGACAGGAAACTTTAAGGCCCAAAGGGTCCTCGACCATCATATGGCCATCGTAATCATCATCATTCATATTCATCTTAGATTAAGCTTAGGATTAAGGACTCTCCTGGCGCACCATTATCATCATCATCACCCATCATATCACCGGGGCAACGTAATCCCGCCTTCCAGGCGCCCCAACCTCAAGTGGGTTACATTTACGCCAATACCAGGAAAGAACACCGGAAATGTCCAAAAAAGGACAACCTGGCGCATTAAAAAAACATTGTAGAGTAATAAAAACATAGAAAACACCTTATAAGATTTTGTTTGATCCAGGTATGCCCAAACTTGTATGTTTTGCGGGCCAAATGGAAGAAACAAAGATGAAACTCTGACCATAGTCCTTACTGTAGCTGTTATGGATTATTATTATCATTAATATTATCATATTTTTGCGGGTACCAGTATTATATTACAGTAAAAGCTCCTTATTTGCGGGTTAAAAAATTGCGACACACTTTCTGTATTCGCGGATCCAGTCGGAATATTAGAAGGATTAAAATCCTTTATTAACGCATCGGCAACTTTTTTTTAATGCAGACACGTGCCAATGTGGCTTTTACAACGAGTGATTCAAACCAAATGGATAATAAATTATTTAGGGGCCTATATACACAAGTTTATTGTTTACACATCTTTCTGGGCCTAAAGTTTTATTTTCCTACTCCACTCGTCTCTATCCATCCACTCCATGTCCTCCAGTCCTCTTGTTCTCATTCCAGTACTTATTTCTTGCATCCACAAGTTTCGAGGTCTTCCTTTCCTTCTTCTTCCAGGTGGACACCATTCCAATGTTTTTCTGGGTAACCTTTCTTCTTGCATTCGCCGTACAATAACACGAAATTAAAACAAACCTTATTGTCACTAAGCCTAAAGTTCGTTGTTAAAAGCCACCGCCGTCGTATTTGACGTGCCGCTATGTCCGTTGATAAATGCAGCCCTCGCCACGATATGTGTTTTATTATTTCAACTTGTCATTCGTTCCAAAAATTTCGATTGAATAACAAGTATATCTTCTGCTTTGTTGTCAATTTGTAATATCGAGTAAAAGGGGGAAAAAATTAGTTCCAAAGTGGAACAAAATAGTGTTATCGCTTAAAGTAAACATATAAATGATTGCCCGTTTACGCGTTGACGTGTCGTTTTGCGTCTGTATCACGCTTTTTAATGTTACTGAATCAACTGTATGATTCATCAAGAAATCCGAAGACAAATAAGGAATTCTATCGCTGAATCTACAGCTGAATATCAATCGACATTGAAATACCTATTAAAAGCGGCAAAACGGGGAAACATACTAGGTTATTAAGTCATTGCCTAACCCTGACATCCATCCATAGTAATTCTGCCCGAGGGTAGGTCCTTCACTGCAATCATAGTATTTTCATTCTATGCTTGCAGCTTTACTAGGGAATTGTACGTGTGGTAGCTTCCCGCTGCTTTCCACACCGGTGAAGGATGATAATGATAATGATAAGGATGATGATGGCCATATGATTTCGGGGACCGTTTGTAACCCTGACAGTTATAATTAACATCAACTGTTCAAACTCTCATTAATTAATTTTATTTTGATAATTTGTATTTTATTTCGGAACCATGGAATGTATCCCCTATATACCCATACAAATTACCATTCCGTATTCACGGTTTCTGTATTCTCGGCATATTTGCGGAACATATCCCCCGTGAATAAGAAGCTTTGACTGTACAGGGTGGACCGCTCGAATGGACCTAATTTCAATTGCTTGTTACTGGCAAACGGTTGAAGATAGAAACTTAAAACAACGTTCATATTACAGAAAAACTCACCAAGTTTTGATATCCAGATCACCACATCTCTATATGAGCCCCAGCAGTCACTGTGACGATATCAAAGCGATGAACAATTTCTTGCCAAGTACGTTGGAGTATGTCTTCTGGAATGTTCTCAATAGCCTCTATGATGCGCTCACGAAGATCACGAAGGTCTTTGACTGGGGTGGTGTAAACTTTATCTTTGACATAGCCCCAGAGAAAGAAATCCAGTGGTGTTAAATCGGGAGATCTCGGGGGCCACGCGATTGGTCCTCCCCTACCAATCCCAACGGCCAGGAAAATGTTGTCCAAAGTCGTACGAACTTCATTGGACCAGTGGGGAGGAGCACCATCTTGCTGGAAAACGATGTTAGGCTGCAGTTGTTCAATTTGTGGAAAGAAGAACTGCTCCAGCATGTCAAGATATGTGGTACCACGAACAGTTTTCTCGGCGAAGAAAAACGGTCCAATGACCTTATTATGTGACAAACTGCACCAAACATTCATCTTCGGACTATCACGAACATGCTCTTGAATAGCGTGAGGATTCTCCATCCCCAGATCCGCACATTATGCCGGTTTACCTTGCCTGACAAATGGAAAGTGGCTTCGTCCGAGAAGAAAATCTTGGTCATGAAGTCAGGATCAGCGCCGAGACGGTCCAGCATCGTATTGGCGAATTCCACTCGTTTCGGCATGTCATTCGGCTCCAGACGTTGCACTAACTGCACTTTATATGCGTGCAGTTTGAGGCGTTTGTGGACAATCCGTTGTAATGTCGATTTTGGTATTTGAAGTTCCCGCGAAGCTCTTCTTAATGACTTCCGGGGGCTTCGCTCAAATGCGGCTTGAACATTTGCTACCATTTCATCGGATGCTCTGCGACCACCACCATGCTTCTTCAACACAGATCCTGTAGCTAATAATGTATCACGCCACTTCTTTATGCTTCTAGCAGTTGGAGCATCACGGTTAAACACACGCTGGAACTCCCTTTGAACTCAAATGATTGATTTAAACTCCGCATACCACAAAACAGCTTGCGCTTTCATCTGCGGAGTCGCCATTTTCACAAACAATTAAATCTAAGAACGAGAAACGTATCTTTGTGCCATCTACCGACAGGATTCGAAACTTGGTGAGTTTTTCTTTACTATGAACGTTGTTTTAAGTTTCTATCTTCAACCGTTTGCCAGTAACAAGCAATTGAAATTAGGTCCAGCTTGCGCTTTCATCTGCGGAGTCGCCATTTTCACAAACAATTAAATCTAAGAACGAGAAACGTATCTTTGTGCCATCTACCGACAGGATTCGAAACTTGGTGAGTTTTTCTGTACTATGAACGTTGTTTTAAGTTTCTATCTTCAACCGTTTGCCAGTAACAAGCAATTGAAATTAGGTCCATTCGAGCGGTCCACCCTGTATATAGGAGCGCATAGGATTATCCATTACAGGAAATCTTGTCATCCCAATTTCTCAACGTCAAACTAAAAATATGTGTATAAAACGGCTGTTCTTCAAATTTTTTTCTATATTTAGGGTTATGTAAAAGATAATCTCTATAAAAAAAATGAATCCACCTCTGTGGTCTCGAGGTAGTGTACTACTTTGTCACGCAGCGGGCCCAAATTCAATCCTCGGTCGGGGCAAATTTTCTGGATGAGGTTTCTTTCAGGGTTTTTCCTCACTTGTCAGACGAACGTCAGGAAACTTTTAGGCCCAAACAGTCCCCGAACATCATCTGGCCATCATTATCACACTTACCTAATTTGATTAAGTTTAGGATTAAGACCTCTCTACTGGCACACAGTCATGACCTATTAAACATCATCGCGACAGTGTAACACCGCCTTCAAGAAGCCCCAACATCAGAATTGGTTTACAATTACGCAAAAGTGAGGAGATAATACCAGAAATGCAATGACAACATTTTGGCTTTGAATATATATATATATATATATATATATATATATATATATATATATATATATATATAGCTATATATGGTATGATAAGAAAAATAAATGCCTGGACGGGATTCGAACCCGGATCTCTGAGTCTGTACCTCAGCGTGATATCCATTACACTACCAGGCGAATCCAATTCAAACCCGTATATATATATATATATATATATATATATAAACTTTAGGAGAAGACAAACGTTTATAAGTAATTGGGATTAATGTGCAGCCACTTCTTTAAAATTTCCATCACTTATAATTGTCAGTTTACGTTATAAATATACACCACTTCCAACTGTGACTATATATATTTACTTTTATTGATAGTACACAGAACTGGGTTATTGGATGACATGCTGGAAGAGGAAAGTATCGAGCATACGAGTATAGTCCACAGACGAAGAGATTGAAAGCACAGGACGAAGGGGGCACGGGGAATTGCAAACGATACAATGACAACCTACCTGAGAATAAGGAATACACATGACGTATGAAATACCTACTGCTTTCATTCACTCCGTCTGTGGACAGTCATATCATTTCATTCAGTAATCTGACAACATAAAAATGGTGGCGGCTAAAACGATCAGAATTGTATTAGGCCCTATGTTAATTTTGAAGGTAGTAAATCTGTAATCTAAATTTACAACAATCATAAAAAATATCAATTATAAGCAATGCAAAAAAACTCATTGTAATACAGATAAATTTATTTTGTTTATTTAATTAGCCTAGTGGAGTTAAGGCCATATGGCCTTTTCTTCCACTCACCAGGATAAACATATATTACATCAAAATATAACAATCACAATTAACTCAAATATTAAATACTAAATGGATATTTGATCAATAAGGTAATATATATTATATTACGATCTAAAATTCAACCAGCTGATGATAGTTAAGATTAAGACTAAAACTAATAATAAAAAATGTATACAAGCAAGATAAATTAAATGTTGGTAGACTGTCATTGAAGCCAACTAATTTTTAAACATAAATGGAAACGGCACTACAAAATTGTTTTCTTGAAAAAATAGACAATGACAATTTTTAGGTTTCACCATTCATAATTTGTCCACCGCTGTGGTCTCGAGGTAGCGTGCTGCCTTATCATGCAGCGGGCCTGGGTTCGATCCCCGGTCGGGGCAGTTTTTCTGGGTGAGGTTTTTATCGGGGTTTTTCCTCACCTATAAGACAAATGTTAGGAAAACGTTAAGGCCCAAACGGTCCCCAAAATCATATGGCCATCATCATCATCCTTATCATTATCATCGTCATCATCATCCTTCACCGGTGTGGGAAGCTACCACACCTACAATTCCCTAGTAAAGCTGCAAGCATAGCATTAAAAAATGCTATGATTGCAGTGAAGGACCTGCCTTCGGGCAGAATTACTATCGATGGATGGATGGATGGATGGATTCATAATTTAATGTTACTGACATCTGAATGAAATAATGGATCCCATCTTCATGAATTACGATATTCCCTAATTATTTTGAGCAACGTAGTTTTAAGTTAGAGTAAATAGAAATACTCAGAAATGAAATTTGTCATAGAATTTAATAATTTGCGGTTTTCTTACTTTGAATTATTTTGCAGGAAATTCCTTTTTCTGCATTACTGGTTTCGAATTACACGTCTTCGCGGAATATTTATAATTAACCTAATTTTGTTTAAGTACGGTACGCTCTCTGCACGTTCTAACTACGTTAACATTTAATTATATTAAACTGCATTCTCTGCCATTTTCATAATTTCGCAACAACCTTAGGACTATAATATTATCTACCAGTTAAAGCAGGTTACGCCAAATTATAGACCACCGAGTTTTTGGAGGGGATCTCGATACATCTTACACAGAAATGTATCACCAAATTATTTGAAATCAGAAATACCAGGGAAGTGTATGAAAAAAAAACCGACGCGTGTTTTACATTGACTAAGTGTGCATAACGGGTAACATTTTCTTTGAGCGCATATTATATATATATATAGTATATATATATCTATATATATGTCATAATCATAAGTAATGCCACGACTGATTACCAATTTATCTAGCTAATTTGGAAAATCAAGAGTGGCATTTTTGTTAGGACGATTTAACGAATAAATTAAAGCTGTTGTTACTCACAAATCATTATTTAAATATAGTTATTTTAAAATATTTATTTATATTACATAAATGGCGCTGTTTGAAAACAAATGAGAAGCGATGTTTGAAAACAAATGAGAAACGATTGTTACGCTTGTTCATCACTGCAACGGATATATTACTATTTATCGACAAAGGATCGCCAATATTGTAGGAATGCACCCTACCATACAGGGTATTAAATTATTCTGTTCGCACTATGATGTAAATATGTCAATTATATTTCACGTCAACGTTATTTCCTGGGAATAATTCGTTTAAGAAAGTGCAAACAGTAGGTTTATTTTTTGTGGTTTAATCAATTGCTACAAATGTTTTTATATTATCCCTCGCAAACACTATCAGCTGACACTCGTGCATTGTACATACAATCTGGTACCATATTTCTCCGTGAGTTAGTCACTGCAAACTTGCTATGACTTATTCAGAATGTTAAAAAGGAGGAGCTTTCTTTAATATGATAAACTTGTTTGATAAATTCGAGGTGTGAAACACGACTGTGATTGGTTGAAATTTTAAAAAAATTAATGTGTTTGGTCATTGAATCACATTTGGGGATTAAGTTAAATAGTCATACTTGATGATCCGCTCCGACGGCTTCATTATTTTACGTTCCCGGCACCGCTTTACTCTGTGATATGGTGTTTTATGGATACCACTGGATTGCTCTCGATAAGCTCTTTCAAACCGTATACAATCTTTATATTTTGATTTCGATTTTTGACCATTATAGGTCGAAATTTCATTATTTGTTTTAATTTTCTAATTTAACACCATATATACTCTATTCATTATACCTTTTTCACACTAATGTTTTATATACGCAAACGATAGATCTTGACAAGAGCTGGCGATTGAAACTCAAACGAACGTCGTAACTTTTCCCAGTCAAAACTTACACTAAAAGAAAATGATGTGACGCAGCGAAACGACCTCAAAATGGTGGCGTATCCCCCTCCGCCGCGCGCGAAGCGTCACAGTCCACACACAACGTTAGGAATTCTTGACCTTTACCTATCGAGTGATGTAATTAAATTTTGGATGTAGATGATAGATATGTAGCTGCAACTCCAAACTGTGTCCCCCGATTTTGTTATCATCAGTTTCCTGAATTGCCTCCCACTGTGAACGCAAATTTAAAGACGTATTCACGTCAAAAAAGTCCCAATATCCATCACCATCATCCATCTATTATATATTATTTTGTTTGTATTATTTTGTTTGTATCATTCTCCATTGCATTAACTCTTCGTGTGTTTTATATTTTTAAATTTTCTACTAAATATGTTTTACTTTATATTATTACCTAATATATTTAATTACGTTCTTAAACATTATAGTATTCTATTCTGTTTATTTTATTTACCCTTGTAAACATTTTAAATTCTTTACGTGCCAGAATTTATTTTGTGTTTTTAAACTGGATCCTAAATTTATATATTTTGTTTCCTCTCTTCCTTTAATTAAAACTTTGTGATGTATATATTCATCATCATAGTCCATTCACGAATTTAGACAATTTGTTGATCTGTTTCGGCCTCAGTAGTAATGCCATCCAGAAGTGTTTTGAGTGGACGTCCTGCTCTTCTTCTTTTTGCAAGTAGATGGTTTAACATCTGCTTGGGTATTCTGTGATTGACCATTCAATGGACATGTTTTATCCATCATGTATATTCTATACACAGTATATTATTTCTGTAACTGAACTGCATCAGAGCACGAGCACTTGCCCATTCGAGTGTCAATACTGTGTAACAACTTTATTCTTATTCATCATATTCTTATATATTCTGATGTGTTCCCCTTCTATTGTTGTTGGATCCATAATTTATTCCCCATTCGTGCCACATGTCTTGTCCCATCGCAGTCTACGAGACGTAACTGTTCTCATTATATCTGGCTTCCTATAAAGACCATATAGTCAACTGTTATTAGTCTTCTCCATTCACCTGTCTGTTCATCTCTCTTTGGTCCAAAAAATTTTCCTAAGAACTTTATTCTCAAATACTCGAAATCTCCTTTCCTTCCTTAAAGTAAGAGTCCATGTTTCGCATCCATATAATATAACTGGTAGAATAATATAATTTTATATACAGTATTTTCAGTTTAACGTATTTTGTAAGGAGTTGGGAAGTCAAGAGTCTCTGTAATACATAATAACACGCATTTCCAGAATTGAGCCTATGTTTAATTTCCTTGTGCATCTCATTCCTCTTTGTGATTATTGTTCCTACGTATTTGAATTCAGCCACTTCCTCAAAATTTCCCTCATTTGTCATTAGCTGTCCATTTCCATTGTACAATGTATTTTTATGTGTGGCCATATATTTAGTTTAATTGATATTTACTTCCAGTCCCAATTTCATAGTGTTAGTAATTATATTGTTTGTAATTATTTGTCAACTATGCTGGCTCCATATCCATGATCATAGAAAAATGCAGTATCTTATTCTGATTTTCAACATTGCACATAGCCTCCACACCAAACTGCTTATCTTCTCGCTTCCATCTCATATCCTCGAATCACAATTTGAACCCATAGCATCTCACTTCACATCTTCCAACACAGAACTCCCAATTATTCAAATTCCTATACTGTGTCTACTGCTAGATTGTGCAACTTCTTATTACAAGAGATCAGGAACTACCGAACATTAATTTCTTTTAAAAAAATAAATATATTTATTTTGTAATTGGTCTTCCAGTAGATTGTTGGTTTATGATTTTCTGCTTCTCTAATAATATTGATTTGATCAATTATAATTTTAGTTTACAATTTTATATGCTAGGATCTTCTGATTTTTTATGCATTTTTCGCTGGTTGAATGGAAGAGAAGTACTTTACCGGAAGGTGCAGCTAGAGTGGCTATTTAAATTAACCCATTCGCTTCAGGTTTAAATGTTCAATGTATTTCCCTAGAAATCGAATTTAAGTCATCATAAATTATATTGTCTAATTTCAGATACTCAAAACAAACAAAAGATAACGGTACTTCATATCACAATAAGGGTGAAGGCAAAAAAAAAAGAAATCCTCTACTATTCATAAATGTTAATGAAGGGTTACCCTGCCAATGGATGTACAAAATATTGCAAAATATATAACAGCAGAGTTAAGCGAGCGTACCTCGTCTTCTGAGGCGAATGGGTTAAGGGATGCTAATCAATCAAGTTATTCTAAGAGTTTAATTAATGGAAGGGTTGTTAAATTGTTAATGGGAAGTAAGTTCATTGTCCCTTGATTATGAATCGGAAATGGGAAAGTGTTAAATATTATTAGAAGGACTACCAGTATTAGCAGGGCCAATTACGATATTATTGACAGATCGAAACTTAAATACGCCTTTCTTCCCCCATTCACATTCAACCAAAATGATAATTTTTATTTGCCTAAGCCATTTTACGATCAATTCCCAATAAACGGGTATTAACTCTGCCAGTTTAAATAAACAATAATAAATTAGTGTTATTTTATAATTGACAATTAAAAGGTGTCAAGCTAACAAGTTATTAGCACCAGAGATGAAATACTGGAGAAGATCACAGCGGAAGTACAAATTAAAAAAAATAGAAACATTGAAATTAAGAAAATTATGGAATTTGAAAGAAATGTATTACAGACAGTTGAAGAGAGACGATTAAGATTGTATGGACATCTCAAGAGGATGGAATGGCATAGAATCCCTAAGAAGATCTTTGGGTAGAAAATATAAAGGAAAAAAAAAAGGGAAGACCTAAAGTAGGTTGGATGGACGGTGTGAGAAGAAGTATGACCGAACTGGGACGTACAGATGAGGATGAAGAACCGGAGAAGCCGAATTTCTTGAAGATGACGGAAAACCACTGTATTATGGTCAAAAAATAAAATGATTTTAAAATTATTATTGAACATATTATTGAAAACTATTTTTTAGAATACTATATATATATATATATATATATATGAACTTACGAAACAACTATAAAAAAATTTACTTAATTTTTTTTTTTTTGCAAATGCCCCAGGTTGTCTTTCGACATTCCAAGTGTTCTCTCCTGGCATGGCGTACTTGTAACCCACTTCTGAGGTTGGGGCGCCTGGAAGGCGGGGTTACGTTGCACCGATGATATGATGGGTGATGATGATAGTGGTGCGCCAGGAGAGTCCTTAATTCTAAGCTTAATCTAAGATGAATGATGATGATTGCGATGGCCATGTAATTTCGAGGACCGTTTGGGCCTTAAAGTTTTCCTGACATTTGTCTTACAGGTGAGGAAAAACCCCGATAAAAACCTCACCCAGAAAAACTGTCTCGACCGGAGATAGAACCCGGGCCCGCTGCGTGACAAGGCAGCACGCTACCTCGAGACCACAGCGGTGGACATTTACTTAAATGTTTGATATGGAAAGATGATATATTTTATTGAATTAATAATGGTATGAGAAGTGCGGAACCATTGGTATTTACTAGAGATGCATAGTAATTGACGTCAGTCTCCTTTTCTGGAAAAAAATATCTTTTTAATGTCTAGAACCAGTTCAACGCTGAGGTATATGTTTAGTCTTTACCTTAACTTTCAAGAAGTACATGTATTGACGTCAAAACAATAACCATTTTCTCAATAAAATCATTTCCTTGTTTTCATAACAAATCTTATAATGATATAGTGTTTATTTATTCCAATTAAAGTCCTAGCAAATTGTGCAATAAACATCTATAAAATCTGACACTAATCACATTTTGAATTTTATATGTTTATTAGAATTACATATTATGTGGTTAATAACTAAAAGTTATTTATAATCAAAGGAAGTTGTTAATTATTAATGAAGGTTAAATAGAACATTTGTAATTAAATACACTGAATAGAAGTAGACTGCAATTATACTAGGACATTCGATAAGCAATGGTAACACTGCTATAATATCACAAAAACATCATACATTTGACATTGCGAACTATATGTTGCCAAATCCTTGGAAGGCGTGTACTCCATGTGCAGCACCATTTCCGGATATATCTTTTATCTGACCGATATTAGATTTCTAGATATCAATAATTGATTGTAATCGAATGCCTCGTAGAGGTTCTTTGATCTTTGCGAATAAGTAACAGTCACAAGGGCTCCTGTCTGATGAATTTAGTGGATGCTCGTGTACTTCCCAATTCCAACTTCTAAACAAATTCTACTGAACATATTTTTTTAGGGCGGTATTACTTTACTAAATGTGAGAAACAGTAAATGTATTAACAAAATATTGCTATTTCGAGACGTTCAATATTACAGATTTATAAAACAAAGACTGATCAACAACATACTACGAGATTATAATGGTCACCACTAGGATCGCTGATTTACAAACAGTATTTCGATTATTTATCGAATGTATATTCTATAAAAGCTGATAATATAATATAAGGTAGCCGTCCAAAACCCATGACACTACAGGCTCTAGAGAGCTCTTGGCCTATCAAGGAATTATTGGCCTCATACCTACATGTATTAATCAAAAAGGTGGGCGATTATCCTATCAGTGTAGAAGTGACATGCGGTCAACATGTCGTGTCCTCAGCTGTTAAAAGCGACTTTGTCAACATGGTGCTGTCACATAGTGTATCTAACCAAATTCCTCACGATTCTGGGAGCGCAGAAGTATCATAATGACCGAAATAATATGAGCAATTTTCTACTCTCATGGGGACTTTGAACCAGCACAAGTACCGTAGCTCTGTACCAAGGCATGATACCTTAAACCGCTCGACTACGGCATGGGACAATCTAAGATTGCAGAACAGTGAATTTTTAAATAATTCCAAGGGAATGTAACTAATGAAGCTGTACACATGAACATATTTATAAATTTGTTTTTATAAATTCATCGAACCTACTTTCAAGACAAACAAAGTCAAAAAATGTATGTAAGTATATTATATATATATATATATATATATATATATATATATATATATGTGTGTGTGTGTGTGTGTGTGTGTGTGTGTGTGTGTGTGTGTTGTGTGTGTGTGTGTGTGTATGTGTGTGGGTGGTGTGTTGGCGCTCTAACTGCCTTTTTTTTTCGCAGACTTACTCGCTATATTTATGGCATAATAGGATATCTTCAATGTGGATTTAGAAGAAACATGTCTACAATAGATTGATTTTTAGTAGGCCTCTATGGCAAATTTTAGAAGAGGGGTGAGGATATAATAGCACTGTGCATCAACTATAGGGTAACTGCAGGTATTAACGCAATGAAGGAAATAACGCCATTTTCTCTAGAAACGTTAGTTTGTAAATATTCCGATGGTGTCAGCATCTTACAAGCTACTAGAATAGTAGAGGGAAGCTTCCCCTATGGATCGGTAACAGCCTTGAAACATTCTGCAACATTAGTGTCGCTTGAACAGTCATTTTGTGAAGAGTGGTGTTAATCTCTGGTGAAGAAAACCCTTGAATTTTCGTTTAGAAAAAAGTTAGGTAAGCGTTGTGTCTTACAATATAGTACCATTGTCAATATTATTGTTTTATCTTAATATGTATTGATACTATTCATTATTAGTAGTAAGTTATTATTTTAAAAAAATTATGTGTCACAAATATTTGAATTTAAATACAAAGTGGGATGTGCAGGTATTAACGCCATTATTATATGGAAATTGCAGTTTCCTAAACTTTTTTCGGAAGCCTGTGTATCGTGCTGCAAACTCCTGGAAATGCAGCTTCTGGGTTTAGAGCAACTGGCATTCACCCATAGAATCCGGACTTTTTTCAGACACAACTTTTGCTCCAAGCAGTGTGTCCGAGAAGCCAAATCCAGAAGTATTAGCACCTCATTCTGAACAAAAAACCCAAAAACCCCCGAAAAATCTCCTGTCCAGATGCTTTTGTCAACTCCGAAGATCATCAGAAAAGAAGCGAAAAGACGTTCAGTGAATGTAAAAGCTGTACTTCTGAATAAGAAACTTTTCAATAAGGAAACACCATCAGCATCAGGTGTTTCCAAACCCGCAACAACTAATAAAGAAGGAAAAAGTTTGCACAAAGATCTGTATTGCGGTGATTGTGGAGGTTACTATTTTGATAAAAGGCGTAAGAAAAGTTGGATTCAGTGCATAGAATGTGAAGTTTGGTACCATGAGACCTGTGATAGCAAATCTGTGCTGAAAAAGGGTCTTTGTTCACTGTGTGAGGATGGATGTGCGCATTTAGATGAGTGAAGGTAAATCACATCAGGTAATTAAACCTGTGCTCGTTACATGAGGCTCTTATGTATATTTTTGTTATGTCTATAATAATATTATATACACAGATTGTTATTTTAACTTGTATTTTTAGTATTAAAGCTGAATAGTGTATCAAAATACAGCAGAAATGTGTTATACTTTGAAATAATTCAGTGTGGCGTTATTACCTTCATTGCAGGCAATAACGCCAGTTTCTCCTCCTCCTGATTTTCTTCCCTTCCTTCATAACATATTATATCTTTCTAAATTATATTTGGATGTAAGGTAGTTAGGACCTCAAGTAATGTTATATAAAAATAAGAGACATCCCGGACAATATTTCTCCAAATTACAGCTCAATATCTGAATAGGTGGCGTTATTACCTGCAGTTACCCTATGTAGACTTCAAAAAGGCGTACGATTCAGTTAAGAGGGAGCAGTTATACAGTATCCTGCTGGAGTATGGAATTCTAAAAAGTTAAGACTTATTCGAAAGAGTCTAAATGACACAAAGAGTGTAGTGTTCGTGTAGGCAAACACTCTTCGGATACTATTGAAATTCACAATGGGTTAAAGCAAGGAGATGCAGTATCTCCTCTACTATTCAATTTGTACTAGAGCATGCCACACAAATCTGTAATGGATGAAGAAGAAGCCTACAATTCAATTGTATTTATAAGCTATTAGTTTATGCTGAAAGACGAAACGCCACTGGCTGACGTAATCTATTACTTTGTAGAATAATATTGGATATTGGTTTGACAAATAGCTATATTGTAGGTGTCTGCGATAGAAAGATTTGCAAAGTGGTTCATCTGGTTACTGGGTCATGCTGAGAGGTAAATATCGCCTCCACCCGGAGCAAGTTTACAATTGCTTTGCTATTATTCATTTTAACACTTGGTAAACAAAATAACCGGTCAATATTACGTTCACTACGTAACCTTATCGATACTCAATCTATCTTATTTAACTGCGTATTGCGATTTCATCAGACACATACTAAATTATCTTGTTATACTCCCCTCTCTTTTTCGCCAATAGGAAGTACACCAATTTTGTAATTCTCTGTCACCTAGCTAAATGTTTTTTCACTGAAAGATTCACCGTGTTCATAATTATTGTGCATGTTTCTTTTGTGCTATTCGCAGGTTTGATTATGTTACACCGTCACTAAAACAAATCGTGGCTTCGCCTAAGAGATCGAAGGACTGTCCGTCCATTCCCTAACTCGATCCCATCAGCACATTGTCCTTTATATCCCTCCTCATCATACTGTGTATTATTATTTACTATATTTTACAGTCTCACTTGTCAGCACATGGAATTCCCTTCTGCCCTATGTCAGAGACTGTCATACTATAACATTGTTAAAAAAAAACTAAACAAATGTTTAATAACAAACTAACTTAGGCCAATATACCTCACTGATATTATTCTTTTAACCATTAATAATTTAATTTATTATAACATTATTATTCTTTTTTATGTAGGCCTACATTAGATAGGAACAGTCTACCAAACAATTTAATTTATCTTGCTTGTGTACATTTTATTATTAGTTTTGTTTTAATTTTAATTATCATTAACATTATTATGCTATCGAGCTTAACCTTATAGATATTATCTTATTGATCAAATCTTCATTTAATATTTAATGTTATAGTTATGAGACTGTAAAAGATCATGAATAATACATAGTGTGATGAGGAGGGATATAGGCCTAAAGATGGATCTTAACATACTTTACCAAAAATACCTCGTAAGGCCTGTAGCAGGTTAAAAATATGTCCATTTGGGTAGTCCCCAGGTTGAGGAAAACCAGCTAAACAATGGTGTAGATCAGACTTGCTGGCAACACACGCCCCTATATTGGCTGAATGATTGTCCATATATCTAACACGTTAATTTGGTGCCAGCAGTTAATCCATAATTATTGTTCAATCGCTCCTGGGATGTAATATACTGTACATGTAATATTCCTTTGTTAATTTATTTCAGTTTAACCTCTCCTTTTACAGGTATACTTACATGTCTCACGCCACCCGGGCATTATGGAGACACGACCTATTCGAGAAGTAATGTAAACTCTTGATCATACAATATTTTTTGATATCACATAAATACACGGAGTGCCTCCATGAATGAGTGATTATCTCAATGATGGGGCCAACTCGAAACAACACTAACATTTGAGACGAGACACACAATTTAGTCGTATATTCATGTTATTATGCGATTGGATTGTGACAACCCGTGCTGACTTCACGCCAAACATAAGACATGAACATTTGTACCTACTGGGTCAGTATAGAAAAATTCTAGAACGAAAACTTTATTTAGTAAATAAAACATTAATGTGCCCAAAACGTTATAACTATCTACTATTTTACAATAAAAAAACATTATTGTTCAAATTTTCTTTTCAAAGTTTGCAAGTACTGATAAGTTTCGAAGCAAGTCGGCACGGGTTGCCGTGGGCCTACGTACAACCAAATTGTACTTACAATTGTTTTAACATTATACAAATAATTTGAGGGTATGCGTTAAATATATAAGACTTAGATTTTTTTGTATACCCTCCAACAACGGAGATGAGGTGGCATATTAAGATATGTTGATATTTTTAAATAAGGTACCGATGTCCTAAAATGCGTTTTCACACTATGAGAGCTAACTTTCCAAGAGTTCCGTTAGTTGGATTTCAAGACTCAATACTGACAATACTGTCATAGTCACATCAAGTTTTCAAAATATTCACCTCCTATCTCATTGAAGAGCGTACATTGGCGGTAGTGATTGGCGCACGCGTTCAAATACGCCAGGCCTCGTTTGAATTATTTCTGTAATAGCGTGCATTCGGGCTAAAGATCCACAAGTGACACTACTGGTGTCTCATAAACACACTGTTTCATGTCGCCCCCACCAAAAAGTAGTCGAGAGGGTTAAGATCAGGTGATCTCTGAGGCCATGGGACTGGTCCCCCTCTTCCAACCTATCGACCTGGATACGTGGTATCTAAATGTCTCCTCACACTGGCATCGAAGTGAGCTGGAGCTCCGTTGTGTTGCAGCCACATTCCGTTGCGAAGCCACGTACCTGTGAGGTATTGTCAAGGAGCCTAATGAGTCATCAAATCCTTTGAACTAACACTGATCTTGAGACATAATTAATTAGTCATAGTGTGAAAACGCATCATTTCCGGACATTGGTACCTTATTAAAAAATGGTCAACTTATCTCAATGTACTACCTCACCTCTTTGTCGGTGCTTTTTTTGCAACATCCTGTATATATATAATATTATATTCTGTCTTGCATATAGTGCTCTAAACACATTGCAATTATATAACACACATGTCTCGTTCTTGATATTTATCTATTATATTTGCCCTAACAATTAAAAGCGAAGGACATCTTCATACAACTTTCGCGGAAAAAAAGAAACTTACATGCATTCTGAATCATATGGATGTGTGGCAAAATGATTAAAACCTTCAGACAAGCATCAAATAACTTATCATCAAAGATCAAACTATTAACATCAAATACAGAAGAAGTTTACCATGACTTTTTCTAATTTGTTCTCATTAATTAATGCAGTTTAGGCTACAAACAACCTCCTCACAGACAGAGCTATATATGACAGTCGTAAAAAAAATCTTATGCAAAGATTTATTCCAGATAAATACATTCTGGTGCGATAATCAACGAAAATATCTGCAAAGAGAGCAATAATAATAATAATAATAATAATAATAATAATAATAATAATAATAATAATAATAATAATAATAATAATAATAATAATAATAATAATAATAATAATAATAATATTGGTAATAATAATAATTATTTATTAGGAATTTCTCTACAATGAAATAGTTTTCCTACAACCCATTATAAATGTTACTCCTCCATAAAACCCTATTCTCTGCACCGGTCTCTGTTAATCCTCTCGACATCATACTCCTATTCACTCCTTGAACCCACTGTTCTTTCGGGTCTCCCATTTCTTCTGTTGCCCCCGCTTCAAAATTTAATATAATTTTAGGTATCCTGTCATCTAGTGCCGAATAATAATAATAATAATAATAATAATAATAATAATAATAATAATAATAATAATAATAATAATAATAATAATAATAATAAATAAATAATAATAATAATAACGTAAGTAATGTTTCTTAATTGTTGCTATAATGTTATGTTTCGTTCTGAAAAAAAAAATGTATATAAATAACGGCTGCCGGAAAAGTAAAACGCAACAAATTATATATAAGTCAACCGCTGTGGTCTCGAGGTAGCAGGCTGCCTTGTCACGCAGCGGGCCCGGGTTCCATCCCCGGTCGGGACAGTTTTTCTGGGTAAGGTTTTTATCGGGGTTTTTTTCCTCATCTGTAAGACAAATGTCAGGAAAACTTTAAGGCGCAAACGGTCCACGAAATCATCATCATCATCATCCTTCACCGGCGTGGAAAGCAACGGGAAGCGACACCACCTACAATTCCCTAGTAAAGCTGCAAGCATAGCATCAAAATGCTATGATTGCAGTGAAGGACCTGCTTTCGGGCAGAATTACTATGGATATATATATTTTTTTTGTTGCGTTTCTTAATTGATTCCTATATGTCGTGTTTAATCTGAAAATAAAAACAAAAATTACGACCATTAGAGCATTAAAACTCACACAAACACACACACAGATATTTACGAATTTTTGTCGTGGTTATTTTCGGATAGATGAAGATTTGTGATTTTTTAAAAATAATCTTTCATTTTACAACCTCAACAGCTATGTTATTCGGGAATTAGCAAACACCTCCTATCTACTAAGTATTTGTGATGTAAGATGGAAATTTCTCTTTTAAAAAATCCACATTTCCAAGGTCGGGATTCAAACCCGGTATTAAAATATTACCGTCCCCAGGATTTGAACCTGGGCTCTCCGAATGCGAGTGTCAAACCCTACCGTCTTACTCAACTCGCTTGATTTAGCATTGAAGACTTGATAAGTATTAACATTAACAAAATTCATGGTAAAACTCCGTTCAGGTATTAGTTACAAAATTAAAATTATAATACAAAATTATAAAATTGTTACCTTTTAGGTCCGTCTCCTTAACTTTGTAAACTATTAATTCTCTGTAGGCCTTTCAGCAGAAGAAGGGGGAGGTAGATCCGTATCTACTGACCTTGAAATTCTGTAGAGGTAACTGGTGGTGATTTTTTTAATATTAACTATAAGTAAGCTCGCCAATAATACATAACTTAGGTTTAGATAAAGTGTTGTATATTGGAATGTTTCTACCGAAGTCTGAATTAACATGGAATGTAGGATATTTCTGTGGCGATTTATGGATGTACAGCTAAGCAGAATATTTTTGAAAACTTGTTCTTCAGCTTGATAGTAGACCAATATATGAGTCACTTATGTTCAACACACACACACACTCACGCACACACACACACACACACACACACATTGATATGAAAAGAAAAATGAATGCTTGAGTTGGGATTTGAACCCGAGTCTCTAAACTCTGTACGTTTAGCGCTCTAACCAACTGAGCCACTCAAGTATTCCAACACAAACATACATTTTTTTTTTGACTCGAGCATTGATTTTTCTTTTCATATAATATTTGCCTTTATTGCCAAATGTCAAAAATATAGTTATACCATCTAAATATACAAGCGTTACTGCTATAAAGTAAATATTCTCTTTAAAATTTTGTTTACCTGTTATGTGGCCGCTAGATGGTAGTTGGAACGACTTTCCGCTACCTCTTGTGTGAATTGAGAATATTACATATATAAGAAAAAAATGTATGTTTGTGTTGGAATATTTGAGTGGCTCAGTTGGTTAGAGCGCTAAACGTACAGAGTTTAGAGACTAGGGTTCAAATCCCGACTCAAGAATTAATTTTTCTTTTCATATCATATTTGCCTTCATTGCCAAATGTCAAAAATATAATTATAACATCTAAATATATATATATATATATATATATATATATATATATATCCCGCGCCGTAGTCGAGTGGTTAAGGCAAGAAGCCTTGGCGCAGAGCTACGGGACTTGCGCTGGTTCGAGTCCCCACGGGGGAAGAAATTTTTCTCACGGAATTTCGGGCAGTATGGGACCGGTGCCCACCCAGCATCGTGAGGCATTTGGGTAGCTACTATAAGTAGCGAATCCAGGTTGAGAAGACCAGCTATAACGGATGGCGGACCCGACATGCTGACCACATGTCACCCCTACACTGGCTTATGATCGTCTACATCTGTGATTAACACATGTGGACGTGAGGCCAGCAGCCGGCTGGTAGGCCTAGGGCCTTCAAGGCCTATCGCGCTTGGAGTTCTATATATATGAAGTTAGGTACTATATGACCAATTCTTCTTCTTTATATAAATGTCTGCACATACCGTAGAAAGTTGCCATACAATCGCTTTAAAACATTTAGATTCTTCAAATTTTTATGTAATGCTTTTCACTTTTCTGACGTTAACCATATGGTTGTCCCATTCAGGGTCAGTAGATACAGGCCTATTTCCTACTCCTTTTGCTGAAGATGGGACTAGTCCCGAAAGTCCTACAAATAATTAATAATATTTCAGAAAGTTGAGGAGGCGGACGTACAAGGTAACAATTTTATTATTTTATATTATAATTTAAATTTTGTAATAAATATTAAATCAATTGTAATGTCATTTTTATTTGCGGAAATGCTGCGAAACAGTGTTTGGGCTGCGCTGTTACATAAGTGAAAGTGGACGTCCGACCTAGTGATTCCCAGATAGCTACTGACAGTGTGTTTTCAAGTCATGCTTCAGAGGAGAATTGTGTCAGCGCTTTGTTTTCCTAACTAAATGCTTGATCCATGCCCTAGCACACACGAAAACAATTATTTTTAAATGTCTACATTATTATGTAGAAAGTATATAATGCTCCTTTTAAAATTCATGGATTTGTCTTATATACATACGTCATCATTCAGAAATAGACACGTAGGAACTGAGTGTACTAAGGGAATTCCTCAGCAAGTCGAATTTATTTTGCTGGTCAATGTAATAGAGCTTGTTTTGTTAACTCTTCTTCTTCTTCATTCTTCCATTGTAGGTTTAAACCTGTTATTTATTCAATTCTTGTTGTCTCATCTTAGATCGTCATACCACCGTTTTCTGGGACGTCCCCGTTGTCTTCTGCACCTATGTAGATTGTCCCTTGCAGTTTTGACAATTATATTGTTCTCCATCTTGCTTATATGCGCATCCCACTCCTGTTTCCTCCCATAGATCCTTACCCATTCCTTAATATCGTCGACTTCACATGTTTCTCTGATATTTTCACTCCTTTTTCTATTCCATAAAGTTTTTTTTTTCGATAATTGTACGAAGTATCTTCATTTCAATTGTTTCGAATATATATATATATATATATATATATATATATATATATATATATATATATGTCCACCGCTGTGGTCTCGAGGTAGCGTACTGCCTTGTCACGCAGCGGGCCCGGGTTCGATCCCTGGTCGGGGCAGTTTTTCTGGATGAGGTTTTTATCGGTGTTTTTCCTCACCTGTAAGACAAATGTCAGGAAAACTTTAAGGCCCAAACGGCCTCCGAAATCATATTGCCATAATCATCATCCTTATCATTATCATCATCATCATCATCCTTCACCGGTGTGGAAAGCAACTGGAAGCTACCACACCTACAATTCCCTAGTAAAGCTGCAAGCATAGCATGAAAATGCTACGATTGTAGTGAAGGACCTGCCCTCGGGCAGAATTACTATGGATGGATATATATTATCTGGCAGAAAGAATACCAGATACTATAATATATATATCATCATCATCTGCATTAATGGATTAGGTCTGTTGACCCGTTCCGACTTCAGTCCATCTCTTTCTGCTGAAGTTTATAAGTTATTTTTTACTAGTAGAGGTTACCAGCCTCTAGCCAAACCCCTCTTCCTGGAGGGCAGGGAACTGCAATTTCGGAGTGTTCGTCTCCTAGAGAAGTTGCCTTCACTACGGCTTTGGGGACTTCTCTTCTCCTCACGTAACCCTGTGCACGGGGCCCTACCCAGGTACTACCCACTGGGCGAGTGGGACCTGGAGCTCACAAAAGGGCAGGAGCGCCTACTCCCTGGAGTGGACTACCTCTTTCAATGGTTCCACTCTGTTACCCTAAATAATATTATATATATATATATATATATATAATAGTATCTGGTATTCTTTCTGCCTGATAAGTAATAATAGAGTTACAACTCTTTTATAAATTCTGGCCTTAATTTCTGTTTTTAAATGTCAAATTTTCCAAATTATATCATTAAGACATCCAGCAATTTGATTCCCTTTAATAACCCGTTGTCTGACTTCTTCTTATTCTATATTCCCTTAACTTGTTAATTGAATTCCTAGATATTTGAATGTCATTTCATTTTGGATAATTTTACCATCTACTTCCAATTTACATATTTTGGGTTCTTCGAGTGTTATCATACATACACTCTTTTTTATGTGAAATTTTTAAATTAAATATTTTAGTTGTTAGGTTAAATATATGTAGGCCTAATAATCGTTGAAGGTCATCTCCACTTTCCACCAATAGTACTACATCATCTGTATAACAAATTATTTTTAATTCTTAATTCCGCATTTTATAACATTTTCCATTTTTCACATGCTTGTTATTTAATTCGTAGTAATAATGGACTCTAAGAGTCACCCTGTCTGATTCCAGAATTTTTCTGTATTGGATCTGTTAATTGACCATTGATACGAACTTGAATTTTGTTGTCTGAATAGATCTATTACTTACTTACTCACTGGCACTATCAAACCCGTAGGTTCATGGCCGCGTGGACATAAGCTCTCCATGCATCCCTATCCTGAGCTAATGCTTTCCAATCATTCCCTGTATAATCTACTTCCCTCAAATCATAGTTAATGTTATTCTCCCACCTCATTCTTGGTCTACCAACTGGTAGATATATTAGATGATTTTAATAAGACGGCTTGAAATTCCTCTTTGTTCAAGAAGGTATAGAATGACAGGTAACTGAATACAATCGAAAGCTTTCTGTATATCTATGCTAACCCTTAAAATGGTGAATCAATCAATCAATCAATCAATCAAGAATCAAATAACTATAGTATGGAAACAGCCCTTGTGAAGTCTGTCATCTCTGACGACTGACATGAGGACGAAGGCCGAGCTCATTTACCCCTTAAAATCTAGGTTTAGTGTCCTTTGTAGACACTGAATTATTTAGTTTGTGTGATAATTTATGCAATAATTAAAACCATGTGATGAGACAGGTAGCTTATTTGACTCTCTCTTAATATTAGCCTGTCTGCATACGATCCTCTATTACAGATGATATTTGTTAGATTTTTTTTTAATCGTATTACTTTCCATCGATCCATCCACAGTAATTCTGCCCGAGGGCAGGTCTTTCACTGCAATCATAGCATTTTCATGCTATGCTTTGCAGCTTTACTAGGGAATTATAGGTCCCGTTGCTTTCCACACCGGTGAAGGATGGTGATCATAATGTTAAGGATGATGATGGTGATGGCCGGATGATTTTCGGGGACCATTGGACCCTAAGCTTCCTGACATTTGTCTTACAGGTGAGGAAAACCCCGAAACAAACCTCATTCAGGAAGCTTGTCCCAACCGGGGATCGAACTCGGGCCCGTTGGGTGACAAGGCGGCACGCTACCTCGAGAACACAGCGGTGGACCGTATTACTTTATTGATTGCTATTGTATGTGCTACGAGTATTGTGTCTGTAGACCCTTTGAGATGCTCGTCCCTTCATCTCGGCAGTGCCTGTTAAGAATTTGAAATCCTCAACTATAACCATGTCCCGCCCACACCAGGCGATACATCTGATACAATTTTGAATTTGGAAAATGGGGGATTTGTCGTGCCAGTTATTTAAATGTGTCGGACCGCACTGAAAAAATAATTGAACTGAAACGAATGTAATATAGACCTAATATCGGTTTATAATGTAACGTGAGTGAAGGTATGATTCACAAGGAGTTTGTTCCAAACGGGCGTGCAGTCGATGCGGATCTTTATTCTCAACAACTGCAACGAATTCATGAAATTTGTAGAGTCGCCGGTTCAAACCCGACCGCACCCATACTGCATGAACAACCATGGTAATAATTCAGGAATTGGGAGGAATCGAATTGATCTTACACCCAGCATATAGCCCTGATGTTGAGCATTCTGTTTCGTTCGATGGCCCCTTCATTGCGTAAAATTTCGAAAACATCGAATATATTGATGCTATGGAAATAGGTCTCAATACATTTGTTACATCAAAAGTACTAGAATGGTAACGTCGTGAGATAATAAAATAACTCTAGTGACCATAATAATCAGATGATTTCTACTTTGAAGAGTAGTTTAATTTATTGTCAAAAAACATTCCAAATAAGATTTTGTTAGATAGTGTCTGTGTTAGAGAAAGGAAAATTACAGAGTCCATCAATTTATCTGCTGAGAGACGAATGAAAGAGAAATTTCTTTTAAAAGGAGCTAATGTCTGGCGGCCTCAATTTTTTGTGGCACCTTATTCCAGAGACTCTAACAATACATACGGACTTATAGAATTAAAATAAATAAGAATAATAATAAGCTTTTTTATTTAATTATTTTTATAGAGGATTTAGCATTAAATTAACATATCAGAAATCTCTCTTTCTATCGAAAATACTATATATATCTTGCTATTTGTTTGTCACGTGCTATAATTTCTATGGAAGTACACTTATTTATTTATAAAGGTAGGATAATATGACATGAATTTTCTTAAACCAATTTTAAAAGACAATATTAAGAAAAAAGTATGGGAATGTCCAAAGAAGGCTGTTTTGGAAGATGTAAGACATATTATGGGATTCCAGGACGAACAAAAAATGAAAAGAGTAGCTGAGGGTAAAAAAATAGTGGTTTCACTGACAAAACACAATCTTTCAAAGACTATTACGGTGATTATAAAATGGCGATTATCATTAAATGTTTCTGCTAATGAAAATGCTATCTAGAATTTGTTTTGACGACTGAGAAAATATTAGAAAAAACCTCACTCGATCCTAGAATTTGAACCTCAGTTTTCCTGAATACATATCTGAAACGCTTCTTCTCATTATATTTTCTGTAAAAATTAATTGATTTGGTTTTTAAAATGTTATGAAATGTGATTACGTTGAAATTATTCTGGTAATGAAATTCCAATCTTTGTATAATTTGGTTTGAGTGAGAAAATCTATGAAACACCTTAGTCTCGGGAGCTCCCAGATAGGAGTCTGAAACGCTGCATTCTGAGACGACCCCTTACATGGTAGAAGGATTGATTAATCACATGAGCGCATTTCCATCAAATTTAGTTAATAAATTAAATTACTGTGTTTCTTCTTCTTCTATCGGCTTCTACAGGCCCTGGCGAGCTTTGGACTTCTTCACAATTTTCCTCCTCATCTTGTAACCATACTTTGCTTGGTCTGCCTCTTCTTCTAGTTCCTATTATTCTTTTGTTGCGTACAAAATTAATAGTAAACGTATTTGTATTATCTTATTGCAGATCGTAATGGAAATCCGGAACAGCAGGCTCCAGATTCTGGAAATTATTGAAGGTAAGACATGAATTTCAATTCTCAAACTTTTTACATAACTCTTCAATTTTTTTTTCACTCTATAAACAACTCAAGATAGCTGTTAGTGCTTGTAGAGCCTAATTATAGGGGCACGCCGTAGCGTAGTGGTTAAGGCACTGCGCTACAAGCCAGAAAGTCGAGGGTTCGAGTCCCGGGGGTACCAGGAATTTTAAACTGACACAAACCCTCTGTGGTCCTGGGGTCGACTCAGCCTCTAACAGAAATGAGGTATCATACGCTTGTTCTGGAGTAAAGGCGGCCGTCATGCAGGGCTGAGAACACGGCTGACATCAAGGGCCGATTGTCCAGAAAAAGTGGGAGCCCTAACCTCCTACTACCGCAAGGGCCTCGTGAGGCCTGTATTGGGATCTCTTTACTTTTATTTTATAGCCTAATTATGTAACATATTGAGCTCCTAGATCGTTAAGGTTAGGTGGCAGCACTGTACAAAGAACGTTATAGGATGTATATGATAAATGATAAACATTCTACCAAAATTAATTTGAACGTATTTTTAATAAAAATGTGAATAATTTTTGCTATTTGATAATTCACGTAACATAAAAACGAAATTAACTTCTGAAATAAGTTTTTCGTTGGAGCTCAATAACACATTTTCTATTAAAATTAGCAATATTCAACGCTTAAAAATAGACTAAACACAATTAGATTGTATTAGTTATCTACTTTGGTACCTACTTCATGAACGAGGAGGAAAATTTAAGATGTTTTAGCTTTTAGAATGTGGTCATCATGTATAATAAAGCAGCAAAATCCCTTGACCTTCATGCAGGAATAATGTTTGCACAAATTTTGATAATTTATTTGCTAATAAATATTTATTAAATTATTAATTTATTTTCATTATTCCCTCATTTTATACCGGAATGAAACAATGCAGTTAGAATGTTATTATGCCTTTGACCACTACACATACATTTTTTTTAAGTTGCAGCGATTTGTAACAGCATACACTCAATGACAGTGAAAAACTGCTTCATTTGCCGTATGGTTTTTAAACAAAAAACCGATCACTGACATATATTTACTTGGACAGTTGTAGCCCTGTGTTGATTGATACATTTTAAGGTGTTTTTATTGATTTTTAATAACCGTTGACATTCGATGTAGCTATATGATGTTCAGCTTAGAATAGCACCACGGGATCTTCTCCTATCTCAAGAGGCACCTTGCCGTTGACCTTACCTTTCAACTGTTTCCTTTTATCATCTATACTATCTCTCGTACCCAGAAGCAGAAGGGACTTCCATTACCCATCCCCAGTTATACTTTTCTTTAAAACATGAGAACTTCGATTCCAAGAAATAGCGTGACCCTCACTCCCTCTCTTTTGAGCTCTAAATTCCAGTGAACAAAAGACAACCCTTCTTGTAATCCTTTAAATACAGTGGACATAGAAACAGAAACCGCTCAAATCTTGGCATACGCGGATGACATGGTGATTACATCCCAAGATATCGAAAAAGCTCAAACTGCGTTCGACAAACTTGTAGCATGGGCCGAAAAGAACGACCTTGAAATAAATGAGAAGAAAACAGTAAAAATTACCTTCAGGAAAGGAGGAAGACTCTCAGCGAATGACTGCATTCGATATAAGGGAGACCCACCGCAAAATGTAAACCAGTTCAAATATCTGCGGATCACACTGCAGAGCCGAGGTGACACCTTCGATAAGCACATCAAATAACGCGCCTTAGCGGTCAGAATAGCAACGAACAGTATTGAAAACCTGAGTAAACTATCCCTGGAGACAGCAATAACCATCTTCCGCTTAAAAGTAGCACCAATCATGACCTATGGAATAGAAGTGATTTGAAAGAACCTAAATAAGGCAAACCTAGAGGAAACAGAGAAAGCCAAAGCACACTTTTTAAAGATAGCGCTAAGCGTATCAAAATACACACCTTCACGCCTAACATACATACTGATAAAGGAACCATTCTTCATAGAAGAGCTCCACCTGTACCTTCTCGTGCCGGCAACAGATGCCTACAAAGAACTGCTGTGGGAACTAAACGAGAAGAGAGAACAGATATGGCCTGAGTTCTACGCAACGGATGCGATGATCTACAGAGAATGGACATCAGCCAGATACGACCTCAGAAACACCGTGACAAGAGTCGCGGTCCATGGTTTCCACCACAGGATATGCACAACAGTGAAGCACCATAACCCAGAAGAAAAATGCAAGTGCAAACTATGTGGGTACACTGCGACCGATATCACATGTTACAGTGTAAAATATAGGAACATCGATAACAGACTTCTGTAAGGCATGAAAACAATTTTTTCTACATGGCCATTGGCTGCAATAATACCTATTATTAAATACAGTGGACAAAAGAGACACACTTCTAGAAACAGCACAATGTCATTGTTAACTCGGGGGGGGTTGTTCTTGTCATTGATAGCTGCCTTGAGCCAATGGTGTGAGGTGAGGTCCTCAGGTTTTGAAATATACTATATGTCCTCTCTATACTTTATCTCACCCCTCTCAGGGTATAAAGGGAGCCCTTACCCAGGGAAATGGGCAAACACTGCAACTGTCTATGTAAGAGGTTATATGGGACCATGCGATCAACATTATAGACTCCAGGATCGAAAGAAGAAATCTCTTAGTTGTGGTTTGTACACAGAGGAGCTATGGCAGAAGCTTAAAGATGGCAGCCCCATCACTGTCCTTACGTTGCGTGGCGTTTGTAATGCAGCCAGGGGACATTAATTTAACTAAAATTCTTAAAGATTCATTCCAGACTGTTCAAACAGATGGCGTGGACAACTACTTTGAGACGGAACAGGCCAGAAGGCTTAATCCTTGATGGCGTTGATGATAGATGATGATGATGCCTTTTAATGCTTCTATAAGTATGTTGTAACACTAAGGGTCAGTTTCACCAACAGAGGTAACTATATTACGCCAGTTTCCCCCCATATATAATACATATCTTAAACTGCCGTAATACAGTTACCTCTGTTGGTGAAACCGACCCTAAGGCTATAAAAGATGACATTTGATCTGGAGGAATACTTCTGGTGAATCAATACATTTACTATTAATTGACTTAATTTTTTTAATTTAATAATTCTTCCCTCCATTTTAATTTTAGTGATACTCTATTCTATTTTACTTTATTAAATTGAGATCTATTGCGATTTTGCCATCTCTGGAATGAATAGAATGAAATCTTCTCTATGCTGTTCTGTAGTCAGTTATGGTGTTCCTGATTTACGACACATCAGCCATTTACACATGACTCGTAACGCCATTAATTTCGGCTGAATACAGGACCTTGTGGAGGGGCTACAACCTTATTCTGCCCTACGTTGACACAGGAGAAAGTACATGAGTGCCCACCCCATTAGATCACCATAACCACATATTTTAACCACGTATTATTTGCTAAACCAGACTATTTTTTAACTAAATGAGATGAGGTGAAGGGTGATATGAAATGAAAGAATGAAGATGAAATGACATGAAAGGGGAGAGAAGAGGAATTGGAATATGTTGGTAGGAAGAATGTAGGGAAAAGGGAGAACCCCGAGAAAAAACCGAAAGTTCGTGGTGTGGCCCACTACCCATACCCTTCTGAAACCGTCAGAATTCGAACCTAGGATCCTAGTGGGGTAATAGCGCGCGCTACCCACCCGTCCAAATTACTATATTAATTAACTTCCATTTCAAAATTCTGCCTTCCATTTTGCTGTAATATGGGCCGCAATGGACTAGTGGTTATGTTCCTTGCCTCTGATCCCAAGGGTCACGGATTCAAACTCGGCCAGAGTCTATGGATTTTTATAGGATGAAAAAAATCCAAGGAGCACGTTTTAGCAGGGAGGGACTAACCGTGGGTAAAAGGGTCGTAAAAGATCTTTAAGCTTGAATAAAGAGACCTCTAAGCAAACTTTACCGACCTCATAATTTTAGTAATATCTAATTTGCCTACTAGATTTCTCATTTGGTCGGTATGTTGAACGCATACCATTCATGACATCTGTAGGCAAATAAATCTAAGTAAATTTACTTGGTCTAGTAACTCCTGACAAAGGAGAGGCTGAAGCCCAACATTGGACTGTTACGCCATTGTAAAATGTAAATTATGCTGTAATTATAGTGGTATTGCACATTTTCAATGGGCTAAAATATTATTTTAGATCAATTTTTACAGTTTTTCGGTGCCCAAATCTGCATATTTATAGTATAAAAATCCGAATGTACTTGTAGTCAAAACGTGATAACATACTGAAGATTAAGTGGTTTATTTCCTTTAAGAACGATTATATTTTCTAAAGAAGGAAAGTTTCAAAACAGCTGTATCTGACCACAAATCTGAGTTATCTTCGGAAGTGTTCGAGGACATCTTGAGGGCGCTGGAATACCCGTTTATTTACTTTCATTCATGATTCTTAACCAGTTCCACAAAACGGTTTGTAAATAACAGCCTCCAAGATAAATGCTTGACAATTGAGCACTCAGACAAAAATACAACTCATTCATTTTAGATCGGCTTTGTTCATTTTTTTTATAGTTCACTTACATTGAACTGTACGTCGATGAGTTTAATAACATCATTAGTGTGTGAAAGTTGGAACTTTCCCAATGTCTTTTTATCGAATATCAAGACTAACGAACTAACTACTGTAACTGACTGTCACTATCGAACCCATAGGTTTATGGTCGCGCAGATATAAGCTCTCCATACATCCCTATTCTGAGCCAATGTTTTCCAATCATTCCGTGTATAATCTACGTCCCTCAAATCATGGATATAGTTATTCTTCCACCTCATTATTGGTTTACCAATAAGACGTTTTGCCTGTGATTTTCCTACAAGAAGCTTCCATGTCCCTCTTTCATTTCCCATTCGTGCCATATGTCCTGCCCATCGTAGTCCACAAGACTTAACTGTTCTTATTATATCTGGTTTCCTATAACGATCATGTAATTCAATGTTATGCAGTCTTCTCCATTATCGAATATCAAGTCTAGAAATACAAATTTGTTACCATCATTTGGACCACATTTTACATAAAAATACCAACATTCAGCATAAAACATCAAGTTACATGACAACAAAATGTTAGTATATATTGTTACCCATATATTAAATATTTCCTCGTAGGTATAATGTTCTTATTAAATGATTATAAAATTAAAATTAATTATTTTTCGTATTAAATAATAATAAAATTAAAGTAATGAAAATTTCCTTACACAATAATATATAGGTATATTTTTATTATGATTTTATATTATTATTATTATTATTATTAGTATTATTATTATTATTATTATTATTATTATTATTATTTTATACGAGGAGCAGCAAGAATTTCAAAAAGAGAAACAAATTAGAAACTCAGTTATAAGAGAGAAAATGAAGATTGAAAACACTACTTTAAATAATTATATTAAAGTTCAGCAATTAAGGTTGAACAGAATGTCCAGCGAATGGAAGAGGATCGGCTACCAAAATGTGTTTTTGAATGGAAACCTGAGGGAAGACGAGGCAGATGAAGATCTGAAACTTCGTAGAGTCAGGGAATAAATTTATACATGGAGAAACATCTACAACCAGGAGATTGGATGGACCGACAAAATTAGCTGTTAGGAATCGGACGATATCAAAGACTTTAATCAACTGATTATCTATCTATCTATCTATCTATCTATCTATCTATCTATCTATCTATCTATATATATATATATATATATATATATATATCTGTTATTATTAATATTAATATTTAGAAATTGATTAGATTAGCCTATTGGCTAGATAACGAAAGTGAAAAAAAAAATACAGATAGAATTTGGTGATATGTTATATTGTTAAATATATAAATTTGTTTGTACCTTGTATTACCGTCTTCCTCAACTATAATTATAGTTGAAGAAGACGGTAGTATAGAAGGTATAAAAAATCGATATATTTAACAATGTTATAACCTCAACGATATAAAAAACTGTGAACTTAAAAAGTAAAGTATGTCTAAGGAAATTTTCATTAAACTAATTTGTTACTATTTCTGAGTCAGACAGTCCATTACGATAGGGGACGGAATTCTGTCGTTATACAACTAAATTCAATGAGCTTGCGAATCATGTAAGTTTGAGTTTTCTTATTATAGATTCAGTGTTTAATTCACCTTTACAGCAAATGACATAACACACACAATATTGTTAAAGTAATTAGCAATTTTTTTGTGGAATACAAATAGAGCTTCTTCTTGAAAATATGACCTACTCAGTAGTTACGTAATAAACGCGTATAGCGAGTTTAGCATTAAGTATACTTGTATATACTTTACACGGAAATTTTGAAGAGCGAAAATTGAGGTCGTGTGTTAGAAGTGGAGGTGGATAGTTTCACTTTCTGCCGACTAGCCTCAGGCATCATCTGACCACCACGTGGTTCGGTATGGTACCGACAAAAACAGGCCAAGTCCACCTGGCCGTGAGACACAGTATGTGTGCCACATAGGAGAAATTTGTTTCCCACCCATGTTTGAAACAAGAAACCAATTCCACACTTAGCTATGTTAATTAGAAGTAAGTGGCAGGTTCAAGTCATCACAAAAAACAAACGGAGATCTTTTCTTTATTTTCTAAACCAAACAGTTAAAGTTTACATATTTTTTATCGTTATCTTTACATTCTGAATACTGAGCGAGCTTATTAAATCGTACATGGTTAATTATTTATTCTCTTCTTTCTATTATTCTTTATTTATAGGATTTTTATCCTCTTTATTTCCCAAATTATTGACGTATTGGATATGCAGCCACTAACTATCCATCTCTTGGCTGGTCGTTCTCTTGTTCCTCTCCCGTCCATTGCTCTATCTTCTTGCTCTTTTTGCAAGTCTATTATCTTCCATTCTTTCTATGTAAAGTAAAGTAATCCCACTACAGGCCTCACGAGGCCCTTCGGGTAGTAGGAAGTTAAAGCTCCCACTTTTTCTGGGCAATCGGCACTTGATGTCAGCCGGGTTGTCAGCCCTGCATGATGGCCGCCTTTAGCCCCAGAACATGCGTCTGGTACTCATTTCCATTATAGGCTGAGTCGACCCAAGGGCCATGGTGGCGCCAGAAGGTTTGGGACTTGAACCCTCGACCTTCCAGCTTGTATAGCAGTGCCTTAAACCACTACGCTACGGCGTGCCCCCATTCTTTCTATGTGATCTTTCCAAAATGTTCGTCTTTTTATAATAAATTTGCTTATGTCTTGAATTTGACATTTGTATCTAATTGTTGTATTGTATATCCTATCAAATATTGTTTTCTCCTGAATACTTCTTAAGATTTTTATTTCACATGTGCTTATTATTATTTATTCAATTTGAATTAAAAATCTATTGAATAACAGGATTACCAGATATGCTAGGGTTGGACTGATTAATCATTATGGTCGACGTTACGTATCTAAAATAACCTCATCAAATTCGGCAGATATTATGTATATTGACTAGATTATTATTTTTACTCTTAACAGATTTGTTTTTGTTTAATGTCACGAGGTTTTCTTTTATGACAACTTAGTAAGGTTATATTACTTCCTGTTCATCTTTTAGGAAGAGAATTGAGTTGAATTCTATCTGTAAATAAGAATAGTTTACATATTTTAATTCTTTCGATATTTTCCCTTTCAATTCTAGGGCTAATTTTAAGAAAGCTTGTCATTAAAAACTCGAAACGCTATTTCTGGCTTTCTCTCCTCGCATTGGCTGGATTGTAATCCATTTGTTAGCTTGGGCACCTGGAAGGCGGAGTTATGTTATCCCGATGATATGATGGGTGATAAATGATGACGAAGTGCCAGGATAGTCCTTAATCTAAACTTAACCTAAATTCCAGACCATGGTCAACCACAGGAATAATTCCCTCTAAGAAAAAAGTCTTATGGTCTGACCAGAAATCGAATTCGGGATCTCATGAATTGGCCAGCCAGAAACTCTGACCACAAGCCCATGAGGCTGGTCAATTACACACACACACACACACACACACATATATATATATATATATATTTCGATGTTATCTTTACATTTTTAACTTTGAGCAATGCAAGCTTATTATGGCATGAAAAGAAAAATGAATACTTGGACGGGGATTTGAGGCCGGACCTCTAAATTGATACTTTTATTTTTATAGCATTTATTTTTCTTTTCATGTCATATTAGGCTTGCGTTGCTCAATGCCAAAAAATTAATTATAACATAGAGATATAGAAGCGTCGCTGCTATAAAGTATAAATTCTCTTTAATTTGCTTACTTGTTATACTAACTACTAGAGGGCAGTGAGACCGAGTTCTCGCTACCTCTCGTAATAGAGAATATATATAAAGAAAAATAAGTGTTTGTGAGAGGATTGCTTGGATAGCTTAAGTGGCAGCGAACTGAAGAATCAATTCAGAGTTCCGCGTTCAAATCCCCGTCCAAGCATTTATTATTTTTCTTTTCGAGTCATATATATATATATATATATATATATATATATATATCTTAATATATAAAAATTATGTGTCACGTTGTTTGTCCGCGATGGAATCCTAAACTACTGAACCGATTTTAATAAAATTTTGCACACTGTGTGCAGTTTGATCCAACTTGAGACTTAGGGTAGTTTATAACAAAAATTATAATCGCATTATATTTTATTGCAAATTATTTGTTTATTATTTACAAAGAGTTATAATTATCTGTGAGTTCCATACGATTCTAACAGATGAAGGTGTAAGGTAATTGGTTTATTATTTAACAAAGAGAGATCCAGATGGTTGTGCTTTTTGTTGCAACCGCGAATTTCAATTGAATTACAAATATTGATATTGATGACATTCTAGGAGATCATCAATGTGCATTTAGAAGAAACAGGTCTACAACAGATCAGATTTTTAGTATAAGACAGATTTTAGAAAAGAAATGGGAATATAATGGTACTGTACATCAACTATATGTAGACTTCAAAAAAGCATATGATTCAATTAAGAGGGAGAAGTTATATAGTATCCTGCTGGAGTTTGGAATTCCTAAAAAGTTAGTTAGACTTATTCGAATGTGTCTAAATGGCTCAACGAGTAGGGTGCGTGTAGGCAAACAGTTTTCAGACACTTTTGAAATCCAGAATGGGTTAAAGCAAGGAGATGCACTATCTCCTCTACTATTTAATTTTGTACTAGAGCATGCCATTAAATCTTTAGAGAATGAGGAAGGCTTACAACTCAATGGTATTAATAAGCTGTTAGTTTATGCTGATGATGTAGTATTACTGGCCGATAGCGAGGAGATACTAAAGGCCAACACGCACACACTATTGAGTAACACTAAGAAATTAGGACTGGAAGTAAATATCAGTAAAACTAAATATATGGTCACACGTAGAAATACATTATATAATGGAACTGGACAGCTAATGACAAATGAGGGAAATTTTGAGGAAGTGGCTGAATTCAAATACCTAGGAACAATAATCACAAATAGGAATGAGATGCACAAAGAAATTAAACATAGGCTCAATTCTGGAAATGCATGCTATTATGCATTGCAGAGACTTTTGATGTCCCAACTACTTTCAAAAAAAGTTAAACTAAAAATATATAAAACTATTGTTCTACCAGTTATATTATATGGGTGCGAAACATGGACTCTTACTTAGAGGGAGGAAAGGAGATTACGAGTATTTGAGAATAAAGTTCTTAGGAAAATTTTTGGACCAAAGAGAGATGAACAGACAGGTGAATGGAGAAGACTACATAACAATGAACTACATGGTCTTTATAGGAAGCCAGATATAATAAGAACAGTTAAGTCCCGTAGACTGCGATGGGCAGGACATGTTGCACGTATGGGGAATGAAAGACGTGCATGGAAACTTCTTGTAGGAAAGCCAGAAGGAAAACGCCCAGTTGGTAGACCAAGAATGAGGTGGGAGAACAACATTAACTATGATTTGAGGGAAGTAGATTATACAGGGAATGATTGGAAAACATTAGCTCAGGATAGGGATGTATGGAGAGCTTATGTCCGTGCGGCCATGAACCTACGGGTTCGATAGTGCCAGTGAGTAAGTAAGTATTACAAATATTGATTATTTCATAATTTTAGTGTGTTCAGTGTTTATTTTATTGACAATATTATTAATTTCGTGTGTAAGTATTAGTTTTAAGTAATCTGGCTGAAAGACAGCAACTTAATTTAAATTTTTAACGTATACCTTAGCCACAGCAACGCGTGGCCGGGACTTCTAGTATATATATTGGTCATGTTCATTTTCAGTGTCTACTAAAATGGATTGATGTGTGTAAACGTTTTTCAAAAATATATTCATGAGATCAACCTCAATAGCTTCAGTCCTTCGGAATTCGCTAATACATGATGGGCTATCAAATGCTTTTAAAGGATCTTCGGGAGTCATTGGTACTTTTAGAACAATGCTAAAAATGATTTGAGACTTTGATAGGCGCGAATAACCCTGCAGTTTAATGAATTTTTAACGAGCTGTCATTCACTGCTAATTCATCATCATCATCATCACTCCAAGGATTAGGCAATTGCCCGTTCCGACTTCATATTGCATCAGCCCAACGTCTTCTAGGTCTTCCAACATCACGCCTTCCTCTTGCTTGATAATTTCTGGCTAACAATGGATATCTCTCCTTGCTCATTCCATCCATGTGATCAATCCATTTCTGTCTGTAATTCGTGACTTTATCCAACAAAGGCTGTACTTTCAATTCTTCTCTTATATCCTCATTTCTTATTCTATCAAGTCTTGTACATCCTTTTACTTGTCTTAGGAACCGCATCTCTGCCGTCTGTATTCTATCCTTCTGTCTTTTCACTGGAGCCCAAGTTTCACATCCATACAATATTGTGGGAACCGCCATAACATTATACATTTTTATCTTGGTTTCTTTTCTAATTTTATTTTTGAATGTTCTCTGTATTGTTCCACACACCGTCTGAAATTTATTTATTTTGGAGTCAATATCTCTTTCCACATTGTAGCCAACATCACAGCCCAAATATTTGAAACTAGACACCTGTTCTATACTTTGATTTTCTAAAATAATTTTGGTTCTCACTGGATCTCTTCCTCTAAAAGCCATGGTCTTCGTTTTCCTTACAGAAATTTTTAGATCGTATAATTTACATATTTCATTTAATGCATGCATTGATTTCTGTAAGTCGTCTTCATTTTTCTGTATTATGATTACATCGTCAGCAAATAAAAGATTATTTATGCACATTTTATTATCCATTCTTATTCCTGGATTTACTAAAACTTTCCATTTATTAAAAATATCGTCTATATATATATTAAACAAAGTGGGTGATAAACTACATCCTTGTCGTAATCCAGTATTTGTTTTGATTGCATCTGTTCTTTTGAATCCGGTATCTATAATTATATTTGTGTCTTCATATAATGTCTTTATTGTTTCTACAAGGCACAGCGGGTATCCTTTCATTCGTAATATTTCCCATAATTTTTGTCTGTTTACTCGATCGAAGGCCTTATCCAAATCTATAAATCCTATGTGAGTTTCTATGTGAGTTTCTAAGTTATGTTCTCTTCTCTTTTCTATGAGTTGTTTCAGTGTAAAGACATTGTCTATACATGACCTTCCCTTTCTGAATCCACTTTGATTTTCACTTATTATTACTTCTGTTATGTTTCTCAATCTATTATTTATTATTTTCGTATATATTTTGTAGCCAGTATTCATTAAGCTAATCCCTCTGTAATTCTCGCAATTTCTCCGGTCTCCTCTTTTGAATATATTCTTGACAATTGCTGTTTTCCAAGTGGTTGGAATCCCATAGGTCTGCCAACATATATTAATTAGATGAAGTATTCGTAGTTTACACAATATTCCACTGCTAATTAAGTGTGTAATTATAGTGGTTTTATCTTCAATTGCCCAGTACAAGAGTCGGATCATACATAAGTGTTACTCATTTATAAAAAATAGTCAGAAGACGGTTCACAAAGTATTGCATCAGAATGTGAAGTAGCTATTTAAGTGCATGGGAACTAGGTCTTCGGAGAATTCAGAACTCCACTCTCGTTAATTCATATTTCTATCAAATACTCAATGTTTTATTATCTATAATTTAATACACTATACTGTATTATCAGACTTATATGGTAAAATGGTACCTACTTAGTCTAACAGTCTTGTTAGTAATAAGGTTAGTTAAAAGTAATTTATTAAATTTAATAAAGAGTTACAATAACATTTCAACATGACGTTGTATGCATCAGTCTTGCTCAACAATCATAAATATGCAGACGTGACTTAAGTAGCAGTATTAATAGATCATATTAAAATGTTTCAATACAATTTTATTCTTCGTACTTATTATTCGTTCAAATTAGAATCAATCAACATATTTTATACAGGCATGAATTTTATTTTGGGTACGTGTGCTATTTTATTTAACTTACTCGCTTCAGGTTTAAATGCTCAATACATTTCCCCAACCGGATTTAAGTTATCGTAAATTATATTGTCTATTTTCAGACATTCAAAACAAGCAAAAGATAACGGCACTTGATATCACAATAAGAGCGAAGGTCAAAAAAACATTCCTCAACTATTCATAGATGTTAACAAAATATTACCGTGCCAAGGGATGTACAAAATATTGCAAAATATATAACAGCAGAGTTAAGCGAGTGTACCTCGTCTTCTGAGTTGAAGGCCATTGAACAGCGTCTTTTGAGACGAATGGGTTAACGACGTTCTTTAACAGCTAAGGTCATTAGCTTGTAAATTCAATCTGAGTATGAAAGCGCTGACAAATTTTGCTTAGTCCTTTTTTATTGAAGGTCTGCTAGTAAAATACAGGGTAAGAAAATAATTTTGAGTATAAAAATTTATATTTTTAAATAAAGTAAAATAAAACAAAATCATTTCCTTTAGCCTTGGAAATATACAAGGCTATTAACCCGGCCAAACGCCTATAGGGGGCAAATGCTGCAACTATATGTACTTGAGTAACTCTTATAGACGCGTTCTCGTCGCGGGGGTGAACACAATTACTAGTGGTAAAGTTCTGTCAAGGACCCAGTCTCTCGGGGTGTAACGAGAGCCCCTGCCCAGGGATACGGGTGAAGACCTCAACGGATAGTACAACTATGCGGAAGAGGCACCTATTCTTCAGGGGACAAATGTGAAGACCCATCTCCGGGGTAACAAGGAGAAAATCCTCAACGATCAGCAGAGTGGGAGAGGTACCCCTTCTGTTGGGGTTAATACAGCAGATGGCTTGATATCGAGTCGTAGATGACAGCCCCATCAGATATCTTACCCTGCGAGACGCCAGTTCAGGAGACATCAATATTTATACTTTCAAGTCTCATGGTAGAAAATGCCGGCAGATTCAACCGTTGACAAAAGATGGATAGACCAATTCTAACATGAGGTCGGAACAGATCAGCAGGTCTAATCCTTGATGCTGATGATGATGATGTTGAAACATTATGTGTGGATACTGATTCATAAAAGAAAATATGTAATTTATGATCACACATAGAAATACATTATATAATGGAAATGGACAGCTAATGACAAATGAGTGAAATTTTGAGGAAGTGGCTGAATTCAAATACCTAGGAACAATAATCACAAACAGGAATGAGATGCACAAGGAAATTAAACATAGGCTCAATTCTGGAAATGCCTGCTATTATGCATTACAGAGGCTCTTGATTTCCCAACTCCTTTCAAAAAACATTAAATTGAAAATATATAAAACTATTATTCTACCAGTTATATTATATGGATGCGAAACATGGAGTATTAGGTTAAGGGAGGAAGGAGATTACAAGTATTTGAGAATAAAGTTCTTAGGAAAATTTTTGGACCTAAGAGAGATGAACAGACAGGAGAATGGAGAAGACTGCATAACAGTGAATTACATGGTCTTTATAGGAAGCCAGATATAATGAGAAGAGTTAAGTCTCGTATACTGCGATGGGCAGGACATGTGGCACGAATGGGGAATGAAAGACCTGCATGAAAGCTTCTTGTAGGAAAACCAGAGGGAAAACGCCCAGTTGGGAGAATAGCATTAACTATGATTTGAGTGAAGTAGATTATACAGGGGATGATTGGATAACATTGGCTCAGGATAGGGATGTATGGAGAGCATATGCCCGCGCGGCCATGAACCTACGGGTTCGATAGTGCCAGTGAGTTAGTTAGTTATAAATATTAGTTGGGTTAGATTATACTATGTAATCATAAATGTTACTCAATTATGAGCCTAAATACCTCAATGCCACATCTCGTATATCAGATATTAGACGATCCAGATAATTAAATTCATAAACTTGTTCTATGCCACCTTATATTAAATTCTGCAGAGATATCCCAGTTGCCATCACATTCAATCAGTGTTTCTTCCTTTGCAATTTTCATGGATCCAATATTATTTTCCACACCATCCACCTTCATTATATATTTATTGGAGATGCAGGCAAGTTCATAATTCCATATATTACTTTATCTCCAGGATAATCCTTAACTGTAACACATAGACCATATGTTAATCTCAGATTCGTCGGACCTCCCCGAACGAGTGATAGCTCAATGCCAGGTCACTTCCTAGACAACACAACCTTTATTACAAGACAACATCATTCATCGCATAGTCATAATAAACAGGACGCAGTATTCTTCTTCTTCTTCTTCTTCTTCTTCTTCTCCAAATTGCTGCTCTTTCCATCTTTTCCTTGGTCTTCCCAAACTTCTTCTTCCTCGTGGTGAATAGTTGTATGCTGCTTTGGGTATTCTATTCTCAGTCATCCTTGCCAAGTGTTCTTTCCAGTTTGTTCTGTATTTCTCTATTGTTGTGTTTAATTCCTCTACTTTCAGTTGATGTCTTATTTCTGTGTTGTGTTTTTTGTCTGTTCTTTGATATCCTGCTATTGGTCTGAGGAATCTCATTTCAGCAGACTGTATTCTGGCAGATACAGGACGCAGTAATAAGGTAATTAACTATGTTACTGGCACTGTCGAACCCATAGGTTCATGGCCACGTGGGCATACGCTCTTATTGCATCCCTATCCTGAGCTAATGTTTTCCAATCATTTCCTTATAATCTGCTTCCCTCAAATAATGGTTAATGTTATTCTTCCACCGCATTCTTGTTCCGCCAACTGGACGCTTTCCTTCTGGTTTTTCTACAAGAAATTTCCTTGCTCCTCTTTCATTACCCATTCGTGCCACATGTTGTGCCCGTCCCAATCTAAGAGACTTAATTGTTCTTATTATATCTGATTCGATAGGATTTAGAAAGGTAAAATAGTGTTCGAAAACTATTTTGGCTATAAAGTTTCCCGACTTATTTAACAAGTTTGGAATAAGAATCCGAAAAACTCATCCGACCGGGGATATTAACCGAGTTCCCTGCGTCCAGATACCATGTGATGTATCAAGATAGGTATTCAATATACAAATAAAAAAACTGCTAATCGAGCAAATAAAGGAATGAAAAAATTAAGACACAAGAGCGCAGCATAAAATCTGATTAGCCCTTAAATTTGACATATATTTTATGTGAATTTTATTAGTATTGACATGTATCCTTCTTCTAAAGACAGGTGAATGGAGAAGACTACATAACAGTGAGCTACATTATCATTATAGGAAAGTAGGTAAAATAATAACAGTTAAGTCTCTTAGATTGCGAAGAGCACGACATGTGACATGAATGGGAAATCAAAGAGTTTCATGGAAGTTTCCAATTCAAAAACCAGAAAGAAAATGCCCAGTTAGTAGGTCAAGAATGAGGTAAGAGAATAACAATCTTGATTTGAGGAGAAAAGATAATTTAGGGATGATTATAATACATTAGCTCAGGATGGGGATGTGTGGAGAGCTTATATCCTCGCGGTCATTAACCTATGGGTGCTAGTGAGTTAGTTATCCTATAGGATATATATATATATATATATATATATATATATATATATATGGTAAGCTTGCATTGCTCAATGTTAAACATTTAATTATAACACACACACACACATATATATATATATATATATATATATTTGTTTAATTCATTTTATATTGTAAATAAAACAAAAGATAATCGAAATAGTATAAATTATTCAAATTCGTCTCGAATTACACAGTATACAGGTATAACTTATAGTTTTACATGATTTTGTTTTCATGCGGTCCGACACATTTAAATAACTGGCACGAGAAAATAATATTCGCCAATTTAAGAGTTAAAGAGAGGGGAAAAAAACTTAAACATTTTAGGCCTCACACGTAGATCTATAGGTCGTCTTCATGACGAGGAAACTGCTAGGATAATTAAAAATAAGAAAAGATTGGTATTTTGTTCGATGTTTTATTAAACTTGGTAATAGCAAAAGCATTTATACAAATAATGGCATCAATGTTGCAATATTGCAACTAAAAAGTAATTTATTCATTGTAACGAAAATAATTTTCTTCGTGACAATAGAGTACGTCACTACCGGTCGTAATAATATCTTTAGAACTTAAGTAATACATTCTATTAATACGACAGAATGTGTTTCTTAAGCAACTACATGGGTTTTATATTCTTTTAGAGGAAATGAAAGTGTTTTAGATATTATTTTACTATAAGGCACGTGCTTTGCTTTCTTTCAAATTAACTTTCATAAATCAATTTTCTTCTCATAATGACCTTGAGGTGAAGTTCGAATAAAAAAAATACTAACGGTATTAAGAACTAATTTTTGGACCAGACAGAGATGAGCAGACAGGCGAATGGAGAAGACTTCATATCAGTGAGCTACGTGATCTTTATAGGAAACCTGATATAATAAGAACAGTTAAGTCTCGTAGACTGCGATGGACAGGACATATGGCACGAATGGGGAATGAAAGAGGGACATGGAGACTCCTTGCAAGAAAACCAGAGCGAAAACGGACAGTTGGTAGATTAAGGATGAGGTGGGAGAACAACATTAACCATGATTTGGGGGAAGTAGATTATACAGGGGATGATTGGGAAACATTAGCTCAGGATAGGAATATATGGAAAGCGTATATCTGAGCGGCCATGAACCTACGGGTTCGATACAGCAAGTGAATGAGTTAGTTTACAGTACTGAGAATCCCGACTGGGATCCCAGGTTCGAAACCTGGCTCTTCCGGACAGATATTGGTGGTGGGACACATAAGAATTGTTCGTATAGTTCTCGGGGTTCTCCCGTTACCTTAATTTCATAGTACCAATACAAGATGTCTCAAGATATAAAGGATTTCTTTTTGCAAAATACAATAGGCACCCTCAATTTTTTTTTTTTCTGTTTGGCCATAATAACTCAAATAAATATTATAGCGATTGGATCATGACAATCCGCGCCGACTTCATGTCAAACATCCATCCATAGTAATTCTGCCCGAGGGCAGGTCTTTCACTGCAATCATAGCATTTGCATGCTATGCTTTACAGCTTTACTAGGGAATTATAGGTAAGCTTCCCGTTGCTTTCCATACCGGTGAAGGATGATGATGATAATGATAAGGATGGTGATGATGGCTGGATGATTTTCGGGGACCGTTGATGCCAAACATAAGACATGAAACATTTTACTGAGTTAGATAGAAGGATTTTAGAACTTATCTAGTAAATAAAACATGAATATGCCGAAAACGTGTAACTATTTACTAGTTTACAATAAAAAAAATTGTTTAAATTTTCTTTTCAAAGTTAGCAAGTACTGACATGTTTCGAGGCAAGTCGACAGGGATTGCTGTGGGCCTACGTACACCAAATTGTAATCTTCTTACAATTGTTTTAACATTATACAAATAAGCAGCCATTATTGGATAAAGTCACGATCTACAGACAGAAATTGATTGATCACATGGATGGAATGAGTAAGGAGAGATATCCATTGTTAGCAAGAAATTATCAAGCAAGAGGAAGACGTGATGTTGGAAGACCTAGAAGACGTTGGGCTGATGCATTATGAAGTCGGAACGGGCAATTGCCTAATCCCTGGCTGGAGTGATGATGATGATGACAAATAAATTAAGAGGACATGCGTTAAAAATAAGACTTCAATTTCTTTGGGACACCCTATCCAACACTCTCCACTCACCTTTCCTCCACCTTTATGTCATTTCATTTCTAATTAATTCATTTCATATCTCATTCACCTCATCTCATCGTCAACAGTAGCGGCACTACAGCCCGATTCGAGCCTCGACTTCCCTCAGTATCCTCTTCCAGGCATCTCTGTCTTTATGATAGCAACCAGCCACCATCCCTCGATTCTCCTTCTTGCCGAGTTGCCAACAATTGATACGTCTGTTTTTTTTTTCTGATTCTTTGGCTTTCCTAGCAAAAGTTTTTTATAGAATAGGCTAGCCAGCCCTACACCCAACCTCCAGCGATCTTGCAGAACGATGATTTTCTGTCGGTACCAACCGCTGGAAGGCCGCTAATGTCAAAAGCGTAACATAACAGATAGTATTTCTTCTGCTATTGATGGAAGTCGGCTTCCGAAAGGCCTACAGTTCTTAAAATTAAAAAAAAAATAGACAGTTGAGGATGGCACCTGCCAAAAGGTATCTATTTTTAGCATTTTATTTTGTCACTATTTACCTTAAAGGAATTTAGTATGAATTTTATCAGTATTAACAAAGGTATTATTATGATGAAGAAGGCCGATAAATCTTGTTTAGAAGCCTCTATATTCAGGCTTAAGGTTCTTTTAGGAGCATGAATATCTTGAGATTCGGGATCCATACTTTTCTCCAATTAAAAAAAAATAAATAAAATAAATACATATTCCGTGAACCAGCAAAATGGGACAGTAATTTAGACTTACTGAAGAATTCGCATAGGTTACGCAGTTGTTGCGTGACAGACGTTTTGTTCCTAAAGTTCTACCACTTGTTCTAGAAATGGATCGAAATCTATTAGATTTCTTCTCAATGTCCTTGTCAAATAACTAATATCACATCCTAGATAATGATATCTCACTTTAACATATTTAAATAAACTCTTATTCTTCTTCTTTGCTATAGGCATATGTCTGTTTATTTACACTCACTATGTCAATGATGATTACATCTCATTCCATCTCTTGAGGGGTCTGCCCACTTCACTTTTTCCTCCAGGACGTTGGTTCTTCGAAATTTTAACAAGCCTCACATCGTCAGCTCTGTCCACGTGTGCATTCCATTCCCTTTTCCTTGTCATAATAAATGTCTCAACATTTATGATATTGCATTCCTCCATCACATCCTGGTTTCTAACTCTGTCAAATCTTGTTTTGTTTACTATGGCTCTTAAAGTATTCAATTATGCTGTTCTGACGAGTTGTTTCGTTTGGCTAGTAGGCCTATCTGCTCTTGTATCCGCACCATATGTCATTATTGGTCGTATACATGTTTTATAAATGTTTTACTTTACTTTCTGTGTTTAAATATTTGTTTTCCCATACATCATCTCGTAAGTATCCTGATATTCTCGAGGCTTTGAAAACCTGAGATCTTACTTCATCAATCAATGTATGAGAACTAGTGATGTGTATACCAAGATATTTAAAATCCATAACTTGTTGCATAATTTTCCCATTAACTTGTAATTTGCATCTTATTGGGTTCTTAAATATACACATACATTTAGTTTTATTTGTGGAGATGTCCACATTAAATTTTTATGTTGTTGTCACGAATCGATGAAGTAATCGTTGGAGTTCGTCCCCTGTTCTGGCAATCAAAACTGCACCATCCGTAGAGACCAGATTACATGCGTTTGCATGTTGCATATTTAGACCTTTTTCACCTGTTATTGCATATTTTAACTAAAAACTAGTAATAACGCACATTTTCGCGCTATATTTACAACATTTTAAAAATCTGTGTTGTTTTACAGTGAACATTTCGAAGCCATCAAAAGTGTAGTAAACGATTTCGATAGTGCAGAGGCTTTGGCAGTTTATCATTGCAAGGAAGCGTTTAACGATTGCAGTAGAGGCTTTGGCAGTTTATCATTGCAAGGAAGCGTTTAACGATTGCAGTAGAGGCTTTGGCAGTTTATCATTGCAAGGAAGCGTTTAACGATTGCAGTAGAGGCTTTGGCAGTTTATCATTGCAAGGAAGCGTTTAACGATTGCAGTAGAGGCTTTGGCAGTTTATCATTGCAAGGAAGCGTTTAACGATTGCAGTAGAGGCTTTGGCAGTTTATCATTGCAAGGAAGCGTTTAACGATTGCAGTATTTAAAAAAAAACATAGCTGTGATTAGCACTGATTTTTTCCATATACCTGCAACTATTAAAAGCTTGAAACTCAAGGTTTAGCGTCGATTAAATCTATTCAGTTAAAGGATAAAATACGTCAACTGAACTCCTTATTGCCGGAGGTATTACCAAGAAAACTTAAGGAAAAGTTTGAAAACATTTTGAACGATAAACCCAGGCCTTCAACCTTTGTGTCAAATTAATAATGTTATAAATGGGACGGGTGAGCTTTTGCCAGAGGTAATAAGTGTCAAAATAGCACCCAAATTCAAATACTGCCCAGTTAGTTCAGTTGACATAGAACGGTCCTTTTCTGTTTATAAACATATTTTGAGCGATCGAAGACACAACCGAACATTTGGAACAATACATGATCGTTCCTGTTTACGATAGTAGCAAAATGTAGAATATTTTAATTTGTGAACAATACTTTTGCCTGATACTGAATGATAAGTTATCATTTATCATAAGTAATGGCACGAGTGATTTCCAAATTATCGATAAATTTATGACTCACGAAGTGAGAATTTGGAAATCAAGAGTGGCAATTGTTAGGACTATTTAACAAATAAAATTAAGCTGTTTATTCACAAATCATTATTTAAATATAGTTATTTTAAAATATTTATATAATATATATATATATAATGTAAACGGCGATGTTTGAAAACAAATGAGAAACGTTTGTTCTGTTTCACTTGTTCATCACTGCAAGCAGATCATATTATTTATTGCCAAAGGATCGCAATATTGTAAGAATGCACACTAGTGGAGAAATGTATGAACCAAGATCAATGGGTATATTAATTAATTCCTGATGTCCTATGATGTAACCATGTCAATTATGTTTTTTCGGAACGTTACTACCTGGGGAATAATACGTTTAAGAAAGTTCAATCAGTGGTATCTTTTTAAAATGTTATAATAAATTGCTACAAATGTTTTTATAGTATATCCAGCAAGCACTATCTGTTTACATTTGTGCACTATATATACAATCTGGTAGCCGTATTTCTTAGAGGGTCAGTCACTGCAAAATAATGCTCTGGCCTATTCAGAATGTTAAAAAAGGAGGAACTTGATTTTACAGTGATAAAATTAAACTGATAAAACCGAAGTGAAAAACGACTATGATTGGTTGTAAATAAAAAATCATAGAAATGTGATTGGTCTTTGACTCCCATTTGGGGCATGAGTTAAATAGTCAGTTATAAACGATAATATTAATAAATTAATAATAACAATATAATTATGTTAATTTAGAATTAAAATATCTAATAAAGTAATAATTATGTTTTTTTTATTATTTCGTATTGCATATTTTAAGCATTTTTCATGCATATTTCGAGCTTGTTATATTGCATATAATTCGTTGTCTGGTCATCAGTATGACATATACCGGTATTATTTTTTTTATTCCCCTCTTTGGTAACCTGGTAGGCAGTTTGCCTTATGTATAACTGTATCCATTATCAGATTAAACAATAAAAGGCTTAGAAAATCTCCTTATATTTCAATAAACAAATATAGGTATTTGATATGCAAATACATTGCATAATTAAGAACAAAGTATATGTTATTTAGCAAGGGAAGCAGCAGCATGTTGACATTGCTATGTATGGGTGCGGGCGGGGCCAAGAATGTGGGAGAGTGGTCCTGCAACTGGACAAGAAAGTAGGTGACCGAGCAGGGGAGACCGACCATACATCATCCGCACACCAGCTGTCTGGTCTTGCACAAACCTTGATTAAATGAAATTACAATTGTAAAGCAACTCGCTCTATCTAAACAATGACGAATGGTTTCATACATCATTCAACTTGAAATTCAATCAACAAAGTGCCACGAAATTTTATAATATTACAACTTTATGTTAGATATGAGAAAAATTGCCCATAAAAATGAATTATTGAGGAAGCCACAAGATTTACAATCATCGGTGCAAAATGAAATGAAGTCCAACTTTTCGAATGAAGCCTGTGGAAAGCATTTCTCACAAGTGATCTGTCAACCATTCCGAAAACTACATGGCGTGATAGGCCTAGAAGTCTTTGGCCTACCAGCTGGCTGCTGGCCTCACATCCACACGTGTTAATCACAGAGATAGACTATAATCTAGCCAGTGTAGGATTGACATGTGGTCAGTATATGGGGACTCCCAGAACTTATAGCTGGGTTACTCAAACTTGAGCCGCGACTTATTGTAGCTACACAATCGCCTCACATACTGGCCGAAATGCCATTAAATAAATTAATCGTAAAAAGAATTACAGTTCTTAAATTATTTTTAAAAATGTTTTAATGTAAAACAAACTTTAAATCACATTACAATAAGAAGGGGGCACGCCGTAGCGTAGTGGTTAAGGCACTGAGCTACAAGCCCCCTGTTGATAAAAAGAGGTGCAGCCCCCTCTTCATTGATGATTCCCTAGAGTTATAGAAGGACTAAGATGAAATAATTGTTTTATTCTAATAACTATTCAAAAAATCGCCCCATTAATATTAATTTCATATACAATTAATTTTAATGGGTTTATTATTTTAATTATCCTTACTTCAGGGTTCAAGTCCCGTTGGGGTCAAGATTTTTAAACTGACCCAAACCCTCTGGCGGCACTATGGCCCTGGGGTCGACTCAGCCTCTAACTGAAATGAGTACCAGACGCTTGTTCTGGGGGTAAAGGCGGCCGTAACGCAGGGCTGACAACCCGGCTGACATAAAGGGCCGATTGTCTAGAAAAAGTGGGAGCCTTAACCTCCTACTACCCAAGGGCCTCCGGGCCTGTTGTGGGATCAGTTTACTTTTACAAATAAGCGAAACTTTGCGAGCCATTTGTAATGGTTTGGAGAGCTCTAACTTAAAAATCATCATAATCAACAACAATAATCACGTGGCTTGTTCCGGTCTCATAGATTCTCAATCAAAAATTGAATCCATCTCTCTTTCGGTCTACCAACATTCCTGTCTCCTTTTGGTTTGTAATTAAGTATAATTTTTTGGTATGCGTTCATCTTTCATTCTTTGAACATGTTCTTTCCAGTTTTTTCTAGATTCTTTTATTTTATCTAAAAGTTTAAAAATATTTAGCTCATTTCTAATATCTTCACTTCTTCTTTTTTCATCTAGAAGTTTGCAACTTAAAAATTGATAGACAATAACAAAATTAAAGAAAAATCTTACAATTAAAATTATTTCCCATAAAACTGATAACGATAAATATTCTCCCTTTATTAATATTTTTGTATCCAATTAATGCTTTTAATTATTTATGAAAGGCTGGTAAAATTAAATTTCATAGAATAACATTTAGTGAGGGGCCCCCATTTGCACAGCCTTGGCATATGACATTATTATACTGTATCATCCTGGCAATAAATGAACTATGAACTATTTTCAATGAAACACGGTTACCGGTACTGAAATTGGAACAACCCTATATTAGGCCTACATTTAATAGGGACATAAAAGGGCGGGACTCAAAGTAACCTATAGCCCAAGAGGGATTTTTATCTCTCGAGGGCGTAAATTATTCGAGTTGTGTTGAAGTTGTAAAAGTCTTTCCTTTATAGCAGGTAGGTAATGAAGTTGGATTTCTAATTGTAAGTTTTTAGTGCTCCGCCCATTAAAGAGAGAACAATTTGTATTACCTTTTCTCGTAATACAACTTGATGTATAGAAGAAATGTTTTTATATACAGCAGCTGTACTTATATCTAAATTATAGTAATTATGTGATATAAATGATCTTGAAACCTGTTTATATTGTTACATACTCGACCTGATCTGTGTGTGATATCCTGTTGAGATTTCAGATTATTGCCATGTTTTTAGTTGCTATTTTCTACTGAAAATGACTACTTTTAAATTATACATTGCAGAGACTCTTGTCCCAACTCCTTTCAAGAAACATTAAACTGAAAATATATAAAACTATTATTCTGCCAGTTAATTTATATGGATGCGAACATGAAACTTTAAGCCAGGAAAGGAGATTACGAATATTTAATAGTAAAGTTCTTAGGAAAAAAATTGGACCAAAGAGAGATAAGCAGACAGGTGAATCGAGAAGACTCCATAACAGTGAACTACGTGGTCTTTATAGGAAGCCAGATATAATAAGAACAGTTAAGTTTCGTAGACTGCGGTGTGCAGGACATGTGACACGAATGGGGAATGAAAGACGTGCATGGAAGCTTCTTGTAGGAAAACCAGAGGGAAAACGCCCATTTGGTAGACCAAGAATGAGGTGAGGGAATAATATTAACCATGATTTTAAGGAAATATATTATACAGGGAGTAATTGGAAAACATTGGCTCAATATAGGGATTATGGAGAGCTTATGTCCGCATGGCCATGAACCTACGGGGTCGATAGCGCCAGTGAGTTAGTTAGTTTGTCTATCTGTCTATAATGGCGTAACACCCCAATGTTTGGCATTATCCTCTCCTTTGTTAGGAGTTACTAGACCAAATTAATTTAGTTACGCTTGTTTCCCTACAGATGTCATGAATGGTATGCTGTCAACATACCAACCGAATGAGACATCCAGTAGGAACTAAGGTATTACTAGGATGACGAAAATCCGTAAATGTTGCTCAGAGTCATCTTTATTCAGGCTTAAGGTTCTTCAATGAACCTAAAAATCTTCAGAATCGGAATCCACGGCTTAAAGTCCCACCAGGAGGACTTGCTCCTTGGATTTTTCCACCCTAAAATATACATCGATCCCGTCCGGGTTTGAACCCGCGACTCTCGAGACCAGAGGGAAGCACCAAAAATGTTAACAAAAGCAATGCATTTGTAATTCCAATAGCTCTTCTCTCCTCATCGTAAAACAGCATAGGCAATTAACGAGCATAATTCTGCCTGAATATGAGGAGGAATAATTATAAAATATTACTTTTAAATAAAGAAGTAATGGATTTGACATATCCATTTATCTATTCCTAATTTAGATTATCCATATTCCTGTAATATTGCGCCTAAATATTTAAAGTTTTAAAACTACTTAATTTTATTACCTTTCAATTCCAATTCTATCAGTCATGTAGCCTACAATGTTTTATTCAAATTTATTTTTCTTCTTCTCTTCATTCAACCAAGTCTTAGGCCTATAGGCCTTTTACGGTCTCACTGATGAATTTTGTATCCAGCGTTACCTTGGACGGCTCAGAGATCTATCTCCTGTTGGACAATAATGAAGCATGACCTTGGGAACTCTGAATTCATTCGTCGCAAATGTTTCATCCAGTTGTTCTCGTATCTATGTATGTATTCAATGACCGGTTCTAAACGCAGTTCCTTCAAAATATCATCATTGTGTTTGTGATCCCATTTGGTATATCCTGCTGTATATCTCATGAATCTCATTTCACTAGACGTTATCCTGCTCTCTTCTCCTTTCCTCGAAGTCCATGCCTCACTGCCGTAGCAAAGTGTAGATCTTGCTAAGGTTTTGTATAACCGTACTCTGCTATCTCTTTGGACTAGCAAAAGTTTCATTACTAAATGTATTATTCCCTTATTTTTAATTCTCATTTGTAGTTTCTTACACATATAATAATAATAATAATAATAATAATAATAATAATAATAATAATAATAATAATAATAATAATAATTTGAAAAAACGGAATATATTTCATGCAATAAACAAGCACCAAAATACCTGGAAACCAAATATGGAAAAATTAAACGAGTTTCACAATTTAAATATCTTGGTGAAATAATTCAGGAAAATGGAATTGAAACTAAAGCCAATAAAAGTAGATGCCAAAAAAATGGAAACAGCATTTCGGCTTACTCACGACACTTACAATAAAAAATGCATATCTTTATATACAAAATTACGACACTATAACACTGTAATTAAACCAGAGTGCCTCTATGGAGCAGAAACATTAATTTTGAAAAGAAAAAAGATATCGAAAATATGGTGAAAAAAGAATGTAAAATTATAAGAAAAGTTTTAGGTCCACAAGTCATAGGTGAAGCATTTAGACTCAGAAGTAAAAAGGAAATAAAAATATATACAGACATTCATAGTGATATTAGAAAACGAAGGTTAAAATGTTATGGCCATATTAAACGAATGAACTCAAATAGGCTTACAAAACAGATAATGGAATTCTACGAAAACAGAAGTAAAGCTCCAGTGGCTACTATGAAGTGGATTGATCAAGTCAAAAAGGACTTAAAATTGGCAAGAATTACTAAAGAAGATATCCCAAACAGAGAAGATATATTTAGAATTAAGGTGAATAAGTGGCAAGTTGACCAAGAGGACAAACCGAAGAAAAAACTTGAACAACTTGGACAGATGATAGAAAACAAGCTCATAGCAAAAGAATGAAAGAAATTTGGGCTCAAAGGAAACGCCTCTAAGTACTTTGCGTAGTCCTACATGGGCTCATCCGCAACCAAAAAAAAAAAAAATTATTTATTATTATTATTATTATTATTATTATTATTATTAGTATTATTATTATTTTAATTAGACAAGTATCATGGATTAATATACGCATGTTGTACGCCTATAGATAAGCGTCAAGATACTATATAAACCAAAGTTATAGTAAATTTAAATATATAGGAAAGTTCGAGTAATGTGGATCCTTCTGATTGAGTGAACCCTGTTAATAGCTATATTATGTAATTGGAGCTGCCCTCGAACAGAAAATATTTTAACTTCTTCCCCTCATCAACTTTGACGGGTTTAAGGCCAGTTTCTTTTATTCTTTGTGCGAAGAAGCGTTTATTTGTGACATTAATGAAAATTACCACTTTAGAAGTTTTTCAAACTAAGAATCAATTTTTAATTTCTGCTATTGAATATTACAAATGTTGAAAAAAACTCATAAATGTGTTATATTATGTAGATGCTGTTTTAATATACTGACGAATTTGGTTTCATATTATGTGACATAGTGGCTGTATAAAATAAGTAAACGTAACAAAGAAATTCGGTTAATGTGGACCCTCCGCGAGGATCTGTGTCCACTTTATACGAATACGTAAGTTTTATCAATGAGTATGCTATCTGTAAAAACTATTCACTTAATTAATTTTATCTAATATCCTTGTAATTTTACTAAACCCAAAGACCGTCGCTTTCTGCAGTTGAATGACGTATTAATGTTATAATCAACAATAATTTTTCAAAACATTAAATAAATATCAACTTTTTTTTTTATTTATGATCAGTCATAAATATTTTCAGATCAATCTGTGTCTGTCTGTACAAATTAATAGATTAAATAAATTTAAAAATAGACTAAAAACTAAGGTGGACTCTGGAGTCTACTTTATCCGAATATGGAGGTTAAAGTGGACCTTTCTTGTAATGTAAAAATGTTTATAAATTATGAAGATGTTTTCATATTTGAATAAAATAATAATGCTATTTCATAGTTACAACACTAATGATAATCACTGTAGTTAAACAAAATTCAAATTCATTAATTAAAATAAGAAAAACAACGAAGTCAAAATATGGGTCCAAATTATCCGAGGTTCCTCTATACATAATTTAATGACTTTGATGTCTGACACCCCGATGGGCTAAATACAGTTGGATATTAAGCACATAAAGGTACCCAGAATTTTCGGTAACTGAGGAATAGTTATAGATTTGATTTTTATTGTAAATCATTTATATGCTACTTCGTATGCAGAGTTGTTGTACGGAATAGTTTTTTATCTTATTTATACAATATAAACTATTAATGATTGCTTATCTATAACCTATTCCGCCTTGAATATAAAATACATTAGAGTTATTTTGGACTTTCCCAACTGTAATTTTCCTTATATTAAAGTTTATAAATCAATTTCTTAAAATACGTCAACCAGTTTCCCCTTGAATAGCCTATTGTTCACGTTTTAAATACTTGTTCGTACTTCGATCGAAATTAAGATACATATACAGCGTGTCCACAAATTCCTGCTACCAAAAAAATGTAACTTAGCTCGTAACTATTAGAGATAGAGACATGCAGTGTTTTGCATTTTGCAACGTGTTCTACATCTCTCAAAGTTTTGATTACATTTGCTGCAGATTGTGATTTAAACGACAATGACGACACCAAAAGAAAAGACCCAATATGTATGGTGTTATGTTGAGTCTGGTAAATCATCAGTACCCAATATCCGAATGTTATGGCGATACAAAGAAATTCGGTTCATCAGAGAATATCACCCTCTGCAGGTAATCATTTCTTCATCAATAGTTTTATCATATCCATAGCTGATATCACATCCTAAATATTTGAAGTGGGATACATGTTCAATAATTTCGTCTCTAATTATTATTTTTGCACGCAGAGCGTTTCTTCTACAAAATGCCATTACTTTTGTTTTACATACTGACATTTTAAAATTATAATCGCTATATATTGCATTTAGTTTGTAAGCAGCCAATATTGTAACAGATCTTCATCATGGTGTAGTAAGACTAAATCATTGGCGAAAATTAAGTTATTAATACTTGTGTTATTTTTTCAATCTAAGGCCTAATAATAAAATCATATAAAAATGTAATACTTACTAAAATTTTAAAATATCATTAAAATATAGACTAAACAAAGCACAATACGAATGTGGTCTAATATTAGCTAACACTAACAAAACATGGATTAGAAATAAAATTAAAATAAAGTAAAAAAAAGAAGGTTTCCCAGATTAATATTTATAGGTATACACAAAATGCTGAATACAGTTGTTATGCAGATAGTACTTTCATTGTGTGGAACTTACGATACTAGTTAATTTGGATTTCAATAATTGTAGTGACTGACAGTCCCTGACGTTACTTGGAGGTGAATTCCATTCTATATAAAACCAAAGATTAAATTTATTCTGAGTTTTTTTGCAAAGGTTAGCTGATTTAATCATAATATGAAATTTAAGATTATCATTAAACGAGTCGCCGTAATGCAATTTGCAACCTAGCACATGTTCTTCCTTGAGAATATCAACACAAGTAAAATACTAAGGTATTATAGTAGATCAACACATAAGATATGACTGCCATGTTTCCTGCATGTGCAACAGATTATGTAAAACATTCACAAATTTACCATTCTTAAATCATATTTGCCAATTTACGTATTACATACTGTTTACTTAGCTCTGTTTCGATCGGTAATCCAATACGGAATATTAGGATGGGGTGGTATTGCAAATTGTATCGTTTACTAGCTAATTCCCGGCGTGCGCTGCTACGCCTAAATAAATGAACATCAATATGCTTTTATGTTTGGTTGAATAAGTAAAAGGAAAAATAATTATAAATTCATATTTTTTGGATACCCCGTGCTGATTACCCGGCGTTGCCCGGGAATCTACTTATCCCGATTTCCTTGACATAAATGAGCTGAAATACGAAAATTAATGTGTTTTATGTTTAGTTAAATAAGTAGGAGGGAAAAATTGATATCGTAATTATTTTTAGATACCCCGTGCTATTTACCCGGCGTTGTCCGGGAATCTACTCATCCCGATCTTCTTGGCATAAATGAGCTGAAAGACAAAAATTAATGTACTTCTTATGATTAGTTGAATAAGTAAAATGAAAAATAATTATAAATGTATATCGTAATTATTTTAAGATTCCCGTGCTGATTACCCGGTGTTGCCCGGGAATCTACTTATCTCGATCTTCTTGGCATAAATGAGCTAAAAGACAAAATTCGTTGTTGTGAGTTATCCGTAAAAGAATACCCGCCATGTGCTGCTATGCTTGCACAGGAATCTACGTACTTGTCTCGATCCTCTTGGCATCAATGAAAGACAAAAATGGTTATTGTGAGTTATCCGTAAGAGATAAACATATGCTGTCGCGGACCTTTTTGTAGAGCTTTTTGAGATATTCAATTCTGTGTACATTAATTTTGTGTATTTGTTATGGTTTAGGCAGCGTAAGCCATTTAAGCGTCCAAATAGCTACCTTTTTTCACGTTTTCCACTACACAAGGGCGATTTTTTAAGGCTGTAGGAGTTGAGTATCACAAATCTCTTACATCCTATGTTCATCCCGGGAATCTCCTGAGCCTTTTGCAAAAAGTCCCATCACAATCGGATCAACGGTATGGCCACGCATGAAGTACGAAGAAACAAAGAAACCAATAAATAAACAAACAAACAAACATTCATTTTTATATATTAGATTTATTATTTTATTTATTTAGCCTAGTGAAATTAAGATCATGTGACCCTCTCTTCCACTCTCCAGGACAAAGATATATTTCATTAAGTACAAAAATTACAGTAACATTATCCTAACGATTATAATGTACGGTATTAATACATAGAAGGGAAATTGATCAATGGGGACATTATAATAATTTAAAGCTTTTTGGCTAAACTTTACATGTGACTTGCCCTTTTAAATTACTTCATAAACTCCTGACAAATTTTATTTTTAAGGTTTCAATTTTCAAATTATTTTCCACCATTTACAATAATTTTTATGCATTTTCTAACGATTATTTGAATATTTTTTTCACGATATTGAACTACATGAAGACGTGGCAACTATATTGATTTTAACGAATATTCTGTGTTCCAGTGCAGCCGACATAGAGTCTGTACTAATTAATTTACACTAAATAAAATCAGTGTGCATTCTTTCACATGTTATAGTACTTACATTGCGTTAGATTAGCTTTTAGGTTGGTCTTTCACAGGCTAGAGTACTTAAATTGCGTTAGGTTAGCTTTTAGGTCCATTGACAACGCTAGTTTAAGTATCGTATATATGTTGGCTGCATCCCGTGATTCCATAGTGTAAACCGCTTCGCATATGCGCGTGGTATATGGTGAGAACTTAGAAACAATTTCTTGTCACGTGTTGTAAAGTATTTTATTTATTTTTAAAATAATTATCCCAGATCATGAAGTTTACTATATGTATATTTGTTATCTAAGATTTATTTTTAATAATATCAAGAATTACACTCTGGTCAAACAGAACAACAAAAAAGTAAGATCTAATTATGCAATAAATAATCATTTAATTAACATTAAAACTAATACAAGAATATATGCACGAAGGAAGAACAATACCAATCTACTATACATGAAGAAACTATAAAGAAAGTAATAAACTGTAATATCGCTTATACATGGGCTATATATGGGTCTATATAAGACATTAGGTAGAATATTGATATATCTTAATACTGGTTTTATTAAATAAAGGAAAAACAAATATTGTTAAAAATACTATTGGTGAAATGTTTCTATCAGTTAGTTATAGAAAATTTTCCATACCCCAATATTGTATGAAAAACAAATTATAAAAAATTGCTTGCACAAATGTCTACACTACCTTGAATTCGACGTACCAAATATTGAACATATTTTTAAGCATTGGCTTATATTGCTTACTTATTTCCACAGAAATGAAAACGGAATTTAAAGACAATAATACAAGTTTTTACAGCACCAGACCACTGCTTGTACTTAAATTCTATACAACTGCTGGATATAACCGTTGTAGATATTTAAGGGCCCACATTATATAATTTATTAATTAGATCAACTCCGAGTTAAATAAATTAAACTCAGTTAGATTTAAGAAAAAAATGAAATATTTAAATATTTTAAATGATAAATAAGTAGTAGATTATTTTGGTGTATATTGTATCATAACATATTTAATTTCTCTCTTATTTTGATATCAACCTATCTTATTTTCTTCTATTTTATTCTCCTTTGTATTAATTAATGTCTTTGTGTCCCAGAGTGAGATTTCTATTTTGAAACTTGCTCCTATATGTTGATGTCTGTTTTCTTTTTCTCATAATACTTTTACAGTTTGTATTATCTATAATATGTATTACATTCTGTAAATGTACTGCACCCGATCACAAGAACTTGCTCATTCGGATGTCAGAACTGTCAGTATTGTATACTTTGAAGACTGAGAAAAATCAGAATGAGTAGAAGAAGAAAAACATATTTACCTATCCAGTATTCTTCTGAATAACAAACCTCAAACTCCAAGTTCAAAAATGTTTGTAAACTTTATATCATAAGTATGTAATAATTGAAGTATGATCGTGTTTTGTAAATAGTTGGCCTAACTAAAGTCGTAGGCTATGTTAAGGACCTCGCAACGAAAGATGGTATATACTTTTTAATTATCAAAAAAAGAGATTCATCATTAAAGAAATCAACGAATTGGACACAGAAAGAATGAGTTACAATTGTATTACAAACCTGAAGGTAGGAGAGATTTTGGAAGACCACGAAAACGATGGTTGGAGAATGTGTGAAGCCGGACAATGCTTAAGAGTATAATCCATGACCGAAGAAGCAGAAGAAGAAGAAAGACATTCCGTAACTATCAAAATCGGATCTTTTAGTAATGGAGGTATTTCTGAAACCGAAGATTTTAAAATTGTTCTAGTGGGAGCAATTTAATTGTCCTAACAAACGAAACTGGCTGCATGCAATTTAATTAACAAAATATAGCTATAATCCATAAACCTACGAAATAGGAGCATAAAATCGACTTGGTGAAGAATTTACTTGGTTTAGCTTATGCATCTCCTATGTTACGGACTTTTATTCATGGGTTTATACAGTAAAAGCTCCTTATTCGCGGTTCCCTTATTCGCGTTTTCATTATTCGCGGGTTAAAAAATTGCGACACTGTTCCTGTATTCGCGGCTAAAAATGTCTTTATTCTCGGATCCAGTTGGTATATTAAAAGGATTAGTATCCTTTATTTAACGCATTGGCAACATTTTTTACTGCAGGCACGTGCCAAAGCAGCTTTTACAAAGAGTGGTTCAAATCAAATGGACAAATTAATAACAAAATAAAACAAACCTTATTGTCACTAAGTCTAAAGTCCGTTGTTAAAAGCCACCGCCGTAGTATTTCACGTGCCTCTACGTCCGTTGATAAATGCCACCCTCACCTCGATCGGTATTTTATTGTTTTAACTTGTCATTCATTGCAATAATTTTGATTGAATAACAAGCGTCTATTCTGCTTTGTTGCCAATTTATAATGTCGAGTAAAAGGAAAATTGTTCGAACTCTCTCATTAATTGATTTTATTTTGATGATTTTTATTTTATTTTGGAATATTGGGTCGTATCCCCTATATACCCATACAAATTACCATTCCATATTCACGGTTTCTGTATTCGCGGCATATTTACGGAACATATCCCCCGCGAATAAGGAGCTTTTACTGTACTTTATTTCTAATAGTCTATTTGACAAAGAACTTAGCACTATTGTGTTAGTAAATGGACAGGAAATAAACTATTTACCGGCACGTATTTTATGAAATGCTGGATACATTGAAATATGCTTATTTGGTCATGCGCAGTTGGAACGTACAGCAACTAATTATTATTCCTTACGTAGTGTTTATAATTAATCCGTTATTGTAATTTAATTTATCATATCCCACATTTTCCTTAAAGAATGGACAATACGAACACCTGTGGATTAGTCACACAAATTCCATGATTTTTTATGGACTTCCTTTAATGTTACACGTATGTTTGACCCTGAATAGGACATAGCAACCTTATATAACTTGTACTTGTCCATAATAAGGATAAATAAAAAGTTGATGGATGTTAATTAAATTTTTATACACTGTACTATCATACGTTTATCATACAGAAGTAATTATTGTAGAATTAAAAACTGTATTAAGTATTTAATAATGCTACTCAGTGCAAGGTATATAGGCAGATAAATAACTCGTAATAATAACATGATAATATATTTTCAATGAGGTCGGCGATAAACAACTCCAAAACCAGACTAATATTTTTACTCTAGAGATAGATTCATCACATAACTTATTTGTTACTTGCATGACGTTTTTATTAGTCCACCGCTATAATCTCGAGGTAGCGTGCTACCTTGTGACGCAGCGGGCCCGGGTTCGATCCCCGGTCTGGACAGTTTCCTGGGTGAGGTTTTTATCGGGGTTTTTCCCCACCTGTAAAACAGGAAACTTTAAGGCCCAATTGGTCCCCGAACATTATATGGCCATCGCAATCAACATAATTCATATTCATCTTAGATTAAGCTTAAAATTAAGGACTCTCCTCACGCACCACTATCATCATCACCATCACCCATCATATCATCGGGGCAATGTAACCCTGCAACACAGGCGCCCCAACCTCAGAAGTGGGTTACAATTACGCCCACTCACTCACTCACTCACTGGCACTATCGAACCCGTAGGTTCATGGCCGCGCGGACATAAGCTCTCCATACATCCCTATCCTGAGCTAATGGTTTCCAATCATTCCCTGTATAATATACTTCCCTCAAATCATAGTTAATGTTGTTCTCCCACCTCATTCTTGGTCTACCAACTGGGCGTTTTCCTTCTGGCTTTCCTACAAGAAGTTTCCATGCACGTCTTTCATTCCCCATACGTGTAACATGTCCTGCCCATCGCAGTCTACGAGACTTAACTGTTCTTATTATATCTGGCTTCCTATAAAGACCATGTAGTTCATTGTTATGTAGTCTTCTCCATTCACCTGTCTGTTCATCTCTCTTTGGTCCAAAAATTTTCCTAAGAACTTTATTCTCAAATACTCGCAACTCCTTTCCTCCCTTAAAGTATTACGCCAATGCCAGAAATAAACACACGCAAAAAATGTCCAAATGGACAACCTGGGACATTAAAAAAAGTTTTTATTAATTTTTACTGTACATAAAATTCCCCTTACCTTTTTGTCCAATGGCACCAGGTTTTCTTTTGTGACATTTCTGGTTTTCTCCACTGGCATTGGCGGAATTGTAATCCACTTCTTTAGGTTGGAGCACCTGAAGTGCGGAGTTACGTTAATCCGATGATATGTTGGGTGATAAATGATAATGAAGCGCCAGGAGAGTAATGTAAAGTGAACCCACTACAGCCAATGAGACCCTTGGGGTAGTAAGAGGTTAAGGCTCCCACGTTTTTCTAGACAATCGGCACTTGATGTCAGTCAGGTTGTCAGCCCTGCGTGACGACCGCCTTTACCCCCCAGTACAAACATATGATACTCATTTCCGTTAGAGGCTGAATCGACCCCAGTCTCATGGTACCACCAGAAAGTTTTTTGGATCAGTTTAAAAATCCTAACACCACCGGGACTCGAACCCTCAACCTCCCGGATTGTAGCGCAGTGTCTTAACCACTGCACTACGGCGTGCCCCTACGCCAGGAGAGTTCTTAACCTAAACTAAACCTAAATTCTAGACCAGGGGTCACCAATTGGCGGACCCCGGTCCGGATCCGGACCCTGGGGCTTTTGGTTTCCGAACCGGTTATCGAATTATTAATACACATTTTTAAAACCGGTTAAACATCGAATATAACCAGTTTACTAAATTTCATGTTATGATAGTATTATTGTTGGCTGGTTGACATACTGCTTATGGTCTGAGATTTGACTGAAGATGAAGGGGATTCCGTTTGAAACCTGGTATCGTGAAAAACACGAAATTTGTGAGGCGAGATATTTAAATATTACCCTGACCATATGTTAAGTTTATCATAAACTTATTAATAATCATTAGAATTAATAACTGTGCACTACTGTGCTGAATTATTTTAGTATTTACCATGTGTTTTGTTTAATTTGTCCAATTCATACCCATAACATAATTTAAATAATGCATAATCATCGTAGCACATTCACGAATTTAGGCCATTTGTTGACCTGTTTCGGCCTCAAGAGAAACACCATCCAAAAGTCTTTTGAGTGGACGTCCTGGTCTTCTTCTTCCTGCAGGTTGATATTTTAACATTTGTTTGGGTATTCTATGATCTTCCATTCGATGAACATATTGCATCCATCTTGACTTATAATCAGAAATTTTGTTTTCTAAAGGTTCCATGTGTAATTCTTCTAAGATGTCTTCATTCTTTTGTGATCTAGTAGCGTGTATCCTGCAGTCCTCCGAAGATATCTCATTTCAGCAGATCTAAGTCTCTGTATATCCTTCTGTTTCATTGTCCATACTTCGCTACCGTACAAAAGAGTTGGAAGAGCCAGTGTTTTATACACTTTTAATCTTGAATGCTTTTGGACTAACTGTGGCTTGAAGATAGAATTTATTAACCCTGAAATTCTTAAAAATTTAGATTTCAAGTCTCAACATGAAAAAATCCAGAAGGAATTTAAATAATTTCCTTATAATATTAATTACTTAATAACAGCTTCGTGGTTCCGGTCATCGACTGAATTTACTATTTTGAAAATGGACCTCTATGAAATCTAATTGGTGACCCCTGTTCTAGACCATGGACAACCAAGGAACAATTCCCTTTAAGGAAAAAATCTGGATATTAACTCTTGATTGAAATAGAATGCCTCGAACAGGTCCTTTGATCTTTGAAAATAAGTTACAATCACAAGAACTCCTGTCTGGTGAACTTGGTGGACGTTCGAGGTCTTCCCAATTCCACCTTCTAAACAAATTGTATTGAACATCTTTTCAGGGCGGTATTACTTACTTAATGTGAGAAACAGTGAATGTATTCACAAAAAATGCTATTTGGATTCTTTACGTTTTACAGATTTATACAACAAAGACCACTTAGCATCCTACTACAAGATTATAATGGTCACCACTAGGATCGCTGATTTACAAGTGTTGCTATTACTTAACGAATGCTCTGGTGTCTACGAAAACAAAGATCCGAATTCAGTTGTGTTACGAAAATGAGTCTTCTTACAAATGATCTGGACTCTTAAATCATCCTTAACAGTAACTCTGACATAACCATCGCATTATCGAAAAATGATAAGGTGTAGGCCTACATCCACTTTGCGATCTCCCTGTAGATAACCATTGTGAAAGGTATTTTTTTTTAATCATAATTTCATTAGGTGCGATAATAAAGTTCTTAGGAATGCTTTTGGAGAGAGATGGACAGAGAGGTGAATGGGAAGACTACCTAACGGTGAACTACATGGTCTTTATAGGAAGCCAGATATAATAAGAACAGTTAAGTCTCGTAGACTACGACGGGCAGGACATATGACACGGATGGAGAATGAATGACGTGCATGGAAGCTTCTTGTAGGAAGATCAGACAGAAAACGCCCAGAATGAAGTAGGAGAATAACATTAGTATGCTTCGAGGGAAGTAGATTATACAGAGAACGGTTGAAAAACATTAGCTCAGGATAGGGATGTATGGAAAGTATATGTCCGCGCGGCCATGAACCTACGGCTTCGATAGTGCCAGTGAGTTAGAGTTAAATTTATAATGTGCACATTTGAAACGCATCTAATATAGCGAGGAGATAGCTAAATCCAACACGAACGTTCTATTGAGTAACCCTAAGATATTGAGGCTGGAAGTAAATATCAGTAAAACAAAATACATGGTCACAAGTAAAAATCCCTATATAATGAAAAATAGACAATTAATAGCTAATAAGGAACAATTTTAAGAAGTGGCCGAATGCAGATATCTAAGAACAATACTTACAAGAAGAAATGTGGTGTAAAAATATATAAAATGTAAGCTCAATTCTGGAAACATTTACTATATTACACCCAAACTTCTCTCAAACAATGTTAAAATAAAAATGTAGAAAACAGTTATTCTTCCAGTTATATGGATGCGAAACGCGGAATCGTACTTTATGGGAGGAGAAAAGATTACGAGTAACTGAGAATAACGTACTTAGGAATTTTTTTGGATTAAGACACAGGTGAATGGAGAAAACTACATAACAATGAGCTACATAATCTTTATAGGAAACCAGTAAAATGAGGTAGTTAAGTCTCGTGGACTGCGATGGCAAGACAGTATGTGGTACTAATAGAGAATGAAAGAGGGACATTGAAATGTATTGTACAAAAAACCGAGATAAACGTCCAGTAAGTAGAACAAGAATGAAGTGGATGAATAACATTATCGTGATTTTAGGGAAGGTAAATTATACAGGGGATCATTAGAAATCTTTAGCTGAAGATATGGGTATATGGAGAGCACATGTCTGCCGGCCGTAAACCTTGGGGTTCGTTACAGCCAGTGAGTTAATCACTTCTATATAATTCCCTTTCTTCTGGCTGTGATGAGATAGAAAATGTAAAATTCAGAGGAAGCAAACATTTTTTATAAAATGCAGAATGACCTTTGAACCTCATCTAGCCGAAGTTCTAAACATCTTTGAGGTCCTGAACACCGGCACGAGGCCATAAAACACGCACATATCGCCCGACGGGTCACATGATTCTTGTTTTCTTCGCCACGTGGAGCGCTGTAGGTCATGGCCGTTTCCCGCCTAAAATATATCCTTCATTACACTTTTTTTTTGTCGTTTAATCCTCTGTAAATAAGTTCTCTAATAGAGCTGATATGTCTTTTTTTTTTTTTTAGATTTTTCTTTAAACGTGTTTTGAGAATTGACATTATATGTGCTTTCACATTAGTAGTAAATCTCGTTTCTCAATGTCATATATTCACGTTTCATTTTCTATTAACTGAATAAAATATTTAAAAATATTAATACAAGTACCTGATATATCAGTCTTCCTCAATTAAAATGGATGTTTGTTAAAAACTTCGTTAATTAATTAAAGCCATGTAGGCCTTTAGAGAACATGTTTCATCTTCGGCATATCATTTGGTACCAAATGTATACTCTATAAAAACTAGTAGGTACACGCGAGGTATCAATGTTCTCCATAATATCAATCCACACATATGTGAGCGCCAAATTGATTGTATTTATCCCCGAAATAAAGTATGATGATTTAACATTAGTAACAAAAATCATCATCACCATCATCCTTCACGGATTAAGTCTTTGCCTGTTCCGATCTCACATCTGTTCAGTCCAGCGCTTTCTTGGTCTTCCTACCGATATTCGATCTCCAGGATTATACATCAATGCCATCTTTGGTATGCTATCCTCTGTCATTCTTTGCATATGTTCTATCCAATTGTTCCCGTGTTCTTCTATTTGTTGAAGAAGTGGTTGTACTTTTAGTTCCTCTCTAATATTCTCATTTCTAACATGTTCTTGTCTTGTACAAAACTTTCAGAGCCCGTAGGAAATCTCATTTCCGCTACCTGAATTTTATTTTTTTTCTTTTTCCTTCAGGACCCAGGCCTCACTTCCATACATCGTCACTGGTAGTGCCATCGTGAGTAAAATCTTAGCTGCGTATCATTTCTTACTTTGTTCTTAAATATTCGTCTGATTGTTTCACAAATACGTTGAAATTTCTGCATTTTCTTACTTATATCTTGTTCTTTTTCATAAGTTATATCGCAGCCCAAATACTGGAAGTGTGAAACCTGTTCCACCTGCTGGAACAGTAACAAATATATCACGTCAATTTTAAGTAAAGACAATAAATAAACATTAAATATCCATAGTAATTCTGCCCGAAGGCAGGTCCTTCACTGCAATCATAGCATTTTCATGCTATGCTTGCAGCTTTACTAGGGAATTGTAGATGTGGTAGCTTCCCGTTGATTTCCACACCGGTGAAGGATGATGATGATAATGATAAGGATGATGATTATGGCAATATGATTTCGGGGACCGTTTAGGCCTTAAAGGTTTCTTGACATTAGTCTTACAGGTGAGGAAAAACCCCGATAAAAATCTCGCCCAGAAAAACTGCCCCAACGGGGGATCGAACCCGGGCTCGCTGCGTGACAAGGCAGCACGCTACCTCGAGACCACAGCGGTGGACTACATTAAATATATAGTTCTTCTTCTTCACTTCCTGGTTTAGGCAAGAGTTGCCTGTTCCGTCTTCACTAATAGATCTAAGACCATCTCTTCCGAGGACGTCCGACATCTCTTCTTCCTCTTGGAAAATAATGGAAGATTTTATTTGGTAATCTTCTTTCTTCCATTCTTTCTACATGTTCTTTCCACTGTATTTTGTTGTTAAATAGCTTTTCTCTTATGGAGTAGATCTGCAGTTCTTCACGGATATCCTCGTTTCTTATCTGGTCCATTCTAGTGCAGCCTTTTACTCTTCTTAAAAATTTCATCTCGGCTGCTTGGATTTTACTTTCTTGTTTGGTAGTGGTAATCCAAGATTCACTCCCATACATAAGGACAGGGACAGCCATTGTTTTATAAAATTTTAATTTTGTTTGTTTATGGGCTTTATTATTCAATGTTCTATTTATTGTACCACAAATAGCTTGAAACTGATGTGTTTTGTGTTCAATATCTTTATCATACCCATAGCTGATGTCACATCCTAAATATTTAAAGTGGGATACTTGTTCAATAATTTCGTCTCTAATTACTATTTTTGCACGCAGAGTATTTCTTCCACAAAATGCCATTACTTTTGTTTTACTTATTGAAATTTTAAAATTATAATCGCTACATATTGCATTTAGTTTGTAAGCAGCCAATTGTAACAGATCTTCATCATGGTGTAGCAAGACCAAATCATCGGCGAAAAGTAAGTTATTAATACTTGAGTTATTGTTCAATCTAAGGCCATTGTCCATTATCATTTTCCATTGTTTCATAATGTCGTCGATATATATATTAAAAAGAGTGGGTGATAGACTACACCCTTGATTTATTAAAATTTCTTCTGACCTTTTTCCATCAGTTTTTATCACAACTTTAGTTTCTTCATATAAGCCTTGGACTGATTTTATTAGATGGTGTGGATATCCTCGTTCCTTCATTATTTCCCATAGTATAGATCTATTTACTCTGTCAAAGGCCTTTTCAAAATCAATGAACAAGTATGTTGGCAGGTTAAATTCTCTTCTCTTTTCAATATATAGTTCTTAAATAAATTAACCCTGTAAATAATGTTAGGGGAGCGACAACCCTCAACAACCCTCCCCCCATCAATAGCCATCCCTGAATACAACAATTGTTAAATATTAAACGTTTATGAAATTGAAAAAAAAGTTGAATGCAGGCTTTCGCAACCGGTAATGATAACATTATGAGATTCCAGGATAAGTGCGATGGTCCATGACTGGTGTTTTTTCCAGACGTTTCTTTCTCCCTGCGGAGAGCATATTCAGTGGCGAGTACTGCTAGATAGTGTTAACTGTGAATTCAAAGTCGAACCTTCAACCAGGGAACACTTCCTAGAAGTTTTCGCCACTGAAGATGCCCTCCGCAGTCGAGGGAGAACTGCGTGGAAGAAATACCAGTCATGGACCACGACTTCATAGCCCGAATTCACTTCATATTATGAAACTGAGAATAACTAATTTGTGTCATGTAAGTGTCTCTACTGTTGATATACCAAGATACACGATAAATGCTTTTTCCTTGAAACGATTGTTACGTGGCTCTACATGTAAGTACGACAGTAAATTATAGTTTGTGATATTAAAATATAAATATAGTTTCCTAGTTGATACTACGCATCTTATTAGGTGTTTATAATTACGTAATAACCACTTGTTCTTCATTGTCAAACCAGCTCTATGTATTTATAATAATTCTATTTAACAGCTATATACATTTAATTATTTATCATTACTATTTTATTATTATCATCAGGGCTAAGATTTTTATGATATAGCATATATTTTTTGGAAGAGTGACATGTTTCTTAAATAAATATATATATATATATATATATATATATATATACTTTACTTACCTTGACTGTAACCTTTCCTACGATACATGTAAAGACATAGACATAAAATTGATCAAATTCCAAAAAATCTTATAGGAATAATAAAAAACACTCTTCTCCGAAAAGTACGCCCAGATACAATTCTAAAATTTTATAAAACAATGGCTCCACCAACTCTACTTTATGTCTGTGAAACCTGGACTGTTACTACAGGTAAATTAAATAGGATAATAGCCGCAGACGTCGTAGCGTAGTGGTTAAGGCGCTGCGCTTCAAGCCGGAAGGTTGAGGGTTCAAGTCCCGGTGGGGTCAGGATTTTTAAACTGACCCAAACCTTCTGGCGGCACTATGGTCCTGGGGTCGACTCAGCCTCTAACGGAAATGAGTACCAGACACTTGTGGGGTAAAGGCGGCCGTCCGCAGGGCTGACAACCCGATTGACATCAAGTGCCGATTGTCCAGAAAAAGTGGGGCCTTAACCTCCTACTACCCCAAGGGCCTCCTGAGGCCTGTAGTGGGGTTACTTTACTAATAGCTGTGGAAATGAAGTTACTAAGACCTTTAGCGAGTTATACCCGCAAAGCTCTCAACACGCCAGCAATAACTAAAACCATCCAAATATACCAAAATAATTGGCCAAACAATAGACTACCTCTACAGCTATTCAGCTACAGGCCCACAGGACGAAGAGACCCAGGAAGACCCAAGAAGCGATGGAGGGATCAATTTCTATCATGAAGCGGAACAGACCAATGGCCTAATCCATGACTGCAGTTGATGATAATGATATAAATGCTTTTGTACAAAACTAATTGAAATAAAATACTTTCTTATGTCATATTTATGCATATTTGGCCATTTATATGAAAGTATATTATAGCAATTTATTGATCATATTCGTCATATTTTCACTCTCTTAGGAATTAAATAGCTTTTATCGTACAATTTCTATCTTCCGTGTTTATATGAGTTGTTAAATTTCTCAAAATTTTATTTTTGTAAAATCTATCTTTCTCTCCTATTTCGTTTCGATTCACAGTATAGACTTTTCCCTTACGTATACACGTGAGCAAATATTAATCTATTGCCTCGCGACAAGCAGGTGTCTACTGATAATTTTAATAAAATAAAAAGCATGCTACAATGTCAAATTCTAATTTATTTTACAACTGGAATTATTACATAATTATAATATTATTAGGTCATATTTTTTGTTACAATACATATTTTTGTAAAGTTCAGGTTATAACTGCATACATTTTTTTTTTGCATGTTTCGGTAGTTCTTAGGTCATAAAAATCCTAGCCTGTTTATTATTATTATTATTATTATTGTTATTATTATTATTATTATTTATTATTTATTACATTAGATAAAACAAGTGTGGAAAACTTAAAACATTTAGTAAACTGCAAATGAAGAAAGATTTAGATATGAGCATTGCGAATTAAATTTACTTTCTCATAGTTTTCTTAAATTTGTATTATAGCAATCACACCCTTCTTTATCGAAGTAAAGTGTTTTATAACTAGTTTATTTGATAAATATATTAATGCTACGTTTATATTTAGTGGTGGACTAGTGGTTATGCTCCTGGCCTCTGGTCCCGAGGGTCGCGGGAACCAAGCCGAGGTCGATGGATCTTTCTAGGATGGATAAATCCAAGGTGCAAGTCCTCCGGAAAGGACTTAAGCCGTGGGTCCCGAGTCTTAAATATTTTCATGTTCGTAAAAGATCCTTAAGCCTGAATAAAGAGGCCTCTAAGCAAAGTTTACCGACATTCTTCATCTTAGTAATATCTTAGTTGCCTACTAGATGTCTCATTAGGTCCATATGTTGACTATACCATCCATGACATCTTTAGGGAAATAAGAGTAACTAAGTAAACTTGGTCTAGTAACTCCCAAATAACAAAGGAGAGGCTATGGCCCAACATTGGGCTGTTACGTCATTGTAGATGTACATGTTCATATTTTATTTGCATTTTTTAACTTTTCAAACATTATTGCAGCCCATACTAATACAATTCATATTAAATTCCGTTGAGGTAATAGTCATTAAGGTAAAATGTTGAAAAATATTGCTTTGGCAGGTGCCGTCATCCTCAACTGTGTTAATTTTTTCCTAGACTTTATAAATTAGTAACTGTAGGCATTTCGGAAATCGACTTCCATCATCAGCAGAAAAGGTTTGTGCTACTAACTGTTGTTATTGTTATATGACGTTTTAGATGTTGATGGTCTTGAAGCGTCGTCGATAGAAACATTTCAGAAATTATAGATAATTTAAATCCGGACCTTACTATCTGTTAAGATCAATTTCATACACGAATAGTAGACTTTGTACGAGGAATATTTAAATTTACAAGATATCCTCAGTTCCTTATCATAAACTGGGATTATTACGGGCTTAAGTGTATCGTATCATGTTATCACGCGTGTGGCTACACTTGCATTTTATGCTGCATTTCACTTGAAGATCAGAAATGCGGAAAATGTTCTATATGTATATATATCGGAAATAAGAAATAGAAATAATAAAGGAAAATTTGCAATTGCTTGCCCCAATGGAATATTGTAATATAAGTAATAAAAATAAAATGAATATATATCATACAATTGGTAAAAGCATCATTATTTATGGAGCAGAACTTTGGCCATTAACAACAACAAAAAATAAAGTACCTTTTGGCAACTGAAATGGATTTTATACGAAGAGCCGCAAGAATTTCAAGAAGAGAAAAAATTAGGAACTCAGTTATAAGGGAGAAAATAAAGATTTTAGATTATATTAAAACTCAGCAATTAAGATGGTACGGACATGTCCAGCGAATGGAAGAGGATCGACTACCAAAATCTGTTTTAGAATGGAAACCTGAGGGAAGACGAAGCAAAGGAAAACCTAATACCTCCTGGAGTCAGGGAATATGTTTATATATGAAGGAGATTGGATGGACCGACAAAACTGGCTATTAGGAATCGGACGATGTCAAAAACATTAATCAACCGATGATCTATTTATCTACCTATATATATATATATATATATATATAAACAATCAATTGAATTAGCGTTTACTTGATGAAAATCCATAATCTATTTAATTAAATAGAAATAAAACTTAAAGTTTTATGTTATTTTCATATTTATTAAAATATAATAACAAAATGCATTAATTTATAATCATGTCTGAAGAAGGTACAAAGTACTGAAACAGCTGCTACTATTTTTTATTTGAATAAATATGATAATCACATACAACTTTAAGTTTTATTTCTATTTAATTAAATGAAAATAAATGTCTGTCTTCTATTTGTTCTTTGTGCGCTGCCATACCGTTCATCCGATTCTGATGGGGTTTTTTGCAAAATGTTCAGGAGTTTCCCGGGAAGGTTTTAGGCTGTAATAGAGTTCTAATACCCAACCCCTTTACCCTTAAAAATCACCCTTTGTAGAGGAAAAACTTGAAAAAGTCTCTTTTTGAACGCTTAAATGGCTTACACTATCTAAACTATAACAAATCCAGTGGAGTAATATACACAGAATTGGATATCTCAAAAAACTTTACAAAAAAGTCCGCGACAGCATATGTTTATCTTTTACGGATAACTCACAATAACCATTTTTGTCTTTCATTAATGCTAAGAAGATCAGGATAAATACATTCTCGGGCAAGCTTAGGTAAGCAGCACACGGTGGGCATTCTACTACCGATAACTCATAATAACGAATTTTATCTTTCAGCTCATTTATGCCAAGAAAATCGGGATAAGTAGATTCCCGGGCAACGCCGAGTAATCAGCACAGGGTATCTAAAAATGATTATATAAAAATGTATAATTAATTTCCCTCTTACTTATTCAACTATAATATTATAATGATATTGTGAAAAGAAAAATTAATGTCTGAACCAGGGATCGAACCGTGTACCTCTAGTTCTCGAGACTAGTGTGCAGCCCACTACACCATTCTAGACCTGGCATATTATTGGAACTGTGTTAAAATAACGGTATTGTAAAATGTTAAATAACATCGTTTACTACTTATAAAAGTGGTGGTGTATAATTCTCAAATATAGATACTTCTAAACGAAGCCGGCCGTTGGCGATGGTGGTGTCACCTACCTGACAGCGGACGAAACGAGAATTATAGATTTGTTTATGTGAAAGGAATTGTTAATGTTTGTGCCGGGTCTAGAATGGTGTAGTAGGCTGCACACTAGTCTGGAGAATTAGAGGTCCACGGTTCGATTCCTCGTTCAGACATTAATTTTTCATTCCACAATATCATTATAATATTATTCAACTAAACATAAAAACACATTAATTTTCATTGGTATAGGCGTAGCAGCACACGCCGGGTATTATCAAGAATATATAAAAACTCAGTCTGCGTATGTTTGTGCTCGCCAAACTTGAAAAGTCGTGGGTTGATTGACTTGGGAATTTGTACACACAGCTTTCAGGTATGGTCATCTATTATGCTCTGAAACCATTACTTACTTACTTACTCACTGGCACTATCGAACCCGTAGGTTCATGGCCGAGCGGACATAACCTCTCCATACATCCCTATCCTGAGATAATGTTTTCCAATCATCCCCTGTATAATCTACTTCCCTAAAATCATAGTTAATGTTATTCTTCCACCTCATTCTTGGTCTACCAACTGGACCTTTTCCCTCTGGTTTTCCAACAAGAAGCCTCCATGCACGTATTTCATTCCCCATACGTGCCACATGCCCTGTCCGTCGCAGTCTACGAGATTTAACTGTTCTTATTATATCTATCTGGCTCTGAAACCATTAGGTATATAATTTCACCTGAAACAAAAATTAAATAATGGGTCAATAGGTCGCATTTGTCCATGTTTTTTACAACGAAACACTTTATATCGTATTAAAATAAACCAAGGTAGGTATTATCCAAAAATTAGCGAAATCCGACCGTTAGAATTGGGATTTACCTAAAATGTGAAATTAAATATTGACTCTAGCAACCGCCATCGTGTTTGATTCGTCGCAGTGTATTCCTTTACACATACATATTTTCAGTTATGGTGACTGTTTAGCCGCTATTATATTCTAAAACTAAGGTATTATGTGTTAGAGTTCACCTGAAGCTAATATTTAAAAATCATGTTTAATCTATTTAGGCGTAGGAGCGTGCCGTAGCCGAGTGGTTAAGGCAAGAAGCCTTGGCGTAGAGCTACGAGACTTGCGTTGGTTCGAGTCTCCATTGGGGAGGATATTATCTCATGGAATTTCGACCAATGTGGGACCGGTGCCCACCCTACATCGTAAGGCATTTGGGTAGATACAATAAGTAGCGAATCCAGTGGAAAAGACCAGCTATAACGGCTGGGGAACACGACATGCTGACCAAATGTAACCCCTACACTGGCTAGATGATCGTCTACCTCTGTGGTTAACTCATATGGATGTGAGGCCAGCGGCCGGCTGGTAGGTCCTGGGCCCTTTAAGCTTGTCGCGCTTGGAGTTTTTTTTGGAGCGAACGCCGGGTATTAGCTAGTGAGTTATAAAAAATCCGTCGCGCAAGAACTGCCTAAATTAAACGAATTTATGATCCAATTTTGCTAGTTTACGGCATATATCCTTCATTTGTTAATTAGGTACATCGTATGTAACATTTACATTTCGAGAAAACAAAGGTGGCGCCTAATATAGGGATTTTTTTATTTCATATTTTAAGTAATTTCCCATTTCTAATAGTCGAATTACGCTGACATTTAGAGAATATCTTTCCTGTTTTATTTCAATCACATACTCCGAGTTTCGTTGCAAAAATTCGGTAATTGTGGCAGCTAGACTGATTAAAGTGAACCCCCACTTCTAATGGTCCAGTTTTGTGTGTTAACGTACTCCACCTGTTTCTTTTTCAATTGATTCCGCTTAAAATATATCATATGGAATAACAGATGTCTTACAATTGAAAGTAAAACAAAAAATTATGAAACCGCTATAAAATCAGTGATGGGTGACATAATATGTTGTTCAAACTTGGGAAGAGAGAAAAACAAATTATGAATCAGCAGAAAAGAATACGTTATGAATCGCAGTAGGTAAAAGGAGATTAGACAGAATGAAAAACAAAGATGTGAGAAAACAATGCAACTTCTTTATTCAATGTCTCAGATTGTCATTTCGAGGTTGGATCGCTTGAAGGCGGGATTGCGCTGCCCCAATGATGTGATGGATGATGATGATAGTGGTGAACCAGGCAAGTCCTTAATCCTAAACTTAATCTAAGGCGAATATGAATCATAATGGATATTATGAGCATTACGAGACCGTTCTGGTCTTTAGGTAGCGTGCTGCTTTGTCACGTAGCTGGCCCGGATTCGATTCCTGGCCGGAACAGGCTCATGAGTGAGGGTTTTTCGGGTTTCTTTCTCATCTGCAAGACAAATGTCAGGGAACTTGGGGCCCAACGGTCTCCGAAAATCATCCGGCCATCATCATCATCATCATCATTAACATCACCATCATTCAACAGTGTGGAATCAATACTAATAAAATGCATTGCTTAAAACCGTTGAGGTGGATAGTCATAAAATAAAATAAAGTTAAAATGTGCCTTCTTAGGTCAGAGCCGTCGTTCCTTAACTTATAAAAATGTATGCTTTTTGTCTGAAGGTCTGTCATAATATCTATTCCATCTTCAACAGGCCTTTCTTCGCTACATTATTTGATGTTTTCGGTGCTGGTCCTAGTGTAGTGTTGTACGTGACTCACAACACACAACGTGACTCGCATACAACACTACGTTAGGACCAGCACCGAGAACATCGTGTAGTGAAGATAGACCTGCTGAAGATGGAATAGAGATTTTGAAAGGCCTTCAGACAAAAAAGCATACATTTTTATAAGTTGAAGACGACGGCTCTTACCTAAGAAAGTGCATTTTAAATTTATTTTATTGTATAACAGTGTGGAAAGCAACGGGAAGATATCACACCTGTAATTCCCTAGTGAACCTGCAAGCACAGCATGAAAATACTAAGATTGCAGTGAACGACCTGCACTTGGGCAGAACAGTATAGATAGATAGATAAATGGATAGACGATATTTAAGGAGCGTTTGAGCCTTGAAGTTTCCTGACATTTGACTTACAGGAGAGTAAAAACCGGAAAAAAAAAAAAAAAAAAACCCTCACCCAGGAAAGTTGGCCAGACCGAGACTCAAAGCTCTCCGGCATGGGTAACCTTTTCGACAGCAATGCTACTGCCGCTTTAGTTTTCGGGGTCAATTAAACAGGCAACCAACTTTACAAGACACCATAGAGGGAGCACACACACACATACACACACAAAATATATTTTTTTGCCGTTGTCATTTTTGGTGTCTGTAAAAAAAACAATTTAATGAGAACAACCTCAATTCCTTTGAAATTCGCTAAAAAATGATGATTTGTGTGGATACATGGTGCAGCATAAGTCAATTAATGGAAAATGCTAACAAAATTGACTCATTCTAACCTTTTATTTGTCCTTTTTTGTCTAGCGTAAGTTTTTAGATCGAGTTTCTGACCATGCCGCACCTATGTGGCACAATTTATAAATATTCTCTTGGTACAGTTGGTAAGTTTATAAAATTTATCACGGTACCAGACTTTCACTCTACTCTTAAGTTTGTTACAAAATGTCTATGTTCAGGAATACTTTTCTTTATTATCTCAGAAGTATTTATGCCTCTTTCAGTTTTTGTGTTTATAGTAAAATACAACCCAAATAATTAACATTTGTTACTTCTTCTAGAGGTTTGTTTTCTATTATGATTTTTTATCTTGTATGTTCATTTCCCCAAAATGCCATAATTTTTGTTTTTTCTTGGCATAACTGATTTAATTGGTGTACAGAGTACTGCAATTTATTTTCATTTTCTCGAATAATAACCACACCATCAGCATACATTAAAACCTTTAATATTTTAAAACAGTCCATTCTTATACCTATATTAACACTTCTTTTTCAATTTTGGATTTTTTCAAATGAAATGGTGGACTATACATAAAACATTAAAGAACAAAGCAAGAAGAGATACTAGATTGAAGTTTTATAAAACATTGGCAGTTCCTGCATTACTTTATGGGAGTGAAACTTGGGTAATGACCAAAAAATTACAAAGTAGAATACAAAGCGTAGAAATGAACTTCCTTAGAAGAACAAAAGGCTGCACAAGATTGGATCAGATAAAGAATAAAGATATAAGAGCATACTTAAATATATATCCATTAAATGATAGAATCAAAGAATATAGAGATAAATGGTTTAGACACGTAGAAAGATTGAATGTAACAAGGTTACCAAAATCAGCATTTAACTACAACCCAAGGGGTTCAAGAAATGTAGGAAGGCCAGTGTAAAGATGGGCAGACAACTGTAAGGCGGAACAGACAATTTGCCTGGCCCGTGAAGGGAAGAAGAAGATCTAAGAAGTATTTTTCTTTATTTCATTTTTCTGAGCCTTTTTTCATAGAATACTTTGGTTAACTGACTTATGCCCATTCTGTATATTTAAGTCCACGGATATATACATTTTCGTGAAAAGGTAAGGATTCATTTTATGTAACAGACTACACGGAGAATTGTTCTACTTTTCCATGCATTGTAAACACCTTATCTTTCATCTTGGATTATTACGAGCTCAAATGTATCGTATCATATTATCAAGAGAGAGGGTACACCTGCATTTTGGGCTGTACTTCACTTATAGAATAGGAATGCGGAATCTAACTCACAAAAACCAAATGAAAGTGTGCAGTGAATTTTGCATACCAGACTGTGGTCACTAGCGCTATTGTAAACTGGATCAGACATGACACTATTTCATATATATAACACTTCAACTCCACCCTGTCTTCTTATGACTGCAGCTTAGGTTTGGGTGGTACCAACTTGCTCATAAATAAAAACTATAAAAAAGACCAAGTGATTTTTTTATTGGATTGAAAGAAAGTCAATATTGGTATGAAATGTCGAATGTTGCGATAAGGAAATATAAAGAGATCTAATCAGTAGATTACTAAAACTAAATAAACCACAGCTACATCTTTATACATTTTATTGTTTCCACAACAATAACATAACACGATACAATCCTACACAATCAAATGTGACCGTAATTTAGTTATATTGATGTTTACTTCCAGCCCCAATTCTTTATTGTTACTGAATAGCATGTTCGTGTTGCCCCTTAGTATCTCCTCGCGATCGCCTAATAAAACTACATCATCAGCACATATACAGTAAAACTTGCTCAAAGCGGAATCGCATGGGATCAGTTTTATTTTCCACATTAGACAAAATTCCCATTATAAAAAACTAAAACTTATTAATAATCTTAGATTATAGAGTACCTTGGATTAATTGTAGTTATGCTGCATTCGAAAAGTGGAGTATAGTATATACGCGCGATAAAACAGTCCCGTTTCTGCAGCGTTAAAAATGTCTCTGAGGTGCATATTCTGAAATTAAAGCATGCAGTTTTGGTTTCCGCTCACTAACTACATTTTCGTCCACATCAGTTGAGTCCCCGCAAATTTCATTCCACACTACATTGTATCGTCTTTTAAAACTGTACAGCCAACTTGAAGATGCCTTGAAATTGTTATTTCTTAGGAATTTAGCAACAGCTAGAGCATGACTTTGGAGCATCAGTCCGGAAATTTGGAGATTTTTTGATAGAGCACTTGTAAAACACTCCCACACTACTTGGTTAATTTCTCGATTTTTTTTTTCATTTGACCATTTCCTTGCATCCATTCATTCATTATTTTTCTGTGTGTTTTGAAGTCTCAAATTTGAGAATTTCCAGATTTAAATTTAGTCATTATTTCGGGCACTGAGAGTTTTGTTTTTTATCTTCACCACTTTCACTTTTTCGTTTAATGACAACGATACATACGTTTTAGCCATCTTTATTCCGTAAATTCAGAACGCTATCTGTGAAAGATCGGTCTCAGAACTTAAACAAATTAAAGATTTTACAGTGCAATTGTTATTTGTAAGACAGATATAGTATCTGTATATCGCATAACGGGCGTGCAAAGAGGTCGAAAGAAAATTTCAGGCAGAATCTCGGCGGCAGGGATCTTTTTTTTTTTGTCTGAATTCAATGAAGTGGAAACTAATTTATTTCTCTCTCTGTTTTTCCGCTTTATTTCTTTTTTCATAAATTGTGTAGAAATATCCTTTCGTTTTCGCGTTGGACAGATTCCGTTTTATGCAAAATAAATACACGTAAAATTACTATTATTTTGCCGGGACCAATAAATTTGTTCACATTGGACAGATTTCAGCATTATTCACATTCCGGATTAAACAAGTTTTACTGTACTAACAGCTTATTTATATCATTGAGTTGTACACTTTCTTTAACCTCTAAAGATGTTATAAGCACTAGCATAAAATTTAAAAGTGGAGGAAATAGTGCATACCCTTACTTTAACCCATTGTGAATTTCAGTAGTATCTACCCGCAACCTGTTCTTTGTGCCATTTAGACACGTACCTTTTTGAAATCTATATATTGTTGATGTATAGGACTAATGCCATCATATTCCCATTCCGTTTCCTAAATATATAATAATGATAATAATACAATGTATGAGATAAACTCCATTTCGTATTGGTGAATGTAGGATATTCCATTTCACAAATTGACAGTTCTTTCATCAACATCAACAACAAGGATTAAGCCAAATGACCTGTTCCGATCTCATTACAGGTCGAATTGGTCCTTCCATCTCTTCAATGGTCTTCCCAACATTCTTCTCCCTTTTTGGTTTATAATTATACATTCTTCTTGGCATGCGCTGTTCATTCATTCGTAATACGTGCTGAAGATAAGCATTTTTGATAAGTTCTTTAAAACTATTAAATGTAATATAGTTAATAACAATAATAATAGTAACAATAACAGTTATACTAATGATAATTAACATTAATAAATTGGGACTGGAAGTAAACATCAATAAAACTAATATGTTCACACATAGAAGTACATAATATAATGGAAATTGACGGCTAATGGCAAATTAGGGAAATTTTGAAGAAATGGCTGAATTCAAATACCTAGGAACAATAATTACAAATAGGTAGGCTATCAGATGCACAAAACAATTCAACATAGAATCAATTCTGGAAATTAATGTTATTATGCATTACAGAGACACTTGTCGTCCCAACTCCTTTCAAAAAAACGTTAAACTGGAAATATATAAAACTCTTACTCTCCCAGTTGCGTCATATGGATGCGTAAAATTGATTCTTACTTTAAGGGAGGAAAGGAGATTCCGGGTATTTGAGAATAAAGTTCTTAGAACAAATGTTGTACTACAGAGAGATGAACAGACAGGCGAATGGAGAAAACTTCATAATAATGAGCTACATTATCATTATAGGAGACCAGATATAATTAGAACAGTTAAGTCTCGTAGACTGCGATGGGCAGGACATGTGAACGAGTGGGGAATGAAAGACATGCATGGAAGCTTCTTGTAGTAAAAGCAGAGGGAAAACGCCCAGTTGGTAGACCAAGAATGAGATGGAATACTAACATTAACCAAAATTTGAGGGAAGTAGATTATACAAGGGATGATTAGAAAACATTAGCTCAGGCTAGTAATGTATAAAGTGCTTATGTCCACGCGGCCATGAACCTATAGTTTCGTTAGAGCCAGTGAGTTAGTTAATAATAATAATAATAATAATAATAATAATAATAATAATATAATAATAATAATAATGATATAAAAACTAACTAACTCATAGGCACTATCGAGCCCGTATATTTATGGTGGTTTGGATATAAGCTATCCACACATTCCTATCCTAAGCTAATGTTTTCCAATCATACCCTGTATAATCTACCTCCCTAATATCATGATTAATGTTATTTTCCCATCTCATTCTTGGTCTACCAACTGGGTGTTTTTCTCTGGTTTTCCTACATTCGAGCCGCCGTGTCCTGCCCATTACTGTCTTAACCGTCTTTATTATATCTGGTGTCCTATAAAGATCATTCAGCTCACTGTCATACTGTTATGTAGCTCACTGTTATGTAGTCTTCTCCATTCACCAGACTATTCATCTCTTTTGGTCCAAATATTTTCCTAAGAAATTTATTCTTAAATTCTCCTCTCTCAATGTAACAGTCGAGATCCCAGCAGAACTGATAAAAGCAGAGGGAGAAAAATTGATGGACAAGATATGCTGGTTGCTTAGTATGATTTGGGAAAAAGAAGCTCTTCCAGATGAATGGAAAGAATCAATTATCGTACCAATTTATAAGAAAGGAGATAAAACTGATTGCAACAACTACAGGGGCATCTCGTTACTTTCAATTTCGTACAAAATTCTAACAAATATATTAGTAAGCAGACTTACTCCCTATATTGATGACATTCTAGGTGATCATCAATGTGCATTTAGAAGAAACAGGTCTACAACAGATCAGATTTTTAGTATAAGACAGATTTTAGAAAAGAAATGGGAATATAGTGGTACTGTACATCAACTATATGTAGACTTCAAAAAAGAATATGATTCAATTAAGAGGGAGAAATTATACAGTATCTTGCTGGAGTTCGGAATTCCTAAAAAGTTAGTTAGACTCATACGAATGTGTCTAAATGGCACAAAGAGTAGGGTGCGTGTAGGCAAACAGTTTTCGGACACCTTTGAAATCCAGAATGGGTTGAAGCAAGGAGATGCACTATCTCCTCTACTATTTAATTTTGTACTAGAGCATGTTATTAAATCTTTAGAGAATGAGGAAGGCTTACAACTGAATGGTATTAATAAACTGTTAGTTTATGCTGATTATGCAGTATTGTTGGCCGATAGTGAGGAGATACTAAAGGACAATACGCACACACTATTGAGTAATACTAAGAACTAAAGACTGGAAGTAAATATCAATAAAACTAAATATATGGTCACACGTAGAAACACATTATATAATGGAAATGGACAGCTAATGACAAATGAGGGAAATTTTGAGCAAGTGGCTGAATTCAAATACCTAGGAACAATAATCACAAATAGGAATGAGATGCACAAATAAATTAAACATAAGCTCAATTCTGGAAATGCGTGTTATTATGCATTGTAGAGACTCTTGCTGTCCCAACTCCTTTCAAAAAACGTTAAACTGAAAATATATAAAACTATTATTCTACCAGTTATATTATATGGGTGCGAAACATGGACTCTTACTTTAAGGGAGGAAAGGAGATTACAAGTATTTGAGAATAAAGTACTAAGGAAAATTTTTGGACCAAAGAGAGATGAACAGACAGGTGAATGGAGAAGACTACATAACAATGAACTATATGGTCTTTATAGTAAGCCAGATATAATAAGAACAGTTAAGTCTGGTAGACTGCGATGGGCAGGACATGTTGCACGTATGGGGAATGAAAGACTTGCATGGAAGCTTCTTGTAGGAAAGCCAGAGGGAAAACGCCCAGTTGGTAGACCAAGAATGAGGTGGGAGAATAACATTAACTATGATTTGAGGGAAGTATATTATACAGGGAATGATTGGAAAACATTAGCTCAGGATAGGGATGTATGGAGAGCGTATGTCCGTGCGGCCATGAACCTACGGGTTCGATAGTGACAGTGAGTAAGTAAGTAAGTAAGTAAGCAATGTAACAGTCCATGTTTCGCATCAGTATAATATATCTGGGAAAATAACAATTTTATATATAACTAGCTAATACCCGGCGTGAGCTGCTACACCTAAATAAATGTTAATCTGTTTTTGCATTTAGTTGAATAAGTAAAAGGAAAAATAAATATAAATTTACATCCTTATTATTTTTAGATACCCCGTGCTGATTTCCCGGCGTTGGCCTGGAATCTACGCAAATCCGATGTACTTAGCATAAATGAGCTGAAAGACAAAATTCGTTTTCTTTTTAGTTATCCATAAAAGAATAATCACCATGCGCTGATATGCTTGCCCGGGAATCCACTTATACCGATCTTCTTGCCATCAATGAAAGACAAAAATGGTTTTTGTGAATGATCCTTAAAAGATAAACATATGTTGTCGCCGACTTTTCTGTATTTTTTTTTGAGATATTCAATTCTGTGTACAATAATTTTATGTATTTGTTATAATTGGGAGAAAAGACACACAGGTAGACAAATTACCTGTTTCCCTGGACACACTCAATAATCACTTCACAGGTATAACTACTACTCCAAAGGATAAAGAACAAACAATAAATGAATTATCACTGACAAATCAACCCGACAGAGAACATTTCCACTTCTCATATGTTACAGACTACGACGTAAAGAAAGCCATAATGCGAATAAAAACCAAAGCAGAAGGAACTGACCGTATAAATATTACTTTACTGAATAAAATAATCGAAGCTATACTACCTACTATAACTCATATTTTTAACTCCTCACTACAAACTTCTACATATCCCTCATTGTGGAAACAAGCCCTCGTACGCCCACTGCCTAAAGTTAAAACGCCCTCAACCCCGAACGACTTTCGACCCATTAGCATTTTACCTACCCTTTCAAAAGCTCTGGAACGATTAGTCCATAAACAACTGACTGAATACCTAAATGAATACAACCTTCTAGATCAATTTCAGTCAGGCTTCAGGACAGGACACAATACAAATACTGCTCTACTAAATATTTGCGAAGACATACGCGAAGCTGCTGATAATCGAAAACTTACCATTCTTACATTACTGGACTTTAGTAAAGCATTCGACACGGTAGACTTGGACTTATTGTTGCATAAACTTAAAAACCTCTTACTCTCTGATAGTGCCACGAAATGGTTCAATTCCTACCTTCATGAGCGCCAGCAATCTGTTATAGAAAATCATACATTATGTTCTTCTTGGTCCTTCCGTAAAGCTGGGGTTCCACAGGGTTCGGTACTTGGACCTTTGCTTTTTTCAATCTACATAAATGACATATCTAACTCCCTAAAGCATTGCAAACATAATTTATTTGCAGACGACATGCAAATCTACATCCACACAGACAAATATTCACTAAATGACGCTGTTGCCAAAATTAACGAGGATCTTGACTCACTAATGACTTGGACAGTTAAATATGGACTGCAATTAAATCCTAGAAAGTCACAATCAATCATTATGGGTCATCAGAGACTATTATCTACAATTAACCTAAACACAGTTTCGCATGTGTCACTAAATGGAGTTCAAATCCCTTATAGTGAGACTGTAAAAATTCTAGGAGTATTTATTGACAAAAACTTAAATTGGAATACACAAATAAACCATACATGCAAAACAGTCTTCTCAATAATACATTCATTAAATCGTGTACGAAATTGTTTGCCATTCGCCCTTAGGAAAATGTTAGTAGAAACACTTGCAATGCCCCATTTTGATTATTGTGACACTCTTTTTACAGACTTAAATATTATTTCCACTCAAAGACTTCAACGTGTTCATAATTCTTGCGCACGTTTTATTTGTGGTATTCGCAAATTTGACCATGTTACACAGTCCCTGGAACAATTATCGTGGCTTCGTCTAAGAGATCGTAGAACTGTCCATTCCCTATCCCTTCTCTATAAAATACTTCACACATCATCGCCTAATTATTTATCACGCCGCTTCATCAGACTATCCGACACACATAATCTTGACACTCGATCCCATCAGCACATTGTCCTTTATATCCCGCCTCATCACACTGTATATTATTCATTATCTTTTACGGTGTCACTTACCAAAACATGGAATTCCCTTCCGCCCTATGTCAGAGACTGTCAAACTATAACATCCTTCAAAAATAAACTAAAGAATTATTTAATAACAAACTAACTTATACACCTCACTGATAGTATTCTTTTAGCAATATTAATATACTTAATTATTTATGAAAATAATATTAAGAATAACAAATATTTTTATTTGTTTTGTTTTTTAAATATTGTATAATCGTAAAATTAGTTTTCTATATCTCATTATTTTCCTGTTTTTTATATACACTAGACAGGGACAATTTAATATGCCTTGCTTGTATACATTTTATTATTAGTTTTAGTCTTAATTTTAACTAATATTAACTGGTTGTATTATAGATCGTAATACGTATATTAGATATTATCTTTTGATCAAATTTTTACTTAGTGTTTAATATTAGAGTTAATTAAGATTGTTATATTCTGATGTAATATATGTTTGTCCTGGTGAGTGGAAGAGAAGGCCACATGGCCTTAACTCCACCAGGCTAAATAAATCTAATCTAATCTAATCTAATGGTTTAGACAGCGTAAGCCATTTAAGGGTAAAAAGGGGATTTTTTTAATTTTTCACTACAAATGGTGTTTTAAGGGTGTAGGAGTTGAGTATCTCAACTCTATTATAGCCTATGTTCATCCCGGGAATCTCCTGAACATTTTGCAAAAAAAACCCATCACAATTGGATCAACGGTGTGGCCGCGCATAAAGTACGAACAAACAAACAAACATTCATTTTTATATTAGATAATGATATATGCTATATATAATAAAATGAGAAAGTAATATTTTTTTATAATATGTGACAGGTCTATGACTCTAATGGCGAGTAGCAGAACACGTGTTTGACGAAACAATGAACTGTGTGTGTTTTATTTACCTCACCACACCAGATTCCTCGTCCTGACCTTAACTGGCATGAAGGCGGAGATAGCCTTAATCTGAAGTGACAGATACGTATTTTCTTACTTACACGTTTTGTCGTGTGTCGTAGCGATGGATATGCGTCTGTCATCACTCAGTTTCATGACGATAAATAATTGTGTGCCATATTAATCACAGAGATCTGCATTGCCACATTCAACTCTACAATTACACACAACTACTTCCGTACTGCACACCACCACATTAACACATGTAAAATTATGACACTCTGGTCATGCGAATTCCGCTCCTTGTCAATTTTTTGCTGTTTTAGAGAAATACATATTTAATTAATTAATTAATTAAATAAATAAATAGTCTATATCTAGAAGGGTGCGTGTAGATGTAAACTAACAGTTTTCGAATTCTTTTGAAATTCACAATGGGCTAAAGCAAGGAGATGCACTATCTCCTCTACTATTCAATTTTGTACTAGAGCATCTCATCAAATCTTTAGAGGATCAATGGTATCGATAGCAAGGAGATACTAAGGGCCAACACGCACACTCTATAGAGTAGCACTAAGAAATAGAGACTGGAAGTAAACGCCAATAAACTAAATATACTTCACACATAGAAATGCGTTATATAATGGAAATGGACAACTAATGACAAATGAGGAAATTTTGAAGAAGTGGTTGATTTCAAATATCTAGGAACAATAATTACAAATAGGAATGAGATGCACAAAGAAATTAAACATAGGCTCAATTCTGGAAATGCATACTAATATGCATTACAGGGACTCTTGTCATCCCAACCTATTACAAAAAAGCGTTAAACTGAAAATATATCATCATCATCACTCCAGGGATTAGGCAATTGCCCGTTCCGACTTCATAATGCATCAGCCCAACGTCTTCTAGGTCTTCCAACATCACGTCTTCCTCTTGCTTGATAATTTCTTGCTAACAATGGATATCTCTCCTTACTCATTCCATCCATGTGGTCAATCCATTTCTGTCTGTAATTCGTGACTTTATCCAATAAAGGCTGTACTTTCAATTCTTCTCTTATATCCTCATTTCTTATTCTATCAAGTCTTGTACATCCTTTTACTTGTCTTAGGAACCTCATCTCCGCCGTCTGTATTCTATCCTTCTGTTTTTTTACTGGAGCCCAAGTTTCACATCCATACAATATTGTGGGAACCGCCATAACATTATCCGGCTGATTTCCATGAAGCTTCTCAGTAAGATAAATGTCTCCTGGAAGCGTAACGAGCGCTTCGCAGGACAAGGATGGTGGAAGGGCTGCTTCCTCTGAGCCTCCAAACATGCTTCTCTGGGTATCCACCCCCCAAGAGAGGGCTGCTTCTTCCGCTCTTCAAGGCCTACATGTTTAGCTGTGCTATTCCTTGTCGCCCTGTTGACTGTTGAAACGACTTCACGAAGATGTGGCCGCCCAATATGGATACAGACGCCATTCCTTCGTTGTGAGCTATACTTAGTTCCCCTCGTCTCTTACCCACCAGCAAGATTAACCTAAGTCAATCTTCCCCAGTAGGGTCGTCTGGTTCATCGGGTACTAAGCCCCCCCACCACGTCAAGGTGATAGCTCCTGGGGGGGGGGGGTGAAAATATATAAAACTGTTATTCTCCCAGTTATATTATATGGATGCGAAACATGGACTCTTACTTTAAGAGAGGAAAGAAGGTTACGAGTATTTGAGTATAAAGTTCATAGAAAAAATCTGGGCCAAAAAGAGATGAACAGACAGGTAAATGGAGAAAACTACATAACAATAAGCTACATGATATGCGTAGGAAGCCAGATATATAACAGTTTAGTCTCGTAGTCTGCGATGGGCAAGACATGTGGCACGTATGGGGGATGGAAGAGGTGCATAGAAGCTTCTTGTAGGAAAACCAGAGAGGAAACGCCCAGTTGGTAGACCAAGAATGAGGTAGGTGAATAATATCATCCATAATTGAGGAAAGTAGATTATACAGGGAATGATTGGAAAACGTTAGCTCAGGATAGGAATATTTGGGGGACTTAGGTTCGTGCGGCCATGAACATACAGGTTCAATGTATCCTCTGTTTCCGACATTGAGCCCAGATATCGAAACTTTTTGACTTTTTTATTTTTTTTTTCTGTCAACGTAAAACTCATCTAAATCATTCGTAAAATACCGTGCTTTGACACAGTTAATCTTTAGGCCCCAGTTTTGGTATTCAATTAATAATTGGTGACATGTAATTAGTATCTTCTCCATCTTGTGCTACGACCACCTGGTCATCTGCGAACAACAGGTTACATAAATACATATCTTCTGTTATATTTAGTCCCATTCTTCTACTTTTTTTTTATCTTACATGTGGGCTGATGTCTATGTAAATTTTGAGAAGTGTTGGTAACATGGGCCACCTTTGGAGTAATCCTTTGCTTGTTGTATTTTTTTTTTAGATTTTTATTTCCTATTTTTATTTGTCACACATTGTTCCTGTATATTTGTTGTATTATTTGAATCAGGGAATACTGGTTATATACGGTAATAATTAAGTAAAAGTCACTTCTAACAGTACAATATGGAAAAACATTTAGATGAATATTGTAGGTAGGGATCACTATTTTCTAAACAGCAAAATTTTATTTTCATTCATAAACAATGTAGAGATAGAGGAAAATATCGTAAAAATCAACTGGAAAAGTCTTAAGAAACCTATAAGAAAATATTACTTTGACTATTTAACTCATGCCCCAAATGGGAGTCAATGACCAATCAAGTTTCAATGGTTTCTGTTTTACAACCAATCAGAGTCGTGTTTCACCAAATTTTTATCAGTGTTATAATTACCATATTAAAGAAAGCTCCTCCTTACAATATTGCGTTCCTTTGGCAATAAATAGTATGATCTGGTTGCAGTGATAAACAAAAGAAGCAGTAGAAGCGTACCTATAGTTTCTCATTTGTTTTCAAACATCGCCGTTTACATTAAATATATAAATATTTTAAAATAACTATAGTTAAATAATGATTTGTGAGTAAACAGCTTAATTTTATTCGTTAAATAGTCCTAACAAATGCCACTCTTGATTTCCAAATTCTCTAGATAAATTCACTCCTCACTTCGTGAATCGTGAATTTATCGATAATTTGGAAATCACTCGTGGCATTACTTATGATAACTCACTCATAGATAGAAGATAGGATAAAAAACGTTCATTTACATTAAAAATATATAGAGGAACTTCGGGTAATGTGGGCCTCTACTTTGAATTTGTTGTTTTTCTTCATTTAATTAAGGAATTTTAATTTTGTTTAATTACAGTGATTATCATTAGTGTTATGACTATGACATAGCATTGTTATTTTATTCAAATATGGAAACATCTTCATAATGTATAAACTTTTTTACATTATAAGAAAGGTCCACTTTAACCTCCATATTCGGATAAAGTGGACCCTCTAGTCCATACTAGCTTTTAGTCTATTTTTAAGTTTATTTACTCTATTAATTTATACAGACAGGCACAAATAAATCTGAAAGTATTTATGGCTGATCGTAATTAAAAAAACACTGATATTTATTTAGTCCACCGCTGTGGTCTCGAGGTAGCGTGCTGCCTTGTCACGCAACGGGCCCGGTTCGATTCCCGGTCGGGACAGGCTCCTGGGTGAGGTTTTTCTCGGGGGTTTCCTCACCTGTAAGACAAATGTCAGGAAGCGTAGGGCCCAACGGTCCCCGAAAACCATCCGGCCATCATCTCATCCTTATCATTATCATCATGATCCTTTACCGGTGTGGAAAGCAACGGGAAGCTACCTCACCTATAATTCCTCAGTAAAGCTGCAAAGTAAGCATGAAAATGCTATAATTGCAGTGAAAGACTTCTCTCGGATAAAATTGCTATGGATGGATATTTATTTAACGTTCTGAAAAATTGTTAGTTATAACATTCATACGTCATTCATCTACAGACAGCGACGGTTTTTGGGTTTAGCAAAATTACAAGGATATTACATAAAATTAAATAAATGTGTGGTTTTTACAGATAGAATCCTCATTGATAAAATATACGTATTCGTGAACAGCTTCGTGGAGGGTCCACATTAACCGAATTCCTTTGTTATGTTTACTTATTTTATATAGCCGCCATGTCACATTGCTTAATATGATTAGGGATAATGAAGCTCTTCCAGATGAATGGAAAGAATCGATTATCATACCAATTTATAAGAAAGGAGATAAAACTGATTGCAACAACTACAGGGGCATCTCATTACTTTCAACTTCGTACAAAATTCTAACAAATATACTAGTCAGCAGACTTACTCCCTATATTGATGACATTCTAGGAGATCATCAATGTGGATTTAGAAGAAACTCGTCTACAACAGATCGGATTTTTAGTATAAGACAAATTTTAGAAAATAAATGGGAATATAATGGCACTGTACATCAACTATACGCAGACTTCAAAAAGGCATACGATTCAATTAAAAGGGAGAAGTTATATAGTATCCTGTTGGAGTTCGGAATTCCTAAAAAGTTAGTTAGACTTATACGAATGTCTAAATGGCACAAAGAGCAGGGTGCGTGTAGGCAAATAGTTTTCGGATACTTTTGAAATCCACAATGGATTGAAGCAAGGAGATGCACTATCTCCTCTGCTATTTAATTTTGTACTAGAGCATGCCATTAAATCTTTACAGGATGAAGAAGACCTTCAACTCAATGATATTAATAAGCTGTTAGTTTATGCTGATTATGTAGTACTATTGGGCGATAGCGAGGAGATACTAAAGGCCAACACGCACACACTACTGAGTAACACTAAGAAATTGGGACTGGAAGTAAATATCAATAAAACTAAATATATGGTCACACATAGAAATACATTCAAAATAATGGAAATGGACAGCTAATGACAAATGAGGGACATTTTGAGGAAGTGACTGAATTCAAATACCTAGGAACAATAATCACAAACAGGAATGAAATGCACAAAGAAATTGAACATAGGCTCAATTCTGGAAATGCGTGCTATTATGCATTACAGAGATACTTGACGTCCCAACTCCTTTCAAAAAACGTTAAACTGAAAATATATAAAACTAATATTCTACCAGTTATATTATATGGGTGCGAAACATGGACTCTTACTTTAAGGGAGGAAAGGAGGTTACGGGTATTTGAGAATAAAGTTCTAAGGAAAAATTGTGGACCAAAGAGAGATGAACAGACAAGTGAATGGAGAAGACTACATAACAGTGAACTATATGGTCTTTATAGTAAGCCAGATATAATGAGAACAGTTAAGTCTCGTAGACTGTGATGGGCAGGATATGTGGCACGGATGGGGAATGAAAGACGTACATGGAAGCTTCTTGTAGGAAAACCAGAGGCAAAACGCCCAGTTGATAGACCAAGAATGAGGTGGGAGAATAACATGAACTATGATTCGAGGGAAGTAGATTATACAGGGATGATTGGAACACATTGGCTCAGGATAGGGATGTATGGAGAGCTTATCCACGCGGCCATGAACCTACGGGTTCGATAGTGTCGGTGTGTGAGAAATGTAAGCCGCCATGTCACATAATACCAAACCAAACCAAACTCGTCTGTATATTAAAACAGCATCTACATAATATAACATATTTAGGAGATTTTCCAATATTCATAATATTTAATAGCAGAAATTAAGAATTAATTCTTAGTTTGATCATCATCATCATCATCATCACTCCAGGGATTAGGCAATTGTCCGTTCCGACTTCTTAGTTTGAAAACATTTTTAAATGGTATTTTCATAAATATCACAAATAAACCCTTCTTAGCACAAAGGATATAGGAAACTGGCAGTGCACCCGTCAAAGTTGATGAGAGGAAGAACTTAAAATATTTTCTGTTCGAGGGCAGCACCAATTGAAGAATATATTAACAGGGTCCACATTACCCGAACTTCCTTTACTTATCATTCTGCCTTTCTTCCTATCTATATATCTCGTATCAATGCGTATCGAATTACATATTAACGATGCGTAAATAACAGGTGTTAAATTATATGAAATGTTATCTATGTTTGTGACCCTTTGAATTAGGATTTATTTCTCGTCTGACTCGTAATTATCGGTCAAAATGATAATAAACATTGTATAATTTAAATTTTGTATTAACTCTTATCCTTTATATTAACTAATAAATCTTTATTACTAAGGTCAAAACTAAGAGAAAACGATAGTGGTACGATTATTTATTATAGACAATAAACGATAAGAAAGTAGTAAAAGAGGCAAATGACGCTCGATGAACTGATCTTGGCCTACTTGGACCATTAAATGGAAAGTGAAACTTGATTAGCTATCTACTCTGTTTTCCTCAGCGCGCTCTTGTCCATCGGGGTCAGGTCACGTGGTGTAGCTACTGTTACCAACGCATAGCGTAGTTAAGATATAATATGTAAATTCTTAGACAAAAGTCAAGAATTCAGGTGACATTGATCTGTATAATAACATATAATTCCCGCTTCAAATGATACTTAATTCCATCATTTGTATAATTTAGATTCATTAAAAATCACTCATAAGAGTTGTAATTATTGGAATTAAATATAAATTACAATATTCTATGCATATGTTATATGCTACCTCAAAAGAATATGGTCTGAAGGACAACAATGGTTATTGTCAGGTTTCCGTAATAGTAACTTATATAATGATAAGAGGTTGGGAAGTGGCTTTTACACCGAGATTCTGTAAAACACTTCACAAACGTGCGTTGTATATTATTTTTTGTGCGATGGTGTTATCAAAATAATAAATAATAGCCATGAAATAATAAAATATATGTTGTAAATAAAATACAAACCTAAAGGCACCCGAGATGTGGGCAGACCTAGAAAGAGATGGGCTGAAGTCGGAACGGGTCAACAGACCTAATCCATGAATGAAGATGATGATGTTGTAAATATTTGCGTTCATTCTAAACAACTGACCAACGTTAACAGTGTGTTTATTAGTTGAGACTACAACAGGCCGTGACACCAATCAGTCATAAAATGACTGCAAGTGCGTATTTATTGTTTTATATTGTTTGAAATAATGTTCAGTTCATTTAAAATGCAGTTATTTGTATCGTATAATGTACATTGACACTACCTTTTGCATACATTTTTGTATATACATTGTACGTAGTATACATAAAGGACAGTGGTTTTACTTTCTACAGTTGGACCCACTTACCACCTCTGGGGATACCTCAGGATACATTCCTCTACTCCCCAGACAACTGCTTTTTTCTCCCTATGTCTACTTCTAAACCACATTGAAACGTCATAAACTTAAAGCCAACACCCGGGAGGATGTGTGGGAGTTGCCAATTCGGGTAAATTGGTGAGCTACATAGTACGACAGGTTGCCCAGTCCTGACGACCCCACAGTTGGTTCACGGGCTCCATGAGCTTGGCAGGTACCCCACACGTGGTTTGTAATATGTAATATTACAGTATAGTTATTTAGGTTGGCAACCCCGAAATGTAGGAAGTTGAACTTTCAACCATGGTCGCCATTGCTGTAAGTAAGACATAACGCACTATCGTGCAAAAAAATTATTAAATCTCCAAGATTTGGAGCCCTATTTTTCAAATGTATGTTAGGGCTGCAGTTATATATTATCAAAGAAAATTGAAGAAACACATAATTACAAAATATAAATGAAACAAAAATAACAAATAAACGAAACAAGAACAAATGAAATTAAAACTTATAAAAAAAGTAGTAATAAGACGAATTATAATGTGGTGAAAATAGCATTTACAAATGTTTTAAATACTGTGTACCAACATTTGCATTTTAAAATGCTAATATTGGTTTACATAATATACTACTTGAATCACATTCAGTTAAAAGAATAACCGCCACGCCGTGCATTGCTATGCTTGCCCGGAAATATACTCATCGTGATCTTCTTGACATCAATGAGCTGAAAGACAAAAATGGTTATGAGTTATCCGTAAAATATAGACATATGCTGTCGCGGACTTTTTTTTTTATAGATCTTTTAGATATTCAATTCTGTGTACATTAATTTGGCGTATTTGTTATGGTTTAGTTAGCTAAGCCATTTAAGCGTCCGAAAAGCGATGTTTTTAGTGCACCGATGCCTTATTTTAGCTCCGGTCCTGTAGTACATAAGGTAATATGTTATATACGTTTAATTGCCCCAGAAAAAATCTAAATTATGGAAAAACACCATTGAAATCGGTCAAGTAGTTTTTGATTCAATTATGTACAAACAGACTCACACTCATTCTTATATAATAAGATTTTAGCAATTTTGTGATCGCAAAATTTAAAATTATATTATATTTAATACTGAACAACTATTTTTACATTCATTATTAAAATTTATTCATAAAAATTTAGAACACTTTAACAAAATGAAACACCATTATAATACGAAGAGGAAAATTGTTATAACTTTAATAGAGCCAAAATGTAAAACAATAGCAGTTTACATGCATTGTAACTATGGACCTTGAGTATCTAATAAATTACTATTAACATGTCCGGAAATCTACAAAAAATGGATATAAAAATTAACAAAATTTGTAAAAAAATATATCTTCAGTAATTATAAAATAGTTTATAAGCTAAGTCAATATAATTTTATTGTTCGAATTATAATTATATAAATTGTAATTATATAACTTTAAGATGTATCAAATATTTTATAATTAAAGTCAATATTCTTGTATTTTTTAAATAAAAATTATATAACTAGCAGTTAAGATCACATGAATAATATTTATTGTAAACAAATATGTAAAAGGGTTTTAAAAAGTACTAATTAATACATATTTTATTATTACATACAAGAGTGCCTTATGTTTCTTATTTGTCTAGTTATTTTGTTAACGGTCCTGTCATTGTATTGTATTGTAAAATTAATATATATATATAAGAATACGCCCCTAAGCACAAGGCTTTGATCTCATTCAGGAGTGACTAGATTAAATTAAATATGTTTCATTAATTGTATTTTAATAGTTTCTAGCAATAAATGATCATTAAAATCTAATATATAAAAATGAATGTTTGTTTATTTGTTCGTACTTTATGCGCGGCCATACCGTTGATCCGATTGCGATGGGGCTTTTTTGCAATATGTTCAAGAGATTCCCAGGATGAACATACGCTATAAGAGAGATGTGATACTCAACTCCTACACCTTTAAAAATTGCCTTTTGTAGTAGAAAACGTGAAAAAAATAATTCTTTAGACGCTTAAATGGCTTACGCTGTCTAAACCATAACAAATTCACAAAATTAATGTACACAGAATTGAATAGCTCAAAAGCTCTACAAAAAAAGTCCACGACAGCATATGTTCATCTCTTACGGATAACTCACAATAACCATTTTTGTCTTTCATTGAAGCCAAGAAGATCAAAACAAGTACGTTTGTTCCTGTGCAAACATAGCAGCACATGAAGGATATTCTTTTACGGATAACTCACAATAACGAATTTTGCCAAGAAGATCGAGATAAGTAGATTCCCGAGCAACACCGGGTAATCAGCACGGGGAATCTTAAAATAATTACGATATACATTTATAATTATTTTTCATTTTACTTATCCAACTAATCATAAGAAGTACATTAATTTTCGTCTTTCAGCTCATTTATGCCTAAAAGATCGGGATGAGTAGATACCCAGACAACGCCGGGTAAACAGCACGAGGTATCTAAGAATAATTACAATATAAATTTTTGCTCTTACTTATTTAACTAATGATAAAACACATTAATTTTCGTATTTCATCTCATGTATGTCAAGAAGATCGGGATAAGTAGATTCCCGGGTAACGCCGGGTAATGAGCACGAGGTATCTGAAAAAATATAAATTTATAATTTTTTCCTTGTACTTATTCAACTAAACATAAAATCACATTAATTTTAATTTATTTAAGCGTAGCAGCGCACACCGGGTATTAGCTAGTGTGTAATAAAATGGGTAGAATAACTTTAATTTTTTGGAAATATTTCCCCGTTTGACGTTATTTATCGAAACATTTTATAGTTGGCTTATTACAGATTGTAATAAGGAGACACGAAAAGTGTGAAATAATTATTAATTTCTCACTAATGATTTTCTGCGAAATGTTTCATAACGAAACTTGCTTAAAATACTTCAGTGGCTTGTTACGTCTTTACGTGTTATAATTTCTCGGTGTCACGAAAATTCAACAAGTTTTAACGTCTTGAATGATGAGTAATTATTTTTTCAATTACGTCACTGAATCGCGTCATAAACAAAATAATTGTACATTTGTGCATACGATAAACTAAGGCATTAGCTAAAATAACGCTACTTGAAGATTATAGAAAGTATAATATTTTGAATATATAGGCCTATTTTTTTTAATTTCCTTACAGTTTTGGCTTTAATACTCCATTGCTGACCCGTATTCTAGATTGAATTTTATATTCTTTTCATTGAGATAAACACTATGAAAGTCTACGAATCCGTTATATATTCGTATTTTAAAATCTTACTATGCCAAAACCGCGGTGGACTAGTGGTTATGCTCTTTTCCTCTGGTCCTGAGGGTCGTGGGTTCAAATCCGGCGGGGTCGATGGATTTTGTAGGATGGAAAAATCCAAGGAGCAATTCCTCCGTGAGGGACTTTAAGCCGTGTGTCCCGAGTCTCAAGATTTTCAGGCTCGTAAAAGATCCATGAGCCTGAATAAAAAGGACTAAGCAAAATTTACCGAATTTTCCCGTCCTAGTACTACCTTGGTCTCCTAGATGTCAGTATGAGGCGGAACGCTGACCAGGGGGCCACTCCAATGACATCTATACGAAAACAAATGTAACTAAATTAGTATGGTTCAATTTCTTCCCTGTAGGAGGAGAGCGCCTAAATCTCGTTGAGGAAAAGAAGGGCTTACAAGATACAAGAAGACTCTGCCAAAATAACGTTTATTTTGAGGCCTAATTTACAATTGCTGATTTAGTTTATGGAAAACTTTTCTTCTTCACATGTATCCTATATATGTACAGTATGTATATACCCCATACTTCTCGCGTGGAGACACGAGTGTTTCCTAGCGCCAGTTTCTTAAGCAAACTAATTTAGTTACGCTTATTTATATACATATGTCAGCGAGTGACATGTGGTTAGTACATAGCCTCAATGAGACATCTAGCAGGAAACTAAGATAATTACGGTACTTGAGTGGACGACGATAGATTAAATTTTTCAAAGAGGCTTTTTTATTTAGGCTTGAGGTTCTTTTACGAGCTTGAAAACTTCAGACTCGGGACTCACGGTTTAAAGTCCCTCCCGGAGGACTTGTCTCTTGGATATTTCCATCGACTCCGGCCGGGTTTTAACCCGCGGCCCACGGGACTGGAGGCTAGGTAAATAACCACTAGACCACCATAGCCTATTCTTCAAATGTAATGCAATATAATTAAATTTTTGTATTTATTGTAATTTCTTCATTAATGGAACATTTACTATGAATTTGGTGTTTTCATAAAAAACGCCATTAGTTATGATTTTTCAGTTAATATTTCCATATTCAAATTTTTGGCATCCTTTAATTGTCACTTTATGACAAAATAAAAAATAAAGTGATTTGGCAACATATGGATACAGTAAAGACATTTCAATTCTAGATTTTATAAAATACAGACATTTCCTACGGTATGGACATTTAAAATTAATTGACGAAGAAAGGTTATCAAGAAGAGTTTGCATTGGATTCCAGCGGAAAGGAGAATTAGAGGTAGAAGGGAAAAAAATCTGGCTGTAAGATATAAAGAAATCGGTGAATATAAGAATTACAAGGATAAGAATGTAGAAAAATGTTCACAGAAAGATGCGATAATACATTGTAAACCTGTTTATGATGATGGTTACCATATTGGTACTCTGACACACACACGGTAGCGCCGCTGCCTCGTACGGGTTCGATCCTCGTCGGGATAAGCTTCTTCAGTGACGGGTTTCTTGGGGATTTTCCTCACCTATAAGACAAATGACAAGAAACTTTAAGGTCCTCGAACATCATCTGGCCCTCATAAACATCATTATCATATTCGTTATGTTTGGTATGAATGTGTGTGTGAATGTTATGTTGTTTCGGAGGAGGCTCTGACATTGAGCTGATCACTCATTAGGGGAAGTCCTACATCTCCTTATGTGTCATAAAATTATGTTTGTGATCTATAGTCAAAAACCCACTCCCGGCAGGTCGTGCTACTGTAAGGCCTGGATGGCATGTGGCACATAAAAGCACCTATAATGTGAGAGGCTAAACTGTGTTATTGGAATATATATATATATATAACATATATATATATATATATATATATATATATATATATATATATGTGTTTCAGGGTATTCCGTTTTTCACAATGCGATTTCTTTCCAGCTCTTTCCTAATTATTTTGCTTCAATTTTGACTGTATGCGATTCTTGGTTTCTTGTTCTTCTGATTAATCCCTCACGTTCTAATCAAAAGACATCCTAGCCGTGTTTCCATCTTGTTTTTTCAACACGTGTTCTATCCATTTCCATTTTCTACATTTGACCTTTTTCCCAATTTCCTGTTAGTTATCTGTTTTCCATAGATCCTTGATTTATGTGATCTTGGTCATCGCATCCCCACTCTGATTCTCAAACATCTCTTCATATAGGTAAATATGTATTCCACCGCTGTGGTCTCGAAGTAGCGTGCTGCCTTGTCACGCAGGCCCGGGTTCGATCCCCGGTCGGGGCAGTTTTTCTTGGGTGAGGGTTTTATCGGGGTTTTTCCTCACCTGTAAGACAAATGTCAGGAAAACGTTAAGGCCCAAACGGTCCCCGAAATCATATAGCCATCATCATCATCATCATCCTTCAACGGGAAGCTACCACACCTACAATTCCTTAGTAAAGCTGCAAGGATAGCATGAAAATGCTATGATTGCAGTGAAAGTCCTGCCCTTGGGCAGAATTACTGTGGATGGATATATATAATGCCCCGGTTGTCCTTTTTTGACATTTATGGCTGTTCTCTCCTGGCATTGGCGTAATTGTAACCCACTTCTGAGTTTGAGGCCTGGAAGACGGGGTTACGTTGTCACAATGATACGATAGGTGATGATAGAGATGTGTCAGGATAACCCTTAATCCTAAGTTTAATCTAAGAGAATATGAATGATGATGATTGCGATGGCCACATGATGTTCGGGGACCGTTTGGGCCTTACAATTTCCTGACAATTGTCTTACAGGTGAGGAAAAACCCCGATAAAAACCTCATCCAGGAAAATATCCCGACCGGGATCGAACCCGGGCCCGTTGCATGACAAGGCAGCACGCTACCTCGAGACCACAGCGGTGGACTCTGTTCATATATTTAGAACTGTAACAAAAGCTGTATTTTTACAGCCAGTATGAAGGTCCTGAAATCATCTCTTGCACTCAACCAGTAACCCAGTAAGTGTTAAAAGCATACATTAATGTGTGTATAGGTAAATTGATCCCACTACAGGCCTCAGGAGGCTTTGGGATAGTAGGAGATAAAGGCTCCAACGTTGTCTAATCGTATTAGACAATCGTCTTAGAAACATCAGCCCTGCGTATTGGCCACCTTTACCCCCTGAAAAAGCATCTGGTACTCATTTCAGTTAGAGGCCGAGTCGACTTCAGGACCATGGTGCCGCCAGAAAGTTTAGGTGAGTTTAAGAATCCTGACCCTACCGCCATCCGAACACCCGACATATCAGCTTGTAGTATATTTCCTTAACAAACTACTTTACGGCGTGACTCTCTAATGTGTGTTTATAATCTTTATATTTTTTTTTCTTTCTTGTTTTCCTTTCGTTTACACTGTTCTTCCTTTTTGTTTTACCTTTGTTAATCTTTTTTATCTTATCCACACATACAAACACAAGACAGGACACACACCCAGACCCAAGGTGGAGATTTAAAATCCCCTACCCCGCCGGGAATCGAACCCGGGTCGCCGGAGTGGAAGGTAGGGACTCTACCGACTACGCCACGGCGACGGACTGTATGAGTGTGCGTCTGTATGTCTGTCCTCTATGGACTCAAAAGCTACTCGACCGATTTGAATGGGGTTTTCATAATCATTTAGAAGTTTTTTTCTGGGATAATTTACGTATATAACGTTACCGTACATACTACACAGACGGAGCTTAAAAAAAAAAAGCTTTTTGGACGCTAAATCGCTTACGTTTCCTAAACCATAACAAACACACCAATCAACGTACACAGAATTGAATCCATCCATAGTAATTCTGCCTGAAGGCAGGTCCTTCACTACAGTCATAGCACTTTCATGCTATGCCTGCAGCTTTACTAAGGAATTGTGTAGGTGTGGTAGCTTTCCGTTGCTTTCCACACCGGTGAAGGATGATGATGATAATGATAATGGTAAGGATGATAATGATAAGGATGATGGCCACATGATTCCGGGGACCGTTTGGGCCTTAAAGTTTTACTGACATTTGTCTTACAGGTGAGGAAAAACCCCGATAAAAACCTCACCCAGAAAAACTGTCCCGACCGGGGATCGAACCCGGGCCCTCTGCGTGACAAGGCAGCACGCTACCTCGAGACCACAGCGGTGGACACAGAATTGAATATCTTCAAAAAAAAATATATATATATATATATATATATATATATATATATACAAAAAAGTCTGCAACAGCAAGTGTCTATCTTTTAAGGATAACTCACATCATCATCATCATCAACAACAACAAGTATTAAACCCAATGGCCTGTTCCGATCTCATTATAGGTCGAATTGGTCCTTCCATCGCTTCAATGGTCTTCCCAACAATCTTCTCCCTTTTGGTTTATAATTATACATTCTTCTTGGTATGCGCTGTTCATTCATTCATAATACGTGCTGAAGATAAGCATTTTTATAGTATTTTATTCTTTCACAGATATTAAATATATTAAGTTCGGTTCTTAGCACTGAGTTACAAGCCAGAGGGTTGAGGGTTCAAGTCTCGTTGGGGTCAGAATTTTTAAACTGACCCAAACCCTCTGGCGGCACTATGGCCCTGGGATCGACTCAGCCTCTAACGGAAATGAGTACCAGGCGCTTGTTCTGGGGGTAAAGGCGGCCGTCATGCAGGGCTGACAACCCGGCTGACATAAAGTGCCGATTGTCTAGAAAAAGTGGGAGCCTTAACCTCCTACTACCCCAAGGGCCTCCGGGCCTGTTGTGGGGTCACTTTACACTTTACTTTAAGTTCGGTTCTTATATCTTCGTTTTTCTTTTTATCGGTCCTTTGGTATCCTGAATCTTCCTACTATAGCTAGGTTTAACATAAGTCAAGAACCCCATATTGATAGCCATAAAGAAATTTAGCTGCATAAGTCGCCCCTTGGGTAACAATACGCAGTAAGTGGGATGGTGCTAGTCACCTCCGATTAAAGATAGATATGGTAGGTATCCTGCTATTGCTCTCAACATCTTCATTTCTCCAGCCTCTATTTGTTTACTATCTGCCTTTGTTAATGTCCAGGTTTCACATCCATATATAAGAGATGGAACTGCCAATACTTTGTAAAATTTTAAAGTAGTTTATTTCCTAGTTTTATTCAATAAAGTACGTTTAATTGTACCACATAGATAATTGAATCATATTTTACTAAAGGATAACTCACATTAATATTTTTGTCTCTCAGCTCATTAATGACCAAGAAGATCCCGGTCAATGCCAGATAATAAGCACGGAATATCTAAAAATATTTACGATATAAATGTATAATTATTTTTCTTTTTACTTCATTCAACCAAGCACCATTATCATCATCACCCATCATATCATCGGGGTAACGTAACCCGTCTTCCAGGCGCCCCAACTCAGAAAGTGGGTTACAAGTACGCCATGCCAGGAGAGAAACCAGGAATGTCGAAAGACAAACCTGGGGCATTTGGAAAAAAAAAAACATAAAAACACATTTAATTTATTTATGCGTAGCGGCGCACACCGCGGTTATTAGCTAGTTATATATACGTATATAGAACTTATGTTTACAGAACAATGAAATATTGATCGTATCTACAGTAAATATTAATAGATAATTAGTCGACATATACAATAATTTTAGAGGAAAAGACAAATATACATAATGATGACACGATATATAGCCTACAAAGGTAAGTAATAGAATAACAAATCAGCTAGAATGTTTTGACATACGTATACAGAAAACTAACTCTCTGGCACTATCGACGACATAAGCTGTCCACACATCCCTATCCTGAGCTAATATTTTCCAATCATTAGCTATATAATCTACATTCCTCAAATCATAATTAATGTTATTCTCCCACCTTCATTCTTGGCCTACCAACTGGGCGTTTGCTCTCTTGTATTCCTACAAGTACCTTCCATGCCCCTCTTTCATTCCCGATTCATGCCACATCCAGCCCATCCCAGTCTACTCAACTTAGATGTTCGTATTATATCTGGTTACCTAAACAAGACCATGTAGCTCACTGTTATGAAGTCTTCTCCATTCGCCTGTCTGTTCATTTCTCTTTGGTCCAATTTTTTTCCTAATATTCTCAAATATTCGCTATCTTTTCCCATCCCATTAGCGTATACAGAAAATTATTAAATTTATATTTTTGGAAGGGTGTTACTCTCCGGTAGCTCCTAAAAACAGAGAGAGAGTTATTTACAAGATGGTAAGTACGACATATAAGATAGAACAGAGAGATGTTCTGTGCTAGGAGTTGTTGATAAGTTACTCTGTGATCTCTATGCTGTGTGATTTGAGGATAAGAAGTTATTCTGTTAGATTTACGCCATAAGGCAGCGGTCTTCAAACTTTTTCTGATTCCCTGCCTCCCCTATCTACTACAAGAAGTCCTATGTCCACGCCTTTCTAAATATACAAACCATTAATCTCTTAATCTCTAGATCCGTGGAGGGTGCATCCGGTCTCATACCTATACTGTCTTCCTCTGGCATTAAACAACAAAAATATTAATGAAATACGAAAAACTGAAAACTGGCTTGTTAATGCTCAATGACGAAATCTTTGTTTGCTGATCGGCGGCTGGTTAAGGCTGGCGACTGCATCATCGCTCTACCTTTAACTTAGAAATAATATCTATGGGCTGAAGAGGGCATTTGAGTCCCAAAAGCAGCCGGAAAAGACAGACTATGGGCCCTGCTTGTTGATTCCACCTGGCAAATAGTGTGTGTACCCTGATCAAACTAAGTGCGGGTTCGGCGGGCCGGGGGACAATGAGTATGGGTACATAAAAGGTGGCTCTGATCTTCTAAACCCCATGTCTTGTCTTGTCCTCTTCTATGGGTATCTTGTAAAACTTGGCGATATGCTGGAATTTGCCCTTATTTATTTTTTTTAAAGGGGACTTCGGAAATACTTTTAAAATGCAATACTGATATATTTTTATGCAAATGGACAATCTATGAAAAAGTATAACAACATACAAGATGAAATATTCTAGAAGCCCATTTTGAAAATCGTTACTACAAACTGAAAGCAACTGTATTTTCATATTTAAAATCTGCATACTTATATTATTTCCAGCCTTTTTACCGCCATTTTATTATCTTGACCTGTCATCTGTCTATGTAACGGAATCTTACAATACGATTTTCACCCACTTAAAAACATTGGATCAACTTGAAACTTTATATGCTTTTAAAGGACCAATGCCAATACAATAATTTCATAAATGTTTTCTAAGATTCTGGCCAGGATCATCAGGACAACAAAAAAAAATAAAGACCAGTACAATAGGTTGCGGACTTATCGACTTTTTAGTCCATCGTTGTAAGAAATTAATGTTATATCCTCTGGTAGCTCAGTTGGTAGAGAGGTGGACTGTAGTGGTATATAATTTCAGTAATCCATAGGTCGCTGGTTCAAATCCGGCCCGAAGGGTTTTTTAAACAAAAAATATCGTAAGCAATTAAATTTTCATGGGGTTCCGGTTTATGACAATAAATTAAACTAAAAATTAATAATAATAATAATAATAATAATAATAATAATAATAATAATAATAATAGTTTAAGAAAAACTAAAACAACACGCTTTGTTAGAAAACCAAACTAAAAAATTAAAAATAAATAATAGTTAAAAAAACAAAAACAACACGCTTTATTAGAAAATCGAACTAAAAAATGAAACATAATTTTAATTTCCAACACGCTTGGGATAAAATTAAAGTGGTCAACAAAAAAATCGTCTCCAACACATCTAGAATAAAACTAGAGTTATCTACAAAAAGAAATACCATCAAAAACGTGGGGTGCTTTTTATGGTTTTTACGTTTTCTTGTTAGAGACTTTACTTTTACCAATAACTGTTTATTATCAAATAGGCCTATATTAATTGATAAAGAGCACCCCACGCTTTTGATGGTAATTTTTTTTTTGTAGATAACTCTAGTTTTATTCTAGATGTGTTGGAGATTATTTTAATTTTATCTGAAGCGTGTTGGAAATTAAAATTATTTTTCATTTTTTAGTTTGGTTTTCTAATAAAGCGTGCTGTTTTAGTTTTTTCAAACTATTATTTATTTTTCATTTTTTAGTCTGGTTTTCTAATAAAGCGTATTGTTTTAGTTGTTTAAAACTATTATTAATTTGTCCAATAAATTTGTATTAGAGTAACAATAGCAATAATCTCTCTACAATGGCGTAACAGCCCAATTTTGAGCTTTTATCCTCTCCTTTGTTAGGAGTTGCTAGACCAAGTTAATTTAGTTACGCTTATTTTTTATCGATGTCATGAACGGCATGTAGTCAACATACCGACCCAATGAGACATCTAGTAGGCAACTAAGGTATTACTAAGATGAAAGAGGTCGGTAAAATTTGTTTGGAGGCCTCTTTATTCAGACTTAATTATTTTTAAGAGCCTGAAATTCTTCATACTCCGTCGATCGTGTGTTTAAGATCGGAAGATAGTGAGTAGAAAGGTTAAGGGATGATGAGGTGGACAAAGTATGATATGAGAAACAAAGGCTATGTATGTTATCAGTACAGATTGTCTCTATTTCAATTAAGGAAGGCAATGGTTGAAAAATCAACGTTATTGTGAAGTTTTACACATATTGTACAGCCTTTTTATATGACCGCCATCTACGTGAAAACACATACTCCACCTTTCTTTCACATGTGAAACGATATGTAGACCTTAACATTTAAATTGTAAAATAGCATGCTGCTTCTGTGATACGATTCCGTACAGTACATAGAATTTTGCACATTGTGTTTGCGAGGGGCATTCAACTCCCTGCTGAGGCGTTAAGTTGATGCGTTTGGACTATCATTGGCAATTTGAACCTGCTGCAGTGTTTCATTTGACAGTCCTCGTATCCTTCTTCTGTGATAAACATATTGCACTAAGCTAAAAGTGTATGAAAAGAAAAGTAATAAATAATAGTTTAAGAAACTGAAACAACACGCTTTATTAGAAAACCAAACTAAAAAAAATGAAGCATAATTTTAATTTCCAACACGCTTGGGATAACATTAAAGTGGTCAACAAAAAAAATCATCTCCAACACATCTAGAATAAAACTAGAGTTATCTACAAAAAAATTAATTTTACCATCAAAAGCGTGGGGTGCTTTTTATAGAGTTTACGTTTTCTTCTTAGAGACTTTACTTTTACCAATATCAGTTTATTATCAAATATATTAATTGATATAGAGCACTCCACGCTTTTGATGGTTAAAATTATTTTTTTTGTAGATAACACTAGTTTTATTCTAGATGTGTTGGAGGTGATTTTTTTGTAGACCGCTTAATTTTATCCCAAGCGTGTTGGAAATTAAAATTATTTTTCATTTTTTAGTTTGGTTTTCCAATAAAGCGTGTTGTTTTAGTTTTTTAAATTATTAGTCATTTTTTATTTTTTATATTTTACAGAATAAGATAAAAATGTAAATATCTTTAAATTCGATACTATTGTAGTACGAGCTAAAAGTAATATTCTACTAAAAAATCCAGCGACCTATGGATTACTGAAATTATCTGAAATTATATACACTACAGTCCACCGCTCTACCAACTGAGCTCTTACAACGATTGAGTAAGCAGTTGATAAGTCCTCAACCTATTATACCGGTTTTTATTATTTTGATTTCCTGCTGATTCTGGCCAGGATTTTTTTTAACATTTATGAAATTATTGTATTGTCATTGGTCCTTTACAAGTATACAAACTTTCAAGTCGATCCAACGATTTTAAGTGGGTGAAAATCGTGTTGAAAGATTCCGTTACATAATTACACAGATACTTTTTTATTTTCTGAAGATTCTGGCCATGATTTTAGAAAATAATTATGAAATGATTTTATTGTCATTAGTCCTTTACAAGTATACAAACTTTCAAGTCGATCCAACGATTTTAAGTGGGTGAAAATCGTGTTGAAAGATTCCGTTACATAATTACACAGACACTTTTTTTATTTTCTGAAGATTCTGGCCATGATTTTAGAAAATAATTATGAAATGATTTTATTGTCATTAGTCCTTTACAAGTATACAAAGTTTCAAGTCGATCCAATGATTTTAAGTGGGTGAAAATCGCGTTGAAAGATTCCGTTACATAGATAGATACAGGTCAAGCTAATATAAAGCATGTAAAAAAACAGTGTTTTCATTGAAATTGATAGTGACTTTAGAGACACGTTTCTTCTTCTTCCTCCTTTTCAGGATTAGGTTATTGCGACCTGTTCCGGTCACGAGTCCATCGTTTCCTTGGTCGTCCCAATGATCTTTTTCCATGCGGTTTGTAGATGTTGATCGTTTTGTATAATTTCTGTCTGAATGTTCTTTCCATCGGTATTTGTGTGCTCTTCTATTTTCTCGAATATTGAAAATATCTCCAGTTCATTTCTTATTACTCATCCATGCGTGTACATTTTTTTGCGGATCTTAAAAATTTCATTTCAGTGGCTTCAATGTGTGAGATATATTTTTTGTAAGTACCCAAGATTCAGAACCATATAAAAGAACAGGAACAGCCATAATTTTATAAAACCTGAGCTGAGTTTCTCTTCGAGTCTTTCGGGGAGTTCTTCTTACGGTGCCACACATCATTTGATATCGGTTTAATTTATTATGTATATCCCAATCATAGCTATATGTTATAACTGAACCAAGATAGTTAAAGTGTGCTGTTTTATTATTTCGTTTCAGTTATATCTCCTATAACTCTGTGTAATAGATTTCAATTCTGTGTATGGGTAGTTGGTAAGCTCATATCCAGTTGTAACCTACAATAGATTTTTGCAGTATGTGGCCATGTAATGCATAGTAATCTACTGTATTACGAGTGGCTGATTATGTGCTGGCTATTACCTCACACCGTGAGCAGCATCGTGACCGCTGGAGGAAAGTGAAAACAAATTTGTCGACAGCAGGCGTAGGCTTCTGTGACCGGTGTCCACCTCAAGTCCTTGGCAATCTTGCCAGAGGAATTTCCCTCCCAGCATGTTTCACTTTCCAATTGAAAAAGAGTACATTGTGTTTGCTTGACCTAATTACTCATTATTCTGCGTGTTAACCTACACAGGTCACTATTGCACTCAAACTGATACATTATTTTATAAAATTCTGACGTCGATCCTCCAACCATAACTGAAAACACACGATCGAAGAACAACTTATCTCTAGCTGTACCTCTACATCAAATATCTCACTATTCTCATCCTTCCTTGTTTCGGCTACCCATACTTTGAATTCGCACCCCTCTTCACCAAGAACTGCCCAACACACAAAAACTGTTCAAAAAGAAGTTGACTGAACACTTTCTTAGACAAACTTTTTACATAAAAAGTAGCTAATATACCCGGCGTATGCTACGCCTAAATAAATTAAATGGTTTTTATGTTTAGTTGAATAAGTAAAAAGAAAAATAATTATAAATTATATCGTAATTATTTTTAGATATCCCGTGCAGATTACCCGGCATTGCCCGGGAATCTTCTTCTTAGCATGGGGGAAAAAGTATATATAATTAAGAGAAGAGAATAGAAGAGAAGAGAAGAGAAGAGAAGAGAAGGAGAAGAGAAGAGAAGAGAAGAGAAGAGAAGAGATAAGGAGAAGAGAAGAGAAGAGAAGAGAGAGAAGAGAAGAGAAGAGAAGAGAAGAGAAGAGAAGAGAAGAGAAGAGAAGAGAAGGAGAAGAGAAGAGAAGAGAAGAGAAGAGAAGGAGAAGAGAAGAGAAGAGAAGAGAAGAGAAGAGAAGAGAAGAAGAGAAGAGAAGAGAAGGAGAAGAGAAGAGAAGAGAAGAGAAGAGAAGAGAAGAGAAGAGAAGAGAAGAGAAGAGGAAGAGAAGAGAAGAGAAGAGAAGAGAAGAGAAGAGAAGAGAAGAGAAGAGAAGAGAAGAGAGAAGAGAAGAGAGAAGAGAAGAGAGAAGAGAAGAGAGAAGAGAAGAGAGAAGAGAAGAGAGAAGAGAAGAGAGAAGAGAGAAAGAGAGAAGAGAGAAGAGAGAAGAGAGAAGAGAGAAGAGAGAAGAGAAGAGAGAAGAAAGAGAAGGAGAAGAGAGAAGAGAAGAGAGAGAAAGAGAGAAGATGAGAGAAGAGCAGAGAAGAGAAGATAAGAGAATAGAATATAATATAATAGATAGATGATAAATATATATAATATATAAATAAATAATATAATATAATATAATATAATAAATAATTAATATAATATATATAATAAAATATAATATAATTATAATAAATAATATAATATATAATATAATATATAATATAATGTATAATATAATATATATATAATGTATAATATAATATATAATATAATATATAATATAATATATAATATAATATATAATATAATATAGTTATGTAATAAATGTTTTTAGAAGCCTTCAGTTAAGTAAGATTTAATGATTTCGGTTAAATAAATTTAAACAAACAAAGAGATATACTGTTGAAGTGGAAGAGAATACATTAAAGTTTTAACTCATCAGGTAAGGTGAATAAATAATAATTATTATTAATATACTGTTAGCTGTTATTTATGTTGATATCGAATGGCTCCAGGAAGATGCTGTAATTCCATTGAGCATTAGCTGATATGGAACATTTGAAGCGTTGAATGCACTTGACGGCCGAAGTTGTCACCTATTTGTTTGACCTTCTTGATAAGAAGGGATTTTAGAATGCTCTGGTTAATAGAGGTCACCTTATCACAATTGAGTTGAACTCTACTGACACAGTGACAATAATTGTGGATAATTGAACTTACAATTCCAGTGCACTGAAACTCATCATGACTAAACTTATCATATACTCGTCTTCAAAACTGTAAGGAAAATACATTCTTTAAACCAAAATCAAATTCCCTTAATAATTTAACAGTGAGCTACTACAGAGGCTCTCATACTATCAATTCTGTATACGAGATGATATTGAAGTGCTGAAATTAGTTTTTATAAGGTACAGTGAGCTATATCATTCATCGTAGCATAGGCCTATGTTTCCTTGACTTAGAACGACATCAAATCAATTTATATTGTCGGTCCGATGTACTAGTTGTTATCATGCTCGTTTCTGATTCCGAGGTTCTCAGTTTCAAACTCTGACAAAGTGGATGGATATTTAAGGGCGGTAGAAATCCTGGGTATACTACTACTGCTACTGCTGCTACTACTATACTACTACTACTACTACTACTACTAATAATAATAATAATAATAATAATAATTATTATTATCAATCTATCTATCTGTCTATATTAGGGTTCTTACAGCTGCTGCCGTCTTAATAATAATAATAATAATAATAATAATAATAATTATATTATTATTATTATTATTATATTATTATTATATCAATCTATCTATCTATCTATATTAGGGTTCTTACAGCTGCTGCCGTCTTAATAATAATAATAATAATAATAATAATAATAATATATAATAGCTTTATTTACCTGGCAGAGTTAAGGCCTTAAGGCCTTGTCTACCACTCAACCAGGTTTAAAAAAAAATACAAAAGAAAAGTCTTAAATCTAAATTACAATATATATATATATAAACGATTACAAGTTATGAGTACAATACAATTAATATTTATAATATATTTTGATTTACTCTAAATTTAACGAATTAAATATATAATATGTACAAGATATATAAAAAAAACGAGGAAAAGATTAATGACATAGTATAAAATTAAATAAATAGAGAAAAATTAATTATTAGACAACAGGTAACTGTATAAGCGTGACCTTAAAGGTGCCAAGTGTGCGGCAACCCCTGATATCTTGAGGAAGGAGATTCCAGGAGCGGGCGGAGGCTACTGTGAAGGAAGTAGAATAGGAGGAACTGCTATGAAGAGGAATTGTTAGCAGACTGCTATCTTGTGACCTAGTGTCAATATTGTGGTAGGAGGATAACTTCTCAAATCTGGACGCCAGGTAAGTAGGAATGTAGGAATTCAGAAGCTTGAAAAGTAGCGAAAGAGAGTGCAATTTACGTCTGTCAGTGAGACGGAGCCAAGAGAGGTTTATTAAAGTGTTCGGAAATATGGTCATAACGGCGGATATTGAAAATGAATCGAATGCAAGCATTATGAACACGCTGCAGTCTCTGCGACAAGGCATAGTTTAGATCATTATATATAATGTCACAATAATCGAAGTGTGGTAACACAAGATTCTGCACTAGGATTTGTTTAAACGAAACTGGGAGAAAATTCTTTAAACGTCTAAGATAATGTAAGATGGAGAAAGTCTTTTTACATATGTGTTTCACTTGTGTTTGCCAGGTTAAATTTGCGTCTAGATGTAGTCCAAGATCTATTACTGAAGAAGAATAAGGGATAATTATATTATTTATAGTAATGTTTGGAAGTGTAGATATGTCAAAGGTTGTAAGCAGTCTTTGTTGTCCCATTAGAATTACTTGTGACTTGTTAGGATTTAGATTTAGACCGATACTTGAAGACCAGTTAAAGATGGATATGAGATCGTCATTCATTTTCATCAAGCTGTTATAGAGAGAATGAGGAGGTGAATGTAGGTAAATTTGGAGATCATCAGCATAGAGGTGATAACGGCAGTGCTTTAGTACAGTTGGCAAATCATTTATGTAGATTGAGAAAAGAAGAGGTCCGAGAACACTGCCCTGGGGGACTCCAGCCGGCACGTTACGCCAAGACGAAGATCTAGAGTTTAATGAAACGTATTGTTGACGACCGTGCAGGTATGAGTCGAACCAGGATACAGCGCTGTCAGACAAATGTAGGTGCTTGAGCTTTATCATAAGTAAGTCGTGGTCTACTGTGTCAAAAGCTTTGCTGAAGTCAAGTAAGGTTAAAGGGAGTCAATTGACGTCTGTCCACGGCTTCGCGAATATCTTCGGTAATTTTTAGCAAAGCTGTGGTTGTTGTGCTATGACCAGATCTAAAGCCGGATTGATAAGGATCAAGGAGGTGATTTTCTTGGAGATAATCAGTCATTTGCTTATGTACAATATATTCCAGGGCTTTAGATAATGTCGGAAGGATGCTAATCGGTCGGAAGTCATTACAGTTAGTAGGTGTACTTATTTTTGGTATAGGCCGAACTCTAGACTGTTTCCATACAATAGGGAAGATAGAAGTTATAAGGGAAGCATTGAAAATATGAGTCACTGTGGGTAGTATAATGTCAATGATTTTATTTAGCATTAAAATGCTGATGTTATCTGTTCCTTGCGCATTGGATTTAATCCGCTTGAGTGCTTTTTTAACGTCTATAGGCGAAATGTCGTAAAAGTAAAAATTATCTCTTCCTATATGTGGGGATGGGGATAAGTCTTTAAGAATGTCTATTTTAGTCTTGTTGTCTGGAGGTGTCATGGGTACTGAGGTGAAAATGTTCATTTAAGTCATCTACAGAAATGTCTATAGAGTCAGTTGAGGGATTCAACTGTCTAAGTCCCATTGCACGGAGGATTTCGCCAAGTGTCCCGTGCACTTATTTCAGGTCCGATTATACTGTGGGCGTGTCGTAGTTTGGCATTACGTATAGTTTGTGTAGTTGTGTTTCTAAGTTGTTTGTACAGTTGCCAGTTCTCGTCATTTTTATGTCGTCTGTATGTTCGGTATGCATTGTCTCGTTTTGACATAAGTTCACGTATTGAATCATTCATCCAGGGAGCAGGGGAGCGGGAAAATCGTCGGGTTTTTACTGGTGCATGTCTGTCGTATAATTGTAGTATCAGTGTATTAAATGTGTCTACTTTTTCATCAACTGATCTAAGATTCCATATTGAATACCAAGGTAGTTCTAAAGCGTCTGATTTTAGTTTAGTATCGTCTATGTTTTGTAAATTTCTGTACGTAATCAATTTAGAGCGTCTTTTAGGACATTGGAGTGAGTATTCTATGAATACAATGTCATGAGCAGATATGCCAGGAGCAGGAATTTGTCCATATGACAGTACTTTCTGTGGATGTGTAGTCACAATTAAGTCCAGTAGAGTGTCGGTAGTAGCTGTGTGATGTGTGGCCGAGAGAGGAACAATGGTCATATTAAAGCTTTGGAACATATTTTTAAGTTGTATGGCTGGTGAGTCAGTCTGAAGAAGATTTGTATTAAAATCGCATGCGACAATAACGTGTTCATAATGAGGCAATGAATCGTTCAGAGCGTTTTCTAGATCCGAAAGGTGCCCAATTTTTGGAGGTTTGTTATACAATGCATAAGAGACATTTTTTTAGACTGGCTTGAATTTCTACGAATAAGAACTCGGGGCGAGCGGAATATACAGAAGGGGACTTGTGGACAATTCTTGGATTAAGCTCATTTGATATAAAGGCACAAACTCCTCTACCTCTTTTATCTATTCTGTCATTTCTGAGCAGTGTATATCCGTCTAGGTGAACAAGGGACGAAGGTATGGATGGGGTGAGCCAGGTTTCCGAAATTAAAATGGCGCTCAGTCCAAGAGATGAAAATATGGTTTCAAACTCATCAAAGTGGGACAGAATGCTTTGTGAATTTACGTGAGCGATTTTAAGTGATGATTTATCAATAGAAAATGCATTCCTAAGTAGACTGGTAGTTGTTTTTGGAGGGGATGGTAGGGATTGAGGAATGTTGCTACCTGTGTTAAAAGCTGTCTGCACAATAAGAGGGTGATTGGAGAAGGTGAGTGAGTCAGGGGTTGCAAATAATTCATCATTTGTCAGCTCAATGTTGCCAATAGCAGAAAGTAAAAATAAACTATGTACTGTAATAACTCTAATAAAATTAAAATAATTTAGCTAAACAAATAACTTAAAAAATTAAAATAAAACAAGTAAGTTGTCCTAAATAAAAAATAATAAACTTAAAAATTACCTAAATTAGAAATAAATTAACAATATAATTGTTAGCAAAGAAAAGACAAATAAAGTAAACATATTTCACACTCAGGTCCTATCTAGTTGATATCCGTAGAAGATCTAATTTTGCGTTTTTCGCCATTTTCCATTGTCCATACATTTTGAATACCGTATTTTTGTATACTGTCTTGTAGGAGGCGATAGCGACACTTCGTTAGCTCCTCGCGAACAGTGACCCCACTTCCTTTCAACTTTTTCTTGCTTAGAAAAACTTCACTGCGCTTGCGGTAACTAACAAATTTCACTATTATAGCCCGCGGTCTTTCTGCATTATTAACACCAACACGGTGACTTCTGTCAATGTCTGTCACTGATAGATCGACACCGATTTTTTTGGCCACCTCGATGGCTTTCTGGTCAGTGTCCTCTCCGGCCTCTTCTTTTACACCAAAAATCCTGAGGCATTGACGTCTCTGGTATTGTTCTAGATCGTCTATTTTATTTTCCAACACACTCAATCTTTCTGTCTTTTTCATCGAGGGTCTTTTTCAGATCCTCAATTACTTTAGTGTTGTCCTCGATGGTCTTCTGCAGTTCCGCCACTACCTGGTCCCGCAACATGGACACAAACACCTGCAGAGTGCCGGGATCCTGCAGCGCCTCCTTCACCACACGTTTCACTGCTTCCTCCGTAGAACTTGTCGAATCATTGTTTGAATTACGTGTGTTTTTTCCCATGTTGTTAAATGTACACACTTTTGACACTAACTAATATAAATTTAAACTTAAACTGACTACGAATATACAACTTTAACTATGAAATAACGAAGGCACCTGCTGAAAAGTAACTTAAAACCTGGAGCGTAACTTGTGCGTGTTAGTAGCTAGCCGCCATGTCAAACTTCCAAAGCCTAGGATCTTGTGCATCGTCAACGCTTAACCCTCTTGCTTGCATTGCTATCCTCATGTTTTCATCCCATGTTAACTTTGGTCTCCCTCTTTTCTTCTTTCTTGTCTGTTGCCATTGATATAGTTGTTTCGGCCAACATAAATAATAATGATAAACATATGCATAATAATAATAATAATAATAATAATAATAATAATAATAATAATAATAATAATAATAATAATAATAATAATAATAATAATAATAATAATAATAATAAAGGCAGGGGATTTTCATGTGCTAAAATTTAAGATTCCAATATAAAGTTCTTCAATGATTATTGTGGAATCTACCAACATTACCTCGATATTACACATGTTACCGGTATTTTTGCATTAGAAAACAAATAATGTTCCATTCCGATTAGCAATATAGGCCTATTATTGTATGTTGCATTCTTAAGGTGTAGTACTTAAAAATCATTTTCCTCATAATAATAATAATAATAATAATAATAATAATAATAATAATAATAATAATAATATAATAATAATAATAATAATCTGTTTCACCTGATGAAGTAAAGACCGTACGGCATTATCTTCCATTACACCAGGATTCAATGGTACTTATATTAACAATTTGAATTATTTACAATTAAATTAATAACACATAATATGAAGCTGACAAAGAAAATACGAAACACATAATAATAATTATAATAATACGAGTAATAATAGTAATACTAATAAGAGTAATAATGATACTGTAATAATACTTTTTGGACCAAAGAGAGTGCAACACACAGGTGAATGGAGAAGGCAGTTAACATTGAGCTACACGATCTTTATGGGAAACCAGGAGTAATAATAATAGTTAAGTCTCGTAAACTGCGATTGGTAGGATATGTGTGGCGAAAGGGTAATGAGAAATGACATGGGAACTCCTTGCAGGAAAACCAGTAGTGAAGCACCTAATAGGTAGGCCTATAATAGAGAGTGAAAATAACATTAACAAAGATTTGAAGGAGGCAAATTATACAGAGATGATTGTAAAACGTTCACTCAGGATAGTGATGTATGAAGAGCTTAGACTGCACACCCAAGGATCTATGCATTTGATAATGCCAGTGAGTACCTAGAACTTGATTAAATGACAATGAAGGTACAAAATACAAAATAGTTGGAAAACATACCTAGAACTTGGTTATATATTTATTACATTCAGACATCGGAATCCAGGCAGCACTCTGCACTGCCTTTCGAGCAGTTTACAGTCGATCTATACACTGAACAACACTTACATTTGATCGATACTTCGTTTATGAAAAATAGTTATAACCTTCTTATTTTTTCTCTGATTGTATTGAAGCGGTTGGAGATAATATGATTGCACTGACGTCATATATAATTAATAATAATAATAATAATAATAATAATAATAATAAATAATAATAATAATGGTGATGTTCATGATCATCCATGCAAGTATTAGGCCATGTGACCTGTAACGCTCTCAAAGATGAATTTTCCATCCAGCGCTTTTTTAGACGTCTCAGCGATCTTTCGCCTTGGGGGCAGTAATGAAGTATGGCTTTTGGAATTTTATGAGATGACATTCGTTGAAGATGGGCTTTCCAGTTGTTCTGGTAGTTTTGTATGTGGTGAAAAATGGGTTCTACATCCAACTCTTCCATAATTTCTTTTATGGTCCCACTTTGTATAGCCTGCTGTATGGTGCATAAATCGCATCTCATTTGCTATTATTCGGCTTTCATCTCTTCTTCGTATTGTCCATGCTTCACTACCATATCTTAATACTGGTCATGCGAGAACCTTATAAAGTCGTAATCTTGTGTTCTTCTGTACTAAAGATGGTTTCATGATACTGTTAATTATCCGTTGTTTTTGTGAAATTTGTGATTTTCTTTGATATATCAGCTTCTTCTTGAAATGTTAAATTATAACTCAACTAATTAAATTAATTTGCTCGTTCTAAAGAAGTTTCATTATCCAAAACAATTTTGCTACGTGTAGGGCATTTCCCACAAAAGGTCATCACTTTAATTTTCTTTGTATTGATTTCCATATTGTACCTTTTTGCAATTGTATTAAAATTGTGTGTAGAATACTGCAAATCTGTTTCTGTTGGAGCTATTAAATAGTAATAGTAATAATAATAATAATAATAATAATAATAATAATAATAATAATAATAATATAATAATAATAATAATAATAATAGTTTCTCTTCCACTTCACTATTCGAACCGTGAAAATCCTTATTGAAGTCATTCCGCTCCCTAAAGCTTCTTCTTTTTCTTCACTTCACGGGCTAGGCAAATTGCCTGTTCCGCCTCACAGTTGTTTTGTCCATCTTTTCACTAGCCTTCCTACATTCCTTGAACCTCTTGGGTTATAGTTAAATGCTGCTTTTGGTAATCTTGTTACATTCATTGTTTCTACATGTCTAAACCATTTTTCTAAAACTAGGAGAAGAACTGATAAGAATGGTGAACAAATTCAAATACTTAGGCATAACACTGCAGCCAACAACAGTCTTTCAGCGCACATGTGCAGGAGAGAGCAGCAGCAGCAGCTATAAGAGCTATGTGCAATATCAAAAACATTACAGCATTAAAATTAGACACAGCCATTAAATGATTCGTATCAGTGATCACCCCGATCGCCACCTATGGGATAGAACTGATATGGGAGAAACTATCGACCAGCGATTTGGAAAGGTTAGAAAAAGTGAAAGCAAGATACATAAAAAAGGCATTAGGTACAAGTAAATACACACCAAATAGAATGGTCTATATGCTAGCTAGAGAAACCTACTTCCTAGAGGACCTGAGAAAAGGATACTACTACCAGCAACGAAGCCATATAAAAAAGTCACCGAAAAAAAGAAACAGAAGGAAAATATATCGACGAAGAGTTCTACGCCTCAGACGCCATGGTGAACAGGGAGTGGACCGGAAGCAACCAACCACAAAGGCACGCAACCATAGGCCTAGCAACACATGGATATCACCATAAAATGTGCAAAAATACCAAATTCCACCAACCGAGTGACTCGTGTAAATACAAGATATGTGAACAAAAATGCGAGCGATACCATTACAAATAATGCAGAGGATGGACGGGATCGTTGATTGAACTGATAAAAGGCAAATCATAAACCTAAAACTTAATACTCTTTCGAGTGCCACTTACCAACTTATAAACCATTTATCTTTATATTCTTTGGTTTTATCATTCAATGGATATATATTTAACTCTGTTCGTATATGTTCATTCTTTATCCGATCCATTTTTGTGCAACCTTTTGTCCTTCTAAGGAAGTTAATTTCTATGCTTTGTATCCTACTTTGTAATTTTTTGGCTCCCTAAACCTGATTATGATTATTAATACTATTGGAATTACTACTATTATTATTGGTAGTACTAGTAGTGTTATTATTATTATTATTATTATTATTATATTATATGTAATTTTAATGTTAATGTTTTTTTAGTGTATAATGCTATTGTGTTATTATTTAATTGTAATATTATTATTGTGTTTTCTTTATGTAATTGTAATGTTATTGCTATTGTGTTATTACTTAATTGTAATATTATTGTGTTTTCTTTATGTAATTGTAATGTTAATGTTTTTAGTGTATAATGCTATTGTGTTATTATTTAATGGTAATATTTTTATTGTGTTTTCTTTATGTAATTGTAATGTTATTGCTGTTTTTGCTTATTTTTCTTTACACTAGTACCAATTATTACTTTATTGTAACGGACTGTCAACAGCACGTACGGCTTACAGCCCGTGCGACCCATATTTGTAAATAATATTGTAAATATCTTACTTTTTGTCTAATAAAGTCCTACTACTACTACATATTATCATTGCTGTTCTAATAAAACATATTCTAAGAGAATGTATGATTCTTTAATATTAGATTTACCATTTGTCTTTAAATTCATTTAGATCTCGAATTTAATTAAAAATAGAACAATGAAAGATATTCAGAAGTAAATAAATATGTTGTTTTGATTAGTGTGTTGTTTTGCGAAGTTTAGTTTCGTGGCATGATGTACTTTACGACTTTTGACCCGGTTGTTATCTCTTTTGTTATTTGCATTTACTGAATTTGTATCTTCGACACCCAAATCAACAAATGTATATTAAGCAAATAATTCCATCTTATTTACATTATACTGGCAAATTACACTGGTCAACATGATTTTTGTCTCATGAGTACCAATATTTGTACTTCCACAGTTTTTTTTATTTCAATTTAAATTAATGTATTTAAATAATTATTTTTTAATAAACGTTTTTTCGTCCGTTTGTCCATTGTAAAATAAAACCAAATGAGTAACGAAAATGTTTTTTTTTGCTGATATGGAGAAGATATATCAAGGCAAATGGAATCCTAATATGCTGGCCGATTATTGTTAGACCATCAAGAGGGATGCTACACAGACGAAATACAGCAGAAAATCGTCTGAATGTTCGAATATTGTGTAGAAAATATTAAAGTGTTTGAAATTATAAGTTCCAGTCTCTCAGAAACCTTGCGTGATGGAGAAAAACCGATATCTTACTTGATTTAGGAAAAAAAAATACTATCAGAATCACATATTTTTCTTTCTGAGACAAAAAAAAAAGTTTCTTTTTTGTTGCTCAGTGTTATCTAACAGAAACTTTTTTTACGTTTTTAATCTTATTCTATGAATAATTTATCAAATATCAATTGATTTATAGCTATTAAAAGAAACATTTTCACATTCACCTTTAAAATTTTAACGATTTTAATTTGAAACATATGGAAACACTTTTTATTATTTACATAAAAATTATAATTTTGGGGAAATAAATTATGTACAGTATGTTCCAGTGTGTAAAGCTAGAGATCTTGGTTTCAAATTCCGGTTTAGGTAGACATTTTTCTCTTTAGTTATATTATCTATTGCATACGATCAGGAAGCCTGAATACATTAATTACAATGTTACGTTTGTAAGTAGCTAATATGATACATAATAAATTCCCATTATAATGCCTTCTTGGTAGAAGTAATTCTGTTATAAACTCAATAGAAGTTCACTAATAGGGGTACACGGGAATTTCAATTTGAGGAAGATGTATGTCTCTTTCTGGATTGCCTAATTGGCACAATTGTTTGTTGTACCTGCGCATAAAGCTGGACACTTTAGGTTCAAATCATGATTTAAGCAAATATTTTTCTCTTTAGTTGTATGTACCAAGTTATAATACAAATTTTCAGTATTTAAATAATTTTCTTGAATAATAGGCCTATATGTGTGTGTGTTCCATTGCCACCCAGTGTAACTATAAATAGCCATTATCAGAATGTTTTAAATTCATAAAATGTATATTTATTTTCACTATAGACTATTCCCCATTTTTAGCGAATATAGTTGAAAATATTTAACTAAATATAGATATATCATCAATTTATTTTACATATTAAAATTACTTTAAGAGAGGAGAAAATATTACGAGTATTTGAGAATATCCATCCATCCATAGTAATTCTGCCAGAGGGCAGGTCTTTCACTGCAATCATAGCATTTTCATGCTATGCTTTGCAGCTTTACTAGGGAATTGTAGGTGTGTTATCTTCCCGTTGCTTTCCACACCGGTGAAGGATGGTGATTATGTTGATAAAGATAAGGATGATGATGGCCATATGATTTCGGGGACCGTTTGGGTCTTAAAGTTTTCCTGACATTTGTCTTACAGGGGAGGAAAAACCCCGATAAAAACCTCACCTAGAAAACCTGTCCCGACCGGGGATCGAACTCGGGCCCGCTTCGTGACAATGGAGCACGCTACCTCGAAACCACAGCGGTGGACTTTGAGAATATATATATATATATATTTATTTATTTATTTTCTTATATTTATATATTTTCTCCTTCCTTAAAGTAATTTTAATATGCTATATATATATATATATATATATATATATAATCAATTTATTTTGCATATTAAAATTACTTTAAGGGAGGAGAAAAGATTACGAGTATTTGAGAAAAAAGTTCTTAGGAAAATTTCTGGACCAAAGAGAGATGAAGACACAGGCGAATGGAGAAGACTTCATAACAGTGAGTTACATGATCTTTATAGGAAACCAGATAATAAGAACAGTTAAGTCTCACAGACTCTGATAGGCAGGACATGTGACAGGAATGGGAAAAGAAAGAGGGACATGAAAGCTTCTTGTAGGAAAACCTGAGAGAAAACGCCCAGTTGGTAGATCAAGAATGAGGTGGGAGAATAACATTAACCATGATTTGAGGGAAGTAGATTATACAGAGAATGATTGGAAAGCATTAGCTCAAGATAGGGAATGTATGGAGAGCTTATGTCCGCGCGGTCATGAACCTACGGGTTCGATAGTGCCAGTTAGTTATTGTATTATTTTACAAATATTAGGTCTAATGGTAGCCTATGTTTAGTATATACTGGATAATTTTTTCTTTAAATTTTCTATTTGGTCCTCAATTCACAAGAATTTTCAGAACTAAACATCCTATCAAACTATGTAATTTAAAGCGTAAATTAATTTTATTCTTGTTCATAGCGTATATAAATCCATATATATCTTCATTTTATTTGAGAAATTATATAAATTTTCTTTGGATTCATGTAAGTAATTTTTTGGTACTTGGTATTTTATAATACTATGCGATATTCGACTAACATTCTAGATTATTAGATTATGCAACTCTTTCTTTGATGTTGAATTCTTGCCAAAAAAAATATATTTTTTTTTTGGTCTAGTTCATAATTTTTTTTGTGATAACCGGGTTACGAACTCTGAGCTTTTCTAGAATGCTAATGCTAGATGTATTTTCAGGAAACATAAAAATGTAATTTTTATTGTAATGTGTAAAATCTGAAAGGAATTTAGATGGGGGACAACACAAATATTAATTTTACAAGTTGTTAAAAAATAAATATGGAAAATAAATTAAATGAATTTCTTAGATTAGTGATAGGCCTATACAACATTTTTTTAAAATTTAAATATTCACCATTAATTTGTTTAAAAAAAGTTCTAACCGTAGCAGTATTTTTGTTGTGGATTTATTAAATCATTGTTTCGATTTTATTAAAAAGTTTATTTTTGAACAGGTTCACAAAGTATTATCACTTCTTCCCGTGACCAATGTTCTACACTCTTATTCTTATCCCCCGAATTCCTCTATCTCCCCAGTCTCGATTTTTGTAATCCTTTATGTCCTGCTGCCAAGTGTATTTTGGTCTTCATCTACTACGTTTTTCCGCTGGAATCCAATCCACAACTCATTGGTAACCATTCATTGTTTTAAATATCCATACCATTGCAATTGTCTGTATTTACAAAATATATAATTGAATTTTCACCATCCATATGTTAACTAATAACTTCATTTCATATTCTGTCCAATTTTGAGTGTCTGGCTGAACGACGTATGAAATATATTTATAGTGTTAATAATTTTGACAGCAAATTTTGACTTAGTTTCCAGGTTTCCGCTCTCTATGTATCAGGCTTTGGACTCTAGACCGATATATATATATATGCCTATGTCCACCGCTGTGGTCTCGAGGTAGCGTGCTGCCTTGTCACGCAGCGGGCCCGGGTTCGATCCCCGATCGGGGCAGTTTTTTTGGGTGAGGTTTTTATCGGGGTTTTTCCTCACCTGTAAGACAAATGTCAGGAAAACTTTAAGGCCCAAACGGTCCCCGAAATCATATGGCCATCATCCTTATCATTATCATCATCATCCTTACCGGTGTGGAAAGCAACGGGAAGCTACCACACCTACACAATTCCCTAGTAAAGTTGCAAGCATAGCATGAAAATTCTATGATTGTAGTGAAGGACCTGCCTTCGGGCAGAATTACTATGAATGAATTATTATTATTATTATTATTATTATTATTATTATTATTATTATTATTATTATCGTAGCGTAGTGGTTAAGGCACTGAGCTACAAGCTGGAGGGTCGAGGGTTCAAGTCCCGTTGGGGTCAGGATTTTTAAACTGACCCAAATCCTCTGGCGGCACTATGGCCCTGGGGTCGACTCAGCCTCTAACGGAAATGAGTACCAGACGCTTGTTCTGGGGTAAAGGAGGTCGTCACGCAGGGCTGACAACCCGGCTGACATAAAGTGTCGATTGTCTAGAAAAAGTGGGAGCCTTAACCTCCTACTACCCCAAGGGCCTCCGGGCCTGTTGTGGGATCACTTTACTTTACTTTATTATTATTATTATTATTATTATTATTATTATTATTATTAATGTATTAGTGTTCTACCAGCAATGATGAATGGAGTCTTATGGAACAGACATATAACCAGCAAAAATAAGTTACAAATATATAATTCGTCCACCACTGTGGTCTCGAGTTAGCGTGCTGCCTTGTCACACAGCGGGCCCGGGTTCGATCCCCGGTCGGGGCAGTTTTTCTGGGCGAGGTTTTTATCGGGGTTTTTCCTCACCTGTAAGACAAATGTCAGGAAAACTTTAAGGCCCAAACGGTCCCCGAAATCATATGGCCATCGTCATCATCCTTATCATTATCATCATCACCACCATCATCACCATCATGCTTCACCGGTGTGGAAAGCAACGGGAAGCTACCACACCTATACAATTCCCTAGTAATGCTGCAAGAATAGCATGAAAATGCTATGTTGCAGTGAAGGATCTGCCTTCGGGCAGAATTACTATGGATGAATATATAATTCAATAGTGAGAAGTACTGTGACATATGGAGCTGAAGTTTGGAAATTCAACAAAAACTTAGAACAAAAACTTATGTCGATGGAAATGGATTTCTTGAGGAGAGCAGCAAGATGTTCAAAATTAGACAAAATAAGAAATACTGTCGTAAGAGAAAAAATTAATATTGGTTATTCAATAGTAGATTATATATGGTATAAGCAATTAAATTGGTATGGGCACGTACGACGAAAGCAAGAAGAAAGATTACCCAGGAAAACATTGGAATGGTGTCCACCTGAAGGAGGAGAGGAAGACCTCGAAACTCGTGGATGCAGGAAATAAGAACTGGAATGAGAACAAGAGGACTGGAGAACATGGATTGGATGGAGAGAGACGAGTGGAGAAGAAAAATAAAACTTTAGGCACAGAAACATGTGCAAACATTAAAATTCTGTATATAAATAAATAAATTAGTGTTCTATTATTGCATGAGTCATTAGTTAAATTCTTTAGTGTAGGCCTACGTTAAAAATATACCTACTGTCTTTGATGTATAAAAATAGCTAAATATTTGAAAAGAAAATGAGTATTTAATAATAAAATGCTTAGAAAATGTTTGGACTAAAGACACAAATAGACAAGTAAATAGAGAAAAATACTTGTACACAAATATTAGCTACATGATCTTTATGGGATAACAAGTGTAATAAAAACCGTTAAGTGTAGCGGACTGCAATGTGCAGGATATGCGCTACAAATGGGAAATGAACGAGAGTATGCAAACGTCTTTAGGAAAATCAGAAGAAATGGTCAAAACTTGAGGTGGGAAAATAATATAAACCACGATTTCAGAGAGGTGAATTAGAATGGAATGATTAAACATTGTTCAAGATAGGAATGTATGGAGAGCTTATATCCGCGAGACTTCGAACCTCCGGGACATCGCTATAATTAGTTAGCTAGGCCTATATATTCTAGAACACCTTAAGTTTACAAATTAATATGTATTTTATTTATGTATCATTATATGCCTATCATCGGCTCATCACAACTTAGGAACAAGATAACAAGACTCTTCTTTACTTTTGATACCACAGCACAGGTCATGTCTATACTCTGATTCTTGCACAATATCTATGACTGAAACATGGAACACTTCCGAGTCATGTCAGGGACTATCATTATTTAAATCCAAATTAACTTATATCGACACAATGCATAATAACTATATACAGCATTCTATAAATAATCATCTAGGATGCTGATACTTTATTTTTTATCATTTTAATTTTATTATATTCCATGTTTTTCTTAGTATTAGCTAGTATTAGATCACATCATCATTGTATTTTGTTTAATCTGTATTTTAATATGTTAAAATTTTAATAAGTATGTAATAGGCCTATTTGTATAATTATATTAATCGCTGGTTGAGTGGAAGAGAAGGCCTTATGGCCTTAACTATGCCAGCTAAAATAAAGCATTACTATATTATTATTATTATTATTATTATTATTATTATTATTATTATTATTATTATTATTATTATTATTATTATTATTGTGTATTTTGTATTTGGGCTAATAGAATATACGAAAACGCCTAATGGTTTTAATACTGTCAGAATAAATAGAACATAATATAGTCTTCATATTGATAAGAATAAAAAGTCGGAAAATAAATGTCATAGATAAAAAATAATATGTTTATTAATCAAATAAGACATGATACCTCAATATGCTATGCAAATTCTCTCATTAGTACTACTATAAATATCGAAACCATATAGGAATTATGGCCTGAATATAAATCCGGTCTTTGAAAAGGCGGTTCTTGAACATGAATACATAAATAAAATATTTACATAAATTATATATCTATTAAATAATATGATATTGAAAACTAAAATTTCCAAGACGTAATGTAAGTTATAAGAAAACATGATAGTTAATATTTTAAAGTGAAAGAAAATAATAACATACTTAAAATAATGTTTTTTTTGTCGAGTATACAAGACATGAAATATTATTAAACAATTTAAATGTTTATAGAAAAGTGAACAAGGTCAGAAGGAAAAAAGAGACAAAGTTTGAAAGATAAAGTTGAATGTCTGTCTACAGCTAATTGATGTGAACAGATGTTGAAGAAATCATTCCAATAACTTCACATATTGCATCATTTAATATAATTGTGTGATGTCAAGTTGTGACTGATTACAAAAGTATAAACTTTTGGAATATCATTTTGACCTCGCATAATTAATATTCGGTCACCAGTTGTGTTGTTATTCTTCATTTCCCATCTCCCGTTACATATTTGTAAGAATATATGTTGTTTAAATTTTGGGTCTTTTGATAGTTCAAATATTCAGTGTATTTAGAACCGTTGCTTCGCATAAACATGGTGTTAAAACAAGTGATGATAAGACCCGGATATTGATTACCTAAAAATGTTTTAAAAAGTACCTATAAAATGACGAAAAAAATGTAAAATGATCTGATACTTAAAAAAAGTTCCAAAATCTTATCTCATTAGCGATAAGTATTATTTGTTCAATGAGTATATTTTTTGAAGAATTAAAAAAATGTAGAAAACAAGGAAATGCAAGGTCTCCCTGAATGAGTGATCAGCTGAATACAGGGTCTGCTTTGAGTCAACAGAGATATTTAAGACTAACATAACGTTCATTCATACATTCATACTAAACATGGCGAATATGATAATGATGATTATGATGATCATATAATGTTAGAGGACCGTTTGCTTACAGGTGATGATAAAAACCCCAAAACATCATCTCTAAGGAAACTTGACCCGAACGGGTATCAATGTCGGCCTGCTGTGTATGAGGCAGCATAGCTATCTCGAAACTATTGCAGATGGGTCAAAATTGTTATAACTAGAGACCGGAATATATGCAACATAACAAGCTCGAAATATACATGCAAATATACATGAAAAATTCTTAAAATATGCATGAAAAAGTCAATATATGCAATACCAATTAATAAAAAACTTAATTATTAGTTTATTAGATATTTTATTTCTAAATTAACATAATAATTAGTATTTTTATTATATATTTATTAATATTATCATTTATCAGATAAATTATCAATCAGTATCAGGCAAAAGTATTGTTCACAAATTAAAATATTCTACATTTTGCTACTATTGTAAACAGAAACGATCAGGTACTGTTCCAAATGTTCGGTACTAAGGTCGTGGCTTCGATTGTTCAAAATATGTTTGTAAACAGAAATGGACCGTTCTAAGTCAACTGAAGTAACTGGGCAATATTTTAATTTGCGTGCTATTTTGGCACTTATTATTTCTGGCAAAAACTTGCCCGTCCCATTTATAAAACTGTTAATATGACACAAAGGTTCAAAGCCTGGGTTATCGTTCAAAATATTTTCAAACTTTTCCGTAAGTTTGCTCGGTAATACTCCGGCAATAAGGTGTTCAATTGACGGATTTTATCCATTAACTAAATAGATTCATTCAATGTCAAACCCTGAGTTTCAAGCTTTTCAATAGTTGCAGGCATATGGGAAAAATGAGTGCTAATCACAGCAATGTTCTTTTTAAATACTGGAATCATGAAACGCTTCCTTGCACTGACTAACTGCCAAAGCCTCTGCACTATCGAAATCGTTTACCACACGTTTGATGGCCTCGAAATGTCAATTGTAAAACAACACAGATTTTTAAAATGTTGTGAATATAGCGCGAAAATATTCGTTATCACTAGTTTTAAGTTAAAATATGCAATATCATGAAGCAATTCTTTTCCCATGTTGTGGCGATGTTTTGAAGCAGCTAACTCTCTTCATGCCCGATGCTGTAGTAACATTTTGAAGGAATGGTGTCCCAAAAGAAAAAAATAATTACTTGTTCAGGTTGGGTTTAATTTTCGGTAGAGCTGGATTCTGTTCTTAGGGTCGGAAGTTTGTACACAGGATAGGAAAACACTTCACAATAAAAAAAATCGTTTCTTGTAAAAATAATTTCACATTTATTCACTGGATTCTGTTCTTAGGGTCGGAAGTTTGTACACAGGATAGGAAAACACTTCACAATAAAAAAAAATGTTTCTTGTAAAAATAATTTTACATTTATTCACTTTGTAGGTTCCCAGCAGATTAAGTAAATATAGGTGGTATTATTCTTCACCGTCAATTAAAATTAAATTATTTTCTTTTCTTAAATCAATTATAATTCTTGCATTAAACATCACATTTTATCTGGAGAACTCTTATTGCTTCTATGTTTGTTGACAGTTGTATGCAGAATGACTAGTGTAATTCTGTTATAATTTTAAAGAACATTATTACATCACATGATGTCATATTTAAATTCTATTGGTTAATATCATGTTTAAATTTGATTTGTTAAATCAAAAAGTTAATTGTTTTTACATCCAATCAGAATTTAGTATACTTTCATTTAAAAAATATGAAGTTAAGCAGGTGTTCTTATTACAGTTATAACAGAAAGCTTTATAATTCTGACAACAATGACTTAAAACAATTTTAAAAGCATATTCCTAATGAACTGATTAGAGCAATAATATCAATTAATACACACTGCAAAACAGTAATGAAAGTAAAAGAACAGCAAACTGAAGAAATAACGCTCACAAAGGGCATCAGGCAAGGTGACTCTTTAAGTCCATTCTTATTTAATATTATAATGGATAAAATTATTGAAAACATACCACCACGTTTGGGTTATAAAATGGGAAACACCAGATTTCACTTAATATGTTACGCAGATGATGTTCTCCTTTCAGAATCTGAAGATAATTTACAAAGATCTTTACATCAATTTAATATAAATGCCAAAAAATACAATATGGAAATTAACACGAATAAGACAAAATGCTTAACAATATCAAAAGAACCAGTAAGATGCAAATTAGAAGTGGAAAGAAAAATCATAGAACAAGTGTCAGAATTTAATTATTTAGGTGTATTAATAACAAACACTAAACATTTAATAAAAGAAGTAAAGAAAAAAGCTGATAAAGCAGCACAAATATCAGGATCTATGAAAGATTTAATTTGGCGCAACAAACATATGTCAATAGAAAGCAAAACCCGCATATACAAAACGATAGTTCGACCAGTTATCGTATATGGAGCAGAAACTAGGGCTGATACAACAAAAACTAAACAAATAATAAGCACATGCGAAATTAAAATCTTAAGAACTATTCAGGGGAAAACATTATTTGATAAAATACACAACACAGAAATTAGGGACAAATACCATATTCAAGACATAACCAAATTTATTATAGATAGACGAAAATATTGGAAGGTTCATATAGAAAGAATGGAAGAAAACCGGCTTGCAAAAAGAGCTAAAGAAGATAGACCAATGGACGGGAGAAGAACAAGAGGAAGACCAGCCAAGAGATGGATAGACAGAGAATGCACATCCAGTACGTCTTCCTCCGAGGAGTGATTTTGGAAATAAAACAGGATGAAAATCCTACAAATTAAGTTTAAGAAGAAGAAGAAGAAGATTATTAAGAAAGACTGTTATGTAATACAATTTCTTTAATTGTTACTGAGACATTTTTATTCAACAATGAACACCAATGAATTATTTAGATGTTTTTCCTTATTTAAGTTATATATAAATATTAAAAGAATTTTAAAGTATAAAATTATTAACTTTAACTTCCATATTTATTATGATATTAAAATCCTGCTATAAACCGATGAAGCTTGAAGTTCCCCGACGTTTCGCCAGAGATTGCGTCCGGCATCCTCATGGGTTGTCTAGAGACTGACAATTTTGCCCAGTCGCAGTCTCTGGTAAAACGTCGGGGAACTTCAAGCCTCAAGACCACGGCCTACAGCCCGGAAATCTACTTCAAGATCATCATAATAACTCCGGCCGTGAAAGCCTAAGTCAATACCTCAATCTCAATAGTTAAATTCATTCAGAGTTCGCTAAAATGACAGAAATTCGGGACTGAAACTTTACGATATTAATAAAGAATACAGCATTTCCAGAGTCAAGCATATGTAACACTAGAGAGGGTATCCAAGTGCCCGCATATCTATACAATGACCCGGAAAGATTCTTCTCCCTATATTTGCATATAGGAAGACGCAAAACTCTCATGTAATGAAGATAAAATAGTGAAAGTGTCGGGAGGAAGCTCTTCCATGCCACCTCTTGATAAAAACCGAGATCATTTTAGCACATATAAATGTCTAACTGCAAATGGTTTACTCCCTCTAACAACATTGTTTGATCTCGATAATGCCCCTCCCAGGTATCTTAAAACAAGTGAAAGGATATAATTGGTATTATCTAAGTTTTCGTATTATGAACTACAAGCCTATTTCATAAAATTATCTGATCGTAGAATCCTGTTATTTTGTGATGCAAGACCCATCGGTGCCAAGAACTGGAACAGGGATTCGCAAATAACTGTAATCAAAGACTGTTTAATTGTATACACATTTTTAAAAAGTAATTGTCAATGGATCTAGGAAAAATACAAGTAAAAGTCAAACTTGAAGATTTTTGTTATCAGTTAATGACAAATGAGGGAAATTTGGAAGAAGTGGCTGAAATCAAATACGTAGGAACAATAATTATAAACAGAAATGAGGTGCACAAGTAAATTAAACATAGGCTCAATTCTGAAAATGTGTTTTATATTGTATTATAGACTCTTGTTGTCCTAATTTCTCTAAAAAAAAGTTAAACTGAAAATATATAAAACTGTTATTCTCCCAGTCATATTATATGGATATGAAACATGGTCTCTTACTTTAAGGGAGGTGAAAAGATTACAATTATTTGAGAATGAAGTTCTTAGGACATTTTTTGGACCAAAGAGACATGTACAGACAGGAAAATGAAGAAGAGTAGGCTACATGACAGTGAGCTAAAAAAAAAAAAAAAAACTGGAAACCAGATATAATTATAGAAAACAAGATATAATAAGAACAGTTAAGACCCGTAGACTGCGATGGACAGGACACGTGGAACGAATGTGCAACGAAAGAGGGTAATGGAAGGTTCCTATAGGAAAACCAGAAGGAAAACGTCCAGTTAGTAAATCAGGAATTAGGTGGGGAAAAAACATTATTATAATCATGATTTGAGAGAAGTATTATACAGGGGATGATATGAAAAGATTAACTTAGGACAGGGATGTGTGAAGAGCGTATTTCCGCGCTGCCATGAACCTAAGGGTTCGAAGTGCCTGTGAGTTAGTTACGCACCATTCAGTTTAGTTATTGTTTTATTCAAATGTCCTCTACGGCCATGAAAATTAATAAGTAAACTACATACCAGGTGCTTCTCGCTGTACCCATACCGCCATTTTTTGGCCGCTACTTAATATAGTCTCTCTCCCGTTGGCCCCTTCTGCCCATTTTTACACGCTTTATATTAGCTTGACCTGTATCTGTCTATCTACATAACGGAATCTTACAACACGATTTTCACCCATTTAAAAACATTGGATCGACTTGAACCTTTGTATACTTGTAAAGGACCAATGACAATACAATAATTTAATTTTTTTTAAGATCCTGGCCAGGATCATCAGGACATCAAAAAAATAAAGACCGGTATAATAGGTTGCGGACTTATCGACTTTTTAGTCCATCGTTGTAAGAAATTAATATTATATCCTCTGGTAGCTCAGTTGGTAGAGCGATGGACTGTAGTGGTATATGATTTCAGTAATCCATAGGTCGCTGGTTCAAATCCGGCCCGGAGGATTTTTTTAGCTCATACTACAATAGTATCGAATTTAAATATATTTACAGTTTTTCTTTTTCTGTAAAATATTAATGACAGTTTTGTAAACTTACCACATTGTAATTTATCCAAAAAATATGAGAAGGATACGATTAACTGTAACTATTTATCTATATTAAAATATTCAAAAATATTACAGCAATGTTAGATAATAATAATTTAAAATATATGTAATTATATTCGTACCTAGATACTAAAAATATCGTAAGCAATTGTATTTTCATGGGATTCCGGTTTATGACAATGAATTAAACTAAAAATAAATAATAGTTTAAAAACTAAAACAACACACTTTATTAAAAAACCAAAATAAAAAATAAATAATAGTTTAAAAAACTAAAACAACACACTTTATTAGAAAACCGAACTAAAAAATGAAAAATTATATTAATTTTCAACACGCTTGGGATAAAATTAAAGTGGTCAACAAAAAAATCATCTCCAACACATCTAGAATAAAACTAGATTTATCTACAAAAAAATGATTTCACCATCAAAAGCGTGGGGTGCTCTATATCAGTTAATATATTTATAACATTTATAAGTCAAATCTCATTGCAATAAAAATAAAAGAAAAATAACTGAGTGGAAAGAAATAAACTCAGGAGTCAGACAAGGTTGTGGCCCCTCCCCTCTACTTTTTTACATATATATGAATGCCATTGTAAAATACTTTAGAAAAACAAAACACGGAAGTATCACTATCAATAGAAATTTAAAATTAGATATAATAATGTTTGCAGATGATCTTGTTTTACTAGCAACATCTGAAAATGATTTACAATGGTCAGTACATAATTTAAATTCGATAGCCCAGAAATATTCAATGGAAATATCTACAAATAAAACTAAAATAATGACCTTTTGTGAAAAATCCCCAATACCAAGCAAAATTTGTTTAAAAAAATTTTAGAGAGAGTTAATGAGTTTACTTATTTAGGATATAAACTCACTTTTGTTGAAAATTTAGATTTAACAGAGATAATTGTGAAATTCAACAAATCAATGGGAATCATTAATAGAGTTTTAAAACCTTCATTAATGTAAAAATCAACTCGTACTCGTCTTTATCAAATAATGGCTCGACCAGTCCTATGTTATGAGAGTGAAGCGTGGACTATAAGGACGAGAAATGAAAGCAGACTAACAGCTTGTGAGATGAAATTTATGCGCCGAACAGCTGGCTACACCAAATGGGATCGAAAGAAAAATGTAGAAATCCTTCAAGAACTTAATGTGTCACCAATACTGGACTACATCTCCAGATATCAGCTAAACTGGAAGGAACATTTCTCAAGAATGGCTAGATCCAGGATCCCCAAGGCAATAATGAACTACTGTCCAAATGGGAAGCGGTCACTTGGTCGACCTATGAAAGATGGCACGAAAACCGCTTCTAGGACTAATACCTGGCAGGATGATGATGATGATGAATAAACAGATATTGGTAAAACTAAAGTCTCTAAGAAGAAAACGTAAAAACCATAAAAAGCACCCCACGCTTTTGATGGTAAAATTATTTTTTGTAGATAACTCTAGTTTTATTTTAGATGTGTTGGAGATGATTTTTTTGTTGACCACTTTAATTTTCAATACTAGTAAAATTCATATCAAATTCGGTTGAGGTGCAGTCATATGATGAAAGTTAAAAATTAAATTGTACCTGTTGGTAGGTGCCGTCGTCCTCAACTTTGTTAAAATACTGTATATAAAATTAACTGGAGCGCTTACGGAAGTTATCTTCCATCTTCTGCAGGTTGAGTTTCTGCTATTTGTTGTTGTGTACGGTGATGTTTACTCCAACTGTTTGTAACAGCAAACAGTTGGAGTTGTTGCTACAAACAGTTGGAGTAAACATCACCGTACACAACAACAACAAATAGCGGAAACTCAACCTGCAGAAGATGGAAGATAACTTCCGAAAGCGCTCCAGTTAATTTTATATACAATATTTTAACAAAGTTGAGGACGACGGCACCTACCAATGGGAACAATTTAATTTTTAGCTTTCATCACTTTAATTTTATCCCAAGCGTGTCGGAAATTAAAATTTTATTTTTCATTTTTTAGTTCGGTTTTCTAATAAAGCGTGTCGTTTTAGTTTTTTTAAACTATTATTTATTATAGCTCAGGCTTGTAGTAATGAGGCAGCATCAAGACCCCACTAGATCCCCTTAAGTACATATTTTCATCACCTATAAAAATATAAAATTAGTACCTGATAACTCAGTTGTCCTCAACTAAAATATATGTAGTTCTTTTAGAAAACTTTGTCAAGTAGTTAAAAATATTAAGACCTTTCAAAACAATGTTTCATCTTCTGCATTTCAACTGGTACTAACGATGGTAATATTAGTAATTACCGCTGTGGCCTCGAGGTATCGTGCTGCCTTGTCACGCAGCGGGCTCGGGCTCGATTCCCGGTCGGGACAGGTTCCTGGGTGAGGACTTTTTTCGCGGTTTTTCCTCACCTGTAAGACAAATGTCAGGAAGCTTAGGGCCAACGGTCCCCGAAAATCATCCGGTCATCATCATCATCATCCTTATCATTATCATCATCATCCTTCAACAGTGTGGAAAGCAACGGGAAGCTACCACACCTATAATTCCAAGTAAAGCTGCAAAGCATAACACGAAAAAGGTATGATTGCAGTGAAAGACCTACCCTCGGGCAGAATTACTATGGATGGATGAATATATAATTATAATATTAGTACCAGTTGAAATACAGAAGATGAAACGTTGTTTTGAAAGACTTTCATATTTTTAACTACTTGAAGTTTTTTAACTGAACTGTATTGTAGTTGGGGACGACTGATTTATCAGGTACTAATTATATATGTTTAATATTTTATTACATAACCCCAATGGTGCTTTAAAATTAATTTTAAAAGTATTGATCACCTATGGGTTGCCAACCAAATTGTTTTCCTAAAATGAGATGAGGTGAAGGGTGATATGAAATGAATGAGTGAGAAATGAAATGACATGAAGGGGGGAAGGGGGAGTGGAGAGAATTGGTAGGATAAAATTCATAAAACGGGATAAACCCGAAAAAAGGTCGAATAACTTCATAAATGTTTAATATTGGTATCCATCCATAGTGATTCTACCCGAGGTCAGGTCTTTCACTGCAATCATAGCATTTTCATGCTAATGATAAGGATGATGATGATGATGATGACGGCTGGATGATTTTCGGGGATCGTTGGGCCCTAAGCTTCCTGACATTCGTCTTAAAAGGGAGGAAAAATCCCGAACAAAACCTCACCCAGGAGCCTGTCTCGAACGGGAATTGAACTCGGGCTCGCTGCGTGACAAGCTACGTTGAGACCACAGTGGTGGACAATATTAGTATAATTTAATGGAATTCTATACCAGCTACATAAATTAAAATAAAAAACTGAAAAACGTACAATTTATTGTTGCAGTACGTGAATAATTACCAGAGGTAATTTTTTTTTTCCAAAAAAAAAATGTGAGAAATGTCTTAAAATAAAATAAGACGTTGAGCTGAAAGTAACCTAAACTTACCATATTTACAATATAAATGATGTATTATTCATTGCTCAGACAGTGTTGCCAACTTATCACAAAAACCCGCTAACAAACTAGTGAAAGCTAAACTAATCTGGTGTACTAACCCGGCTATTTTCTCTCCATAACTTGCCTAATGTAATAATAATAATAATAATAATAATAATAATAATAATAATAATAATATATAATAATAATAATAATAATAATAATAACAATAATAACAATAACAATAATAACAATAATAAAAATAACAATAATAATAACAATAATAATAATAACAATAATAATAATAACAATAATAATAATAACAATAATAATAATAACAATAATAATAATAACAATAATAATAATAACAATAATAATAACAATAATAATAATAACAATAATAATAATAATAACAATAATAACAATAATAATAACAATAATAATAATAACAATAATAATAATAACAATAATAATAACAATAATAATAATAACAATAACAATAATAATAACAATAACAATAATAATAATAACAATAACAATAATAATAATAACAATAATAATAACAATAACAATAATAATAACAATAATAATAACAATAATAATAATAATAATAGGCCTACTATTTATTTTAACTAGCAGAGTTAAGGCCATAAGGCCTTCTCTTCAACACAATCAGCGAATAGTAAAATTATACAAAAATTACATGGGCCTACTTATTACTATTTCAAGATATTATTAATATATAGATTAAACAAAATACAATGCTGATATGATCTAATACTTGCTAATACTAACAAACACATGGAATGTAATAAAATTAAAATAATATAAAATAAAATAAAGTAAGTAAAGCTTCCTACATGATTATTTTCAAAATGCAGGTGGACTCCTGGGATTAGAATCCCCTTATATGTGAGTAAACATGTTGGCAGTTGGTTCTAGCGGGAACGTGTGTTATCACATGGGCCAACATGACACTAGCAGTCACTTTTTCTCCGATTGAATATTCACAGGTGGCACGGGGGCATAGAATAGCCTAACCCTGGTGAAGTGTAAGAGAAGATCTTACGGTCTTTAACTTCAAATAAACCAGTATTATTATTATTATTATTATTATTATTATTATTATTATTATTATTATTATTATTATTATTATTATTATTATTATTATTATTATTATTATTATTAATTAGAATCATTTTAAACGATTAACAAAAAAACAGCAGAAGTGAACTGAGTTAGTTTTTTTCAGAAAACTCCTCACTTCCAAGGAATATTTAACTCATGCCCCAAATGGGGCAAATGATCAATCACGTTTCAATTAATTTTGTTTTAGAACCAATGACAGTCATGTTTCACCTCGCCCTTTATCAATTCCTCTTTATCGATTTCTCTTTATCAGCTTTATTTTTTTAACAGCTCAGAGCATTATTTTTCTCCCACAGATACATTGGATATAGCGAATAAAGAACAAATTCCTTGATTTTACCGAGTTGTTTACTAAAAAATAAATTAATAACCTATACTGTTGATTATTTATTATTATATTACATAAAATTTTCCTCATTAGTGGATTGCCACAAGGACAAAGCGATACAGACAATTTATTTTTGAAATTTATGAAATACATTTTGTAAATACATAAAAAAAATTCAAATTATAATTCAAGTATATTCTATAAAGTAGTACAGTTTGGTGTGTTTTATTACTTCTCCACTAGGGTTTATTCTTACAATATTGCGATCCTATTTGGCAATAAATAATATGATCACGTTTTAGTGATGGACAAATAAAACATAACCAAACATTTATCATTTGTTTTCAAACATCGCCTTTTACATTAAATATATAAATATTTTAAAATAACTATATTTAAATAATGATTTGTAAGTAAACAGTTTAATTTTATTCGTTAAATAGTCGTAACAAATGCCACTCTTGATTTCCAAATCCTCTAGATAAATTGGAAATCACTCGTAGCATTATGATAGTATTAACTTGAAAATAAGTAAAGGAGATAGCACATAATAGAATCCGTTGGAGAAACATCGGATGTCCTATGCTCCTGTTAGGAGATCATAAAGTTGATGATGGTGTGACCTGCATGTGTTTTTTAAATCTTTTTTAAACTTTAGTACTAATGAATCGTCAAAATTTGATCTCAAAAGTGTTGACTTTCTAAACCATATTACGTACACGTGAAACGCAAAGTCCGATTCATTTTCTGACCATTAACACTTCCAGATTAAGTTAATATTTCTTCAGCACTTAAAGTTTAATACACCGTATAAATACTTGACACTTTTAAATAACTTATGTTATACTGCATTCATTTCACTAATAGTTTAAATACCTGCATTAAAATCAACCAAAATGTTTAATAACAACTTGCTAATACCCGGCGTGCGTTGCTACACCCAAACAAATGAAATATTAAATATTAATTAAATTTTATGATGTACGCTGAGACGAACCATACATGATGGTTGCTTAACAGTTTTTAATTTCGGATTTCAAGTAAACATCCACTTCTAATTGTTGGATTTCGCTTATTTTTGGATAATACCTACCTCGGTTTATTTTAATAGGTTATACTGAGTTTCGTTGTGAAACATCGAAAATTGTGACCGTCAGAACAATTTTTAAATTTTCACTTCAGATGAACTCCTACACTTAATGGTTTTAGAGGGTCCAATTGTGAATATGAACCATCCAGGGACCCACTCAAACACACACAAAAACATTAATTAAAATCGATCCAGTCGTTTAGGAGGAGTTCAGTGACATACACATGTGCAGAAGAATTATATATGTAAAGATAATAATAGTCTATATTTATTTTTATGTATTCTCAGGTTTTACAATATGTTTATCTTCCTGTGTCCAGTTCAAGATCATCATCAACATCATCAACATCAAGAATTAGACCTTTTGGCCCGTTCTGACTTAAGACTGGCCACGCCATATCTTCATAGGTCGGCCGGCCTACACTTCTTTTTCCTATAGTATTATAGTTTCAGTCCGGCGTAATTGTTTAAGCTTCTCAATTTTTAAAGTGACGAGCGCTAGGCAGGGTTAGAGCAGTGATGGGGCTGCCAACTTTGAGCTTCTGTCCCAGCTCCTCTGTATATTATCCTTAAATAGAGAAGATTGCTGCATCCACTCTTTGAGCCTTTGGTGATTGCGTGATCTCCAGTAGCCGCGTTGACCCATACAGTCTTCACCTGTATCCCCTGGCAGGGGCTCTTGTTATACCCCAAGAGACTGAGTCCTTGGCACAACTTAGCCATTAGTGTTACTAGCGTCCACCTCCGCTACATGGTCACGCCTGCTAGTAGTTACCCAACTATATACATTTTCAACCAGGTTAAGAAAACCAGCTATAACGGCTGGGGACCCGTTATGCTGTCACCCCTACACTGGCTGGATGGTCATCTATCACTGTGATTAACACATTTGGAAGTGAGGCTAGCAGCCGGCTGGTAGGCTAAGGGTTTTATAGGTCTGTCGCGCCATGGAGTTTAGTTTATACAATTTTAACTTCCGTCCCCTGTACATGTTGGGCCGGTTTAACAACCTTGTATAGAACCAAGACTAAATGTCCATTTCAAAATTCTGTAGTCAACCTCCATTCCTCTCTTTGTTTTCATGACCCTTCCACCAAGTCTCTTTCTTTTATTATGATGTGTCCAAGTTAATTTTGGTCTTCTTCTTTTCATTCTTTAATAATAATAATAATAATAATAATAATAATAATAATAATAATGCTTTATTTTAGCTGGGAGAGTTAAGGCCACGAGGCCTTCTTTTCCACTCAACCAGCGAATAGTAAAATTATACAAAAAATTGGCTGAATTCAAATACCTAGGAACAATAATCACAAATAGGAATGAGATGCACAAAGAAATTAAACATAGGCTCAATTCTGGAAATGCATGCTATTATGCATTGCAGAGACTTTTGATGTCCCAACTCCTTTCAAAAAACGTTAAGCTGAAAATATATAAAACTATTGTTCTACCAGTTATATTATATGGGTGCGAAACATGGACTCTTACTTTAAGGGAGGAAAGGAGATTACGAGTATTTGAGAATAAAGTTCTTAGGAAAATTTTTGGACCAAAGAGAGATGAACAGACAGGTGAATGGAGAAGACTACATAACAATGAACTACATGGTCTTTATAGGAAGCCAGATATAATAAGAACAGTTAAGTCCCGTAGACTGCGATGGGCAGGACATGTTGCGCGTATGGGGAATGAAAGACGTGCATGGAAACTTCTTGTAGGAAAGCCAGAAGGAAAACGCCCAGTTGGTAGACCAAGAATGAGGTGGGAGAACAACATTAACTATGATTTGAGGGAAGTAGATTATACAGGAAATGATTGGAAAGCATTAGCTCAGGATAGGGATGTATGGAGAGCTTATGTCCGCGCGGCCATGAACCTACGGGTTCGATAGTGCCAGTGAGTAAGTAAGTAAGTATACAAAAATTACATATTTTTTGCAATTTTAAGATATTCTTTATGTCTGATTCCATTGACAAATATTTTTTCGGTAATCCGTCTTCCTTCTTCCTTTTCATATGTCCAAACCTTATGTTATTTTTATAGTTTCTCTCTGAGATACTTACACTTTCATATTTTATTTTATAACATTATTTATAATTTTTAAAATAATATAATTATAATTTTATTATATCATATAATTATTTTATAATATAATAATATTGTTATATTACGTAATAATAATAATAATAATAATAATAATATATAATAATAATAGTAATAGTAGTAGTAATAACAATAATCTTACTTCCAGAAAGTTATCTGCACAATTAATAATAATGATATGATTATAATTTTGGGTGATTTAAATGCCAGAATTGGTAATACTAAATTTGATATATATATATATATATATATATATAGGGCCATATGGAGAGCAAACCTGTAATAGAAATGGCTTAGGGTTAATTGATTTTGTCATGTTTAATCAATTCACAATAATGAACTCAGTATTTAATCACAAGGATAGTCACAAATATACATGGGAAGCCAGGGGTCTTAAATCAATAATTGACTATGCTATATGTAATAAAAAATTAGCATCTAAAGTTCTTGATACAAGAGTTTACAGAGGACCTGAAATCGAATCAGACCATTACTTACTTGTTTGTCCAATTCGTATGCCACCGAGATGGAAAAATAAAAATAAAATTAATAATGTAAAATTTGAAAAAGTGGACTATACTTATAAAGTAAGTCTTTTCCGAGATCCCACTATTACCTGGCTATACAAATGCAGATTAGATCGTCTAGTTCAAGAAACACCGGTTGGTGAAAATATTGAAGAAGAATGGCTTGCTCTACAAAGTATTTTGACACAAGCAGCAAATGAAAGCCTGGGTATCAAAACCAAATGGAATCGAAAAAAAGGACTACGGATATGGGATGAAAACATAAAAAAAGTAATTGATGATAAACGTGAAGCATACAAAAAAATTCTGTCTACAAAAAAGATGAAGATAAAGTAGAGTATCATAGGAAGAGAGCCATAGCTAAAATTGAAGTTCGCAAAAAACATAGACAAAGCTGGGAACAATTTGTCTCATTTTTGGAAAATGATATCACTAGGCCTCAACCAAAAATATATAAAGTTTTAAAAAATTTAAATAATGATTCAAGAGAAAATGCACATTTAAATTGTATATCTAAAGAATCTTGGCTTAATTACTTTCATCATTTATGGACACAAAAGGATGATTTATTACAAATACCAATCTCTAATAACACTGCTTTGGAACAAATTTCTATAGATGAATTAATTGATGTTGTTAAATCATTAAAAAGTAACAAAGCTCCCGGAGAAGACCACATTAATCAAGAATTATTTAAATTTTCAACTAAAAATTTTTTAGACAGATTTCTTATTCTCCTTAATATGATATGGGAAGGACAAGAACCACCACAAAGCTGGAACAAATCCATTGTAATACCAATCTTCAAAAAAGGAAGTCGCCAAATCAAAGATAACTATCGTGGAATTAGCTTGTTGAACTCTGGATATAAAATGTATACTAATATAGTTAAGAATAAATTGAGGAAAATTTATGAAAATATAATTGGAGAAGAGCAGAATGGATTCAGAAAGGGTAGATCTTGTACAGATGGATTCTTTACTCTAAAACAACTATTAGAAAAGCACAAGGAATTCAATATAGAAACTCATATCGCCTTCGTTGACTTCATAAAGGCTTTTGACAAAGTAGACAGAAACATATTACTACAAATTTTAGCTGATGATAACGTTCCACAACAATATATTACTAATATCTTCAACATCTATAAAGATAATGAAATCTCTGTTAAACAAGATGGCAAATTATCTTCTTGGGAAAAGATCAACACTGGAGTAAGACAGGGATGTGTACTTTCACGGTGCTTTTCATTATATACATGAATAAATTAATAAATGAATGGAGGAAAACACAACGAGGATATATACCCATCAATAGGAACCTCAAACTCGATGCTATTCTTTTTGCAGACGATTTAGCTCTTCTGGCACTTTCCGAAAATGATTTGCAACGATCAATTTATAATTTACAAAAAATAGGTGCCAAATTTAATATGGAAATATCAATTAACAAAACTAAAATTATGGCATTTCATGGGAAGGACCCCATACAAAGTAAAATCTGTCTCCAGAATAAAATTTTAGAGAGATCTAATCAATTTAAATATCTTGGATATTACCTCTCTATCTGGGATGAAAAGGATACATGGAGACCGTGAAAGCCTGTAGCTATAAAGAACGTTGAACCATAAACTGAATCTGCAATTGTAAATGGGGCTTCAAGGTATTCAAAAGCCTGAAGAGCTGTAAAGTATAGACCTAAAATAACTGTAAGGAATAAGCCCTGCATAGATTGATTATAATTATTTTCTAATAATGAGAGAACCTGGTTGATTTAATTCTGCCCGGATTAGTATACTTAGTGAAAAAGTTACTAGTTATAATAAAAGTTTAGGCATTATTAATCAAGTTATGAAACCATCCCTTGTACAAAAAAACACCAGATTACGTTTATATAACACTTTGGCTAGACCAGTGTTGACCTATGGTAGTGAAGCATGGACACTAAAAAAACAACATGAAAGCAGAATAACGGCTTGTGAAATGAGATTCAAGCGCAGAACAGCGGATTACACCAGATGGGATCGGAAAAGAATTGAAGACTACTCCAATTTTGGAATATATTAAACAGTACCAACTAAATTGGAAACACCATCTTGAAAGAATGAGTTCAAATCGGATCCCCAAAGCTGTTTATAATTATATACCAAGAGGACGAAGATCACTGGGCCGTCCTATGAAACGCTGGAGGGAAAATTTTCTATAGGATCGTAACAGGCCTTGGCCTAATACTTGGAAGGAAGAAGAAGAAGAAGACAATAATCTTCTTCTTCTTATAAGGATTAAACCTTATTGGTTCGTTCCGATTCTAAGTATTATAGCTGCTGTGTCCATCTCTTTCGTGGGCGTCCCCGATCTCTTCCTCCTTTTGGTAGATAGTTCAGACTTTTCCTAGGCAATCTGTTGGAATCCATTCTGCAGACATATTCATATAATTTTCGCTTATACTCTTCTATTTTATCTCTCAGACTGAATATTTGTAGTTCTTTACTAGTATCTTCACTTTGTTTTTATCCATTAAAGTATACCTTGCCACAACTTTATTTTACTTGTGAGAGTTACGGTCTGAAGGTCTTGTCAGCGAGTCCGATACTGCCAGCCAGTCAGTTAATTAATTACTTACGTATTTTATTATTTTTACTTTTTCACTAGGAAATTCACTACTCAGGTTTGTTGTTCCCCGGATTTTAACCCGATACGCCTCGATTTTGCCTCAATCGCTGTGGTTTGAGCCTGCTGCCTTGGTAATGCAAATCATCGCCAGATTAAAATCTCCTACGTTATGTAGTAAAGAAGTTACTGTTTGAGTGACGTTAAGAATCAGAGTCTTGACCTACGTCACGTTTGAGAGCGAACTTTGTACCGTTGTTACTGAATTAGAAGAATTAAGCTCAATTGATGCACTTGTTTAATGCATGCCATCAATTATGCGTTAATAAATTACAGGATGCATGGTGCACGCTATGTCAGATTATAGAGATGGGCATCACAACCCCAGGTCTCCTAATCTATTAACACAACTCAGCTGTACAGTTCATTCCTCTCCTATACTCCTCTTTTTCTTGCTCTTCTTTCCTTACATTTCTTCTTATTCATCTAATTCCTCATACTTCTTTTCCTGTTTCCCAGTTCTTCGTTTTCGTTTATCCTCTTCTTCTTCTTTTCCTCTTTTTTTTACACATCTCCTTCGTCATTTTCGTCTTCCTATTCTTCCACTTTCACTTCTTTTTCTGTCCTTTGTCTTCGTTTTCGGCTTCATTTTCTTCGTCCTCCTTATGTATTTTCTATATTTTCTCCTTCCTCTTCCTATTCTTCGTCTAAAAAGGCAAAGTGATACCTTTAGGCGATCCTTGTAGTACTAAGTGTTAAGGCTCTCGCCTTTCTAGATAATCGGCAAGGGATGTCAGCCAGGTTTTCGGCTCTGCGTGAAGGTCGCTTTTACCCCCAGAATATAATCTCGAAACAATTTAAATTTGAGGCTTAACCATGTTGTAACCAGAAAGTTTAAGCCAGATTAAAAATCTTTACCCTGTCAACACTCGAAACCTTTATATTCCGGCTTGTAACGTACCCGTCTCGCCTTTCTAACAACCCTACGGTGTTCCCTTCTTTTCGTCGTCTATATATATACATATATCTTTGTCTTTGGTGAACTAGGAGAGATCGCTGGTTTAAACCTAGCCGGAGGTGAAGTTTTTTTTAAAGCTTAAATACATTCGTTCGGAAGGGAACTAGAATCGCGGATTCCGTGGCATAGATTACATCAAGTAAAAGTGCCTAAATCTGAAGTCTCTGTTGAAGTCCGTTCGAGGCAAGGTTTGAATTGCGACTCTAATGATCTAAATTGTTGAAGAGCGGCGTTAAATAAAGTAGTACGGTAATACTATTATTCTTTTTCTTTGAAGTTTTGGGTTTACATGGTTCTTCTGAAACTATGAAAAAAGTAATATATTTGCAGACGTACATATTGGTGTTTAAGGCAGCCGTCACGAAATATATACAACCCAGCTGACTTTTCGTGCCGACAGTAAAGTGGAAGCTTCAATGTCCTACTACCCAAAACGCCTACCAAGGCCTATAGTGCAATTATTTTACTATTATTATTACTATTATTATTATTGTTATTATTATTATTGTTATCATTATTATTATTGTTATCATTATTATTATTGTTATCATTATTATTATTGTTATCATCATTATTATTGTTATTATCATTATTATTGTTATTATTATTATTATTATTATTATTATTATTATATTATTATTATTATTATTATTATTATTATTATTATTACGTATGCTATATTTCCTATATTATACGGATGAGAAACATAGACTTTTAATTTAAGGGAGGAAAAAAAATATTACGAGTATATGAGATTAAAGTTCTTAGGAAAATTTTTGGACCAAATAGAGATGACAAGCGAATGGAGAAGACTACATAAGAGTGAGCTACGTGATCTTTATTGGAAACCAGAAGTAATAAGAACAATTAAGTCACGTTGACTGCGATAATCATGACATGTGGGACGAATGGTGATATGAAAAAGGGACATGGAAACTTGTAGGAAAACAAATGAGAAAGCGTCCAGTAGGTAGGCCGAGAATGAGGTGGGAGATAACATTAACCATAATTTGAAGGTAGTAAATTATACAGTGAATGATTGAAAAACATTTGTTTAGTATAGGGATGTATGGAGAGCTTATGTCCGCGCGACCACGAACCTTTGGGTTCGATAATGCCAGTGAGTTAGTTATGTTTCATATTTCGTCGAACTGAAATCTAAAAATGTTATAATTCGAGAGCCACGACTTAAAAGTCCCTCCTGGAAGACTTGCCCCTTGGATTTTTCCATCCTATAGGCCTAAATCCGTCGACCCTGGCGGAATTACGACCCTGGCGACTTAAAGGCAAGGAATTTAACCACTAGACCACCGCGGCCGAAAATTAATGAAAAAATTAATAAGAATTATATATATTTCCGGTCTTAACAACGTTGATACATTTTTCCGGCACCAATGATTTGTCTTCAATTTCGCTTTATATTTTTCCTCCATTCGTCTCTATTATAACACATTTCTTCCTCTAATTCCCAGTCCTTTAAAGTTTCTCTGATCCCTTGGATCCACCGTGAGATTTGGCCGTCCTTCCCTTCTCGTTCCTAATGGTGTCCATCCCATTATTTATTATTTTTTTGGTAATCCTTCTTCCTCCACTCGCCTAATATGTCCTTACCATTTTAGTTGCTTTTCTTGGATAAATTCTAAAATTGAGTTTTGTACATTCGTGTTCTCTTTTATAACTTCACTTATAATTTCCTCTCCCCTTGATATCCTAGCAGATCTTCTCCAATAGGTCTTTTCTACTATTTATTTATATAAACAGAGATTAAATGACAAATTGACAGAAACAACATTTGATACTACACAGAATCAATACTAATATATTTGAGACAACCTGCATGAAGCAGCAAAAGTAGCTATTGGTGAGAAATGTGAAAAAAAATTACATTATTATTGGAATGAAGAAATTGAAAAAGAAGTAAAACTGAAGATAAGTCTATATTTAAAATGGCTAACACAAAAAACAGAAGATAAAATAGAACTTCGAAAACAACAAGCAAAAATCAAAAAGAAAATCTCAGAAGCAAAAAACATTTGGGAAAAAACATGTCTAAATATAGAAAGTTCATAGGGGGAAAAGAAATACGGAAGCTTGGAGGACCTTAAAAAATAAAATTATCAATATTATTATTATTATTATTATTTTTATGGGTCCGAAACCTGGACAGTAAGTAGAAAACAAGTGTTAGCAGTAGAAATAGATTTTTGGAGGTGATCGAAAAGAATTTCAAGAAGGGATAAGGTCAGAAATAGCACAATAAGAGATATTATGAAAGTTGAAAAAAAAGTATTAGGAAAATGGAGAAAAACGTTTGAAATGGAATGGACATCTCACAAGAATGGAAGAAGAGATAATACCAAAGAATATCCTTAATTGGAAAGCTAATGGAAGTAGTGGAAGAGGCAGGCCTAGAGAACGATGGATGGACGGAGTGAAGAGAAGTATGGAAGCTAGAGATTTGAGGGAAGAAGATGCTTTAGACAGGAACCTCTGGCGACAAATCACTTTAGGTTGAGTGAGAAACACTGTATTGTGGAATATTTCTAAATAAAAAGTTATTATTATTATTACTATTATTATCATCATAATCACCATAATCATAATCATCATCATAATCATCATAATCATCATAATCATCATCATCATCATCATAATCATAATAATCATCATAATCGTAATCATCATAATCATCATAATCATAATCACCATAATCATAATCATCACAACCATCATCATCATAATCATAATCATCATCATAATCATAATCATCAGCATCATATTCATAATCATCAGCATCATAATCATAATCATAATCATTATTATTATTATTATTATTAGCTTAAATAAAATTTAGCTAAGTGCAAGACACATTAGATTTACGCAATATATTAAAGTATAGTAATTTGATATCTCAGATACAGTTCAACGGGGTTATGTTATTACAATGATAGGCCTATTTATGCTGTTATCTAGATGGAAAAATCTCATTACTCTGGCAAATTGAACGTACAATTGTGGTTAACATCGATCATGACCACTCTTACAAAGTACGTGATATGAGTCATTTATGGTTACACTATACTTCATGCCTCATTTTCTTCATTCTCTCAAATGATCCAATTCTTCCAGATTTGATTTTAGAATATATTGTAATAAGAGCGCTACTTACTTCAACGACAAATTTCATAATTGAGAATAATGTTCGAGAAGCAATATATCCTCTACTATTCATTTTTGCACTAGAACATGTCATCAAATCTTTAGAGGATGAAGAAGGCCTATAAATCAATCTTATTACCTCACTGATAGTATTCTTTTAAACAATTAATAAATTAAATTATTTATCCCGTTGGGATCAGGATTTTTAAACTGACCCAAACCCTCTGGCGGCACTATGGCCCTGGGGTCGACTCAGCCTCTAACGAAAATGAGTAACCATGACGCTTGTTTTCTTGTGGGGTAAAGCCGGCCGTCACGTCATGGCTACCAACCCGGCCCTGACATAATTGGGCGCGATTGTCGAGATAAAGTGTGGATGCCTTAATCTCCTACTACCCCAAGGGCCTCCGGGCCTAGTTGGGGATCAACTCACTTTACTTTTTTATGAAAATAATATTAAGATTACCAAATATTTTCCATCTTGTTTTGTTTTTAAATATTGTATACTCTACCAACCAGATAAAATTAGTTTTTCTATATCTCATTATTTTTCTTTGTTTTTTATAAACATTAGACAGGGACAATTTAATATGTCTTTCTTGTATACATTTTATTATTAGTTTTAGTTTTAATTCTAACTAACATTAACTGGTTGCATTATAGATCGTAATATAATAGATACCTTTTTGATCAAATTTTTATTTACTATTTAATATTAAAGTTAATTGTAATTGTTATATTCTGATGTAACATATGTTTGTCCTGGTGAGTGGAAGATGGCCTTAACTCCACCAGGCTAAATAAATCTAAAATCTAATCTATTAATAAGCTGTTAGTTTATGATGATGTAGTAATATTAAGATAACGAGGAGATACTAAGGTCCAACACCCACACTCTATTGACTAACACTAAGAAATTGGGACTGGAAATAAACAGTACTAAAACTAAATATGTGGTCACGCATAGAAATACATTATATAATGGACATGGCCAGTTAATGTCAAATGAGGGAAATTTGCAAGAAGTGGTTGAATTCAAATATCTAGGAACAATAATTACAAATAGGAATGAGATGTACAAAGAACTTAAATAGGCTCAATTCTGGAAATTCATGCTATTATACATTACAGGGGCTGTTGACGTTCCAACTCCTTTGAAAAACGTTAAACTGAAAATATATAAAACTGTTATTCTTTCAGTTATATTATATGGATGCGTAACATGGACTCTCACTTTAAGGGAGGAGAAAAGTTTAGGATTTTTTGAGAATAAAGTTATTCGGAAAACATTTTGGACCAAAGAGAGATGAACAGACAGGCGAATGGAGAATAGTATATAACAGTGAGCTACATATCTAGGCCTATATAGGATATCAGATATATTCAGAACTGTTAAGTTTTGTGGACTGCGATGGGCAGGATATGTGGTACGAATGGGGAATGTAAGGGGTTATGGAAGCTTCTTTGTAGGAAAACAAGTTGGTAGACCAATAATGAGGTGGGAGAATAATATTAACCATGATTCGAGGGAAGTATTTTATACATGGGATGATTGCAAAACATTACTTAAGGATAGGGATATGCGGAGAGCTTATACCCGCGCGGCCATGAACTTACGGATTCGTTAGTGCCATTTAGTTAGTTAAGAGCGTTTTGTACTTCAATGACAAACTTTCAGTAACTATACGAGTATTTAAGAACGAAGTTCATAGGAAAATATTTGGAACGAAGAAATAGGAATAGGCAATGAATGAAGAAGACCACATTATACCGAGTTGCATGATCTTTATGGGAAATCAGATATTATATGAACGCTCAATCTCGTGAACTGCGAAAGACAGGATAAGTGGCACGAATAGGGAATGAAAGAGAGGCACTGGGAAACCAAAGGAAAAACGCCCAGTAGATAGACGAATAATATGGTGGGTGAATGACATTAACGAGGGATTAATTGGAAAACATAAACTCATGATAGAGATGTACTGAGAGTGTATATCCGCGCGGAAATGAACCTAAAGGCTCGATCGAGGCAGTGTTTTAGTTAGTTAGCTACAGGTCAAATTAAATATTGACAATTATAACTTCGGATTTGGTGAATACATTTCTGTTAACTTGGTTAACTTGTAAATAACGAAAATATAATATCTGAAAACATTTATAAAGGAAATCCCTACACTTTTAATATTTGACAATGTGTTATAAACGGAAGTTTGTTTTAGTCGAGGACGACTGACACAAAAGTACGAATTTAATAATTTTAATATTATAACTAACTAACTCACTCACTGCAACTATCGAATCCGTAGGTTCATGGCCGCGCGGACATAAGCTCTCCATATATCCATATCCTGAGCCAATGTTTTCAAATCATCCCCTGTATAATCTACTTCTCTCAAATCATAGTTAATATTATTCTCATTCTTGGTCTACCAACTGGGCGTTTTCCTTCTGGTTTTCCTGTAAGAAGCTTCCATGCACGTCTGTCATTCCCCATTCGTGTCACATGTCCTGCCCATCGCAGTTTACGAGACTTAACTGTTCTCATTATATCTGGCTTCCTATAAAGACCGTGTAATTCACTGTTATGCAGTCTTCTCCATTCACCTGTCTATTCATCTCTCATTGGTCGAAAAACTTTCCTAAGAACTTTATTCTCAAATACTCGTAATCTTCTTTCCTCCCTAAAAGTAGCAGTCCATGTTTCGCACCCATATAATATAACTGGTAGAATAATAGTTTTATATATTTTCAGTTTAATGTTTTTGAAAGGAGTTGGGACATCAAGAGTCTCTGCAATGCATAATAGCACGCATTTCCAGAATTGAGCCTATGTTTAATTTCCTTGTGCATCTCATTCCTGTTTGTGGTTATTGTTCCTAGGTATTTGAATTTTAATATTATATTGAAACATAACTTTTAACCCATACATACTTTTCTTTCTTAAGTATGAATCCCACGAAACTCTGTATGCAGAATAAGGTTCAAAATTGGATATCCATTCTAGGGTTAACTGGTAGCCTACGTACTTTGAAGGAAACTACTGTCCGATAGGAGTGAGCGAATTCCAAAATGAAGGCGATATTATGTAAGACAAGGATTAGAGACAACATGTTCATTGAGGAGGATGTATGACGGATGATAAGTTACTCTGTCCACTGACACTTAAATCGATTAAAGAACAATGGAAAATAACTTATTAATTAATTAATTTGTAGAGCAATTTGAAAGCCTCGTGTTCAGAATTAGATGCAAGAAGAGGATATTATGCATTATAAATATTAATGACGTGGAAATGAACTTCTTAACATTGCGTATTTAAATAAATAAAACTTCAAAAGCGTTTACGTCTTCAGTTACGGTACATACCCTATATGAATAATTATACAACAGCAATAATAATAATAATAATAATAATAATAATAATAATAATAATAATAATGATATTTTTTTTATTTAGGAATATTCCACAATACAGTGTTTCTCCTTCAACCCAAAGTGATTTGTCGCCAGAGGTTCCTGTCTAAAGCATCTTAATAATAATAATAATAATAATAATAATAATAATAATAATAATAATAATAATATAATAATAATAATAATAATAATAAGGGTCCAAGGGTATGCATGCGCAATATAGTTTCCATTGCAAACACACAGCCTCTGCACATCAACTCCTCTCCCAACCTGCTCGAGGTGGACCTGCTAATCCGAGTAACCCAAATCAAGGTTGTGGTATATAATCCCTTCGGCGATTTGGATCGGAGAACTGATGGGAAGAAGGGGTCCTTTCTCTGGGATGATAAGAGACCCATGCTCGGGGAAACAAGAGTAAAGTCCACAACGACAACTAATTTGTAATAGGTTGGCGGAAGTGGCAACCCTCTAGATGGGGTTAGTACATCCAGGAGCTGGACCTAAAGCTTTGAGGTGGCAGCCCCACCAATGGTGTACTCTGCATAGCGTTGGTACCGCGATCAGAGGAAAACATATTGCTCGTATTCTTCACAATGGAAACTTAACCAAAGACGACCTCAGCGTAGAATTAAGGATTCGGAACAGGCAACTCTTGCCTAAACCAAGAAGTGAAGAAGATAATAATAATAATAATAATAATAATAATAATAATAATAATAATAATAATAATAACAAATAGATAGATAGAAAGATCATGGGTTGATTAATGTCTTTGACATCGTCCGATTCCTAATAGCCAATTTTGTCCGTCCAACCAATATCCTGGTTGTAGATGTTTCTCTTTCTTGTATAAATATATTCCCTGACTCCAGGAGGTTTCAGGTCTTCCTCTGCCTCGTCTTCCCTCAGGTTTTCATTCCAAAACACATTTTGGTAGCCGATCCTCTTCCATTCGCAGGACATGTCCGTGCCATCTTAATTGCTGAGTTTTAATTTAATCTAAAATAGCGTCTTCAATCTTCTTTTTCTCCCTTATAACTGAGTTTCTATTTTTTCCGCTTCTTGAAATTCTTGCTGCCTTTCATATAAAATCCATTTTCATTGCCAAAAGATACTTACTTGTTTATGTTGTTAACGGCCAAAGTTTTGCTCCATAAGTAATGATGCCTTTAACAATTGTATGATATATATTCATTTTATTTTTATTACTTATATTTTTATCCCACAATATTCCATTGAGGCAAACAATTATAAATGTTTCTTTATTATTTCCATTTCTTATTTCCTCTTCATAACTCCCATTTATATTTATCTAAATTCCTAAATATGTGATATCACTACAAGATTTTATTGAATCTCCAGTCTCCAAAATTAAATTTTGTTCTGGTTCACCAATTGATAAATATTTTGTTTTCTTCATGTTCAAAATTAATCCCCATTTTTCATATTCTTCTATTAATTTTCTAGTCATATATTCTAAATCTTCATAATCTTATGCAATTAACAATTGATCATCTGCAAAATGTAAGTTGTATAAAGTTTTATTGTTTGAAATAGGAATTCCCATGCTTGAACATATTTTCCTCCAATTCTTTAATATTTCATATACATATACACTGCTCAAAACAATTAGAGGAACACTTGTAATAAATTGAATAAGTAATTGTTTTTTAAAGCTGTGATGCTGAAAGTTGGACAATATGTAAATTGAATTATTAATTTTATCATTGGATACAAATTTTAAAGATCCATGGCCTAAATACAGAGAAATTACCTCAAATAACAAATATAGAGACTTTTTTTATTTTGGAAGGCACTGGCCACTTCTAATTGGTAAGGTTCCTGATGTTGCTATAGTGACGAATGTTGATTATTGCCTTGTTTATTGAAGCCTCTGACAAAATGAGGCATTTAAATGAGTTTGAAGTGTATCATGCTCTACATATTTTACGACAAGGTCAATCTCTACGACAAGTGGCTAGAGAGCTTGGGGTTTCTCCTTCCGTGGTGTCCAGGTTACGCAACAGGCACAGAGAGACAGGTCAGTGTTGTAGAAGACGTGGCCAGGGAAGTAAATTTAAAACAAGCCCCCTGTATGACAGATACGTTGTTCTTTCTGCTCTTCGACAGCGTACAAAAACTGCAAAAGGCCTGCAGAATGACCTTCATATGGCTTCCGGAATCCGGGTTTCAGACCAAACCATAAGGAACAGATTAAAGAAAGAGAATATTCGTCCAAAAAGGCCCGTTAAAAAACCACCCTTAACAAAAGGGCATAAGGCTGCAAGACGTACGTATGCTGAAAACCATGGTGATTGGAACCTGAACCTGTGGGAGTCTGTGCTCTTCTCGGACGAATCCAGGTATCGTCTTACACGTTGTGGTGGTCGATTGAGGGTGTGGGGACGGCCAGGAGAAAGATTTTCTGCAGAGGCTGTACAGGAAATTGATAGATTCGGAGGAAGTTCCATAATGATGTGGGCCGGAGTTATGTACAAATCGTACGGACCTTGTACTTGTTCCCCAGCAACTGAATGATGTCCGGTGTATCGAAACGTTCTGGAAGAGCATGTAGTACCTGCTGCCATTGGAGTAGGCCCTGGATTTCTGTTTATGCAGGATAATGCCAGGGCACATTCTGCGGCTGTCACCAGGGATTTCCTGAGGAGGAATGAAATTGAGGTAATGGAGTGGCCAGCGGTCAGTCCAGACCTCAACCCTATTGAACACTTGTGGGATCTTCTAGACAGGAAGGTCGGGAACCGACATCAAGCTCCATAAACTCTGCAGCAATTTGGAGATGCTCTGAAGGAGGAATGGGAGAATATCCCGCAAGAGAAAATCCAGAATCTTATTGGGAGCATGCCACGTAGGTGCCAAGGTGTCATCGAATGTCGTGGAGGCCATACACGATACTAACTCTATAACAAGTGTTTACCTTTGAAAAATAAGCACAAGATTCAATTGCTTACATAGCGGAATTATTTGAAAAGTTAATTGTCAGCGTTATTCATTTGTTTTTACTGACATGAGCAATAAATAAATAAATAAATAACCACAAATAATGTACTTTATTAATTTCATGTTTGTACCTTTATCCAATGAAAAAATATTTGCATATTTCATAGTGTTCCTCTAATTGTTTAGAGCAGTGTATTTTAAACAGAGTCGGTGATTAGACAACAACCTTGACGAAGACCTTTATTTTTCGTAAAGCCATGAGACAATTTACTAAAATTTTAATTTTAGATATACAATTGTCATAAATGTATAGTCTTAATTAGTATAGTCTTAATTCCCATACAACAACAACAACAACGACGACGACGATAATAACAACAATATCAATAACAACAACAAAAATAATAATAACAACAGCAACAATAATAATAACAACAACAATAATAACAACAACAATAATAATAATAACAATAATAATAATAACAACAACAATAATAATAACAACAACAGCAATAATAATAACAACAACAATAATAATAACAACAATAATAATAACAACAATAATAATAACAACAACAATAATAATAACAACAGCAATAATAATAACAACAACAATAATAATAACAACAACAATAATAATAACAACAACAATAATAATAACAACAACAATAATAATAACAACAACAATAATAATAACAACAACAATAACAACAAAAATAATAATAATAACAACAACAATAATAATAACAACAATAACAACAACAACAACAAAAACAACAACAATAACAACAACAACAAAAATAACAACAAAAATAACAAAAATAACAACAATAATAACTAAATAACTTTCTCACTGGCACGATCGAACCCTTAGGTTTATGACCCCGCGGATTTAAGCTTTCCATACATCCCTATCATGAGCTAATGTTTTCCAATCATCCCCTGTATAATTAACTTCAATCTAACCATGGTTTATGTTATTCTCTCACCTTATTCTTCGTCTATAAACTGGGCGTTTGACTTCTGGATTTTCTTAAATAATTTTCCATGCACTTCTTCCATTTCCCATTCGTACCACATGCCCTGCACATCGCAATCTACGAGACTTACTCTTCTTATTATATCTGGTTTTCTATAAAGATCATGTAGCACACTGTTATGTAATCTTCTCCATTCGCCTGTCTATCACTCTTTGGACAAAACAAATGCTAAGAACTTCATTGTCAAATTCTCGTAATCTTTTCTCCTCTCTTAAAGTAAGAGTCTATGTTTCGCATCTACATAATATAACAGTGAGAATAGCAATTTTATGTATATTCAGTTTAATCTTTTTTGGGAGAAGTTCGTACGACAAGATTCCCTGTAATGCATAATAGCATGCATTAATAGAATTGAGCCTGTGTTTACATTAATAATATAAAAAATTACACTAATAATAATAATAATAATAATAATAACAATAACTAAATAACTTACTAAGCGTGCCTAAGTATTTTTGTGGCCGTGACCATATTTATCTTTTTTATGTGTACCCCTTTTTCATAAATACAAAAATGAGGAAAATTTTGAAGAAATAGCTGAATTAAAATACTTAGAAAAGCTTCACTAAGAAAACAACATGAAAGCAGAATAACGGCTTGTGAAATGAGATTCATGCGCAGAACAGCGGGTTACACCAGATGGGATCGGAAAAGGAACACCGATATCTTAAAAGAATTGAAGACTACGCCAATTTTGGAATATATTAAACAGTACCAACTAAATTGGAAACACCATCTTGAAAGAATGAGTTCAAATGGGATCCCCAAATCTGTTTATAATTATATACCAAGAGGACGAAGATCACTGGGCCGTCCTATGAAACGCTGGAGGGAAAATTTTCTATAGGATCGTAACAGGCCTTGGCCTAATACTTGGAAGGAAGAAGAAGAAGAAAATAATTACTAACAGGAAGGAGATTCATAAAGAAATTAAACATAGACTCCACTCTGGAAACACATTCTATTAACTAAATGATTACTGATCCCAACTTCTTTCAGAAAGGTAAACTAAAAATATATGAAATGGTTATTCTTCTAGTTACATAAACTGGGTATGTAACACGGTCTGTTACTTTAAGGGAGGAATAAAGATTACGATAATTTGAGAATAAAGAGCTTTGACAATTTGTTTACTAAGAGTCGGTTTCACCAACCTAGGTAGGCTAACTTTTTTACGCCAGTTTTCCTTTGTACAACGCATTGCTTAAACCATCAATTGATTTGGCGCTTACTTGAAGAAAATCCATATTTATGTTAATTAAATAAAAATAAAACTTAAAGGTTTATATGATTTTCATATATATATATATATATATATATATTACAATATAAATTCGTAACAGCTGTTTCGGTACGTTGTACCTATCTTCAGACATGATTACAAATGAATGAATTTTGTTATTATACTCGTATATAAACTCCAGTACATAACAACAGTAAATATTCAACTGAATGTAATCAAACAATTTTGTAGCTTAAATGTCGCAATACAGATACCTATGTTGGTGTGAAACCGACCCTTAACATTCTGATGAATGGAGAAAACAATATTACATTGTGATAGACAATCTTTCGGGAAACTAGACGTAATAAGAACTATTAAGTCTCTTCGACTGAAATGGTCAGAGGATATAGCATTATTGTTAGTCTGGCTTAACTTGGCAAGACATATGTAGAAAGAGACAGCTGTATTCACCTCTCTCACTCACACTAGTGTTGTCGGTTTTCTTCACCAGATGTTAATAAGGGGAAAGGCTAAGACGAAAACTGACAACAGGATGGGTTCTTTCTTTTGTAACTGGGCGAAAGCGGTAAAGGATCTACCCTTATATATCCATCTCTTTCTTTGCCAAGTTAAGCCAGGTATATTATAATGGGAAATGAAACAGGAAACTACTTGCAGGTAAATCAGAAGAAAAGCTTCCAGTAGGTAACCAAAAAAGAAATGGGAGAATAACACCTACGTGAAGGTATATATAATCAAGGTCTGTATACTAAGTTTGTTACTAAAGGATTACGTTAAGGATGCTTATTTTTAATATTTTAGATGTATTCTTCTTTATCTCATTTTTTAGCATTTTTCCATAGAAGACTTTCGGGCATTACCAAGGATTTGAGAGAGGTGAATTATAAGGGAAAGATTAAAACATTATTTCTGCTTATGTATGGAGAGGTACGTCCCCAAAACCATGAATCCCCAGTTTGGATAGTACCACGGAGTTAGTTACTTTTTCATTAATACATAATTGTAATTTTAGATTAAATTGTTTAACTTTTTAAAAATAGATAATTAAATTACATTATCAATAAATTAATTTATCAGAAATAATAAGTTCATTGCACTTAGTTTATAACCTTGTATAACCCCGGAAAGACAAAGATGCCAGGCGTGGTGAGATACAAGTGAGAATGGCTCCCGCCTACCTTTATGACGCGATATATGCTATCATTAATACAATTGTATGGAGATATCATAAACAGGCTCCTAGTACATGGACCTCTTAACTTTTATTTCTACTATTACACAATTCTAAAATTTTACACTCTTTCTCTAATAGGTCTAGATACTGTTCTAATGAATGCTCCCTTTATTTGGCAATTCAAACATCAGCGAGTATTTGTTTGTCTTTTCCAAATGAGGCAAAGGCGCTTCCCTGAGGGAGAAACTTATCCAAGCTAATTTAGTTACCAGATGTCACTAGAAGAGGTGTGACGTTACACCAAACAGAACTTATTTCTATAGCTACAATTATTTTCATAAGTAATGTCACGAGTTATTTCAAAATCATCGATAAATTCACGAGTCTCGAAGTGCAGAGTGAATTTATTTAGAAGATTTGTAAATCAAGAGTGGCATTATTAGGACTATTTAACGAATAAAATTAAGCTGTTTACTCAAAAATCGTTATTTAAATATTGTTACCGGTATTTTAAATATTTATATATCTAATGTAAACGGCGATGTTTGAAAACAAATAAAAAACGTGTGGTTATGTTTCATTTATTTATTCACTGTAACTTGATCATATTGCCAAATAGGATCGCAATAAGCGATAACCCACTGGATCGCAATATTGTAAGAATGCACCCTAGTGCAGAAAAAATTAAACACGTATTATGACCAACATTACAGGTTATTAATTTATTTGTTTAGTAAACAATTCAGTAAAACCATTATTTAAAAACACAATTATTGAACACACAATTATCAAATGTGTAGTTCGAAGGAATCTGTTCATTGATCCATATTTGGTTCGTCTTCCGGGCTTATAGGCCGTGGTCTGGTTGTCTTCTTACTCGACGTTTCGTCTACTGCTGCGGTAGACCTCATCAGGAGATACTGCGTGCTCTCTGTGAACTCCTCAACAGTCGGCTGCAGACTGGCTGTCGAGTACGAAGATATAAGACAACCAGACCACGGCCTATAAGCCCGGAAGACGAACCAAATATGGATCAAGACGCCGGCCGTGAAAGCCTACAATTATATATAATTTGTTCATTATTTGCTACATTCAATGTATTTGATGGAGAATCAGTCAGTCAGACTGACCTGTTCAGAATATGAAAAGGAGGCATTTTCTTTATCACAAAATCAGCAGCTGGTAAAGAAAATTCGATAAAAAGCGAGGTGAAACACGACTGTCATTGGTTGTAAAAAAAATAATTGAAACGTGATTGGTCATTGACTCCCATTTGGTGCAGTCACTAAAATTTTCAACTTTCCTTTATTTCTTGCATAATCATCTTCTCTTTACAATCACATAATTAATAATAATTATTCTTCTGTTATTTCTCTTTACGCTATATGATATTGGAAGAATGCTATACATTAAATACATAACTTATTGGAATGAACTAAGAAGTAAAAAAAAATATATATATTAGTCTGAACAGGATATAATGTTTTTAGATTATTTTCATATAACTTATTTTAATTACATATTTAGTTTTTATTAGCATAAATTATTTTTAAAGAAAACTAACAAACCTATGAAAATAAGAATACACTGATACGATGTGAATCGAATCAGCTAAACTTTAAGTATAAAATTTATCAATTACCGTAACAGATAATTTATTAGATATTTTTCGTGACTAAGGTATTTTTCGGAACTAAAGTAGAAGTTTGTTATTATTTATTTATTACCAAAATATGTATTTAAAATTTGGGTCTTGTGGATCTCATTGTTGGTATAAAGTATGGTAAATAAATTGATTGCAATACGTACAATTGCAAAATTTTAAAATTTATCAGGACCCACGCCCTCCTAAAGACAGAAAATGAAATGTTCTAGAAATATAAGAAAGTTCGATTCACCATCTTCTTCTCCATCGTAGTTTAACGTCTCAGTTCATAGGTTCTTTTACGTGCCCCACTTGACAGTGGCACAAACTGTCGGGAGAGGGATTGTAAATTTTATATCACTCTCATTGTTTTTTGATCTCACAAGGACTTGGTGAGTCTCCCCGAACGAGCGATCAGCTCTACCCAGACAACAACGTTTATACGAAACACGCCATTTACTTACACATTCATACTAAACATGGCGAACATGATTATGATGACCGGATGTTGTTCAGGGACCTTTTGGGCTTTAAAAGTTCCTGAAATGTGTCTTACAGGTGAGGAAAACCACCAAATAAAACAACACTCAGGAACATTAGCCCAACCAGGATCGGTAGCATACCAGACAGCAACGCTATCCCAAGACCACAAAAAGTGATCCCTTGAGGTAAGTAGGAGGTCAAGACTCCCACTTTTTTCTATACAATCGGCACTTAGTGTCAGCCAGGTTGTCAGATCTGCGTGACAGCCGCCTCTACCCTCAGAACAAGCGCTGGTACTCGTTTCCGTTAGAGGCTGAATCCACCCCAGGACCATAGTGTCGCCAGATTCGTTTAAATTCGTGATCCCACTGGGACTCGAATCCTTGAGCTAACGGTATGTAACGTGTTGCCTTTTTTAACTAATTCGTACAAATTGCGTTTCACTCTGTGGGTATATCGCGGAGTATTTAGTCAACAAACGCTATATTTATCAAATATGGAAAATGTAATCCTTCATTATACAACATTTGAGTTTGCTTTGCAGTCATTCACTTTAGCTCACTAATTTATAATGTTTATTCCAATGTCTTAACCTCTACGCTACGGCGTGTCCTTGCCCCAAGACCACAACCGTGGATCATCATCATGAACAAATCGTTTTAGGCCATGTGACTTGTGATGGTAAACCTAACGAAGATGGTCTTGATCTTTCCGCCGATGTTTTGGTCTTCCTTGGTCCCTATGTCCAGTTGGAGTACATTCAAACGCCAATTTTGAAAGTCTATTTCTTTCCATTCTTCTTAGATGATTTTTCCGTTATTGTTTGTATCTTTCTGTATCTTCATCTAAACTTTGTATTCCAAGTTTTTCTATGATAATAGTGTTGCTTTGGTGATCTATTAACTCTTTTAACAATGATCGTAAGGTCGGACAATTTGTTAATAGCAGATATATTTATTTCAAACTGGGTTATATGAACAATAAAATTAATTAATTCATTAACTGTAAGAAATTTGAGAATATTCCTTATTAAAAAAACAATTAATGCTCCTCATTGTGGCTATAAAAAATATGATAAATTATTTGATCGATGCATGTACAACTGAAAATTTTCAAAATTTCCATGGAGGGCTCTCCTTAAAGCTTAAAAATACAATGTTCTAGAATTGTAAGGAAGTTCACTTCATAACGAATTTAATTACATTTAAAAATCTCTCACACCCAATAATGTTGTGTTTATTTACAGATTAGCAAGTGTATATTAACCTCTTTATCTATGTACCATGTTTTCAGGACGTTTCCAAAATGATAACAGAATATTATTTACGCCTTACATTAACCTCTAAATCGTTTATTATTGAGTAAATATATAGCCTCGTCCTATCTTCCAGTAAACATCCTCTCTTTTACACGCTAATTATTAACTTATGACTTTTCTGTACCCTTCTGTTTTTTTTTATAATTTCACACATTAAAATAGAGTATTGTATATCCAACTTTTTTGCGCGGTAGTGCGTTTTGTCGTACTTACCAGCAATGGTGACCATTATTGAAAGTCCAACATCCTACATTTCGGGGTTGCCAACCTAAATAACTATACTGTAGTTATTACATTTACACCCACGTGCGGGAAGTAAAACCACTGCCCTCTATGTATACTACGTACGATGTATATATAAAAAATATCCAAAAGTTAGTGTTAATATAGGCCTACATTATTCGAAACGAATCACTGCATTTTAAATGAACTGAACTTTATTTGAAACAATATAAAACAATAAATTCGTACTCGCGGCCATGTTATCAATAATTGTCCTCAAGGCCTCCTGTTGTTTCAACTAATAAACATTGCCCACACTGTTAACGTTACTCACTTGTTTATAATGAACGTAAATATTTCCAACAAAGTTGTTATTTTACTATTATTTATTATTTTGAAAACAACATCGCGCAAAAAATAATGTACAACGCACGTTTGTGAAGTGTTTTACAGAATCGAGGAAAAATGTTTAAAAACCGAGCGATAGCAAGGTTTTTAATTTCCGAGATTCTGCAAAAACCACTTCCCAACCTTGCATCGTAATATACTATTACAGACTGTATAAAATTTTCTTTACGCATGTGCGCTTATTTTAGATTTTGTTTTATATTTATTTAGCCTGATGGAGTTAAGACCATGTGTCCTTCTCTTCCACTCACCAGGACAAACATATGTTAGGCTACATTTAAATACAAAAAATACAACAATAGTACATACTAAACGATTAATTATGTATCAAACTGAACAACAATGAACATATAGTCTAATAACAAAATAGAATTAAATACAATTAAAATTAAACTAATGAAAGAATATATACACAAAGGAATAACAGGTAGAATCTACTGCACATAAAAAAGAAATGAAAATGTACACAAAGAAAGTAAGAAACTCTAATGTATTGATCTATCGCTTATATATAAGGCAAAAAGTAAATATATTGACAAATTTTAACACTATTATTACTTTATAGTATGTATACTTCAATTAGGCCTACAAGTTGAATTTTTTTAAATATATTTACAAAATGTATTTCATCAATTACAAAAATTAATTGTCTGTATCACTTTGTCCTTGAGGCAATCCTCTAATGAGGAAAGTTTTATATAATAAATATTAAATAATGAAAAAAACAAATTATTAATTGTTGAAAACGTAATATTAGTGAGTTGTTTGTGTTATGTACGGGATATAAAAGGACCACTCCTAAAGTCGGATTTCGCTGACTTTTGGAGAATATATCTATCTTTATTTTAATGGCATATACCGAGTTTCGTTGGGAAATAACCAATATTGTGGGAATTAAAGAGTCAGATTATGTTGGTTATGAAGCTCGACTTTTTTTAACTAATTGCTATATTCCAAGTTTGGTTCCAATATATATGTATGTGTGTGTCCACCACTGTGGTCTCGATAGCGTGCTGCCTTGTCACGCAGCTGGCCCGAGTTCGATTCCCGGTCGGGACAGGCTCCTGGGTGAGGTTTTTTCGGAGTTTTTCCTCACCTATATACAAATGTCAGGAAGCTTAGGGCCCAACGGTCCCCGAAAATCATCCGGCCATCATCATCATCATACTTATTATCACCATCCTCCTTCCCCGGTGTGGAAAGCATCGGGAATCTACCACACCTATAATTCCCTAGTAAAACTGCAAAGTATAGCATGAAAATGCTATGATTGCAGTGAAAAACCTGCCCTCCGGCAGAATTACTATGGATATATATAATGTCATCGTCTCGTATTCGATGTCCAATAACTAGAATTGATTAATATTTCTAAAACTTTTTCGAAAAATGTTTTCTTGAGAATAAACTCCTTCGGAATTCGCAAAAAAGATCCATTCAGGAAAATAGTCTGCCCTTTCACACCCAACTTTGAATTGCGACGCTAATGACCTTTCACGTTGAAAGAGTGTCATTGAATAGAAATGCTACCGACCTCAATTCTAGTAGTTGGAATCTACTGGAAATCGATGGCAGAACGTACAAAATGCGCGTAAATAATCATGTTAATTTGAGAATTAGCTTCCGCATCCAGTAACCAGATCCTCTGCACGTGGTGTGTTTATTCACGTGGAGTTGAAATTGCATTCACTCTCTTGGGAATACGCAGTAATTCTCAGAAATTCCTACATACAAATGTGACATTATTGAGTGTCAGATGACTCGAGTGAAAAGGTTTTAACCCGACAAACTACTCAAGAAACGTTAATCCATAAGTATGAATCACGTGTACAAATCTGTCATATTTCAGAGCCGGGTAACTACTAGACATTATTTACCCTTAACTAATTAATTAATTCCGTCCGGCTGAACACTGTCAGGGAGATGAGTATGGATAGTTTTACGTGGTCGGGTTACCAGCCCAGACGCACAACCACATTCCCTAGTGGATCGGGGATTTATTTAGGAGTTTCCTTCTCCTAGACGGATTGCTAACCAAAGCTTTGGAGTAACAAATTTTATTTGGGTTGTAATTCTAATATAAACACAAAAACTGAAAGAAAAATAAATATGAAACTATAGAAATTTCAAATGATATGTGGAACTAAACATAAAACATTAAAGAACAAAACAATAAAATGTACTAAATTGAAGTTTTATAAAACATTGGCAGTTCCTGCATTATTTTATGGTAGTGAAACTTGGGTAATGACTAAAAAATTACAACGTAGAATATAAAGCTTAAAAATGAACTTCCTTAGAAGCATAAAAGGCTGCACAACGTTGGATCGGATAAAGAATGAAGATATAACAATAGAGTTAAATATATATCCACTGAATGATAAAATCAAATAATATAGAGAAAAATGGTTTAGACATTTAGAAAAATAAATGTAACAATATTACCAAAGGCAGCATTTAGCTACAAACCAAGAGGTTCAAGGAATGTAGTAAATCCACTGAAAAGACGGATAGAACAACTGCGAGGCAGAACAGGCAATTTTCCTAGCCCCTGAAGTGAAGAAGAAGAAGAACTAACTAATTAACTCACTAGCTTTATCGAAACTAGAAGTCAACGGTCGCGTGGACATAAACTCTCCATACATCTGTATCCTGAACTATTTTCACGTCATTCATTTGTGAAATTCATTTCCCTTAAATCATACTTATTGTTATTCTCCCAATATTATAATTAATTTCTTTCCTTATATAATGTTTAATGACATGCATTTGATCCAGTCAATTTTAAGAAAGAAACTTTTAGTTGACCTTGCATGATGTTAGCAGTATTTATTTACTACTGTTTGCAACTTCAGATGATGAATTACAAATGGGAGAACTTCAATTAAATAATATAGCCAAACAGTTGGGTTTCAAAATGTCTTCTCAAAAAACAAAATCGATGGGTATGTGTGGAAAACACTTATGAACAGTTAAAATAGAATTAGATGGAAAAATCGTACAACAATATTCTGAATTATTTGCTTCGGTCACATAATATGAGTTATAAGAAACTGCACAGAGATAAAGTTACAGAAACACAATACAATAAATGAAGTCATAAAAATATTTTTTGGTAAAAACACGTCAATTGCAACCAAATTGAAATCACACAATGAAACTGCAAAATCAGGACTGAAATATAGTAACGAAAATTGGATACTCTGTCCTAAAATCAAATTAAAATTGCGAGCGGCACAGACGACTTACGTCCGCTCCTATGTTTCACATAAAAATGTACAAAAATCGAAACACAGATATATGCGACACATTAAAAGTTCAGAATATAGTTAAAAAAAACTCAGAATTATTAAATCAATTGGTTACAACATGAATGAACCCATCTCGCTTTCCTGAATTGGGATTGCAGTATTAACCTAAAGGGCTGACAAACCACATCTTGAGATCTCATAAGAACAGGCTCAAACGACCTAAATCTAAATAAAGTCATGATGATGATTTATTTATTTACTGTGGTTCAGCTAATAATAATAATAATAATAATAATAATAATAATAATAATAATAATAATAATAATATTTATATATAAGCTTTATTTTATCTTATAGAGTTCAGGCCTTGAGGCTTTATCTACCACTCAACCAGGTTAAAAAAATACAAAAATGATTCTTACATCTAATTACAATTAAAATAAATATTACATAGTATGTATACAGTATGGCGATGTATGGAAGTGAGGCCTGGGTCCTAAAGGAAAAACAAAAAAAGTAAAATTCAGGCAGCGGAAATGAGGTTCCTACGGGCTGTCAAAGGTTCTACAAGAGAAGAACATATTAGATACGAGAATATTAGAGATGAACTAAAAGTACAACCACTTCTTCAAGAAATAGAAGAACACAGGAACAATTGGATAGAACATCTGCAAAGAATGACAGAGAATATGATACCAAAGATGGCACTGATGTATACTCCTGGAGGATGAAGATCGGTGGGAAGACCAAGAAAGCGCTTGGCTGAACAGATGTGAGATCGGAAACAAAGACCTAATCCATGAAAGATGATGATGATGTCTACAATATAATTATTATTTACAAAATATTTTGATTTAAACCAGATTTAACAAATGAAATATAAAATATGAAAAATAGGAAAATGAGGAAAAGAACTATTAATGACATAGAATAAATTTAACTCTTAATTATTTGACAACAGATAACTATATAAGCGTGACTTAAAAGTGTCAAGTGTGTGGCAACGCCTGATATCTTGAGGAAGGAAATTCCAGGAGCGGGCAGAGGCTACTGTGAAATAAGTAGAATAGGAGGAAGTGCAATGAAGAGGGATTGTTAGCCCATGTGATCTTCTTCTGCATTTGAAAACTTTTCATTCCTTTTTTCGGCATTTTTCTTACATTATTATTTTTTTTCAGATCAGTAATCACATTTTGCAAGAACAATTACTGCGTTCCTTGCTCTTATGTTAAAATTACAGTGGTATCACACTTGCGCTACAATCTCTTAAAAATGTATTAATAATATATCTACAAAATGTGATGTATTGTAAGACGCTTTGGGGTAAAGTAAGAAATAGGCATTACATTGTAACTACTGCTATAAAAGCATTCTGTTATTACATTTAAATATTAAAAACGTTAAAATGATAGGAAATAAAACCACTCGAAGCAAATGGTACCATCATTTATGTTGCTTATGCAATAGTCACTATGCTTCGTCATTACTTATACAATATGTTAGATACAAGCTGCACGCGAAGAGAAAGGGGAAATTAGGGTCATTTCCTGCGAGTAGAAGGGTGTTGTATCCACCCTCCTTTGCGAAATAAAAATCGTAGCATTTTTCATACGTTATTGTGAATGACAAATTACCATCATTCATTGTCATTATCGCTTCCAGTAACAGAACATTTTATTCCTCGCTTCTGTAACTATAGGTTAAAACTTACACATTGCAAAATACAATCCAGGTTAACAGAATTGAATACTGTAAATAAAGCATAAAAAATTAATATTTTATTAAATATTTTTAATAATATTATTTTTATTTAAAGTATTTTTATTTTTTTCTATTAATTTGAAGCAGGATACGAGCGTATCAAACAAAATAATGGTAACGGGCACGGAAGAGATGGTTGGATATCCTTTTTAGTAGACTGTAACAGTCAATTTAGGACTACAATATGGAAGGAAAAGTATGTGATATTTTCTATAATTTTTATTATTTATTTTATTTATTAATAGTGTATACTTTATTATTTAAAAGTAAACTTTGTTATAATCATAGACTTTTGAAAATTGTCTGATAATAATAATAATAATTATTATTATTATTATTATTTATTTATTTACTAGCTAATACCCGGTGTGCGCTGTTACTCCTAAATAAATATTAATGTGTTTTTACCACCAGTCTTGAGTTGCTATGCTTTCCCGGGAATCAGCTTATCCCGATCTTCATATCATCAATGAAAGACAAAAATGGTTATTGTGAGTTATCCGTACGAGATAAACATATGCTGACGCAGACTTTTTTGTAGAGTTTTTTGAGATATTCAATTTCGTGTAGAATAACTTGGTGTATCTATTATGGTTTAGGCAGCGTAAGCCATTTAAGCGTCAAAATAGGGACTTTATTTCACGTTTTTCACTACAAAGAGTGATTTTTAGGGGTGAAGTGGATGGGTATTACCACTCTCTTATAGCTTATGTTCATCCCCAGAATCTCCTGAACATTTTTCAAAAAGCCCCATCACAATCGGATGAACGGTATGGCAGAGCACGCTCGCCCGGGTATCTACTTATCCCGATCTTCTTGGAATCAATGAAAGACAAAAATGGTTATTGTGAGTTATCCGTAAAAGATAAACATATGCTGCCACGGACTTTTTTGTAGAGTTTTTTTTTTGAGTTGAGATATTCAATTCTGTGTACATTAATTTGGTATAGTTGTTATGGTTTAGGCAGCGTAAGCCATTTAAGCCGTTATGGTTTAGGCAGCGTAAGCCATTTAAGCCTCAAAATAGGGACTTTATTTCACGTTTTTCGCTACAAAGAGTGATTTTTAAGGGTGAGCGGTTGAGTATTGCAACTCCCTTATAGCCTATGTTCATCCCGTAAATCTCCTGACCATTTTGCAAAAAAAAAACCATCAAAATCAGATTAACGGTATGGCCGCTCATAGAATACGAACACACAAATCAACAAACAAATATTGATTTTTATATATTAGATATAGGCCTACATAATTAACTATGATTTGAGGGAAGTAGATTATACAGGGGATGATTGGAAAACGTTGGCTCAGGATAGGGATATATGGAGAGCTTATGTCCGCGCGACCATGAACCTACGGGTTCGATAGAGCCAATGAGTTAGTTAGTTATACACATTTAGGGCCTATTAGTTTACTTAACTATCTTCTTCAGTAGACTGTAGGAGTCCATTTAAGACTAGAATGTGAAAGGAAAATAAAATTATTTATTACCTTTATTATTTATTTAATTTAATAATGTTGCATATTTTTATTATTTATAAGTAAAATTTGTTAGATCATCAACATTTTGTCTAATAATATTTATTTATTTATTTATTTATTTATTTATATACAGATTTTCAATGTTTAGACATCTTTCTGTGCCTAGGGTTTTATTTTCCTTATCCACTCGCCCCTATGCATCCACTCCATGTCCTCCAGACCTATTGTTCTGATACCAATTCATATTTCTATATTTCTTGCATTCATGAGTTTCGAGATCTTCCTTTCTTTCTTGTTCCACGTGGACTCCATTCTAATGTTTTTCTCTTGCATTCGTCGTACATGACTCTACCAATTTAGTTGCTTATGTATTATACAATCACACTGACTCACACATTCACACACTCACAAATACACTCACAAACACACACACGTAAATGTGTGTGTGTGTATATATATATATATATATATATATATATATATATATATATATATACATTGAGGGCACGCCGTAGTGTAGTGGTTAAGGGACTACGCTACAGGCCGGAAGGTCGAGAATTCGAGTCCCGGTGGGGTCAGGATTTTTAAACTGACCCAAACCTTCTGGTGGCACTATGGCCTTGGAGTCGACTCAGCCTCTAACGGAAATGAGTACCTGGTGCTTGTTCTGGGGGTAAAGGAGGCCGTCACGGAGGGCTGACAACCCGGCTGACATCAAGTGCCGATTGTCCAGGAAAAGGTGAGATTTAATCTCCTACTACTCCAAGGGCCTTCTGAGGCCTGTAGTGGGATCACTTTATCACTATAATTATTGGTCATGGTCATTTTCGGAGTCTACTAAATAGGATCGTGAAGATTTGTAAAAATCGTTCAAAAATATTTTTACGAGAACAACCTCAATAGCTTCATTCCTTTTGAATTCGCTAGAAACGCAACTATTTGATAAATAATCAATTAAATTGGCGTTTACTTGATGAAAATCCATAATTTATTTAATTAAATACAAAATAAAACTTATAATGTTTTATGTGATTTTCATATTTATTAAAATATAAATTATTAACAGCTGTCTGAAGAAGGTACAAAATACCGAAACAGCTGTTACTAATTTATATTTTAATAAATATGAAATTCAGATAAAACTTTAAGTTTTATTTTTAATTAATTCAATATATTTGATAAATGCAGAGAATTATGTATTCTAATTACTGAAATTTATTAAGTTAGAAATAAACATGATATTATCTAAGTAGTTAGTCACAAGTGCACACTTTAATGTACATCACCGCGATAAGTGAATTAACCTATCTAAGATTTACATTAAACGTTTGATAAAACGTATCTAAATGGCAATGCGCACTGCACATATTAATATAGATTTAATAATTTAATTAAATTCATATAATTTATATTGCAGGGTGATTCAAAATGAATGAGCCAAAAGAAAACATTCCTGTAACATATTGTTTTTAATTTTTTTTGTAAAGTCTTCTGAGTTGAAGTAACTTAGTTTCTGTTTATGTACTGAGAAAACTAGACGAATTTCTCAGCAGGTCGTTTAAATTGTTGAAATTCAAATAATTGGCATGGGAAATTAATATATTTCGAACCGTAATGAAAACAAATAATGTTTTATTTCAAATCATGTTTCACATCTTACTACGCCCAATTAATCTACTGTCATTCTCTACCACATCTCTCTGTCATTCCAATCTGCATCGTCCAATCCTTTTTCCCTCATGCTGCTCAAAATACCATCAATTCAGGTTATTTTTGGTCCTCCTCTTCTTCTACTTCTTCTTCTTCTATCAAGTGTCACTCAATCTCTTATTCATTTCGGGAATCTGTCTTCTGTCATTATTTTTTTGTTTTACTTATCATAACATTTTAATTGTTCGTTTTTTTATGAAATCCATAATTTAAGTTTAACATTCATCTTTTAATTATACTGTTTCTTATTTTATCTCTTCTAGTAATTCCAGCTGAAGGCCTCCAAAAATCTATTTCTCCATAATTAATTTACTTGCATGCATATATATATATATATATATATATATATATATATATGCACCCACTGTTGTGGTCTCGAGGTAGCGCGCTGCCTTGTCACGCAGCATGCCCTGATAGGATTCCTGGGTGAGGATTTTTCGGGTTTTTTCCTCACCTATAAGACAAATGTCGGAAGATTATGGCCCAACAGTCCCCAAAAAATCATCTGGCCATCATCATTATCATTCATCGGTGTGGAAAGTAACGGGAATCTACCACACCTATAATATTCCCTAGTAAAGCTGCAAAGCATAGCATGAAAATGCTATGATTATAGTGAAAGACCTGCTCTCGCGCAGAACAGGTGGGATACATTGGACAAAGGTTCATCAGCCAACGAGACTGATGATTTTAGTTCTTGGTTCCTAGTATCGCTGTTCCTTTGTTGAACTGGGCAGAGATGTATGTCCATGTTTTCGTCAGAGTTGCATAGCATGCAGGCTGGTGATGGCAATATTCCAAACCGATGAAGATGTTTCCCGAAACAGCTATGACCAGTGCTGAGGCGAAATTTTGCAATGAACATTCTTCTTGGTCCATTTTGGAATTTTCGGAATCTCATTAATCCAGTTTTTGAGCTGCGTCCTTTTTTCCAGTTCCTTCTGGGTGATAGATTTGAGGATTTACTTGACTATTGTCTTTCGAGAGCCCACCACTGTAGTCTCGAGGTAGCGTGCTGCCTTGTCATGCAGCGGGCCCGGGTTCGATCCGCTGTCGGGGCAGTTTTTCTGGGTGAGGTTTTTATCGGGGGTTTTCCTCACCTGTAAGACAAATGTCAGGAAAACTTTAAGGCCCAAACGGTCCCCGAAATCATATGGCCATCATCATCATCATCATCATCCTTCACCGGTGTGGAAAGCAACGGGAAGCTAGCACACCTATAATTCCTTAGTAAAGCTGCAAGCATAGCATGAAAATGCTATGATTGCAGTGAAGGATCTGCCTTCGGGCAGAATTACTATGGATGGATATCTTTTGAGATTGGTATGATGTTTTTGTTGAGAAGATCAGCGGGGAGGCACCTCTCTTGGCCAGTTGATCGGCGTTATCATTCCCAATTATCTCGCAATGGCTTGGAATCCATTGCAATTTCATTGTTTTGTCTTGTAATGCCAGTTGTGGGTTTTTTCAGATGCAGGAATAGCTGTGTTGGTAATTGAGTGGATGACAGCCTGTGAATCTGGGATATATAGTCTACATTTTTCATTGTCAGTTTTTTTTTATTTACTAGATAGGAACTATAAAGTCGTGTAAATATTTTCAAAAATGTTTTCATGTGAACAACCTCAACAGCCTTATTCCTTCGGAATTCACTAAAACATAAATAGAATGTCCATGGTTTTAATTTTCAACTGTCCATTCCCTGTCCGTTCTCTATAAAATACTTCACACACCATTGCCTAATTATTTATCACGCCGCTTCATTAGATTATCTGACACAGATAACCTTGACACTCGATCCCATCAGCAGTCCTTTATATCCTTCCTCATCACACTGTACATTATTATCTTTTACAGTCTCACTTTCCAAAACATGGAATTTCCTTCCGCCCTATTTCAGAGACTGTCAAACTATAAAATAGTTCAAAAACACTAAATAATTATTTAATAACAAACTAATTTATACACCTCACTGATAATATTCTATTAATAATTAAAACATTAAAATTTTTATGAAAATAATATTAAGATTAACAAATATTTTCATTTGTTTAAATATTGTATAATCGTAAAATTAGTTTTCTATATCTCATTTTCTTTATCTTTTTATATACATTAGACAGGGACAGTTTATTAACAATTTAATGTTTTCTTGCATGAATACATTTTATTATTAGTTTTAGTCTTAATTTTAACTATCATTAACTTGTATTTGAAGAGAAAAATTTTCGCCTAGACCGGGACTCGAACCCGGGACCCTTGGCTTTCCGGGCCAAGTGCTCTACCAACTGAGCTACCGAGGCGAGTTGGTAGAGCACTTGGCCCGGAAAGCCAAGGGTCCCGGGTTCGAGTCCCGGTCTAGGCGAAAATTTTTCTCTTCAAATATAATTTACCTTCTATGAGAAGTGTTAAATTAATAATAAAAATCGTCAATCATTAACTTGGTTGTATTAGAGATCTTAATATATTAGACATTATCTTATTGATCAAATCTTCATTTGGTATATTAGAGTTAATTGTGGTTGTTATAGGATCAGGATTTTTAAACTGACCCAAACCTTCTGGCGGCACTATGGCCCTGGGGTCGACTCAGCCTCTCACGGAAATGAGTATCAGACGCTTGTTTTGGGGGTAAAGGCTGCCGTCACGCAGTGCTGATAACCCAGCTGACATCAAGTGCCGATTGTCTAGAACAAGTGGGAGCCTAACCTCCTACTACCCCTAGGGCCTCCTGAGGCCTGTAGTAGGATCACTTTTCCTTATATTCAGATGTAATATACAGGGTGGACCGCTCGAATGGACCTAATTTCAATTGCTTGTTACTGGCAAACGGTTGAAGATAGAAACTTAAAACAACGTTCATAGTACAGAAAAACTCACCAAGTTTCGAATCCTGTCGGTAGATGGCACAAAGATACGTTTCTCGTTCTTAGATTTAATTGTTTGTGAAAATGGCGACTCCGCAGATGAAAGCGCAAGCTGTTTTGTGGTATGCGGAGTTTAAATCAATCATTAGAGTTCAAAGGGAGTTCCGGCGTGTGTTTAACCGTGATGCTCCAACTGCTAGAAGCATAAAGAAGTGGCGTGATACATTATTAGCTACAGGATCTGTGTTGAAGAAGCATGGTGGTGGTCGCAGAGCATCCGATGAAATGGTAGCAAATGTTCAAGCCGCATTTGAGCGAAGCCCCCGGAAGTCATTAAGAAGAGCTTCGCGGGAACTTCAAATACCAAAATCGACATTACAACGGATTGTCCACAAACGCCTCAAACTGCACGCATATAAAGTGCAGTTAGTGCAACGTCTGGAGCCGAATGACATGCCGAAACGAGTGGAATTCGCCAATACGATGCTGGACCGTCTCGGCGCTGATCCTGACTTCATGACCAAGATTTTCTTCTCGGACGAAGCCACTTTCCATTTGTCAGGCAAGGTAAACCGGCATAATGTGCGGATCTGGGGATCGGAGAATCCTCACGCTATTCAAGAGCATGTTCGTGATAGTCCGAAGATGAATGTTTGGTGCAGTTTGTCACATAATAAGGTCATTGGACCGTTTTTCTTCGCCGAGAAAAACTGTTCGTGGTACCACATATCTTGACATGCTGGAGCAGTTCTTCTTTCCACAATTGAACAACTGCAGCCTAACATCGTTTTCCAGCAAGATTGTGCTCCTCCCCACTGGTCCAATGAAGTTCGTACGACTTTGGACAACATTTTCCCTGGCCGTTGGATTGGTAGGGGAGGACCAATCGCGTGGCCCCCGAGATCTCCCGATTTAACACCACTGGATTTCTTTCTCTGGGGCTATGTCAAAGATAAAGTTTACACCACCCCAGTCAAAGACCTTCGTGATCTTCGTGAGCGCATCATAGAGGCTATTGAGAACATTCCAGAAGACATACTCCAACGTACTTGGCAAGAAATTGTTCATCGCTTTGATATCGTCACAGTGACTGCTGGGGCTCATATAGAGATGTGGTGATCTGGATATCAAAACTTGGTGAGTTTTTCTGTAATATGAACGTTGTTTTAAGTTTCTATCTTCAACCGTTTGCCAGTAACAAGCAATTGAAATTAGGTCCATTCGAGCGGTCCACCCTGTATGTTTGTCTTGGTGAGTGGAAGAGAAGGCTAGATGTCCTTAACTCCACCAGGCTAAATAAATGAAATAAAAATTCAGCCTATACATATGTTTGTGCTCTCAAAACTCGAAATGGAGTCGGTCGATTGGCTTTTAAATTTGTACATATAAATTTTCAGATGCGGCGAGTATTTAGCCACTATATATATGTTATAATTAAATGTTTAACATTGAGCAATGCAAGCTTAATATGGTATGATAAGAAAAATAAATGCCTGGACGGGATTCGAACCCGGATCTCTGAGTCTGTACCTCAGCGTGATATCCATTACACTACCAGGGGAATCCAATTCAAACACTTATTTTTCTTATATATGTATTATACTCTCCATTATTACTAGATGTCGCGAGAACACTGTCTTCACTGCCATCTAGTAGCTGACTATAACAAGTAAGCAAATTAAAGAGAATATTTATTTTACTTTATAGCAGTGACGCTTTATCGATGTTATAATTAAATGTTTAACATATTCTCTTTAATTTGCTTACTTGTTATAGTCAGCTACTAGATGGCAGTGAAGACAGTGTTCTCGCGACATCTAGTAATAATGGAGAGTATAATACATATATAAGAAAAAGAAGTGTTTGAATTGGATTCGCCTGGTAGTGTAATGGATATCACGCTGAGGTACAGACTCAGAGATCCGGGTTCGAATCCCGTCCAGGCATTTATTTTTCTTATCATACCATATATATATATATATATATACAGCCTATTATTCTTTAAAACCATTAGGTGTAAGAGTTCACCTGAAACGAAAATTAAAAATCTTTCTAGCGATTACAATTTTCGATGTTTCATAACGAATCTCAGTATATGTTATTAAAATAATCTGACATAGGTGTATTATTTAAAAAAAAATCAGCGCGAAATCCGACAATTAGAAGAGGGGTTTACCTAAAATGCAAAATTAAAAATTGACTCTAGCAATCACCATGTTTGGTCTGCTTCATTTTCAGACGGACGGGGTATCTAAATATAATTAGGATATAAATGTACAATTATTTTTCTTTTAATAATTCAGCTAGAGATAAAAACAGATATGTAATTTATTTAGGAGTAGCAGCGCATGAGTAAACCTATAATTCTTTGTTTAGGTTAATAGAGTGGTTTACAGTATATGCTGATGACAACACCACTTATGAATCTTAAACGGTAGCTTATTGATATAATATATAAATAAAAAATGAACGAGAAAGTTGTTTTAAATAAGAGAGAGAGAGAGAGAGAGAGAGAGAGAGAGAGAGAGAGAGAGAGAGAGCGAGAGAGAGAGAGCAAACAGACAGACGGTAATAATCAAGGAGAGGAAAGTTCGTAGTACCCGATAACATCAAGGAAAAAGTGTTTAATTGAAATACAATAATTTATCAGAACACAAATAAAGTTCAGTAGGCCTATATCTGCGTCTACAAATAAATAGGAAAAGGAAACTCGATAAATTTTACATTACTGCAGTAACCTTTTCCTTCTTGTTTTTATCTTAAAGAATCTCTCATTATAATATTAAATCTTGAAAATGTTTTTCTAAGGATCCCCTAAGGAATTATATCTTGAAAAGTTTTTGTATGGATCGCCTAAGGAATCTTAGACTTTAAGTCGATAAACAGTTGCGAGCCTTCTCATAAAATAATGACAAATATAATAATAATAATAATAACAATAACAATAATAATAATAATAATAGTAATGTAATAATAATTATTATTATTTTATTAGGAATATTCCAGAATACAGTGTTTATCCTTCAACCCAAAGTGATTTGTTACCAGAAGTTCCTGTCTAAAGGATATTTTTCCCTCAAATCTCTAGCTTCCATACTTCTCCTAATTCCATCTATCCAACGTGCCTAGGTCTGCCTCTTCCACTTCTTCCATTAGCTTTCTATCAAGTATCTTCTTTGGTATTATTATTATTATTATTATTATTATTATTATTATTATTATTATTATTATTATTATTATTATTATTATTATTATCTGCCGTCGGCCGCGGTGGACTAGTGGTTATGCTCCTTGCCTCTGGTCCCGAGGATCGCGGGTTCAAACCCGGCTGGGGTCGATGGATTTTTTAGGACGGAAAAATCCAAGGAGCAAGTCCTCCGGGAGGGAGTTTAAGCCGTGGGTCCCGAGTCTGAAGATTTTCAGGCTCGTAAAAAATCCTTAAGCCTGAATGAAAAGGTCTCTAAGCAAAATTTACCGAATTTTCCCGTCCTAGTACTACCTTGGTTTCCCAGATGTCAGTATGAGGCGGAACGCTGACCACGGACCACTCAAAAATGACATCTATACGAAAACAAGTGTAACTAAATTAGTATGGTTCAATTTCTTTCCTGTAGGGGGAGAGCGCCTAAATCTCTGTAAAGGGAAAACATAGGCTTACATTACAATACAATTATTATCTGCCTCGTACAAAGCGGACCCGGATTCCATCCCCGGTCGGGACAAATTTTCCTAGTTTTTTTTTAGTGAAAGGAAGCTCAAATGAAGTCCTATACGGTGACAGCAATATTGGATCAGAAATGAGATTTCTGAGATCAGTTAGGGATTATACTAGGTTGGATAAATTTAAAAATGAGGATGTAAGAAAATAATTAAATGAAATTTCATTAGAGGAAAAGTTTCATCATTATAGAGATTAGTGGATTGAACGACTAGAAAGAATGAGCTACAGTTGCATTCCTATGATTATAAACCTGTAGGAAGGAAATATTTGTGAAGACCACGAAAACGTTAGTTGGAGAGTATGTGAGACCGCAACAGGCTTAATAACCTAATCCCTGATTGAAGAAGAAGTTTCCTGATAGCTGTCCTGAAACTTGCCCCAACCTGCGATCCGCTGGGTCTGAGGCAGTGACATTATTCTAGGGCTTGGCAGTTGAGGACCTATGAAAGACCTTTAAAGAAACCTAAATATATCCTAAAGAAACCTAAAAACTGAAAAAAGGCAATTAAAATAAAATAACAATTATAGTTTCAACGGCATTTTTAATGAACATAATACAAATGTTTCTAGTGAAATGAATCATACATTACGAAAAAAAGTGTATGACTTAAAATGCTTCTTCTTTCATACTTTTTTTTTAATTCAACATAGTTTGAAAACACAGAAATTAGGGACAAATGCCATATTCAAGACATAACCAAATTTATTATAGATAGACAAAAATATTGGAAGGGTCATATAGAAAGAATGGAAGAAAACCGACTTGCAAAAAGAGATAAAGAAGATTGACCAATGGACGGGAGAAGAACAAGAGGAAGACCTGCCAAGAGATGGATAGACAGTGAATGCACATCCAGTACGTCTTCCTCCGAGGAGTGATTTTGGAAATAAACAGGATGAAAATCCTACTAATTAAGTTTAAGAAGAAGAAGAAGAAGTTTGAAAAAGGAATTCTGTGTTAATTAAAGATAAAGTTCTTGGAGAATTTAGAATTAACTATTTTTCCCACCTAGAATGAATTCGGCGAACCCGCTTTGGATATCAGGCGATCAGTAGGCTGGTTAAAAATAAAGGTTTATTTTTTAGGGTTAATTACTTTCCCGAGGAACGAAAGTGTTTGTAATGTGAGAAGTCTTTGTAAAATAAAACTAGATAGTATTTTTATAAGAAGTTGGAATTGAGACTAGACTCTGCGGATTCTTGAATTATACAAATTGTATAATGTAATCAAATCAGATAAAGTTGCAAAAAAGCCGTTAAAACCTAAAAAAAAAGCTGAAAGAGAACTAATAAGCCAAAAAGCGTAAAAAAGGACAAAAAGGACGAATAAAACCCACTATTTTCTGGCCAATAATGACGAAAAAAATATATATAAATGAATGTTTGTTTGTTTGTTCGTATTTTATGCGCGGCCATACCGTTGATCCGATTGTGATGGGGTCTTTTGCAAAATGTTCAGGAGATTCCTGGGATGAACATAGGCTATAAGAGAGTTGTGATACTCAACTCCTATACCCTTAAAACTCGCCCTTTGTAGTGGAAAACGTGAAAAATGTAGCTCTTTGGACGCTTAAATGGCTTACGCTGCCTAAACCGTACCAAATACACAAAATCAATGTACGCAGAATCTCAAAAAGCTCTATAAAAAGTCCTCGACAGCATATGTTTATCTTTTTCGGATAATTCACAATAATTAGTTTTGTCTTTCATTGATGCCAATAAGATCGAGACAACTACATGGATTCCTGTGCAAGCATAGCAGCACATGGCGGGTATTTTTTTATGGATAACTCACAATAACTAATTTTATCTTTTAGCTCATTTATACCAAGAAGATCGAAATAAGTAGATTCCCGGGCAACACCGGGTAATCTGTACGGGGAATCTTAAAATAATTACGATATACATTTATATATATTTTTTTCATTTTACTTATTCAACTAATCATAAGAAGTACATTAATTTTTGTCTTTCAGATCATTTATGCCAAGAAGATCGGGATGAATAGATTCCCGAACAACGCCGGGTAAACAGCACGGGCATCTAAAAATAATTACGACATAAATTTTCCCTTCAGTTATTTAACTAAACATAAAACATATTAATTTTTCGTATTTCAGATGATTAATGTCAAGAAGATCGGGATAAGTACGAGTAGATTCCCAGGCAACGCCGGGTAATCAGCACGGGGTATCTAAAAATATAAATTTATAATTATTTTTCCTTTCACTTATTAAACTAAACATAAAAGCACATTAATTTTCAATTATTTAGGCGTAGCAGGGCACGCCGGGTATTAGCTAGTATATATATATGTTAAGTTGGGTATCGTCTTCAGACATAAAAAGAAAAAATAAGGTTTTCCTCAACTTCCGAGCCCTAGATCACTCCTATAGAGTGAACTGTATATTTTAACAAACACGTGTATGAGGTAGAGAAGATGGTATCAAGGCCACTCGTGCCGCTGTCATTCAGAAATGAATGCTCGATGAAATTAGATGACACAGCATTAGAGATTCATTTCATGAATGAAGTTCCCAAGCACGTGAAACGTCTTTTCCAGGAAGTTGGTTTGGATGCCGCCTGGATGGGGCCTTTACCGGAACTCTTTTAGCATTTTGTTCCATATCGATAACACATTATTCAATGGATATTTGGTGGCAGGGAATTCCACCGGTTGTGGTAACTTTTATCGCTTCAGGAAATGTAAAAGAAAGGGAAAGTTTCATTCAGTACTTTGAGAATAAAACAATTCCACTACTACAAATTCTCAGGAAATAGAAAAAAAATAGCCATATATATATATATATATACCTTTTTTAAGAATTTAAAAAAATAGTGAATGCCAGAGGAATGAATCTTTTGAGTTTGTTATCTGAAAATAATTTTTAAAATTGAATTTGCCTATAATATTTTTTTAACATAAAATTATAAAATGTATAGAGGAGGTTCGGGTAATGTGGACCTTTCGGTTTGAGTGGACCCTGTTAATATATTTTTTAATTGGTGCTATCCTGGAACAGAAACTATTTTAATTTCTTTCCCTCATCAACTTCGACGTGTTCAAGGCCAGTTTCGTTCATTTTTTGTGCGAAGAATGGTTTATTTGTGATATTTATGAAAACGATCATTTAAAAGTTTTTCAAGCTAAGAATTAATTCTTAATTTTTGTTATTGAATATTGCAAATGTTGGAAAATACTCCTAAATATATTGTATTGTGCTGTGCTGTATTGTGTATTGTATCGTGTATTGTATCGTGTATTTTATTGTATCGTGTATTGTATTGTGTATTGTGTATTGTATTGTGTATTGCGTATTGCATTGTGTACTGCATTGTGTATTGCATTGTGTATTGTATTGTGTATTGCATTGTGTATTGTATTGTGTATTGTATTGTGTATTGTATTGTGTATTGTATTGTGTATTGCATTGTGTATTGCATTGTGTATTGCATTGTGTATTGTATTGTGTATTGTATTGTGTATTGTATACTGTTCTGTATTGTGTATTGCATATTGTATTGTATTGCAATGTATTTTGTATTGTATTGCATTGTATTTTGTATTGAATTGTATTGTGTATTGAATTTTGTATTGTATTTTGTATTGTGTATTGTATTGTGTATTGTATTGTGTATTGCATTGTGTATTGCATTGTGTATTGTATTGTGTATTGTATTGTGTATTGTATTGTGTATTGCATTGTGTATTGTATTGTGTATTGCATTGTGTATTGCATTGTGTATTGTATTGTGTATTGTATACTGTTCTGTATTGTGTATTGCATATTGTATTGTATTGCATTGTATTGCAATGTATTTTGTATTGTATTGCATTGTATTTTGTATTGCATTGTATTGTGTATTGAATTTTGTATTGTATTTTGTATTGTGTATTGTATTGTGTATTGTATCGTGTATTGTATTGTGTATTGTGTATTGTATTGTGTATTGCGTATTGCATTGTGTATTGCATTGTGCATTGCATTGTGTATTGTATTGTGCATTGTATTGTGTATTGCATTGTGTATTGTATTGTGTATTGCATTGTGTATTGTATTGTGTATTGTGTATTGTATTGTGTATTGTATCGTGTATTGTATTGTGTATTGTATTGTGTATTGTATTGTGTATTGTGTATTGCGTATTGCATTGTGTATTGCATTGTGTATTGTATTGTGTATTGCATTGTGTATTGTATTGTGTATTGCATTGTGTATTGTATTGTGTATTGTATTGTGTATTGTATTGTGTATTGTATTGTGTATTGCATTGTGTATTGTGTTGTGTATTGTATCGTGTATTGCATTGTGTATTGTATTGTGTATTGTATACTGTTCTGTATTGTGTATTGCATATTGTATTGTATTGCAATGTATTTTGTATTGTATTGCATTGTATTTTGTATTGCATTGTATTGTGTATTGAATTTTGTATTGTATTTTGTATTATGTATTGTATTGTGTATTGTATCGTGTATTGTATTGTGTATTGTGTATTGTATTGTGTATTGCGTATTGCATTGTGTATTGCATTGTGTACTGCATTGTGTATTGCATTGTGTATTGTATTGTGTATTGTATTGTGTATTGTATTGTGTATTGTATTGTGTATTGCATTGTGTATTGTATTGTGTATTGCATTGTGTATTGTATTGTGTATTGTATTGTGTATTGTATCGTGTATTGTATTGTGTATTGTGTATTGTATTGTGTATTGCGTATTGCATTGTGTATTGCATTGTGTATTGCATTGTGTATTGTATTGTGTATTGTATTGTGTATTGCATTGTGTATTGCATTGTGTATTGTATTGTGTATTGTATTGTGTATTGTATTGTGTATTGCATTGTGTATTGTATTGTGTATTGCATTGTGTATTGTATTGTATTGTATACTGTTCTGTATTGTGTATTGCATATTGTATTGTATTGCATTGTATTGCAATGTATTTTGTATTGTATTGCATTGTATTTTGTATTGCATTGTACTGTGTACTGAATTTTGTACTGTATTTTGTATTGTATTGTGTATTGTATCGTGTATTGTATTGTGTATTGTGTATTGTATTGTGTATTGTGTATTGCATTGTGTATTGTATTGTGTATTGCATTGTGTATTGTATTGTGTATTGTATTGTGTATTGTATTGTGTATTGCATTGTGTATTGTATTGTGTATTGTATTGTGTATTGTATCGTGTATTGTATTGTGTATTGTGTATTGTATTGTGTATTGCGTATTGCATTGTGTATTGCATTGTGTATTGTATTGTATTGTATCGTGTATTGCATTGTGTATTGCATTGTGTATTGCATTGTGTATTGTATTGTGTATTGTATTGTGTATTGCATTGTGTATTGCATTGTGTATTGCATTGTGTATTGTATTGTGTATTGTATTGTGTATTGTATTGTATTGTGTATTGCATTGTGTATTGCATTGTGTATTGTATACTGTTCTGTATTGTGTATTGCATATTGTATTGTATTGCATTGTATTGCAATGCATTTTGTATTGTATTGCATTGTATTTTGTATTGCATTGTATTGTGTATTGTATTTTGTATTGTGTATTGTATTGTGTATTGTATCGTGTATTGTATTGTGTATTGCGTATAGCATTGTGTATTGCATTGTGTATTGCATTGTGTATTGTATTGTGTATTGTATTGTGTATTACATTGTGTATTGTATTGTGTATTACATTGTGTATTGTATTGTGTATTGCATTGTGTATTGTATTGTGTATTGTATTGTGTATTGTATTGTGTATTGCATTGTGTATTGCATTGTGTATTGTATTGTGTATTGCATTGTGTATTGCATTGTGTATTATATTGTGTATTGTATTGTGTATTGTATTGTGTATTGCATTGTGTATTGCATTGTGTATTGTATTGTGTATTGCATTGTGTATTGCATTGTGTATTGCATTGTGTATTGTATTGTGTATTGCATTGTGTATTGTGTATTGTATTGTGTATTGTATTTTGTATTGTATTTTGTATTGTATTGTGTATTGTATTGTGTATTGTATTGTATATTGTATTGTGTATTGAATTGTGTATTGTATTGTGTATTGTATTGTGTATTGTATTGTGTATTGTATTGTGTATTGTATTGTGTATTGTATTGTGTAGTGTATTGTGTATTGTATTGTGTATTGTATTGTGTATTGTATTGTGTATTGCATTGTGTATTGTATTGTGTATTGCATTGTGTATTGTATTGTGTATTGCATTGTGTATTGCATTGTTTATTGTATTGTGTATTGTATTGTGTATTGCATTGTGTATTGCATTGTGTATTGCATTGTGTATTGTATTGTGTATTGTATTGTGTATTGTATTGTGTATTGTATTGTGTATTGCATTGTGTATTGTATTGTGTATTGCATTGTGTATTGTATTGTGTATTGCATTTTGTATTGTATTGTGTATTGTATTGTGTATTGCATTGTGTATTGTACTGTGTATTGTATTGTGTATTGCATTGTGTATTGCATTGTGTATTGTATTGTGTATTGTATTGTGTATTGTATACTGTTCTGTATTGTGTATTGCATATTGTATTGTATTGCATTGTATTGCAATGTATTTTGTATTGTATTGCATTGTATTTTGTATTGCATTGTATTGTGTATTGAATTTTGTATTGTATTTTGTATTGTGTATTGTATTGTGTATGTATTGTATTGTGTATTGTATCGTGTATTGTATTGTGTATTGTATTGTGTATTGCGTATTGCATTGTGTATTGCATTGTGTATTGTATTGTGTATTGTATACTGTTCTGTATTGTGTATTGCATATTGTATTGCATTGTATTGCAATGTCTTTTGTATTGTATTGCATTGTATTTTGTATTGCATTGTATTGTGTATTGTATCGTGTATTGTGTATTGTATACTGTTCTGTATTGTGTATTGCATATTGTATTGCATTGTATTGCAATGAATTTTGTATTGTATTGCATTGTACTTTGTATTGCATTGTATTGTGTATTGTATTGTGTATTGTATCGTGTATTGTATTGTTTATTGTGTATTGTATTGTGTATTGCATTGTGTATTGTATTGTGTATTGTATTGTGTATTGTATTGTGCATTGTGTATTGTATTGTGTATTGTATTGTGTATTGCATTGTGTATTGTATTGTGTATTGCATTGTGTATTGCATTGTGTATTGCATTGTGTATTGCATTGTGTATTGCATTGTGTATTGTATTGTATTGTGTATTGTATACTGTTCTGTATTGTGTATTGCATATTGTATTGTATTGCATTGTATTGCAATGTATTTCATATTGTATTGCATTGTATTTTGTATTGTGTTGTGTATTGTATTGTATTGTGTATTGCATTGTGTATTGTATTGTGTATTGCATTGTGTATTGTATACTGTTCTGTATTGTGTATTGTATACTGTTCTGTATTGTGTATTGCATATTGTATTGTATTGCATTGTATTGCAATGTATTTTGTATTGTATTGCATTGTATTTTGTATTGCATTGTATTGTGTATTGAATTTTGTATTGTATTTTGTATTGTGTATTGTATTGTGTATTGTATTTTGTATTGTATTATGTATCGTTTTGAATTTTGTATTGTATTGAATTTTGTATTGTATTGAATTTTGTATCGTATTGAATTTTGTATCGTATTGAATTTTGTATTGTATTTTGTATTGTATTGCATTTTGTTGTATTGCATTGTGTTGTATTGTGTTGTATTGTATTGTATTGTATTGTATTGTATTGTATTGTATTGTATTGTATTGTATTGTATTGTATTGTATTGTATTATAGTCCACCGCTGTGGTCTCGAGGTAGCGCGCTGCCTTCTCACGCAGCGGGCCCGGGTTCGATCCCCGGTGGGGGCAGTTTTTCTGGGTGAGGTATTTATCGGGGTTTTTCCTCACCTGTGAGACAAATGTCTGGAAAACTTTAAGGCCCAAACGGTCCCCAAAATCATATGGCCATCATCATCATCCTTATCATTATCATCATCCATCACCGGTGTGGAAAGCAACGAGAAGCTGCCACACCTACAATTCCCTAGTAAACCTGCAAGCATAGCATGAAAGTGCTATGATTGGAGTGAAGGACCTGCCCTCGGGCAGAATTACTATGGATGGATATTATATTATATTACCGTATATTATATTATGTAGCGAGGTAGCGTGCTGCCTTGTCACGCAGCGTGTCCGGGTTCGATCCCCGGTCGGGGCAGTTTTTCTGGATGAGGTTTTATCGGGTTTTTCCTCATCTGTAAGACAAATGTCAGGAAAACTTTAAGGCCCAAACGGTCCCCGAAATCATATGGTCATCATCCTTATCATTATCATCCTTACCGTTATCATTATCATCATCATCATCCTTCACCGGTGTGGAAAGCAGTGGGAAGCTACCACACCTACACAATTCCCTAGTAAAGCTGCAAGCATAGCATGAAAATGCTATGATTGCAGTGAAGGACCTGCCTTCGGGCAGAATTACTATGGATGGGTATTATGTAGATCCTGTTTTAATATACTGACGGTTTGGTTTGATATTATATGACATGGCTGCTGTATAAAATAATTAAACATAACAAAGGAATTCGATTAATGCAGACCCTCCACCAGGCGGTTAAAGTTGACCTTGGTGTACTTTACACGAATACGTATATTTTATAAATAAGGGTGCTATATGTAAAAACCATGCACTTTATTAATTTTATTTAATATCCTCGTAATTTTACCTAATACAAAAAACCGTCGCTCTCTGCAGATGAATGACGTGTGAATGCTATAATCAACGATAATTTTTCAAAACATTAAATAAATGTCAACGCTTTTTAATTACGATCAGCCATAAATACTTTCAGGTTAATTTGTGCCTGTCTGTATAAAGTAATAGAGTAAATAAACTTAAAATAGTCTAAAGGCTAGGATGGACTCTGGGGTCCACTTTACTGGAATATGGAGGTTAAAGTGGACCTTCCTTGTAATGTAAAAATGTTTATAAATTATAAAGATTTTTCCATATTTGAATATAATAACAATGCTATTTCATAGTTATAACACTAATGATAATCACTCTAATTAAACAAAATTCAAATCCCTTAATTAAATGAAGAAAAAACAACAAATTCAAAATAGGATTCCAATTACCCGAAGTTCCTCTATCTGTAAACAACATTTCGATGAAGATGGAACCGATTCCGAAAGGCATTCAATTCAAACTAACTAAACAACTCATTGGCACTATCGAATCCAAAAATGCATGGCCACGAGGACATTTTCTTTCCATACATCGAGCTTATGTTTTCCAATCATCCCCTGTATAATCGAATTCCCTGAAATTATGGTTAATATAGTTCTCCCATCTCATTGTTTCTATACATACGAGGCGCTTTCCCTCTGGTTTTCCTATTAGAACATTTCATGCCCCTTTTTAATTCGCTATTCGTGCCACATGCCCTGTCTATCACACTGCATGAAACTTAATTACTCTTATCACATCTAATTTTCAATAAAGATAATGTAGTTTAGTGTTATGCAGTCTTCTCCATTCACCTATCTGTTTTTCAATATCCGCCGTTATGACCATATTTCCGAACACTTTAATAACCTCTCTTGGCTCCGTCTTACAGACAGACGTAAATTGCACTCTCTTTCGCTACTTTTCAAGCTTCTGAATTCCTACATTCCTACTTACCTGGCGTCCAGATTTGAGAAGTTATCCTCCTACCACAATATTGACACTAGGTCACAAGATACCAGTCTGCTAGCAATTCCTCTTCATAGCACTTCCTCCTATTCTACTTCCTTCACAGTAGCCTCCGCCCGCTCCTGGAATCTCCTTCCTCAAGATATCAGGGGTTGCCGCACACTTGGCACCTTTAAGTCACGCTTATACAGTTACCTGTTGTCTAATAATTAATTTTTCTCTATTTATTTAATTTTATACTATGTCATTAATCTTTTCCTCGTTTTTTTTATATATCTTGTACATATTATATATTTAATTCGTTAAATTTAGAGTAAATCAAAATACATTATAAATATTAATTGTATTGTATTCTTACTTACTTACTTACTCACTGGCACTATCGAACCCGTAGGTTCATGGCCGCACGGACATAAGCTCTCCATACATCCCTATCCTGAGCTAATGCTTTCCAATCATTTCCTGTATAATCTACTTCCCTCAAATCATAGTTAATGTTGTTCTCCCACCTCATTCTTGGTCTACCAACTGGGCGTTTTCCTTCTGGCTTTCCTACAAGAAGTTTCCATGCACGTCTTTCATTCCCCATACGCGCAACATGTCCTGCCCATCGCAGTCTACGGGACTTAACTGTTCTTATTATATCTGGCTTCCTACAAAGACCATGTAGTTCATTGTTATGTAGTCTTCTCCATTCACCTGTCTGTTCATCTCTCTTTGGTCCAAAAATTTTCCTAAGAACTTATTATCTCAAATACTCGTAATCTCCTTTCCTCCCTTAAAGTAAGAGTCCATGTTTCGCACCCATATAATATAACTGGTAGAATAATAGTTTTATATATTTCAGCTTAACGTTTTTTGAAAGGAGTTGGGACATCAAAAGTCTCTGCAATGCATAATAGCATGCATTTCCAGAATTGAGCCTATGTTTAATTTCTTTGTGCATCTCATTCCTATTTGTGATTATTGTTCCTAGGTATTTGAATTCAGCCACTTCCTCAGAATTTCCCTCATTTGTCATTAATGTCCATTTCCACTATATAATGTATTTGTATGTGTGACCATATATTTGGTTTTATTGATATTTACTTCCAGTCTCAATTTCTTGGTGTTACTCAGTAGTGTGGCCATTAGAATCTCCTCGCCATCGCCCAATAATACTACATCATCAGCATAAACTAACAGCTTATTAATACCATTGAGTTGCAGGCCTTCTTCATCCTCTAAAGTTTTGATGGCATGCTCTAGTACAGAATTAAATAATAGAGGAGACAGTGCATCTCCTTGCTTCAACCCATTTTGGATTTCAAAAGCATCCGAAAAGTGTTTGCCTACACGCACTAATCTTTGTGCTATTTAGACACATTCGTATAAGTCTAACTAACTTTTTAAGAATTCCGAACTCCTGAAGGATATTATATAACTTCTCCCTCTTAATTGAATCATATGTCTTTTTTAAGTCCACGTATAGTTAATGTACAGTATCATTATATTCCCATTTCTCTTCTAAAATCTATCTTATACTAAAAATCTGATCTGTTGTAAACCTGATTCTTCTAAATGCACACTGATGATCTAGGATGTCATCAATATAAGGAGTAAGTTTGCTTACTAATATATTTGTTAGAATTTTGTACGAAGTTGAAAGTAATGAGATGCCCCTGTAGTTGTTGCTATCGGTTTTATTTCCTTTCTTATAAATTGGTACGATAATCGATTCTTTCCATTCATCTGGAAGAGCTTCTTTTTCCCAAATCATATTAAGCAACCGGTGTATCTTGTCCATCAATTTTTCTCCCCCTGATTTTATCAGTTCTGCTGGGATCTCATCTAAACCTGATGCTTTATACATCTTCAATTTTTCTATCGCCATTTCAACCTCTAATGCACTTGGTTCTGCGACTAGCATTTCTGCTGTCTGTAAATTATCTTCCTCAATGTCCCGTTCTATATGCCCATTTAATAGCTGATTAAAGTAAATTTTCCATCTATTTAATATACTCCTGGAATCTGCAATCATATCCCCATTTTCATTCCGAATTATGTTTGTTCTAGCCTGAAACCCTTTCTTCTCTATACTAATTCCCTGATATAATTCTCTAATGTTCCTATTTTTTGCATTTATTTCAAGATCATTAATCTTCTCTCTCAAATATTCCCTCTTTTTACTCTTTAGTAACTTGGTGGTTTCCCGTCTAATACTACCCAATTGCTCTAAATTTACCTCATTTGGCTCGTGTAACCATTTCATTTTTGCTAGCTTTCTTTTCTTTACAATGTCGGCACATTCCTCATCAAACCATTTCTTGTTTTGCCTCTTTTTAAACAACCAATGCTTTCTGATGCTGACAATTTAATAGTATCTCTTATAGCCTCCCATTCTTTATTTATATCAGTTTCTTCTTCGTTTGCCACATTGTCATCTGAAGATTCCAGTACTTCAAATCTATTAGCAATTTTGATTTGGTATTCTTGCCGCATTTCATCATTTTTCAAGTTTTTTAATTCATATTTTACAGAATCATCTTTAGCGTTTGTTCCTCTCATAAGCGATAGCCGTTGTCTGATTTTCACCCTGACCAGATGATGATCTGAATTGCAGTCTGTCCCTCTAACTGATCTAACATCAACGATGCTACTGTGCCAGCGTTTATCCACTAATACATGATCTATCTGGTTCCGAGTTTCTCCATCTGGGGACGTCCAGGTGTATTTATGAATATCCTTATGCTGAAATGTTGTGCTCTTAACAATGAGATTCTTTGATGTGGCAAATGTGACTAATCTAACCCCGTTGTCGTTACTATCTTCATGAAGACTGAATTTGCCTATTGTTGGTTTGAATATATCTTCCCGCCCCACTTTTGCATTAAAATCTCCTAAGACAATTTTCATATGATATCGTGAAAGGCTATCAAATAAGCATTCTAATTCTTCATAGAACTCATCCTTGATCTTGTCATCTTTATCTTCTGTGGGGGCATGTACATTTACAATTATAAAATCATGTCGTTTACCCTTTATCCAATTCCCGCGTTAATATCTCTAGTGCCCCGCTATTGTATAAAGTCCTAACATTCCATGTTCCTAGGAACATGTCCCTGTGTTTGAGCCTTTGGCATGGGTTCCCTGAAGTAGTCCCCGCCCGGAGAACCGAATGGGGGACTATTTGACCTCCGGAAAATTTTACCCCAGTAGAACCCATGTCCGCATTTCTTGACGGTTGTATTTTTACGGTGAAAGATCGTCACTCTTTCGACCAAAGTACTTATTTCGTCTGACTTATCACCTTCGACCAGTCCGGCATGGGTAACCCTATCGGCAGCAATGCTACCGCCGGCATAGCTCTCAGGATCATTTAAGCACGCAAGCCACTCCACCACGACAAGGTAAAGATACCATGGAGGGAATTGTATTGTATTCATAACTTGTAATCGTTTATATATATATATATATATATATATATATATATATATATTGTAATTTAGATTTAAGACTTTTCTTTTGTATTTTTTTTAAACCTGGTTGAGTGGTAGACAAGGCCTTAAGGCCTTAACTCTGCCAGGTAAAATAAAGCTATTATTATTATTATTATTATTATTATTATTATTATTATTATTATTATTATTATTATTATTATTATTATTATTATTATCTGTCCGTCTCTATTAAGTTCAACATCTTACCTAAGAGATTTATTCTCAACTGTTCGTAACAATGTTATCCTTCCTTGAAATAAGAATATGTGTTTCACATACATATAAGTGAAAAATTAAGAGTTTTATATGTTTTTAGTTTAACGATTTTTGAGTATAGAAAATATTATATTGGATGTTCAAAATGGATTCAGGAAGGGAAGATCCTGTTCCGACTGTATATCCACAATAACTCAATTATTTTAAAAACATATAGAATTTAACATCCCAACATATATAGCATTTATAGACTGTGAAAAAGCTTTTGATATAGTAAATAGAAGTAAATTATGGAATATAATGAGAAATAAAAGTATTCCACCATTTTATTATGGCTATACAAAGTTTATATGTAAATAATAAAATTGTAATAGACATGGGGTTTAAATCAAGACAAAAAATGGTAATAATAAATCGTGGATGCAGACAAGAGTGTCATTTATCACCTTCTCTTTTTAATTTATATATAGACGAAATTATGTTAAAGTGGCAGATTAATTTAGATAAACATTTTAAAATAAATAATAAACTGTTGGATACAATATTATTTGCCGATGATCAAGATAGTGATTTTCAGTTCAGAAGATGATCTACAAAGAGCTATTTTTAATTTGGAAAAAAATAAGTGCCAATTACAATTTAAAAATTTCAAAGAATGAAACTAAAATGTTAGCATTTAAAGGTCATGATACCTTAAGAACAAAAATAGTACTTGATAATAACATTTTAGAGCAAGTGAACAGTTTTAAATATCTAGGTTTCAATTTATCATATGTTAAAATAGAAGATATTAATGACAAAATAAATAAATTCAATCTAATGTGTGCCACTAGTAAAATAACGCTTAAAAACACAAGAAAAGAAAAATGAAATTTTATAAAGTAATGGCTGTTCCTGTATTGATGTATAGATCGAAATGTTGGACGTTCACTAAAAGACAAGAACAAAGATTGGAAGCAGCTGAGATGAGATATTTAATAATTGTAACAGGGTATACTTTGCTGAATAAGAAAAGAAATGAAGATATAAGAAAGGGACTAAATATTTTCAAACTTACAGACCGAATAATTAAATATAGGAACACCTGGAAACAACATGTTGATAGAATGCCGGAAGAAAGATTTCCAAAATCATTGCTAAATTATAAACCGCACGGAAGGAGAAATGTTGGACGCCCACACAGAAGATGGTCTGAACAATTTTAATAATTCTAGCTTTCATGAAACCGGAACGAGCCAACAGGCTTAATCCTTGGATGATGATGATGATGACGATTTTTGAGAGAAGTTGGGATGACAAGCCCTCCATGGTATCTTTACTTTGTCGTGGTGGAGTGGCTTGCGTACTTAAATGATCCTGAGAGCTATGCCGGCGGTAGCATTGCTGCCGATAGGGTTACCCATGCCGGACTGGTCGAAGGTGATAAGCCAGACGAAAAAAGTACCTTGGTCGAAAGAGTGACGATCTTTCACCGTAAAAATAGAACCGTCATGAAATGCGGACATGGGTTCAACTGGGGTAAAATTTTCCGAAGGTCAAATAGTCCCCCATTCGGTTCTCCGGGCGGGGACTGCTTCAGGGAACCCATGCCAAAGGCTCAAACACAGGGACATGTTCCTTGGAACATGGAATGTTAGGACTTTATACAATAGCGGGGCACTAGAGATATTAACGCGGGAACTAGATAAATCGCCGTTGGATATAGTCGCTTTACAGGAAGTTAGGTGGCCAGGAGAAGGTAGTCAGGAATCAGGAAGCTTTGCATTATTCTAAAGCCAGAGGGAAAACGCCCAGTTGGTAGACCGAGAATGAGGTGGGAGAATAACATTAACTATGATTTGAGGGAAGTAGATTATACAGGGAATGATTGGAAAGCATTAGCTCAGGATAGGGATGTATGGAGAGCTTATGTCCGTGCGGCCATGAACCTACGGTTTCGATAGTGCCAGTGAGTAAGTAAGTAAGTAAGTAAGTAAGTAAGTAAGTAAGTAAGTTGGGATGACAAGAGTCTCTAAAATGCATAAAAGCGTGTGTTACCAGACTTGAGCCTATGATTAATTTCTTTCTGTACCTCATTCCTGTTTGAAACTATTATTCAGACTGGGCCACTTCTTCAAAATTTCTTCCCATTTGATACTAACTGTCCATTTTCATCATATAATTTATTTTTACTTATGACCATGTACTCCAAATGTTAGCATATAAATTTAAATTAATAGCCAATAGATATAATTGTAAAATATCAATAAATAAGTCAAAAGTAATGGCATTTATTGGTAAATATGGAATTAGATCAAAAATTGTACTGGATAACAAAATAATAGAACAAGTATCACAATTCCAATATTTAGGATGTGATATAACTTAGTCCCTCGCCGTAGCCGAGCGGTTAAGGTAGGAAGCCTTGGCGCAGAGCTACGGGACTTGCGCTGGTTCGAGTCTCCATGGGGGAAGAAATTTTCTCATGGTATTTCGGCCAGTATGGGACCGGTGCCCACCCAGCATCGTGAGGCAATTGGGTAGCTACAATAAGTAGCGGCTCCAGGTTGAGGAACCAGCTATAACGGCTGGGGGACTCGACATGCTAACCACATGTCACCCTTACACTGGCTGTTGATCATCTACCTCTGTGATTGACACATGTGGATGTGAAGGGCCAGCAGCCGGCTGGTAAAAGGGCAACCGCTGAAAAGTGGAAAGACCCTCAATCGGAAATATAACTTATAGAGAAAATAAAGATATAGAAAATAAAGTAAATAAATTTCAGGCTATTTGTGGAACCATAAAAAGAACCTTAGGTCGGAAGACAAGGAAAGATACGAAACTTAAATTATATAAAACAATGGCTGTTCCTTTGTTGTTGTATAGAAGTGAAAATTGGAGAATGAAATCAAGGGATAAAAACAGGATACAGACTGCGGAAATGCTGTTTTTACGTAATGTGAAAGGATGCACAAGAGCGGATAAAATAAGGAATGAATCTGTACGAGAAGAATTAAATATATATAAAATTGAAGATAAAATCAGCGAAAATAATAAGAAATGGACAGAACACTTAATGAGAATGAACAACGAAAGAATACCAAAAAGAACCTTCCTGTATAATCCCAGAGGAACAAGAGATGTTGGCCGACCACGTAGAAGATGGACTCCACTTTTAACTTCGCCGGAACAGGCTGCATAGCCTAAACCTTGTAGTAGAAGAAGAGAGAATAGACCATGTACTTAGTTTTAATGTTACTTACTTCTAGCTCCAGTTTATAATGTTATTTTATAGAATGTTTCTGTTGACTTTTAGTATTATCTACTACTTAATGAGTCATTAACATATTCAAACAGTTGATTAATACAATTCAGTTGTACGTACTCTATATCATCTTTTTCCTTCAAAGATTTGATTCTGTGATGTAGTAAAACATTCAATAGCAAAGGAGATATTCTCATCTCGTATTTGTAAAATATTTGAAAACTGTTTGCCTGCCCCCACCCCATTGTTTGTACCTTTCAGATAATAACTAGTTAACTCACTGGCACTATAGAACCCATAGGTTCATGACTGCGGAGACACGAGTTCTCCATACGTCCCTATCCTGAGCTAATGTTTTCTCATTCCTATGTAATCTGCTTCCTTCGAACCATTATTAATTTTACTCTCCCAGTATTTTCTTGTTATATCAATTGGGCGTTTTCCATCTGGTTTTCCTATAATAAGTTTCCATGCCCCTCTTCATTTCCCATACGTGTCACATGTTCTACCTACCGCAGTCTACAAGACTTAACTGTTCTTATCATAACTGGTTTCCTACAAAAATCATTAACTCACCGTAATGTAGTCTTCTCCATTCACCTGTCTGTTCATCTCTCTTTGGTCCAAACATTTTCCTGAGAACTTTATTCTCATGATACTCGAAATCTTTTCACCTCTCTTAATGTAAGAGCCCATGTTTCACATCCGTATAATATAACTGGAAGAAACCGTTTTTATATATTTTCAGTTTAACATTTTTTAGAGAAATTGTGACAGTTGTCCCTGTAATGCATAATAGCAAACATTTCGAGAATTGATCCCATGTTTAACATGTTTGTTCATCTCATTCCCATTTGTAATTATTGTTCCTAGGTATTTGAATTTAGACAATGTTTCAAAATTTCCCTCATTTGCCATTAACTGTCCATTTCCATTGTATAATGTATTTTTATGTGTGAATATATATTTAGTTCTGTTAATGTTTATTTCAAATAAATATTTTTTTAGGAATTCCGAAATCCATCAGGATACTATATAATTCTCCCTCTTAATTTAATCATGTGGCTTTTTGAAATCTACTTGTATAATGACATCATATTAGCCTACTATTTATTTTCAGGGATTTGTTTATACTGAAGACCTACCGAATTTTAGAAGAAGTTTTAATCAAACCGAGGACGATTGAACTTTACATATAACAAATTTGGTAATTTGATGTTAAAATTTTGTATTGTGACTAATACTTACACGGAATTTTATCGTGGATTTTTTAAAGAGGTAAAGTTATCCCACTACAGGACTTAGAAGACCCTTGGGGTAGTAGAAGGTTAAGGCTCCTACCTTTACAGACTATAAGCATTAACTGTCAGCCATTCTTGACGGCTGCCTTTATTCCCAGAACAAAGATCGGTTACTTATTTTCGTTGGAGGCTGATTCTACCTCAGTTCCAGAACGTTTAGACCCATTTAAAAATAGTGACCCTACCGGGATTCGAATCTCCGACCTTCCGGCTTGTAGCGTATTGCCTTAACCAACTACGCTACAGCATGCCCCCTTAGTATTTTATTTGCAAATACATAAATTTTTAGTTTTATTTGAGTTATATTGATATACCTGATTTTGTAATATATATTTTTTACTTTGTAAGTTTTTTTATTGTTTGATGTTAAAGGGGGCTTCTATAGAATTTAAATTTGAATACTTGCCAAAGTGGCGGATCCGTGGCGCAAGCGGTTAGACGCTCGCCTCTGACGCTGGGGTCCCGAGATCGAGTCTCGGTCACTCGATGTGGGTTTCGTGGTGGACGAAACGGAGCTTGGGCAGGCTTTTCTCGAGGTTTCTCCCGTTTTCCCCCGCCACATATTTCATTCCATCGTTTCTCCATACATATCTCATCCATTTCGTCCATCCGTTCCTGTGACGGTGCGTCTGGAGTGGTGGGCCGGCACCCTTCTAGCACACATACATCTATAAAATATTGGTGCTTCATCTCATCTCATCCCTCGATTCGACTCTGAGTTGGAAACAAGTTGAAGATATTTTTATTTACTTATCAAACTAAATCGTTTTTTGGCACTCATCAATTGTCAGTACTAATAAAATTCATTGTTAAAACCGTTGAGGTGGAGAGTCATAAAATAAGTTAAAACATACCTTCTTAGGTAAAATCCGTCGTCCTCAACTTATAAAATGTTATCTTTATGCCTGTAAGCCTTCCAGAACGTCCGTTCCATCTTCAGCGGGTCCCTCTTCGCTACAACATCCAGTATGATGGTCCTAATGTGGTGTTGTCGTGACTAAAGCTTCTTCCTGACGATATCGTATAGTGAGTGGGTTGTTTAGTCTGGGAGTGCTTTCATCTATTAAAAGCTTGTTGTCTATTTCCTTGATAATTTCCAGGTCTTCCAATATGTTGGATTTTAGTTGGATTTCCCTCTTTGTGTACACAAATCCAACTAAAATCAACATATTGGAAGCCCTGGAAATTATCAAGGAAATAGACAAGAAGCTTTTAATAAATGAAAGCACTCCCACACTAAACAAGCCACTATACGATATCATCAGGAAGAAGCTTTAGTCACGACAACACCACATTAGGACCATCATACTGGATGTTGTAGCGAAGAGGGACCTACTGAAGATGGAACGGATGTTCTGAAAGGCTTACAGGCATAACGATTACATATTTTATAAGTTGAGGACGACGGATTTTACCAAAGAAGGTATATTTTAACTTATTTTATTTTTTGGCACTCATCAATTAGTTTATGTTTAAAATGAAGCACATTGTCAGAAGTTTCCTTTTAAAATCAAGCTGATAAAATTTTAAGAAACTTTCTCCTGCTTTAATCTCGATTTGACGGTTAATTTAACGATAGATGAATATTGTAAATTAAAATGCCTCACGATGTGGTTTGTTTTTAAAGTGTAACACACGCTACTACGTGGTGAAACAAACGGCTTTCCTGCTTGATTTCTTGGAATAAGTGTACCTGGCATGATGTTATACACGTTCTCTCCTCATAGGAAATGCGTATCTGTATTCTCACTTCTCTGCACGTTCTCATATCATTCTTTTGGCTTAGAGGCTGCCAGATTCCCAAATCTATTCAACTTAGAAGTTCGATGTCTTTGAAATGAAACCATGTCCAGAAGTTAGTAGTTTTAAATGCAGTCCGGAGATTTATATATGGTTATTACATTTTTTAACCTTCGTATTTAAAATTGTATGTGGGAAGGAAGAACAATGCTGGAACTCACAAAAGAGGAAAATAAATTGGATTGGCCACTGACTAAGAAGAAACTGTCTGCTGACGGATGCTGTAGAAGGAATGGTCAACGGAAAGAAGGTTGGAGGCAGAAAAAGACATCAGATGATAGACAATATTAAAATAAATGATCAATTGAGTTGGTGTTTACTTGATGAAAATCCATATTTATTAATTAAATTAAATATAATTTTTAAATATAATTTTAATAAAAATTTAATTAATTAAAATAAATAGTTTGTATGTGGATACAAAAAGGAAGGCTGAGTTAAGGAAAGAGTGGAGAATGCTGAGTTCGCAGTGAAAGATCTGCTCATGGGCAGAATACTATGTATGTATGTTTGAACATGCCATCAAATCTTTAGAGGATGAAGAAAACCTACAACTCAATTTTGTTAAATAAGCTATTAGTTTATGTTGAAGATGCAGCTTTATTGGGCGATAGCGAGGAGATACCAAGGGCCAACACGCAGACTCTATTGAGTAACACTAAGATATTACGATTAAAAGCATACAACAATAAAACTAAACCTATATTCACACATAGAAATACATTATACAGAATGTTTCAAAACAAGTATTGCATACTTCTAGGGGTTGTAGAGAGGGCTTAGTAGATAAGGAACCCATGTCCGGAAATGTATAATTTCGATGTAAAATATGTTCGAAGATCGAAACACAATGGGGCTGATACCGTGTGTCTTGTGTTTCAGAATAAGTATTACAGACTTCTAGGGGCTGTACAAGTGTGGTTCCACGTGGCGACCCTGTTGTTTGTTGCATAAAGTGTACCTGCGATACATGTTTTCATACATAGGCCTCACAAGACCTGATATGTGATCAATAATTTCTGCTGCCACCAGAATTCGTGCAAGAAGATCTTCCTCCAACTTTATAGGTGTAGTACAATCCCTAGAAGTATGTAATACATATTCTGAAACACAAGACACACGATATCAGCCCATTATGTTTCGATCTTCAAACTTACGAAATGACATGTTTCCGGATATGGGTTCCTTATCAAAACTTTATCTACTAAGTCTCCTCTACAACCCCTAGAAGTATGTAATATTTATTCTGAAACACCCTGTATCATGTAAATGGACAGCTAATGACAAATGAGGGAAATTTTGAGGAAGTCGCTGAATTCAAATACCTATGAACAATAATTACAAATAGGAATGAGATGCACAAAGAAATTCGTCATGCAAGTGATGTTTACATCGTCCTGCACTTATTGCACAGGCACACCCAAACAAAAAATGCACAAACGGCTACTAACCTGAAGTTCATGACGTTGAAGAGTCTGTTGATTTTATGACAAATAACACTGTGCAACAAAAAATAAACTTTTTTTTGTCTCAGAAAGAAAAATATGTGATTCTGATAGTATTTTTTCTTCTGAATCAAATATGATACCGGTGCTTCTCCATCACGCAATGTTTCCGAGAGACAGGCATTTATAATATCAAACACTTTAATATTTTCTACATTCGTAACTACACAATATTCGAACATTCAGACTCGCTTAGAAAGTATGAAATGACGATTTTGTGCTATATTTGGGCTGTGGAGCATCCCTCTTGATGGTCCAACAATAATCGGCCAGCATATTAGGATTCCATTTGCCTTGATATCTCTTTTCCATAGCTGAAATCTTCTGATGAAAGTGTTCCCCGTGTTCATCGCTCACTGCGCCAAGATGGACTAATGGACAAAAAAAGTTTATTAAAAAAGAATTATTTAAATCCATTAATTGAAACTGAAATAAAAAACTGTGGGTGATGGAGAAATTCCGAACACTTATTTGAAAACACGATAGAAAACTGCATTAAGTACAACTATTGGTACTCATGAGACAAAAGTCATGTTGACCTGTGTAATTTTATTGCTTAACAACCTTTGTTCTGAGATAGTGTTACTGTAATTGTCAACTTATAATGTAAGGGTACGTGTGTTTTATAAATAGAAGGGTTTATAAGATAGAAATGCACCAGGAAATGTTAAATGTTGACTCATCTCAACAGTTTGCATGTTGGTGAGAGATCAGAGTTTGTGATTAGTATGATTAATATGGTGATAAATGGAGTAGCTCAGCGCCGCCTGGGACTCTGCGCTCGTAATATAGCCTCATATTAAACAAAATACTCTTTTAAATACACTAACACAGCATTTTATTACAGCATTGATACAATGTTTCAGGCTTCAATTAAACTTCAGGGGATAATTTACAACATGTGACTCGAAAATTTGTTCTAAGTTCCAATCAAACACCGTGTGTATGCGCCAACAAACGCGAAGAGGTTTACACTATGGAATCACGGGATGCAGCCAACATTTATATTATATTTCTTCTTCTTCTTCTTCTTCTTTCTTCCAAGTATTAGGCCAAGGCCTGTTACGATCCTATAGAAAAATTTCCCTCCAGCGTTTCATAGGACGGCCCAGAGATCTTCGTCCTCTTGGTATATAATTATAAACAGCTTTGGGGATCCGATTTGAACTCATTCTTTCAAGATGGTGTTTCAAATTTAGTTGGTACTGTTTAATATCCCCATCTAGAGGATATGTGGATGGCGACCACAAGCTGCTCAAGCTGAGCAAAACATTGCTTCCACTTATTTGTGTTTTGCTGCTTACTTTTATCTTTAACCGATCTGGTATTTCTTCCTTTCTTCCACTTACTTATACCAGGCTCTTTTAACTTTACCATTTCTTCCATTTCTTCTTTCCTTTATTTTCTTTTCTTTTCCAGAAATGCCTGACCAGAGGCTATAAGATGGCAGCCCCATCACTGGTCTTGCCTTCCTTTGGCCAGCAACCAATCGAAGGGACTATTATTATGCTTTCAAGTCTTATATTATATTTAAGGAACTTAAAAGCTAACCTAACGCAATTTAAGTGCTCTAACCTGTGAAAGACCAACATGAGAGCTAATCTAACGCAATGTAAGCACAATAACCTATGAAAGAATGCAACACACAAAAATAAATAGCAAGTTCTGAAATTCTGAAGTGTATGTGTACAGTTAATTAGTACATACTCTATGATGGCTGCATTGGAACAGTGCATAAAGTCTGACCGCTCTTAAAGTGATCCTCATCAAAACAAAACCATGTGACCTGCTCGCTTTTCATTGGTTATGGACACCGACGTACGGTATAGTAGCATTAAGTATACGAAAAAGTAGCTCCCCTCATTAAATTAAAAATATGTCCTCTGAATATACTTGTTATTTTTCGTGAACGAAAATAATAATATTCAAAACATAGAAAATATTCTAAGATATACCTAATCAATAATTACAACTTAAAATAGCTTTCAGATATGGATGATGCATTTCAGTCATGCTTCAGTTGATTCTGATGTAACAAAATGACTGAAGCTGTCGAGTCTTCCGTTGCTGTGTCACCATCTAATTTTTAAAACACAAGTCTGACAAACCTTTGACTAGTGGTAAAAAACAGTTATTTTAAATGTAGACTATTTCACAAGTTCAGTGAAGAATGTCGCCAGCTTTCTTGTAATCTACACTATTCAACGATCACATGCCTTATATACTTCACATGTGCTCCTTGCCATTGTGACGGTAATTGTTACGCAAAAGGCGGAAGAATACAATTGGCGGTTGTTTATGTTAGGATCACTCTAAGAGCGGATAAGGTATAGAATATTCGTTAAAATCAATATGGCTGCCAAGTCTTCATGCTACGTATGTAATTAAATATCATAGAAAAATATATTCAAATAATCATTAGAAAAATGTAAAAGTCATTGTAGTGTAAATGGGCGGGAAATAATTTGAAAAATGAAACTCTAAGAATACAATTTGACAGGAGTTTATGTAGGAATTAAAAAAGTCGCGTCACATTTTGTAAAGAATAAGCAAACTCCATAGTGCGAAACACCTACAAGGGCCTTAGCCTACCAATCAACCCACATCCAGCCAGTATTAGGAAGAGCATGACAAAACCCCCAGCCGTAATACCTGGTTTCCTCAACCTGGATTATACTTCAGTTAGTGTACTTTTATTTAAAGGCGGTGGATTAATGGTTACGTCCCTTGTCTATGGTCCCGAGGGTCGGGGTTCGAACACTGCCGGTGTCGATGGATGTTTTAGGATAAAAAATAGAAGGAGAAGGTCCTCCGGGAGGGACTTTAAGAGGAGATTAAATACCCTATCCAGACAATGTAAAAATGTAAAACTTTGAGACCCATTTTCTCAGAAACTATTTGAGATATAAATGTGAATTTTTTACACTGTTCGGATACATGTTTAATAAGTTTACTGAAGCACTTTTGAGTTACATTTCTTCTTACTTTTGAAAATAAAAAGAAATTAAACTTCAATTTCTTTTTACTTTTTGCAAGTTTTCATTTTAAAAAGTAACCAATAATTGTAAGAGCACGAAAGTGGTTCCATATCAATAGATGTAAGTACTGCACATGCTCAAAAATATACCAACATTTACCTCATAGTTTCTGAGGAAACGGGTATTTTATATAAAATGTTTAGATTGTCGAAAGAAACAGTTTAAGTAAAACTTTCGTTGTGTTAAGTGAGTGATGCAGCCTTACTTTAAAAAAAATATTAAACATATTAAAATGGGCATATATCAATAATATTTATATCAATATGTGCAGAATATTTGAAAATATTTAAAATTATTTTAAAAAATTGAGATTTTTATACTAAAATCACCTTTTAATTTTCCCTTAAGCCGTGGGACCCGAGTCTGAAGATTTTGAGGCTTGTTAAAAATCCTTAAGCCTGAATAAAAAGCTTCTAAACAAAATGTACTGATCTCCATCTAGGTGTCTACTAAATATCTCATTGAATCCGTATGTTGATCGCATACAATTCATGACATCTTCATGGAAATAAGATTAACTACATTATTTTGGTATAGTAACTCCTAAGAAAGGGCGGCTCCGTGGCGCAAGCGGTTAGACGCTCGCCTCTCACCGCTGGGGTCCCGAGATCGAGTCTCGGTCACTCCATGTGGGTTTCATGGTTGACGAAACGGAGCTTGGGCAGGTTTTATCGGGTTTCTTCCGTTTTCCCCTGCCACAAATTTCATTCCACCATTTCTCCATACTCATCTCATCGATTTTCATTTCATTTCATTCTCCAGCCCTGTGACGGTGCTTCGAGAGTGATCGGCCGCCACCCTTATAGTTCACAGACATCTATAAATATAGGGGCTTCATCTCATCTCATGCCTCCACTCGACACTGAGTTGGATACATATTGAGAATAATATTATAACTCCTACGAAAGGAGAGGCTAAGGCCTAATGTTGTGTTGTTATGCCGTTGTACTCCGTAGATAGATTTAAAGGTGAATTCGGTTAAGAAAAGGAGCAACAAGTAATTGTTTAGTTCTTTGTTCAGACTGGGAGGGCAGACTGCCCTGATCACCGCGACCTGAAAGATCTATTGCGTTATACCAGTATTATGGAGACGAGTGAAATGAGCCTCTACGACGTTACGTTAAGTTGCAAGCCGTCTTCCAGATTTGATGCACCAGATTCTACTCCCGGATCCATACAACCCTCCCATTGATTCCTTCTCCCTTTTATTACTCAGGCAGCATAATAGTGGGACCTACATAGTTTCAGTACCTGTGGATTGCCAATCAAATTATTTTTCCTAACATGAGATGAAATGTAGGGTGATATGAAATGAATGAATAAGAAATTAAATATGATGAAGGAGAAGGTAGGGTGAAGAGTGTTGATGGGATGAAGAACCCTGAGAAAAACCTACCATCAATACACTTCTGGAACAATCAGGGTTCGAAGCTGGGAAGTCCGTAATATTTATTCTGAAACACAAGGCACATGATACCGGACCATTGTGTTTCGATCTTCAAACTTATTTTACATCGAAATGATACATTTCCGGATATGGGTTCCTTATCAAAACTTTATCTACTATGTCCCCTGTACAACCCCTAGAAGTCTGTAATACTTATTCTGAAACACCTTGTATACTAATATTTATTGCATAAAATAGTCAACAAGTGGTAGGAACTACCTGTTGCTCGGGATCTCTCCAGCTGTTTCACTACAAACCACATGCTTTTTATACTAGAAGTTCACTTTACTTTTTACAGGAAACTATGAAATAGGAATATTATTGGTTTTTAAGTCCTACTCGTAGTCGTACAAAGAGCTCAGAAAAAAGACAAGAGA